>JAWNOE010000078.1:0-2400000 GCA_035046095.1 Drosophila pseudotakahashii | reverse complement strand
GCTTGCCGGAGAGGCTTTTGGTTCATTGTATTCTCGAACAACACAATCAATGAAAAGCAGATTAAACAAGAGAGAATGCCATAGTCGAGTGTCGCGACTATCGAATACCCTTTACTCAGCTAAATGAACGTGAGAAAGATGAAGAGCTCCGATTTAAAAAATGTGTTCTACATTTTGTGAGTGTTGGAAACGATTCTCTCTGCCTGTTACAAATTTTCCGTCGAATTCAATATACCCTTTTACTCTACGAGTAACGAGATGTAAAAACCAAGTATAAACGGATGAAAAGGGCAAACATACATAATGTGACATTAAAGAAGTATACTTCATACATTTAGAAACCATCCTTATCAGCAGGTTAAAAGTCAGATACTGAAATGACCAAACGACTCTGCAATCTATAACCTTTTGATTGAGTGATACAGAAACACAGAAATATTTTTTTTTTTTATTAAATGGTAAATGTTTTTGACGAAAGTCCTAGCGTTTTAGTGGATACAAATCGTGAAATCCGAAATGAGAACAGTTCCGATAGACACAAAAACTGTGAGCCAGCCAAGCAAAAGTATTTTTCGAAGGTGAATTTAATTTTCCTCCTCTCATCTGTTGTCTGTCGTCGCCTTTGTCTTCGTCGGAATTACATTTTTCATTTTTCTACCCCGCCCCTTTTGTGAGAGGGAGGCAGTTGTTCATAAATCTAGCATTGTCATGCAAAAGTGCAGCAAATTAATTTGTCTTGCTTATCAACTGGGTTCTACTTACAACAACTTTCACACGATTTCCCCTGTTGAAATTTGAATTTTATATGTGCATGTGCTGGGAAACTTTAAAATCAACTCAGTGGCTCTGGTCAATTTGAGTGGCCTCTTTCCAGGTCATAAAACCATTCGCTCGAGAGTCCTGGCAAGGATAACGATCCATGGTCATTGACTGTGATGCAAAAGCCACTCGAAGCGCATTCGGTTGTTGACATCCCCAATATAAGTTATCAACATGAGACTGAGACCCAAACACTTACGCCCAAACGACCGACAACACTAAGCTACTTTTAATGTTTAGACACAAACACAGGGACAGGAGACACAGACACAGACACAAACACGTACCGGCAAACACACAAATATATACACACACACACACAGTTGCATGCTGAGGGTTTTTGGCATGAAGTTAATAAAAGTTCTACGACATTTTGACCTGGAAAATATTGCAAAAATAAAATGGCTGCCGGGCTGTTGCTTCAGCAGCATTTTCCTTCGCCTGCTCGCCGTAGGTTTTCCAGCTGTGGTTTTCCAGCTGTGCCGACAGCCGCCAGAGAAGTATGCTTTAAATAGTGGCATAGTAAAATATTTACTTTGGCGCAAAAAGGTTGCTGAAAACATAAAAGGGAGGGAAAGGGGTTAAAGGGAAAATAAACTTTGCTGCCCGGCAAAATGAAAAGCGAAGGCCGAGCGGGTCTAGCAAAAAATTCATTAAAAGGGATAACGACTCGCATAGTTGCCTGGCACCGGGGTGCATGTTGTAGCCAAGGATTAAGGATACGGATTAAGGCTTTTTTAGTGCAATTTAATTACAGATTACAGTGGAGTAACCAAAATCTATGCTTAGTCTGTCGCATCTGTTACCGAGTGGCAAACTACGTTGCCATTTCAATACCACCCACATAAATCTGCTCTAATTAAATGCCCAATACGCTCGATTTAATTTCCACATTTAATTGCTTTAATTGCTGAATTACAACAACTGTTTTTGCTCTGCGGCCCTGGCAACGATTCATTAAACACTTTTGAGTTGGCTTAATAAATTAGTAAAGCGGCATTTGCACATTTGCCATCATTATTGCATTTATCGAATGAAAGCCATTGTGGAATTTGCGTATTTGAAACCTAAAGGGTCCTCCATAGATGCACAATCGGAGAATCCAATTAACCAACTTTCAGGCGTTGTTTGATTTGCTTTGGCTTAATCATTAATGATAAATAGGAATTTAAAATCACTTAACATTGTTTTAAAATAATATTGAAAGTGACTTCAACTAACTATTTTTTTCTGTGGCTTTAATTTAGCTTTTAAACAATACAATAGCACTTTTATTTTACTAATTGTAGTGAATACCTTTTGCATTTTTTGAGTATTTTCCAAGTAATATTTTTGGGCAGTCAGATCATAATAATCTTAAAATAGTTTATTGGTACTCACAATAGGTTATCTGTATTTTAAAGCTATAGCTCATTTAATTAGACATTGCTATGATTTCTCGGAAAACCCCGACGATTTGCTTATCAGTAGAGCTACAGTTAGAATAAAATAATTAATGAATTTGATGTCATTTCGCCGTAGTATCGCTTATAGCACAATCTTAATGTTAATCGCATATAAGCAAAAATAAAAAAAATTTAATATATAAAATAATAAAAATTTATTCAAAAATTTTTAATATTTTAAATATAATGGTTCTATAAATAAAAAGATAGATTTTTTAAATATTGGTCCACTGTTTCTTTCTTATTTAATTATTCAAATTTTCAGTAACTGTAAAGATAAATATTATTTGTTATTTTTTTGTACTAAGCAATTTATATGTACACTCAAAAAAAAGCATGTCGCCGTAAAATCGATATGCGCATGTAAATTTTTTGTTATGCAATACGCATTTTGTTTTTACATGAAATACTCTTTTCGAGCATATCAAATTTACCTGGCCGCATATCAAGTTATGATTAATATTACATAATATAAAATCGATCTACGTTTCATATCAATTTTTTTTGGGTGTAGATAACTGTAGTAAGTTACTACTAGTAACATTTATAGATGAATGTGGTATATGGAAATTGTATCGTATTGGACTAATACAGGGAAAGCAGGGGAAACCAAAGGCAAATCGATTTCATTGTCTTTAAGCTGGCCCATTGAAACAGTGCTTAAGCTTACAACAAGTGGCAACTTGGAGCGCGGGCTAATTCGTTTACAATATTGCGCATACGCCACGTGGCTGGCAGGCAAATTAAATTATGCATTGCCAGAGCGGAGAGTTGTGGCCGGCAGACGGGAGACGGTGGCAATCTCGACAAAGCAACTTTGTAATTAATCAAAGTGCAGCAGGGGGTAGCACTAGCATCCCACATCCACGGTAACAACAAGCACTTTGGGTTCTGGTTCTGCGTTCGAGTTTAAGCAGCATTTAAAGTGAATCATTAACCTTATTACCTGACTCTCCCATCGCAGTCTCCATAATTTAATTTTAAATGCAAACTTAACAACTTTTTACAAGTCAAGCATGTTAATGCGCTTGTTTATGCTGCCCCGTTCGGTGCTGTTCTGTGTTTTTCCCTTATCCCGCTGCTGTCTCATTAACGTCAACTTAATTTGCTTGCACTATGAATTTAATTTCACCCGGTTGGATATTAAATTATGGACGGCAGATCGAAGGGTAGGCGCCTTGGCGAGGAAAAGCTGGAGAAGTTTAAGCTTTAAGTTGTCTTATAATGCGGCTGGAAAACTAGAAAATCATTTTATGTTGGCTTTATTCATTTTACAGGTCAACTTTTGATTAAACTAGCTTACGGTCTAAATACACCAAGAAGGATGACGATAGTTCCTGGTGGAGTTGGACCCCTAGATCACAAAAAAGATATCAAAAGATTTTTTTTTTTACTACATTTTTTTTTAGATTTTTAAAAAAATTTGTTTTTGGTATGTCCGTGTTTTTATGTGTATCTCGGGTTGCGCTAAATGTATTAAGGTGATAATTGTTTTAAATTAAATTTATAAAGACAACCTTAACAAAAAATTTTAGTTTTCACATACATTTTTTGACTTTTTTTTATGGATTGACTTTGTGCTTTACTCAGTAAATTAGCTTTACAATTCTTGATTAGGTATATTTCAATATTTTAAAAATATTATATTCAAACGTGCATTTTAACACTATGAAAGTCAGATAAAGGAACTATTTTGAGAGCTATAACATTCCCAATTTTGTTTCCTAATTGGCTGGCAAGGTAGAAAGCTACCACAAATATCGACATAATCAATTTCAATAACAACCAAGAAGTTGGCCAATTGCCAGATTTTACAGCGAACAATGCGGCAAGCCCTTTCACTAATTGCTCGATCTGCCTGATTGTCGGATATCTATTTCATGTGCTAGCTTCTCGGGGCCAGCAGTAAAGTGTCGGCATCAACGTGTACATCCGCATCAGCAGCAGCAGTATCCGCATCCACATCAGCATCTCCTGAACTTCAGACTGCACTGCAAATTGCAAGTTAACTGGGCCCGAAAGCCCGCACATTTTGGCGCCCTAATTGCCAAGCTGGGCCAGATATTCGGGCGGAGAGGGTTAAGCGGGGTGGTCTACGCCAAAATGGAGTTAAATTGTTGTTTACCTGCAGCTGATGGCGGCGGTAATGTCTGCAATTTAGGTGCAATCAACAGAGACCAGTGATGCACCCAAAAAAAATCGATATGAAACTATTTTACATGATTTAAGATCAATTTTAATTTGATATGTGGCCAGGTAAATTTGAACTGGTCGAAAATAGTACTTCATGTAAAAACTATATGGGTTTTGCATGACCTGAAATTTACATGGCCATATCCATTTTACGGTAACATGTTTTTTTTTGTGTGTGGGAATTTTTAAATTTTTTTAGAATTAGTAACAGTTATGACTCGAAAAGATAAATAGTAATAGTAATAAAATAAAATATTTTCAAACTTCTCAAGGGTTTAACAAATTTAAATTGTTTTTATAAAAATAGAAAATAGTTCCCAACTACCTTGGCTTTTCCCATCGCCAACTGCATCTTGAGGGAAAGCGGAAAAACAATCAGTATCAGTGAAGAAAACTGCAAACTCTTGGCCAATGATTTTCGACTTCTGGGCTTGAAACTTGATTGATGCCTCGCGTGGACTTCGAGGGCGAACCTTAATTAAACTATTTCCACCAAGCGGATCTGGCATTGGCCGGCGAGTAATCTAATCGGCTTTGTCTGCTCCTCTGGGCCAGCCAGCAATTGACTCTAATGGTTGCTTTTGACTTGACCCTCGGCCATTCCACTCCCATATGCACTCGCACTCAAATTGAGAGCCACATAGCCATTTATTTTGATTACCTGGCTCGTACCCCACGAGCTTTTTATGGTTTGCTTGGGCTTCCTCTTTTTTTTTGGGCTCGCCTCTGGAAATTAAAATAAATTAACAAATAAAAGTCTGGCCTCAAGTTCGGTGGCTTGGTGGCTTGCCCTCAACCTGTTTTGCCAATTGAAGGCCATAAATAACGGCCCATCCTTGCCACCTGATGCTGACTTCAATTACGCGTAATAAATTACAAAGGAATATGAGACAGCGATGCTGCTGACGGCACTGCTTTTTCCTTCCTGCACATAATTAAGTGGATTTTAATGAGACGCGGAGTGGAAGCACAGAGGGCCAGAGTTAGCCGAGTTGTTTGCACTGCGTTTTTGATTGCGAGCACTGATTTACAAGGGCTTTGGTCGAAAATATAACACTAAATAAAATGAGTTAACATTTTAAATAACATTTTTTTAAACATCTGGCTGCTAGTCTTTTGTTATATTCTTTTACAAAATCGCACACATCTAAAAACATATTTTCTGATTTAAGCAGGACAATGTTACATATTTAATTTAATTTTATAAAATGTACTTTTTAGTCTGTTCACTGCCAGAAAAAACATTTATTGTAGCCCAGTGTTATTAAGCCCTCGCAATGAATAAATGTCGCCGGTGGCTTGGCTTTGGAATCAGTTTATTACGGCCACTTCAGGACATTGTTTCGCGACGCTCCTTCTTCTTCGATTTACTCCGCTTCGCTGGCTGCGGCTTCTGCTTCAGCTCCTTCACAACCTTCTCCTCGAGAATCCGTTGGAAAAGCAGCGCACTGGTTGGCCCGTCGAATTGACGGCTCCCGCCGCGAGTCGCGGGGCTGGTGGCAAAACTCTCGGCCAAGTAATTCCAGCCACGTTGCGCGGTCGGGACGCTCAGCTTATCGAGCAGCCGCGTGGCCAGCTGGGGAATTATGGGCTGCAGCACAATGCCGCAGAGCCGCAACGCGTCCATTGTCATGGCGATTATGGTCTCCAAACGGGGCTGGTTGCCTTCCGGTGCGCCCGCCTTCAGCAGCCAGGGCTTGGAGCTCTCGAAGAAGTTGTTGGCCGCATGCAGAGCCGCCATCGCTGTGTCGGCCACCAAGTGGAAGTGATTGCACTCGTAATGCGACGCGCATCGTTCTGCAAAATACGAAACATTGAAGGCACTTGAAAATAAATTTTGCAAAAATCTAATAACCACGTCGCAGTCATGCTAAGCAAAATGTGGGCTTTAAGCCGGAACATTTATAACGTTTTCTTGGGTTAGAACCTACTTTTGACTCACTCTGAAGGCCATTAACTTTTAAACATAGTTAATATCTTTCAAAAATATATTTCTAAAGAAATATTTGCTAATATTTAATATTTTTTATACGAAATCCCTATTATTAAATTAATATACAACTTGCTATACCAAAAATGAAAAATAAAACTTCTTTAATGTTGATCTTAAACCCTCACTGACAATAAAATAAATATAAATAAATATTTGCTTTATTTTCTTAAACTAAATCATTATCATTAAATTAATATTTAACTGCCATATACATTTTTTTGTTTTTTTTTTAAATTCAGAATTTGACCTGAACTACAATTATATTGTAAAAACAATTTGTTAATGCCAAAAATGAAAAATAAAACTTCATAAATGTTGATCTTAACCTTAACTCACAATAAAAATGTTCTCTTTCTCAATATAATTACATAACCAATACTACTTCTTCTCTCCTTTTCCTATACTTATAATATACATATTTCGAATATTTAATTATTGTTTTAAAGTAAACAAACCAAAATAATTTAACTTTTGAAAAAATAGTACTTAACTTTAGTTAAAATCCCCTAAAACTTTAGACACTTTAATGGTGAATATTATTAAAATTTTCCCCAAGTGCACAAAATACAATATACAAAATGATGGCTTCACTTGGCGCACTTAAAGCTATAAGCTCGCTGGCTTGGCCACACTCTCGAGTGCACTTGCCGCTCGGAGATTGGCCGGAAGTGCTTCGGGCAGATGCGGATGCGGATGCAAACGCAAATGCAGATTATAAACCATCTCTATCTCGAGATGGCGCCTCTTCAGCTTGAGCCTGGCTGCTTAAATATTAAAATGACAAAGCAGCGCTCCTTTTCCACTCCACTCCACTCCTCCGCTCCATTCCAATCCATTCCATTCCATGGCAATCCACTCACCTGACAGCTGCAGAAGCGCATCCTGCAGGCGTTTGGCCGCATCCAGGCTCTGGAGAAGATCCGCCAAGTGCTCGGCGTTGGCTGATGGATAGATTTGGCCGGGATTCAGCGACTTGGCGCAGGCACGAGATAGCAGATTGCCCAGGGTGTCCGCCAGTTCCGAGTTGAGGATGCGCTGCGCCTTCACGTGGCTGTAGTCTGTAAGCAAACCAGAGAAGACAACTTGTCAGTTTGCCCCGGAAAAGAACTATACAAACAGCGACAGCTGCGCCCAAACAATCAAGTTGTATAAAGAAAAATTAACTTGTACCACCCCCCTTCGGGATTTCCAGAAAATGCCTTTTTACATGTTCGCACTTCTTTATAACTTATAAAAAATTGAATTATTGTAAGGAATATCATTCGATCTCAATTATTTTAAGGTATATAGTGCTCAGAAAAAAATTGATTAAAGATCAGATTTATATGTACTGATTAATTTTATATTTTTTAAAGATCATTTTGATATGAATAAAAATTATGTTAATCTTATTTTACATGATTTTCTCAGAAAATAATAAGTTTGGTATTTTGCATGATATTATTTGAATAATAAATTTGACATAAATCATATCGGCTTTTTATTGATATGAAATAAGGTAGAAATTACCCTGTTTCATATCGCAATTTTTTCTATTGTAAAGAACTTTTTGAGATATCTGATTAACTTGTTTTTTACGTAGAATTTCTTTAGTTTTTACATTTCCGTTCAGTTCTTTCAGTTCTTTTAGAGTACACTACCTCAAGAACTGGCACAGAAAGAATACAGAATGGCCTGAATGGAAAATGAGTGATATTTTCATCTTCCGTTTAACTTGCTTCTGCTTCGGCATTAACTGCTTACAAATTCACCGTATGCCCGGCCGCCCATTAAGGGGATTAGCACGGCGGAAACAGAGTCCGAGGAGTCAGGAGTTCCTGTCCTTCGACCAAAGCCGGTTAAGATAAAGTCCGGATAACTTAACAACAACAAGACGGCAGGGAGTTTCCCCATTTTCCATTCACCCCACACAAATGGTGCTGCACAGGTGGCTTTGTGGGAGCAAATCTGAACACGAAAGGATTTAAGCTGCGCTAATAGTTGCAAAATCTTCGCCCGAAGGGAAATTGAACCGAATGAGGGAGAGATGGTGAACGGGATAAAAGAGTGCCTTGGTTAAGGACTTGATTCCAGTATAATACGTATAATGATGTGTTCGCCGGGGGAAACTTGAGAAAATTAAGTAGACAAGCAGTGCATCTAGTAAATGAACTCGACAAAAGACTATAAAACATAACAAATATGGGTATTACCAGCTATTAATAATAAGTAATACTCAAATTTAAAATAAGAAGAGATTAAAAATTATGTAATTTACCTGAAGGGCTCAAGCTTTTATAATTATCATGCGCGGATCCATGGGGTACAAAATTAAATGAAATTGGGTATTCAAAAAGTGTGAAACAAAAATGTTGTTCTGAAATCCCTCCCCACAACCAAATGCTGAATCTGACACTCATACTTATATGTAATTAAAAAATTAAAACCATCAAAATGGCATTACCTGCCAAAAATGCGGAAAGAATTGCGACAATTGCGAATGGGTCCACAAAATGCAGCAGAAACTGCAATTGCAGCCTGTTGGTAATTAAAACAGCCACTGCCTGCTAAGACAATAATCGGCTAATTGCTGCTGGCAAGCAATTATTGTTGGTCGAAACTCAGAAATTTTGATGATCGGATTTCGGAATGAAAATAAAAGCAGGCCAACACTAAATCCCACAGCAAATACATTTCGTTGGTGCACTTTCAACTTTCACCATTCTCCATTCGGCTCTTGTTTCACCTGTGCTGCCAAATGAGGTTTCCTCTTTGGCCTTTCTCTCTGGGGAAATACAACTGCCAAAAAGTGTTGCCTGAAACATTAATTTGTTGCGCAACTAGAAGAAATACGCCAGAAAGTTTTCACCCGCCCCAAAAGACGCAAAAGTCCGCTTGTCAACCGAATTCAAATGAAGGAGTGTCGAGTTGAGTTGCGTTGCGTTGAATTCACATGCATAGACGCCAGTTTCCAAAAATCAAATTCATGTCAAGCCACTTGGCATGCGGAAAATGGGAATTGTTATAGAAACTTATGCTACCTCGCAAGTTAAAAATGATTTTTTGTTTTTGATTTAAAATGTCTGAAAGGTAGGAGTTTAAAAATATTAAGCGATAATAAAAAGTTACATCCAATTTAATTCTACACACAAAAAAAATTGTATTTGAAACGATAGTCAATTTGATATTATCTGGTATCAATTTTACTTTATATGCGTCATCTCAATTTGATATGCTCGAAATGTTTCGAATGTGTCTTTCTCCCTTCCACTTATGTAACTTAAAGAGTTATCTCGCTCTAATTAGAATTGAGAGAACCATCACCAAATTTAGGTCGCCATATTGCTTCTTCCTCTCTTTTTCCAAATCAGAGAATATCCGAGAGAGAGAAATCGGCAATTAGGCATTATTTAATATCAATTTTACTTTTATACAACTTACCTATTTAATATTTTTTACAAATCAGAGAATCTCCGAGAGAGAGAAATCAAAAAAATGCGATTATTAAATATCTGTTTTTTTGTGTGTATTAAGCAACATATAAAATTGGTATTGTATCTTTAAAGTTTGAGATTCCCAATCTTTCCTATATAAATTGCCTAAAACATATTAAAACTCCGAAAAACCAATAAAATTAGGTAACCAAAAGGTCCTATGACTTTTCAAGAGTTAACTCAACCATTCGACGCGGGCTTTTCATTTTGAATGCATTGAATTTTGATGGCCAGGCAAACGTTTGCCTGCCGTTGGCCAGAAATTCAATGTGAATTGCATCAAACTTTATTAGCAAGGGGGGCGGCTGCCAATCGAGTATTGCTTTCTAATGAAAACGTTCGACGAGGCCCCGCAACACGTGTTGTATTTTGTATGTGGCATTACCTGCCCCGGCGCCAAAGCCCGGGTTCGGGCGACTCTTAACTGCTTACGTGAGCAGCTACAAATTGTGCAAAAAAGCAAAAGTTGCTGACGGCACGAGGAAGCCGTGTACAACACTTGCCACCGACTTTAAGCACGCTGCACATGCTGCCACGTGACCAAAGTGGGAGTAGAATAGTAGAAAGAGGAGGTAAAGGATGTGCCACCCGCTCCTCAGACAAATGCAGCCGCTCTTCCACTTCCTGGCAGTAATATAAATAATACTTTTTTACGTGCCCCAAGAGCTGCACTTCGAATGCGGGCTGTTGCCTGTTTGCCTGTTTGGCTGCACCCTAAATAACTTGAATAACTTGTCGCTGCTCCACTTTTTTGCCATCGCCTGCAGCAAAACTTTGACACAATTTCGCTGTGCTGCCTCTCCTGTCCTCTGTCCGTATTTTTCAACAGCATAACTTGGCTTTAAGTGCAGAGGTGGTGCCATCAAATATTTAACAAGCCTCTCTGCAATCGGAGACAGCCAGTCGCAGGTGTCGGGCAGATTTGCCCGGGCAACACACAGGGCGTATGGGTTATATGCCAAACACTAATTTCTTGTCTGCCCCTTAACAGAATCGGTTGCCGCCGGATCGGATAGACGGGTTTGGAAAAAGGTTGCAAAACATGGGGTTAAGCTAACATTTAAGGGGCCAAAAGGGTAGAAAAGTCTGAGAGAAGAGTCCTCGATGTGCGAGAATTTAACTTGGGACAATGAAGATATTGAGTTGAAGGTAAAATATATATAATGCAAATAAATGCGATATTTCTTAAGGCAATATACATATTATTTATTTCTAAAAAATTTTAAAATAATGACAAAATTTTGCAGTTTTAGTTGAATTTTTATAGAATATAAATTCCAGTCGTTAAATCATCTTAAAGATGTGCAGTAAATATTTATAAAATAAAAAATATGACTTCTTAAGTGTTCCATAAAATATTTATTTATTTAAAAAAAACACAGCTGATAAATTAAATATTCGTGGAAAAAATATAATTTTAATCTTTAATTTGTGTGCTCGTATTTTCCTTGGCGTGTTCTGATAAGACATCCATACGTCATTTATTGTTCAACAAGCATGCTTTTGAGTTTTTCTATCGAGACACTTCCTACCCTTTCACCCCATAACCTTATCACAAAAATTTCATCTTGCCGAAGCAAACTTCCGTTATCTTTCCATTCGAGTAAGTGAGCACAGTATTTTTCCCGATCATTCTTCGTTTTCACTTCGCCTCTATAAGTACTCAAAAAATGTCGACCGCTTTCTTTCTTAGTTTTATTCTCTTTTTTAACTCTGCCCTGGCTATGATCATACCGAATCCGAATTGCAATCAATACTTTTCTTACGCCGCAGCTGGCAATAATAATTACATAGGAATTTTCACGGCAAATAGGGCAAACATTGAGGAGTTTTACTGGGAGGCAATGTTTTCTTCTATGGGTGCTAATTTGGTAACTGAAGACTCTTCAGAGTGTTGCAATAGTTCTAATAGATTTTGTTTTTCAGAACGAAGTTGGAATCCTCAACCCTTATCCCTCCGAAGAGGCTGTCCACGCTAGTATTCAATATGGCCATCCTGTACAGATGTACGTAAACTTTATCAACATCGTGGATGAGTTGCCCCTGCTGACTCATTTCGCCCTTAATGGAGAGACCCTGTGCACCAATGCAAAATGTAAGTTCAAAATTCCTATAATTGACAGAATGATCGCTACTACTCGAATTTTTCAACAGATGCACACCCCGCGACTACGGTGCGCGTTGCCCGGAAAATGTCGGTCTTATCAGGAGCTCAAGGCACGCCCCTGGCAATGGGTACAAATTGATAAGCCCAGGCCCCTAAAAATACCAAAAAAAAAAGTATACTGTTTACATTGACATTAATTAACCTAACTTATAAATCAAAACAAACAACATTTTATTGTAAAATATTACATTACATTCTCAGCAGGGCTGGGTACCAACCAAAACCGGAATTTTCTAATCTCCGATTTTCCTAATCTTATACAAACTTTTGAAGAAAATATTTTTCACCATAAATTTTGACTTATACGATTTTTAAGTACACCCAAAAAAAATCGATATGAAACGTAGATCAATTTTACATTATTTAAGATCAATTTTAATTTGATATGTGACCAGGTAAATTTACATGGCCATATCGCTTTTACGGTAACATGCATTTTTTTGTGTGTATATATTATTTAATGTTGGACTCTCTCCCTCACAAAAAAATTATAATTTGTAAAATATACCTATGTATTTATAACATCGATTACAAGATCCACCGAGTTCTTGACTTACAGCCCTGATTTTACGCGAGATTTCTATTGAAATGAGTCACCCACCTCTGGATTTCCTGATTACAGATTATTGTGTACCTAATCTACAATAAAAGCAATACAAGTTTTACAAGACCCTTCAGATAAGAAAAAATCCCTATTTAAATTTTATTTATGTGATTGCAACTTTTAGCATTAGTCTTCTTACAGCCCGCATTAACATTGGTTCGCTCAGACAAAATGACAATCCTTCATTTATTATGCTTTTGCCTAGCACTAGACTTTGTGAGATCCGGATGGGTTTACCCCATTCACAATTGCTCCGAGTTCAGATTCGACTTCGAGAATGGGGAGAACCCCATTGGAATTTTTAGGGCACCCGAAACCAACATATCTGAATTTAATTGGACGGTACAATTCCTCTTTCCCGGCTTTAAGCACGTAAGTTTTCGCAAGTGATAGGTGCAGTTCCATGTTCTTATTTTCTCAAAAGAATGCCATTACCTTTTTTGCACCATATGGATCCCCTGGCGAAATGTTTGTGGGCTTTAAGGAAGAAATATACCCATGGCTACCCAGAATGACACTTCTAAAGCTCAATGGTAAAACCCTGTGCAGCACGCAGATAAGTAAGTTAAACAAGAAGCAAGTTCATTGTCGAAATAAAAGTAATTTTTGCCCCTAGATCACCGATGTTTTTCCCTATTTACCATAACTCGAAGCTGTTATGTACTCCAAAAGAATTCGGAAACCATACAATTTGGTGCTGGTAACACAAACGTATATAACTGTGATATTATTTATTTTATCGATTCCATAACGAAATGTATTAAATAGAAAAAACTACTGCATACAATATAAATAACCAAATAAAGTATATAAAATATTATAAACAAGAGAGAACGCTATAGTCGGGTGCCCCGACTATCAGATACCCGTTACTCAGCTAAGGGAGTGCGAGGGAGATAGATATATAAAATCTTTGATCAGGCATAACTTTTTAACGAATGGTCCGATTTGAAAAATTTCTTCTACATTTCGATAGGTATTGATAGTCACAATAAAACAGCATTTTTAGTTTTCCAAAATCTTTAATGGTGTGGGCGCCAGACACCTTTCAAAAAATGGTGTAGGGCGATTGAGGGCGTTAGAGGGGGCGTGGCACCATTTTGAAATAAACTTGCGCTGCGTAGGAACTCCAAGAATATGCATGCAAAATGCCAATCCTCTAGCTTTTATAGTTTCCGAGATCTCAGCGTTCATACGGACGGACAGACGGACAGACGGACATGGCTAGTTCGACTCGGCTAGTGATCCTGATCAAGAATATATATACTTTATAGGGTCGGAAAAGCTTCCTTCTCCCTGTTACATACTTTTGCACGAATACAATATACCCTTTCACTCTACGAGTAACGGGTATAAAAACTAAATAGCACATTTAACTGAATTGTAAAAATTTATAAGTAATAAATGATAGCATATCCTATGAAATAATTCAAAATTCTGTATTTTCAATATCTTTAACTCATATTTAAGTAAAGTTCGTTGTGTTATTGAACCACTGTGAGTAAATAAATTTCATAAGAAATATTCTGTTTATTTTTCTTATCAATATTTACACTGAAAATTTAGGTACCAACCGAAAAATGCGTAATAATAACTAATTTAATTTAATTTTTAATTTAATTTAATTTTGGTTTTATTTCTTCCTAACGCTACAAGTACAGAAAAATACTTATAAATTAAAGCGCTAGTCACAATTTGTCAGATTCATGAACATAAATAAATGATGACACTACAATTACAATAACTAAATCCCATTTTCTAACTTTTTTTTCTATTATAAATATTTATGCAAAACAAAAGGGAAGCTAATGTATTTTATATACACTAATAGCTAAAACCATTTCATGTTTATCATATCAATTTCGACGAAATTAAACTCTTTTTTAATTTTTTGATTGGGTTAAGAATATACTGATATTATAATACCCTCTGCAAAGGTATGTATTCCTATTATCGGATTAAAAATTTCCAATGTTGTTCTATTGTCTTCTGGTTTCTCTCAGTGAATTCGTCGTTCCTATAATTCTCTCAGTGAATTCGTCGCTCTTATAATTATAGGAATTTAAATATACTTATGTATATTATATTGTAAGTATATTTAAATTCACATTCTAACTGAAAGACACAACATAATACAATTAGTCTTCAATCAGCGCTTATCAGAATCGCAATGTCTATCACATTTTGGTTTTGCTTTTCTGTTTCTCTGATCTCGGTTCTGGCCATACAATATCCGATAAACAATTGCGATGATTATTTCACATATTCACCAATAAACTTCGGAAGAAACTATATAGGCGTTTTTACGGCGCACCGGACCGACCTGATGGAATTTTACTGGGAGGCAAAATTCACAGCACATGGCGCCAATGTGGTAAGTATTTTAAATACTCTATAAACTCAAACTGTTCTGAGTTTTCTGTATAGGATCAAGTCGACTATCTAAATCCGTATCCCTCCAATGAAGAGTGCGATTACAACGTAAGAAATGGAAGGGCGGCTCAGATGTACGTCAAATTCTTCAACATAACAAACGAGCTGCCCATGTTGACCAGTTTTAAGCTCAATAACGACATACTGTGCTCCAACCAAAAGTGTAAGTGAAAAAGAAGACATTAAGTGAGCAATGACTGACTCCTGTTCAATCTACCAATCTACTAATCTACCACAGACCCACCACCCACTACCACAACTCGCGTAGCCCGCAGCATGACTGTTAATGAAATACTCGGAGCAGTGCAATTTAGGAAAAATTATTAAATGCAGAAAATTTAAATTGTAAACAAATAAAAAATTTTTAAAGGCAAAAGATACATATAAATCTGAAAATTTTTCACGTTTTTTGTGATTTTCCTAAATTAATAAGAGATTGTGCTTGGTTTGTAACTTGGCATGTTGATTACATTAATCTTATTTAATTTGAAGAAATTTTTATTTTTTTATCTTTTATAATGGCGGCAGTTGAATTTTTTTTTTTCAAGCTAGCTTAATAAAAGCTTAGGATCGTCATCAGGTCGCTGTGTAGATCCGATTTTTTTAAAACTTAGTTTATTTTGTTTAAAAATAATGTAGAAACCGTCTGAATTAACAGAGTATATAAAAAAAACTATATTTGTGGCACTTTTCAAAGTTAAAAATATTTTTTTTTCATTTTTCAACTCTTTTAAAGCTAAAAATATTTTTGTTCAATTTTTTGTTGTGGTTTTTTCTTTACAAAAAAATACTGAAACGTAAAAATAAGTAGGTTCAGACAGTGGGAAATTTCATTAGAATCATTTCTGTAAAAGCAGCATGATGATCGAAGCATTACTTTTTGAGATACACGATCCGCAGCTCGATTACCCCTTAAATATTGTGCATATTTCCTATCTTGAAATTCGTAAGTATTTTGGGAATTACCAAAAAAATATATAGGTATATAATGCAGCATAGAATGCGCTATCAGTAGAGCCATTTCCTTTCTAGGGGTTTTTAGGGGGCACATGACTCACAGTAATTATTAGAAATGATTCGGTTAACATTATCTTATACAAGCAAGAAAAGCATGAATTATTCTATGATTCTATAGAGTCGTGATTGCTATTATAATACTAACAAAAAAGGTGTTTCGAAGAGTTTTAGTTTCGCCATTGTATAGCGACACTCAGAAAACCCCTTAGCAATAATCTTCATATTCATAATCTTCTTTCAGAAAACCCCTTAGCTATAATCTTCATATATTTACGAAACTGATTAGGTTTTAAACCAAAAAACCGTTCCATTTAACAAATACATTTACTTTCCCTTTAAATCAAATATAAAGATAGTTTAGCTCAGTTGTAAAAATTTGAAAAAGGCTACGCAGATGTCCAAAAAGAGCAACACAATGCAAAAAAAGCGTTCCCCCAACGCCACCGAACTTCCGCAAGTACTTATAACAGTCTTCAATGACAAGTTTATGTATTCAAATTTTAAAATTGAGTGACGCCCCAAGGAAGTTGATTGCATCAGCAGCGCACCTCCCCTATTTGCATTTCCTGGGCAACAACTTTTTCTAACATAACCGCAGATGCTGGTCGTCCTGGTGGTCCTTTCACAATTTCTGCTCCTTTACCAGCAGCTGTTATGTCCTCAAATACGAAATGCAATTTCTGTGTTGCGGAAGTTTGGCCTGTAATGAAAACTTGAGCATCTAATAATGATGTCTTTCTGCTCAAACGGATGTCACCTTGGGCCACAATATCGAATTTGCGGCAAACTGTTTGATGGGAAGTAAGTGATTTTCCGCCTAATGGACGGCAGTCGGCTCGAATTAAAGTAAATTTATCTGCCGCGCGGCATAAATCATTCATGGACCGAAAAATATGCAAAATGCGCGCGATGTCGAACTTTTGTAATTTAATTATGCGACGCCGACGCACTGCAGCAGTTTTTTTTTTGTTTTTTGGTTTCAATTTGCCGGGCAAATGCAATAAAAATGCAATTAAATTAGCCGCAAGGCAGCGGGCCATAAAAAGAATTAAAAAGAGAAACATCAACAAGCGCAAATTGAATAAAGGCAAACGTGAAAAGCAGCCGGCTGTCTGGAAAATCCATCGGAAAGGCAAAGTCAGCAATAATTGAAAATTACATTTTATGAGGGGCGGCATGCCAGCAATTTATGCAAATGGAAAACCCGAAAAGGGTCGGCGAATCAATCAAAACGCATCCCGTGACACCCAGCGAAGTGTGTTAATTGCTTTCTATTCGATAGCCCGCTCCAATGGCAAACGTAATCATATCTGTTGGACAATTGATGGACTCCTCACGGAATCGAAAACTTTCCCCAAAAACTGTTTTCACCCCCCAATACCATTCCCCAACCTTATGCAAATGCTGCAAGTTCGGGATACGAAAACTTTCGAGGCAAGTAAACAAAAGTCTCCCGACTTCTCCTGACCGAAAACTTTTGCCCAATTCTCGACTTTAGGTTCCTCTTTCGGTTTGGCAGTTCGGGCATAAAATTGAAATGCAAATTAAAGCAGAGGTAACCATTGGCGTAAAACTAACGACGACAGATGGCCACTCACATACTACACACACTCTTGAATTCGAACCTCAACAGTTTCGGTTGATAATTTGATGGAAAAACTATTTGAATAACCGCAGGCGTATGGCCCTACTCCTGCCCACAGTCCCTAACCCTGCCTATTCCCATTTCCCTGAGCGGCCAGGCCACATGGCATTGCAGCCGCAAAGTGAACAAGCCACAGACATCAAAGGGATTTCGCGGTTTCGATTCACTCACTGCCATCGCTGTGGGCCACGCCCTCTCGCAGTAGAAAGTATCTCAGACCCTCCATCGTGTACTGGCGGGCCGCCTGGACGGGATCCACCACGTTGTGCTTGCTCTTCGACATCTTCTGCCCGTCGACGGTCCAGTGCGAGTGGACGTAGAGCTGACCAGGGGGCTCCAAGCCAGCGGCCAGGAGAAAGGCGGGCCAGTAGATGCCGTGAAACTTGAGGATGTCCTTGCCGATTACCTGCTGCGCCGGTGGCCAGTGGGCAGAGAACTGAAATGGGAGAGATTCGTTAGATGATTTTCAATTAATAAAGATATATGGTGAAATTCTATAAAAAACTGTAAATATTAATTTATAAACTGTAAAAGTAACTGGAATAAAACTCACCCCCTCATTGGGATAACCCACAGAGCTGAGATAGTTGACCAGAGCATCCAGCCAGACGTAGACTGTCTGCGTATCATCATCCGGAACCGGAATGGCCCAGTGAACGCGGTTGGAGGGACGTGATACCGATACATCCGGCAGCGGTTCGCTGAGAGTGTCTAGCAAAATCTTTTCGAACTTGGCCGGCCGGATGCGAGCCTCCTGCTTTACCCAATGGCGCACATCGTCCTGGAATTGCGACAGCCGGAACATGTAGTTGGTCTCCTCGGTCCACTCGACGGGATGCCCAGATTCCAGGGAGTAACGGCTGCCGGTGGACTCATCCAATCTCAGCTGGGAATCGGTGAGGAAGGTTTCGTCAGACACGCAATACCAACCGCTGTAGGCAGCCGAATAGATGTGGCTTCGTGTGTGAAGTGTGCGCTAAGGATTAAAGATATAATACGTTTAAATTAGACATACATGTATGTTGGTCTAGGGAATCTGGATAACGGATAAGATCTATAAACATTAAGGCTTTTCTGTTTATGTACTTTAAAAAATGAACAATTACATAAAAATAAGAATAATAATCAAAGTTTCTTTATCTTAAAGCAATCAATAATTGAACCCAAAGACAATATCCTTTAACATTAGTATTTATAATTAAAAAACAATAATGGTTTGCAACTTTTTGAAAAAGGGATATCAAATATTCGATTATAAAGTTTAAACATTAATATTTTAAGAGATCTGTAAGTTGTAACCCCATTTTTGTGTACGGAATAAGTAAATATACCATGAAACGGACTTCGTTATAAGTAATATGTTCCCAATCATACCCAGAAATGGGCCACTGCCCGATTGTGCCGCTCCTCCGTGGTGCGGATAAAGTCCTCCGGCTGGATACTGGCAGCACGGAACACCTCCCGATATCGCTCCGATATATCATCGCAATACTTGGCCACGGGAATCCCGTGAAGAGCCGCCGCCTGTTGGATCTTGGTACCATGCTCATCCGTTCCCGTGCAGAGGCGAACATCCTTTTCGGAATTCCTTAATCTCTGGTAGCGACAGTGGGCATCGGCTATAACCGCCGAGTAGAGGTGCCCAATGTGGGGGGCTATCAAAGAGTTGAGATTTTATTTACTACAATCTATTGACAAGAAAAGCAAAATACGCTCACCTGCATTTACATAGAAAATTGGAGTTGTCACGTAGTGCGAACTTTTGTGGCGAATTCCCAGATACCGGATGCACTTAATTCTTCTAATGAGCATGGTTTATGAAGCTGTTTTAATATAAAACTAAGTAATAAATATCTTGAACCATTTGCCGGTTGATTTTATAACATTTTGAACAGCTGTTCGAGCAGTGCTGCCCATCACCTGGATAACAGTGCGCCCAACAGTGCCTATGTTAATTTAACAGCACAAAGTGACAAAGTAACGGTTTTGAAATTTGAATTTATGTTCGAAATTTATAAAAACCAAAAATCAGAATTCTTAAGTGATTAAGGACTAAACTAAAAAAACCGAAAGCGAAACATAACAAAATATACAAAAGATCGACTCATTCCAAAGTTGGATGCTACATCTTGGTCTCCCCGTTGGTGAACTTTCCTGCCATTTTCCTTGGACCCCATCGCATCTGCTGTTGGTGGGTCATCCGCCGCGACCTCTGGGCCTTCTGCTTGGCCTCCACCGCTGCACAGGCTGCCTTGTACGCCGCCTGCTTGGTCTTCTCGAAATCCGACTTGGCATCGGTCATTTGCCGGCCGAGATTCTCTACCCGATGCTTGGCCGCCTCCAGGAGCTGCGTCTTCTCGGCCAGCTCCTGCTGCGCCCCACTGGCCACGTTCTCGATATTGGCCATATTGGCGGTGGCGGCCATCACGAGACTCTTTAGCTGATTCAACTGCGTCTGCGCCTCGTGGGCAGCCGATGCGGCGGCATTGGCATTCGCCTGGGTGTTTTGCAGCGATGAGGTCACCTCACTGACTACCGCATCCGCCTCGGTCATCTCCTGCTGCAGCTGCTCGACAATCTGCTGTTTTCCGGCCAGTGCCGCCTCCGCCGCTCGCGCAGATTGGGCTGCCTTGGCGGCCAATTCGGATTTGACCTGTGAGGCAGCCGCCTCGGCAGCTGCCATTTGGGAATCGCTGGCCGCCTTGGCCTCCAGGGCGGCTTTTTGGGCAATATTCGACGCCTTGGCCTTGGGATCACCTCGACCCAAGACGCCGCCGCCGGTACCACTGCAGCTGGCCTTCTTCGAGGTCTGCTCCGAACAACCGGATCCGCCTCCTCCCGTCTCCGATCCATCGACGCTGGCATCCCCGTACAAACTGGACAGGCAGTGCTTGGCATTCGGTTGGGCAGGTCGGTAGTGGAAGCTCTCCAGTCGGGGACACGCATGGAGCAGTAGCAGGACGATGAGCAGCGCTTTCGTGCCAGGCATATTCCGATCGAATATTTGGATACATCCGGCTTTGACTCCATTCGGAAAGCCTGATCTGATCGATAGGATACTAGCGATCCTTGGAATACCCTTCTTTGACATAGTATAATCATACAATTAAAAGCTCCTAATAACTAAAAAATAAGAGCACATAGATCCTAAACCCTAGAGCCACTTTACCATCATATTTCACTGATTGATCAAAATTAATGAGACACTTATAAAACCGATAATTAAACTAGATAAGGGAATAAATTCATTTGTATTCTTAGATTAATGTTCAAATATGACTATTTATTAAAAATTAAATAATAATAATTGTATTTCTCTTCCCCTAAATTAATACTTTCCTTTCAAAATATTATGATCAAAAAGCAAAATAAAAGTTGATTAAGATGTGTTGCTTACTAAAGAATTCGCGGCTTTCAAATTCAAATTCCATAATAAATAAGATTTTCAAATATACTATTTCAATGAAACTGTTATATTGAGTTTATGATTAGGTGGGTTACTTTATTAATTTTCTGATTAAAAATATATTTTAGTTTAATAAATTAAAAATAAGTCATTAACAACTCATTACAAAAATTCGTATCATATAATATATATATAAAATTATAAATGTCTTCCCTTCCAAACCACATAAAATATGGTTTTTATTTCACCATCCTTATAGTAATCTTTTCTAGCTCGAAGAGGACGCTGAGTCAATCTCCCGCTGCTGCCTTTGAGCCTTTTGCTTGGCCTCCACTGCAGCACAGGCTGCTTTGTAGGCCGCCTTCTTGGTCTTGTCGTAATCCTGCCTGGCGGAGATCACTTGCCTGGAGATGCCCTCCACCCGCCGCTTGGCCGCCTCCAAAAGCTGCGACTTCTCTTCCAGCTCCATCTGGGCGCCATGGGCAAACCCTTCGATGTTGCTTAACTGGGCGGTGGCCTCGTTCACCAGGACCCGCAGTTGATTCAACTGGGTCTTGGCATCGGAGAGGGCTCTTACGGCGGACTCGGCATTCATTTGGGTGCTCTGCAGCGAGTTCTGGACCTCGCCCACCACCGCCTCTGACTCCTTTTGCTCCAGCTCCAGTTGCTCCATGATCTGCTGCTTGCCCGCCAGAGCAGCTTCAGCCGCTCGAGCCGCTTGGACAGCCTTGTCGGCCAGTTCCACTTTCACTTGCAGCGAGGCTGCCTCTCCGGCGGCCACCTGGGCATCATTAGCAGCCTTTGCATCCTGGGCGGCTTTCACTGCAATGCTGGAGGCCTTGTTCTTGGCACCCTTCTGGTTGAGGCCACAAGATTTTTGAGCTTCCGCAGCTGCATCGCATCCTGATGCATCGGGTGATCCTCCACCGCCACCGCCAGTCTCGTATAACCAAACCAAATCGGGAGCTTTGTTGGAAACCTTTATCGGAAAAATAAATACTTATTGCTGACCTTCAGTTTGGTGGACAGGCACTCACCTCTTCGCCTGACATGGCTAGATGGCTGCGGGAAAAGCAAGCAATGTTGAGCAGGATTAGGCACATTGCCTGGCAATAGAGCATAATCACGATTTCCGGACTTGACAGGCATCTCAGTCCGATTGACAGTCGGAAAAATGCCCGAGACTACGGAAAATGCGGATAGACGTTCAGATCATGCTGTTAATCATTGTTTTGTCCTCGCTCCGAGCATCCGCCACCGGCACTGGTCACTATCGAACGCGCCGGAAGCACATGCAGCCGGAGGACACGGAGTTGATGAAGACTTACGGCGGAGGCGGCGTGGGAACGGCAGCTGCCTGCGATATGTCGGGCGATTCGAGTGGCTCCCAGCCAAAGAAGCAGCTGCGGCATCAAGGTAATGCCAAGCAGAGATCCTCCGGCATCGCCGTTCAGGCCGCCAATGAAGCGAAGAAGGCCAACGAGGATATGGCCTCGGCCGTCAAGGTGGCCGCCGATAAAATCAAAAACGAATATGCCGACAAGGCATCCGCTGCCGCCAAGGCCGCCGAGGCGGTGCTGGCCGGGAAGGGTCAGGTGCTGGAGCAACTGGAGGCGGAGGTGCGGGAGGCCGAGATGGTGGTGCAGGAGGAGAACCAGGAGCTGATCACGGCCGAGGCGAATGCCATGCTGGCCAACAAGGCGCACAATTTGGGACAGCAGGAACTGAAGACGCTGACCATAAGCCACAAGCTGGCCAAGGATAACCGGGATACATCGGATCAAGTATACGCCGTGTGGCAACAGTCGCTGAGCGACAAATCGGCCCTCTTGGAGGCTGCCCAGCGAAGAGTCAGTGTGCTGATGCGACAACTGAGCGATGCTCGGATAGACTTCGAGAAGACCAAGAAGGCGGCCCTCAATGCAGCCAGAGCCGCTCAAGAAGCCAAGCAGCGTATCGAGCATTCGGAATCATCCGATTCCTCCGATTCCTGCAGCGGAAGAAGCCGACGCGCCTGGCGGCAGTACAAAGAGATCCACTGATAAACATCATACATTACTTATATTTTACATAAAAGTTAGAACAAGAAAGCAATTTGAATTTTAATCTGTAGTTTATTAAACTTTTTTCTTTAGGGAATAAAAATATAAAATTCCTCGACAGCGTGCAAAAAGTGCGCGCGTCTTGAATGGCTGCCAAAAAATGCTATGGAACTTTGCCTGTACAAGTCCGACCGATCGCCCCGATAGGAATATACATATCTGCCTGCTGTGTGTGTTTACAATTTTGGACAAATACCAGAGCGGACTAATGCTAGTCTTAAGCGAAACAATCGTTAAACTAGTAGAATACAAGGGAGCTGAACTAAGGTTAGGCGTTACAAATTATGATTATGCTTGGGCTCCGATCAAGGCAAACAAATGGTCACAAAAATGTACATGCTTTAAAACTTAGGTATAAAATAATAAATATACAATCAATGGAGTTCGTACAATTACAATTGGTTGTTGTTGTTGTGGTTTGCCTGTTCACAATACAATAATTTCAAGGGTGATGCTTGGTTTCGTTCCCTAAATAGATATATATATATATAAGCATGTGTGGTTGCGGATATTATTCGTAGTTCAATCAATTAATCGGTTGGTTAATTGTTAACAAACATAAATACGCGGAGCTCTACATAAAATAGTTTCTTCTTACACAATCCTGGTAACTTAAGGTTAGTTAATTTCTCATTACAGTAGGTATATATAATATAGTTATTTATAATTCGTATGCAATATATGTACAATCTAACACAAGCCCCTGTAAGTAATTGTTTTTAATGTCTCCCATCGTTCATCCGTCATTCGCCTAAGCCCAACAAGAGTTATATTTATCAGCTTAGCTTAGTTATGTGTGTATGTTGTTTATAGAATCTGTGGAGCCTTAGTCTAGTTAGCTAACTGATCGGCGTATTATTATACGTAACATATTTAATATACAATTAATTCTTCTCCCCCTGAATACTGACGTCGTCGAGTTTCTGTTCATTCAATCATTCCGATCGCTCGGAGTCTACTTGCTTCGTTGCCTAATATGTGCCGGGTTGTTTTTAGATATAGGACATATAATAATATCAACTGTTTAACTTTTACATATCAACTACTTAAGACGTATGGGGGTTGTAAAACGAAAAGTATCACGATTGACCAAACATAGATCGATATAACCGTTAACTACAAGTGTTTCAATTCTCATTCCAGGTGTGCTTTTTATCTGTTCAAAAATGGGTTTTTGATTTTCGCACTAAAAAGGGGACAGAAAATAATCATTGCACAACTAATAGCCTGTTAGTTTAATATTACTTTTGCCTTTTTCCCGCGTAAAAGAAAAACTAGGCTTCTCTTTTATGTATTTCTTAGTTGGTCTAAGAAATTATTTGATCAATCACTATTTGTAATAAAAGTTAAAAAAAAATTAAATAACTACTATACGGCAATAATTAAAAATCGATTACGATAGTCCAATCAGAACAAGTTAATAGCTTTATGTAAAACTACATCCGAGTGATGTACTATTTTGTTTACTATTTAGTTTAAACTGTTAGAGTAGTTTGTTGTATTCCATAGTCCGGTTTTACAATACTTTTTACGAAAATGTCTTGGATTTTCTTAAGGCAGGAGGGCAAAAATATTATTAAATCAAAGTATCCAGGTCAGCGTTGCCTTAAAGTGCCCTAATCACTTTCCACCCCTAGGATCTTTCAGATCTTTTGAAAAAAATCAACCCCAGTTTCTGAGTATACGGATTAATTCGGACGCCCAGCGCCCTTCTTGTTTCCTATTCCTGTCATTGACCTTTCCCTTAATTTAAGTACTTCCGACACCTCTTGGAACCGCATGAACAAGGTATCTTTTCCTCCTCGAAGGGGAACTTATAGTCGTAGGTCAGCTCCTCGCCCTGAACGATTCGACGCAGCGCAAAGATGATGATGTGCTTGTGTCCCAAGATGTCGACCACTTTCGAGTAGCAATTCGGCTGCATGGAAAAAATACTTTAGCATCTCTACTGGCATATGGCACTCAAGTTTTGTACTCACCTCACAGGAGTGATTTATAAATCGAGCCGCATTGCCGCGCATAGTGGCATCAACCACGAGGTTATCATCGATCTTGAACATATAACAGCCGATGCCGCGACTGTCATAGTAACGCTCCCTTTTGTCTGTCAGCGTGGAGCGAATCAACTCACCAGCGTATTCAATAACCATTTCACCTGGAAAAAAACAAGTTTCAATACAATTAATAAGGATTAAACTATTATCATTAATTCTATCTCTTACCCGCTTCAATGTCCTTGGTGCAGTAGAGGCCGCGTCCATGAATGTGCGATCGAAAGACTCCAACGTAATCCTTGTAGGTCTCCTTCAGCGTGCGATACTTCATGGCCATGGGCAGATTGCTACCGGTTCCCCTCCTAAACAAATCAAAGAAACTCCCCGATTAATAAAGGATTTTCTTGCAAAAAAAATTATTATATTCTTACCTAGGCACCAATTCATTGTCTGATGGCTGGACAAACACCTGGATGGGCTGTTTGCGATGCCTGGAGGCCAACCAACTGAACATATCGTACTCGCTGCGATTGGCATACGGCTCACAGCGGGCGCAATCGAAGGCATTCTCCTGCAGCTCATCCTGATCCGATCCGTAGTCGAGCAGACCTTGCGAGTCCACTCCAGTGGCTGATGCCAGGGCAGCGGATGCACTGCTTCCGCCCGTGTTCCCTCCATGTCCTCCACTCGCCGCTGTGGACACGTTGCCATTTCGCTTGTGATACTTGGGAGTATACTTCGAGCACTTCTCCACGCCCGGCAACTGTTCAATCAGATACTTCAGGGCATTCGTTTTAAGGCCAATCATCTGGATGCCACCCATATCGGCCAGAGGACCCTCTGGCAGCGGAGTGAGTCCATGGGCCCGCCTGGCCACCTGCACTGCCTCAAAGACCTTCTCCCAGATCTCCGCTATGGAACTCGATTTGTACGTGAAGCCATCTTCGCTCTGAATTTCATAGAGCAAGTGCGGACCACTGATCTTCTTGGGCTCTCGAATGGGTGGTGGTGGCTCTGGAGCAGCTGCTGTAGGCACGACGACGGTAGCCTTGGATGGCTCCTGTTCTTGTGCAGCCGTACGTTGCTCCTCTTTTCTCCTCCTGAGTTCCAGTTCCACTCCATTCTGCAGCTGCTTCAGTTCCAGGACATGGGCATCGGCCATTTCGTTTATGTATGTGGCAGCGGCTTCGACGGCTGCGGTTTCCAGCGTACCCTCAAACTCTTCGGTGGGAGCCGCTGATGCTGCGGCTGTGGTGGCCAGGACGTCCTCCACCATTTGCTGGTAACCAGCACTGGCTTCCACTTCCATCGTCGTCGCAGTGGCTATGGAATCCGCACAGTCATCGTTGGTCAGGTTGTCCAGAATCTTACTGATCTTATCCTTCACCGCCGGCTCTTCGCTGTCGGACATCTCGTGATCGTTGCACGCCGATGTGGCCATCTTCAAGCTGAAGTCATCATCCTCGTCCTCCTCCTCCTCGAGATCTTCCTCCCTGTAGCCATCCGTTTCCATGGGTTCCACTTGGAAGGCATGCTTGTCGAGCAGATAACCGCTGTTGGCCAGCTGTTGATTGAGTTGCTCGCGTTGCTGCTGCTGGAGGAGAAGCTGCTCGGTCTTGGCCTCCGCCGGTGAATGTTTCTCGTACAGTCCCTCCGTGTAGATCGACTCGGTGGCCGGCTGTTCCTCCATGATGGCGTCCATCGTGACAGCTGGCACAATGCTCTCCAAAACCGAGCTAGTTTTAAGTTCCGCCTCGTAAACAGGTGAAGGTAACGCCGTCTTCTGGGCATAACACTTGGAAGCACTGGCGCTGGTCATTTGCTGGATAACCGGCTGTTCTACAGGTTTCGGAGGAGTGGGTGACGGAACCACGGGACACTCGTTGGCCAGAGGAGCCGGTTCCTGGCGCTGTTGCATTGGTAGCACCCGATTTGTTGGCCTCGTTGTCGAACTGCTCGTGGTTGGTGGTGGTGCCTGTTGTTGCATGGGATTCACCACATTGGTGGGCAGTGAACAGTTGCTGCTACTACCGCTGCTGCTGGTGGAGAAATGCTGCACTCGGTTGGCCAGCTCCTGCTGCTCCAGCACTTGAGGTTCCATCACGAATTGGGTTTGCAGCACTGGTGTTTCGGCCAGGGTGATAATGGGCATCGAGGGCTGAACCTGCACCTGTACCTGTTGCGGCTGCAGCTGCTGTTGTTGTTGTTGCTGCTGCTGATGCTGCTGCTGTTGGGGAATGTGGATCAACTGCGTCTGCTGAAGTTGCTGCTGCTGCTGTGGCTGCGCTGGGATTCGCTGCTGTGAGATCGTAACCTTGGGCACTTGACTGACCACGACGGCCGGAATTTGCTGCTGCATCTGTGACTGCTGCAACTGCTGCTGTGGTTGCTGCTGCTGCAACAAGGCTTGATTTTGATGCTGCACCTTGGGCGTGGGCTTCATTACTTTGGGTTTCACCTCCAGCTTGTGAATGGGTCGAATCATATTGGTCTTCTTCTGTAGCGGCTTCGAAGCAATACTGGGTGGTGCTCCACAATTGGTTCCCGTTCCCGATGCTGCCTTGCCCTTCACCTGAGATTGCTTGAGATTGGAGTTCTTCAGCTGCACTTGGGCCTGCTGGGTGACTATGCTGGTGGGCAGCACCTTGTTCACCACCTGCGGTGGGACTTTGCTTACTCCCGAAAGTCCTGCGGCCTTGGCTTGAGCATTCGTTCTTTTCATTTGAGTAACTGGCGGAATCTTGGCTGTCACCATAATGGGTGAGGAGTAATCCATTGACGTGGAGGCTCCCGAGGATGTGGGCACCGTCTGGAACTGGAAGTTGGCATTCTGCAGGAGCTGTGTAGTCGCATCATCCTGCGATTGCTGTTGCAACACACTGGCTGCGTTGAGGAATGTCCCTGCACCGGTTCCATCTCCTGTATTATTGAGCACCACATAGCCAGCGGGCAGATCCACAATAGGTTCTATTTTGCTAGCCTGGAACACCTGTGTGGTGGTGGCGGAGAAGCTGGCATTCTGGCTGAGCATTCCTGGCATTGCAGTGGACACAAATTGCTGCGACGACATGACCGTATTTTGGACAATCGTCTCCAGGCCATAGTACATCGGTTGGGTGGCCAGGATCACCTGGGGCGTGGTGGTGGCAAACTCCAGACCAGAAGCTCCTCCTCCCGTTCCGCCCAAAATTAAGGGCTGTTGATTACCGCCCGCCTGGTTGCCATCTGCACCTCCTCCCAATTGAATGGTCTGTGGTTGGATGAGCGTTCCAATCACTTGAGGTTGTGCTTGCAGAGATTGCGCCGTCAGCATTTGCAGTCCAGAATTGGTGGGTGTAGTAGTAAGCACTAGATTTCCACTCGCATCCGTTTGCAGATAGGTGGCACCTCCGCCGGGAGCAGCTGTCAGGAAAGTAGGCGTCGCCGTGGGCTGAGGCTGCGGCTTATACTCCCCCGCTGTGGGTATCGAGATGTACTGCAGCGGCTGTCCCTGGCTTCCGTCTCCGGTCACAAACGAGATGATGTTCTGGGGTTGAGCCTGCGGCAGGATTAGCTGCGGTGCCTGCGACTGGGCGCTGCTCTGGAACAACAGCTGCGGCTGGAGGAGATTCTGACCCATCACGGTGATGGGTTGCTGCACCTGAGCCTGTTGCTGCTGTTGATGCTGCTGGGGATGCGGTTGCAACTTGGCCTGAATCGGCTTCACCTGGTGGCCGGACTTCAGTTGCCTCTGCTTGACCGCCGCCTGTTGAGCCGCCTTGGTGGCCACAGTCTTCATTGGTTTTCCAGCTGCCGTCAGGGGAAGCATTATCTTCTTATCCGTGTTGGTGGCCTGCAGGGTCTGATACGTGGCCGTTGGCTGCGTGGTGGCCTGCATTGTCTGCGGGATTTGGATAAACTGCTGGGTGCCGTCGGGATTGGTGGAAACGGCTATCAATTGAGGTTGCGCCTGAGTTGTCACTGTGGGTTGAGCCAAAGTGAAACCTCCACCCAGATTGGCAGCCAAACTTTGCAGCGAATTCGCATAGATTTGCAAATCATCTGTGTTCGCTTGGGTAGTGGGATTCGGTTGGGATAGGAAGAATCCATTGCCCAGGGATTGTGGCTGCAGTTGGAGTTGCTGCAATCCCTGCAAGCCAAACTGTCCCAGGGAGCCCAGGCTCTGGACTTGAGGAAACGATGCTGCCGTTTGAAGGTAATTTAAGCCGCCTGCATTCGCTAGAAGTTGTTTTTGCAGCTCATTCAAGCTTTCCGCACTCAGTTGGCCAGCATTTGTGGTGCCTCCCGTTGCATTGACGTCAGATTCGGAATCATTGGTGGTCATTGTTGGGCCACACGATGGTAAATGGCGCTGGAAGGCATCGTAATTCCTATAAGTGCACTGGCACCGATCACATTTAACCTGGCCGCTGAACTGAGCCGTTGAAAGATTCCCATCTCCGGAAATAATGCGAAATTCGGTGATTGAGTCATCCACACCGTCCATTTGCATTATCCTCATCTTTGTTGGTTCTTCGCGTCCTTCGCTCTTTTCGAAATAACGCTTTGCCGCACTCCAGGTGAAACTCTTGCTCCTCACTGACCCAGATGTGGTGGCTACCCCTTCGGTGGAAGCTTCACTGATGGACTGCCTCCTCGAGACGCCCGCCACGGTGGCCATCTCCTTCTTGGTTCGTTGCTGACTGCTCAGGGTTAACAGCACTCCTTCGGCCAAGTTTTTCGACAGTTTCCGTCTCTTGATGGCCGTGGCCATGGCACTATTCCCGTCCAGCTTCGGCCAGGCCAGTGTTTTGAGCATCTGCACTTGACTCGAGTTCCTGGCTGAGGATAGCATCGCATCCTCCACGGGATTGCTGGCTGGCCAGCCGTTTCCCAAGCTCGTATTCGAGTTTCGGGTATCCTCATCACAGATGCTAACAGAAGCAGCTCCTCCTCCTGCTTGCTGATTTTGATTATGAGCCTGATTGGAAGTCATTGCCTGAGTGCCATCCTTGGATTGCTCGCTAATGGCAAACAAGTCTGTCTTATCGGGGAGGTCCTCATACATGAATATGTCCAGCATGGAGATGCCATCGAGTAGTTCGTGAGGGAGGTCCTCGAATATGGCATCCTTGATCTCTGGGGGGAGCAAATCAGCCTGCTGTTGCGGCTCCTCTTCCGTGTTTTCATCCGGTGGCACGCAGGAGTTAGGATTGGGGAACTCGGCGCTCCAATCAGCTCCGCCATTCTCCAGAAAATCGCTCCTCGCCAGACTTGTGTGCCAGCGGGCAATTTGAGCCATGCCCAACTGAACCTCCTTGCTATTCGGATTTGTGTGATCAACCGTATAGTTTCTACCCACATCCAGGGCTGTTAGGGTGGACGAACTGTTCTGGATTGTGGTGCGCACAGTGTACTCTACTATTTTCCACGGCTCTTTCGAGGACCAATACAGACGACTGCACAGGAAATTAATGGGAACCACGGCCTCGTAGGAATCAGAAAACCTTGGGACAATGGCTCCCAATTGCCGCACCTCCAAAGATCCAATGTGAAATTGCACTCGAACTGGTTCAATCAACTTCTTCCTCTTTCTATCCAATTCAACGTACACGGGTCGGGATACTTCAAAGTTGGATTCATATGTCACAGAGGGGGAACCATTGGCTTTCAGGGCATTTCCATTCTTGGCATGGGCGGGGCAATACATGGATTTGTCTGTGAGAAAGGCGCAATCGATACTCCTGGCACAGGGATAGTGGTAGTGTTCACCGCAGGATCGCACATTGCATCCGACAGTTGCTCCTCGATTTCCACACACCACGCACTTAATCATCCTGCCCCTGGCCACCGCACTGTGTACATTTTGCAGCGAACCATCGATCTCCTCGAATACCTCCGCCGACCACATGGCACAATTGGTGTGAACCCAGCAATCATGACCGCAGTACAGCAGCCGGGCTTCCTCTCCGGATAATCCTTCGCCGCTTTTCCGACAGAAGAGGCAGACCCTGGTATCCAAGCGCATCTTAATACCACAGCTGCCTAGGTCATCGACCTCCTCCAGAGGAATATCCAAGACACCGGAACGCGACTCTGCCTGCGAGGTGGAGTGTTCGTTATAAACAGAGGCACTTCCTCCTCCTCCTCCTCCGTCTTGCATGTCCTCATAGTTAGCTCCCGAACAGGACTCAAACATATCCTCCTCTAAGGCATCCGTGCAGGCTTTCGTTTCGTTTTGGAACCAGGGAAACTGTTCACTCAACAACTCCTTATAGGCAATGTCCAGTTCATCGCAATTACTCTGATTGATGACCTGGCTCATGTCATAGTTAAATTCCGCCAGGGAAACATATGAGTTGCCAGCAATCTTCTGCTTAATATCCACCAGGCTAAAAGATTGCGAATGACTTATGGGCTGTTGGCAGGAACAGGGCAGCGATTTTACTCGAGACTTATTCATGTTCACATTCCGTTGCTGCTGCTCCTTGAACTCGTAAACATCGTCGCTGTTTTGGGACTCGCCGTCGCTGCCCAAACCATTATCCGATCCAGTACTAAACTGAAGGGCTTTCGGTTGCAGTTTTCCTTGGTTCGAGGATGCTCCGCAGGTGCATCGCAGTTTCTTGCGGGGACTCAGTTTAAGAAGGGCACAAGCCTGGCGAGATTTGCTGAGCAGCTTGAGAACACTGTAGAGACTCGCTTTGAACTCTTCCATCACCGCCTGCCGCCACTCATCAGCCTTAATCCTAGAACTCTCATTTCTGCGCGCACACTTCTTGCAGATAAACTCGATGGATTCCGGCAGAGTGCTCAGTAGATTGTATTGCTCATCGCTAAGACCTTCGCACTTCGAATGAACCCATTGGCCACAATCGCCGCATTCCATCATTTTCAGATCAAAGTCATTGTCATCGTAGCATCTCTGGCATATTGGACAAAAGTTGCCCTTCTTGCGCAGCTTAAAGCAACCCGTACACATCGGTAGGTTCCCCACAAATTTTGATACTTTAGTGGTGGAGCAAGACTTGCATTTCAAGCAATTGACGCATATCAAAGGACGATCTGCCCCCAGAAGTCTCTTGCTAGTGCCCAAGCACGTGCTGTGATAGTTCTTCTGACACTTCTGGCACTTGACTTTGGACCCTGATGACATATTGCAGGTGTAGCAAACGGTGCAGCGTGGACACAACCAATTCAGACGCTGAGTCAGTTGATTTAAGGACGATGATGATGGTCCAGTGGACGCATTCACTGTCGTCTCCAGCAGGCTGCCCATCAGCGTGGTATCCTCAAAAGAGCCATGTTTCAGGTTATACTCATCCTGGACACAGTACTGATGATATGGCTCACAACAGCAGGCGCAGAAGATTAGAGGATCCAAGCCAGTGGAACCGCAAAGGAAACACAGAGCCCTCTGAGCCACAGTCTCGGTTACAATCAATCCAAAACCCGTTTGGCAAACTTCAGCAGGATCATAGTTCTCCCAGAAATCGATGGAGATGAGAGTGCGTTGCTGTCGCTGCTCCTTGGCTTTGCGACCCTGTGTTTGGTGGGAGGATTGACTGACCGAACCGGACGTAACAATGTCCCCATTTCGCTGCTTTTTGCTGGCCGCCACTATTAAATTGGATGCAACCGCTGCATTTCTTGTTGTAACCTTCGCAGGTGCGGCCGTTATAGGTACCTGACCTCCAGCCGCACTTACTGATGATTCCTTTCCTCCTGTTGTTATCTTCTTCACATCAGTTTGAGAACTTCCAGAGCACTTACTGGGTTTCGATTCCTCCTCAACCGGTGGAGTTTTACAGCTAGCGCAGTTATCGTTCTCATCCGTAACCAATTGCGTTGGTTTCTCAGGAACAGGCTCTGGAACTGCTGATGGCACTGGAGCAGCAACTTCTTGTTGCACAACAGCTTCGTCCTCGGGCTGATCCTCGCCGAAGGTGGCCAAGGGTTGTCCCAGCACAATGGAGGCACTGCGGCACACATGTTTAACTCTGGGTCCTTTTAGGTCAATCCTTTGACGTTTCAGGGTGTCGCCCGTAGCATTGGTTTCCGCGCTGGGTTCTGCTTGAGCAACTCCTTGAGAAGATCCATTAGAAGAAGCAGGCTGTATTGCTGAAGAAGTTTGTGGTGCCTCCTCCTTTTGAGCTTGTGTTTCTATAGTCGGCGCTTCCACTACTGCAGATTTCTTGGCTGTTCCCAATGCGGGACTGAGAGGCTTCTCGGCCTGTTCCTGTTCCGCAGTTTTCTCCTTTTCCGGTTTACTTGCCTTCCTTGTCAGACTTGGGCTGATTGCTTCTGCAGCTGTGAGCTTCTGATCTGCTGCATTGGTTATCTTCAGGAAGAGAGGCTTCTCCAAAATCGCAGGACGCAGCAGAGGTGTACTGCCAAATGTGACATTGTTCTCCGCCAGGGGATTTGACTTTATTGAGGTCAAAGCTGAGGCGGAATCACTGCTGGATTTCCACTTAACCGAAGTAGAAGCGACCACAGAAGAGGAAGCAGAGGAGGCGGAGGAAGTAAATCGTATGCTGCCAGTGGGAGACAGCAGTTCCGTTGATTTTTCCTCCCGGGAAGATGCCTCTCCTCGCATTCCCAGTGGCAAAATGGCGCCCAATCTACTCCTGTGCGCTGCCGGCAGCTGGAACGAGATCATGCATTTCCTCAGCCAACAAGCGGTGCAGCGATCCTTGTAGAACTTCTTGAAGTTCTTCAACTGGCTCTTGGCCGAATGAATGCTGCATGTTGATCCTGTAAGAGAATATTTAATAAGGATTAGTGAGATGCAGATGAAAGGACAAGATCTGGGACATACCTTCGCTTCCCTTGCATTGCAGCTGCTGTTGGCTGCCGGCGGAAGCATTGGCACTGCTCGAACTGGCCGATATGGATTTCTTGGTCATCTTCGAGATGAACTTTCTGCACACGTCACAGGCCACGACACCATATTTGCGGGGTTGAGCCACCTCTTTGCTGCTGACCGCCGCGGAGCACACGGAGCAGGCACTGGGAGTTAGAGTTCCTGGGAAGAAATTAATGGTAAATATATAAGAATACAATATTTCATGTTGCTATTATGTAACCAACCTATTGTGGAACTGGTGCTGGGATTGGCCAGCGTTCCGAACGTCGAAACCGCCAGGGAATTGGATGGCGTCGGAATGACACTGGGCGATGTTGGTCGTGCTTTGGCACCACCGAAGGGTCCTGGCTTGCTGTCCGCCTGGAATTGCAGTCGCGGCTGCCGCAGCACAAAGCTTCCACCTGTACTGCTATTTGATTTCAGGCTGCCAAAGCTGGAGAAACTCTCCTTGGCGAGCTTCAGACTTGCAGAAGCGTTGGAGGTGGATGCCGATGAAACCGTACTGGAGGAAGATGCTCCAAAGAGGTTCTTAGCCTTGGAATCGCCACCTGTTAGGGTCTTCTTGCTGCTGATGGCACCCTCCTCGACCAATCTTTTGTTGGGCTTGATGATTCTGGAGGACCGGGTGCTCCTTTTGGGAAGAACGAAATGCGAGTCCATGACCAGTTGCTTCTCTTCTGAGTCCCGCTCTTCGGCTCCTGCACTTTTCTCTGTCTCCGCACTCTTTTCAGAGGCTGCTTCATCATCCTCATTTTCCTCCTCATCATCGACTTCCTCGTCGTCCTCATCCTCATCCATTTCTTCATCCTCCGCGTTGTTTTGATCTTCGGGAGAATCATTGCGACGAAAGGTTACGCCACCCTCATCATCCTCATCCATGGGAGCGCCAAAGGCTCGTGATAAGCCAAATACATTGGGTGAGGATACCGATCCTGCTTCCTGGCTCGAGGCAGATGAGCTCGCTGGAGCCGATCGAAACTTAAGCGAGTTGAGCTTATCGATGTTGGAGCTTTTGTTGAGTATCTTTGACAAAATCGAGGGTCGCACGATGCATTCGCCTCCTCTGGAGTAATTCAGCGGCCGGTTGAGGGAATCCTTCTTCATAATCGAGACGATTGGTATACGGATATCGGGATTGTAGAACCGCTTGACCACCGACTTATCATCGCTTGTTTCCAGCACATTCCTAAATGTCACCGTCTTCTTTTGCTTCGCTGCCGTTGATGTTGTTGATGATCCTGCATCTGTTCCAGATTTAGGACTACTGCCCCCTCCAGCAGAAATGGCCACTGATGGTGCACTCCCACTGGATGCAGCTCCCTTTCCCGTAGCCGCTCCATTTGCCGCTGCTGGGCAGTTGGATGCAGGGGCTTCGGGGGCAACTTCATTGGGCATTTCGCTCAAGACGCGCTTCTGGAAAAGTACACAAATAAAAGGGTTCAGTGGGTTTCGGTTAGGGTTGGGAACAAGAAGTTGGGAACGGGGTTCTCCGAGCAAATCAATAATTCATGCCACTAACTACACGCTCCCAAAATGCGAAGCGGAAAGCAATGCAAGTAATATAAAGCAAGCAAAAGATACACAGCGAGAAATTATATTAAATAGGTTTAAGGTTTAACAAGGTTTAAGTAATAACAATAATCATATTACAAATATTTAATCGTAGGCCACATTAAACATAAAGTTCTTAATTATGTAAGATTTTAAAGGTTTTAGAAAAATAGATTTTTAAAAGTTCCTGAGTTGAATTTTTTTTATAAGCGGTTCAACGAAGCAGGAATAAAAAAAAATTGTTTAATTTAATAGTTCAATTGGAACTTCCAGTGTAAACGTAAAGCACAAAGAAGCATGCAAAGGACCAGGAGCAAGTGCAACTTTTCGAAGGGGATCGCTTGGACACCGGGGGTTACAGAGGCCTGATAGCTTGAGATAGGGGGGGGGGGGTATTGGTGCAAGAACAAGTTACTAAGCATAAGTATAAGCCGGGGGAACAGACACCATTGCCACTGTGACCGTCAACCGTCTGAGGCAGACACATGTGGAAGAGTTGCAAGCGCTAAAACGTCATAAAAGCCAATTAAGCAGGTAAGCGAGCAGGTAACAATGGCGTCAGAGGCGGGTGGTTGGGTGTAAGGGGGGGGAGGGGATGGTAGGAGGAGGGCTACTAACCAGACCAGAACCATGGGTAAACCAACTTGAGGGGGTTCTCTTATTTACATTGGCGGGAATTGGACTGTGGCATTGGCCGAGAACGAGGAGGAGGATGTGTATGTGCTGCAAAGGGTGCACACGCAACTCGGAATCACTTGCTCGGTGGATTGCGGGAGGTTAGGAGGTGGTGGTGGTAGTGGCGGGTAAAAAAAGCGGCTTAAACATATTCATAAATAAAAGCAAAAGGGGGCAACACCTGGGAACAAAACCGGCAAACCAAACACCGACAATCTGAAAATCAACTTACCAGGGCCGCATCTTCACCCGAACCGACCACGCCCCCTCCGCCTGTTACTCCCCCCTCCAACGAAGGCGGAGGGGCGGCGGAGGCAGTCGGCGTGGATGAGGAGTACGATGACGAGGACGTGGGACTGTCCACCACCGGACTATTGAGTTGCTTCAGCTTGGATGTGGAGGGCAGCATTATTTCGCCCCTGGCCAGGTTCAGATTCTTGAACTTTTTATTGCTGCTCTTGCGAGCTCTCAGCAAAGCGGCACTTATAGCAAAGGTTCCTCCTGGCGATGATGCACCTGGGGAAACCAGGGCACAGGCTAATCCAGCGGATGTGACCGATGTTGAAACGGTAAGTGCTTTCAGGGATGCTGCACTGGACACTGGACCAGAGCTCGTTGCCTCACATGTTGTTCCAGAAGTTGCTTTAGAAGATTTTCCAGAAGCGCATGTCGCTGCATTGGCGGTTGTTTTTGCAGATTTCCCAGTGGATATTCCGGATGATACTGTGGTGGCTACCTCCGAGGTCCTTGCTGAGGTGGTCTTTCCACAGGATATTCCGGAAGATGCTCCATCGGATGAGGCACCAGAAGTACCTTCTGGAGACGAACCAGACGACCGGCCAGAAGATGCTCCCGAAAATCCTGCTGAGGAAGTTCTGGATGATGACTTTCCTGGGGTTTTTCCAGCTCCTGCTGCCAAAGATTTGCTTGAAGTTGCACTCGAGGTTGACGTCTCCGTCGGTGCTCCTGATTTTCCTGCATTTCCTCTCGTCCTATCACTGTCTCCATTTTGATCCTTTGCCACAGCCTCTTTATCCAGATTGGCTGCACTTTTGTGATGGGTGCCGCCGCCATTTACACCACCGCCATTGGTGGATCCCGAACCGGATGATCCCGATCCCGATCCCGAACTGCTGCCATTGCCATTGCCGCTACTTTCGGAGCCCGAAGCGCCGGCGGATGAGGATGCCGTATTGCCACCAATGGATGCGCCACCCGGCGCATTGTCATCCTCATCGTTATCACAATTGTTACCCTTTTCCCGGGCAGCCGGCGAACCGGATCCGGAACCACTCGGCTGCTGGGACTCCGGCGGTGGCTGCTGCTGCGTTTCGGCCGGATTGGCCGCCTCATCCTCCAGCTGCAGGACACTGATCCGCTTACGGTTGATCGACTTGGAGGGTTTGCCGGGAAACTTGGAGCGGCCCATAATAGTAGTGCGTTTGCGTTTGCCTTTGCATTTGCATTTGCCTGCCTTTTGATTGGATTTCCCCTGTTGTTGTTTCTTTTTTTTGTTGTTGTTCGATTTATGTTGGGACTTGCAGTTGCTTATTTTCTTTGATTTCTTCGATTTGTTTGATTGCTTGGACTTGTGGATAGCTCACTGTGGATAAGAGAGAGGCACAAACGTCAAGTAAGAGAGGCCGACTAAAAAAGACCGGTATTAGCTAAAGGAAAACTGGCAAAAACAAAAAGTACCAACAACAACACAGCACAGCACTCGGGGAGAAAAAAAACCATGCTTGTAAGCCGAATCGCGCGTTCGGAATGCGTCAATTTTTCCCCCTTTTTTTTTGCGAATCTCGTTGTTGTTGCTGTGGCAACTCGTTTATTTTGCACTCCTGCCTCACGCCCCCTTCACTGCCCACTCACTCACTCCTTTTCTCCTCGGCTATTTATTTATTTATTTCTTTTTCGCGCGCGTTTCTCGTTGCGCGCTCCTTGATTTGCGAATTACAACTACAAAGCCGAAGGTGACGTAGCCGCTCGACAGCCTCGGCTTTTGTGGCGCTCTTGCGCCCGAACGCGCTCAAACTCTCTCTCAGTCGCTCCTTACACTTGGAAAAAAAATAAAGTATTGGATTGCCAAAAGGACATTTCATATTCCTTGTTTTAAAAAAATTAACTTTTTTTTGGTGTTCGATTGGAAAAAGGACATTGGATTTTTGTAAGAAGATTTAATATAGGTTTTGGAAAAGTTATGTTTTTCTTGAAAAAGACACACTAATTTTAAAAGGTCAAACAACTAAGGAAATCATACAAAAAATGTTAAATGGTATTGTCTAATTGTAAAAATTATGTAAACAAAACTCTAAATTTCACATTGGTTTTTAAGAGTTATCCTCACTGCTAACAATGTTTTTTCTCAATCCAAAACATTTTGTCTTTTTCAAAGGTGTGTTTATTTAAATTGACGGTCAATAATTTTTTTATGAGTGCACTCTCTCGGTTCACGACTCTCTTTTACGCCTTGGCCCGCTCTCTCCTGCTCCTGAGCAAGGAGCGCGCTAAAGGTGCAATTGCAGCTGCCTTTGTTCCGCTCCTTCTGCCGCTGTCTCACGTCTTGCGTGACCACTAATACACTCACACCCAAATCAGAGATGCCAGCTCTGGCATTTTATTTAAATTAATGGGATTATGCACTTAAAGTTTAGTGCAACTTAAGGCAACTCAGTGTATAATTAATCAAATCAAACAAATTTATGTTGGTAAAAATATTGATTAAATTAAAAAAAAAAGATTCTTGCTCATTAATTAATTTTTAAATATTAAGAACAATTTTGATTACATTTTTAAATAAAACCATTTTGTATAACTACGCTTGGTTTTTAATAAAAAGTGTTTAAAACGCTATTAAGTATGCAACACATTCCTTGACAGGACGTGGATTAGGATAAAACCTTGCTTCCTAGCTATTTATAGCGGGCTAGCTGACAGCACTGGGATACCACCACCTTTACACGCTTTGCCACCACTAAATGTGTGCAGTTAACGAAAAAACAAAGAACAAAATACTGAGCCAAAACAACTGCTGCGTTGCGGATCCTGCTCCTTAAACTCATTCCTATTCCTTTGGCACGTAGCACGCGCTCTTTCCCGCTCTCCCTCGCAGACTCCTTTTTAAGAAATGCTCTCTCACTCTCTCGGCAACTACCTTTCTCCCTCCCTCCCGCGGGTTAGTTGTCATCGACGTTTTAAGTGGTTTTTCTACTTCAGACTTGAACTTTTTCTTTTCTTTTCTTTTTTTTTGTGTTTTGTTTTCTTTGCAGGATTTTCTCGTTTGGCTTTTGTTGTTGCTGCTGCCTTTGTTTTTTCTCTCGAATATTTTTTTTGTTGTTTGCTGGAAATTGAAATTCTTACAGTTGTTGTTGTTGCTGTTGTTGCTGCTGCTGTTGTGGGCCACTATTAAGTGGTGGGTTTTTCCCTGCTGCTGCTGCCTCTTTTTACGACAGTTTTTCTCTTTGTTCTCGCTTTTATGGCCTGATGAAAATTCTTCTTTTTGCGCGTTTAGTTTTTCTGCGTTGGGAGTTTCTGCTCGACGAATTCACAGTTTTCCACATTGCTGTACTTTCGCGGCAACTTTTCTCATCTGTAACTCCTGTTGTTCTTGTTCTTGTTGTTGTTCTTGTTGTTGCTTCTGTTTGTGATGCTGGTTTGTGTTGGCGGCCACATGGTGCTCATTATCATTACCATCATTATCCCCATCATCATCTCTCTATATCCTCGTTCTACATCATTGCCATCCTCCCATTCCACCACACTTCTTCAAGCACACACACACACACACTGTTTTAAAAAAGTCTGCAGTCTGCGTGTCTTGAAATCTGCAAAAAAGTAATCGAGGGGGTGGCGGTGGGTGGTGTGGGCGTTGGGCGGTTGGGTGGCCAACAAGTTGGAGGAGGATGCAATGGGAGAGAGAGAAAAAAACAAAGTAGAAATTTATTAGTTCGCTTCGTCGCAGTTGGGCAAACAAGTTGAAAGTTGACTTTTCGAGTGTTTGAGCTTGTGTGCGAATGATTGTGTGGGTGACGATGTGCGATGATTATGCATATGTGTGTGTGTATCAGTGAGTGAGTGTGCACAGAAATAAATTTTTAAGTTATATGAACAATTTTCTACCTTTTTAGAAACAGTACTATTTAATTTCACAGGTGAACTTTAAAGATTTCAAAAGTATATTCACTTTTACAGTGAAAAAGTAAGGAAATCTTAATAGTTAAAACTACTTCAAACGGTGTCTAAAAATAGCTTTAATTCGAAGGTTATGGCTTAAGAATATATCATTGGGATTTTCAACCTGTTTGATAGATATTTTTTTGTGCTCCCCGTATTAGAAAAAGATTTAAAATTTGATTTTGATATTATTGTCAAATTTGCAATTAAATGAATGGAAATGTTAAATGTTATATTAAAGTGAATGATATTACAAATGAGTTATAAAATTAAATATATATTTACATAATTTTGTATAGATACAATAAGTTTATAACCTAAATTTGAAGGATAGGATATAGGATTTATAACTCTTAATATAAAAATGACTTAAATTTTTCTGCGTGTACATGTGTGAGCTTAAGTGCACGGAATGAGGTGAAAATACTTTCGAGATTTTCGGGTGGTGGACGCCGCCTTTCGCCTCCCCATTTTTTTTTCAACTCCTTTTTCCCACATTTTCCGAAAGCATGACTCAGTGCGGCGTAATTGTTTTCCGTTTCGCCTTTGGTTTCCACTCAAAGGTGTTTGGCAGTCAGTTAGTTTACCTGGTTTACCTGCCTCGTTAGTTAGTCAATCTTGTCAACTGTACTGCATACAGCTCCCCAGCAAGTCAATTTAAGTTGCATTCGTACATACAGATATGCAGTGTGCACAATGGGTTTTAAAAGATGGAAAACAAGATTGATATAAATGATATTAATCCATTTAATTAATGATACTAATTTATTTTATATTAAATATTTAATTCACAAATATATCCACAAAAATGAGTATGAAATATGGAAAAATTGTTTTTTTAAAATTCGTTCCAATTAATAAAGATTTTAAAATGATTTTATTCTTTAATTTTACAATTTTATAGATTGTTTATTTAAGATTATAATTCAAAACCATATAGTTTCTTAGAAAAAAAGTTTTTCAAAAGTTTTTTTGGGATAGTTAAAATTTATAAAAAGTTCGAAAATGGGGTATGTAACCCACTGTACCTTAACTTGGGTCTCCTGCCACTGTCTCAGTTGTTTGCGATTTGTGATTTTATTTGTCGATTTTCCTCGTTTTTATTTTATATCGCCTCTGCTTTGGTTTTTGTTTCTACCATTGAGTTGTATCTTTATGGCCCCAGCGGTGGCATGATGTAAGCATGGGGTCCGAGAGACAGCGAATGGGACTGGGACTAAACCGGGTTTAATTGGACAACACTCCTCCGTATTTGCACGGCGATTACACTAATTGCTGCGAAGTTGCCGTGAATTGAATACCTAATACTCGATATGCATATGAATAATTTGCATTTTAAATCGATGGATGATGGAGTGTTAAAAATACTTAATAAAGATCTTAATCAGCGCAATGATGCAAGTGATTTGTGTCATTTTAATGAACTGCGTTGGAAGGTTATTAAACTATCATGGAAACACAAACTTAGTGATATCTTGCCTACTAACAATGCAAAATTTAGGTTTATAATATTTATTGTCTTATTTATCTTATGAATTTAAAATATTAAGCAAAATAATATTGTTTACTAAAAGTTTTTAAAATTAATTGTTAGCCCTAAACTTCGAAAACTTGTTTACAAAAGGATGTAAGATATAAAAAAAAAGGTTAAATGCGGTTTATTTAATAATCCCAAATTATACCTCATTCGAGGTGATATGACTGGAAAATTAACCTAATCCGATATTATATCAACTGAATTTGATTAGTCAATCGATTCTAAGCAATTTCAGAAAACGATTAATTACCCATGTTATGAGATATACTTTCTGTCTTTGACAGATGCGAATGGGAACCATTTTTTCTACCCAGTGATTGATGACAATCGGGAAGGTAACCTAATCAATTACCGAAAGTAATTATAGATTTCCATTACGAAAGACTTTCGAACATTTCTGTGTGTCGTCTGATATAATCGTTTGTAATTGTGAAATACAAAGACAATGCAATATTAGTGACCATTTAATACCGAACACAAAACACTAGGCAAATATCATGACATAACAAACTAAAGGTTAATTCTCTCAAGCTCAAAACAATTGTCAACAATTTAATACCCGTGTAGGGGGCAAAAATAGGAGGGGAGGGGGGTCTTTCAAGTCGGCAGACAAGCAAGAAACAATCACAAAAACACTCGCCAGCCAACAAATTGCACACAAATTGTATCTGAGAAACCAACACACAAATGCCGAGAAAATGCGCAGACAGCAGCAGAATGCTAACTACGTTGTGTGTTGACATCAATTAACTAAATCGCTTTAATTATGTGCCACCAACCGAACGAACGAACGGCAGCAACAACAACGACAACATCAAAGGCCCAAGGAGAACTCAGCATGAATATTTCAGCGAATCAATAAAATCCCACAGAATGATGACAAAACGCGTCGATATAGACGACAAAATGAGCAAATTCAAATGGGAAACAGTACGGGGGTTGCTCCTTAATTACGGACCATTTATTTATCAAGGAAGAGATGTTTGTATAGAAGGATAATGGGCGGAATCCTGTACAGGGGGTGCTCGATAATTACTGTCCACTTGAAAAGAATTACTGTGTAATTTGAATAGAATTTGCTGAAAGGACAGGGGCGTTACAATTTTAAATTAATTACTACCTAACTTTTTCAACAATTTTCGTTGAAATTTTAAAAATTAAAGATCTTTTATTATGGGTGTTTTATAATTGTATATTATTAACTGACCATTTTTAGAATTTAAAATTTCCACTAACGGAAAGTACCTAATTTGACGTATAATTCGTTTATCCGTCGAATTAACTGTGCTAATTGACTAAATTCCATGACCATAGCTTTTATCCAACATTTTTTTTGGCCCAACGAAGTTGTCAAATTAAAATTAATGGCACTAAACGAAAATTCAAATACAGCAGATCATCTGAGAGTCTACTTAAAAACCATAATTTCATCATCTTATTAGAAAAATATTCTAATTAGGTACCATTATAATAAACAACAAAATTCTTAAAAAATAATTTAAACTTTTTAAGATGTTTCAATATAAATTAAGAACATCTTCAAAATGTTTATTTCCTATAAAAATACTTAAAAACCATAATTTCATCATCTTGTCAGGAAAATATTCTAATTAGGTACCATATAATAAACAACCATATAATAAACAAACAAATATTTACAAATAATTTTAGCCTATTAAGTTTTTTCAATATAAATTAAGAACATCTTCAAAATATTTATTTGCTATAAATTGTATTGCCCTAATAAACCAGGGTTCGTTTCCCCATTTTCCAATATTTCCCACAAAAAAACGAAGGTGTATTAAATTACAATTTATTTGATTGCTTTGAATTTGAGACGTTTGACTGTATCCTGAGACCCAATTAATGTCGTTCAAGTGTCGGCTTCACTGTAACTCGAGTGCAGCTATAAAACCAGAGTCGCGCGGAATGCGTGAAGGGGGAGGCTGCAAAGGGGGTGGGGGGGTTGGCAACGCAAAGGGGGCCAAGAGACAATCGGTCAACAAAACGAAAAATCTCCCGGCGAACGGCGAATAACGAGGCACAGTAAAACTGGCCTGGCCAATTCGAAATCCGAATGCATCGTCATCGCCATCATCATCATCATCACCCTCGAAATCGACAGCCGAACAAACACGAAGATAAACGAATATCTTAAACCAAAAATGGGGGGAGGGTGAGGGGGTGGGGCAAAGAGAGACAGAGAGGGAGAGCCAACTCACACACCTTTAATTTAATTGCCATCAATTATGGTAAAAAGATTAAGAAATCAAAACAAGCGCAAAACGTACAAGAACTTGAATAAGAAGAATGGGGCACAAAAATGAAACGAAATACGGGCACTGAACAAAAATTAACACAGGTAGTTGTTTTTGTTGTTATATTTCACTTGAAAATACAGAATTTATATCTTCTAGGTACCCGTAATACTTATACACCATATTTATTTATGATATTTTTGTGTATACCAGTAAAATTAAAATTTTTTTATTTAGTATGATTGATTTTTCTCAATTGATTGCACCATTAATCCATCATTAACCCTTGTCAGACTATATTGACTTATAAATAGATCCGTTTTCAAAACAAATCTCATATCTAATCTTTTCGATGACAGAATGTCGAAATAATGCCATTTAATTTCACAATGATACGTCTGGGCTGCTAAGTGATATGAAAACTTGCTCATAAATTGCTTAATTGATTAAAATTGACATCTAATTATACGTTTTTTGTTGTGTACGTTGTGTACCGCATAGCTTCCTCTCTTTCGCACTGCATGCCATTAACCGACCAAGAGGCGCGAGTACAAAACTTGCAAATTGCGAGTAATTGAGAAGATTAAAGTCAAGCACACGAGAGCAGAAAGAGATGGCAAATGAGTGGGAGGAAGGGGTAGAGTGGAGGTGGGGGACGGGCCAGAGAGACAGAGTCACAGAGAGAGAGCCAGGTAACGAATCGACCTGGTAAGCGATTAAGAGCCATAAACACGAGCACGACAATCACAACAACTCGAATACAGCACCCACTCACACATCCACCAAATAGACAACTATCTGCATGTCACACACATGTGCACAAACTCGATTGACAAGTTGGAAAAAATCGAAGTCAACCTCGCACATAAAATATGTAAATTTGTATGAAATTATGCAAAAATGCCTTAAATACATGTGCACTGGAAAAAAAGGTAAGTCTTTAGATTGCAAACGAAATCAATAATATGCCCGGGCTAAAAACCACACCACTGAGCAATCACTTTAAAATTTTCGTTTATTTGTATTTCCTTATTAATTTAAATAATAAGAAATTTTTTTTAATAATTGATATAGAAGGAAAACCCATTTTTGAACATTACATATTTTTTGTGTAAGCAGAACAATTGAAATAACAACCGCGAATCAAAGTCATATATCGATTCGGCTTATTCATTTCAAAACAATCAAACTTATTAAACTTTGATATTTTTTTTTGTCCGTGTAGCAATGAGAGAGCCCAGAGAAAGCAGCTGAAGAAGTTGAATCAACAAATGAGAGAGAGAGAGAGCCCCCATCCCATCCCCAAAAATAGAGAGCCAGAGAGCGCACGCGGGGGAGTGTGAGTATGTATGTAGCGTGTGTTTGCTTGTAAATCAAAACACGCAGCCAAAGGTGAAACATGAAAAATGTGCGCGCCAATAAATGTGCGAAAGGTGTCTTGGTGTGGGTGCAATACGGTTTAGTGTTGGGATGGATATTTCTATATCTCTGGGGCCATGAATGAGCATTGAAAATTGAGAGCCGACTTGGCAGCTCGCAATTTTGATGTCCAATTTGCCACGAAACATGAACTAAATACTCGCGCCTGTGTGTGTGGACATCTGGTTTCGTGGTGGTGGTTGATGGTTTATCGTTGGTAAAAGGTAACGAAACGCAAGGTAAAATATTATAAGCCCACTTGGCAGCTGCAGCCTCTCAAAACGCAACGTGAATAAAGGTGTAATACCACTTAACTGGTAACAACAATGCAAACTATTTTTTTGGCTACCGAATCAAAGAGAAACCCCTAGTACAGTGATCGCTTGGTGGAAGGAATTTTGTTTCAGGAGGGATGCAAATTTCATATCTTCTCAATCTTTGCAGATAATAATATAATAATAAAAGTTATATTACCACAGATTTTATTTAAAAATTCTTGAATATTAATATTAGGTAAACAAAATTTCTTTTCGATTTCCTACCTACAAATAAATTAAGTCAGTAATGAAATTAAATTCATTATCTTAAATAAGGTTTTGCCTTTTATCTTTTCAAGCTTATGAGCTTGTATAATAGGCATTTGTAACTACATATATATTATATACCTAATTATGAAAATGTCAATAATATCTATCAGCAAATGACCACGAAAGACCGCACAAAATAATGAAATTGTGAACATAATTTGAAAGTCTACTTAATATTTAATTTAATGGATTATTGGAAAAATTATCCGTATATCCAATATCCTATCTTAATGTTGAATGTTTCAATATAGTTCTAAAATTTCGAAAAAAAAAATTATATTGCTATTTTGAGTAATTCCCACTGTAATATAATTCTTTTTAAGGCTCTTCGAGGTGTGATCGGAGATGCGGGCGCAGTGGAGCGTGAAAATGCATTCGGATGAGCATCAGTTCGTCCCATTCGCATTTTCATTCCCATTCAAGATCTCGCATTAGCTTACGGCTCAGTTGGTCGACTTTTGAAAGGCGAATTTTAATATGCGCAATTACTCATTTTGCGATTTTGCGCCTCAATGTTATTTGGCGCGTAGTTTCCCACACACACACACACACACACAATTGCACGAGCGGAGACTAGGCGATTTGGAATTTGCCTTTTTGATGGCAAATAAAAAAAATGGCGTCAACAAATACACAAACAGCCTATGTTTTGTAGTACAAATATATACATATATTTATTTTGTAATTATTCAACAGCATCATCTAGGCAACGAGAAGCAGCAGCAATCGATTTAGCTGCTGCCGCCGAGATCGTTTTTCATTTTATTGTATAATTTATTAAAAGTTTCAACAGCGCCAGCAACAAAATAAACAACAATTTTAGTTATACAAACACTTTGGCCATGTGAGCGCCAGCGAGAGAGAGCGAGCGAAAGAGCGTTCGAATTTGATTTAGAATGAGGCGACAACAAAAGCAATTAAGTTTATTTATCGATGCTGCTTTATTATTATGGCTCGCTCGCTGGCGTGTTTGTGTGGGTGTGCCAGCGACTGTCGTTTACCGTTCGTTTAACGGGTGGTAAATAATGGAAAACGTCGTAGATGGAAATCTCGGTTGGCCATAACTTGACAGTGCAACTTGTCTAACTGCATTTTTATCGGGTTTATATTACAATACGATGGTTTCTATACGATGGTCTATATGTTTTGAAAACCATAGTTGGAATTTTAAATAGTTTACATATGTTTTTTGAGCGCCCAAGAAGTTGTAAAATCAGTAAAATAAGTTATAAAACCATGAACATTTTTTGTCTGCTCATTTATAGCTTTGTATAAAATATTTTTTGGCCTACTTTTGATCTAAAATAAGTAAAAAACTAATTGACGTTCTAAAGATAGTTTCAGATTTGGAAACATTAGATAAACAATGGTATCTTATAAGATAAAATAATAAAATATATTTTGTAATCTAGAGTTTCTCGCTGTTATTAAAACTACAGGATTTTGAAAAACTTCATACGTAACAAATAAATAAAACACAAGGTACTAAATAAAAATAACACGGTAGCTGTTAGTCGAACTTATCCAAGTCCCACTGTACACATAAATCGCAGCGTGGGCCATAAACTAACAGTATTTGTTGTGCAGCCTAATTTGCATTATCGAGTGAATAATTGAACGACACTTGCTGGTATTTCTAGCTAAAAACAACAATCTAAAACTACTGACTAGAGGTCTACAAAGGTTAGTGTGGGTCTACGAATATGAAAATGATGAGAGGTATGTATGTATGTATGATAATGGGAAATGTGTGTTTTGTAATTGTAATTGTGTATGCAAAGTAGTAAAGTATCTCCGGGTGCATTCCAAATCAATATCTGGCATGCCTATATATGTGCATATATATCGGGAATATATATTCACGGCAGCAGACTGACTCATCGGCAGCCGGCGACGCCTTTTATCGCGGCGATCTTTTAATTACCTTTCTGCCGAGCGAATATCCAGATGCAGATTGAGATTTCAGGGGTTGTTAATACCATTTGGCATCTTCAGTGCGAAAATAATCCAGACTTGGGACGCGATACGGTGTATTTTCCACAACAAAACGGCACAGAAACACTGGTAAACACAAAATACAAATTCAAAATTGCGATTTTCGTTTTTATTTTCGTTCACTTATTTCTTGGTTTTTGCTTTGGCTCTCGCATTCGCCGCTCTCGCGGACTCGCTCCCTCTCTCTCTCTCTCTCTCTCCTTGCTGTCGCACAAACAAAACACGCACACACAAACACACACGCTCTCTCACTATTTCGCTCTCTCTCGCGCCCGCGCGTTTCGTATATACATATATCTGTCTGTACGTATGTATGTACGGATTTTACGACGATGAAAAATGCCTGCTTCTTCTTCACAAAAATCAGGTTTTCTGCTCTCGATTTTCACACTTTTTCGGCAATTGCCCGCTGCAAATTCGATGTAATTTCACTGACTGCCGTTGCCCAGCACATTCGCACACACTTTTCAGCACAGTTTTTCAATTATTTTCCACATTTTCTGCCTTTTTTGACGAGCGAAACAGCCGACGGTTTTTTTTATGGATTAGTGTGACCGCGGTTTTAGAGATGTGAAAAATATATCAAAATATCCATATATCGATATTTTTTGAATAAAAATAAATATTTACATCGTGATATTTTCTTACCCTGATATATCGAATATCGTTATTTTTTAAAAATATATTTTAATATTTTTGATATTTCTTAATTGGTCGAGCTGATCTGAAAGGAAGATGCAAAAAGTACAAGAAAACGACCGGTCGATGAAAAGCGACAAACTAATGGTGTACAGGATTATCATAAATTTTAAGCCTAAAATTCGCTTCCTGGAAGAGTGATCCAATATCGATTTTGATCTCCCAAAAGGACACCTTAGATAGCCAAGTTAGCAACCTTATCATTAACACTAGGCGTTTGCGCGTGTATCGGCTAACTTAGCGAGGACGCATATGGTGGCCAACTTCGCTAAACATGCATGATGTCTTTGCTAACAACCAGTTGTTATCGATTTACGTTTTCCAACACTAAAACCATTCGATAAAAAGCTGTTAGTTACAAGATTAAATTTAAAAACCCAATGTAACTGCTAATTTGAATAATTTATGGTAATCAAATTGTTTAGAACGAAGTCAAATATTTTAACCTTGACTGGTCGAATAATGTGACACTTTTCAGTTCTCCATTGAGACTAGCTAATTAAAAGTAACGAAGTAATAACACGAATTTTCAACCGGAGTTTTTCCCATATCACCCGAAAGATCTGTTTTGAACCCCCGTCCAAGTGGCAAATATCAATCACCTCATTTGCGATCCCATTATCTCTAATATGTGTAGTTCGGATTAGTTGCGATTTCATAATGAAGCCATAATGTGCGGACACACATAAACAACTTGTCAGCTGCGTCCACTCAAATTCGGATCTTTGCCAAAGTGATTACCAAAAATTTTTGGGAAGACACCCAAAAGCTTTATGCATTCGCCAAAGGCGCGAAGTAAACAAATAAATTTTGGTCAACGAATCGAACGTGTCTGCTTAATTAGCACATTTTTGATTCACAAAATAAATACAGTAAAGACTGTTGCCGGGCGAGACAGGAAGGGCGGTAATTTGATCAACGTCATTTCGCAGGCGTTTCACTTTTATTCGCAGGAAATTGAATCACTGGCTGCCTGTTAATCTCTTGGTCAGTGTGACAAAGAATGGTAACCTACATTCAAAAGATGTTATCTCATAAAAACCATCTCAAAACACTCGGTTTTTGTGGAAAGTTCCCAAAGAAGGACGTGTTAATCACTGCGGCCTAAATTTCAATTTATTACCCAATAAAATATTTAGTATGATTAAGGGTGAAATGGTTCTGAAGCACAAAAATAACTTATTTATTTAGCGATATGTTTATTAGAGATTTTGATTTTGCTTGGTTTTGTATGTTTATAAATATATGAGAAATATTTATAACCATTAAAGTTATATTTTAAATAATAAAATGGTAATTTGTTAATTTTTTTATATCATGGTAAGGGAAATAAAACTCTTAAATTGAATTAGGTAAAAATTTTAATAATCCCATACTTATATGATTTCCTAATGTCCAAAACAAAAATTTTAAAAATTACAAATATTGTAAGTATTATTGTAAATACATCAATTTTTTAAAATTCATATACAAATTGTAATTTTTAAACAGAATCTAAATTTATAAAACTTTTATTTGTTTAGAATAAGTTATAAAAAATAACCATTTCTTCACTCAGGTCCCAGAATATTAACAAGTTCCAAATACTCCTTATACATAAACTGCACTATCAGCTGTTGGCAACAGGATTTGTTTTTAGCAGCTGACGCATTCCGCACATCACCGTTAGTCGGTCCGTTTAGGTGCGCAATGATAAGGAGTGTATACACATATCGATAACAATATATATAACATGGATTACCTTGTACTGTGACAGTCGTTCCCGGCTTATCTTGGCCCGAAAACAACCCGAATTGTCGGCCTAATCATAATGAAATTTTTGTTTTGACAACATGCGGCCTTTCTCGCTATCACCGGATTTCTAAAAATAGTTTTCGAACTTTAGCGCAATCTGCAATGCAAATGATGACGTCCGTTGGCTGCAAAATTCCCTGCTCATCGCTTCAAAAGGGATTCCTCCCCAGATCGTGGGCTTATCATGCATGCTAATTAAGCTTATGACGAACTGAGCAAAAACCACTGAAAAAAAGCACAAAAACCACATAGAAAACGCGAGGAGCAAGGTAATCACTATACCTGTGCACCTGTCACCGTCATCCAGTTATCATTTAATAATCAGGGAGAGCGCCAGAAAAGCGGAGAGAGCTGCTAAGGTGATTATCACTAGTTGTGTGCGTACAGTAAATGCTTTCTATAATGGTAAAGAAAACTTGAGAACGAAAAAATCAAGAACGAATCTTCTTGATTTCAGTATTTTTTCTTCTCATTTGACCTTCTGTACTATAGTGTAGTAATTATAATTAGCAATAATAATTTTAATAATTATAATTTAACTTATATTTATTAAAAGATTCAAAATAATTAAATTTCTCATTGGAAATGCCTCCTACTATTTTTAGAACAGTCTTTGAAAATATTCCTGCCCAGTATTTATATAAACGACATCACTGCGTATGAGTAATATATATTTAAACTGTTCTTACAGAGATAACCACAAAAAAAGTACAATAAGTGTATTCCATTAAGTTTTTACATTGTTCATTTCGAAAAATCGTAACATTTTAATGCAATTTGAAATTTTTTAGCCGAAATACAAATTATTTCCTTAGTAACAGGCAAAATACAGTACTGAAGACAATCTCGATTCTTTTTTTTCTTTGCTGAATATACGTCTGAATATACAAAATGAAATTCCCCTATGAGTACATTCAAAACAAGGTTCACAATCTAAAATTCATCATAGTATTAAGTGTCTACCGCACAGATAAGTCTACAATGTATACTTTATAGAATAAAATGTTTCATATTTATCAAAATAAAATGAAATGAAAATGGATTTTAAACTATTCTATGCTCTATAAGTGATGCATAGATCATCTTCTTAAATCATATTAAGCAAACAAATATGAAATAGATCATATAAGGGCATAGTATTACCGCACAGATAAGTAAACTTAATAGAATAAAATGTTTTATATTTCTAAAAATTGATTTTAAACTATTCCATGGTCTATAAGTGATACAAAGATCATCTTCTTAAATCATATTAAGCTAACAAATATAAAATAGATCATATTAGGGCATAGTATTACCGCACAGATAAGTATACTTAATAGAATAAAATGTTTCATATTTCTAAAAATGGATTTAAAAACTATTCCATGCTCTATAAGTGATGCAAAGATCATCTTCTTAAATCATATAAAATATATCATTTTATCATGGTGCCCTCTGTACCTGCCGGCTAGTCCCAACGTGTTTGCTATCACTATTATCACTCGAATTAGGCACAATCATTTAACGAACTCCCGGGCCCGTATGGTACTTGGAAAAGTAATGACTGGCGGGAAGTGAACAACAGCGGTAAACCCATATTTACCAACATGGGCATGGGTAGTTGTGTGTACTTCCAATAATACGACTATTCCATTCTTCAATTCCAGCCGAAGAAACCGAAACCGAAACCGCTCAAGCTGAGAGAGCGGCCAGAAGAGAGTCTTCTGGAATACGTAAGAGAGCTCCAGCTTTTGGCGATCGCTCGTCGGTTGTTCGGTTGTTCAGTAGTTCTCCATTTCAGCATTCACTTGTTTTTGAGTGCTGCTTGGAGTTGGTCGCTCGCCTGCTGCGCTCTCAGTTGCTTTGGCTTAGTTAAATTAGTTAGTGCCTCCGTTTAGCTGCGAAAAAGCTGGAAATAATACATATATAATATCGCGTTGTCCCCGCCTCCGTCGTCGCCGCTGCCTTTGTATCTGTGTGTTTGTGAGTGCCGAAAAGGAAAAATAAAAATATATAAATATAAATATAAAAGAAGAGTTGCTATTAAGTGAAATATACACACAACCACTAAGAGTTGAGCTAAAAGTTAGAGAACGGTTACGATTGTTGTTGCCATGGGCAAACGACGAACGGCGAGCATCTGCTCGGCATAAAGCCTCAATTGTGTGTATTTACACTCGGTTCGCCGTACTCATTTGCATTGTGACAAAAAATAATAAACAAAAAACAAAGGCTGCCCGCTGTCCCACAGACACAACAACAATTAAATTAATAACTTAAGTAACAGCTTCAGCACGAACGGTCGCCGTCGCCAGTCGTCAGTCGCCACTCGGAATTAATATTATAAAAAGAAAAATCCTAAAAACTGTTCAACATTTTTGTCTAGATAAAAAGTAACACTAAAAGTCAACTGGCAAAAGATCACGAAAGGCGGTATTCACACATTTCCATTTGTCGCAGCCGGAAAACAAATTCACATTTGTACAGTCCAACTTCTGTAACTCGGAAGTCCACAAGAGCTTTATTCTATGTGGAAATAAAATGCATAAATTTATTTTAAAACTTCTATTGATCAAGTCAGAATTTAAATAAATCTACATTTTAAAAAAATTGGTAGATTTTCAATTTGCAAGTTATTTTCCAATCTTTCAATCAAGGGACTTAAAAAATCTACATTTTTAACAAATTTTTAGATTTACAATTTCAATTTTTACAAAAATCTAGATTTTTAACAAATTTTTAGATTTACAATTTCCAAATTATTTTCCAATCTTAAAAAAAATAATTCGAAACGAGATACATTTGTTTTTTTAATTTGTATACATTTAAATATTACAAATAAAAGTTTTTATTAAAAATTACTTATAAAAGTGATCGTTTGCCTATATATATTTTTTTAGTTCTGTAATTTTTGACAACAAATGTTATTGTAAAATGTTTTTTCTATAAAATTAAAAAAAAGTCGTACAACAAAAATTGTATTACAATTGTTTTAATTCATTTACAATGTACGACTTATAGTAGCTTGACTGTACTTTTTCAAACACGTCACCGGCACACTCCCACTCTCGCACACACTCCCACAAACACACACGCCCACAAGCTCTGGAGATTTGCACAAGTGCAAAGACTCGAAAAAAAGACAGAAGAAACGAAAGAGGGAAAAACAAGAGATTTTTTGTTGCCAGCCTTGACTAGAGCGAAAAAGCCCAAACTAAAGTAAAGTCAGTTAAATAATTACTCGGAAATTGCACAACGATGTTTGATTGCAGCCACCGAAAAAAACAGATATAAAAACCTTACAAAAAATCCCCACGAACAGCGGTTAATTGTTTCATAATTGTGGAAATATATTCAGCTGATTATGCGACAGACGGAAAACAAACCAAAAAAAAAATAAAATTAATTATTATCAGTGAGTGGAGTGACCGTACTTAGTATTTCTTATGTTCTTCAATGCAGGCGATCCAGTAATAAGCAGAAAAACAGACAAATCCACGAAAATGGATTACATTGTAAAGGCCTACAAAGATTGGAAGCTGCATTCGCAGGTAAGAGCAATCGATTTAATAATATTGTAGCTCTAGGGAAGGTAAACCTTCAAGGCTAGGTGGTCAATCCACTTACAAATTCATAATTATTGTGAGCTCAAGAGACAACAGGAAGCCGACAATCGGCTTACAATTAAGGTGTATAAAAATTACAAATGGAATTACAATTGTAAGGTGGCAAAACGACTTACAAATCAATCTGAACAAAAGACACAAAAGCTTAGAGTGAAAATATACAAATCTTAAATCTGCTAATTTGTACAACTATTTGTTTTTATATTTATCGATACAGCGAATAGTGCGAATTTGCTATGAATTGAAACAATTGTTTGAAATTACCTGTGTTCTAATACAATTAGGGTCGTAGGGTTAAAACCCTGAAATCATATGGAAAATCGGAGTTTAAAGCTTTCTTTAAATTTAACAGGCGGACGGGAAGACGGTCCTTAAAGTGACAAATCAAGGAAAATCTTTTGAATAATTGTTTTTAAAAATATATATGTTTTTTCGAAATCCAACTGTTTCTTCTGTGCCACAGATATCTTTGACCTCTCTGAAGTATATAGATCTTGGATCTTATGGGACTTCCAACAATCTCGTCTTAACGGCTTTTGCCACTCGAAATGTTTTTGCCTGCGGCTTTTGGTTAAGATGACGACAATTTTGTGGCTTTGGCTTTCTTGCAGAAACGAACCCAACTTCTGTTGGCTCTTTGTCTGATCATTAATATTTTTTGTGCACCTTTTCTACATTCGCGGATTCGCGTGGTCGGGGAGAATGCGAAAGGCTGTGGAGTCACGGCAATAAGCGGTCGTTAGCTCTTGGCTTCAAGTTGTGGCTTTCAAGCCGGAGTCTAAGCAAATGCAAGACAGTCGAGGGCAAGAAAATAGTCTCTATGTCATAAAATATAAAATAGACATTTTTAGATCAAACAATTCCTATTAAAAAAAATCTAGTAATATTTAAAAAAAAACTGTAATTAATATTTCCACATTTCTTTCTTTTAAATAATAATGTACTACTATTCTTACTATTCTCACCCCTATTATGTATCCCCCCCAGCCAAACACCTCGATCGCCGGTAAGAACTTGGCTCGTAGGAAGGGGAACTGTCTGTGAAGCCCGAGTGCTTAACCGCATTTAGGAAAGACCTGGCCAAAAGACACTCGGCAACGGCCAAACAAAATAATAAATTATTCTGTGAAACACGATCATGTCGAAATGGTCTCGCATTACCCAAGAAAAAACCACTCTGAATGAGCGTTACTCTTTCGATTCCGATTCCTCGGCTTCTTTTCCTCCACTCTCTATCTGGTGTCGTTTAATTTATTTATTTTTATGTGGTTTTTTCTCCTGTGGCAAACAATTGTGCGAGTGTGCGAATATGCTATTGCGATTGCCAATCCGAATGCGAATGCCACCAAAGTGTGCTAAGATCGTGGCCAGCGAACCAACGCGATGAGTAAGCCAGCAACGAATACATCTGGCCAAAAGCAGCAGCTACAGCTACAGCCACCAACTTATGCGGCTCTCCGGTTGAAATGCAATTGGCCAATGAGCGTGCCAGTGTGGAAAAATAGCAGTGCAGCACAACCAGTGCACATAGAAAAAATTTTAAAAATTGTTTAGAAAAAAAACAGAATTTAGTATGATTTTTTTAGAACAAAAAAAAAATATATTTTTTTAATATTTTTTAATGGGGAGATAGTACCTCTAACTCTACTTCTTCCTAACGAAAAACCAGAATTATTTTTGTTTTTTTGCCCAATATTAATTATCAAAAGCGGTTTGATCTTAATGTATATATACAATGACGTATTTGGAAATATTTTAGAATGGGTGTGATTTTTTATTGATGTTATTTTCTTCAGGTTATTTTGATAATGAAACTATTTAAACTGGTTATTAATTTATTTTCGGCTGACGATCTGTGTCATATTTAACTGACATTTCGAATACATTCAAACCGGATTTTAATACAGTGAATTTCTTTATTTTTTTTAAATAATTTTGTATATTAAAGAACATATTTTTTCACCGTGTTGAAAGCGAGAACAACAAGTTGAAGCGAGCACAAAATGCATTTTATACGCTGACTGCAGCTGCTAATTGGGCCAATGCACATTGTACAAAGTATAAAGTTAATTCATGCTTCGCGTCGCATTCCATTTGGTCTTCTAAAAATATCCTTAACCTTGGCGAGATCCTACTCTTCGGAGGGTTCAATGCACTTCATCCGGTTTCAAGCGGCCATCTTGCAGTTGGCTTTGGGTAACTCTGCAATCCCACAAAAAAAAAAGAAAAAATAAAGCACCATCCAACTTTGTCCTTCAGTTAGACATGCGATAGGCCAACCAACAGACATACATAACATATGTGTATTTCACTCGAGTGGCACATTTACATTTAAATACAGGTGTAACTCTTCGACTGATTGCGACCATGTTGGCCAGCTGTGGGTGGTGCTTTTGGCCTTCGTTAATCAGTTAACTGCTCCGCACCTGCAGCGAACCGAAAGTCCCTCTGATTTGGTAATTGTTTGCATGCGGGCGGCCTAACAAAACGAGGTTGGTCTATTACTCACGGTTATTTGGCGATAACTTTAGGTATAATTAAGTCCAATATCAATTTGGGTCACGCGCAAAAGTTGTCGTTTGGTGCCTATTACACCTCTATCATTGTATATCGCATGAATGAAGGAAATCTAGTCTTTTAAATTAGGTCTATGAGTTAAATATTCCTAGTAGCTACTCAGCGTACTCTAGAAAATTTTTAAACTATAATGGAACAAAATTCTTGAATGAAAAATGTCGATTCATTACCATCACCATTTTCGGCTATCAAAGTTAACCTGATGACCTGTTCAATGTACTTCCTGAGTTCTCGACGACAATATTAAATAAAGAATTTTTATAGCTTAAAGCGTGCGCTTTACGTAGCCCATACATTAATCTTCAAAATAAGACACCAGTAAAATGCTTGAGTTGTTATATCATTATCATTATATCATCGGCGGGGTCTTTGAGTAGGTCCTCTCATGGAAAACTTTCGGTGGTACCGCCGAAAGATGTCCCAGGCACAGCAGGATTACAATCCAAAAGATCGCAACAAAAGAGTCTGATTATGATGTTTCAAGACAAAGCCAGACAATTAAAATAAATTTCCTTATCAATTCAGGAAAACACATACATAAATATACAAAAAAGTAGGAGATATTTATTGTCAAATGTTTTGTGATGCTCTTTATTTTTTAACACTCTTCTCTTGCGCTTCGTCACCACGTGAACTGCCGTCCATAGTGGATACGGACATTTTGTGGTTTTCCCTTCAATTGCGGGTTCCTCTGGTACAATTTGTATACCTTTAGCGTCGAATTTCATAGTGGGTTGAGCGAAAAGGAGTCCCAGGAACATCAGGAATACGATAGAACTCACTAGTGTATATTCAGCAACGAACCAAACGATTCTGACAATATTAATGTATTTTAATTCAAAGCCGCAAAATTGAGACTTGTTGCTTATAAATTAGAACAATATTAAACAAGAGAGAACGCTATAGTCGGGTGGCCCGAACATCAGATACCCGTTAAAATCGTTTTAAGCGGTGGTGGGCGTTAGAGGGGGCGTGGCCCTCGGCTAAAACAAACTGCGTAGGAAGCCCAAGAATATGTGTGGGTAATCTGAACTTTCTAGCTTTTGTAGTTTCCGAGATCTCAGCGTTCATCCAGACAGACGGACAGGATCAGGAATATACATACTTTATAGGGTCGGAAACGCTTCCTTCTCCCTGTTACATACTTTTGCACGAATACAATATACCCTTTTACTCTACGAGTAACGGGTATAAGTACAGTCCAGCGCTTTTCGTCAACTAGATTTCTCCTAGAGTGAGTGAGAGGTGAGAGAGCTCAAAATAAAAAGCAGTTAAATGTTTTGTGTTGTACTTTATTTTTCAAAACTCTCGTGGTCCGCTTCGTCACTACGTGGACTGCCGTCCCTAGTAATAATAAACGATAAGCTGCACATTTTCTGATGTGTTTGATTCAGCCCCTTCGACCTCTACCGAATGGGCTAGGCTTTTTTGGCTTTTTCGTTGTTGTTGTTTTTCGTGTTGTCCCTCCCAAAAAAGCGTGATTAGCGGGATCCTCTGGGTCAATTTTTATACTTTCAGGGTCAAATTCCGTAGTGGGTTGCGCGAAAAGGAGTCCCAGGACCATCAGGAATACGAGGCAACAGGTCCCAAATCTGAGCGCGATCATTTTTAGCAACTTACTAAATGATTCTGCCTTCAAAATGTGTTAATTCAAAGCTGGAATTAAAAGAGAGAAACACTAAATGTAGATAACAAGCGCTTATTATTAAGAAATTCTTGCTCTAAAGTTGTTTAATGATATCTAAATTTTATGATTTTGTATGTATGTTTAAAATATGTTTACCTAACAAGAGGGCCCCAACTGACTAGTCTATATTCAGCAACGAACCAAATGATTCTGACAATAATAATGTATTTCAATTCAAAGCCGAAAAATTGAGACTGGTTGCTTATCAATTAGAAAAACATTAAAATACAGCACAGCGCTTATCGTCAAGTAGATTTCGCCTAGAGTGAGTGAGAGATGATTTATTTTTCAAAACTCTCGTGGTCCTCTTCGTCACTACGTGGACTGCCGTTCCTAAACGATAGGTTGCACATTTTCTGTTGTGTTTGATTCAGCCCCTTGGACCTCCACCGAATGGTAGTTGTTGTACCTCCTAAAAGAGCCTTAAAGGTGGGTATCTCAAAAATGTTCGCGTCCATTTCGAGCAAGAAACTCAATGATTCTGCCTTTGTAAAGTTTTAAACCAAAGCTGGAAAGGTACGAATATGCTCTTATTAATTCGGAAGAACTAAATTAAAGAGAGAATCTGTTCTTATCAATTCGAAAGAACTATATTAAAGAGAGAGTCACTAGATGTAGTTAACGAGCGTATGTTATTAAGAATTATTATTGTTTTATGATCTCTAAATTATATGATATTTTATGTAGAAAAATTATACAAAAAATATGCAATATGTTTGCCTATTTTTAATACATAAATTAAGTGCCAATAGTTAACTCACGAAAACTGATTAGTGGGATTTAATCAAATAAAGAGAAATAAATTCTAAGAGATGTATATAAAAACGGGGAGAACGTTTTTATTTTATGATTTTAAATGATACCTCGTGGCACCAAAATAAAATCTGGGGGCAGTCGAGAGACTCTTGAAAGAGCGAAACCCCCAAGTTAATCTCGGGGGATGCCAGTGAGTCAGTTCAAACTCTTTGCCATTCTCGGCGATAATTATCGATCGCGGTTTCGCTTCCTGTTGCACAGTGTGATTTAAAGACTGGTTTTCGTTGGGATTTTTTTCTTTTTTGGATATTCTATTTTTTCATTGTGTCTTTATTTGCGATTACTGATTTTCTATATTTAAGTTTTTGTCCGATGAAGCGGTTGCAACCGGTTCGCATTGCTTTGAATAAAGCGTCAATCTACAGAAACTCTACGATTGATATTGATATGCGTTATTGTTTTGATTGTGACGGCGAAGCCAAGAGGGCAGTTTTATAAATACGAATAATCAGCATAAAAATGGGAAAACAACCCCGAAAAGAGACAGAGATAAGCCAGCATTTGTTTGAGAACTAATAAACCGAATTTTTTGGCTCTTTGTCTGAACACTTTTCACGATTTGGGTGGGGGGAACTAGCCTTGACTTTCACACAGAAGTCTTATCAGAATCTGAACGTGCTGATCGAACGATTTGGCGTCAAATTCCGAGACCCTGTAAAGTTTCCTTGTATGTGCATTGTTCGGCGTACCTATATCTTTGATCGCACCTTATATTGATCATAAACGTAGGCTGCACCCTCTTCTTCGAACAAAGGCGGCAATCTTATCAGCAACTAATTTGTCACCCCAAAACAATGAGAATTGTAAAAACAAAAACCCCCCATTGTCGGCCCATCCATTTTGTGAAAAAACCAAGGCAAACACTAAAAAATAAGAACTCAAGTAGTTGTGGGCATATAATTAATAGTTGAATAAATCATATTGATAGTCATTTGATGGCTTCTCAGATGTTTCTTAATGACATACAACAGCCACATGATTACATATAAGTATTATGAAACCAAGCGGACAATCAATCACACGCCTAAGTGCAACGTCATTAAGAAATAAAACAACGTTTATAGAGATTGATAATTTGAAGGGTTTCATTTCCCACTTGTCTAGTTAACTTGAGCAACTGTTGGAGTATTTAAAGTTCTTGAAAGTATTTATCACTAAATGGGGTTGCACACAAGTCAAAGAATTTGTTCCATACTCTTTAATAAAAAAAAGTGCCAACCACAAAAAGATTATTATACGAAAATACCCATCAGCTCGGTTATACCACTGAGTAATCAATCCAAAGTTTTGTATTCCAAAGAAGTGTAATAAAATACTTTCTTATATCTCAAGAAAAATCATTAAAAACCTTATAGTTAATATTCCCAATGATAACTGATTACGCGGTACTCATACACAATCATTTTCGTTTCTTTGCAAAATATTTGAAATCTCATTAAATGTCACGTTGATAGATTTTGCACGTAGCAATGGTGATTAAAAGCATGTAAGATTTTAGGGAAACAACTTTGGTCTAGTGCTAGTCATAAATATCCTAGGAAAAGTATTTACACCACGCTGGTGTAAGAACAACAACACTCGAAGAGCCGGCGAGCCATCCATTTAATTTATCGCTAAATATAAATAAACTTAAATGAAAAGACCACTTAAGACCCGGACACTTGACTTATGGGGCTCTAGGCATTCATATGCGGGTTATACAAGCGGGGCATTGATAGCGCCGTGGACAACTTAAGACCCGGGGGCATTGAAAAGTCAATTCTTTGGGGACTTTCCCGGTAATTCCCTGATAAGACAAAGCGTGAGGTTAGCGATGGAAAATAATGCAAATTTGATGGCATTTAAGTCAAGGTTCGGGGGGTTTAAGACCCGTGATTGATCAACTAACAAAGGCAACATTGTTTAGAGTTGATTGTGAATCATCTTGAATGTATCATATCTGTAATATTTTAGGCCAAGGATTGTTTAACTTATAAACTATTTGTGCCTAAACATGTAGAAAATGAGTTTTTATCGATATTAAATATTGTTTTGTTAGTAACTGAAGCGTAAACAGATCTTCTTCTCTGAAAGACAGCGTGAATCATCCCTGTTAGACGTAGCTATCTTCAGGTCAATATTTATTATCAAGTGACCAAGAAAATGCACAAGAAATCACGTGTCTGGCTACCAATAAACCTCTTTGTTTGGCATTATCTTGGCCGTGGGGCTAGTATTTCTCATATATCAACCATAACCGAGCTCAGTGCTCCAGATAATGACGCGAACACATGCAATATCTATCTGAATAGATATATGGAGCTTCTTATTTTTCAGTCACGTACCATACATACAAATTGTTTTGGTTGTCTCCTCCCGATTCGTACCGTTTGCTGTTTATCAATTTGCAATTCCCAATTTTGGTGGCTTTAATTAATACTAAAGATAGTGCCCGTCTAGCCTGGCGGTTACATAGTTATCGTATGCCTAACCTTCGGTTATAATTTTTGTGCGCTTGCACAATTCCATAAATTTCAAAAAATAAAACAAAAACATACCGCACAGCTGCGAGCTGAGAGCTGCGATTGAAAGGCAACAAATTGAAATAGATTACCAACGATATCGTTAAATTTATGAGTGTGTGAGCCACATTAGCTGGATAATTTATGGCTCTGATTATGGGCCATTCGGACTAACGTGGCTCCGACCGACGTCTTGACCTTCAGCACTCACAGTTCTTTGAACGTAGACGATAATTTCCCATCAAGCGGTGAACACTCGCTGCTGATCCACAGATTCATTCAAATTAGTGACTCACAAAGTGAAGAAGCGCCAGCCAGCCGTGCATGTCTGATGGCTCAATATCGGGGATTTAGACTCTGTTAGAGCCGAAGTGCCAAAAAGCATTTAACATTCATTTCTGCGCCAATAAACGCGCACAATAACAGTATGGTACGATCGTGTGCTGATCATCAATCAGGTGTTTCGATTGCTGTGCTCAGAATGTACAATGGTGAGAGCTTTCTCCGCAGTTTCCACAGCTCCAGATTAAAATCGCAGTATGTCACCGGGCACAGTGTACACTGTACAGTGTACACCACGGCGTATGAGTATTCCGGCCGGTTAGAACCGAAGTTAGTGACGAAGCAGGCAGCTCGTGACTGGTTTGAACAATGGACAATTGTTCGCCGGCATGCGCATGTCAATGACCGTTTCATCACCTCCCCCCTTTTAGATCAGCTAGATATATCTATGTATATAGTATATGCCCACAGAAAACTATAGAGAGCACAAAACGAATGAGTTTCAGCTGCCACAGCAATGTGTGTTTGTTATCTACGCAGCTTATCTGCAAAATATTTGCCAAACATAAATAAATGGCGCCCAATACAAAGTAAAAGGCAAAGCGGTGGCAATAGTGTCACCAGTTTGAAAAAAAGCAATACAAAGATGGTAAATTAAGCTATAATATATTATAAATATATTATATTTAAAGAGCTTATTAAATATATTATTTTATATATTATTTTTTTTATTATATTTTAATATTTAAAATAAATAGAAATATTCAAAATCTGTTGAGGAAATGTTTTAATAAATCGAAAAACATTATTTAAATTTTCGTTTTTAATATAAAAATAAAGAGAAATCAGAAAATGTTACAGACTGAAAAATAAATACAAAACAGTTGAAACAACAGCACTAAAAAGCAAATATAGTAGTGCAAAAGAAGTACAAGAAACATTTGAACAAAACAGCATGGCAAAGTGTATTAACAACTTGTTGTTGACCTTAAACGTGCCCGGTTTCGCGTCCATTATGGCCAAAGCCCATAATGCAAATATGCGGTAGTTAAATTGCACATTGCAATAATGCAGCAATATTGCGCATACAATGTTCAGCTACCATTAATAAATAAAGTCACATGTTAATTATCAGGCAGTGGCACGTCGTCCACTGGCACCACTAATTTCAATATTTGCAGCAGCTGTTGCTGCTGGGACAGATACAAAAACAAAAACAGAAACAAAAACAAAAATAACAAACTCAGCGGCGACCTGCTTTGTTCAAACAGGTTCGAATCGACTGTAAATATATACAATACATTAAGAAAGGTTTACGTAGCCAACGCGGATCACGTGAAAAAATTATCCACCGCTGGCGGTGAAACACTAACAAACTGAGAGATTAGCAATGTCTGGATGTTTGAGACAAAGGAAAGGTCCATTTAAAATGCGCGCCAATTTGTTGAGTCAGGGTGGCAGCGCCAGGCAGTTTTTGAAATATTGAATTTGAGATTGTATAAACTTATAATTTGTTGTTACTACCGCCTGAAATATGTAGAATATTAAACTTTCCAAGCCACAGTAATACAAAAAATATTAATAAATTACTCAAGAAAGACTTTAGAATGATCATACTAAATCTTTTTTAGGGAACACACTATGAATCAATCAAAATCGATTTTTACTATAATTTATTTATTCATTTAGTCAAACAGGAATACAAATCTTAGAAAATTAATGCAAATCGTAGTTAAGGTAACTTTCAAATGATAATAATGTGCGCCTCTAATGGCTAAATAATTGGTATGTTAGAATATAAAACAAGTTGATGAAATTTCAAAAAGGGAAATTAAGATTTTTCCCCTTAGAAGACCGACAATAAGAGTTCTCTCATTTGAAATTTCCCGCCACCGTGGTGGTAGTGCTGCTTTTCCGATGTCCTTTTGTCGAATATATCGATAGTATCGCGCGATGCTGGGCCATCACCAGCAAACACGTAGTAAACAGAAAAAATTGGATTGGATCGAAAAAGTGCAATAAAAACGGAGCCACGGCACTCGCGTGTGCAAATATTAGCGCAATTCGTCGGCAGCGTTAGAAGTGGGCGCTTAAATCGGTGGGAGGTCGTCGTCTTCGCCACCCACTCCCACTCTCTCCCTGTTTTTCTCGCCATCTCGCTCGCTCTGTTTTGAAAGGTCTGCCATGTGTGTGTGAGTTGGGGGCTCCGCTCGCGTGTGTGTGGGTGCGGTGGAGTAACTGTAACGGTTGCAGTTGCATTTACCGTTACAGAGGAGCGGCGTTCGGGTGAGTGCGCCGAATAATTAATAAATGCGGAAATTAATCGCTTTTTAATTTAGTCGCCCCAGGCACAGCCTTAAAAATCAGACACTGTAATACCCGTACCTATTTACATATTCGTGCTCTGCTTGTGTGTGCGTTGCGTATTGGCCATGACATCACTAATATTGTAAATCCAACTATCTCTTTTCAAATCCATTGCAGTTTCAAGAGATCGTGCCCGACATGGATGACTCCGAATTCATGTTCAACGAGAAGCAATCGATCCGGGACTCCGGGCGCACGCTGAAGCGCTACGGGAGCACCTGCTGCAACAGCCTCCGGAACAACGAGACCCTCATCCGGCACATCGTCGAGAAGACGGACACGCTGCAGGGCATCGCCCTCAAGTACGGATGCACGGTGAGTCCGAAGGGGTCAATCCTCTGGCGAAATCATCAACCCATTCCATATTCATTGGGACCCGGAAGCTTCAAGAGTGTCTTATAAAGTAACCACTTTCTGGATTAGTTTTATCTTTTTTTTAAGACTATGAAGATTTACCTTTAATTTAAATTCATATTCCTATCGTCAGTAAATAATTTTGAAATTTAATATATTTAAAATTTAATTATTAAAACAATTGTTGCAGTATTTTCAGGTTATCTAAAATAAAACCCAATTCCAGAAATGATGAATTCTTAAGGTATTGTGAAGATTTACCTTTAATTTAAATTCGAATTCCTATCGTCAGTAAATAATTTGTAAATTTATTATATTTCAAATTGAATTATTGAAACAATTGTTGCAATATTTTCCAGTTATCTGTAAACAAATTTCGTATAAGTCAATTAATAAAACAAAATTGCAGAAATGATAAATTCTTAAGACCTAAGCCTGGAAAAAGTTTAACGAATTTAAATTGTTTATTAGCTGTTTTTTTTAACCAGACGTATCCCATAGTCATTTGAATATTTATGTTGAGTATTAACATTGCACATTTCCTGTTGAGCCATTTCAAAAGGAAGCTCCAACAGTGCACAAGTGGTATTTCCAATTTAAACTCCCCGAGATTTACAACTGTTTTCTCATCAGGTCTTTATGGAAGCTCCACTAGTGCGTCTTGTATTTATGTTGTAATCCCAATTAGTTAGTATCAATTATTAATTTTGCTGTTCACCACTGCCAGCTAATGATTACAAGAACCAAGATTTTACTTATATTATATAGTAATGCCTTAACCTGTTCCAAACTTGATTAAATCTTTTTGGCCTACACTCTATTTCATGGTGCCACTATGCAACAATTCCAAAGACCATTGCTGACACGCTAACCCTTTTGTAATTTAAATGTCGGAACCCTTGAACTTTCGTATTTCTAATTTTTTTCAAGCCAAAATAAGCTTTAAGTCATTCTACGTAAAAAAAAAATTTTTTAAATTTAAATAACATTTTGGTAATTAATCAATCAATTTTGTCAGAATGATCTAACCAAAAATTCCATCTAAAAAGTAACTTGAAGTGTATTTGTGCCGCTTAAGGAAGGCCAAACCAATTACTGTCACGCTATCCTCGCTACTAATTTTTTTTTTATAGGGCTCTCAAAATCATTTTCAAATTATGAATCTTGACGAATTCATTTCACCATGTCCATTGATTTATTGCACTCTTGAGGAAGCTTTACTAGTGCTGCAATCACGCGACCCCATTGCATTTTAAATGTCAACTCCCTGGGATTTGAATATATCGATTCAATAGTGGCAATGTGTTGCCCGGGTAACTCCCATTCCATCCCCAACCCCAAGTCGTTCTGCTCTTTCTTAGAATTTACGACCGAACCCACACCTTCTTACAATTGCGGGGGATGTGATAAGTCGTCTAGTGACTTGGACAAACAGAAGATAGTGACATGTGAGAAGGGACAGTCAGTCTAGAGACTAGTACCTAGCATCTTGTCCGGCTGTTTATCAGTCCTGTTATCGCAATGGACCCGAGAGACCCGTGGAAAATGCTGCAGCCCCATATTTAGACACACTCTCCCTACTCGACAGATTGCTGCATATAATTTATGTCCACAATGAGAACTCGACTGTTCAGTTAGCACTGGTCTAATATTTGCCTAAAGTCAGATTAAGTTTATTGACTCGAAGAGTCTGAAATGTCGCTGTAAGCCAAAACAGAATATCGTTACATATGCCACTTGACCCGATTGGCCATATATGCGTTTTAGCCGGCTCATCCATCCGTCGATCAATCTCATCCATCAATCATGTGTCAGCGCCGCAATTGCCCGTAATTGATGAGCTCCTCCAACTTATATATACCCATGTATTGCATTTCAGACGGAGCAAATAAGACGGGCCAACCGCCTCTTCGCCTCGGACAGCCTGTTCTTGCGTCAGTTCCTTTTGGTTCCGGTGGAGAAGAACTCGCCGTACTATCCCCAGGTGCCGGGGGATTCGATAGCCGCCTTCGATGCCGTGCTGGCCACGCCACCTGGCACTCCGGACGCCAATGGCCAGCGGGAGGCCCACAACAATGCCAACAATCTGAGCCAGAGCAGCAACAGCTTCATGAAGAGCAACGACATTAGCAGCAGTAGCAGCAGCAGTAGCAGTGGGAGCAGCAGCAGCTGCAACACAAGTGGCGCCGGTCCAAGTCCCGGAGGATCGCGTTCCAAGGAGTAAGTTGTAGGAGTAGAGGAAATATCTCCCACAATTGCCCCCATCATTTGAACGACCCTAGCCATGTTGTTGAACTCACATCGGGTTAAAAAAATAATGTTTTGGCTTAATGTATTTTTTTGTTTTTAGGTTATGTGTTTCCGAGGAGAACCGGAAATGCATGAACGGCGGCAGGCCGTACTCCATAGCCGGGGAACTGCTGGTGGTCCAGGCCGGAGACGAGGATCCAGCGATGATGCACGGCCACGGCGGAAAACAGAGCAAGAGCCTGGACTCGGTGGCCGCGATGACGCCCGAGGAGGAGAACCGGAAATGCATGAACGACTTCCTCAACAAGATCGACAACACCATTTCCGAGTCGCGCAAATATGTGGAGCGCTCCAAGGAGTAAGTAGTAGGTGTAAGATTTGACATTATAGGGGGAAGAAATTAGATGCAGGTATATATATATTTTTAAATCAATTAACAGCTAATCAATCACAATTTAAGATCGTTTAGCTGTCGATTCTGGTTTATGTTTCACTGCGGAAATCAATCAATTTTGAAGTGAATTATCTGACAGAAGTTCTGTCAAAGAACCATTAGAAAAAGAAATCAATTTGAGTCTGATCATAATCTTAATTGAATGCGGAAAAAGTGGATCTCCTTATTTCAATTTAACGATAAATAAAAAAGGCTTAGCCTTTATTGTATACACTTAATGATAAAAAATATAATACTAAATGTAAATAGTAATGAATTTAAAAAGTTCTTGGCTTAGATCCCAAATAAGCCCTCTCTGTATTCGTCTCTTTTATTTAAATTGCATATACTTATGAATTATGTTATTCCTTCCAGCCTGGTCAACAGTCAGAGCGATGCGGACATCTGCATCAGTGCCAGCGCCGACTTTTTCCCGCAGCGCCGCCATCCGCTGAACAACTCCTACAAGACCAACAACAACGACCGTCCGCCGCAGTATCAGCGGCACAGCTCCACGGGCAGCGGGAACTCCTCGGACACGGCGCACCTGTTGAACACGACGCAGACGCGACGAGTACAGAATTCGCTGAAGCGACTGGAGAAGCAGCAGGACGACTTCTTTGAGTTGTAGCACCCGTCTGCGGGTCGGAATCTAGCCTAATTACGCTGAGAGTTAATTTTACAATTCGTTTTAATTGCCGCGCATCGGGGAAGACGACTTATGTCAGCATGTTACATCACACGGAAATGCCGCACTCTAAATGTAATATAAATAATGATATATATCGACACGTATGCGCGATACCTTACCTATACGATTAAACATAAATGTAACTGAGCTAAAACCTAAACTAAACTAAAAACCTAAACTAAGCGCTGCGCTATGTAAACCTGTAGTACGATGACAAGGCAGTTCTGACCCCCTCCTTTCTTTTTTTTTGATCTTGTGTGTCAGCCCTGTATAATTGCCGCCAATTTGCTTGCAAGATCCGATCTGATCCGCATCAAACTGATCCGGAAGCCTTCTGTCCTCATGTCCGCCCCTCCTGCCCCCATTATGTTTACTTTTTGTATGACTCTAGCTTTAATCACACTGTGTATAATTTAGTTATGAGAATTATTAATGTTAATTGTATATAGTCGCCAGAAAACACAACAATCCACTGGACTGCTCTGACAGCTAACACGAAATTGGCCAACTGTTGACGTGTAATTTTAATTTATTCTTTAGCTTTCCAAAGTATTAAACCGCAACTGAAAATAAATACCGTTCTATATAAAAGTGTAACCTCAATTGTTGAAAACAAGCATCCACCACGAAACAATCTAAATATCCCCAGAAACCTCAATATCGAACTGCACTCATATCGAGCCAAGTCATGTTGTACGTGAGAATGTTTTATAAAAATAAAGTGAGAATTGTGTTGGAACAAATGATGTGTGTGTTAATGGAGCTATGAACCACGGGAATTCCAGGTGTAAAAACAGTCGATCCTCTATAATGTTAACTACCATTTAAATTTGAATTTCCAAAAGCAGAGGGTTGATAAGTTAGGGAAGATCGACTGTACCGTTGCCAGGACAACGTGACCGGGACAAACAAACGAAACCGTACGGTTAGTTAACAACATTTCAATTGTAGAAAAATAGGCGAAAATGTCGGACAAAGATCTGGATGCTATTATCCTGGTGACCCAGAAGGTTTTGGGCAAGTACCTTAAGAAACCACCGCTCACGGAGAAGCTGTTGAAAAAGCCACCATTCCGGTTCCTTATGGATGTCTTTAATAACGTAAGTTATTGGAACTTTTTTCCCACACCTTTAGTTAACCAAATGACACTTCTTTATGGACAGTTTATCCAGCAAACTGGCAAGTTTGAAGGTTTATATACACCAGATGAACAGTTGTTCGAGAACATTGGTAGTCGGGAGGATAAGATACGATATCTGCAGAAGATGATTGATGCAATCAGTGAGTTTCGTTTTAAATGGGGTTCCTGGGATACATAACAGACTGCTTGACTTTCCACAGAGCTAACGACCAAAATGGACATCAAAGTACGCACCTCGAAAATAGTTGCTGGCCAGGAGCCGGAACTTACCAATGAGCTGCTTCAGGCGATGGCCAGTGTTGCGGAAAATAGTTTGGAGTGGGACGGCGTTGTGGACCAGGTGGTGATTGCCCACAGCAAAACACCACTTGCCATCACGAAAAACCCGAAGGAAGCTAAAAATTCCAGCAAGAATCCATCGCCCGCCGGTAAGGAGGAGGATCCAAAGCGACGAAAGGACAAGCGTATATCGCCACAGGAGCAAAAGCTGCGCAAGGCCACCGACCAGTCATCCCGATCTACTCCCCCAACAGAGAAGGATAGGGCATCCCAGAAGAAGTCAAAGGTAGCCAAGGATGAGCCCAAATTAAGCAGGCAGAATTCCAAGCAAAAGAGTCCGTCGCCGGTTAAACTCAAGTCGAAAACCAAGCTGCAACTTTCCACCGAAAGCGAGAGTGCCAGCATGACCATGTCGCCAGTGCCAGGAGGAGTATCGAAGCAGCCAGCTCCTGAAGCTGTTGCACCGAAAGTGGAGCAGGAAATGGTAAACTAAATTATTTTAAAATGATATCTTTCATTATTAACAAACAGCTTTCTCCCGCAAAGGCGTTGATGGAACCAGCCCAGGAATCTCCGCAAGCTCCTGCCCCATTGGCTCCTCCACCTGAGCCAGAGAGTCGCAAATCCTCCAGCCGGAGTCGACGTTCCAGTGGTAGCCGTAGACAACCAGAGCCCAATCCCACTGAGAACCAATCCCAGCCAGCGGTCCAGTCGTCGGACAGCAATTCTCCGCCTGATTCAAACAGCGAGGTCAAGCGGGAGATTCCCATCTCCAGAGAGAACTCCAAGGAATCCAATCAACGACCTAGAACCTCCCTCAGACCTCCATCCGCTCGACCAGCCTCCGCTCGTCCTGGAGCTCCGCGGCGTCGCAATGTGGAGATCGTACTTCAACCGAACGATCAGGTCAATATGTCTGGGATTAATGTTAAGTTAGAAACCTTTGGAGACCTGGATGACGATGGGGAGAACCTGGTGATCATAGAAGATGCCACCTCACATGACATTGTGGAAGGCGATGGAGCCGAAGAACCTGTGCTGGAGGGCCAGCTCGATGCTCAGGGTCGATTGGTTCAGCAGATCTTGGAAACCCAAAAGGAATTGGTTCATCAAAATGCCGAAGTGGTGGAGCCTCCACAGAGTCAGGCCCGCCAAAGCTCCGCTCGCCAGGTGAACGACCTGCGAGATATGATCCAAACTCTCACGAAGTCGATAGGTCCAATGGGAAAACTGCTGGACTTTATTCCCGAGGACATCGACGCAATGCAACTGGAGCTAACCATGTGGCGCGACAATTACAACCAGGCCTCGATGGAACTGAAAAAGGAACGAAGTCTCACTGCATCCGCCACGGAACCCATGAAGCACCAGCTGCAGCAAATCGAGGCTAGCATTGTCGAGTACCGGGAACTCATCGACGAGAGTCGCCACAAGATCCTGCAGAACAACGCCCGCATCCTCAAGATGATGATGGAACAGTAAATGTTAGAGGAATGACCACAAAAAGCTCTTAAAATATTATAAATATTTTAAATTTAATAAGAGTTTTAAAAAAATAGCCATGCATGTATTGCTTGGGTACACTTTTCAACTCCATATATATAAAATGTATATACATATATCAAAATATCTTTAATACGCAATAAGTTGGTTTGTTTATATTTGGGTTATTTGTTAATTTGTAAACAGTTCTGGGTAAAAATGTAAGAATTTAACAACAGGCGGTGGTTTCTCTTCTAAGGTCACTAACTCGATCATAAACCGCTTCTTCACTGTCGATTCCCATTGAGTTTTCGCTAAACGCCATTGGAAAGCAGGCTTAGATTTGAATAATTTGTGCGATAATAACGTGCATATAAAACAAATCATCAAAGGCTGTAAAAATCAATCCTTTCCCTTTTCAGCTTCCGATGGGGCACCTTTTTTCTTATCTTCTGTTTTTGACTCTTTAGTTTCCGCCGCGACCGTACTTTTCTTAGCTTCCGCTGCGATCTCCTCCCTTTCAGCATCGCCTGTTATCGTCTTCGCTTCATCATCCTCTGCAGTTGACTTATCCCCGACTTCTTTGCCCTTTCCCAAGCCATCTTCCTGATCCTCATCCCCCAGAACATACTCGAGACATCGTCGATGGGAAAATTGTTGAGCAGTGACTTGATGGAATCGTTGTGAATAACAATGGTGACGGCATGCGACTGCCGTAGTCCAGATCAGCGTAGTTCTCGGCACCTTTTTGCAAGTCGTGGCCGCAGTTCTCGATCATTTTGCAGAGCACCATTTCCTCGGGGGCATTGGGCCAGCCGTATTTCTTTAAGATGGGCGGATCCACCAGCATGCCAATGAGTTTGCCCACGTTCTCCTTAAGCTTTAGATCCTCTTCAGTAAGTATTTCGCCCCTAACCTCATCTTCGCTCGATGCTTCGTCCAGATTATCCGCGATGGCAGCAGCCAAGCTGGCCGCCAGGGATTTGCGCTGCTCTTTCTAGACCACCGGCGAGACCTGGGCCTCATCCTTTTTGCCCTCAGGCTTGACACCACTTTCATCCGTCAGCTGCTCTCCCTCGATGGCCCCGTCCAAAGGCAGAATCGTGTAAGTTTCGTTTTCCAATGTAATGGTCTGGGCAGCGCCATCGCCCTCGTCCACCAGGAGTTCTCGCACCACAACACCATTTCCATCAGTTTGGCTGGAAATCAAGGAGCCCGCCGAAGTGTTTAGCGCCACCGGTACAACCTCCTCATCATCTTCGATTTCAGTCTAGTCAGGTTAACTTACAAATGTGTTTGCCCTCGTCCATGTGCTCCTTGAGCAGCGCTGTGGTGCGGAAGGTAGCCTTGCATTCGGTGCAGGAGAAGACGGGGCGTTTTGTGCGCGAGTGAGTCTTAACATGGCGCTCAAGTCTGCGGGAGAAAAGTGCGAAATGTTAGGAAAGATTACCACTAAATCTATTTGACCACTCGTTCTCAGTTTTAAACTTTTCCTCGCAGGCAAAAAGGCGAATATGGGTCTTGGAATGGGTACGCAGCTGGGTGGCCTGGATGAAGCTCTTGCCACACTCCTCACTCCTCCGCACACCTTGCAGCTCATGGTATCGGTTTCGTTCGACGAGCTCGATGAGTACTTCTGGTGGCGCTTCAAGTGGTAGGAGCGCGTGAAGTCCTTGCCGCAGATCTTGGAGGCATATGGCTTGCCACGCGACTTGTGTTACTCCTCGTGGAGCGACAACAAGGCCTCACTGCGCAGATTGGCGTTGCAGATGGAGCACGGAAAGTCGCTGAACTCGGAGTGGGTGATGAAGATGTGACGCTCGTAGCTGGTCTGCGTCTTGAACGACTTGGGGCAGTCGGGACAGTTGATGTGGCCTAGCTGGAAGAGATTGAAAGACCATAAGTATATGTTCATAATGTTTAGTTCTGCTACTCACATGGAAGGTGTCGTAGCTTTCGCTGCAGCAAAAGCAGATGTCCTTCTTATCCATCACCACGGCATCCTTCTCGATCTTCTCCAGCTTCTTGAGCATGTCGGCCTTGCGCAGATAATAGCCGCTGTTGTAGCGACAGAACTCTAGATGTTTCTTGAGACTCTGAACGCGGCGGAAGGACTTGAGGTCTTAGTGGCTCCTTTTTTTCCCGCCCAATTTTATGATTTAAATTCCAACACGACAAGACCGAGGTGGAGAAACATCGATATTTTGACCATCGATGTTTTTTGATCGATTGTTGATATATTTTTTTCCAAATGGCAACGCTGTCCGGACCAGGTGGCTACTCCTTTCGGCCAATCGTGCTTGATATTTATTTCCGAACCACGTTCGAGTCCCGACTGCTGTTTGAAATCGGACGTTAAACGGACTTTTGAATTCGTTTTGATAATTAATCAATTGAATTCAATTGGTCGAAACTTGTTTAATTAAAAATAATAGACGGCCATATTAACTCGCCTAGAGCATAGAGTAAGAAACTATATAGAGACACCATTTGCTCTGCCGCTCTCTTCGGGGAATTTGCCAGTGATGCCACCTTGGCGAAAAACGAGAATTTCCCTCATTTTTAATATGTTCGATTCAAACATTGATTCCAGGCCCATGGTGAGTTTTATTGGATTTTATATATCTGCACCGCTCTCACTCACCGTTCTGTTTTTGTGTTTGGATTCTCACCACTATTGCTGTTGCTTCGCACAGAAGTTCGCTTCGAACACAGAAGAGCAAATGGTGCCTCTATATAGTTGCTTACTCTACGATAGTGTCTTCTGCGCGGTTATGAAAAATTTAAATATTAGTTTATAAAGGTATTTAAAAAGTATAAAAATTACCTTCCACAATTCAAGGGGATCTTGAACCTTATGGCTCTGACTAAGGTAATGATTTAAAGATTTGATTGAATCCAACTTTTCGTTAAAAGCGGATCAGTGGGAGAGCTGTGGTTAACATTGGTTAACTTGCTTCTGGACGGTACCCGATATTTTGGGTCAATTACGTTTAAAAGGTTGCAAAAGCCCCGGTTTTACACAATATAAAATGGTTTGGAAGTCTTATTATATGATAATGGACCAGCTAAAAACGTGGATATTTTTCTGCGGGTTTCAAAATCATCGTTCTTGTGTATCCGTTAAAGGTGGTCAAAAAGATTAGAATTAGTTTCGCTTGTAATATAAATTTTCCGGCATTTGTTGCACTTAGCCGAATACTTGTCAATTCTGAAGAAATGAGTCCACACCTGACCCATTTCCTTTTTTTTTTGGTTTAGATGTCTTCTTTTCGTGTTGAACTTCCTGGCCGTCATCTAAATCTGATTGTAATATAATCATATTTATTTAATTTTAATAATTTTATTTTGAATACATGTGCCCACTTAATTAGTAGTACTTAAATGCCTTTAAACAACTAAGTTAAAAGCAATTCACTACTTCACATTATTTTAAAAATAACTTACCATTCTTGTGCTTTAAAAACTTGTTAATTTTTTTTGCCGAACCACTGCCAACAACATTGAATTAATAATATAATGTAGATATAGTCAAAAGTTTATAATTACATTGATCCTGCTTTAATTTAGTGGAATTGCAGTGTGACCTTAAAGTGGAAAATTCTAACAAGCTTGAAGAAATATACCAAAATATACTATTTATACCCGTTACTCGTAGAGTAAAAGGGTATATCGTATTTGTGCAAAAGTATGTAACAGCTAGAAGGAAGCATTTCCGACCCTATAAAGTATATATATTCTTGATCAGGATCACTAGCCGAGTCGATCTAGCCATGTCCGTCTGTCCGTCTGTCTGTCTGTCCGTCTGAATAAACGCTGAAATCTCGGAAACTACAAAAGCTAGAAAGTTGGGATTACCAACACATATTCTTGGGCTTCCTACGCCTTATGTGTGTGTGTGTCTGTGTCTGGCGCCCACACCTTTAAAGATTTTGGAAAAGATTTAAAGATTTTGGAAAAGTAAAAACTCAGTTTTGTTTCAGGCAGTCGCTTTGCTGATTGTGTATTTCAGTATCTCTGCACTTCTTTAGCTGAGTAATATTTGATAGTGGAGATATTCTCTTTTCTTTTTAAGGTCAAAACTATTTCCGTATCTACAAAAAATCCTACAAATATTACAAATTGAACGTTGTAATTAAAACGAATTATATTTATTTCTATTATAACTTAATCTTAAAGTGATTTCAGTATGTCCCCGACCACCGTTTGAAACATACACGATAATGCACAGTCAAAACGTTTTAAGCAGAGCTGCCTCAGACCGAGAAGGAGTTGTCCAAACCTCAAATAATTGGATTGCTGCAGAGTGTACCGAGCTAGAGAAACCAGAGCGGCGTTTGAGTGGCTTCCTAGGATAACGGCGTACTCCGTACTAATAGCCAGATCTGTAAATAATTTTATAAAAAAGATGAACATCATATAACATGAATTAATTTTAAAACTATAAACTTTGTTTCAGGAATGAATTCTTAATGAGTAAAAAGGATAAATATATATTCAATATGTAATAACTAAAAGCATAACTTTTACAACGTTTTTTTTATGAAGTTAATATCATTGATATAAATCTTTCTACCGATTATAATTTTGTTCATTGTGCACACAAAAAAGTTTGTAATCCAACCATTTTCAATTAAATTAAAATAAAGCGCGAAAATAAAACTTGCAATGGTTCGAACTTTTTAAAATTAATTAATTTGATATTTCGCGGTAGTAGACAGAGTGGGCAAATCTTACCCTTTCTGCACAATATTAACGATTCCAGAAAATTTAGTTCCAGCACGTCGGCCTTCAGCTGATGGGCCTCGAAGATGAGCCGCTTGAGCTGGTCATCGCCGCATCCCTCGATCATGGCGCTGATGTCCAGGGACCAGTGAGAGGCTCGCAGGACGAAGATCTCGCTCCACACCACCTGGAGGATGGCGTCCTGCTGGCAGCAATCCAGAAGAGCGAACTGTTCATTGGCCTTCGCCTGTCGCAAACATGTAACGAGGATCTGGGCGAGGATCTGAAAGTGCAGAGCCTGGGAACGGGGCGTTGGGCATGGCGCTGGCACAGATTGCCCAGGATGTCTCCGGGCGTTGCGGTATGGAGTCACCTGCTGGTTGCGCGGACCCCGCTCCTCCTGAACGGCGGCGGCGTTCATTCCCACGGCCAGACATCGCTGAAAGCGGCAGGAGGGGCACCAGTTCCTTCGCGCCTTGTCCACCACACAGTTTCCGGCGAGGGCTATGCAGGCGTAGCTACTGCCACGCCTCACGCTCCGCTTGAAAAAGCACGAACACCCATCGCAGCAGGCCACGCCGTAGTGCTTCCCGGAACTCTGATCGCCACACACTGCGCAGGCACTAAAGTTCGACATGGTCAGGTCACCGCTGCCAGTGAGAGTCGCGACTGACTGAATCAGGTCCTTCCGGAGATTGGCGGTTTTATATGCGACCTGGACGTCCGTCCGATAACCACAAATGATATGCAAACCTGATACACATAAACAAAAAGTTTCTTCAGGCCTTAAACATAACAAGCATTTGTACTTTCCATATAACACGTTTTTTTATCACATTCTTGGGTTCAAAATAGTTTACCACCTGCTTTGGAATAAATCACTTAACTAATCACATAACTTATCTAGTAGTTAACTTCGGGCGAATTTGCTTCTAGTTACCAGAACATCGTCTCTGATCCATAGGAATTAAGTATTACTTCTTTCGATAATGGATCCTAAGTCCTTTTCGCTTTTCGTATCTTAAATATTTCTGGATACCGAATGACTGATTACTATAATGCTTTTAGTTTAACTTTATTTACATACACAAAACTTGCATCAAGGATTTTATTACGTATTTGAGATAAATTCCCAAACAGCATTACTATTTATTTTCTGCAGTGCACGAGTGCTTTGTGCCAAAGCGTGATTCGAGGATTTTTGTTTGCCCGAGACGTTCTAGCAGGGGGCGTGGCGCGTCAAAAGTGACAATCATCTACTGCTATTCCGGAGCGTGTTAACAATTTGTAAACAATTATTGTTTTGCTCTGTGATTGGACGCGCGCTCGCCACTTGAAGTGTCCGCGTTGAGGTCCTTTTATACTGACATTTCGGGTAAACACCGAAGGCGTTCGTGGGTAGAGAAAAGAATAGGGCTGGGCTTAGAAGTCCACCTGGTTCATATTCTTGCAATTCTTGGGCGAGTCTGGAAACTATTTAATTGGAAGTTAACAGCAAGTCAGAACTTTTATTTAATTCTCAGTAGACACCTGCATGAATTCATTCAATGAATTATTTTGAATTTGTTGTTTTATGTAAATGAATTAATATGACTTTTGAGTTTAATAGATTTGAATGTATTTTAACAACAATTTTTCTTGCTTTGTCAATAAATGAAACTGATCCCAAGCGATCAAAGAAATCTTTAATTGCAAGCTGAAGAGTATGAGCTGCACACTTAACCGAAACTATTGAATGGATAATTAAATGCTGGGTGAGCTCTTCTTCTTGCAACTCGTCAGGGTTTTCGTCATCGTCAATCTCCCATTTGTTTTTTGTTTGGCAAAACTACAGCCTCTACCATGTTTCGGCCGTTATTAGTGGTTACGCTGTAAATCTGTTCCTTCTTTATGCAGAAATTATCCATTAAAGACAGAACTTCGGAGCAGAGATTTTGAGACGTGTGGGATTTTGTTAGCTCTATAAGACCCAAAGTCTTAATAACAATTTTTCCGTTCTCTATAAACTGCACATTCACACCAAGGATTCCGCGATTGCACCTCGTTGCAGAGTCCATTTTTATGCAAACAATACGAGATTTTAAGGCATTTATAATTTTGAATTTAATCGAATGGTCCCATTATATTTCGGGAAGAAACCTCTGGCATGTTCAATCCACAAAATATTTGATTGGTCAATGTCTTGAAACCTGTGGAATCAAAGACTGCCAATGCACTACAGTTTTTTTTCCGTTTTTTTTTGGCATAAACTCTAATTTTAAACCTATTGAATTGAAATTTGGGTTTAATACATTTTCTAAGCTCCCAAGATGACCTACCAAGTTTCAAATGATTTAAAGCACTATTTCATATAGCCGATCTGGCCAACATGCAAAAAAGCTCCATTAAATATTTTTATTTCTTATTTTCTTTATATTTAATGAAAAAAAAAACAATTATCCAAGATCCCACTTTAGTATTCATCTCCATTATTAGTGCTTCATTCTAAACGTAAAGACACATTTTCTCATTAATCTGCACACTTTGGTTAATAGTTTATCCTTTACAACTTTTTGCAACCCTTTGCCATGCAAAAGTACTGATCCACGAAACACAACTACACTTGTTACGCTCGTTCTAAAATCATAATATCATATATTGCAAAGTACTGACTCAAATAAATTTAGTTTAAGAACATTGGGAGCAACATTTTCAGAAAAGAAATTATTACAATCTAAAGGAAGTAATTTGGACACCATTTTACAATAATGGCCAATTTTAAGGCAGAGTTTTGGGCATGAGTTGGTAAGCTTATTTGTTTTAGAGATTCGATTAAATAAGTCGAGATTTGGAACTGAAATATGATGGACGTTAATGCACTATGAGCAGTATGAACAAGTGACACAAATTCATTGACGTATCTGTCAAAATAATATCGTATGGAGGTATTTTAAAATACCAAACAAAATACCAGAAGTGCCTATCAGTTTTTACAATTTTGCTCATTAATTGCTCATAGCAGCTGACATATATCTGTCTTGCTCGCACCTACTTAAAATCGTATAGGCTGGGAAAAATTGCTGTAATGAGCAATGACTGTGAAAAATGGAACGATGACTACAGGAACAAATCAAATCGACGGCGGGAAAAAATAAAATAATGCTTAAGCTTATTGTATAAAGTTCAATAGAGATCTGTAAAAAATTGAATATAAACAAATGGTTTTAATTTTTCATGCTTCTTATCGTCTTCGGATCCAGAAAAGTTAACATTCCTGGTTATCTTCGCAGCCCTGTACCGCGACAATTTTCCACCCTCCCCTTCTCAGCATCACCTACAAGTTTGTATAGGATTTGAGGCGCATTAATCGGTAAACTGATGCAAACGCGACGCGTCCATAATGGAGAAAGGGCCTCACAGAGGATTACAACTTGTCCAGCCATTGTGCGTTTATTTAGCGCATTTAAAATGCAATTCACCATCACGCATTGTGGACCCATTTAAGACGAATCGATCTATAAAACGTTGTTCAATTAAATTGATTCGCCAATGGTGCACAATGGTGGTTCATCAGATACGCGCTATTTTCAGATTTGTATTTAAATTTAAAAAATAACGTTTAGATATCAAATGCCCACCAGAGGGCGCATTACTTTGCATCGCCGTTTTTTAACACTGTTTTCCGAACATATGTTTGTCGATCAGCTGGATGGACATATTTGCAGCTGTAAATATCGCTGCTTGCGACTCCCAATAAAATTAAATGTTTTTTTGCCTTCCTTCCGGCTTACCGGAAAAGTACATTTTAGCTCATTGGGATTTGCTCCGTAATCATACCACTCTCTTACACGATTTGTATTTGCTTGGTTAGCTGGAGTTCCTTCGCAGGACGTAAGTGTTTTTGTGTTTCTATTTTGTTTATCTTGCTTTAAATGTTGTTTAATTATTTTTATTTTATTTCCTATAAGTATGAGTGAGCGTAATCCAAAACGTTTCTGCGCTGACAACGCAATGAGCCGTGAGTGTTATACTTTTTTAACTTCCTTTTACATATGTACATATGTAGGTAATCCTAATCCTTTTTTTTGCATTTACAGATAATTATATATGGCTGGACAAAATTAATGGTACGAATTCAACATTTGAGTATTTAATAAAGATAATTTGTCTATACATATGTATATGTACGAAAAAAAAAGATCTCCAGCAGGACCTTCATTCGGGTCTGGCTGAGCTACGAGATGTAAAGAAAGCCGTAGAAACGCTTACAGCGTTCTTGGAACAGGCGACGAGGGTGGAGACTAAGATCGACGAATATTTTCCTATAAAGTCAGATGAGGACCTGTCGAAAATGGACGAAAAAATAAACGACGAGAATGGCGCTCAATTTGTACGTTTTTCACTTTATAATTATCTTGTACATTTGCAATAATTACGACATTTTCTTGTTTTCAGATAAAGCATATGGCACTGCTATTGAATCAGGCGAAGATAAGTCGCTCAATACGAAACATATTCTCGGAGGAGATCATACTTAATTATAATTTGGACGGATATCAAAACAAGAAAAAACTTAAGTCCTTTAAAAATTTTCTTCCCGCGCTATTAAGTATGTTTATATACATCGCTGGCTTTATTTTATCAACCATTTATCATTTTAGATGCCATCGGTCAGGTAGAACCGTCTGATCCGGTAGAGAAAACGTTGAAGAAGGCAATGAGATGCGTTAAGAACCTTCACTCAGTCAAAAGGATATCCCTCAAGGCCTCAAATTCGTTCGTGGAAGAGACACCTGAGATGGAGCCTGAGATCTCTCGAAATATCGACGAATTTTTCCCAATAAAATCGGACGACGAGTTATCAGAAATAGACGGAATAATAAACCAAGAGAATGACGGTGAATTTGTAAGTTTTTGATTCCACAATTATTTCGTAAAGTTGATTAATGTACATGATGGAAATATATTTTTAGATATTGCATATGGTATTGCTGTTGACCCAGAAGAAGATTAGTCGCTCAATATTAAACATATTCTCGGAGGAGATCATACTTAATTATAATTTAGACGGCTTTCAAAACAAGAAAAAACTCAAATCTTTTACAAATTTTCTTCCCGCGCTCTTGAGTATGCTTTTTTACATAGTTGTTTTAATTTATTAACAAATTATCATTTTAGATGCCATTGGTCAGGTAGAGCCGTCTGAACCGGAAGAGATGACGTTGAAGAAGGCAATGAGATGCGTTAAAAATCTTTATGCATCCAAAAGGAATGCCCTGAAGTCCCCCAAGGCAATTGTGAATAAGACGGAGAAGGTAAAGCCTGAAAAATCACTAAAAATCTATGAGTATTGCTCCATAAAGTCGAGCAAGGGATTACCGGAAACTGACGGACAAATAGCCGAAGAAATCGAAAAATATTTCCCTATAAAATCGGACGAAGAGCTTTCGGTAATGGACGAACAAATAAACCAGGAGAATGGTCTTACGTTTGTAAGTTTCTCATTCCATATAATTTATTATTGAAAACTTACATATGCAAGTATTTTCAGATAACGCATATGATTATGCTCTTAAGCGAGGGGAGGTTGAGTCGCTCAATAAGAAATATATTCTCGGATGAGATCATTCTCGATTACAATTTAGACGGAGCCATAAGTAAAAAAAGGCTTAAATCTTTTGAGAATTTTTTTACAGCGCTAATGAGTATGTTTAAATACATTGTTGTCTTTATTTTATTAATGGTACTTTTAATGTTTATTTTAGTTGCCATCGGCCAGCTGGAGTCTTCTGAACCTGTTGAGAAAGCGTTGACGAAGGCAATGAGATGTGTTAAGAACCTTCACGCGGCTAAAAAGATGGCCCTAAAGTCCCCGAAAACCATGGAAACCTCTATTAAGATTAAAAAAAGGAAATGTTCTTTGGCTTAAAAACAAAGTTCAAAGTTGGATTTAAAAAAATCATAGACGCGAAATTACATTTAAGAATTTGAAAAGTATTTTTAATTATGGTGTTTTCGGAATTGAAATATCTTTATCCTATAAAAATATGCAAATATGCAAAATCCGAGGTCTATACATATGTACCTAATAAAAGTTAATGAATTGAAGCTGAAAAATATTAATCTTTGTCCGGTATGGAATATTTGACATGTCGTGAATGACTTGTTGGTTTTTTATTTGTGAGCTACTAGCTGAACCTTTTTTAGAGGAATCATTGCACTGTTAACTCATATGCTGTTGATTCGGTGTTAGTCAATGATTTTATGATCCCAAAAGTTCTAAATTAAAAGTCGCACTCAATCAATCAAGCTCGAGCTGATTTTACTAAAGAGAGATTTCCCTTCCTGAGGATCATTTTACAGCATGGAGGTTGAGCCCCGGTCGGAAATCCTGTAAATCCGAAAAAAGACGAAACACCTTCTTTATCTAAAGTCAACTGCATTTATTTTGAAGTTCTCGTTCAGATACTGATGGTCTGGCCAGCAGAACCACGTTCTCCAGCGTCACATCCCTAGGAACGTAAAACTTAAGCTCTGCTTGGTAACCGAGGGATCGCAGGTGCTCTAGTCGTCCAAAATCCAACACCCGCTTGCACTGCTGACCGATTGTTTCACGCTCATTGCGACTTAGTCGCTGGGTATTTGTTTCCGCGGGCTGATCGTCTGCCTTTTCCATTGCCTTGCGCCGTTCTCGGCTTAAGCCCGTGCCACAAACCGCCCAACTGACCATTTTGGTTAGGATAGCGAACTCTCGCGGTCCGATCCCAGATTGCTGGAGAAAAGAACGCCCCACATAGGAGCGCCAGGAGCAGCGATGATGGCAGCACAGGGCGATGAGCACGTAGTCAGTGGTGGCACCTCCGTCACCTAGCATACATCTCAGGGTTAAATCCGTGGCAGCTCCACAGAGATGCTTCGAGAGAGCCACCGTTCGTTGCGTTTTCTTGAGCTCTGGCAAAGCGGAGAGCTTTAGATCGGCGATGTCCGCACGAATGCGTTGCACCAGCTCCTTATTGGCCACCTTATTGTCTTTTTTATGGCGGAGGGACATCCGATCGATGAGGATCACCTGGGAGTGAGTCAGCTGCTGACCCTCTAAAACGTTGGCTAAGAAGTAGGCCAATTGTCCTTTTCCGGCTCCGAATTCCACATAGCTTGTGTGATCTGTGAGCTGATGAGCCTCATGCAGGATGCCGAGCAAGCTGGAGGCTTGGGTGAGCTGGCGTAGCGTTTCCTGGCCGTAGTCCTTGCGACTCAGTTCCTCCTTTAAGGATTCATGCTCCAACTGCATATCCTGTATGCTGGAATTAATGTGCTTGTCATACAGAGCTTTTACTTTGTCGATCAAACCGTAGAACTCTTCATCCGGCAGCTCGTGAAGTTTTATTTGATTGAGTTTGTCCAGGTCCTCGAAATGTTCCTCCACATCATCTCCAGAATTTAGGCCTTTTACAATGTAGGGCAGTGAACTTTCCAGATCCCTTGCATTGCAAATGGTCAAGTGCTTGGCTAGCTTCCTTTTAAAGACAGTGTGTTTTGGATCCAGTGGACACGGAATTCGTTCGTGGAAGGAATCTTCGCCAGACTTTTCATCCGAAATCGAGGGACTGGACGTGGGTGGGGCATGGGCGCCGCAAAAGGAGCTGCCCTTGTTGGCCGTCATCTTGCAGCGGCGCTTCTTGCGTGGCACCCAGTAGGAGCAGGTGGTGAGCACCGGGTCCTCCACTTTGTCAGCGGTCATTTTCGGTTTCTTGGATTCCATTAGATATTTATTCTCAAAATTTATTTTTAACGTATAAAAAAACTCGTGCGAAGCAATGTGCCCACCATTGTAAATTTTAGAAAATACTGAAATGTTAATATTCGCACTCTTTTATAAATTTCCATTTCCACTAGTGCCTTGTCAATGGAAATAATTAATATAAATCAAACATTAATAATAGACTTAAAGTTTTATCTGAATTGCCAGTAATATAAATAAATATTTTTAATTTATTACCTCATTTATTTATAAACAGTATGTACGATTCAAATTGGGAATATCGAGGTACATTTTTGATGTTACACAGTGGGAACGACCCCAAATGGTTCCTGTTGAATTTTCAAACTGCTGTTATTTGTTGAAAAGTTTCAAGGAACTTAAAACAACTCTGGTAACGATTCAACACCATTTTCAGCAGCCTCGAGGCTGTTGAATTGCTGAACTTTCTGAAAGTTGACTTTGTATGGAACAGCTGACCAAACAATTAACCAATTCAACAGTTTAGGGAATGCCCGAGTTAATTCATCTTATCCGACATATCCATAAAAAAAAGACTTCAAAATATGTTGGTTATCTGTCGGAATAGCGTAATAATTCATAAGTTTTTAAAACTTGTAACGCTAGGATACAATAAACAAATAATTTAAATTTAAATTAAAATACCGAAATATACCAAATGCGGGAATCGCCAATTGTGCCATCGCTAGCGTGCCATCTCTAGAAAATCAAGCAAAAAAGGAAGCCGCATTTTTGCAAAAAAGCAACTAAAGACCGGAATAAATAGACTTTAACTGCATTTAACAAGCCATAAGTACAATCAGACATGTGAGTATCCTGGAAAAGTGAGGACCAACCAATCGGAAAAGGGAAAGCCGCCAGCGACATGTGCGCCGGCATTTTGGATTGTTGGTTTCACGCGCGAGTTGCGAGTGTTTATTTAATGTTTTCCCTACAGGGCTCTTGTGAAACCTAAGTCGGAACTGACTCCGGAGGAGCTGGCCCGCCAGGAGGAGGAGGAATTCAACACCGGGCCGCTGTCCGTGCTCACGCAATCCGTGAAGAACAACACCCAGGTGCTCATCAACTGCCGCAACAACAAGAAGCTCCTCGGCAGGGTCAAGGCCTTCGATCGCCACTGCAACATGGTCCTGGAAAACGTCAAGGAAATGTGGACGGAGCTGCCGCGCACCGGAAAGGGAAAGAAGAAGGTGAAGCCCGTGAACAAGGACCGCTTCATTTCGAAGATGTTCCTGCGCGGCGATTCCGTGATCCTGGTGCTCAGAAATCCCCTGGCCACGGCGGCCGGGAAATAGTCTACAATAGCGATAGCGTTCAGTAACCAATAGCCACCAACTACAGTCAATAAACTTTATCAAGAAATCCGATCCTGTGGTGTGTAAATCGTGAGTTTAGGCTTCTATCACCTCAGACAAGGTGTTTTAAAGCAGCCAATCGCATCTTCATAGAATTTAGTAGCAGGGTAACAAATCTTTTGAAAGGTATCTGTTTTTATTTTGTTGATATCACTTCTTTACTCCAATTCATAGTGTATTGTTTTGTTTTACTTTGATTAAAAAAAGCCTTTAAGGATGACTGTACGTTTAACAAGATGATTAGAATGTGTAATTTACATTTTTACACAGCTGAAGTTATTGAGAACGTATTTATGTATTCTAATTGAAATTAATTATAATCTACTTTTAGAATCGAAATTTTGTTTCGGTTTAAGAAGGAAACTTTGAGAATTGTAGATTTTAAAAACACATCGCTTTGAGATACAAGAAATCAACTGGATTTCTCTAGCTCTCTCAAATTGTATCTTTTAAAATTTGTAGTTTCCTCTTAATGAAAGACTATATTAAATTTTTTTTTTTTATATTGTCTTCAAATGTGCAGTTTTAAGTGAAAAAAAGGATTAATTTTCCGAAAGTTGCTTGTGTAACTTAGGCACGTATTCGTCGTACTGGGCTTGGTAGAATGTCCCGGCGATGGGATTGCCGAGCTGATGTTTTTTGGCGAACTTGGCGGCACTGAATTTCGGGCGATCCTTTCGAGATTTGTTGCTCACGCGCTCCTCGTCGAACTCAAGTTTGCCGGATTGCTTGTACAGCAGGAAGACGTAGCGATGCAGACCCGTTCCCTGAGGAGGGCCGGAACCAATATATTCGGCGATCGCATCACCGCTGGACAAGTCATTGCCGGCAATGTTGACCAGAACCCAGTGTTTGAACTCGCGGAACTTGGGGTCCGCTCGGCTGGGTGCATCGGGATCGGTCATGATCAGTGTGTAGAAATCGCCGGGCTGCGCGTCCCACTGCACGGTCGGCTGATCCTTAACCTGCGTGGGCGTAAGCTCCACTCCATCCTTGGCCACAAGGGCGTTGATGTACGTGACCTTTGATAGAAAAGTTGTTTGAAGGTCATTGTTTGATTTAAAATTTTAATTGGTTTTTCATGCTTGTTTTCTTACTTCGCTGAATTTTAGAAAAGTGTTTTTGCGTTGTTTTCTGCAAAAACTGTTTTGTAAAAGAAAAGCGAATGTAATGCTGGAAACTATGGCCTTAAATAGTTTTTCTGTTTGTGACCTTTGATCAGAAAGTGGTGACGACTAAATATATTAATTTCTAGTAAGATTGCACATCGTTGTAATGTATGTTTTTCTGTATATAAGCATTAGAGCCAGGTATCGAAAGCTTGAGATGAAATTACTTAATATTCGATTTCCCTTTTTTTCTTAAATACCGTGTCAATTATATTAATATTGTTTTTTTTTAGTTTTGTCAGTTGCCCCACCTTTAATAACTGGTTTGGCGGCTCGGAAATCACATCAGGGACCACCTGATGGGATCTAAAGACCTCTTCCACGGAGTTTGCTTGAACGGCCACCAAGCAGGTCATCAATGGTAATAGAATCAACAGCATCTTTATAGAAAGAATTATACGATAAATACTAAAAGCAAACGATGGAGAAATCTGCTCGCTCTCTGTAAGCAACTAAAACGAGTTTGCCGTGATGCCATACTTTTAAAGCGAAGCTAAAAGCTTTTTGTTTTATAAACAGCTGGCAAAAAGTATTCGATATATATAATTAACGATATCTTTGTTTAAAGTTACGCTTCACAGATGAAAATTCTAAACAATTTTATCTTTTTTTTTGTTTGTTTGTTTGTCATCCGACTTTAATGTCAAGCTAACCGGTTGTGTTTATCTCGGGATCCCGTGTTTCATAAAAATTTTATAAAAATTTGTTTTCTATTTCTTTTTTATCTCTTGGTTCTGTTTGGACTTCACGTCGTGTAACTTGTGCTTTCGTACTTGGACTTCATTAACGCATCGCGTTTGCCGTCATTGGTCGTCATCATGTCTGCCGCTGATCAAGATATTAATGTCCCTCTATGTGATCATGTTATGAATGTGGATAGTTGCGATGGTTCTTCGTCTCCTAATCTATTTATAACTGATGATCCAAATGTCAGTACTAGCAAGGTCGAGGTCGTCTAGAGTTCGTGGTGTAAGGGTGACATCCGTCAGGTCCAAGGAAGCAAGATCACAGAAATTTGATTTTGAACGCAATCTACAATCTATTTCTGATACTTCATATTCATCGCTAAACAATTTGGAAGCTTCGGCAGATAAAGATTTTGCTTCTCAACATGAATTTGGACATTCCACTACTTCAACTATTAAATTCATCAGTCAGGAAGTGGCGGACCAGTTGCGTTGCGAATCCGTCAAACGCATAAGAAAGCGAAGCGAGCTTGACCCTAACAACAGTAAGGATACTTCGTTTGAACCAATTGTTAAGCGCTTTCGTAATATTAAACGCAAGGTTCACTTGGAAATATTTGGATCGGAGGACTCGGACTCTCCTGGTGAAAAATATTCAGGTCATGGAAACGGCTTTGCCCTCTTATCGGATGATGACATTGAAAACCCACTCCCTAATGATCATATGGACACCCAGTCTCCTACATCGGATACCCTAAACTCCTGCCAGCCCCCTGCGACTAGTAAGAGTACAATAACTTCTAGCAAAACTGGTGGAATTTCCCAAAATCAAAGGGATTTTCTGGTACTCCTATTTCATCGCCCAAAGCACCTAAATCTGAACCACGTCCGCCCGCCTTTGTGATAAAGGGTGTTACTGATGTCAAGCAACTTATGAATCTGATCAAGGCTGCCACAACCAATATAAGATTTAAGATTACTGGACCTGCTACAGTGAGGGTATCTCCTTTCGATGGTGATACATACAAAATAGTTCAACATCTCTTGTGGAGTAATAATATTCCGTTTAATTCTTGGCAATTGAAAAGTGATCGATCTTTCAGGATTGTCGTCAAAGGCCTACATTCCTCTACGGATCCTGAAGATATTAAAGCTGATTTAGGCGCCGCTGGGCACGTTGTCCGGAATGTTTATAACCCCCCGGGGTTACAGGCCCAATATTTTCTTCGTTGAGCTAGAGTCATCGACAAATAATGTCAAAGTCTATGACATTAAAACTTTGGCTTATCAGTCAATTGTTATTGTCCCTCCTGAACGCCGAGATGAAGTTGTTAGGTGTTATAACTGCCAGGAATTTGGACACACAAAAACATACTGTTTTGTGCCTCCCAAATGTGCAAAATGTGGTGGTGATCATGAGTCTCGAAGTCCTGTTTGCCCCGCTACGTCTCAGGATCAATTTAAGTGCATTAATTGCGGTTCAAACCACAGTGCGGGATACCGCAAATGTCCATCTTTTCTAGAAGCAATTGCTCGTCGCAAATCGGGAACAATCAAAAAACAACCATCAATTAAATTTGTACCTGCCCCTCTTCCTTCCCAAAGTGCTTGGGGCCCAGCTTTACCTCCCCCGTCTTCTGGATCTAGCACTTCCAAGCCCATCCAACGCGTTCCTGAGCCTCCTCCGCCTAGTGCTGGCTTTGAAATACTTATCTCCCGTATTGACCAGATGATGTCAATGATGATGAAAATGATGGAGCTTCTTATGAACCAGTTTACCGGCAGTTCGCCTTCTGATGCGTCTAAGATCAGGAGACATGTCTAGTTTAGGCATTCGTTTATCATTTTGGAACGCCAATGGTGTCACTGGCAAAAATCTCGAGTTAGAGCACTATCTTACGGCTAATTCAATTGATGTGATGCTAATTAACGAAACGCACTTCAACAGCCGCTCACATTTCAGAATTTTTGGATATGATTTATTGACGGCTAATCATCCCTCTGACCGTCTTCGAGGAGGTGCTGCTATTTTAATTCGCTCTCACTTGCAGTACTCCCCTTACAGTACAAACTCTACTGTAAAATGTCAAACTGCTGCAATTACCTTAAGCACGGATTTGGGAGACATCGTGATTGCTTCTATTTACTGCCCCCCCTCCTTTTTATGGACTGCTCAAGATTTTAGACAACTTTTTAGTGCATTTTCAAACCGTTTTATCATAGCTGGCGACTGGAATGCTCACAATCAATTTTGGGGTTGTATCCGCTCATCACCAAGAGGTGTTAAGCTTTTAGATCTTATAACGTCATCAAGTCTGCAAGTCTTAGCTACAGGAGGACCAACTCACTTTCCTTCTGATGCAAGGCGAAATCCAACGGCAATCGATTTTGCTATTTATAAGGGTATCTCGTCCAAATTTCTGACTATTCATGAATCTCATGAACTTAGTTCTGATCACATTCCGCTTGAAATACTTTTATGCGCTTCTACTTCACCCAGACTTACAACACCAAGGCTGCTGTCTCGTCGGGTTAACATTGGACGTTTTAAGGATTGCCTTACAATCCTTATTGAGAATGATGAATCTGCTGATCTGAACTGTCCTCTGGATATTGATACAGCTGTTAGTGACCTGACTCTAAAGATTCAATCTGCCGCTGCCGCATCCACTGCTATCGGTAATCGCTCTGCTGTTCCACAGCCAAATAATGCCCTTTTAAACACCAGAGTAACGACGCTGGTTAGGCAGAAGAGATCACTCCGGTGACGCTGGATGCAAACGCGTCATCCACAAGACTTAGCAATATTTAAAAGAGCTGATACTTTATTAAGAAAAGTACTTTATGATGCTAAGTCCGAATTTTTTGTCCGGAAGCTTAGTGCTATCGATCCGGATGCTGATCGAGGCTTCGAACTGTGGAAATGCACTCGCGGGCTTAAACGGCAGCCTCTCCAGAAGATTCCCTTGCTTCGATCGGACGGTACCTGGGCAAATAAAGATGATGAAATAGCTAAGGAATTCGCTGATTCTTTGGAAGAAAGATTTAAGCCTTTTGATTTGGTCACAGATGAAGAGACTGCTATTACAGAAAACTTTGATGATCTTCCCTCTGGTCCAGCTTCTCAAATTTCACCTATTGATGCAGAAGAAGTTAAAGATCAAATAAATCGTCTGAAGACGAACAAAGCCCCTGGCCATGACAGCATTGACGGAAAAGTAGCTAAAGCTTTGCCAGTAGCAGCTATTTCGTTCCTTACACGTATCTTTAATGCTATGATTGTTCTTTCATATTATCCGGAGAAGTGGAAGCATGCGAATGTTGTTATGATCCCCAAGAGAGGCGTCTCTCCCCGCTGTGCAGATTCTTTTCGGCCTATAAGCCTATTGCCAACTTTCTCTAAGATTTTTGAGCGAATCTTACTAAAAAGGCTTTTTAGTGTTCATATGTTCCAGGATGCAATTCCAAATCATCAGTTTGGTTTCAGGAGTCTGCATAGCGCTGCTGAGCAAATGCATCGGGTGGTCAACCATATCCTTAAAGCATTCGAGGCGAAAAAGTATTGTTGCACAGTATTTCTAGATGTCAAGCAAGCCTTTGATCGAGTCTGGCACTGTGGCTTGCTCTATAAGCTGAAACCCATTCTTCCCCCGACATACTTTGATCTCCTTCGCTCATTTCTAATTGGTAGAACCTTCCAGGTGGATGTTCGAGGATCAAAGTCTGCCTCAAGGCCTATTCTTGCTGGAGTCCCTCAAGGAAGTGTGCTGGGTCCTGTCTTGTATACAATATTCACCTCGGACCTTCCATCGCCCAGAGGCAGGAATGTTTTAACAGCTACCTATGCAGATGACACAGCATTTCTAGCGACAAGTGCTCTGCGAAGAGAGGCGACAGATATGGTGCAGGACATGCTAAATGAGTTTGAGGCCTGGGCGTCGAGGTGGAACATCGCAGTGAATCCTGTTCATTAAACAGGCTGAACACCTACCGCCTAACCTTAGACGGGACTCCAATAAAGCACTCGGACACGGTTAAGTACCTTGGGCTTACTCTGGACAGGCGGCTTACCTGGAAGCAGCACATTGTGGCAACCTGTGCTTCAGTAAGGCAAAAAGCGGGGAAAATGAGATGGCTTCTTCGTCCGGGCAGTGGACTGTCGATCACGGCGAAAGCCCGGCTCTTCAAAGCAACCTTGATGCCTAGTCTTCATTGGGGTATACACTTCTGGGGCACTGCCTGTAACACTTCTATAAAAAGAGTTGAATCCTGCCAATCCAAAATTTTAAGACATATGATAAACGCCCCATACTATACAAGAAACACTACTATTTTTCGAGATCTCAAAATTAATCCTGTTTGTAAATCTATCACCAATTCTGCCATTCGCTACAGGTCAAGACTCATCTCCCACACAAACAGACTTGCCCTCACACTTTCCAGACCTATGAACAGAAGAAGACTAAAAAGATTGCACCCATCAGACAATTGGATACTTGGACGGCACGATAGTGGGAAACTGATTCCAGACTTAGACTCATAGACTGCCACACTGCTCAATTTTTGTAATTAGTCTTTTTTTAATCACTACGTCTTGTTAATTTTTTACCATGGGTGAAAGTGAATTAAGTTTCACATAACACTCTCCAATAAACATATTGTTATGCATATCGAAAAAAAAAATGTTTGTTTGTGACTAGTGCTTTATATTTAAGTTAAATTGTTAACTTTAGCGCTAGGAAGATAAATAAATAATAATAATAATAAATTCTGTGTTTAGTTATGGTAATTGGTGAATTAGTAAGAGCATTATTGAAAAAATAATCAAGTAATATTTTATTAGTAAGAACATTATTGAAAAAATAATCAAGTAATATTTTATTGTAAGCCTAACACAGAAAATTAATTGATAACAGCTTGCTTTATTTTTTGTTCATTATTTATTTTGAAATAGGTGTTATTTTTTCCGTGATTGAACTTTTCTTAAATACAAAAGCATTAAAATAAACCGACTTTGTGCATAAGTTAAAAATAAATTAAAATACAAAAGTAAATATTAATATGTTCAATTTAAATTAGATTTTGGGCCGTTTTCTCGTCCGCCTTTTAATTTAAAAGTAAGCTTTAAACTCTGATTTAGATTTAGCCTGGAGATTTAAAAGATGAAGTCTTGTTGATTATAATTTTCTTTTATTTTACTGGTCGAAATACGTGGATTTGCACATCCTAATCGTAAAATTTGATTTGAAATTTGATTTTGAAAAGAAGACTACTTTTTACCGGACAGTTGTTTGTAAAGCTTGGGCACATATTCGTCCCACTGTGCCTGAAAAAAGTTGCCAGCAATGGGATCTCCCAGTTTATACTTGCTCATGAACTTGGTGGTGCTGAAATTGGCTCGCTTGTCGCCGCTGGTCTTCGGGATTTTAGGCTCACTGCACGTGAGCTTTTGGGACTGTTTGTAGACCAGGAAGACGTAGCGATGAAGCCCGGTTCCTTGCGGCGGACCGGAACCCACATAGGCGGTTAAAACCGTACCGTTTTCAATTTGGTTTCCTGGAATATTGACCACCAGCCAGTGGTGCCATTCCCGGAACTTGGGATCCTTTCGACTTGGCGCATCCGGGTCGGTAAGGACTAGCGTGTATAGGGCGTTTGGATCTGCATCCCACTCAACACTTCGCTGATCCTTCACCTGTGTGGGTGTCAATTCACCGCCCATGTCCACTACCTGCCCACCGCCATATGTTACCTGGGAGGAAACAAGATGTGACATGCGTGATGGCAAATACTTTATGGATAAGCTTACCTTAAGCAAATTAGTGGGGCACGTTTTCAAGATATCCGGCACGATTTTGTGCTTCGAAAAACATACAGCGGCCTCGGACATTTTTGGGTGAGTAATGATTTAGTTTAAATTTGAGATGTCGGAAAATGTATACGTATTTTCATTCCCCTTCAATGTCGACATCTTTCTCAAATAAATCTTTTTGACAGTACTTTAAAAATATTTAAAAACTTAATATGATAATTACAAAGTTAAAAATGTCTACGAATTATTCATCCTATTTTTTTGATTTAACACAATTTAATGTTTACCACTACATAAACAAGAATGAACGATTAGTCGAGTTCCTCGACTATTAGATACCCCCTTCTTAGCTATACGGAGGGTGAGGGACTATTCAGGCTCCAAACTGACTGATATTGCCCATAACAAATTTAATTTATTTAATTTTATAATAGGTATACGATTATTAAATTACAATTATTACAAAATCTTACTTACACTTTTAAAAAGTTTTTAAACATGAGGGCGGCACAGTTTTGCGTAGTTTGTGGGCGTGTCACATTCGGATAACAAAATGTTAAAGTACTAACTTTTTTAGGAAGTTTTAAGGAGTTCTATTGCACACTATGCGTAATTATTGATATTAATTAATTCAAGGTACATTAAATTAGGGAATAGCTCCGCTGTGGGTCAATCGTCTGCCCATGCAAATTATTCATACAAATATAAAACTAAATGTCTTTGTGCAGATTTCATTTCGAAACGAAAACTGAAAACGCCATTTTAGTTTAGATGAATTAACCTTTGGCAGGGTCTAAACATTTTTGAAAATGCCCCACAAATAGCGATTTGGCGAGACTTTAAAATTTATTTTTAACAAAGTCTTTTTTGTGGTGTTTTTTTTGTATGTATCCTGAACATTTTCCAATCAACACGAGCTCGATCGGTCAAGCCATTTTTAAGAAATCGTGGCGACCAGTTGCAAAAATGGGTTTTCGAGAAAAATGCGTTTGAAAGTTCAAGATCATCCAGTAGAGCTCTGTTCTCTCAAACAAACCGACCCACCCTACTCTACATATATGAATGGTATAAAGGCACACCCTTTTTACCTCTACACGAAATTTTGTGAAATTTACGGGGTACATCTCGCATAATTTTTATTTATAACAGTCGATTATCTCAAGCTTGCGTGGCCTGACGGGCACTGTGTGAGATGACCTTTATAAGGGCTGGGACATCGGCGCTCCAGGTGGCTGTGAAGAAGTTTCCCGCCACTGGATACCCAAATTTATATTTCTTTGCAAATAATTTAGTCTCGAATCCACTACGCCCCTTTACTGAGTGCTTGGGTAGCTTAGGAAAGTCAAACCTAGTATAATCTCTCTGTTTGTAGAGCAGAAAGACATACCGATGGGTTCCAGTTCCCTTAAATGGAGTGGGTCCCATGTATCCCACGCGCACATCGCCAAGTGCCAGTCGGTTGCCGGGTATATTCAGCACCATCCAGTGCAGGAACTCCCGGTGCGTGGGTGTAATGACGTTGGGTACGTCTGGATCAACCATCAGCAGTGTATAGTAGTTTTCCGGTGCTGACGGCCATTTTAAGGACGGTTCATCCCGCACTTGCATTGGCTCTAGTAACTTTCCACAATGTGCTGCTACATGGCCATGGTATGTAACCTTTAGTGGTAACATAAAAGATTAATGAATTAAAAATTAACCATTCAGAACTAAACTGTAGTGGTATATTTCCTAGGACACAAACATTATTTTTTCCGTCGAAAAATATTATTTTACTGGTTTGCCACCGAACGACAGCATAATTTTCAAAACTGTCCTAAGAAGAGCCTGCTCACTATCAGTAATAATTTACTCTTCTTTTTGTACCATTACTTTTGGACCATTAGCTTTTTAAAAACGTAAAAATCTTTCACATATTTTATACCCTTGCAGCCAGAAGTTTTCAACAAAGTTAAGGAGACGTTTCCGAACCTATGAATGAAATATGGGGGGTAAATCCCCTCCCCCCCATATCCTGGATCCGCTTGGGAATATAATATAACTTAATATTTCAGAATTTCGACTAAATAATTTAGCTGCCATAAATACGGTCAGATAATTATTGAGAAAATAAAAGAATATTTGATTTCGATCATATTCTTCTAAACTCTGCAATTATATATCATACGGCTGTCATAGGAATGGTCTGGAAGGGTAGCTAGCTTCCTTTCTAGTTGTTTACTTACATTGAGGAATTCCTGGGGTCCGATCTGGATTACATCTGGTATCACATCCAGTGTCCTCATGAACTTACTGACTTCCGTGTCCGATTGATGATCGTCCCTGGTATATTTTAGGTTCAAGCTCGGTCCAATTCTTACAAAAAGGAGAATCCAAATGGTGGTCAACATTCTGTAGCAAGTCTCTTACTGACTACCAATACGGTACTTGCAGCCCTTAAATACCAAGTCCATCCAACAGATGGATTCTACCTGGCCAATTGGCTAACGAAAACAGCTGTCAGTTAAGTTTAGGTAATTTGCCATTCGGTACTCTTCTGAAACTTCGTGAAATAAATTGTCGTGCCGCCGACCAATTAGTACTCCACAGCACTTGCGTGTTGGCGGGTTCTAAAACATGCAATATAATATCAGTTAGTACCTCGTTTAGTTGACAGACTATTAAACTAAGTGGCGCTGACTCTTTCACATGCAAATCTGGAGAACACTTCTTTTGTAAGGTATATCTGACCGTATGTGGTTAATATTGTTTTTATTTGGCAATCCTGTGGTTTGACTATGCGGTTAGACTCTACGTATATTTATAATATTTCATTTTTAAATAAAAAAAGCAAACATTTAAATTAAAATAACTATTAAAACTTTTAAAATAAGGATGTGTTATTGTCTTAAACAAGAGAATTACAAAACGGCACCTTAAAAATATAATTGCTAAAAAATGCATTTTAGTTTTATAGTCCGCAGTAGCGCGTTTAAAGTTCATAAATATTTTCATAAAAAATAGTAAGTTGAATTCAATTTAATTAAATTACCCTAAACCCATCCCAGTAAAGACGAAATCCATAGCGTGCATGTTTTTAATTTTTGCATTTTTAATAAATTAAATAAATATTAATTCAATTCTGTTTGATTTTTGGTCGATTTGTGACAAAGTGACGAAGGAAGAAAGACAAAGTGTCAATGAGAAAAAAGATGGTATGAGGAGGAGAAATTCAGGCTAAGTGGGTAACAGTTAAGAGTGGATACAGCTGAAGAATGGCTAAAACTCTCGCGTGCTTAACCCCTAACAACTACAATTATGGCCTGGGCAGGTTCCGGTTCCATTTGGTCTGTAAGACTCGCAGTAATCCATCCTAGGAAGGACCACAAATATCCTTGGTATGTACAATGGGGCGAATGCTTTTTCCTTTTTAAGAGGACGAGCTGTAGCTGGACGAAGAGCCCGAGGATCCCGACGAGGATCCCGAGGAGTAGGACGACGAGCTGCTGGGATGGTACGAGCTGTAAGCCAGGTTCTGTGAGTCCCAACGGGCATAGGGACCTCCGCTCATTGGCTCCCAGCTGCTGGGATCGTAGGAAGAGGCCGTAGTGCTGGGCACTCCGTATTCGCTGGCCGGAACTGGAGCGGGCATGGGCACCATGTTCATCTTCATGCCTCCCAACTTTTGGATGAGGTTGTAAATGAGGAAGCCCAGCACCAGCTTAATGGCAATCTTGGACAGAATCAGAGCCTTGGTGGCCTTCAGACCGATCAGAGCCAGCAGGATGGGCATGATGACCTTCAGCTTGAATTTCATCAGCAGCAACAGGGGCAGGAACAGCTTGTCCTTGTTCTTCTTCTCAGCGCGACCTGAATGATTTTTCTAAAGTTAGCATGTGGATACGGTGGCTTTCCATAACTACTGACCCTCCTCCCTGGGCAGCTCCAGATCGAAGCCGCGATCCGAGCGATAGGTCATCACAGAGCCAGCGAAGAAGGTCTGCGGCAGCTGCAACCTCATCTCGTTGGTGTTCAGAATGCGTCCCAGCCGGTCCACGATGACCTTATCGATGACATCGTCGCTCAATGCACGTCCGCTGACCTCCTCCTCCACATTGGCCACCGTGTCCAGGTAGCTGAGCACCTTCTCCTTCAGGCAATGCATGGCATTGGCATGGAAGCACTTATCCACAATGGTCGAGATCAGCTCGTCGGAGCTGTGGATTCGCGGGGTCACCGCATTCTCGATGGCAGCTCCAGACACAGAGGCCGCCAGCAGCAGCGCACAACCGAACGCGAGCAAGGACGTGAAACGGAAAGCCATTGTGTTTCCAATCGAATTAGTTACAAATATAAATATATGTTTTTAACACTACCAGAGCGCGTAGTGTTCACTGTGGAGTCGATGCGGCGACAATGTTGGATGATTTGCCGATTGGCTCGGGTTTTATACTGCCGCTCCCCGAGAGCGCCAAAGAGACCTTTGCTGGTTTTTTGGAGTGCACATTTCGGTTTTTGGACAGCCCAACGCAGCTAGTGACGAGCGACGAAAGTCGAGACACGGGCCAAGTCCACGGAAAGCAAGTGGCCAAAGTTTTTCACAAACAACAAAAAAAAAATTGAAAAGAAAACAAGAACGTTGTGGGGGAGTGTCACGAATATTAAGTACCCGTTTTCTCAATTCCCAGCTATTTGAAAGCATAGATTTAATTTAACAAGTAACTCAGAACTTCTAACTTAATCGACTTAAAGCCATTTTTTTGGTCAATTGGTAGAAAAGGGATACGAGAAAAGGTTTCAGTAAGCCCTTTTTTATGTATGAAAACCTAGTTGTCAGAACCTTTAACAGAAAGGAACTCAAAAAGTCACCGCGCAGTTTGTAAAGTGATATATGTAAGTTAATGAATGCAAGAGGTGATTTAGGTGATTTTTGAATATATACGACTACACAATATACCCTTCGCCCTCTTCTAATACCCCGTCATAAAACAGTAGCCTCTCCTCTTTTAACTGGGTTGCCCCTGAAGCTTTCTCGCTTTCCATATCGGCCTCAGACACCAAACCTACCTAACCCTCCCACCAGCCAAAGTTGCATTATTGACGCCTCGATGGAAATAACTTTTGTTTGTTATTAGTATGCAGGCCCATTACTCTTACGCGACCATCCCGTCCACAAGAAAGCCAAATCGAAGACACGTACATACTTCGGCGTATTGTGTCAAATTTCGATACAAGAAATCAGTACGGAACTCGACTACGATTGGCTATTGAGTCCCCACTAGATTTGATACGTTTCTGGTTTTTTTTGTTGTACGCGGAACTGTTGTTTCGATTTCGCAGCGCCTTCAATTATTATTTTGTTTGCTTTTCTACAGATTACGAAATAGGTTTTCGTTTTTATTTGTGCCACATACATTTGGGTGACACACTTTTTTCTGATTTCCAAAAAAAGGGAGTTCCTGTCCATGCCTGTGGCCCATTTTTTAAACTATTACTAAACGAATTTTATATAATCCACATGCTAATACATAAATGAAGGCACATTGAAAGCCCTGGCAGTTTAAAGGATATATTGTATTCTTCGGAAAGTATGTTGCATAAGGAAGGAAGCGTTTCCGGCCATGTAAAGTACATATATATTCTTGATCGGGATCACTAGACTATCTAGCCTTGTCCATCCGTACAGACAGAGATATAAAACTTTGATCGCGCATAACTTTTTAACGAATGGTTCGATTTGAAAAATTTCTTCTACATTTCGATAGGTATTGATAAACACAATAAAACTGAATTTTTACTTTTTCGAAATCTTAAAAGGGGTGGGCGTCAGACACATTTTTTAAAATTGTGTGGGCGTTAGAGGGGGGGTGGCCCTGATCTGAAACAAACTAGCGCTGCGTAGGAATCAGCATGCAAAATACCAATCCTTTAGTTTTTGTAGTTTCCGAGATCTCAGCGTTCATACGGACAGACAGATAGACGAACAGACAGATAGACGGACATGGCTAGTTCGGCTCGGCTAGTGATCCTGATCAAGAATATATATACTTTATAGGGTCGGAAAAGCTTCCTTCTCCCTTTTACATACTTTTACACGAATACAATATACTCTTTTACTCAACGAGTAACGGGTATAATAAAATAATAAAATGTGGAATCGGCCATTTTAAAAAAAATATTTTTGTATTAATTCAGTATGACTAGGTTAGCTTTAGTATATACTCCTATTGTATTACGCTGGTTGGTACTCTTTTGAAAACACCAGCATATTATACAATCGAACATCGTTATTTTGCCTGCCAAAATCATGGAAATCATCATAGATTACCTAATGGTTAGTTTAAATAATTCAAAAGGTGTCTCTGTCTTTTTACCAGCGACATGTTAACTTTATGTGTAACACTCGTATCCTACGATAAAAGAAATTGGTGGGCAGCTAATGTTTATTTCACTAGCGCCACACTTTTTCTCGGATCGTGCCAAAAAATGGTCCGAATACGATAAAATAAATTTCCATAAGCCCGTGACTTGGCTTCAACTCGATGCTGATGATGACGGTGTGATGGTGAGCTGACCAAAACAGCGTCAAGCGATTATGAAAGCGCCGCCACCTGTGCAGGTGTGAGCCCACTCCACCGGAATCCCTGTTCAAACTCCTCCGACACTGGTTCATTCGCCTGATAAATTGGCTTAAATTCTGTGAAATTCTGCCGACGCCGAGAGGCCAGTTCCCGAATGTGCCCATATTATGCCAATTTTCACACTTTGTTGGCTGCCAGAACACACATGCATTGAAAATTGATGCTTGACCCTCGAATAGAATTCAATTTGAGTCCAATGAAGTGCGTGCATATTATCTCATCCATAGAAAGAAAATAAAATAAAACAAATTTATTTTCGATCTGTTTTGAAAATGACAATAAATAATATTCAATCACAAAAATATGATAAGAATGAAAAAATTGTAAAAAAAAAGGAAAGAAGGAGGATAATTTATAAATGCATTATTTTTTTCTAATGGATTTCCTTTTTTTTTTGAAATTGTATCTTTTCCAACCTTTTTTAATGCAGCGGTACAACTTCGTCGAAACCAAAAAGGTTGTTCTGTATGGCAAATTTTTCTGAACATTCCTGCGAATTGGTGCATTTGAGCGTAATCAAATCTGAGGCTTGCTTTCATGACAGGGATTTATTTGTGAGTTTTCATTTTCTATTTGGGCCACCCATCGATTTGTGTTTACTGCGAAACATATGCCCCAGTGAGCGGCATTCAGGGCAGAAAATGTCCCTGATCTATGGGCCCTTGGCCCTCATTCCTCGGGCAAAGAATGTAGAAAGACTTTCACTCTCCGACGCCTGGCGACTTTCGCACAAGTGAAAAGAGGAAATTTAAATTTTTAAATTATATGCAGTTAATCAATTTAATCGACTCTTCCAAGCGGGCCTCAAAGGCGACTTGAGTGGAATATTTAATTAGATTTGCTGCCGAGGGTCGGCGTTTGCTGTGGATTAAATTTGGCTAATTAGGACACAATTGCTGTGCAGGCGATGGCTTATACATATTGTATGCCAAGTGAAATTGGCCGAGACTCTGAGAATACCGCCAAGGGGTGGAAACGTTAATTAGGCCCGCTGGCTTCGGCATTCAACCGGTGCGGTTTTCACCGCAGCCTGTTTTGGCCAAATGTCGTGGGTTAAATCTTTAATACGGATTTAGATGTTGACCGGCTGCCATGTCTCCAATAAATAAAATCGATTTTAGCATGTTTAAGGCATTTATTTTGCTACTTTATTTTGGTGCTTTTGCTTTGCGTCTCTGTTTTCTTAATCTCTTGTTTTCAATAAATAATTAATAAATATTATAAGTTAAGTCTAGTGAAATGAGCAGCGCAGGGAATATGGAAAAGAGGTCCAAAGCGACAGAATATTCCTAACAATTAACAAATGATTTTGTGCTTTTGCGACCATTTCTCGGCTTCAATCTGCTCTGCTCCACTTGGTTCTCGGGGTTCCATCTTTTGGGGTTCAGGCGTAGGCCTGGTAGGCCAGGGGTTGGGCCAACTTCTGGGGCTGCTCGACGACGGGGACAGGAACAGAGCCAAAGGTGCGACCGTCCCAAGGACCGTGAGCGGTGATGTGGGCGGTGTGATGATGATCATGGGCAATCTATGGGACAGAAAGATGAAACATATATATTAAGCTTTTGTCTTGGCTTTGATCGAGAGTATGCCAAATGCTAGTGTTGGTGTTGGGTAGTCAGTTTTGTGGTTTGGTTGGGAAGCGGGAGAGTGTGGGCGAGGATTCTGGCTCGACTTACCCTGCTGCTGCCGCCCTCTCGACTTCTTATACATACATGCATTATATATGACACTTAATGGCAATAAAGCTCGCTTCGAACTTCGAACTCCACGCCCAACATCATCCCAACACACAAAACGCTGACTAATTACCACATCCAGCGAATGCCTAGAAGACAATTGGAAATGCGTTTTAATACCGTGGCCGGCTTACCTTTTTGCACAATTGGAAAATGGCCAAACCAACCGAGACAATGAAGGAGAAGAAGCCCAGGGCCAGGGCGTTGAAGGCCTTGATCTTCAGGATGCCAATGGCCATGGGGATCACGGTGATGGCCTTCAGCAGGATGAGCACCAGAATGGGCATGGCCAGCTTACGGAGACGATGCTTCTTTCCTGTAGTGTTCAAATTGGGATTTGTGGTTAGTGGGTGCCAGCTAGTCAAAGGGGCAAACAGGCATGCGGAAAGTGAACCCACCCTTCTTGAAGATGTTGCCCTTCTTACCCCTGGCTTCGACATCGGTGCCCTCATCGCCATCGTCGCCATTCAGCTGGAGGTTCAGGCTCAGCTGATTGTTAACCAGGTTGCGGGCCGAGACGGTGACCTTGGCATCGGCCAAGGGCAAGTCCATGCTGACATCGTGTCCAAGGATGTAGTTCTCGACGGCATCCATGAATCCATCGGCACTGCTGGCACGGGCTTCACTGATTGGCTTGGTCTTCTGGCCGTTGGAGCGCACCTCCAGGTTGGATACCTACCGGGGGCATAATATAAGTTTCTTTAGAAAAACTAGGCCGATCTCAAGAAATTGAGTATTATAATCTTTTGAGATAATGCCAGAAAGCAGGGCTGTCACTTCTATCCTTTTGCAGGACAGATCTGTTGCTTTCTTTGTTGATCTAGCTCTTCTTAACTCTTATTTTCTTGAAATCTGTACCTTCATCTTATTCTATTTTTTATTATATTCTTTTTATTCCATGAAGTATATTTAATCACGGGTAAATAGATTTAAGAAAGATTAAAAAAAACGAGTTTACAATTAGGTTTAGATTTAATAGTCATATCAAGACAAGAACATACACCTTTAGATCAAAAGAATTGAGTGCTTAAAAATTTATTTAAATATTTCTTTCTTCTTTCAAGGCTTGAATAATGTCTCCGCGATTAGCGAATGTTCTTAAGCTCACCTGGTAGCTGTCTTTGCTCATCACGTTGTCCACGAACCGCATGGCCCGCTCTTTGATGCAGGCCATCGAGTCTTGGCCACTGGCGCACTTGCTCTGCTCCTCGGCGATTAGCCGCTGCAGCTGATCAGTGGAGCCACCGGCCGCCTGTCCCGCCGCCACAAGGGCCGCCACACCAACGATCACAAGGAGCAGTTTGGCCATTTTGCTGTTCAGGCTTTTTCTTTGAGGTTCTTTAAGGTTCGCTCGCCGCTGGTCTACACACAACTCGCCTCTGCGCTGGCACAATTGCGTTTAATAATCGTTTTTCTATTGTTCACGATTTTTATACTCACTGGATCTTTAACTCGTTCGCAGCCGAATGGCTGGGCGAAAGAAATGGGGAATGGCCGGAGAAGACATGAATGAAGCGAACGACGACAGAGCCGCTCCAAGTTTGTTGTTGTTTCGCCTGTGTGCGTGCCTCGGCGCACCACGTGTCGTATGCTTAATGTGGCTTTATTTCGAACGCGTGCCGGTCGCATCCGAGAGTTTTCTATGTGGCCTGATGGCTGCACTTGGAAATATAATTGTTTCTAGAGTGCCGGGGATGCTATACAATATGCTATACTTAAATATTTTCTTTCTCAACATATTTAAATTTGTTTGTAAGTTTACAAAATTTGATTCAGATCAAGTGTTTGTGTCTTTTTGTAATTAAATGTTTGTAAATATTATTTTAATCTTTGAAAACCACTAAAATCTTGATCGCTACCCGTATTTAAGTTTCAGGATCTCAAGCACTATTAAAGATATTAAATCAAATTAATTAAAATGCTATAAATTGAGAAATCGACCATGAATTTTCATTGAGTTATACCTAACCTAAACAAAAATATATATTTTGCAATCACGGTAAAGTAAAATAAATATATTATTTTAAGGCACATCGGAATAAACCAGTTCAAACCTCAGTGTTTTAATTTAATTGAGACCCGTTTCTCACTTTTTTTCAAGTGTAGGAATGCCATTCAACAGACCGCTCTTAGATTATGAAGTGCCATTGATGAATCTTAGATGGACAGTGCGGAGTACCATTTACTGATTGAATTTGGCCACAATAAAGTTTCCCCATTCATTTGGTAATTAGCTGGCATCTTTGATGCAATGCCATTTACTTAAGCAAAAGGGAATACCAGACGCTGTTTAATTTGTCGCCCCAAAGTAAACTTAACGCACCCTAATGAGTAAAACAACTAATTTGAGAAACTCTGATGCGAGCAGAATGTTTCACTTTGTTTATGAAAAAGTTCTGGGCGAAAAGGGAATAAAGCAAATGAAGTTGCGGACAAGTACAAGCAGAAAGTTTGTAATAACAATTGTTCTTCTCTCCCCGTTTTCTCCCCATTTTGTCCCCATTACTTTCAGGCAATAAACAGGTATGTATCCTGGCCCTTTCGCAAACTGAAAATCGATTAGCAGGTCTTTGAAAAGTTTTAATTGGCCATTATGATAAGAATTCCTTTCTGAATTAATAATCATCATAGCCTCATAATAGGCGGTAATCCCCGGGACCTCGTGTGGTTATAAGCCGTTTATTGGCCACAAGAAACTAGCAATTAAAGCATGGCAACACATAATTTTATACGGCCTGCTCACGCCGAATTGCGCAAACTAATTACGGCACTCAAATCATAATGATAATAATTATTAATTGGCGAAGGAATATGGAATACGGCTCAATGGACTTCTGCTGGTCGTTGGCCAAAAAGAGTGCCCACCCACATGTCGGCGAAATAGAAAGTGCTTTTCCTTAACGAAAGCGAAAGTGACAAGTGTCCACCTCCGTTCTCCTCAGCTCAATCCAAGTCATGCGCTGAATTTCGAAATACGGCTGAAATATGAATCTCGTGCATTGATTACGCGTGGTTTGCCATGAAAATTGATTTGATCGCAGCTCCAGTGTTTCTCGGCCATTTTTCGGTTTTCGATTGTGTCGTTTGGTCAAAAGTTTCACCATTTCATTGGCGGACAATTTGCCATTCCGGTCGCATTTCTTTTTCGAGCCAATGAAATTGGAAAACATTTTCATATTCCAAATTGTTGCGTAGAAACGATGGCCAAGCGATGGCGGCCAAGTGCATGCCGTTAAATATAAATGAAGTGTCGTCGCTCAATGGTGATATTGTTTTTCAATTTCTCGTTTTTTTTTTTCATTTTGCTGTTCAATTCTCTGCTTTTTTTGGTTGGCGCCACTGCCATTTTGCATTGTTTCACGCCATCGCCGTCGACATTTTGGCCAGGAGATGTGTGTTTGCGGCAGCTTTCCAACCCAACTGCGTCAGGTGAGGCTTCGGTTTTATTGGGTGGCCATTGGCAATTGATATGACCGCACCGCTGGCCATCGATTTTCTCTCTGGGATGGGCGGAAAACCAGCAAGTAAGAAAAGAATGCAATAAATAAATTGTTCCATTTTGGCTTCAGGTTGATTTTCTACCCCGTGGCGAGAGGCAATGCAGTATCCTGAAAGTATGCTAAAAGTATTAAATATTTATATTGTTTTTAGCGGGGATGAGGTTAAATAGTTTTTCAGGTATTGCTAGTAATAAAAATTCTAATTAAATTTGAATTTCCCATAACTATAAAAGTTAATTGTAAACATGGAAAGTAAAAAGCCACTTTCAGCCTATTTATTTATGACTTAAAGGTATCTTCTTCTTTGGGAAAGCCAAAAACTTAAACACCCTCTTTACGCAGGGTAGCTGTATATAGAGAAGCCTTTTTCACCTGGCATATGAAATGAGTGCATTCTATTAAAGGGCTCCTTAGTGGTTCTCTTCCATCCGCTGTGTTCATCATCTGCAAAGTTTGTTGAATTCAACATGAAAGCTCATTGGCATTTTTATCAGGCACTTTGGCAAGAAGTTGCACCCATTATTCTGTGGTATTCAATTTACGGGGACTTTCCTGGGCAACCTCTATAAAAGGAAACTCCGCGCATTAGAAAAGTTTTTGGGTTCATTACCCATTTTGCTTTGGGGTTGCCTTCCCAAAAAAGTCTTCAATTAGACACATAATTTTTGCATGCTTTTATTGCAGAGATATTTACACAAAAGGATACCAGAGCTAATTCCCACTTAGTACCTTTAAAAACGCCCTGGGGGGTTTTGTTCTTTGTTATGGTTTTTTGCTTTGTACACTTCTCAATAAATAAATAAATAAACAATACGCCGAGAGCCGTGCGTTTCAACTACTTAGCTTAGGGCGAAATAAATAAGGTTGCGGTTTGGCCGAATTTCGTAGAAGGGGTTTTGGTTTCTGGATCCTGGTCTCAGGCTCACTTCTGACCCGCGTAGGCCAAGTCCTGGGCATCCTGCGGCTCCTGCGAGGATCGGGCCCATGCATGAGGGTCCCAGGCGGGCGAAGGGTGCTCCAGATGCTCGATGTGCTCCACGGGCAGATCCACGTGGTGGTCGATGTGGTGCTCCAGGTGATGGTCGATGTGATGGGGCACGATGTGCTCGATGTGATGGGGTACAACGTGCTCAATGTGATGAGGCACCACATGATCCACATGGTGAGGGTAGTGCACCACCTCGTAGTTGACGATCTTGGGCTTGGCGATCTTGAAAATAACCAAAGCGCCGGACAGCACCAACGAAAGCAGACCCAGAGTCATGGCCTTCCAGGTCTTCAGGGCAATGAGTCCCAGGGCCAGGGGAACCAGCACAGTGGTTTTCAGTTTCAGACCCAGCAGGAAGGGTAGAATGGCCTTGCGGATCATGCCACGTCCTGGAAAAAGTATCAAAAAAGAGGGTTAGGTATTTTGGTTGCATCTTTGTAAAACCGATTAGCCATGATCCTAAGCAACTAAACTTTAGTAAAATTAAACATATTAAACAAACAACAGCAAGGGTATAAGACTATTAAATGAAACTAATCAGTTGAATGGATTGGAATCTCATGTCTTAAGTTATGAATTGAGTTGTATATTTGTCCACATGGACATAAGAACTGTTATTGCTAGAAGATCTAAAAAATATATTGTTACCATATACAACTATTATAGTCAGAGACTTTTCAGCTAATAAATTTGCTATTTTTTTATACGCACCTTCGTTGGCAGCTGCCAGGGGAATGACTCCGCCCTGGGTGAGGGGATTCGACATGAGGAATTCGGGCACCAGGGACCGGGCCTCCGAGCTGCGGAAGTACTCCGGGGCCTGGATTCTCAGCGAGTGGCTGGCCAGGTAGCTGTCGACGTCGTCGAAGAGCCGCTCCTCCGGATTGAGGGACCGGGACTCGACCTTCTGCGAGGTGCGAACGATGGACAGGCGCTCGGTGATCCGCACCTCCGGTTGCTGGAGGGCCGAGTTGAACCACTGCAGAGCCTTGGGACGGACACAGGAGACACTCAGGTCCTTGAGGCACCCGTGGTACATGTCCAGGGCCAGTTGGGTGGCGGTTTGCGGCGCCCCCTGACCTTCGGTGGGCGCCGAGTGGGCGGCGGACAGCGCCGCAAGGGCGACTATCAGACAGGCGGCGGTGCTCTTCATCCTTTCGGTGGTGGTTAATCCCCAACTGGCTCTCTGGTTCGGTGGTGCGCACGCGTTGGCCACTCAGCGGGTTATGCAAATGTCGCACGGGCACCGCTTGGTTTTTATACGGCGGTACTTTGCTAATTGAATTGCGTATGCCAGGTACGCACTTGGATCTTTCTGCCCACCGCTTTGGGCTCCAGCTTTAGCGACCATTTCGCTTTGTTGTCAAAGTCATGGAAAGCGCAAGTTGACCACCTGAGTTTCACCCGCTGCGCTGGCATAGTCATAACTGCTTCTGGCTTCTGATTCTGTTCCCAAAGTATAGTCTATTGGGTCAGGCGAACGATTTATGGGCACGCTGCTGTCTTTAGCGGAGGAATTCCTAGTGACTATTTCCCACATAATACCCCCCCATAATGTGCCGCACATAATTGAAAGTTATTTGATGGCTTCTTCTGCATCGACGGCCGGGGACTCCGCTCGTAAAATCAAGTGCCCAGCAATCCGAGGTGCGTGCCTGGAAACCCAATTAGAATACGACTCTCCCAGCGCTCGTTTCTTCGTCAGTGGCCAAGATTACAGAAACCCACTGCGGGCAGTCAATTGCACCTGCTGACCACTGAAGCAGCAAAAATACATTTGGTTCTTTATTGTGAGGCGAGGCAGTTTGATTTCCTCTTTACATGCTATATTTCAATTCCAATTTGTAGCTGCTATTGTATGCAAAGTATCAAAGAAAATTTGGAAAATGAATGTAGTCAATTAAATTCTTTACTAATAGAAAAATGATTATTGAAGCTTTAAATAAAATATAATCTTTTTCAACAATCTCCTAAGATTTTTCGGAGCGTAAATTACTCGGTGACCATTTTCTGTCTACATAAAAATTTACGAGTTACCCAAAGATTTTCAGTAATTGGTTTTCGACCTAGTGAGGCTTAAAGTTAATTGTTTCAGTATGGACAATTGTTTTTGTAGAGAATAAGGTTGCGTTTATCCATTGCAAAAAATATTTGTTTATAATAAAGGCAGTAAGTAAAATCGAGAAAAACATTTTTTTGCAAATAATTAAAAAACTAAAATAACAAAATATCTTTTAAAAGTTTCGAAATATACTTCGAAGTAGTTCTCGAGATATAACAAACAAGTTAGATGTTATTTCCTTATTGCAAATTGACGGGCACGACTGAAAAAAAGTATTCAACCTATCGAATCGAGCTGTTCGTTGTATTTCTTTTCTGGGAGAACTTCAATCTTGCTTAAAAGAGTTTTTTTTAACATTTTTAAGCCAGGATAACAACAGAATAAATCAATTTTTTTGTTAATGATTGTATACCTTTTTTATGCAATATCAACTGGGTTTCTTTGGTTCACCTTGAAGATAAGCTTATAAAATAAACGAATCCTTTTGGTGTTCCCTCTAAATGAATAAATATAAATATTATTATAAAATTCAGTATTAAATTAATTAATTAAAAACAAGAAAGGAAGTTAACTTCGACAACCCAAAGTTGACATGCTCTTGCAGTTAAAATAAAGCCTACATCCTACAAAGTTACAATGGTCGCGTTCAGCAGGGCTGTGAACCCACATTATTTTGGCATGGGTTCGGTTCGTGATTCAAACCTAATCGACAGATAAGGTTCCGGCTTGCGAACCGGTTCATTGATGAGCTGGATACGGGTTCAGGTTCGAACCATGGTTCAAATAAATTGAAAGAAAGTCAACATTCATTTCCATGTATTTTCATTCAATTATGTGCCCTAACATTAAGCCTTATAAGTTAAGTTACAAGATTTATGATTTGTAAAGTGTTCATCAGTTAAGGTTAACTAACATTATATCCTCCAAAATATTACAGACACAAAACAAATTTTTTTCGTGAACCGAACCGAAATTCAAAAATAATAGTTCCGGTTCGGTCCCGGTTCAATTTTACCAAATTCAACCCTCCGGTTTACGGTGCGGTTCCTTTTCTAAAAAATGTTAACCATTCCGGTTCGTAGTGGTTTTCAGCCCTGCTTTAAACCTTTAACTTCAACAGTGTCCAATCACCAAGTTGGACGACCTCAACTTCTTTAGTTACAATGCGTTTTACTATATTTAATAAACAGGACAAAACAAGAACGATTTCTCCTAAACCTAAGTATAATTTATTCTTATAGTGCAATTTTTCTTGGTAAGCACGAACATTCTTAAATTGATCATAAAATGTTCATAATTTCAGAACAAAATTTTAATATCCCTAAGTAAAGAATAAATTGTTTAATTATTTAATTACTATGTTAAGTAGTAATTCTAGAACAAAGAAAAAATTAAAAAAAATAATTTAATATTTTTCTGAGTGTGGAAGTATTACGTATAAAAATGATCGTGAATATACAGATATTATAATTACATTTTAAATAAATATATTATAATATTTTATATCTTGGTATACAAGTTTTCAAATTGAATCAACAATTGCTTAGGCATAAATAAATCCTTAAATGTATATATCTTTTGCAAGAAAACAGTTTAAGTTCAATTTCCAATTCAAATGTTTTCTCAAATGGCAAAACTTAACAGAATATTTATTTTTGATGATTGCGTCGGAATAATAAGAGAATTAAATCCTCAATGGCTGAAAATAATAATATAAATAGAAATAGCTATGTTAATAAAGATCCGACTCAATGAAGTCTTGGCCTTGTATTGAAAGGAGGTCAGTGATAGCCGGAATATTATTAAATCGATACTCATATCATTGGAATTAATTAGCAGCGTTGTGGGTGTGCAAGTTGATTTAATTAAAAATTGTTCAAATAGCGGAAATATTTTGGTGGCCAAAATTGAGCCAAGCCCACGGAAATTATAAGGGCAGAGAAGGGGACATCGTGTCGAAGTACTTGGGCTGCTTTGGCATTTAATGAGCTGCCAATTTGGCAATCGGTGTTTTGATGTCAGTGCAGTTGGCTAGGCCCACGAATCTTAATGTCTTACTTACGCTTCCGCTCTTTGTTGTATTTTTTTGTTTTTATTTTCTTTTGTTTTTTGTTTGGGAAATAAGGAATTTTTGTGCCAGAGAAGAAAGTGAAAGCTTTGCCATTTGCGTGTTAATTACGCCTGGAATTTACATAAATATAAATTTCAGATGAGTTCGTGCTCGTCATGGAGACATCAAAGTCGCCCCCAACGCCAATACACTGCCACTGCCTAATAAATATATTTATGCAAATAGGTTCCTTTCCATTTCGACTGTTTGCCAGCGACAATTAGACGCCATTCCTGCTGGGCCAAAACGCCTTGATTTATGCAAAGAAAATATGTTATTATTGAACCTGCTGGTCTGAGTGAGTGATTTCCCAGCATGTGGGTTCCAAATATAATATGTATGCAGAATGCCTTGGATTAACAGCATTGATTCAGAAATCAAAGAAGTGTACATATGGTTAGTAAATTAGAAAAAGCCTCCAGGTCAATTTGACTTGGCCTTTTAATGTAGATTTAAATTCAACAATTTTAAGAACATTTATTTTGATATTCCTCAAATAAATGTGCTTTTAGGGCGGTTTTTTAAAAAGATACTAAAATTTGCACCCTTAATTTTGCGCGATTTTGCAAATTTTTTGAAGATATTTCTTTATACTCGAGTAAATTTTAGCTTTGCTGCAACCTGTGGACCCAATGTTAAAATGATACACATTTAACACAATTTCAATTTATTTTCCATTTTAAGTGCTGGCGACAAAAACTCCTCTAATAACAATTTTTGCATATTGACTAATTGAATTTTCAGCCGCATCCGTCTGACCGGCAATTAATAAATATTCTGATTTCATTATTTCGTATTTTAGTAAATTATCAGTGAATTATTTGTGTGCCATTCACGTGTGTGTGGGAAATTTAAAAAGTGTACTGACCGCAGCCGATTTAAGTGAACAATTTGAAGGCAAACTTGAACAAAATCAGAATGAATATTAATGCAGCGGTTGAGCCACAGACATAGACCTTAAATTGACATTAGGTAGGCGAACCATTAGACTACAATAAATAAATAAATAAATACGAGTTTAACAAATAAATTATGCTTAACCTAGATCAATTATCCTATATACAGTTCGGTTTTTAACAAGGAAAAGTTGACTTCAAAGTTGCTCGTACTCGTTTATCGTCTCACTCTCTCGAAGATTTGGGACCTCCGACTCACTTGGCCGGCATGTTGCACTGCGGGTACAGGCTTTGGCAGTCCTTTTGATCCTGGCCATCTCGGGCAGCCTGAATAAGTCGGTAAAAGCGACGCACTGCCTCATTCGCATGCGTTACGGGCTCCAATTCGCTGGTATCGCTGAAACAGACACAAAATGAGAAACTTTAGCAAAACAACTTTTGCGTATTTAATTAAATGGTATTTTTCTGTACGATGCCATAGCAGATGCTCCTACTTTTTGTTATTTTTATACACTCGAAAGCGAAGTTTTTGTATTTGGTCTTAACATCTTGTAACCTGTCTTCTCTTGTAAATTATATTCTAATTAATTCTGTTTTTAAATACATTAAATGTTTTTCCTTTGTCATAGTATAAATTTGGTAAATATAATTATATAATATATATAAAACTAAATTCTGTGATTTTTTTATCAGATCTTCAGAACGTAAAGCCGATGTTTCTTTTGAGTGTTCCTAGTTAGTTAGTCCTAGCTGCAGGCCAGAGCCTATGAATGCCTTTTTGTTGGGTGCCAGGAAGTCGGCTAATTAACTTTGCCACTTCGTCCCATCGCAGTAAAGTTTTCATGAAAGCAGGTCGAATCGCTTCTGCGTACTTTTGGGCTTACCAACACGCGCCTTTTGTGTGCCAGACGTCCATGTTTCAACCAAAAACACCTACATCCCATGCTCCATCCTGGCGCTCAGCTATTCAAGCTTAAATTGAAGGCGTCTGGGGCAATTGACTCGGTGGGCGGGGTGTTGCTAATGGATTTCATGTGACTAGTCAGTCGTGCCGGGAGGTGGTGGCCGGAAAATCGCACCCACATAAGCCAAGGCCAAACTGATTTCCTATGCTCTTTGCCCGCCAAGGAAGAACGGGAAGACGTGACCTCAGTGTTTTTTTATCTTCCGTCTTTTTCCCACGTAAAGAAATTGCTTAATATAATAAATCTTGAACTAACTACAGTCAAACTTCTTTAACTTGTTCTGACCCAAGTCCAGATCCTTGTCAAATGAATTAGATTGGGTAGCAAATATGCTCCTAGGATAGATTTTATTTTCAAACTGTAGTGATATTCCTTAAAACTCATTCTGGTTTGATTCGATTTATTTTCATTCCTGTTTCAGATTCAGTTTCGCAATTATCCCCAAAAATAGTATAACTTTTAATTTATTTGATGAGGCAACACATTTCAATAACATTTTAAGAAATAAGCCCAATTAAAATTTGACAACAAAACTGTATTCACAATTCTGATCCCTTCCGATTGAAATGAAAATTCCTGAAACACTTCAGCCTGCTTTTTCATTAATTATGATTGTTTTCATTGTAGATGCGCATGACTGCAGACCGTTGACGCTTTAAACAAACGTTGCCTTTCATTAGGCCAATTTATTTTAATTAATTTTCAACTACGATGGCCGAAAACCTGAGCCCCGAGCCATTGTCAATGGCGTCCCGATAAGGCAATTAAGCACTCTTTGGGCCATTCAATTAATGACTTGTCATGGGCACGCCGACTCATAAATCATACGACATAAGGGCCTAGGTCTAGATGACTTCTCCTGGGACAGGGACACGAGCCTGTCACTCACAATTTTGTCAAGGCAGTTATCTCGGGTCTAACAATTTTGCACTCATTGTTGTCAGCGTGAAAAAGTCCGTAGGCATGGCCCGAAAGATAATGAGCCATAAGAAATATGATGAATACGAAATGCGATTTTATCTGGTCTGCGACATGCTCGAGTGCCTCCCGAGTGACCGATGTGGGTGGAACCACCTCCCCCGATGAAGATGATGATGATGGCACGCGGCTTACGGCAGGGAGTTCCACTTGGCCGACCATGTGCAGTGTGCAGTTCAATTAGGAGATGCAACGCGACAGCCACGAACTTGCGACGACAAACTGCACTCCGACAGCCCCAAGTTCCACTTTCTTTTCACGCTCTTGCCTATTAATTGAAAGGCAATGATGGGGGACCAAACTGGAGGTGGGCCATTAAAGCTCTACCCGCAGCGAACACGCATCGGACTAAGCTGGCTGCGAACTGAATTTAAGTTTTGACTGCCTGACATCACAATTTGCAATGCCCTGGGGAGCAATTAGAGCACAGAATGACATATTTTATGGCAAATGACAAGACTTAGTTCACGGCGCTCAACCAAAAAGCCAGCCTGTCTCATATAGTTATGGCCAAAATAGATAAAATAGTACGATTGGAAAACTGAAGACACACCATAACTAACTTGCACTTAAATAAATTTTCATAAATTAAAACTTCACATAGAAAACTTTCTTGCCTGCGCATATTAAATAATTTAATTATCTATCTAAAAAAAGTATTTGTAATGATTTTGAATAAAAAGTATTTAAAATTATGTCGAATAAAAAGTCTTCTCCTATTAATTATAGATTTTACTACTACATATTTTAAATGTTTTTACTTGAAACTTTAAAAAATCGTAGGAAATCCTTAAATTATCTCATCGTAAAAGCTCTTTATATAAAAATTAAATAAAATTAAATGCTTTTTAAAGATCTTTAAGAAAAGATTGGAAATGTAAATGTAAGAAATGCATAAGTAATGACCTACTTTAATTTTTGTAAGGAAGGTTTTGATTTGCTAACCCACCGATTTCCACTGAACTGCCGTGATGATAATGGAAAATTCCAACTTACCGACTTAGCTCCGCGGAAATGAAATTGCTGTGCGGACTGTAGGTGGCCGGATCCTTGTACATGCTGCATACGATGCGCTCCTTGCACAGGTCGTTCTTCACGCCCAGCTGCTCGACGATTTTGTCGATTTTCAGCAGAATGGGACTGTAGAACGGATCGTAGTTGAGCGGATACAGCGGCTGAAAACGCACAAAAAGCGCACAAGTTATTCATCATGAAAGCAGATTTGAGCGGCGGATGTTAGCAATTGCAAACCTGTCCGTCCTGTACGAATGGCTGGTGCTCCAGTATCTTCTGCTGCTGCTGGATGATGCGCTGCTCGGCCTGAATGCGGATGGCCTCCTTCAGCTGGGCGGCTAATTCGGGCTGGGTGAAATATAAAATGTAGAGAGGATTCTGTCAGACATGCACTCGGAAAATCTGTCTTTTTTACGATTTTTTAGTTTCTTGTGAAAGCCAAAATGACAATTAAGAAAGGGACTTTAAAACTACCTCTATTATTCTTTTAAATCAAGTATAATTCTAGCAAAGTAAATCTAAAAACTTTAACATCCTACTCTTTTGACATATTTTATATTCTTTATCCACTGTACAGTAAAAAGTATATATTGCCAATAAAATTCATTTTTCCTTTGGAAATGAAGTTGGAATCGGTAAATGCGAATGACAAACACAGGTATGTGTCCAAGTCAAAAACGTCATATAAACAACATGTAGGAAGCTACTGCAAAAACCACTTTGTGTGAAAAGGGTTGAGTTTGCTAACCTTCTGCCGTGGACAGCTCATCCAAATCCAACTAAACTCGCTGGCACACTTTCTCGACCGGCCAGGAGTTCCCATCATATTCGGGCTGGGTCTTTGGCAAGGTGTGCTCATTTAATTAAGGTGAACAGCGGGGTATTTTGCAAGCCTACAAACGTTGCTGTCGGACGGGCAGTGCAATGGCAAAGTGCATTTTAATTATGGCTTAGTTGACAAGCCAAGAGCTTAAAGGCCCACATGCGGCCGGCGGCTCTGTCCACTTGAAAGTGAAAACTGTCATTGAGTGTCAGTCAGTCAGTTGGCTGGTTGGTTGGTCTGGCCAAACTTTTGCAGAGCCATTCACCTTGCAGGGCCTGCAGTTTTCGCTGGGCAAAAAGAGAAAAGAATTCACCTGCCGTACGGACAAGACACTTTGCATCATAGGAAAACAATTTGCACTTTTGTGGAAAGTGTCAATAGATGCAGCCATGTGCCAGACGATTGTTTGCCAGTGAAACTGCGGCAGCCTGATTGATTGCGTCGTTGTCGTCCAGCTGTGCAAATGTGCAATCTGCCAATGGGAGCCACTAATGGCGGAAGGAGAGCAGGAGGTGGTGCAGGATCTGCTTGGAAGGTGGCTTGTCGCCCAGACGGCAATTAATATTCTATTTTTACTTGAAAGTTTCCTGAGGAAAAATTGAATGAACGTTCTTTTTTCTTTCTTTCTACTTCATTTTACACAAAGTTTAAGAAGTAAATTTCGATGTGTTTATGTTGGTTGTTATGGGAATGTAAGAATGGTATTTTACGAAATATTTATGCTTAAATAGTATCTTATATTTAGTCGATATGGGGTTTAGAAGCCTTGAGTTATAATATGAAAATGTATAAAACCTCTTTTTCTAAACAGGACAAAATGACAAAAAAGTTTATATTATAAAATGTACACAAAATATAAATATTTATTTACCCACATAACTCACTTTTCCACTATACATTTATTTAATTGGAACTTTTAAAATCCATTCTGCCAAGAAATCAAGGTTTTTAATCAAGGTTTTTATAATAACTAATGACCTGAATGCTCTATCCTTTTAAGTGAATACCCATTTTCTTTGATATTAACAAATTTCCCCAAGTGTGTGTTTTCCCCCTGAAATCATCGCAGCGTCTGCTCCACACGGAAAATGGCGCAACGCTTGCTACCCATAACCACACGGGGGCTATCTGATTTCACAGACTCCCTTTTTTATGTACATTGCTGCGATTACAATAAATGCACATTTGCGTATTCCGTTTGGCTGCTGGAAATGTATACGGACATACGTAATGGGCTGTAATGTGATACGCACCGAAAGTTGTGGCTCCTGCACAGCCTGATTCTGCTGCTGTTGCTGTTGCTGATTATTGCGCGCGGGATCATACTGCGCGGCAATCTGTGCTGCTGCCGTGAGGCCGGGCCCACTCTGCGGCGGATGGTGTCCCTGTCCCGGAACGAACACCGGATGCTGCTGCGTGTGTGCCGGCCTTGAGCTGGAAAAGTCGGCGAAAATTAGGAACCGGTGGCAGTGGGTGGGTGTGAGTTTGTGGTTGGGTCAACTTGGCTTGGCACAATAGTTTCATTGGAGCGCTGAATCAAATTTCCATTTTGCTGCTCTTTTTAATTGGCAACAATTACCGCCCAACAGTGAGTGTTGTTTGGCTTTCATTAAAGAATTTTAATTACATTTGGATAAGCAGGAAGCATATGGAGTGGTGGGAAAACAAGCAGATAGCGATTCCATTCGATGGCAGAAAATTCCGATTCGAATGGGTCGCGTTAATTATAAGCACAAGCCACCAGAGTGTAGGGACTATAGAGATTATATCCTTAAAAATATATTAAAAGATTGTCTTGATTTCATTTTAAATTTTTAAGTTAAATATCATGAAATAAGCTATTTAAAATAAAGTCACCGGAAAGTATAAGGAGTTAGTTGCTTATATAACGACCTAATTTATGAACGTGCGGCTGTGTTTTTCGGTGGCGGTGCAAGTGGGTTTTCATGTGCGTAGGTGTACTTGTTTGTTGGTTTTCGGGCGCCCTTGAGTGGCATGTACCTTTGTTTGTCCTGACTTTGAAATGGGTTTAAACTGTGACTAGAGGCTTGTAATTTCTGAGCACTTAATTGCTGATGCAGCTGAAGCTTGAGCTGCTGATGCTGCTGCTGCTGCTGCTGCTGGGGCGACTGCGACTGTTGTTTGGTCTGGGTGGGTGGCCTCGCCTGCTGGGTGACAGGCCAACGGTGATGTTGCTGCTGCCCCTGATGTTGCTGTTGTGTCTGATGTGCCTGTGATTGTACCTGTGCCTGATGTTGCTGTTGTGCCTGTGTGGTGCCCAGGCCCCAAGCATGCAGGACCCCGGCGTCGTTCGCCGGGTGGGGCCTAAAGTAATGCGCATTCTCCTCTATTTGTGCAACGCGATTAATATCGCCTATGTATCTATGGTAGGGTGATTCAAGTCGGTTGTTGTGTGTGGGTGTGGCGTGTGAGTGTGGTTTAGAGACAAGACAGAGACACAGACAGTTACAGATGCGGATACGAATACGGAAAGCGTGGGGCATGTTGTCTAGAAAAGCGGAACTTACTCAGATCCCAAGCCCGGTCCGCTGTTTTCCCAGGCGCCCTCGAAGTGCTCGTAGCCGGGGCCGTAGCTCTCGTGCACCGGAGCTCCGTGGAGATAGGCGGACGGATGACCCTTCGGCGGGTGGGTGTAGATGATTTCAGGACCCGGTCCCGAGTGGTGCTCTCCGCTGTGCCATGGCGGAACCACCTGTAAAACAAGGAAGGTGGCAAAAAAAGATGTCAGAAAACATTGTTAGCCTAAGAATCAATCAAATATAGTAGTACTTTTTAAATTAAAAGGATGCATACTGCACTAGTCTTTATTAAAAGCGTTGCCATGGCAAATGAGCACAAATGAAAGAATGGTAATGAAGCGTCGAGGATGCAAGGCTTCGGCCTGACATTTAATAAACTCGGCAGCAGAACTTTTTACACTGCTCTGGAGGGCTTATTTTCCGAGTGCTCTCATCGCGACATCTTGACGACTATTTATAGTCAATGTTTGAACCTACCGAATAATACGCATTACACTGCTCGACTTTGTCTGGTGGCTGGGCTTGCCAGTTCAATGACTGCCAGAAAGCCGTAAATAACGAGTAAGATGCGGAGATATGTTTGTGACTGTGTCATCGCCTGGCAGTTCGACTCTTAGTTCAAGCCCTGCCTGTTATTAGTGCTTTTTATTGTGCGGCAAATTCGAATCATATTTCATGCTGTGCGGCCCGAAAACTTTTCCTAGCAAAGAGGTGACAAACGCTCATGAACAGACGACACGTTAAGTGGGTGTTTCTTGGTCCTCATGGCTGGAAAGTCTTTCACTCTGTCATTTCATTTAATTTACACTGAGTGCGAAAGCAGCCAGGGTTGGCGAGGATGCGTTAATAGACTGCAAGTTGTCTAGAAAATATGCACATATCATTGGCCACCCGGGTGTAAAGTCGCACATGGAATTCACACAAACTACTCCCCTATCGATATTCCATTTCTTATTGCCGCCAATGCTTTCCTCTTCCAGCATTTAAAATATTCAGCTATTCCGTTGAAGAAAAAAACTAATCGCAAGTGTTCCCCACGGGTTCGCGCTTTCTCCAGTCGACTGGAGTTGTTCGAGTTGGCCTAAACCACAATAGACGACATGTTTAAAGGATTATAATTGCTAAAGTGGCCGTTTTATTAAATCAATTCTAGGGGAAATCCTACTTGAGCAGAGATTGTCGTATGCAAACTTGGGAACCCGGATTATCCCGCTGGCTCAGGCCCTGGTCTCAGTTCAATAGCACTCCCTGCGAGCATAAACATCTCATAAATACGAGTATCTACGCGTGTGCACTCTGTCGTGGGAAAATGGGGTGGTAACAGCCATAGTCAGGTCTAATCCCCGCCAACCACCGGCCCAACTGAAAGACGGGATTTCATTTGACGATATGTCAAGCTGGGTGCTGTCTGCGTCAGCGTGAGCTCGTTTCGAGGGCACGTGCTATGCCAACTTGGAGTCGGGAATCTTCAATGGAAATACTTTTCAACTGCCGGCGGAGAACGCCTCTTGACTTTTCTAATTGAATTTCCGGGAGCGCGGGCTCGCCCATGAACAAAAGAGACTTCCGACCGGCAGACTTATAGACAAACTGAATCACATTCAGATTGCTAATGAAATTTCTCCAAAAATACGCCCGAAACATGAAATGTATAATCGGCCTAACCCAAACCAGTTAGAGGCGTTTGCTGGCATCGAAGAAATTTCTTTCGGCCGAATGTCATATCTCGGTGTCGTCAAAATCTTCTTTTTCTGTTCGCTTCTAAAAACTAAACTAACAAATAAACTAAATAAAATAATTAAAATAAATCGGTGTTAAAAGTGGTCCCCATTCATATCTCTATTGAATTGGATTTAATTGAATTCTAACTTAATTGCATGGATATACACTCGACTTTTTCTGATTGAAATGTGTACTCTAATACTCTAATATATATATTTTATATTTATTTTACCACTGGTAATTTAAATAAATGCAAAACCGTCATGACCCGAGTTTTGCCAATCCGAATTAATATTATATGTTTTATATTACCCTTGAAAATGTATCTACGATAAAATGACCTATTCTCTTTGATTGCATCGATAAACTTTCTAGAAATCACCACGGATAAGATGCAATTTGTGCAATATCATCCCATAGGCTCTTACCGTGTGATGATGATCGATGAGGTGGTGGTGGTGGTGGTATTTGGCGGGTGCGTGATAGGATTGCTGGTAGTGCGAACAGAGCTTGAAGAGATGCGACAGCGCCGGGAACAGGAAGAGCAGGAACTTGAGTAGTAGTTTCTTGGCGGCCCCCACTCCGATGACGATTGGCAGCAGCCAGAACAACTTGATCTTGATGATCTTTATGATCAGCAGCAGTGCGAGGAATGACAGCACCAGTTTGCTGCGTAGAAATTTTTCTGGACAAACGAAAGTAGCAATCGAATCAAACTTTTGGATGCAGTTGCTGGCGCAGATTGGCCAGAGAGTGAAAGCGGTTTCTGCATCTGCATCTGCATCTGCTTCTGCTTCTGCATCTGCGTGATGGGGAAACAAATAGCTGGTATTTACTTACGTATCTTCTTCTGGATTATCGCCCCAGCCAGTCGGGCCTTGACTACCTGTTTGGGAATCAGCTCCAGCTTGGCGATGATTCCGTTGCCTTCGATGGCCCGCGGCGAGATGCGAAATGTGGCTCCATTGAACATTACCTCGGGCAGGTCCACCTCCAGATCGTGGGTCATCGCGAATTTAATACTCTTGCCATACAGAGCACTGGTCACTTCCTCTATCGGGGTTTCCGCACTGGCTGCTTGGGAATTGCAGAATTGGAGAGGAAAACACTCGTGAGTGACGCTTTTGGGTTAATGAAAGTTGTGCGGAAAGCGAGTTAAAGCACTCAGAATAGGATGCTGCGTGTTCTTGCGCAACTGCGAGTAAATATACACATCCTAAAGTTTGCTGTGAGTTTATAAATAATTTGTCATTTACAAGCGAGAGTGGGAGTTGTGCGCTTCCTGTTCCTCCGTTGGCTTAAAGGACTGAATTTATTTTCACTGTCTTTTACAAGGTCAAAGCAAGAAAGACTTTTGTTTTTAAAGTTATAAAGCAATTCTACTTTCATTGCATTTATTGTGAATAGCTAAATAATAGTGATGGTATAATTTTGGCATTCCTAAATTGATAGATATATTTATTTTTAGTACTCTTAACCAAAAAAAAAAAAATTTAAAAATTTAGTCATGTGAAAAATAATTTATTGCAGTAGCAGACCGATTTTTCGTTTTATTGTTAAAACTCATTGGGGCTTATTACTGTCAATACTTTCTTTTTAGGTTTACCATGCTTGTAATGCATTGTGTGCTTTCTCGAAATATTAGTACTTAAAGGGGAAAATATTTAAACATAACTTTTAGCACTTTTTCTAGCAAACACATCTTGCTAGTTTTGCAAATTCTGAACGATCGCCAGACGCTTACATAATTCTTAACCGACTCGATGACTGTTAATGGCCGATTGTTAAAGTGTTGGCCATGCTGTGGGCCAAAGAAAACAACTGATGCCTGGTAAAAACCGCATAATTGAGCGCAGTCAAAGCGCCGTGACTCACATAAACTAGAGATCGTTGCCGCAGCAGATATTTTACTGCTCTCTGGCGCAGCTAAAATACGTTAAAAATCAAATCAAAACGCGGCAAGTGAAAGTTACTGGAAGTGGCAGCGGCATTTTTTTGTGAACGTGCTCGGGTATAGGTAAACATGACGAAGAAAAGAATCGATGTGAAAACAGATCGCACACAAAACATCGAGCTCTCATAAGGGCTCTTACATAAGGCGATGTTAGTTTAGCTAACTTAATTGAGGAAAAAACTAATTTTGAAGTCAAGAACTGGTTGTTTGCTAACTTCGTTTCGATATTAGCTATTAGCTACCAATAATAAAAAAATGTGCAAAAAATTACAAGTTAATTTTAGAAATATTAAACAAATAATACATTTCAATTCACTTGCGTAAAAGTTAAGTATAAATCAAATTCTGGCGGTTTTCCTATTATTTAGGCATTAATTTTTCAATCGTTCTTATGGCAGCTAAAAAGTATAGTCGTTTGATTTTTATTGAAACTAAATTTTGAAATATTAAAATTGAATATTCCTAAGGTTTTCAAAAGGCAATGATGCTGATAAAGAGTATATATAACTTATTCACTGCGTTGCAAATTTTTGACTAAAATCATTATACCCTCTGCAGAGAAGGAAACTCACACAAAAGATTAAGAGGAATCATTCCTCAACAATACATAGTTCTAATTATTTAAAAAACAATGAAAATCGAAATGTCTATGTGATTTTTCTTTAGTTGTATCTACTGACCTGGCAATAATATTCTTGGAAAACATCAAAAGCATCTACAAAGATTATAGAAAATTCTTAACTCACCGCCACGTGCCTCAGAGTGTTCCTCCTTCTCCTTCTCCTTCTCCACTTGGTAGTCCACTTGGTTCTTAAAGAACTTGAGCCTGTGCGTCACATTGACATCCTGCACATCCAGAGCGCCATCCAGGTAGCTAAAGACGTTCTTCTGGAAGCAGGAGACGTCCGGCTGCAAGTAGCAATCCCGAACGAGGCCGTCCCAGAGCTCGTTTCCACTGGTGAATCGACGGGCCAAGCGAAGGAGCAGCGAATCACCGGGGGCCGCTTCATTCATCTGTATCCTGACCGGAATATCGGTGGCATTCACCACGGGCTGCCACTCTTCTTCCGGCGGCGGTTCCGTCGTCGTCCACTCCGCTGGGGATTCCGCCGGCGACTCGGTGCCCGCCTCCTGCTCCTCGACAGCCTCCGTTTCCATTTCCAGGTGGCTCAGAGGAGTGGTGGAAAGGTGGCGTCCCAGACGACCATTCCGAGCCGTTCCATCCGCTTTGGCGGCCGAGCTTATTAGGCAGATCAAGAGGAGGAAAATCAAGTGAACACTCTTTGGCCTGGCCATGCTCACTGGGTGGCAGTCGCTGCAGGTGCGATTTCTACTCGAGGATGTCCACTGTCGCCGGCTCTCACCTGAGCCCCAATTATGGGGCAAATGACTGTGTGGGTTGGGCATTTTCATCGTTTTTCAGTTGTTTTCAGTTTCGTTTTCGGCTTCGGTTTCTCTCGGCTAGTTAGCACTGCTGACGGCCGATTCACACCTTGAACCTGCAATTGCAATGGCAATTGCACCTGGGCCCTGCAATTTAACTGTAACCCAGCTGTTTACTTGGCTGATTTCGCCGGGACTACGTGTTCGGGGAACGGGAACTCTGGCTTTTGGCGGACACAATGGCCGGCTCTATTGGCGAAATCGTTAGCCAATTGACAAATCAATTTATGGGGCACTTGGCTTAGCACGCAAACACAATTCCATTGATTGTCGGTCGATTTTTTGTGGCAGCTCGGTTCTTTTTATTGGTTTTAATGTACTTTCTTCGTGGTGTTTGTTTTGGGCTCGTTTGTTTGGAATTTCGCTGCCGCATTTAGCGCGTTTTCTATTTGCTTTAGTCGGTTATCTAGCTACCCGCAATTACTTCATCGCATCGCACCTACGGCCTAACGGTTTTGTATCTGGAAGCGAGTAACTTGTATCTCGCGGACATGCAAATCACCTGTTGGCGCGTTTCGCGTGCGCATGCGTGCGCGTCTGGTTAACAACTGAGCGTCTTGTGGCCCAAACAGTTGGCCAAGATCATGGCCAGGCCTAAAGCAGACCGGTCGCTCTCTCGCTTTTTCTCTCCACCGTTTCGTTCAGTTGTCGTTGACTTTTTGCACTGCAATATTGGTTGTATCTTGTATCTGGTATCTGGTATCTCCTGCATTCACACGTAGCTCTTTCAAGATTCTTCCGCCGCGCAAAACCTTAACTGTAGTTTTCTGCCGCGGCTGAAAGTTGTTTGGTCTACGCTCGCTGCTCTATGTTTGTTTATACATTTTCCAGTTAGTTGAGATTATTTCGAGTGCAGTTTGTCTGCTGACTTGACTTTAATTTTCCTTGTAGTTTTTCCGCCGCTCTTCCTTAGTTGGCGCTTTTCACGGCCATTTGGTGTCCAATGAACGGGTTTTCCTACAACGACAAAGTACATATATAAAGCGATTTTTATTATGTTTTGATGGCGCCAATATGGTTACTCAGTGTTTGCTTTTTCCGGCAACTCAAATTCGAGATAAAAGAGAAAATGGGTCAGGAGTCGGGTGGTTTCTTTTTAATATAAATTAATAATATTCTGTAGTTCGCATAAGATTCAAATATGACTAGCACATGTAGCTACTATTTATATGATCTACGTTAAAGAAGCAAAGATTTATATTCATATATATATGAACACTTTTCTTGTTTTGTGATTTAAATTTGTTCGAATTAGAAGTAAAAATATTGTATAAATTGGTTTACTTAATTTATAATAAACTTTGAAGGGTAAAGAGCTTTTTAAAACAGTTAAGAGTCAAAACAAACATGGTTTATGTAAATCCAAAAATGTGCACCATTTGTATAACAGTTTACTTTAAATCTACATATTTTTGATTCATTTTTAGAGGACAAATGGGTTACCAATTGACCTATAATAACACATTTTTTTAAAAATAATACTCGTCGCAGTTTACCTTTTATTCACAACGATTGGATTGAGAACAGAATTGAAAAGCCGTTCCTGGTGACAAAAGAAAGCAATCAAGCTGTCAAATAAAATCGCCATTAACTGAACCACTTCCGATGAGCAACAAAAGATGTGTGGTGGCATACATATGACGTATGCTATTCATCTTTTGTTGTTCGGGGGCCATTGAAAGTGCTTCAGGTAATATTCCATCTTTGATCAAGATATCAATCTCGGTGCTGCACTTTGACCCTATTATTGCTCCTTTATTCTGTCTGTGAGCTTAATTGGCACAAGTCTGAGACCTCAGTGGCATTCTAATTAGCTGAAAATTGTCGCTGATTCGGGCCTAGACAAGAGGCATTCCATTCCATTCCACAAACTGTTTTAGCCGATTATAATCATGTTTCCAATGCAATCAATTAGACCGCATTACGCGCACAGCTGCATACTGGAGTGCTACTTACGATTATTATTTTTAACGAGCTGCGACTTAGTGGCTCTCTGCAGACGGTACGTATGCGTAATGTGCATAAACGACATATGTTTCATGTAACGCGCCGCGTTGTTATGGCTTTTCATATTAAAGGCATTCTATTAAAGTGCCATGGCGGCTTATGTCATGCCAAAAGAAATAGCCATAAAGCTGCGAGTACACAATTGCTATAAAAATAATGGCCAGCTAAATCAAGTTTAGGGAGTCGCCGGTAGCAGAACTCACTCCTCACTCAAAAAAGCAAATGATGTAAGTTCTTCGCGGGTTCAAGTCGAGTCGAAGACCCAGCTCCAACCGTTAGGTGGCTTCAAGGGTTAGCAGCTTAGAAACATGGAACTTAGACTTAAACAGAGAAACCGAATAAAAGATGTTCAAAAGAAGCATTTTTGAACACGGAATTTAGAAAATTCAATGGGAAAGTTTATCATGTAATTTGATTATTTAGCTTGAAGTTATTTTTTGATGTTTTCCATGGCCCATATTTTAAAGGTTTTTTGGAAACGCCTATATGTTCTTTGGACAATAAATAGGTATTCTTTTAAAAACTTAAATTCAAATAAATTGTATAATAGCTTACAGTGCTTCGTAAAATAAAAGTAGGAATAGGAATATTTGTATTAAATAATACCCAAATTTAGTTACTATCAGAGGTATAATAATTTTTTTTGTTTACTCAGACTTATGCAAGACTTGAGATACATTTGTTTGCGACAACTGTTCTGTTGTTGGCTTTCACTCGAGTGCTTTCTGCTCTTTTAATAATGATTCAATTACATCTATCTTAATGGCTCTTGAAAATGGCCAGCTCTCGGTTGGCAGGCAGATTACGTTTTCGGAAGGTAACAAGCTTTCCCTGCTTCCCTGCACGTTGTTTTTGCCGCTGTCAGTCGCAGCATTTCCGTGAGATTTTATTGCATTTTTATGTGACAATTTCTCGGGCAGGCACACGCATCCGAACATCGCAAATGCTCGACTCGACAAGCGGTTATGTAAAGCTTTAAGTATTTGCATTTCTTTAAATTGTATCAATGCTCGGCCAGACTTTCGGTTTCAGTCGAACGCCTAGTGAATGTATCTAATAGATTACTAATTTCACTTTATGCGTGCTTGTAACTTAGTTTGCCAAGTCTGGTGTGATTTGTGTTAGCGTGCAAATATTTTAAACAGTTTTTTAACTCTTTCTACATTTCTTTGGTTGCGTTTCAGTGAAATCTATAGCTGAGCCGAACGAAAAGCCAACTCACTTTCGTTGCGGTTAACCAACTTGACTCACTAATGGCTTATTAAGTCCAAATAGATCGGATTCAACGTACTTTTTATGATCCATCTGCCGGGGAGCGCAGCAAATTGACTGCGATTATTGGCAGGGGGACAATAAAAAATCAAATAAAAATAACTCGAGCACGGAATAAATTCATTCTGCCACCGCATTTCTCCGCCTATATTGCTGCGGTTTATCGCCTGCAAATTATGCTGAAAGGTTTCGGTTTCAATTAAATGTGATTACTTGGAGTGAACCACAATTCGAACTCGGCCCAAGCCATTTGTTTACTTTCTTCTGGCATTCTCTTAGTGTGTGTATCACTGTAAATACTCCATTATTTTTGGTTTATATTCGTTTCGAGAATCTACAACCGGCGAGCACGCAATCCGAAAGCACTAATTGGGGTTCTAATGTGTACTAGAGCGCGTTGAGATTCCCATCTCGCATGCGCTAATAACTCAAGGTAGGCGGGGAAGGTCTTTAAGAACTTTACGAAGGCAGCTGGCAAAGCCATGAAACCGCAGGAGGTTTCACTTTTACTCACTGGGTTAAGTGCACATGGACATGCATCGCATTTCCCCCGGCAAACAGGTTTCCATTTTTTCGGTTGATAAGTGCAACCGGCTTGCCAGATGTTGGCTTTTGTTTTGCTGGTCACTCCGGCGACTTAAACTGGGTCAAATATTTGCATTCCAGTTCCAGTTCGATCGGAGTGGCAAGATTTGGCTTCCTGCTCTTACCTACTCACTTGGGAAAAGATGGTCCACCAGCAATTAACACCCAAAGTAACGTCGACCAACACTCGGCATCAACATTGCCCCATAATTCTCGGGCACAATTTTTGGTTGTTTGCCATGGCGTGATGCCTAATTAGCAAGATATTTTGTTATTTGTCCGCTGGTCACTTTCGCTCTCGGTGTTCACAAGAAGAAATTCGTTGGATTTGATTTCGAGAATCCGCCGTGTCTTTCACTTTTTACAGTTTTTACAGTTGCCAATAAAACCAAACAAGCAGAGAGGCGCGATAAACGTGGAAGGCCGGCGACCGTGGAAGACCAACTGAACGGAGGTGCCGCCACACAAAAGATGCGGCCAACTTTGGGTGTTGGTAGGTGAGTTTAGTCGTCAGATACAGATACATAGAAGAATAGTGAGAGAGATGGAGAGAAAGTAAGCACTTCTGACCGCCTGAAAGTATGCGACAACTTAGACGGCTGATTGTAAAATACCATGCTTGAAACTCACAGTAAAATCTGCCAAGTTCGTAAGAAACCTTTCCCAATTTGGAATATATTACAAACAAATTTTTATTAATTTGGCAATCATTAAATGTTAGTTGTTTTGTGTCTTCCTAAAATCTATCATCTATCATTTTATTAGCAATTTTAATTTATTTTATTTATTCATTCTCTAGGGTTTCTTCAGTTGTCGAATAAATCGTTTGCCTTTTACTAACAATTTAAATATTATTTATTAAGTAAGCTTTCTTTTATAATTATACCCGTTACTCGTAGAGTAAAAGGGTATATTGTATTCGTGCAAAAGTATGTAACAGGGAGAAGGAAGCTTTTCCGACCCTATAAAGTATATATATTCTTGATCAGGATCACTAGCCGAGTCGAACTAGCCATGTCCGTCTGTCCGTCTGTCCGTCCGTATGAACGCTGAGATCTCGGAAACTATAAAAGCTAGAGGATTGGCATTTTGCATGCATATTCTTGGAGTTCCTACGCAGCGCAAGTTTATTTCAAAATGGCGCCACGCCCCCTCTAACGCCCTCAATCGCCCTACACCATTTTTTGAAAGGTGTCTGGCGCCTACACCATTAAAGATTTTGGAAAACTAAAAATGCAGTTTTATTGTGACTATCAATACCTATCGAAATGTAGAAGAAATTTTTCAAATCGGACCATTCGTTAAAAAGTTATGCCCGATCAAAGATTTTATATATCTATCTCCCTCGCACTCCCTTAGCTGAGTAACGGGTATCTGATAGTCGGGGCACCCGACTATAGCGTTCTCTCTTGTTTTTCTATATGCTTTTGAATGTATCTCTGAAAGTGGTATACCTGTAGTTATGCGTCTGAGACTTAACATCCTCTGTTCCTTTAATTTATACAATTAGCTTGCTTCTGTTGTCTCATTGTCGACAATGGATTCGATGGATTTTACTTCACTGCCACTTTGGCTACTGCTGTTCAATAGTAATCTTGTTGGCTTAGTTGGACTTGTTACTGAGGCTTTAGTTGTTGAGGTAGTTGTACTTGTCGTTGTCTTACGCCATTTTCCCCTCCACTTTTTTTGGCTATCTTGGTTGGCTGGCTTCAAGCGATTCTTAATTATATTCTGCCATTCAGATTCGTTATCTTGTTGGAAAGAGCTTCTAAGTAGATTTTCACTCATCATCTTATTGAAGGCCACTGCAATTTGGTCCTCCACTTTGTCCTTGGATGGTCCTCTCATCGGATGCATCTGTGGGCCTAGCATGAAGGGAATGGGATATGGGATATAGACTGGAAGGGGATAGAAAACAGGTTGGTTAGCCATTGTATCCATTGGTCCGTGGGCAATTATTGGGGAACTCTCCCACATTCCCGGCATTTGCAATAAGTCCTGCATTGAAAGCTTCTGTTTTTGTCCATGGCCAAAAGCTGGTTTCTGCTTCTGAAGAGGTCGTGTTTTCTTAGTTGGCTTTTTACTGGAAGCTGTGGTATCCGTTACTGGTTGAATAGTAATTGCTCTATCCGGCATAAGTGTGGTCTCAATTTCATGTTCCGATTCAATTGACTCTCCAAATGTTGGCTTAGCTATGGGATTTGAAAGCACAATCAGTGGCGTTTTTGGATCATCTCCGCTGGCTTTCAGCACTGCCAAGGGCTGCTCACTTTGGCCAAAAGTTCGACTTGTTAGGCTTAATAGAAGGGCAACAACTGTAAAATATTATAAAATTATATACACATTGTAATAGGTTTTTTTTCTGCGTACCACTATAAAGTAACTTCATGGCGATGTTAAGTAAACTAAACATCTTTTGATCATTTTCGCTTTTTATATGTCTAGCTTGAATTGGAAAGTGGGTCTTTAGCTAATCAATTCTTAATAAATTTGCTAATTGACAAAATGCGCTTTTTAGAACATAACTTTTTTTTTGTAGACGGTGGTTTTAAAAACTGGTATGTGACGTTTCGTTATACTTATATTTGTTCAGAAATCCATGTTATTTTCATACGAACACCCTGCTTTGGGCACTACATCCTATGAAAAACAAGAACGCTATAGTCGAGTACTTCGACTATTAGATACCCGTTACTCAGCTAAAGGGAGTGGGAGAGAGATTAATATATGCACGCGTCAAAGCTACTAGCGCCATCTAGTGGCTGTGTTATTTTTTGGTCATAACTTTTTAATGGATTGTCCGATTTGAAAAATTTCTTCTACAATTCGATAGGTATTGATAAACAGAATAAAACTGCACTTTTACTTTTCCGAAATCTTTAAAGTTGTGGGCGCCAGACACCTTTAAAAAAATGGTGTAGGGCGATTGTGGGCGTTAGAGGGGGCGTGGCACCTGTTTGAAACAAACTTGCGCTGCGTAGGAACTCCAAGAATCTGCATGCAAAATGTCAATCCTCTAGCTTTTGTAGTTTCCGAGATCTCAGCGTTCATACAGACGGACAGACAGACGGACAGACGGACAGACGGACAGACGGACAGACGGACATGGCTAGTTCGACTCGGCTAGTGATCCTGATCAAGAATATATATACTTTATAGGGTCGGAAAAGCTTCCTTCTCCCTGTTACATACTTTTGCACGAATACAATATACCCGTTTACTCTACGAGTAACGGGTATAATAACTCACTCTTTCTTTTTAGTATTTTGTAATTATTATATTTTTGTCCCATTTTAATTCGAATATTTTTCAAGGCAAGCATTCGTTCTCTTTTTATTCTAACTTACATAGTTTGACAGGCGCATGTAATTTTCTTTATTAGTTAAACATTTAAAGCAAAATTTCATAAATAAGTTCAGATAGAAAATTAAATAAATAATGTTAAATTAACTTTTTGGTGTTTTGCGGATCCATTTTTCTAAAAGCTGTTTTAGCCCAATCTGTGGGGAAGACTGTTTTTCATCAATATACTCAACAAACATTCCAGGCCTCATTTCTTTTAGATTTACAGCGATTTGGTCTCCAACATTTTCGTTTAATGAACTATTTAAATGCTTACCGGCCAAGCGAAATGAAAAAAAATTAGAACTAAAAAGCTGGGGAAAAAATGGTGGGGACGGTTTCGTACTAACTGAACTCTCCCACATTCCCGGTAAAGACAGAAGTTGAGATTGTAAATAATTTTGAGGTCCATAATTAAAGTAAAGGTCCTGTATATTAGGTGGCTTGGTGGATTGGATAGCTGCTCCATCCACTTCACGTGGAAGTGTTTTTTCCATCGTTAGAAAGGTTTCAAATTCTCTAGCCTCCATAACCGGCCTATTTAAGATGTGGTTTGGCCATAATAAAGGTGTGGTTCGTACATCCTTTCTAGTATTCATAGCTGCTTGGACAAACGCCATTCTTGAAAGACACATTAAGCCAAACATAACTGCTGTTTGGAATGAAAATTTTTACAATCAAAAGTTAAACCACAGCCCTAACTAACACTTACCACAGTTGGGGAACTTCATCGTAACGTGAAATCTAATACTCTAAGAGCGTTAGGCGTAGCTTTTTATATTTTTAAGATATATAGTAAGATAGATTTAGAAAGTGGGTTGCTTTTAAAAGCAATACTTAATTAATGCGCTAATTAATAACAGGGAAAGTTTATAGTGTAGATTAGATGTTTTCAAAGATTTTTGTCTTTTAGCGTCGAAAATAAGAACTGTAAACTTAGGTTAAGTAAAGGCGGTCACTCAGTCAGGATGGTTTTATAAGGTCAAGATCTCTTTTTCTGCCCTCTCCGTCACTATTGAACTGAGCATCGGCTTTTCGCTCTTCCTAATCAATAATAAAAATACTTTCGAAAACGCTACCTTCTATCTAATACAAACTTCAAAGCGAATACAATATATTCTTTTACTCAGGGAGTACACATCAAAGTCGTTCGGAATAAATCCATCCTACTTCCGGATAACAAATATATTTATGCATTCTTATAGACCCCACCAAAGTTACATAATAACTACATTGTGGGAATAGATAGATGGCTAAATGTAAAAAAAAACGGTAGCAAATTTATTTTGAGTTTCTATTATGATGGTGGAACTGCAGTAGATGTTGTTGTAGCTTCTGTAGTCGTGGTAGTTGTAGGCGGAATTGCAGTAGATGTGGTTGTAGCTTCCGTTGTGGTGGTAGTTGTAGGCGGGACTGCAGTAGAGGTTGTTGTAGCTTCTGTTGTGGTGGTAGTTGTAAGCGGAACAGCAGTAGAGGTTGTTGTAGCTTCCGTTGTGGTGGTAGTTGTAGGCGGAACTGCAGTAGAGGTTGTTGTAGCTTCCGTTGTGGTGGTAGTTGTAGGCGGAACTGCAGTAGAGGTTGTTGTAGCTTCCGTTGTGGTGGTAGTTGTAGGCGGAACCGCAGTAGAGGTTGTTGTAGCTTCCGTTGTGGTGGTAGTTGTAGGCGGAACTGCAGTAGAGGTTGTTGTAGCTTCCGTTGTGGTGGTAGTTGTAGGCGGAACTGCAGTAGATGTTGTTGTAGCTTCCGTTGTGGTGGTAGTTGTAGGCGGAACTGCAGTAGAGGTTGTTGTAGCTTCTGTTGTGGTGGTAGTTGTAGGCGGAACTGCAGTAGAGGTTGTTGTAGCTTCCGTTGTGGTGGTAGTTGTAGGCGGAACCGCAGTAGAGGTTGTTGTAGCTTCCGTTGTGGTGGTAGTTGTAGGCGGAACTGCAGTAGAGGTTGTTGTAGCTTCCGTTGTGGTGGTAGTTGTAGGCGGAACTGCAGTAGAGGTTGTTGTAGCTTCTGTTGTCGTGGTAGTTGTAGGCGGAACAGCAGTAGAGGTTGTTGTAGCTTCCGTTGTGGTGGTAGTTGTTGGCGGAACTGCAGTAGAGGTTGTTGTAGCTTCCGTTGTGGTGGTAGTTGTAGGCGGAACTGCAGTAGAGGTTGTTGTAGCTTCTGTTGTCGTGGTAGTTGTAGGCGGAACAGCAGTAGAGGTTGTTGTAGCTTCCGTTGTGGTGGTAGTTGTAGGCGGAACCGCAGTAGAGGTTGTTGTAGCTTCCGTTGTGGTGGTAGTTGTAGGCGGAACTGCAGTAGAGGTTGTTGTAGCTTCCGTTGTGGTGGTAGTTGTAGGCGGAACTGCAGTAGAGGTTGTTGTAGCTTCCGTTGTGGTGGTAGTTGTAGGCGGAACTGCAGTAGAGGTTGTTGTAGCTTCCGTTGTGGTGGTAGTTGTAGGCGGAACTGCAGTAGAGGTTGTTGTAGCTTCCGTTGTGGTGGTAGTTGTAGGCGGAACTGCAGTAGAGGTTGTTGTAGCTTCCGTTGTGGTGGTAGTTGTAGGCGGAACTGCAGTAGAGGTTGTTGTAGCTTCCGTTGTGGTGGTAGTTGTAGGCGGAACCGCAGTAGAGGTTGTTGTAGCTTCCGTTGTGGTGGTAGTTGTAGGCGGAACTGCAGTAGAGGTTGTTCTAGCTTCCGTTGTGGTGGTAGTTGTAGGCGGAACTGCAGTAGAGGTTGTTGTAGCTTCCGTTGTGGTGGTAGTTGTAGGCGGAACTGCAGTAGAGGTTGTTGTAGCTTCCGTTGTGGTGGTAGTTGTTGGCGGAACTGCAGTAGAGGTTGTTGTAGCTTCCGTTGTGGTGGTAGTTGTAGGCGGAACTGCAGTAGAGGTTGTTGTAGCTTCCGTTGTGGTGGTAGTTGTAGGCGGAACTGCAGTAGAGGTTGTTGTAGCTTCCGTTGTGGTGGTAGTTGTAGGCGGAACCGCAGTAGAGGTTGTTGTAGCTTCCGTTGTGGTGGTAGTTGTAGGCGGAACTGCAGTAGAGGTTGTTCTAGCTTCCGTTGTGGTGGTAGTTGTAGGCGGAACTGCAGTAGAGGTTGTTGTAGCTTCCGTTGTGGTGGTAGTTGTAGGCGGAACTGCAGTAGAGGTTGTTGTAGCTTCCGTTGTGGTGGTAGTTGTAGGCGGAACCGCAGTAGAGGTTGTTGTAGCTTCCGTTGTGGTGGTAGTTGTAGGCGGAACCGCAGTAGAGGTTGTTGTAGCTTCCGTTGTGGTGGTAGTTGTAGGCGGAACTGCAGTAGAGGTTGTTGTAGCTTCCGTTGTGGTGGTAGTTGTAGGCGGAACTGCAGTAGAGGTTGTTGTAGCTTCCGTTGTGGTGGTAGTTGTAGGCGGAACTGCAGTAGAGGTTGTTGTAGCTTCCGTTGTGGTGGTAGTTGTAGGCGGAACTGCAGTAGAGGTTGTTGTAGCTTCCGTTGTGGTGGTAGTTGTAGGCGGAACTGCAGTAGAGGTTGTTGTAGCTTCCGTTGTGGTGGTAGTTGTAGGCGGAACCGCAGTAGAGGTTGTTGTAGCTTCCGTTGTGGTGGTAGTTGTAGGCGGAACTGCAGTAGAGGTTGTTCTAGCTTCCGTTGTGGTGGTAGTTGTAGGCGGAACTGCAGTAGAGGTTGTTGTAGCTTCCGTTGTGGTGGTAGTTGTAGGCGGAACTGCAGTAGAGGTTGTTGTAGCTTCCGTTGTGGTGGTAGTTGTAGGCGGAACCGCAGTAGAGGTTGTTGTAGCTTCCGTTGTGGTGGTAGTTGTAGGCGGAACTGCAGTAGAGGTTGTTGTAGTTTCCGTTGTGGTGGTAGTTGTAGGCGGAACTGCAGTAGAGGTTGTTGTAGCTTCCGTTGTGGTGGTAGTTGTAGGCGGAACTGCAGTAGAGGTTGTTGTAGCTTCCGTTGTGGTGGTAGTTGTAGGCGGAACTGCAGTAGAGGTTGTTGTAGCTTCCGTTGTGGTGGTAGTTGTAGGCGGAACTGCAGTAGAGGTTGTTGTAGCTTCCGTTGTGGTGGTAGTTGTAGGCGGAACTGCAGTAGAGGTTGTTGTAGCTTCCGTTGTGGTGGTAGTTGTAGGCGGAACTGCAGTAGAGGTTGTTGTAGCTTCCGTTGTGGTGGTAGTTGTAGGCGGAACTGCAGTAGAGGTTGTTGTAGCTTCCGTTGTGGTGGTAGTTGTAGGCGGAATCGCCGTAGAAGTGGTTGTCGTGGTAGTTGTAGGTGCAATTGCAGTAGAAGTAGTTGTAGCTTCTGTTGTCGTGGTAGTTGTAGGCGGAATTGCAGTGGATGGTGTTGGATTTCCTGTTGATACTACAACGGCAGTTGAGGTGAATGGTTCTGGGGTTGTTGTGGTAAATGTAGGTGGAATTGCAGTAGATGTTGTTGGCGTTCCTGTTATCGTTGGAAGTGCTGTTGAGGTTTGGGGGTCTGTGGCTGATGTGTTAGGATCTATTATTGATGTGTTGGGGTCTGGTGTTGTCATTATTGAGTATGGTGCTTTAGTCGATGTCCGCTTTCGCTTCCATTTACCAAAAAAATTATGAAGGCCATTTCGTGAGCGAGATTCTGACTCATCTGCATTTAAAGAATCTTTGGGTATGTCCCTGTTATTTTTATCTTTAGTAGTTATTGCTTTTTGATTTTCGACTTCTTCAATCGATGGTCTATGGCCTAATTGTTTTGACTTCCTTACAAATGACAACAAGATGGGAATCGGTATTTCCGACTCCACTGCTTGTACAATCGTTGGATGCAGCACGTTTAATGACGTTGGCTGTTGATCAGCATCCGCCTGTTTGAAATGTATGCTTGTAATGCATAGTAAACTAGTAAAAAGGGCTGAAAAAAATGTATTTAGGCACGGAATCTTTTAGGAAAACCCATTTACGTCACTTACCAGTATAAAACGTCTTCATGCTGATCTTAAATTGACTAAGATGTCTTCGATTTATTTCTCTTTTATATCATTGAATTCGCCTCAATCGAAAAGTAGGTTAAACCAACCGCTAATTAAGGAAAGATAAACTTGAGTTACTGATTTATGAATGTCTGGCGAACCGAGTGATTCTCTTATATATATTTCATTAACTAAGAATTAGAATGTTCTACCAGTGTTAAATATTGTGGAATACTGTCTAATCGCAAAAGCTTGCTAATTGTAAAATCAGTCATCATGACTGCTAAAAAATGTGCCACTGTTTATTATTATACATAAATGAGTGATATCCAACGGGTTAAATAATTGTATATTACACCAGTTTACAAAAAAAATCGATTAAATACGCCATGAAGGTGACCTTGCTTTTCCGGTAAGGTACATACATTTTCCTTATAAAGAAATGATCACTTCCAATTTTGTATATGGTACCCATTTATTTTAAAGTGTTAAAAACGTTTTTGGCACTTTTGTATTTTCTTACTTGAGTTCTAATAAATCGATTTCGGCCATTGACGACTTATTTTAAAAAATGCAAACATGCTGGCATAAATGGCTTCTTTAAAAATACACACCTAAAAACCGATAATCGTTATAGTTTTGCATTTTTCCGTTTTAAAGCAACCGGGATGGAACCTTCCCGAACGTCTTTTTTTCTATTACAGGTAGTATATAAGCCGGTACGACCCGGATCTAAAAGCTTTATCCTATAGCTTCAATAAAAATTATCCGAAAAACAAGAAAGGAAGCTAGCTTCGGCCAGCCGAAGCTTATATACCCTTGCAGATCATTCCTATTCATTTACAAAAACATTACATTTAAATTAACTTGCGTATATGTTACAATAATCCAAATTTTAGCTGATTTCGCATTACTTTGGCATTAATTTTTTGATCCTTCCTATGGCAGCTATATAATATAGCCGTCCGAATTTCGTTAAATTTTATTCGAAATTTTGAAATGTTAAAGAAAAGCCATATCCTAGAGGAAAAGACAATGTAATAAAAATCAACAAAGATATAATTTTTTTCCTATTAATTTCCATATAATTTTCGGACCGTTCCTATGGCAGCTATATGATATAGTCATCCGATTTTTTAAAAATTTTATTCGAAATTCAGAAATATTTAAAAAATAGTATACCCAAAAGTAGAAGGTAATATTTCAAAAAACACCAAAGCTAGAATTTTTTTTACGTTTTTTACGTTTTTTTTTCGATCCTTCATATGGGAGCTATAAGATATAGTTGTCCGATCCGGTCGGTTCCGACATATATACTACCTGCAATAGAAAGAAGACTTTTGGGAAAGTTTGAGCCCGATAGCTTTAAAACTGAGAGACTAGTTTGCGTAGAAACAGACGGACAGACGGACAGACGGACGGACAGACGGACATGGCTAGATCGACTCGTCTTGTCATGCTGATCAAGAATATATATACTTTATGGGGTCGGAAACGTCTCCTTCACTGCGTTGCAAACTTCTGACTGAAATCATAATACCCTCTGCAAGGGTATAATAACGTAACAAAAATTAAAGCTTCGGTGTTTATACCCGTTACTCGTATAGTAAAAGGGTGTATTGTATTACTGCAAAAGTATGTAACAGCTAGAAGGAAACATAATGTATATATATTATTGATCAGGGTCACTAGCCAAGTCGATCTAGCCATGTCCGTTTGTCTGTCCGTCTGTCCGTCTGTCTTTCTGTCCGTCGTCCGTCTGCCGGCTGTCTGTCTGTCTGTCTGTCTGTCTGTCCGTCTGTCTGTCCGTCTGTCCGTCCGGATGAACGCTGAGATTTTGGAAACTACAAAAGCTAGAAAGTTGGAGTTACCCACACATATTCTTGGGCTTCCTATGCAGCACATGTTTAATTCAGCCTAGAGCCACGCCTCCTCTAAGGCCCACAATCGCCTTAAACGATTTTAAAAGGTGCTTGGCGCTTACACCTTTAAAGATTTCGGAAAAGTAAAAATTCAGTTTTATTGTGTTTATAAAAAAAAAGAACATTTTTAAAATCTGACCATTCGTTAAAAAGATATGCGCGATCCCTTGCACTCCCTTTAGCTGAGTAACGGTTTTTAATAGCCGGGGCACCCGACAATTGCGTTCTCTCTTGTTAATATTTCAGAATTAAGAATTCAATTTTATAAATATCTTTCTTTGCTTTTAATAACCCTAAACTATAGGTACAATAAATAAACTTTAACATTCCCGATATATCGATAGCTTTATAAGTATCACCTCGCGAACCGACATCTCTCTCTGCCCTTCCGTGTACTGTATATGGCAGGTGAAGAATCGGAATGATTTTTAAAATTAACATTTCTTTATGGGTATCCAAGAATCGCACAAGTAAGTAGCACAGAAAATGTGTTCTTCCGCAAGCTATTATATGGTTGTAGGCGGAATTGCAGTGGAGGTGGTTGGGGTTTCTGTTGTCGTGGTTGTTGAAGGCGGAATTGCAATAGAAGTTGTTGGGGATACCGTTGTCGTGGTTGTTGAAGGTGGAATTGCAGTAGAGGTGGTTGGGGCTTCTGTTGTCGTTATTGTTGAAGGTGGAATTGCAGTAGAGGTGGTTGGGGCTTCTGTTGTCGTTGTTGTTGTAGGCGGGATTGCTGTGGAAGTGGTTTGGATGTCTGTTGTCGTGGTTGTTGAAGGCGGAATTGCAGTAGAGGTGGTTGGGGCTTCTGTTGTCGTGGTTGTTGAAGGCGGAATTGCAGTAGAAGTTGTTGGGGATACCGTTGTCGTGGTTGTTGAAGGTGGAATTGCAGTAGAGGTGGTTGGGGCTTCTGTTGTCGTTATTGTTAAAGGTGGAATTGCTGTGGAAGTGGTTTGGATGTCTGTTGTCGTGGTTGTTGAAGGCGGAATTGCAGTAGAAGTTGTTGGGGCTACTGTTGTCGTTATTGTTGAAGGTGGAATTGCAGTAGAGGTGGTTGGGGCTTCTGTTGTCGTTGTTGTTGTAGGCGGGATTGCTGTGGAAGTGGTTTGGATGTCTGTTGTCGTGGTTGTTGAAGGCGGAATTGCAGTAGAGGTTGTTGAGGCAACCGTTGTCGTGGTTGTTGAAGGTGGAATTGCAGTGGAGGTAGTTGGGGCTTCTGTTGTCGTTGTTGTTGTAGGCGGGATTGCTGTGGAAGTGGTTTGGATGTCTGTTGTCGTGGTTGTTGAAGGCGGAATTGCAGTAGAGGTTGTTGAGGCAACCGTTGTCGTGGTTGTTGAAGGTGGAATTGCAGTAGAGGTGGTTGGGGCTTCTGTTGTCGTGGTTGTTGAAGGCGGAATTGCAGTAGAAGTTGTTGGGGATACCGTTGTCGTGGTTGTTGAAGGTGGAATTGCAGTAGAGGTGGTTGGGGCTTCTGTTGTCGTTATTGTTAAAGGTGGAATTGCAGTAGAGGTGGTTGGGGCTTCTGTTGTCGTTGTTGTTGTAGGCGGGATTGCTGTGGAAGTGCTTTGGGTGTCTGTTGTCGTGGTTGTTGAAGGCGGAATTGCAGTAGAAGTTGTTGGGGCTACTGTTGTCGTTATTGTTGAAGGTGGAATTGCAGTAGAGGTGGTTGGGGCTTCTGTTGTCGTTGTTGTTGTAGGCGGGATTGCTGTGGAAGTGGTTTGGATGTCTGTTGTCGTGGTTGTTGAAGGCGGAATTGCAGTAGAGGTTGTTGAGGCAACCGTTGTCGTGGTTGTTGAAGGTGGAATTGCAGTGGAGGTAGTTGGGGCTTCTGTTGTCGTTGTTGTTGTAGGCGGGATTGCTGTGGAAGTGGTTTGGATGTCTGTTGTCGTGGTTGTTGAAGGCGGAATTGCAGTAGAGGTTGTTGAGGCAACCGTTGTCGTGGTTGTTGAAGGTGGAATTGCAGTGGAGGTAGTTGGGGCTTCTGTTGTCGTTGTTGTTGTAGGCGGGATGGCTGTGGAAGTGGTTTGGGTGTCTGTTGTCGTGGTTGTTGAAGGCGGAATTGCAGTAGAAGTTGTTGGGGCTACTGTTGTCGTGATTGTTGAAGGTGGAATTGCAGTGGAGGTGGTTGGGTCTTCTGTTGTCGTGGTTGTTGTAGGCGGGATTGCTGTGGAAGTTGTTGGTGCTTCTGTTGTTGTGGTTGTTGTTGGCGGGATTGCTGTGGAAGTTGTGGGGGCTTCTGTTGTTCTGGTTGTGGTAGGCGGAATCGCAGTGGAAGTGGTTGCGGTTCCTGTTGATGGTGCCACCGCAGTTGATGTAGACGGGTCACTGGCTGCTGTTGAAGGCGGAATAGCGGTGGAGGTGGTTGGAGTTCCTGTTGATGATGCCACGGCAGTCGATGTAGACGGGTCACTGGCTGTTGTTGAAGGCGGAATCGCGGTGGAGGTGGTTGGAGTTCCTGTTGATACTGTCACGGCAGTTGATGTAGACGGGTCACTGGCTGTTGCTCTGGTCGTTGTTGGTGGTCTGGTGGACGTCCTCTTTCGTTTCCATTTTCCCCATAACTTTTTTAGAGCAAAGTTGCTGGGTTCCTCATCATAATCTTGATACAAGGAGTCCTTCTCTGCTCTTATTTTATTGATTTGTGCAGCTATTTTCTTTTCTAAGTCTCCTGTTGGCTGTCTTATCATATTATTAACTTTTTGATTGCGATAACTTAACTTTATGGGAATGGGTAGTTCTGAATCGAATAATTCGTATCCTGATAATGGAGTAGCATCACCGATATCTGCATGATCAACACCCGCCTCGCAAAATCTAATGCATGATATGCATAATAAAAAGATAAAAGCTGCGGAAACAATATCTATTAGTTTCCACTATCGTTTTAATAAATTTCTGTACCTACCATAAGCAATCGACGCCATGGTGATGCCAAATGAACTGTAGTTCTCTTGATAAATTTCGCATTTTATATGGACTAGCACGTTTGAATTGGAAAGTGTGTTAATGGTAAAACTCGATGTCTAATAAATCTGCTAATTAAAATATTGCTAAACTTTTCTTTTATAAAAAGTAAGTCGTAGTGACTTTATGTGTTTACACCTCCAAGTTGGATATAACCATTCAGATTCTTGAGTTCTTGTTCAGCGCAAGATCAGATATTAAAAAGTTAAAGTAGCTTTGCTACTTGCATATATTTATCTCTCTCACATTCATTTAGCTGATTAATGGGTATTTGATAGACGAGCCACTCGACTATAGCAATCTCTCTTGTTTTAAACTAGTTATACCCGTTACTCGTAGAGTAAAAGAGTATATTGTATTCGTGCAAAAGTATGTAACAGGGAGAAGGAAGCGTTTCCGACCCTATAAAGTATATATATTCTTGATCAGTATCACAAGCCGAGTGGATATTGCCATGTCCGTCTGTCCGTCCGTATGAACGCTGAAATCTCGGAAACTATAAAAGCTAAAAAGTTGGGATTAACCACACATATTCTTTGGCTTCCTACGCAGCGCAAGTTTATTTCAGCCGAGGGCCACGCCCCCTTTAACAATCTCCTTAAGCGATTTTAAAAGGTGTCTGACGCCCACACCTTTCAAAATCGGAAAAGTAAAAAGGCAGTTTTCTTGTGTTTATAAATACCTTTCGAAAAGTAGAAGAAATTTTTCAAATCGGACCATTCGTTAAAAAGTTATGCCCGATCAAAGTTTTATATCTCCAACTCCCTCGCACTCCTTTGAGTAACGGGTATCTGATAGTCGGGGCACCCGACTATAGCGTTCTCTCTTGTTTTTTTGTGAAAAGGAACCCCAAAATGAATTTTAACTGCTGAATTGTATAGGCTTGTAATGCGTTCTTAAAGTACAATAAATAAATAAATTATGAGATGATAATTGTGTCTGGTCTCGCTTAGAATTATTGGACTTGGTTGGCTAACTGATCCACTTTTAGGGACCTAGCGTAGCCTCCATATCCAAAACCACTGGCAGTACCTCCGCCACCGCCTCCAGCGGCAAAGTGAGGAGTATGTCCATGACCTCCATCCTCGTGGGTCACCGAGTGAGAGTGGCTGGATGTGTAAATTGGCTTAGCCACTATCTCGTAGGTGGTGGACTTTCCGCCGCCTCCGGCCAAGCTCTTGAGTCCCAAGACTCCAGACAGTGTCAGGGCCATCAGAGCTGTCATCAGAGCCTTTCCGGCCATCAGAGCGATGGCCCCGAAGCCCATGGCCATAAGCATTCCCTTCATCATGACTCCGGCTGCCACCAGGGCCTCCAAGCCTCCTTTCTTTCCGAACTTGTGCTTGCGACCTTCTACGAGGGACTTGTCATCCAGCAGTCGAAATCTTAGGATGCGCGTTTTCAGAAGATTCTCCAGTTTAGCCACTATATAGCCATTCAAGCGAGTGCTGGGATCACTGGGATAGCTGCGAGCCACTTCTGCAAAAATAGGTTAAGTAGGTTCGTTATTCAAAGATTCTTTGCAAAGATTAATGCGCCTTATATATATTCTTGTTTGCAGAACCTACCTGCCATTAGTTCCGATGTCTTAAGTTCCGTGGCATTTTCATCTTTAACCACACTGACGCCAGGCAAAACGTTTAGCTCCTCCTGCTCGGCGAGCTTTTCCATGATCTTGACAAACTCGATCTTAAGGCACATCCAACTGAACGAAGATGTTTCGCAGCCATTGAGAAGGCTCTCAGCTTTTTGGGGTTTCCGTAGGGTTTCCGTTACAACTGCAGGGGCTTCCGTGGACTGGACGCTCGCTGCCGTGGCGTATTTGCACATGAAGGCGAATAGGGCCAAGTAAAAAAGATATTCCAGGGTCTTGGTCAGCAACATCTTCGCTATCTACTGCGTTTGGGTTTGTTCGAGAGACTGCATCATCTCAATTTTATGGCTTTAGCTTTTATACCCGCTGCCACTACTTCCATTTCCATTCCCATTTCCCTTTCACCAAAACCATAGTCCGCACCAGGGCCCTTGTGCTTTTCTAATTACCCAAACGATTTGTGGTCGAAATTCTTCCCAGCGCCAGTCAGCTGCGTCCAACTGGGCGGCACTTTCGCTTTCCTCAGCGGCAGCGGCCAGGTCAGTCTTGCGAAACGGCCGGCTAATTCTGTCACCAAAAAGTTCCAGCCAATGAATTCCCCAAGAGGCCGAGAAGAAAACTCTCCCAGAGTCGGGAGTCCAGGTAATTACAAGTGCCAGATAAAAGTCGCGTGCCTCGGACCTTCATAAATTAAGACCCAACATTTTGACTGCCTAACTGGGACTAACTAACAATTCATTGTTAATTATTACTACATTTTCATTTGTGTCTGCCGTAGCCTCGTTTCGCTACTTTCTTTGCTCGTATTGCCCATGAGGTAATATATCTTTCCACGCCCAGTCTTGGCTGTTTAATATTCAGATTACAGGCAGTGCTAATGACCAATTTGTTGGTCGCCCTTTGATTTTCGCCAATTTCCAGACAGGTTGTTTATGTCTCAGTTGTAAAATCATGGGGGTGTATAAATTGTAAACAAAATTGAAATAAAAAGAAAATGAAATAATATTTAAAAAAAACATATTTAAAACAAATAGATTTTTAATTAACTCATATTTCAAGTCTTTGTATTTGTTAATCGGAAAATTTGGATTTTTATTTCCGACAGAAAATAAATGCAATTTTTCCTTATTTCTCAATATCTGCTAAAAATCTTAGCTGAATTAAATATTTTGTAAAACAGCTTCTTATTGTGTATAAAATGCCTTTATTTAAAAATGAAGATAAATTAATTTTGACATCATAAATTGCTAAAGTGCACATTGAATAAATATTAATATGGAGTAGGCGACAGGCTTTTAAGTACTGATTGCTTGAGCAGTTGGTCCTTCTTATTTTCCAGCCGGAGGTTTAGTTGCTCTGGTGGTGGTCGTAGTTGTAGTCCTTTTGTTTCTGAACTTTTCACCGAATCTTTCAAAAAATCCGGTTCCATTGTTATTGAACGGTGGGAATCGCAGCTGTCCAAGGTTTTCCGCATCCTCCACCACCGGAGCAGCTTCAATGGGCTCCTCGTTGTTCACGGCGTCTTCCTTGGCTGGTAGGGACGTCTTTTCATCTTCGACAGGAAGTGCCCAGGCCAAGGACACCAAAAGGCCAACAATGAGGGCGAATTTAATCTGACACCCGAAGAGTTTGTTGCTCAAGCCGTTCATCTTGAATCTGTTGACTTTCGGCCACCTCGATTGGCAGTTTTATACCAACGCCAAGTGGGACATTTGATTTAAAATCAATTAGGAAGCTCACGCAAAGAAAGCCCGTGAGCCTAAGCCCAGCCAATTAAGTTTGCTAATATAATTAAGCAGAAATTTTAGTACACCGAATTGGTTTTTGGCTAGAGATCCAGTGAAAGTGTTTAAAAAAGAAACCAGAGAAAGAACTGTTTTCAATTTCGGTTTTTTTATGTTCTTTAGGCTTAACACTTTTTCTAGTGCTTTTGTCTGTGTCAACATAAATCAATTTGTTAGCCCGGCCATTAATCACTGTCCTGCGTCCAATATTTTTCGCCATGCAGGGCTGGAAAAAGTGACAAAATATGTTGAACGCGCCACAGGGAATTCTGTTGATATTTATAGCCACTAGCAAGTTTAAACAGTGTTTGGTTTTGCATTTGATGAATCATTTTTATTCAATTGCTTTAAGTTATCTGAATAAATACTTATTAAGTAAGCTCTTAGGCAGGCGTAATCTTCGTTGTTTTCGATGAACCTGAGTGACATTTACCACCGCCAAGAGACATGTGATTTTGTGGGAATGTGCAATAAATATGGCGCAATCATGATCGACTTTAGTATCCTTAAGCATTGTTCTTGAGCTGGCCAAGAGTCGAGGGACCGTTTCAGTTTTTCTCTTTTTTTTGTGATTTTCTTTTTTGGTATGACGCAGCTAACTAACTAAATGTAACTAAATAATTATTGACTACGAGTTAGGCCATTCTTCAGGGAAGTCTTAGAGGGATAGGTTGGTAGGAAATGAGGATGAAGTGAAGGGAAGTTGAAGTTGAAGAAGGGTGAAGCTTTGGTAGGGTAAGATATAGCAGGTGAAAGATTCAGGCTAGTTGTAGCGTGGTTTGGATGGGTCGGTCGGTGGTTTCTGGCTTAGAAGGGCTGGGCCAGGCCATAGTGGTTGTAGGCCAGATCGGCGGCTCCAGCCTGACCATTGCGGCTCCAGTCGGAGTGCACGATGTCGGCGTTCAGGGGGCTGCCGGTGATGTAGGCGGTGGTGATGTGTTCCTTCTTCTTGGCCAGCAGATCCTTGAAGAAGGTAGCACCTGCGGGCAGAACCAGTGTTAGGGCTGCCTTTCGAAAGACCTCTGTGGAAAAACTTACCAGCCAGGATGAGGGCCAGGAAGGAGATGGCCAGAGCCTTCAGCGAGATGAACTTGATGATGGTGAACATAATCTTGACAACGACCGCCTTCTTCAGCTTCAGGGCCAAGAGAAGGGGCAGCAGCATCTTCTTCATGCGCTTGCTGCGGGACTCTGTTTTGTGTGGGAGAAAGCAAAGAGAGAAAGTGGGGAATTCAGCAATGCTCCTAAAAGTATTCAACGCCTGGCAGTCGAGTGAAAGCTTTCACTTTGCTTTTCGGCAGAGCAACTAAGTATGCCAGTAGTTTTGCTCTTGGCAGTTTTCTTTGTGCTCAGTCGAGTGGACCTCAGTACTTTTAGCCTTTTGAAAGTGAACTTTAAGTTTATAGGGGGAAAAAATGGAATTACTTTGAGTGCTAGTACGGATGTCTAAAATTAATCACTAATCCGTAATGTGGCCGCTTCTATATTAATTTATAAGCATTTTATCATGACTTTAGATTTGGTTTTCCGTTCTCAATTTGGATATTAAAATGGAAAAGTGATTAGAACTGTTTGAAATTTAGTAAAACTCGAATAATGCTACTTAGAGGCACTCAGTTCTAGACTCCTTGAAGAAAGCCACCATCACTCACCCTCCATGGCGCGTCCGGTGTACTCGTTCTCGGCATTCTCCTCCTGCTCATCGCCGGAGAAGCTGAGGTTCAGCTCGTGGGTCTCCAGGTAGCGCTCGGCGCGGTCCTCGAAGGACTCGACGGCCTTGGCGGCCCCGAAGCTGCGGCCCGTCTCCGATCGGTCGATCCGCAGGCCGCCGAAGAGCGCGACGGACTCCTCGCCGTCCAGGCGGTTCAGCATGTTGACCAGGTCCCGCTCGCCGTTGTCCTGCGATGGCAGGGCCATGGAGCCGCACACAAGGCTGGCCAGCAGCACAACACATACGAATTTCGCGCACATTTTGGTTAGCACTTGGGGATCTCGACTATTGAGCTTTTGAGGGTTATAATCCTTGGGGACGGCTGCCTGGAGCGGATGAGTGCTGCCTTTGTGAACGGGAATCGCTTTGTGATTAATTGAATGCACTGCCCCCGCGTTTTATACCATTTCGATTCAACGACGATCGACCAATTTTGTGGCTAGAAATCGCGCGCCAGGCCAAAACGCACCGCACCGCGCTGCAATAACAATAACAATACCGAAAACCAATACCAAAATCCGAAAACCAAAAACAAATTATGCAAAGCATATGCGTATGCTACCTGGCCGGCAATTTCTTGACCATATTTCCACGCACGTCGCGATGTCAACGAAAGGGAAGTGGCCAGTGGGAGTCGATAGTCGGCAGTCGGTGGTCGGCCGGCTGAATATGATTTTTGTATATACATATATTTTATATAAGCAAGTGGCCCGATTTCGGGTGCTCCGCCGTTATCCGAGTCCTAATTGGCATTCAATGGAGTCGACGGGGCGACGTGTTCGGATTGCCTGTGCCAGATTCTTGGCCGCCTGTTCCTCCCATTGGGCCATTGGGGGGCCCGGGGACTATGTGCATAGTGGGGGATCTGCGAGACGAGAGCCATCCCTATTTGGTATGCCCCGCCGGTGGTGATTTAATGCACCATTTGGCCCAGTTAGTTGCTCTGGCCCGGCGCTTTCAACGCTTTCGATTTCATTCTCCCCTTGCCGAGTGGCGTTTGCGGCTCGTTTTCTATTTCAATTGCTTCTAAATCTGCCTCCAAAAGAAAGCTGAATTGTAGCACACCGCTGCATATATCTCTTTTCAATCGCAAAGTGACACTTTTATGAGCATAAGTAGAAAGTTTCTGGCAAACAATTAACATGCCGAGCGGCCGTCACATGGCCACTAGACACTCCAATTATGAGCAGGGCCGCAAACTTGCCAAAAACTAAATCCCCAGCTTATCAGCTCTTTTTTCTGGCGTATTTTGCTGTCCAGCAACAGAACCTGCCACAAGTTTTAATTGCCAGCCGCAAACTTGTTGCCGCCCAGTGGGCAAAGTTCCAGATATATTTGTTTTCGGGGTCTGTCAGCATTTCAATTAAGCCCTGGGAAAGTCTCTGCCCACAGGTAAACACGTGCGTGGAGTTACGGATTCAATTTTTTCGGGTGCAATACTCTTGGTTTTATTCAAACATTCGACTTGACTATGCTGCTGCTGCTGTTGCGTTGCGTGGCAATAAATTAGTTAATTACATTTCGAATAAATTACTACGGGCTAAAGGTTTCAAAACGAAGGCACATCAGTGGCGTCCGGAGCGCGTCCTGTCTCCTGGCCATTCTTACTGCTGCTGCTGGCCGGCGTAGGCCAACTGCTGGGCATCGGACTCGTCGCCGATGCTGCGGGCATAGGGATAGGAGGAGGAGGCTCCCGAGCTCCAGCCGGCACTGGCGGGCGCGGACCAGGCGTTCGAGCTGTAGCCTCCGCCGATGGCGTTTCCTCCGAACTTGTTGCCGAATCCGCCCAGCAGGCGGGAGCCTCCGACGAGGATGGCCAGGAAGAAGGCCAGCTTGGCCACGATCACGGCCTTGAAGGTCAGCAGGGCGAGGAAGCCGAGCACCAGGGGAATGACTGCGAACAGCTTGGCTCCAATGGCCAGGGCCAGGGGTCCCAGCATCTTCTTGATCTTGCCGCGGCCTAGAATTGGATGTTATGCGGTTATTATGGCTCGTGGGGAAGAGTTCTGGGCAAACACACCTTCATCGAGGGCACGAGCCACCTGCTGGGTGGTCTCGGCGGGCAGTTTGAACTCCAGGCTGTGGCTGCTCAGGAAATCGGAGGCACTTGAGATGGCCAGATCCACCAGACGACCAGTACGCTCATCGGCATTCTGGGGCAGCTCGGCGTACACATCCTGCTCGCTCAGGGACTTTCCGGTGCGGGCAACGGGACTGGCGGGATCTCTGGAAAATTATAGTAAGGTAAATATGAATTGAGCATTCAAAATCTACACTACCTATTTATTACTACTTGCTAATTTATCTAATGTCTATAACTGTTTGGAATGATATAAAACATGTTACGTTGAGATAGGCATTATTTTGCATTAATTAACAGATCTATTTTAAAGCCTGCTTCTCAGCAATTGAAATATATTTATAGCTTAATATTTCTTGACTTTTTTCCTAAATTGTAAACTTTTTGACTAGTTTTAAACTAGTGCCTAGTTGATTTGCACTTAAGGCCCTGACATATTACATAATGTTTCGATCATGGGCAATTTTTCTAGATTACTTTATGTCAGCCGTTTGAACAGCTTTCCTTTTGAACTTGATATCATAATTTCTTCTGAACTAACTTTCTTGTAAGACTTTCGGCAAGCTCTGTGATGCAACCACTTAAACTAACACGGATCGCCGATTTCATCAGGCACGTTCTGTTTTCAGTTTCGGTTTCGATTTCGTTTCTGTTTCAAGAATCAGGTACTTTCACTACAAACAAACACACACCTCTGGAAGGTCACTCCGCTGGCCAGCTCGATGTTGTTGCTCCTGGCGGCGCGATTCAGGGCGGTGATGCCCTTGACGGCCAGGCAGGTGGCCATGTCGTCGCTCTCCAGACAGGCGCCCAGATATCTGGCGGCCCGGCCCAGGGTGTTATCGCCCTCAACGCGGTTATCTTGGACACTGGGCGCGGCAAAGGCGCAGCTGGCCGCCAAGAGGGTCACACAAGCGATGGCAAACACTTTCATTTTGATTTGAACTGGTTAATTCGCGGTTAATCCTGGCTGGTATAGCTGATCCGGCTGATTCTGAAGATCGGGCTGCTGCTTCTCTTCGGGAGCGCTGAGATGAGTTTGATGTATGCGTCTCCGGACATCTAGCCTTATATATCGGGCCCTGGCCGCTCAGCCGGCGTCGCAGTCGGTGCGCATTACAAAACAATTTAAAAGTAAATTAAATAAAACCCACTGAGAGACGGCGGAAGCTATGGCCAAGACGCGAAAAAGAGCGCACTCCGAATTGGAGACCGGGCCCGAAAAAGAGTCACAGACGCAGCCGCAGCCACATAAATCTGGAGAACGGCGGGGAAATGAAGTCAACTTGTTTGTTAAGTGAACATGTTCATTTCGGGCTGCCTTTTTTTCGGCAGCGCCGCTCCGGCGACGTCGTCATCCGTCAACGTTGACGTCGCGGAGAGAGAAACTTGTGCTTGGACTTAGCCATTGGGCGAAAAGGGGCGCCCTCGAGTAAACAATCGGCATCATTGGATAGGGTCTGCACGGCGAAAAAATAACTGGGGTTACATAACTTCAACCTGCCTATAAACGAAACCTTTTCGGTTTCTTAAAAAAACCTCAAAGTCAGCTAAATCAAGAGAATGCGTTCTAATAAAGGAATATATTAGTTCTAGATCGGAAACACTACAGAAATTGCTCTGAGACAACCCAGAAAATCATGCAAGTTTAGATGGTTGTTGCTTATTATTATACCCGTTACTCGTAGAGTAAAAGGGTATATTATATTCGTGCAAAAGTATGTAACAGGGAGATGGAAACGAAAGTACTCGACTATATCGTTCTCTCTTGTTTTGGATTGAAGGTATTTCTAAATATAATTATTCTAATTGTGGAGAGTTTCGAATCCGCTTACAAAATCCTAATAAAAAACACGAATCTCCGAAAACAAAATAAAATTTGGAAACTTTTATTATTATAAATATTTTAAGTTTTAAATAACTAACTGAAAAGGGAATTCTGAGAGGGTTAAAATCTAAAAGGCCTCCTAATCGCTGTAATATAATGCCAGAAAAATAATATTTTTGTTATGTAATGTAAGTTTTCCCCGGTGTATGTGGTCTATACTTGGGCATGGTCTTTGGGCCCGATACAACGCCCTCAATGAGGCTGGGGACCGGGCCCTGGTGTTTACCAGAGGTCTGAGTCGCGTTTGCAATCGCCTTCGCGTTTACGCTCAGCTTTCATCCGACTCTCGCAATACCCAAGTCACATATTTGCTAATTTATTGACGCTTCTTAACCGATCCGGTTGCCGTATATTTCACGGAGCCCATTTATGAACGCAAAAATGTGTTTTTTCTTTCTCCAGCATAAATGGGTCACTCTTATTTGCTGTAGTTTTTGTTGGTACGGTTAGGATATGGTGAAATAGTGTTTAGCACCTCGATGATTGAACTGGACTGTGTGGCGAATGTGTCTATGTGGTAATAATTGAAAGTTAAGTGGGTAAAGTAGGTGGAGGTGAATGAGAAGATTTTGCCGGCATTTATATAACAAGCTGAAAGGAATTTGCAGAGCGCAGTTGGAGGAGCTCAGAGAAACATGACAAATATTTTGTACTGCCTCGGGCAGTGTGTAGAAAAGCATTTTATCTCTTATTTTATCGATTTGTAATGGAATAGTTTACTTTAAAGCATGGCAGGAAAGCCAAAGCAAATATCTAATCCGGCAAACACCTCAATCAATAAAATAAAATAAAATTCACTTTTATTTGTCCAAGATAGTTGCTTTAAATAAATCTAATTGCTTTACTTTTTTTTCTGAAATTGAAATTTATTTATTAAAAAAATCATGAAAAATGTTGATGCTAGAATAAATCATTTTATGTATTTTGTTTTTTTTTTTTTTAATTTTAATAGCTCTTACTTACGACGAGGTACGTTACTTATTGCCAAATACCTAAGTTATATTCAGGGAATAATTTATTTTATTATAGCTCTGAACAGAAAATAAAAAAACGCTGTAAATCCCAGTCTTGGAATTTGCAGGCAGAACTTACACACATGGATTTTTTAGAATTCTGCAAACAAATCACACGTTTCCCCTATCATTTGACTGAATCTGCACTCAATTGCCGAAAACAAAATAGTTTCTCTCGCGACCTGAGACATTTTTACAAGTCTATCAAGCGGCGGTGTGAACTTTATGATTCATCCATTCAGACATCCAGCCATCGAAGATTTTCCCAGTCACGTTCTGTTATCACGGCCTGCATTGTGACGGTTTATGTTGCTAGCCGAGTTTCTCTGCCTGGCATTGCATCGTAAAATCTCGCGTTTCTGACAAAAGATCTCTATAAAATCGAAACAACTTCAATTTTTGGCAGCAACAAAATTTGTATTTTTATTGTCCCGCAGCAGCTTATTAAAGGCAGTCCATTCAGCGGCAGGGGGAAAAAAACAGCCTCACTCACTTTCATTTATATTACAACGAAATGCGACACTAAATGTTGCCTGCCCTCAATGTTGTTGTTCGTGTTCGTGCTCGTGTTTTTGTTGCTAGTGTGGTTTCGTTGTTTTGTTGTTTTGTAGTCTTGCTTATTGTTATTGTTATTGCCGGCTGATTGTTGCTGGGCAAACCAGCCGCGGGCGTCGGCTTGTCACACGCTGCGTATGAGTGACGCGCCTTTATTTTCGGTTATTGTTTTAGCCGCGTAAAACGGCCAAAAAGCTGGCCGAAAAAAAAAGAAAGTGTGCTAGGCATGCCTTATTGAGCATATGTATTTCGCCCAGTGATTCACTTGCCGCGCCAATTTGCATAGTTCCCCGGAGTCCAGATTGCATTGCGGCATTTCATTCATGATGATGAAGATGATAAACCGCATGCCATTGGCTTGGCTCATACGCGATCCAGTTTTTCGCCTTCGTTCATTCATACGATTCGCGTCATCGTTTTCGTGAGTGAAAGTTATGTAATTTCGTGAGTTTTGCAATCTGCAGTGCGCACTGCTAAACCGGATGGTTCGACGGATAAACGTACGGGGACCTCCAACGCGCAGTCAGTATCGTGTCGGGTTTTATTACCCGCCTAACTGTCAAATCAAACAAAATTTCTAAATGCCAATCAATAAACAATTTCTCTTTTCTTCGTTGCGGTTTTCGTTGTCTGCCTCCGAGAACTGTCAATGTTGCACTTTGAGAAATAAGTTTTACAATAAGGTACAAATTAAACAGCAATCAATAAGGTAAGTATTTAGGAATGGAAAATAATTATCATTAATTTTTAATTAATTTGTAATAAATGCAAATAAATAACAGATTTATTATTTTTACAGTATACAAAACAGTATTTTAAAAATTTGCAAATCTTGTGAGTTGAAGTATGTTGAAATCCTAAGTAAAACATTGTGTTTTAGAAATAATTAAACCACCCATATTCTCGAGTTTTATGTATTTTTATAATTTTAAAGCTTTTGGCTCCAATTGTTTTTGGTGTAATTTCTTCTTTTTGCGATAACCTTTCTCAAGGTTTTTTTCCCCAAGCCTGCCCCCCTTTTAATGCGTTCCTGACAGCAGTCTGGTGGGCATTTATTATTTACACAAAGTCAATTAGCTCCGTTTCATTTGTGCGCTTTTCGATTTGCGATTTGTTGCTGGCCGTCGCTCAATTAGCCGGCAACAAGTTGCCATAAATCGATAGCTCACTTTCCTCCCACTCCGGTCATGTGGGTGTGGCAGGTTGGCCGGATGGTCGAGCTCTCTTTCGGCCCCATGTGCGTTTGCTTTTCAAATTAGCCTGCTCGATTCGCAGTCGAGTTGCGAGGCTTTGCCGGCTCGTTTTTATATTTTTGGGCAGCGTACGTTCTACTGACCCATTTGCGTGTGTTTTCATCGAATATCAGCCCTCGAAATGCCAGTGGCATTATTGGAATTCCAACGCAGTGGGGAGACATAAATCTACGGGGCGGGGGAAAATTTCACAGAGTTTGTATGGGGCAAGAGATATAAATTTAATTCATTCGAGTCAAATACCAAAAGGGCCAAATAGTTGAAATTGGCAGCCGAAAGACTTTTAAACTTGAATATGACCCAAAGTCTTGAAGAAATCACAAAAAATTCTTGGAATGGTTTCACGGAATGTTGTCTTGAATTAAATGAAAATAGGTATCACTTTTTGTTGTGTATATCACGTTTTAGTGTGAAAAAGTTATTTCCGAGTAGGTATTTAATTATTTTGTTATAATATATTGTTTTTATTTAGTTAAAAAGGTGTACCATAATATATCATTAATGAAAATGATTTATACTTAAAAACATACAGTTTTGCACGCTTATTCAGTTATTCTATAGGGTAAATGCTTTAAAAAACTCCATGAAAGAATTTTAAAATTCCCAATGGACGATTTCTTTCATCTTTTGACCGTATAAAGCTAAACGAATTCCGCCATCTGCCGCACACATGTAATTCATTCCCAGCCAAATTGTATCTTTGTGAGCTCGTTGGGTTAAACGCAAAAATACCAGCAGGTGAAATTGATTTTCTTTTCATTTGTGCAAATATGAAATGTCAATATTGTGCGTAGTCGTTGCTGTCATTGTCGCTCGGCTGAGAAAGTGCAGTGCCAACTCAAAGTGTTTTTCATGCATCGAGCGGATATACATACATACTTAAATACGTATGTATGTATGTTTGAAAAATATTGTTTTTGGCTCAAAGGTTTTTTGGGTCGTTGCTAGTTATGGTATTTGCATTTAAAAAATTCATAGCCATTACCTTGCGGGCACACTCCGGTTCAAAGCCAAAACAAATTCAATTCACTTTGCCACGAGAGCTAGGGCACTTGCCATTTTGGGCTGGGACATTTATATATATTATGCATACCCTTGCCAAGGATGGTGACGTCTGGTGATGTCTGGTGCCTACAAATATTTCATAAAACGCTAAAATCTAAAATTATTTAATACAAACTTGACTAAATTTTAATGAAGTTCCTAGTTGGTTGATCTTCATTGATAATTAGTTTTTGGAATAAATTAAGTACGTTTTTAATTTTACAAACATTTTCTGCTGTCCAATTTCAAAGTAAGTTAAAACAAAATTTTTTTTTTTTTGGTAACCGTACAATTAAGTTGTCTTAAGATGTTGAATTTAGTCCTGCATAATTATTATTTTTAGAATAAATTAACTAAGATTTTAATTTTACATTTCTGCTGTCGAATTTCAAAGTAATTTTTTTTTTATTATTATTTTTTTAGGGACCGTACAATTAAGTCGACTTAAGATGTTGAATTTAGTCCTGCAGAATTAAAAAAATATATATTTATCATTTCCGCCCGCAAGGGTATTTAACTTTTCGATTTGCTAGGCTAGCCTACTTCCTTTTTTTGTTATTTTTTCCAGGTGGGAAAATATGATTAAGTGCGCCTGTGGGATCACTTTTAGCCCTAGCTCGGGCCTAAGTATCATCGCTTTGTTTAACCCATCTGGCTGGGCCCGAAAGAAAGTGAAATTGATGACACAAATGCGCAGACAACAAATACGAAGCGGTGTCTATGCTAAATGGCCTGGTTAAGTAATCTCGTGAGAGCCGCAAACATTGCGCAGTCAGCGGAGCTGAGAATGTTGTTAATAGCCAAAGCCAGAGATGCGATGACAAAGGCCGCCCCGGTGGGTTTCCTCTCGCCTCGCCCTTTCCCCAGTTTAATTGCCCAGCTCTGGGGTCTCAACTTCACTTTCAACGTCTCACTTAGAAAGAAAGATAGGGCCCGTTGTTGATCGATCTGTTAGATACGCGACAGGCATGCGCATACCTGGGTCTTGTACCTCGTATTTCTCGGCTGCAGATGTATCTGTATCTGTATCTGTGTCTGTCGCTGTTGCCCCGCCCCTGCCACACTTGCAATTGTCTTTCTGCTTTTGGCGCCCTACAACTTTCACTTGGGGCGCGATTTGCGTAGGCTGCTAACATAAATTCAGCCAACCGAGCCGCACTTGCACATTATAATCGTCTCCTCATTTCAGCAGGGAATTTATGGACGATTTTATATTTAAATCAAAATCATAATAATAATATTATTTATTGTCTAGCACTAATTTACTCAAAAAGTCGTATAATGTAATCGAAGAAATACATTTTACACACTGGAATATTTATTTTATACTTCAATCTTTTAACATTTGAAAGAACAAATAAAATAAGGTAACAATATTTTTAATTTTCTTATCATGAAGAAAATATAGTTAAATATTTATAATTATTAAATAAGGTAAAAATTCTAGGTAAAGCATAATAAATTGTGTTAATTTGTTTCAGAAACTTTTAAATTAACTAAATTTAACAACTTTGTATAATTGTCCTTACTTTACATTTTGTCGAATGTCATACAATATTTCCTTTTATTTTTATTTAATTGGTAAACTAATTTTCCTTTAGTAGGTTAAATTGTAATTAGTTTGGTTAATGTTCTAAAATGTTGTTAAAGTCCAAAATGGATATTGCCACCCAAGGTGTGGCTCGTAGCTCTTTGTTGCATCGACTGCAGCATGCTGATTGATTTGTGTCAACCTGTTTGTTGACTTTGGCTTTCGGTCGTGCTCTTTACATAAGTCAGTCCGTCGTTTGTCGGCGTTTATTGCAACAGGCACTTGCGGAAGTGCCGCTTCCAATGCGACGACTTTGATGGCTTGGCTCTGGTCACTGGTCGATTGCTTGGGATTTTTGATGGGGACGGTGCGCATGCGCAATAAACCGTTTTATGCATAACGGAACCGTAGTGCTGTTAATTTTTGCGCTGCGTGCATACAGCTAAATTCGACAACGGTGCGGCTACGTAACGTCGTCAAAGTCGGGCGAGTCATGTGCTAATTAATCGTTGATGAAGCTGGGAGTTACGTGGCCTATGTCGGAAAAGAGATGTTTGTAATGATGGTCAAGATGATTTGATTTCACATTAACACTAGATTTATATACACATTTATTCTTTTCTGCAACCAAACATTTTTTTACATTTTAATTTTTAAAGGCTTTTTAAAAACATTTTCGGTTTACCAGAGATTTTACTCTTTTTTAAACACTTTTACTTTCGATTCTTCATAGCTTATAAAAATGGTTTGTACAGATTGTCGAAGTTATGGTCTTTAGATAGTCCTAATGGTATAAAGGGTTGTCGAATGGGCATCCAACTGCTTCCACTGGAGGAAAGATCCGAGCCATGTAATCCTTTGACGAGCGGTGCATGGGAATGAATAATCTCCAGGCGATCATGTGCATGTCCTCCGGACATTATCCATTTTAGGGCCAACAGACCGGAAGTGGCCAATGCTATTTTACCCATTACAAACGATGAGGTCGAAAGTGCCGTCAGCCATTTCAAGATCAAGGGCAGCAAGACTACTTTGGCAACAGCTGCGGCCGCCAGAAGAGGATAAACCATTTTCATAAGTTTTTTTTGTTTCTTGTGCTTTCCGCGACCTGTTTGATAAAAATCACAAATAAGAGTCAAAATTAACACAAGTTGCACATTTTTACTACACTAAAACAAGAGAGAACGCTATAGTCGGGCGACCCGACTATCAAATACCCGTTACTCAGCTACAGATATATAACTTTAATCGCGTATAACTTTTGAACGAATGGTTCGATTTGAAAAATTCCTTCTACATTTCGATAGGTATAACTAAACACAACAAAATTAAATTTATACTTCTCCGGAATCTATAAATATAGAGGGGCGTGGCACTCGGCTGAAATAAACTTGCGCTGCGTAGGAAGCCCAAGAATATGTGCGGGTAATCCTAACTTTCTAGCTTTTGTAGTTTCCGAGATCTCAGCGTTCACGGCTATATCGACTCGGCTAGTGACCCTGATCAAGAATACATATACTTTTTATACTCACCGAAACGAGACAAACATAATAGCAATGTAAGGATTTTAAGTAAAAACTGGCATATCTATCTGGCTATTGGTTATCTTCATGTCTGATAGATTATTTAGAATATTTTCAGATTTCGAAATTCAATACGCTGTTACATTTTCCTATTTGCACTTATTTTGATATACTTGAGTAATAAATTCTCAATGTAAATAGAAAGCAAAAATCTTTTGAAATAGTCACCCTCCAAAGGAAATAGATAAAGACCCACCTTCGTTTGACCAGCTCTCTAGCATGTTGTTTACCTCCTCTGGACTGAGATCGTCGTTGATCAGGCTGTGAAACTGGGCTTCGGCCATCGTTAGCCACTCGCGTTCCATTCGCTGTTGCTCGGTGGCAGCTTCCTGTTCGGCGTCTTGTTCTACGGCAGCCACAATAGCACCACCCATCTGCACCATTGGCGGAAGGCTGTAAGCTCCGCCGAAGGACACCATCCACAGCAGGTGCAGAGTCAAAATTGGGATAGATATCTTGAGCATGTTTACACCGTTACACCGTTCTCAGACGACTGAGCAAAAGTGGGCGCCCACTGCAGACTGCTGGTAATGGGGCACTCTCTTCGTTGCACTCCGCTGCATTTCGATTCAATTGGGGATCTGTATATTCTTGGCCAATTGGTGGCCACTCTGTGCCGCAACCGTTCTTCTTCTGCTTTACACAAAAAGAAAGTTCTAAGCTTAAAAACTTGATATAACTTTTGCCTTGAAAATGTTCAAGTTTTTAATTTGCATACACCATAAAATTAGAAATAATACAAATCCATTCGCTTCGTAAAATGAAAATGTAGTTTCTTTAAGAAAAACCTTCAAAAGGCTATCTTTTTCCAGCAACCAAAACGGTTTCATTTATTTTTGTACATTTAAAGAAGGAAACAGTAAAGCTGAATAATTCACTCGTGATTTATGATTCTACTTTTTCCCAAGTGTTCTACCTTGTTTTCGCTGATTTTGTTTTGCTCCGTCGATTCAGTTTTACTTGAGCGTGAACGGACACATTAAATTTTCCCTGCTTTAATGAACGGCTCACTGCAGACGTTTCACTGTAACTGTGGCTCTATTGTGGTTGTTATTGGGCTGTGTGCACCACTCTTGTCGGGGGTCAATTGCTCCGACCATCAACAAGTAAAAACTCTTCATTATCGTTTGAGGGAATTTTACTCGGTCCGTTTCGGTTCACTTGCCCTTTTTCTTTGGCAGCCAGCATTTTCCATTTCTTAGCTGTGCAAGGAAAAGCTTTTCAGGAAAATGCTTTCAGTTACTCACAGATGGAGTTACCCCTTTGCCATTTTGTATCAACATAAAGACACAAACGCATTAACTTCCCAAGAAATAAATAAGTTAGACAGGAACTCTACAGTCACACAAAAAATATTTTAATAGCTTTAGTACCTTTTTAGATTTACAAAAGCCTAATAAACTGAAATTAATTAATATGAATAATATAATTAAGAGTAAATAAACCATTAATTTATTCTTGAAAGTATAAATATCAGAAATGATTGCAGTTATTTGTAATTAGCCTGACCTATCTAAATTTCCAGGAAAACCTTTAGTTAAGGCAACAACGTTTGCTTTATTAATTGGACATCAATTTCCAATTTAAAATATACCTATCGCTGCCACAAAATTCAATCAAATTTGTGTGTCCATAGCAGACCCAATGAAAATTATATTAAAAATTCATTAATAACATTGCCATTAACATGAATGGCCCTGAAAATATTTTGGATTCCATTTAAAGGCTTTCCGTGAACTCGTGTTTATGTAAATTTTCAATAATGCCCCGTGGCTGATGGCCGGATGGCCTGCAACGCAGAAATAGGATTAATTCAATTTCACCAATATTAAGGTGGCTAACGAAGTCAGCTTCTACAATTACTCGAGTTGGCTAGATGGAGTATATGTATATTCGCCGGGAAATTAAATAACGTCCAAAGTGAATTAGGTGTGGCCCAGACGAGACAAATGGACTTATCTTGTCGGGCCGCACATATGTAACTCTGGCCCTATGTGCATGCTATATATTCAGAGGGCGTCCAAACACATTCAAATGCACACGCGTGCCTCGGAACTAATCGCAGTCAGCAGTCAACATTCGTTAGCGCTTTTGCTGTCGTCACTTTTCATGCCCAAAACCCTGACTTTACCAACTGCAAAGTGTCTGCGGAATTTATCGTTGCTCGGGTGTCAGCGGTACTTTTATTTGGCATCCGGTTAGCTGCTGAAACTATACACTCCCTTTTCAAGGTATTTTTGGGGAATTCGGCTATATTTATGATAATTGGAAAATTCTTTCCTTAAGTTGTTGAAAAAGCAATTTCTTTTTATTTTATATTCACTTAAATATTTTTGTACTAAGTTATAAATTGGGATTCTCTTCTGCAACATATTTTAGTTTTTAATTTAGGTTAATTTCGTACTATCATCAGAAATTAATTATTTTTAAATTAAAGTTTTGTATTTGCTAAACATTCTCTTAACATTACTGACCTAAAATTTAAATAAATACATATAACCAATGTGCCCTTTCTGCAAAGAAATTTTAAATTAAAATTTAAAAAATTAAAAAAAACATTTTGTGGAGAAGGCTGAGGGAAGAAACCTCCGTTAGCAACCAGGGTATTCAAATTTCTTCTTGTCTGATGCAATATTTTAAATTCGTTTATCGTACTTGGGAGACTATGCCGATATATACAAATACTTCATTTCACTTGAGGGCGCGCCGTTGCTATCGATGAAAATCGGCGTCGCCTGTTTATAGCCACTAGACAAATCAATGCTGGCTGGCTGAACAGCCGGCCAACTTTAGTCCAAAAGCTAATCTAAATGTGCTCAAAATCGGAACTCATCAGAGTTTCTTCAAGACGAGCGACTTGCTGGCATGGCCACCTCCGGAGCTCTTTAGGCTCATTACGGCCGTAAAGAGAGCGAAGAAGAAGCCGGCCAGACCCGTGGTGCCCACGAGCAGCGTGAGCCCGCCGATTAAAACCGGGATGAGGGTGAGAAACTTCAGTTTGTAGGCAATCAGCAGGGGGAACAGCAGCTTCTGGATCTTCTTCTTCAGCTTCTTGAGCTTGCGGCCCTCCGATTGCGAGGCCAGGCGTTGGGCGCGACCTTGAATCAGGAGGTCCTTTGATGTTGCACCTGGCAGTATTGCGGTTGCTGCTGCTTCGCTTGTGGTGGCATCCAATTTATTTGAACCGGTCTCACCTGCGAGTAGAGGAGCGGAAGCACTAGTTAGCCACGTAATTAAATGGTCAGTCACAGGCGCCCTGAGGTCATGGTCGCTCGTCAGTTGCACAAGCGCAGGGGGGTCGCGGTATTATCAAGTATGTATTGGATTGAGAAATCTGGGAAGGATTGGCTTACGGCTCAGTTAGCCGTTTAAAATCAAGGTTAATGTAGAAAAATGTAGAAAATAATCAGGCAAACAAAATAAAGGCATCTGAGGTCTAAATATCTTTAAAAAGCTCACTTTTGAATTTGGCAACAAGAGAGAACGCTATAGTCATGAAATACCCGTTACTCGTCTAAATGAGTGCGAGAGAGATGAAGATATGCAGTCAGCAAAGAGACTCATTATTTAAATGGTTGTTATTATTATTATTTCGGAAAAAAAACTCCGTTGTTTGTATGTGGTATTTCATATAAGAAACACTGATTCAAAGATCTTTTCTTTTGCTATAAAAAAATCTTAATATAAAGAAAATTCGTCGACTGCTTTACGTCTCTTTGAAAATTTGTATAAGTAGTTAAAAGGCATTTTGGCATACAAAACATGTTAATACACATACGACTAGCAAAAATAACTTTCAGTACCTATTTTTGAGAAAAGAACTGATTTCCGGACAGGGGATGTTAGAATTTTTTTCCAGATAAAGCCGTTAAAGAAAGGACAGATCTGTCCGGAAAAATGACAAAATGGCAGCACTGGTAATTTCTAAATAGTTCTTGACACCTAGCTTTTTAAAGAATTTTCTGCAAAATTACCCACCTGCCTCATCGCTAATCACGCTCCTCAGGGCGTCGCAGAAGTTGCGCACTTTAACCAGAGCTCGTTCGAAGGGTTCCAAATAGGGTTCGATTCCCCGGAGCGACGCCTGTTCTGCTGCTCCCGCTGCCGTAGGAAGGATTTCGTTTTCAGCATCATCATAATCATCACCATCACCGTTAACCGGGTGGGTTAAAGTCGCAGCCACCTCGTAAACTTCCGGGTCGGCTTCCTCCGCTTCTGGCAGCTGGTGTAGGAGTTGGCCCCGTCGCATCTGCTGGCTGATGGCTAAAACGTAGCTGGCTGGATCGCTGGGAGGAATCGGTTTGTAATTTCCGCCTGGCGACGGTGAGCTCTCGTTATAGCGGTGGTTGTAGGCGTAGAAATTGACAGGAAGTCGTTCCGGCTCCTTTCGCCTTTCCCGGATCTCTTCTCGCTCCTCCCGCTGCGGCTGCATTGAGCTGGGCGCTGTCGCCTGGAGGATGAGCCAATTGTTGTGCTGCGTGAAAGGCTGCCATGCATTCATCTCCAGCTTTAGTTGCGGGCCCTGGCTGCCGGCGGAAGTGGAAGTGGAAGTGGCGCCATTTAACCGACTGGCGGCGCTCCTTGCCACCTTCATTGTTATGAGCCCGTAAATGCCGAGCACCAACACCTGTCGCAGCCACATTTTGGATTCGATTTTGCTTGTGGGTCCTTCGGCTGGGCTTTCCACTTCGCACACGCACTCTGCACGCCGTCAAGAATCGAACTGTGAGGAGGTGAATGTTTCGAGATCTTTGAAGACCAAATTCTACTGGCCATTCGACAATTTATGGTGCTCTCTGGTTGAGCGATTTAACGGCCTTTCGCCGAAAAGTGCTGCGGCTTTTTACTTGCGGTCAACCGCCCAGTTGATCCCCCTGATAGCTTTTCACATCCAAGACTTTTACCTAGCACACACAAAGAGAAATGGGGTAGTATAAAATAGGTTTGAATAAATCACTTTGCACATTCTATAAATCTGTAGCTACTCTTTGTAAGCAATTTATTTACTATTTGAAATGTTATTTGGATTTTTAGAGGTTAAAGCTACGCATTGAGCGAAGAAATAAAGCCGAATTTATCGTAAACCAAACAACAACACAGAGAAAACGAATTAATTTTTTACTTTTAGACACATTTTTGTACTTAAAGCTTTTGCTAGTTTTTGGCCTTTTTTTTAAGCACTGTTTTTTATTCTATTAAACAATTTTTTTTTACATTTGCGTGGACTTTTCAATCGAGAAATTTTGGTAGAATTTTTTTTGAAGTCAGCACATTTGCAGGTGAGCAAATCGACGAATTTTTTTGGAATCTGCAAATGATGTGTGACATATTGGCAGATGACCCATAACAAAGATTGGGTAAAAAATAAACTATATTATTATTTAAATACCGATGTTCATTTTGACAAATTCCTTCATTGGCGCCTCAAAAAAAATGGAAGTTGATTTTTGGTATTCGAGTTTAAAATTATTTTTAAGCGAAGACTGAGACCTAATTAATTAAATACATTCTAACTGACTGTTCATGGTTTCAATGTAAATTGCGGAAACTTTTGCACAAATTTAAATGTTTACTTTTATTTATTTTTTACATTAGAATAAACATTTTTCGCTGTGTACACTCGCAAAAGGGTAAGCCGTCAGGCGTAACCGGATTGGGTGGCCACTTCCCAGTTCCCACTTATGTAAATTTTCACAGACGACGAGTGGGGTCTCATTGGCAGATCGAAGATTAACGCTCCAGGGAGCACAACACGTGCTGCTAAGCCCATTGAGGCATGGCCACTTTAATTACAAAACAATGCTTCGAAGCCCCGTTTCGTGAGTTTTCACTTTTCGCCACCTTCCTACTTTATTGCCCTGTTGCACGTTCAAAACCACAAGTCCAACTGATGGCCTTGCACTCGTTGCCACTATTCTATATAGGTTTCCGGCCCTGGGAAAGTGTGCCCAATAGGTAAATTCGCGTAATTGTAGGTCCGTGCGTGCTAATTGGCTCTCTGAACCTGCCACCTGTTACCTGTTGCCTGCGGCGGATACGGTTGGTCTCTGCCACATCGCATCTCAGCTTGCCATGCGTTTAATCTTCCCAAATGGACGATGGGCCACAAGAGGTGAATCGGTGGGCGACTCTGGGCTTTGGGATGCACCGTCTGTGGCGATGCACTCACCTTATTGCTTTCCATTCCCCTGTCACATACTGTTGGGCGCCATCTGTTCGCTCTTCCGAAAGCTGGTAAAAAACCTTGCCGGCTTTTGAACACGTTTCCCAGCTTTAACCTTTTAGTGAAGCTTACTTTTGGGCTTGTGGTTGGAAGAAAAGCCACGAAAAAATGGCTAGTTTTGGTGAAGTGAATGGATGGAGAAAAGCAAGCATCTTTATTCTGATTTGATTGAGCATCCAAATTGAGATTGAAACGTATTTTAAAAAGGATTTAAAAAATGTATAAACGAAAGCGAACATCATCATATGTATGCAACCATTTTCATGACGAATAATTTAACTTATCTCATGTCATTTTGGAACCGAAACCTAATGTTTGGCCTTCATTTTCATGCAGTCCTCGCCAGAATGCAGTGCTCAGCTAGATTCAAGTTCCATTTCTGCTATGTTTCTCTATTATCCGCATTCAGAATGATGTATGGGATGGGCTTATGGCATGGAATAAGTGAAATTTTCTGAGTGATAATGGAGGCTTGTGGGGCAGTTAGATGGTTTAGGCTGAATAGCAATTGAAATGGCTTTCAGAGCATGGCCATTAACGGCTAGCTATGATTGATAGTGGCCAAAGGAACTCATTCGGGGAGCTTAGGACCATAATGGAGAGTGACTGTAGCTTATTTCCTCCATGTCTTCACTAGTCCGAAACCCGTATTTCATCTGGCATTGTTTTGCTGTCTCATGTGTGTACGAGTATGCCGGCCACAGATGATCAAACATGAATCAAGCCAGCTTGAGACATTTAAAGCATTTATTTTTTATTACCGAAAATTTGCATGTGGCTGGTTTTCGGTTAGTGATTATGGTGAGCTAACAACTGGGACAAACAGTCTTGCATTTGTTCGCACTGCTCGTGGCGCGACTATGAGAATATTGCACAGAGATAATATTCCTAGTTAGTTGATTTCAAACTTGTTTTTAAAAATAAATATTGAAGATAAATAAAATATATATTTTTTTTATTACCTTTTAAACTTTAAATGGTGATTATGTGGTAAATAAACAATACAATTTATTTATAATTATTAAAATAAAGATTTATTTTAGTTCAAAACATTAATTTAAGACCTTAATTTAAAATTAACATTTTTGAGTAAAACAATTCTATAGTTATAAACGACATAATTTTAAAAGATTTTTTCCAGTTTACTTGTGACTTTGTGTTATCGATGCTTTTATTCTGTATCAAAGCTCCCTTGTTTGCAACCCGGTTAATTTAGCCGTAAAACTAGTTCAACGATGAAGTCTTCCTACGCCCTGTTTTAATGGAAATCATAAATTAATTTTCGGGAATCGGCCGGGCCACGCCGGCTTTAATCGGAGCGCTGCACGAGATTTGTCTTAACGGCAAAGTCACTCTGATGAGTCAAAAGACCTTGTTTTCGGTGAGAAGTGAAGCGTGTGCGACAAATAGCCGCTCACTAAGCCACCTTTTCTGGGGTTTGGTCAGGCAGCTATTAAATCGAAAGCGATTTTGGCTTTTGGCATTAGTTCTACTTGTGCTTCTCAAGCGTTCGCAATCCGCAATGAAAGTGAGTGGTCCCTGGGAAGGAAACGGACTCGTGAAAGGATTAAATTCGAACTGATATCCTTTTCCCCTTGCTTAGGTATTTGTATGTCTTCTGGCGCTGGCCGCCACTCTGGCAACAGCCAATGCAGGCCTTCTGGAACTTCTGAAGGGCGGCAAGGGCGGTGGTGGCGGTGGCAATGGCGGCGGATACGGTGGTGGCTACGGAGGAGGATACGGAGGTGGTGGCGGCGGTGGAGTCCAGGTCGTCAAAGTGATCAACACCTATGAGGGAGGACATGGAGGAGGCGGTGGCTATGGAGGTGGATACGGTGGTGGCTACGGCGGAGGTGGTGGCTGGAACTCTGGAAGCTACGGAGGTGGTTACGGAGGCGGCTACGGAGGTGGTTACGGAGGTGGTTACGGTGGTGGTCATGGCGGCGCCAGCCACGTGGATGTCTACAAAGTGATCACGACCACCCATGGCGGCAGCTACGGAGGTGGCTACGGAGGTGGTTACGGAGGCGGCTACGGCGGTAGCTACGGTGGTGGTTACGGTGGTGGTTACGGGGGTCAATCCGGCTGGTGGAAGACGAAGTAAGCAGGAGTAGCTGCCTCCAGCGGCATCTATCACCCCCTTTTGCCAGAAATACCCTTCATTTGGCTGTACTCCGGATCTAAACTCGTTTATGTACCTGACAAAAAATCTTCCATAGCCAAGCAACCGGAAACTCTTTAATGACAGTTATTCCCAAATTAGCACAACTAGTTTGAGAAAATCGGCAGACTGCTTGGCGAACACACAAATAAAAGTAAAAGTGAATCATATTTAAATTAAATCAAGAGCGTTTCTTTTCAACTTGTAATTTTATCAATTCCCATTAGCATTTTTGATGGGTCTATATTTGTATGTGAGCCATTCCCTTATTAGCACTATATTTGTAAGCACATAACACTGAAGTCTTTCATTAAAACCGAAGCTGAACTTGAAACAAAACTCTTGTTTTTTGTTTCTCTGAAAATAGCACTCACATTACTAATTAAAAATTAAAGCTACTTTTAGCATAAATAAAAGCCATTATATTGCACACGCCAAGACTTAAAGACAGATTTAGATAAAACAACTTTGCTTTTTAAAGAAATAATAAATTGCAAGATTCCGGATTTTTATGCCTCGAATTTTTGTATTTATATAACAAATTCTATTAATTTTCCTACAACCAATATTAATAAAGTACCTTTATTTTCGTTACTTTTAGTTAAATTTGTAATTAATATCGACCGCATTAAATGCGATAAATATTGGCTTGGCCTTTCTCGTTTTATTGGCAGATAAAATTAAATTACAAAATGCAATTCTTCATTATAAGACCAAAGCCAATTTGACATCATCCTTTTTGTAGTGATTTAATTGCCAGTTGACGTGTTCATTACATAACTTTGCCATGGAAAAGGCTGAATGGAGTAGTCTTCAGGCAATTTGAGAGAAGGACTTTAATGAGGTGGCAGCAAGGGGCTTTAAAGTGATGAAATCCAATGACAAGCACAATTCTTAATTAAAGTCGATTGGGCTAACAGCTTTAACTCACTTAACGCAGGCCCACAGATATTCATGGGCAGGCATAATACATTACTCGACTCAGAACACAACTAATTGGATGATGATTCATTTTGCGTAATTCATTATTGTTCCCCCCTGGAATCTCGGGTATGTTTTGTTATGACCAAAGTCAGGGGCATACTCGTACTGGCACAGCCCACTAACTTTTCTCCTTATGCTCGTGGCCTGGAAAATGTTTACACAGCTGAACTGTGGACCAACTTGCTTCTCGTCTCAAATCTCTTGTGAGCTCGTGTGCTTTGGCCAAAGCAATAAACGTGGGCCATAAGGTTGCCGAATATGGGACAAACACCCTGGGACACTACAACCAGAATTAATGGAAGCCGGAGATGGGGCCAAGTTTTATTGGGACCTCGCCAGGGCAAGCGGAAGTAGTCTCCGGCAAAAGCGTAAATATTTGGCCCAGTATCTTTAAGTTGACCTTCCCGCTATCCCGCCTTCAAGCCAAAAACCTTCCCTTCAGTTGGTATCAGCGATTTTATTTGTATGCTTTTTTTTGCTTTTCTGTTTTTTGAAAACTTTGCTGCTTACATGCGATTTACACTTACGGCTAGTAAATAAATAAATAAGTTAAATAAATTATTACACTTAGTGGCTACGTACAGTTAGACAGGCTAGAGTTAGTGTGAGTGCGCCGGTGGAGTGAGATGGAAACGGAGCTGCCGAAGCGGAAGTACGAGAGGTAATTGGAAAAGCCAGTGCAGTTAGCCATAAGAATCAAAGCGCAGGGAGATGCAGATACAAAGCTGATGTAGGAAAGATGCAGAGGCCGAGTTCAGTAACAGTAAACTCGGATGGAAGAACAGAGCAGGGCAGAGCGATAGGTAAGACAAAACATAATCGATTAAAGCAAATACTAATCATTGTAAAAAATCCGCATTGCCAGTGGGAACGCACGTTCTGGATACATTTCATCCGATGTACCCATGGGTGCCACTGTGCGTCGAGTGAACCGTTGGAAGTGCATCGGGTCTTCTTGTCTGCCCCGCGGTGCAAGTGCAAAAAGAGAGTTTATGTATATCTAATTACAATCCGCCGTCCGTGATTTATCCACAAGATAAATGCAGCTATCTAACACTTGGTGTCACTCCTCCTCCTTCTCCTCCTCCTTCTCCCTTCGCCGTCCTACGAGTTGGTCACCTGCGGCGCCGCTGCCTTCGGATGCAGATGTTGCAGCTGGGGATGGCTCTGCGCGTGCGCCGCCTGCTCCTGCTTGTGGGCCCGGTAGGCCAGCTCCTGGGCCTCGGTCAGGGATCGCCGGTCCCAGCCACCGCCTCCTCCTCCTCCGTTGCCGCCGCCGGACGACCAACCACCGCCTCCTCCGCCGCCGCCGCCGGAGGACCAGCCGGAACTGCCGCCCGACGACTTGCCGGACATCAGCTTCTTCAGGCCGATTATGCCCGCCAGGAGCAGGGCGATCTTCGAGATGATCAGCGCCTTGCCCGCCAGTATGTAGAGCGCTCCCATGGCAATCGGAATCATGCTCATCATCTTCATGGCCATGCCCATCATCATCATGCCCATCATCTTCTTCATTTTGCCACGGCCTGCAAGAAGAATATTGGGTTAATTTAGGGTTTCATTGCATGGCAACATAAACTAGAAGCTAATGGTGTTTTATTTAGGTGCTTTCAAATGAGCCCCAGCAATTTCTCTGAGAAGGTAACCGCATGAACTTACTTCGTTACGAAATCTTATTTTAATGGTTTAAAAAATTGATTAATTTTCTTTTTGTGAAATAAGGGTATACACAATGTTAATTAAAAATTGTAAAATACATTTTCACTTAATTCGGAAATAAAGGTAAAGAATTTATATGTTTAGCAAAATAGGTCCCATAAAATATGTCATTCGTAAATTAAAGAAGTTAAAAGATTATATTAATTAACATTAAAGCTGAAGAAAGTAAAGCACAAAGAAAGCAAAGACGATAAAGTTTAAGAAGAAATGAATTTTAAGTTAAGGTGACTATGTATACAGTAAGACCACGAACAATGGCCATTAGAAAATGAATGCAAAACAATACTCGGAATAATTAGAGCTCTGAAGATCTTCCAAGATCTCTAGAGATTTCTGGCCCTGCAAATATTGAAAAGACGGTGAAAGTGGCAGCTCAATTAAGCAAAGGCTGTGTGAGAATATTTTCCCAGGCAGGCACTTCAGTGAATGAGGCTCTGGCATTCCGTTTTGGCAGCACCGTGTGTGGCTTTCATTTCGCTGCCTTCATTAGGGACACTGCAGGCGATTTCACTCGCCTGGCTGGTGAAAATTGCATTTCGACATGGGCACGTCCATGGATATGGACACGGATATGAAAATGGAAATGAAAATGAAAAAAAACCAAAAATGAAAATGGAAATAGACACTAATGCGGCCCAAAAGACCGATGATCGCACAGTCATAACCAGCTTTAAGCAGCCATCCCAATCGATCGCCGCAATCTCTGGCAACAAGTATTAGCCAAAAATGGCTGTGCCATTGGGAAAGTGTTGGCCAACTTGCACTCCAGCTCCTCGTATCGATTAAAAATCTTGATCAATGATTTGAAAGTAAAAGAAAATTTTCATGTGGCGTGAAAGTAAGTTCACTTTTCATTGCATTGCATTGCGATCTTGATGTGGATGTTGCAGTAAGTGCTTGTGTCAAATTTGTAATTGACGACAGCTCGCATTCAAAATGGAAATGCCAATGCCAGTGGCCTAGTCAAGGAGTTGTTTTTCGTGGCCCCGGCAGAGAAACGTGGTCGCCACTTTCATTGCATTTGACATGGTCATGACATCTAGACATGGCTTAGTTTTTGCTTTTAACTCGTCGTACCCTGCCCTCCAAGGGGGCTATGTACTTAGGCTTCAAGTTTGTTAGACTGGGATCGGTTGTTCATGTAGGCACAAGGGCACAACATCAAAAATGTTATTTAATGTGAATGTTATTTATGATTTTAATTTCCATTTAGTTAAAAGGTTGATTTCAATTTATATTAAATATGTTTTTAAATATATATCAGTTCTAAAAAACAAATTTTTAGGGGATATTTCGTCTTTAAATGTAATTCTTTAAAAACCATTATTTTTAATATTTATAAATGCTTTATGTAAGTTTCCTCTTTATTCCAAATATTTCTAAAGTAAATTATGGTTCGTCAAATACAAAACTAGAGTGGTTAGACTTCGTGCTAACAAAGTTACACCGCGTGCCATGTTTTTCGGCTGTTTTTCGACAACACGGAATGTTGGCATGACATTTTTTTATTCGACGTTGTCGCTACCGTCAGTCTGATGTCGTTGTTAAGGTTTCTGGGTCATTCCTGACTTGCTGGACGAGTTTTCTCGTGTGTGCGTTATAAGAGGGGGGGGACAAAAAATAAAAACAATTGCGCATTTTCCCAGAGCCAGCACGATGTGCCCCTCCGCTTGGTTCCCGCCCCCGGCCAACCCACTCACCCTGTTTACATACAATGCAGAATGATAAGCCAGGAAATGGGCCAGCCAGCGGTTGCTGACGATGCAGTTGCGAATGTCATTGCCAGCTAAGATACACTTCGGAGCATTATCTTGGCTCTAATAACTGCCTGCAAATTACGGGCGATATGGCCAGAGTCACAGCCAGAGTCAAATTATGTCACTGTTACGCGCAATGGATACTGGGGTATTAGCGGTAACCGCAATTAGACCGCCCACAGAAAGTGATGATTGAGATTGAGTGCTGTGCGGTGGATCGATTTGTTTGCCGAAGAAATCTTTGCTTAATTGTGGTGAATTTCGCGAAAGAGACCTGGGATCAAATGTAATAACTGGCCATCGGAAGTCAAAAAATTGAAGAGATCTTTTTGATTTACCAATTAGGGAAAATACCCAAGCTTTAAGGCTTAAGTATCCCACAATTCTGTAAACTCTTGTTAAAATTACCTTATTAAAAAGAAGTCAAATTTGTTGAATTTATTTAAGGCGATTTTGGTTTTGATATTAATGCAAATTCATGGACAATTAAATATTTAAAATATTTTATATATATTTTTTATATTTTATTATATTATTTATACAAAGAAAATTCTGCCCCGCAATAAACTTGATTTAGGAAAGACTATTTTTCTGGTATTTTTAAGCTCAGATGGAGGTTTTTTTTTAAATTAGTCTTTAGTTTCTAATGCTTGAGAAATATTAAAATTCTTAAGAAAAAAGCAATCACTACTTCTTTCGATATTAGTTTATGGTAATTAGTTTCGCTTGACATAATATGTAGTAAAAATTTTAAGAGACTTTACACATCCCAGCCCCTAGACCCCCACCAGATATCGTCTTACCTTCCTCTAAGCCGCGTCCAATCTCGTCGGATGTGAGCTTGGGGAAGCTGACCTGGAGCGAGTGTCCGTTGAAGAAGTAGCTGAGCCGCTCGATGAGCATGTTGGTGAGCTTGGCGTCGCGATCGCTCCCGGATCGTGGCAGCGAGGACTCCAGCTCGTTTTCGCTGGTGGCCGGAGGACGCGGAGCGGCTTCCAGGCGCACCAGCTTGATGCCCTCGGCCACGTTGATGGCGTCAATGGGGGCCAGGCGGTCGATGAACGAGATGGCCTTCTTCTTCAGACATGGCACGAACCCGGCCTCGGCGCGGGTGCACTCGTCGTAGACCCGCAGGATTGTCCGGGCCCCGGCGTTCTGGGACGGACTGGGCGGACTGCCCAGCTGCTCGGTGGCCGCCCCACAACTGCTGGCGAGGAACAACACGGAGAGCAGGCCGACGAGGGCCGGCCAGGGCCACTGCTTGAATGTCATTCTAAGGCACTTTTCACACTTTTCACGACAACACTCGCGACACACCGCGCGACAGGTGCTACACAGGTGGTGGTGGGGCTAGTCCTTGGGCCAAAAAGCTCTGTCTGGAGTCACTGGGGGCAGCTCTTGCACTGGCTGCTGGCTCAAATCAAACTGATGCCCAGCCTTGGCGCGCTTTGTTCTTTTATAGACCTTTCTTTCTGCGCTCGCTCGACGGCCTCTTGATCGCAATTTGATTTTCCTCGGCTTCGTCGGCGTCTTCGGGCCATCAGCTCGTGCTGGCTCTTTTCCTCGCTCGGTTTTCCACGGCGGTGGGAATGGAAGTGCGCCAGTGCTGGTACTGGGTTTTCCGAAGGCAGAAGTAACTGGAAGCTGACAAATTGATATTTCTTTTTAGTGCCATTAGTGTGACTATAAAAAATATTAATTTTAATTTTATGTAGACATTTGAAGCTTTTTTATTAATATTATTTAATTAATGTTCATTAAATATTATTATTTGTGATGGTTTATTTAGCACCTCTTTTTTATGAAATAATAAAAGAGTAATTTATGTAAGTTTATTAAATGTTTTAAATTACTTATTTTTCGATTAAATATTAACCTGGATTCAGACACCGAAAATACAAGAAAACGGTCCTGGAAAATTATGTTATTCGGGGTTGTCATAGCAAACCGATTTCGATCGGGCGTGCATGATTGGTATATTTGCTGATTTACTTCAGGTGCTGAGACTAAAACCTATATATTGAATCAGTTCTGTCTTAATATATATACTTGACACATTTAAGTTTAAACCTTACTGCAGCACTCCTCTGCTGACCTTTTTAGTTATTGACACCCAAAAAAAATCTATATGAAACGGAGATCGATTTTACATTATGTAATATCAATTTTAACTTTATATGCGGCCCCGTAAATTCGATATGCTCAAAATGAGTATTTCATGATAAAACGATATGCGTAATGCTCAACCAGAAATTTTTAAGGCGACACCCTTTTTTTGTGTGTACATTAAGAACATAAGAAATATCATTGTAATGTTTTAAGCCTTCAACAAGTTATACTAGCATTTAAAGAACCCCTAACAACTCGTGCGTCGGTTTGGCTAGGAAAAAGCCAAGCTAACATCGCCGTTGCCTTCGCCATCATTGCCAATAGTACTCCTCAATGAACCAAAGCGCCCAGCAGCGAGGCGCAGGCGAGGCCCCAACATTTCCAACGGGTTCCGACTTGTTTTTCCAGCCATAGCTTTCGTTGTTTATGGCCAAACATATTAGTTGCATTAGTGGTTTTTGGTAGGAGTTCGCTTTTTTTTGGCATCTGACCATTTCTGCAACTGGCTGCCGTTGACACTTTAATTTCAATTTGGCTCTTAGCAATTTTCGCTATTGGAGTACGAGTTTTGGCCATAAAGAAAGTCATTGCCAGCCACTAAACAGTGGCCAATGGCCATGTTTTTGCGTTATGCAAATGCCAGTGGGGGTGTGAACGGGAGACCCAGCATCCCACGATGATTGGCAACAAATGGTTCCAGGCCATTGACTGGCCCTGCAAAATGGAAACACACCTCTGCCATACCTCGATATCTATAAATCTGTATCTGATAGAACGTGCTTCCACACTTGCGATTGGCACAGGGAAAGGAAAGCTGTGCTGCATAATTGTGGCTTTTTTTGCGGCTTGACTGCTGCTATAAAACAAAGCGTTCCAACCGAAAAAATGGAAGAAAAGGTGGGGAGAAAATGCATTTTCCGGATTCTTGTTTTTTCGGGGCTTTCGCTTGGCGATCGGTTTATGTGGCAGGCGGACGTGAAAAGGCATGTGAGCCGGACCCAGAGGGTCCAACTGCGATTTTCGTCTAATAAACTGCCAAATTAATGCCCCGCCGGCCACAAAAATCTCCGACTAATAGCCCAGGCGGCTACTTACTGCCAACTTCGCTACAGGGTCAGCATCGCACTTTAAGTGTCGGCATTTTGGCATGGTAAGGTAAGGTATCTTTTACCCAGCTACCCGCCTTTTTTCTGGGCCACTCACTTGGTTTTTAATTTCGTCGGCCGCCGCCTCTTTTTCACGCCACTTTCACTGCCCAACTGCGGGGAAACGTGCTCGGGGGTTTTCCAGGGGCAGTTCATCGATCTGCATAAAGCTCTTTTGGGTGCGCATAAGTATTTATTTGCACACAGCTTTGTTTCCGTTTAGGTATCGCTTGATGAACAATGGAGAACCAAAGCGCTTTGGGGTTCACTGGCCGCCGGGGAGTGGTCATAAGTGTCCCAAACCAAGTGGAAATTTATGGGATTTTCCCGAGAGGCATCCAACCTGAAAGCGGCTGCCCTTCGAGTCCTGAAAAGAGCTTATATTGTTTTTGTAATAAAGGTTATTTAGGTTTTGACCTTTAAAATGTTGGCAGTGTTTTTATGAGCTATGAGCGATAGCTATACATAATAAATATATTTTTAAATCCTTATTATTCCGAGTATTTAGAAATTATTATTTATATTATTTTGGATTTGAAAATAAATAAATAATTAAAATGGAAGGTTGCCTTAATTGTAAATGGCACATTCAAATAACACTATAGTATTCATTATAGTGCTTTGGCATATAGCTTCCAAATATTTGGTTTATTATTTCCTCTCAATGTCAAGAAATGTCCCAATGGCTCAACAATAATCGCTTTTACCCCCCAAACATGAATAAATTGTAAACAATTCGACCCGTTTACATGACGCGAATGTGATCCCCTCGCTTGTTTCATTGGACACTTTCATATCAAATTCCTTTCCTCGCCTTTCCAACTGCCACTCGCCGAGCAATGCGACCAATGTGCATCATTGTTTGTATTCCATGCTAAGTCGACCTGTCAAAATGTCCATCAAGCTTGGGGCCATTATTCGTACCCCGAAGTTTCCCAACATATGATTTTCCATCTTATTATGCGGGTGCTGCAGCTGCAGCCGAAAACATCCGCATCCGCGGCCCACGAGTACAATGTGCCACGGCAGACACGTATCCATATCAAACGCCCATATCTCCAGAGCTGCGCATGCGCATGTGAAACAATTCCAATTGTCTTCCTTCCTCTGCGTGCCAATGGCTTTCCGCGGGCAAGGCCAGCCGCAGTGCACTGGGAAAAAATCTGCAACTTTGCACTAAAAAGTATTTGCAAATTGAATAATATTTATAAACCAAAATTGATCAATGTGAAGACCGTTGATCGGCTATAATAATATTCATTAAATTAAGCAATCCCAGAATTAAAAAAATTCATTTATTTTTAAAGACCGAGACAAGAATTAAATATTTATTTTTTCTTTTTTAATAGGGTTTTTACTTGAAAATAAATTGTACATCATTAAATCAATCAATCAATACCAAAGCCGAGAAAAGGATAAAATATTTATTTTTCTGTTTGAAAATAAACTGTACATAAATCCACCTATAAATCCACCCAAAAAAAATCGAAAGTGTTAACTTTCTAAGCGTTGTATTAAAAATATACTAGATGTGGTATAAAAAAGTGGTATTGACCTAATACTAAGTTATACAAATTCTATACTCTGTAGTATTAATTTCATATGAAATATTATAAATGTAATATATTGCAGTTTCATTTCTATACCAAAAGTTTAATACTCATCTTATTGATGCAAATTTGACGCCCAATAGTGTAGAATTCATGTAACGATAGTTTCGTTTCTATAAATATTTTTTTAGGGTGTACGATATACTTTCCGCTAGCTTAAGTACTAAGCCTTAGAGAGGTTTCGCATTGCTTCGCGTTGTTCTGAGTGCAGCAGCAGTAATTGCAGCAGCAACCTCGGCGACGGCAACAACATTGTCTGCTTCCTTCGGCCCGCGGCGACTTTTTGAGTTGGCATCGTCGTCGCCACGCCCTGCACTTTCCTCCGTGGCCAAAAGATTTTTCACAGTTTTTCTGTGCCACTTTGCGGTCGAGTCGAGTCCAAACAAAATAAAGGCAAAAAGTCAGCCGCAACTACGAAAATTAAAAGAAGAATTGTATTTTAATAAACAACAACCGCAGCAATTGCAGCCGGCACAGCTGCATTCGGTTCATGGCAGTCGTGGCAGCCTAAGTGTGTGTGAAATTTTCTGGAGAAAGTATATAAAAAATAAGAAACCAACAACCTACAACCTACCGCAACGATAAAAGCAACAAAAGAGTGTTCTAAATTCTTGAAGTGCGAAAACCTCCGACGGGTTCAAGTTAGAAGGCCAATTAACTTTCGGTTTTATTTGTTTTTCGCTTCGCCTAGAACCCGATTTGCACTTGGCCGCTGCGGACTTTCTATTTCATGCCGTGGGGGTTGTTCGTACTCCCAGCTTTTGTGCAATAAAAATTGCAATTTTCCCAACAAAAGAAAGCGAAAAGAAAATGTTTATTGCGCTTATGTGTGCGTGCGTTTTTTTATATTTGCTTGTTAGCGGCAATGTTTTTGTTGGTTTTTTGGCTTTTATCGCATGTTTTGACGCCGCCATTGACGTTAATCAAAGTTAACCGCCAAACGTTCGCACAAATCTCACGCTAATTAACTTTTATATGGGATCAGCGTCGACGGGTGCGATAAGCCGGCGGCTTTCGGCAGCCTCAGTTGTGCGTTTGGCCAGCGATTTGGACATCCGCTCCGGCACGACAGTCACGAGCCAATATTTTCTGCCGCTGATTTTCATTTAATTTGCGAACATTTTACTTAAGCGTTTTGCCCGCTCTGGGAGTGTACAAGAAAAAACGGACAGCATTTTTCACAGCCATCTGTGCGTCCGTCGAGTGTCGCGTGGCAAAAAGCTAGTGTGAGAAGAGCTGGGCTCACGAATTCCACTTTCAGGAGTATGTTTTTAAAGTCGTGAGTTGCGAAAGGAACAGGTGGGACAGGTGAATGCTGGCAAAAGTAATTATTTCAATATGTAATAATTACAAATAAATAACCACTAATGTTATTGCTGTAGAAAAGTTAAATGTATAATTCCCCAGCTGAGCATCCGCAGCATAATAAGGAACAATTAATAACAAGGGTTGCAACCACAGAAACATTTAAACAAATCAGATGAATTTTTAAAAAAATAATAATAATTTTAAATGAAAATAATCCTACATTGCCTACAAAAGATTAAAAACAAGAGATAGCACTATAGTCCGTCCAGTGCCTCGACTATCAGATACCTGTTACTCAGACAAGGAAGTCTATTTAGTTTATTGCTCATTACTTGTTAATTAATGGTCCGATTTTAACTATTTTTGGCATTTAGATGGGTATTTATAATAACAAGAACATTTACAGCCAAAATACACTCTTTAACTCTTAAACATGTGGGTGCCAGAAAGATTTTAGCATTAAAGGTGTTCGAGTTTAAAATGTATGATTTCTAGCACCTTATATTTCTTTAATTATAATTAAATAAATAATTATTTAAGGAAAATTATGCATCTATTTTATTCCTGAATATATGTATAGATACCTTTCTAGAGGCATTACCATTTGCAAGTCTTATTTGCCATGCAACTCAAAGTACACTCATAAAGACAGCTTCAGATGAGGATTTACTGGAGTGTGCGGAGTTCAGTGGATCGTGGATAAGCATTTTCTCATTACTACTACCGTTAGTATTTATTATGCGTTGCTTTTCGCTTTCTTTGGCGCCTCTCACCCCAGTCAATCGGCGAAGCGGCAGATGTCCGCGGGTTCGCCGTACAGTGGGACCTCGGCAGAGACCGGCCATCCGCAGCTGCTGACCGCTGACCGATGACCACTGAATCTCACCACCGAACACTCACATATATGCGAGTGCGATGGCAATTAAATTCTCAGGTGTCGCCAATTACGATGCGAAAGTGCGTAATGGTTGCTCTCGACCCGAATGAGCCGTCTTTAATTGAAGCCATCAAATCGCAGCGACTGACGATTAAAGAGTCAAGTTCGAGTGGCGCCCTAAGCCAGTGAACCGCGAAAGTTTCGTCTAGCTCCAACCGAAAAAGGTAAGATGAAATAAAAGCGCAGACACAGCCTGCGCAGGCTGGGAATTGCAGATACGAGCGGCAGGCATATATCTCGATCTCACTCGACTTGTTTACATGCACCAAACTGAGCAGTGAACTCTGGAGTAAAGGTTGCTGGAAAACCAAAGCCATCCGCCGCCGCCGCCTGAACCTGAACCTGAACCATCCATTCCTTGGGCAGCAGTTTCTCCGTCCCAGCTTCCGAGGCTTTCACTTTTTCGGCCGTTGTCACGTTCGCCTGCCGCTCAATTTATCATCATCCATGGGCCATGGCCATCATGGCCATCCGGCCATTGAACCGCAGCTGAAAAATATTTCTGTGGCAAAAAGGTACGAAATACCGAAGTTCCAAGCACCGAGGCAAGGGGTTAAGCCTGGTCATTTGTTAGGCGACCGCAAAAGAAGGCAAACAAAAAGTAAAAACGCATTCGGCCATCCCTTCGGGAGCCACCCCAAAACAATATTCAAATTGTGATTTATTTGCGCAAATTCCTCAAGTGAGATTTGCACCAAGGATTAAGTATCCGCCCCGGGCGCCGTTTGTCTGAGACCAGAAATTATAATAATGCGGACAATGAAATGAAATGTTGTTTTGGCCAACCACCGACTGACATGGCTCAAAGTCTTTGCCTGTGGCCCGAATCGTCGTATCGTCGGTTTGTCGGTTCGTCGACGGCAATGAAAATGACACTGCCGGGGCATTAAATTCACCTAAAATGTGGCCAAACTAAACGAAAATGCGCCAGTGCTTAATGTGGATGCGGCTGCTTTTGGGGATGTCTGGAAAATCACTTGGCTCGCACGGGCACAGCACTTTCTTCACCGACCACGTCAGAGTGGTTATTGTGGCCTGTTACCTGTTGCCTGTTGCCAGGTTGATTGATGAGCAGATGCCGACTTCTCCAGCGGCAAAATCGACGTTTGCCTCAATGCCCGGCCATCTTGATTGGCATTTAACATCGCTGTGAACTTTGCTTTGCCATTCATATGGGACTCCTTGGTCGGGCCTCGAATTTCACCGCAAATATGCAGTGCCAAATTTCCGAAACGCTGTTCTCGAGGTGCCGCCATAATTGAGAGTGTTGTGCCGCTGATTAAATTACGCGGTAGATGTATTAATAAACTGACATTTTCAGTACCACCAGGAAAGAAATATGAACCAGGATATGAATAATGGAATGGCAATGGCTATTTATAAACTAGCAATTTGGAGACAGCACTGGACAAATTGCAAACAATTTCGTTTAATATTACACTTTATTATGCGGTGTTGTGCGACAGATTGAATTGAACAGGGCGGATGATTTACAAACTGGCAGGTTCAGAAAGGAAATGAGGACAAGGATGTAATTGATAGGCGAGAGCTATTTCTAAACTTTGGCGCTGCACTGAAGAAATATAGGACGACAACAGTACATTTAAAAAAAAAAATGAATTAAAGTAAAATACAATAATTAGTTTAATCGGAAATGTAGAATTTTTAATTAGAATCTGAAAATTCTAAAAATATATTAATAAATTATATTAAACTTAAATCTATTTTTTTCGGTGCCCAAAATATGCTATAACAACGACAGGCCCACGCCTCGGGATTTTGGCGGATAATTTCACAGGCAAACAAATGCAAAGCGGCGTTTTCCAAAACAAAAATAAATGCGGCCCGTCAGGCGAGTTCCTTGTCGATGGCCGCAGGGCGAATGAAATTGAAATTCGCCACAGAATATTTTTTGCCGCCCGCTAAAGAGATTTGCCAGCGAAATATTAGACATAAAATTGAATTGACTCCGAGTTCTCTCTCGCTGAGGGCAAGTGAAAATGGCTCTGTGTAGGGCCCAAACAAACAAACAGACGTATAATTTGAGGAAAAGCCCGAGACAAGCGTATAATAAATTCATCAAGGCAGCAGGCAGTCAGTCGGTCCGATCGGATCCGATAGTCACGGTCCGGCTTTCCACGCTGCGGTGCAGTTCATCAGTTGTCGAGGGGTCAGAGTGAAACGTAATTGGCCCGCGGCACTTAATTTGATTGAGGAGAGGAGGTGGAAGCTCCGAGCTCCGAGCTGCAACCTGTGCCCACATCTCCGGCTTGCTTATTTTTCTTGGCGGGGGCGACTTCGATGTCAACACAGAGTGAAAGTGAAAAACTCACCAGCGAAGGAAAACCAAGGCAGGCCACAGCGCTTTTCTTTTATGCAATTGTTTTCGGTGGCGAAAAGGTTCCCAGCCAAATGGCCACAGAATTGTGTATTCTGCCTTATTGAGTTTGAGTCGAACGCGGAGACAAAGGCCAAATAAATCGCCCGGGCTTCGGGGAAAAGTTTCGTGACGATCTTGGCCAAGTTCGTTGCTAGAGTTATTCGTCTCTGCACGGGGAGAAAAGTTTTTGCTTAGTCTAGATAAATATGTTGTTGTTTTAAAGAAAACAGTTTGTTCTTACTTAGCTTAATTAGATTCAATTTCTAAAATAGAATTAGCGGGTACCTTGCTGAATAGTACTTAAATATTAAGAACACTCTAAAAAATACCTAATTATTTGGAACCTTTAAATAAATTGTATTTAAATATTTTTCACTTCGACTTTACAAAGTTTAAATTAAAAAAAAATTGTATTCTCGAAAAATTTAAAGAAAGAACATTTTAATTTAATTTTGTAACCTAGTGATATTATTTAATTTATGAATGTGTTGCATAACTTTGTTACTTATAAACTTGAAGCACTGGAAGATCCCAAAGGGCTAGAAAAAAAATATAAACCAATTAGATAATTTTGTTGTCTACCATTTATGCAGGTTGTCTAGAAGATCTTGTTCTTGAGTCTAAATTTTGCTCGGTGTAGCGCCGCAATTGGCTTCGATCACTAAGCGTTCGGTTGTTTGCTCGCTGTTAACACAAAATGCCAATTACTGCAAATTGTGGGCTGCTGCAGTTGGCCCGGCGTTTTCGGCCTATTAGCAGCGGATAGTCCGTCGAAAGTCGGATTGCGTGTGAGCCAAACGTGAATTATCATAAATTATCGCCGGCGGATTATGCAGCGGCAAGTGCTTTTGCATTTTCGAATTCACATTCGCAGAATGCAGAATGCAGTGTTTGTCCTCCGGCTGGCTATGTAGAACGAGCCGAAACTTATGCAGAGATATGCACTTTCCCGCTAGAAAAGGAAAACACTTTTCGTGTCCGACTACCGGCGGCGTGTTTCGTAGCGATAAAATTGCAAATCCCATCATTAGATGTTCGTCAGCGCGGCTTTTTTAATTAATATTTCATAAATGAGAAGCGCCGAGCATAAATTATGCATGAGCCGCCGTGGAGGTGTTGCTCCGTTTGTTGTTTCAGTTGCTACACTTGGCGAAATGTACGTGTCAAACTTTCTTCTTTCTCCGGGCAGCCCAAAAGTATGCCTTAAATTGCCGTCGTTGTCGGGCTGAAAAGCTACTTTATTTTCAATGAAATAAAGTTAGACTTTAAGCTGACTGTCTGCTCGCGTGGCTTATTCTACAATCAGCCTGGGCTTTTTAATCCTTTCCCACATGTAATTACAAATACACGTTTGACTACGTGTCAAGCAAGTAGGATTAAACTCATAGCGAACAAGTCGGTAAATAAACAAAGTTGAAATACAAATCCAATTAAGCTTTTTTTTTTAATTTTATCATGTGTATTTAGCAAACAATTGTAGGCATCGGCCCAAAATCCCTTCTGAATGGTTTGGCTTATAATCATAAATGCTTGATCGTGGTTGACAGCTTTTGTGTCACAATAAGTGGCATTAACGTAAGGACTTTATTGTGGGAAGTAAACCCTTTTAAAAACTGTTCATAACCTACTTGTTCGGTGAGAAGAGCAGAAATACTACTTTCATTAATTTTGTATAATTAAAAACTATTCCAAATTCAATTTTTACAATTTTTAAGTGTAAATCTGTTTTTAAGTTTAACTACATATTTATTTTTATACCCTTGCAGAGGGTATTATGATTTCAGTCAGAAGTTTGCAACGCAGTGAAGGAGACGTTTCCGACCCCATAAAGTATATATATTCTTGATCAGCATGACAAGACGAGTCGATCTAGCCATGTCCGTCTGTCCGTCTGTCCGTCCGTCTGTCCGTCTGTCCGTCTGTTTCTACGCAAACTAGTCTCTCAGTTTTAAAGCTATCGGGCTCAAACTTTCCCAAAAGTCTTCTTCCTATTGCAGGTAGTATATATGTCGGAACCGACCGGATCGGACAACTATATCTTATAGCTCCCATAGGAAGGATCAAAAAAAAAAAACTTAAAAAAATTCTAGCTTTGGTGTTGTTTGAAATATAACCTTCTTTTTTTGGGAATACTATTTTTTAAATATTTCTGAATTTCGAATAAAATTTCTAAAAAAAACGGTGGACTATATCCTATAGCTGCCATAGGAACGGTCGGAAAATTAAATGGAAATTAATAGAAAAAAAAATTTATCTTTGTTGATTTTTATTACATTGTCTCTCCTCTGGGATATGACTTGTCTTTAACATTTCAAAATTTCGAATAAAATTTAACAAAATTCGGACGGCTATTTTATATAGCTGCCATAGAAGGACCAAAAATTTAATGCCAAAGTAATACGAAAGCAGCTAAAATTTGGATTGTTGTAACATATACGCAAGTTAATTTAAATGTTATGTTTTGGTACATGAATAGAATTGATCTGCAAGGGTATATAAGCTTCGGCTGGCCGAAGCTAGCTTCCTTTCTTGTTTTGGTATTAGTTTACTAATACTAATCATACAATAAAAATTTTAATTCAAGCTTATGAATAAACATTAAAAGTAATTTGACTTGGAAGAAATGAGACCATCCAATATCCTTCACGCCACGCTAATTTCATGCTTTCTTCTTCCAATTCCCTGACTCAGACTAATGTGATTTTTACCATTTGTACCAGGACAATTCGAGGCAGCCACTTTCGTTAACTTTCCTGCTGCCGGCGACACATCTGGTGGTGATTCTATAATTTTCCAACCAATCAGCATTCATTTCGGTTTCGACGCGCTCGCCTAATAAATATGTATGCCCCAATCTTTGCGTGTGCAATCGAAAGCCCAAGTTCGGAGAAGATCTCGGCTCTAGCCTCGGTTTCACAGCTTGCCGATGAAAGTGGGCGTCGAAGGTGGTGGAAAATATCATAAAGCCGGGCCACCGATATAAAGACTACAATAATTGCCCAGATCTGCTAATTACGGCAACGAGCAATGAAATTGGCCCCCTACAGCCAGCCTGCCGATTGCACTAAATCTGCAGCGAAGCTTTGCTTAGTGCCTGGCTTAGAGGCAGTTTCCAGCTGCCGACTGCACTCATCATGCATACTACGCTCTGAATAGCCACCAGCTTTTGTTGCACTGAGAAAAATACCCCGGAAGTGTTGCAAACTATTTGAAGCTCTTATCTCGTTAAAAAACATGATTTGAAAGGCATTTAAAAAAAACAAAGAAATGCTATTATTTGGTTAAATTCAAATGTTTCAGAATACTTCATTATTATAACGTAGAGTCATATTTTTTTATGATTCCCTAGTCCTAGAAACCAAAATAGGCAAATATATTTTTTTTTCAATTATTTTTAAATGTTTTATAACCCTAAATATCTCCACAAAACAGAGGTTTTTCCAGAAAGGATTTGATAGAATTTTTCTAGCAACATGGCACAACTTTTTCCAGTGCACTGGTGCTGGCAGCAAAAGCAAAACTCGCTGCAACGGGTGCCTGGCTAATTGTGGCAAGGTAAAGTGTATAAATTTGGCGAACAAACTGGCGCACAAGATCAGTTGGCCAAGAGATTTCCCAGCAGCTGCAGCTGGACAGCATTGAGATAGCATCGAGAGTGAGATCAAAGGATTGGGGATACGCACAGAATGGATTCGCGCCTGGGTCTGCTCATCGCCCTGCTGCTGGCGGCCTTTCAGGCCAGGGCCTTGGAGGCCTCCATGCACTCGAGTTTGAATTCCACGGAGAGCGGCTTGCTACGGACCGTGCGTCATGTCTACGGCCAGTGTGCGGATAGCGAGGACGTCTTCTGGTGCTGCAAGATTCAGGGAGTGCTCCTTCTGGGCCGCGCCCTCAAGGTCCAACAACTGGGGATCGTGGACGGCGTGAGCTTGGTGCGCCGGGAGTCCGCCAGCCAGGATACGCGGAGTGGTCGCTCCAGCCTGGCCGAGAGCCAGCTGAGCAACCGCGACCTGGAGCACATGTCCGGGAAGAGTCTGGACGCCCTGCTGCTGGACCGGTTCCTTAGCTTTGTCCACAGCCACCAGCTGCAGGTGAACCTGCCGCGCTTGCTGAGATTCGGCGAGCGAAATGGCCAGGACTGGCTGCAGCACTTGCTCGGCTATTTTCTGCCAGCCAGCGAAAGTGAGGGTCGCAAGAAGAAGGATGACAAAAAGTATCTGGGACCCTTCATCGCCGCCGTTCTGCTGAAGACAGCTATCCTGAAAATGGCCTACCACTCCATCGCCATTGTGGCGGGAAAGGCGCTGATCGTGGGCAAGATAGCCCTGATCATTAGCGCTATAATTGGACTGAAAAAACTGGTGGGTCACGACGGCGGCGAGAAGACCACCTACGAGATCGTCAAGCATCCGCAGGTGCAGCAGAGCCACACCTACTCTTCCAGCCACCAGGGCGAGTACGATACGGGCGGCCACGACGGAGGATCCTATCATCGCAGCATCGACGACGAGATGATGATGCAGGACAAGGCCTACCAGGCCTGGATGCCCCACGTGGGCGGCTCCGCCACGCCCGCCGCCAAGGGGTCCCGATAAGGGGAGGTCCGCCCGGGGTCAGAAGCTCTACAACCAAAGATCCCAAGAACCCCGCTTAGTCCAATCTATTTGAATTTGTATTTACTCTCGACAGCCCTCCAGTTTAAGTTTAGTTATCGTAGTTATTATGTTACCACAGAGCGAGCATTAAAAAGAAAAGAATTTCAGGTGCAGTTGGTTTTAGTGGTCGGTTTTAGGAGAAACACACAGCAGACGCGATGGTCTGTAACCAGAGGAGAGAGCAGGGCCTATAGGAAGAACGAAGTATGCCAGATATAAAACTGCAGTTTTCAGGAGTATGGTCACACCAGGTTTAAAAGTCACCCTGCATATGAAGTGTTTGAAAAGTCGGATCCGTCCCAACAAAAAGGGTAAGAAAAGGAAAAAATGTTTTAACTGCGGGAGAATCTACAGAGATAAGGCTAGGTCGAATCGGCTAGAGATCATAATCAAGAATATTCCAGCGAATACAATATACCATTCTTCTCTACGAGTAATGGGTAAGAATATTTAATATAATTACAGAGATGGTTTTAGTTCAGCGAAAGTCCCTAACTTATGCTCGTAGGAGATTTAAATACTTAGTTTTAGTGGCTCTTGTGATTCACATGTATGTTACGAGTGCACGATTATATGGACACACTAAGGGATTTATCTTAATACCTAAAGGAAACCCCGAGTGGGTTTGGTGGCCTCCGGACGTGGCTGTTGCGGGTCAGTCACCGCCTGATGCAGGCGGCGCTTCAGTGGCTCCATCTGGTAGGCCTGATAGAACTCCATCTGGCTGCCCAGCGGTGGCTCCTCCACCTGCTCCAGCTGCGAGGATGCGTAGTCGTGGGTGGGCATGCTGCGGTGCCAGCCGCTCTCGTGACTCGAGTGCACCACCACGTGCTCCGTGCCGCCGCCGCTTCCACTACCACTGTGTCCAGTCGAACCCTTTTTTAGACTGCCCTGCGGAGAGAGGCGTAGCGCCAACAATTTGGACGGAACTGTTCTAGGGACGGATTCTACTCACCAGCAAAGAGATGACCAGGGCGATCTTGGCCATGATGAAGGCCGAGCCGGCGATGAGGATGACCTTGCCGAGGAACATTTGGGCCAGAGTGGCCATCATGATCATGCCGCCCATCATGGCCATGTGCTTGTCTTTGTCCTTCTTTTTGCGACCTGTTTTTTTGGAGCAGTTTTTATTTTTCTTTTTATACTTGTCTTTCTTCTTTTTTTTCTTAGATTTTTTCTTTTTTTTAGGCTTTTTCTTCTTAGACTTTTTCTTAGGCTTCTTCTTCTTAGACTTTTTCTGTTTCTTTTTCTTTTTAGACTTTTTCTTCTGCTTATCTTTATCTTTATCTTTATCTTTATCTTTATCATAGGTTGTTGCATGCACTTCGAAACTACCAAATCCTCCTATTAACTTATCGACTTTATCATCTACGCTCGCATAAGTACCTTGATCGAGGCCCAGTTCGCTGCCAAAGTCATCGATGGCATTGGAAATGGTCAACTGCCGAGGTAGCTGAAGTCGCAGAGCTCTTCCCTGGACCAACTCCAGCAGCTTTCCCGGCAAGCCAGTATCCATCCGCCTCCTCTCCTGATCGTTAGGTCCGGTCTGTGGTTCAATGCTTAGGTACTCGCTGATCTGCCAAGTGCTGTTATCCCTGGTGGCACCGTCCAGCAGTCGCTCGCTTTCGGAACCCAGACACTCCCAAACCTCGAAGCCACCCAGGCAATGGGCTATAATCCTGCCCAGACTCCGGGGACTCCATTGGGAAGTGGGCGTCTCACCAGCCGTTTCGTTTACCCGATGAGTCAAAGCCAGGACCGAACTGCCCAGCATTACGCACTGTAGCAGGAGCACACGCCACATATTCCTCTACTATGTATAATGAGACCTCTTCGACAGCTTTTTGAGCCACAAATAACCCAGACAGTTGGCCTGCCCTGCTATTTATAATGCCTGTATCTTTCCCGGGGGTAGCAATTAACGCGCTTGTCAAAGCACGACACTGCTCTCTTGATAGGAATCAAATAGAAATGTTTTCAGAAGTTTGCTTGCTGAACCCTGACCCAACGAAAACTGAAACCGAATCATTCGGTTAAGATAACTTTCATTTTTGGAAAGCACTCACTTTATTTGGCTAATTACAGCTATGAACACTCTGAGAAAATGTTACCCAGAAGATATTTTAAGTCAAATGCATATCAATTAATTTACTATTTTTAAAATTACCCAAAGATGCATTCGGTTTATATTTTCCATATAAATATTAGTTTATTAATACATAAAAGATTCTAAAGATTCTTAAATTAAAGTTTGTTCTACGTGTGATTTTATCTAGTTTGAATGTTGAATAGAAAATCCTATACTTATTCACTATAGTAACTAATTTTAAATACCCAATACAACGGATTTTCAGGTTAATATACAAAATTTGTTTTTTTCCGTCGAGTGTAAATTATGCCCTACAGCGATCTCACGTCCACCGCCTGCCAGCCCTCCATTCCGTGGGGATCCTGAAAGTTTCTCATCACAAGTTCGCCCTCCTGCTCCACACTGGCTGCCAATAGTTTGTTAGTTGGCCTGCGTTGGTTTTCAAAGTCGTAGAAGCGGTCTTGGGTGGTTGGTTTAGGGTTGGTTGGCGGGGTTTTGAGCGGTGTCTCTGCCCCTCGAGGTTGCTCAAATCTTACCTTTCGCTCACTGCGACGATATGGTGACGTCTCGTGCACGTCGTACTGGTGGTGGAGCTCATCTTGACCTTGGCCAAATACCGTAGTTTTACCAGGAAAATGGCCCACTGGTCGGTGTCCGTGAAAGCCGCCGAAACCAAAGTTCGAGCCACCAAAGCTGCCGAAATTAGCGCCTCCAAAACCACCGCCCAAACCACTTAAGCCCCCCAATCCTCCCAACGAGCCCATGATTCCACCCAGACCCAAAAAGCTGCTCACATATATCGCCAACTTGACCAAAAACAACGACTTCTTGAGCAGCAGACATATGCCGGCAAAAAGCAGGGGAACCAGGGCCACCAGATTAAACTTCAGACCCAAAAGAAAGGGCAGTAAATACTGCTTGGCCAACACGCGACCTGAAAATGTATTAACAATTTTATATTGTAATCATTATTTCATTTTCTTAATAAACGGTCAAAGTGTCAACATTTAATTGTGCTCACTTACTTTTAAAAAAATATATTGCAAAAATTTAGATGTCACAGTGCAACACGGAAAATGTTACCGCAGTTTGGTTTTCAAAACTTGAAAGATTTAAACCACATACGGCGTCCTTCTGGCTTATATTATTATTATTATTATTGGATATTATAGCTTTTTAAAGATTTGGTGTAACAATTAAGCCGATTCAAGTTTCAGGCACGTGTCCTCAACATTATTTTAGGTAAATACATTGAAATATACAAAAAGTTATTAAATTTGGTTAAAACAGTAAATATACATATAATCGTAGACACATAAATGTAAATAAAACATAGCATTTGACATTAAAATACAATAAATACAATCTGGCATTTTTCCCGACATTTTAAATCCTGAATACATGCAAATAAAACTTCATTCAACTCTTGAGATATAGCCAATTAAAATTTGATTGAAATTTTTAAATCGCTATATTATCCAACAGCGAGCTAAGCCTGAAAAACGCCAAATGGAGTTTAAATCGTATTGATGAGTACTTTTAGTTACACTTCAAAATCATAAAAATGTTGCGCAGTGCATTTAAAGATGATTTTTTTATAATCTAAACCCCACTATTTACATTTTAATTTTAATAAAATGTTCCAGCTTGGCATTCAAAATTAAAAAAACTTTAAAATGTTTTATATTTTAAACCAAAACATTGTGGAAACTAAACTTTTCTTATTGGCTTTTAAGTGTTGCAGCTAACATAATTTTTGCAAACTCTCACCGGTTGTGGGATCCTCGTATCCGAATTGTCGCTCCCCCTGCCCGGCTCCATCGAGGACGAACTCCGCCACACTGTTCGCATCCGCTGTGGGTCCAATTTTGAACATCAGACCAGGATAGAGGCCATCCATATGCCACTCGAGACTCCGTTGGCCCATCACGGCGCCCGCGTTCTCCAGAATGCCCCGAAAGTCCACGGGATCTGTGTCGAGCACATTTGCCAGAGATCTAACTGCGGCTGTCTCACTTTTAACAGTCACAAAATCGTCCACGAAGCGGATGTTATCGCTCTCATCCAATCTCTGGATGAAGTTCAAGGCAGACCGTCCCAGGCATTCGCTTAGCTTCGGTTTCTGAGATCCGCGCACACACTGCTTGAACTCCGAACTCATACCCGCAAAGTCACTGCCAATCGCGTGGTGGATACCGACCAGGAGCAACACAACATCCAGTGGCGACATGTTGGTCAAGTGTCTGGATCTAGACTGAGCCCGCTGGCCAACTGACCCCTGGGTTTTATATCCGCCACATCTTGTTATACAATAGTCAACTGGTCTTTTGGCCAAATCTGCTCCCATTTAGCTAACGCGCTGCTTTTTGCACATGGCCCAATAACGGAAATTGTTTTACATCAACGCCAAGTGGCGGCTCTTCGTCTTCGTCTGCCGTCTTATTTAAGCCGGCATGGTCATGGTCAGTGCACACGACCCATAGCTGCGTCGACTGGTGGCCAATTTTTCGCACATCTCTGCCATTATGCAAGGGGTTATTGTTATTCCACAGAAATTATGAAATACTCGCAGGCGCCACCACTCGGACCCCCTGGAAAATCTGCAATTACCATTGCTAATGCCCGTTCATTAAATAAACGGAGGCGCTTAGGGAATTGCGAGAAATGTTCCATCGCTTACACAGAAAAACTTGAAAATTGACGCCAGTCAATTAAGAAAACAAACAAGCGGAAAACAAATCACAGGTACTTTTTTGTGTAATATCTGAGTTTATTGTTCGGCAAATGGTAAATATTTTTTTGTGAAAATTTGTTTGACTGTTTAAATGTTATGATTTTTATTATAAAGGAAAATTTTTTTTACGGTTTACTAAAAAATGTTCTAACAATTACAAATTTATAAGATTTTTTATAACAACACATTTATAAATTTTTTAATTTTTTTTTTTAAATAAATTGTTTGTTTACCGAACTTAAATTTCATTTTCTTATTTAATGCATATATTTATGTGTATGCGTTGCATTGGGAGTAATACCTGCAATATAGTATTAATGGCTTCATTATAAATGATATAATTAAAATAAAACCTACACATGTTAAATAAATTTATTTTTTAACGGATAAAACCAATTTAGCAACCCCTATAGCCATACCTTAAGGATTAGGCTGACGAGGATAGAAAGTTTTTTGAATAATCCGCACAAGTTCGAGTGCAAAAACTTAGCATACTCTTAGGCCGGGGAGGTAAAAGCCAAACCGCTGTTTTGGTGATGCCAGCACGTCAGGAGATTTGACTGTAATAGCAACAATATAAAGGTATTTTCATGGCCCCCCCTAGAAACTGTCTGACTTCTTAACACCCCAAGGCCCTTGGCAAACTCAAAAATCACCCGATTCCACTGACGAAAAGCAGACAGGCGACCAAGGAAAGTTTGAGGAGAATCCTTCCCCTCTTTCTCGCAAATCATCCCTTCCACTCAGACAGGTTTCGAGGAATTTTGGCCCTGGATTTTCGGTTTAATCTCTGCGGCTGTCGCCGAAAACTTTTGTAATTTGGTAAAAGTTTTGTTTCGTTTTATTGGGAGGTGGCGAGCAATAGCAATGGCCGTCGGCTAATAAATTTCGAATTGCAAAGCGCAGCGACAAAAAAGAAATTGTATTAATAAACACTTTCACCGCCAATACTTGAAATTCACGGCCAGTTGCCTGCAGTTGTTTACAAATAGTTAGCGGCGAAAAAAGCCATTCGAGGCGGCCGTTCAGACCTTTTGGCCATTTTGAGCTGTGGGGTTTGTCGGCTCTGGCCATTTATATGCCGAATGGCCGATGCCGTCGGGCCATGGCAATGGCCATAAATTGCAGCAGCGGGGCGTGCTCCCAGTCTGCATGGAGTGGAGTGTGGAGTCCGCGCTCCCATCCACACACCCAATTTGTTTGGGGCGTACGTGCTGCACTGCGAGTGCAGAATGCAAAAAGCAAAAAGCAAAAAGCAGGTCGCAACTTTCATTAGATTTTCCCGAGATGTCGAAATGCGAGCCAGTTTCTGGAGCGACATCAGATATATGTGAATGCATGGGATGGTATGACTATGGCTGACCGGGGATGGGGCTTCTGAGGCTTCTGAGGCTTCACGCCTGGTTGGCTCAAGTGAAATCCGGCGATCTTGCTCCGTGATTTTGTGTGTCGCCCATGCAATTGATATCGCTGGCCCAGTTCGCCTTAGCCGGCGAGTGAAAGAGCGAAAGAGTGAAAGCCTTTCGCTGCGTATGAGTGATATCCGATTGAAAGACACCAAGACACCAAGTTCGAGATAAATGCGGCATTTCTTTTATTGATTTGTGTGTTTGTGTGTGTTTGTGGGGGCGTGGCCAGGGGGCTTTCCTGCGCCTAGCGGCAGTTCAGAGTTAGGCAGTGCAGTTTAATAGTTTAGTGTAAGAGTCAAGTTGGGCTAAGCGTAGAGTTTAAACAGTAAAGCTCTGAGTATTAATACAGCAGTTGCAGTCATTTGAGATTAGATTAAACGGCGCCAGGTGTCCCCCTTGGCGGCAGCCCCTTGCTGCTTACTTCCTAGACCTATTTGTTGTGGGTTCTGGGTTTTCATTTCATTTCATTTCCTTCCATTTCTCTTGATGGCGCCTTAAGTGTGTAAGCCTGGCATGAACTATGCTATACAAATAAATTAAATAAATAGAATAAATTAGACGGCCCTCCGAGTATTGCACTGATCAGTTGCCTCAGCATTCAGAATTATTTGGCATGATTAGCTTATTGCTTATACGCCGCGTAGGCCAGCTGCTGGGCCTGGGAGTCGTCAGCCGGCAGCGAGCGGCCGTAGCTGTGCTCGTGCTCGTAGTGCGGGTGCGCCACCACCTCGTAGTTCTCCTTCTTCGACTCGAGCAGCTTCTTCAGACCGATGATGCCGGACAGCAGCAGGGCGATCTTGCCGATGACCAGGGCCTTGAAGGAGATCAGGGCCAGGAAGCCGATGGCCAGGGGCAGCAGGGCGGCCATCTTGAGCTTGAAGAGCATCAGCAGGGGCATCAGGTACTTCTTCTTCTCCTTCTTCTTGCCGCGGGCTGAAATCGGGGAGCATAAGCACAAGCACATTTGAAATTTGCATTACTTTCGCTGGACCCAAGCCGACCGCTCATTAGCAACTGGAGCACAGATAATTAGCCAGCCAACAGGATCGACCGCTTTCTATGTGGCTGCGTTTAGAAATTGGAAATCGGAAATTGCAGCCGCCGCGCTGCGCACAAAAAGAAAGTAAGCCTCGCTAACTGGCTGACTAAAGTGCAATTAATAGCCAACTATCTGGATAACCAGCTGCCAATGCACCGCTATGTGGCCATGTGGCTGCCTCACAGGATGACCTCGATATGGCGGCGACCTAACAGTGAAAACAGGATTTGTGCCGGAGCCATCTGCCCGAACTGGTCGCTTGCATTACTAACCCAAATTGGCAAAGAGTCGGCCGACCAGAACGGTAATGTATGTGGGATCGGGATGGGATGGTCGCTAGATGTTTGCTAGATGGTAGCTAGATGGTCGCTAGATGGATACTCACATTCCTCGAGGGCGCGCTGCATGTCCTGGATGGAGTCCTTGGGCACCTTGAACTGCAGGGTGTGGGTGCCGAAGAAGCGGGCCACCCGCTCCACCAGCAGCGAATCCACCTCGGCCTCCCGGGCCTCGACCTCCTCGGGCAGCTGCATCTCGTTGAGGGACCGACCCACCGGGATCTCGTCGGTCTTCACCAGGGCAATGCCCTCGGTCAGCCGCACATCGCCGTTCTCGGTGTCGAAGTAGTGCAGGGCTCGCTCCTTTGGGTTTGAGTTGGGATTTGGTTAGGGATGCAGATCGGTTTTTCGGTTTGGGGGGTACTAGCCCCCGGATTCGTTACCTTCATGCACAAGACCATCGAGCGCTCGCCGCAGTCCTTGACCATCTTCAAGGCGCTGGTCAGCAGGCTGTCCGCTTCCGAGGCAGCCGCCGCCGTGGAGGCGATCAGCGCAAATAGGCACACAAACTTGAACATGGCTCTGGGCTCGGGTGGTATTTCCTCGATTCTAGTATATTTCTCACAATCACTTGACACTGGCTCGCTGCTTCGATATCCTGCCACTTCCTGGCGATTCGGTGTGTTCACTTGATTGAGTGCACTGCGCTCGATTGGCGTGTTCGATCTGTCGGTCAGAAGGCAACCGGTAAACTGTGGCTAGAAGACGCACGCGGATCGAGTTTTATTCCCGGCCAGCAGAGCGGCAGCAGCGTTGGCCAGCAGCGACGACAGCGTTGTCGTTGTCGCTTTAGCGCTCTGCAAGTGGTCCGAACCCCTGAATCCCCCTATTCCCCCGATTCCCCCCGGTTGCCACGATGCCCCCTCGCACACAGTAGCCGAGCTTAGAATTTAAATAAACAAGCCGACGACGAACCCGGCCAGGTTGCAGCCGAAGACCAGCGCGAAGTGGCCAGCCAAGGCGCAGCAGAGACACCTGGACAGGTGCGCCGCAGTCGCCGTTCACGGCGGCAGAGCTCGTCGGATTGGCAGTTGTTGTTTGTCAACACACTTCGGCGGCAGTTAGCTGTTTGCCTGCCACAGGGAGAGGGCCAAATGATCGGCCAGATCTTAAATATTGAATTTAAATCGAGTGGCAGGGCCTTTGGGACAGAAAGTGATGGGGTCGGATTATTACCCGCCCTTGGCAAATTTATAAATACGACTTTAAGCAATCCTTCGTGATGAAAGCTTACCACATGCAGCATTTAAATAGCGAATTTACAAGGCGTTAAATTGAGGGAAACTCTTAGTTAGGGAACTAATGACCAGATACATTTAAAGGAGCTCTGACAATGTAAAATTAGGTTTATATCTCCTGCACACCGACTTTATTTCAGTAAAAAACTTAGAACTAATATAATATATTACAATTTAATAAAAGGGGTTAAAAATAAACTGTTAAATCTATTGAGTTTGTGAAGGAATTTAAACTACGATAGCTAGTACAATGTACTTATTATTATTTGTGTCTAGTTCAGGAAAGTGGAAGAAGCGTAGAATTAATTATATTTTATGTAATTCATATGATTTTTATATTTTTAAATATCAATCAAGTCAATACTTTTAGCCAAAGATCTACAAAATTTAAATCATTCTTTGTTATCTCTTTTTTATTACACAATTTTTCTTTCTTAAGTACATACCTATTAAATAAAAGGTTCTTTATCAATGAGTAGAATTTGACAAATGGGCGTACTACTACATTTTTCATTAATAAAATCCTATTTTATTATTATTCAGTAAATAGTTTAAGCAATTTGTATTTGATATACCAACTGCTATAATATCAGAGCTAAGGCCTAAACAAATTTGTGTTAGAACTTACATCATGGTCATGCATCCATGTTCTTACCAAAGCCGAGAAAAGTTAATGGGCTGTAAAGTGGCTAGGGTATTTAAGGCACCTTTGGGGCGCCACCTGATGATGGCACACTTTTTGCGCTGAGTAAGTCTCGGGTGCAGCAGAAAGTGTTGCAGCGGTTTCATTTCAAATTGCACTTACCCGCACACACACACACACACACACACAGCGGCACTGTTGGCGGGGGTGGGCGGTGGGCGGCTAATCAAGAGCGCCATTTAAGATGGCCACCGATACCGATGGTCGAAAGCAACCGCCACTCGAATTGGAGTAAAATAGAAAATTAACTAGTTTGCCAGCGCTGCGGCGGCATGGTGGAAGAAATTTCACTTTAATTTTGCTTTTTATTTATGTGTTTGTTTGTGCCTCCAGCGGGCATCTCGCATAATGTATCTGCAGTTTTGTATGCCAATCCGATCGCCGGTCGGACGGACAGTTGCACAGAGACTCTCGCACGAGAGTTTCATTGGCATTATGTCGCTTTAATTTGCAGCACTCGAAAATTGCCACACGTCGTATCTGCTTCTCGTCTCATCGCTCCATCGCTCCATCGTCCATAGTTGCCGGTAATTTACGCATTAGACAAGTGCCCCGAAAGAAAGCTACGCCACAGATTTGCATGCTGCCCAAAACAACAAGCCCACCGAAAATAAACACACAACTCGCATCTAGATGCAAAGCCACTCGACATTTCGCAGACGATTATCCAAAGCGGCAACATGAGCCCAAAATCCGTTGATGGAATATGTAAATGCCCTGCACGTGGACATAGATGGATGTGGATGTGGATGTGACTGCCACTGTCACGATATCTCATGATGAGTGTCTTCTAATGCCCTTTTCCAAAAATACTACCGACTTATTAGATGCTTCTAAAAAAAGAAAATATAATTGTAGTACCAAAACCTAAAAATAGGTTAGTTGTCTAAAAGTGCAAAAAGTTTAGAGACATATTATAGAAAGAACAAATATTAAATATCTTAAAATACAAAAAATAGGTCATAATTGTAGTACCAATAAATAAAAATAGTTTTACTATCTAGAAGTTCAAATACTTTTCCCCAGTAAATGTTATTAACAGGTTTGGATATAATTAAATGTTGTAAAAAAACGTTACAAATGCTTATAAAAAATTACAAAAATACATTTTCAATACTCTCAGAAAGAGTATTATTCAGTCAACAATGACAGTATCTGAGGGCCCAACTCTACATACAGACTGTATATGTTAACTTTGTGCGTGCGCAATGAAAGTGAAAAAGTAATTTCATTGCTAACATTTTATACAATTTAAACTATGTCTCTTCAAAAATTGTGTGATGCAATATTGAAATAATCTGCAACTTTTCGTTAGGTTTTAATAGAAAAAGGCTAGCAATATTTTTGAGCACTCTAAAGAGAGATTAGTAATTGGATTTTAATTTAATGGCCAGGCTAGTTAGTTAGCTTTTACAAGTTTTTTCCATAAATCCGTTCACGTCACTCCAATTGAGTGTGCTCAATTAATTCGCAAGCTGCCTCCTGATGCCCCCCCCCTCTCGCCAGTCATCGGCCATTTCGCCGGCTGACCCAAATCGGCATGCGAAATATTCGCTCTAGAGATAAAGCCAACCTTAAAGCATCGCACATTCAAGGCAAACAATCCCCAATTTGGGCCCACCCGCTCGGCCCCACCCCAACCCTTTCCAGTGGCATCTTCAAAATTGACACCTCTTCAAAGTTTCACTTTCATTCCGCTTGGCTGGCATGGAATTCCGGGTAAAGGCAGCTCAGCTCCGGCTGTTTACATGCCGCTGCCCTGGTGCGCTTGGGTAATTTTCAATTAATGAAAGTCCCGGCCCGATGACGTCAGTAGTGCGCCAGCAAAGGGCACCCACAACTAAATGGCCGAATGGCCAAATGGCCGAGGGGCCTGGGAATGTCGTGGGCCAGGTTCAATGTTCTACTCTGAGCAGCTCATTAATATTTCGTGCGGTGGCCCTAAAGTGAAATTGTCGCATACCAAAGAAGGCAGCCACAACAATGGACGGGGAGCAAAACCAGAGAAGCTAGGAAAGTGGCCCGGGCATATTTTATCCATGAATATGGCATTCAGAAAATGCAATCCAACACAAAACTGCACGTGCAGTCGAGGTCAAAATCTGCATCTTGTTGTTGGAATTTAAAATTGAACTAAGTGAAGGAATCCGAGAAGGAAAATTATACGCATACAACAGTTTACAACAATTTCCACTGCCAAAATTGAGCTACATAAAAATAAATAAAAGAAATATGTAATGTATACTAAATAAAAAGTGTAAGATAACGTTTAAAATTTTTTTAATTTTATTTTTATTTTTCTAAAATTAATTTAACTGTTTCTGTACCCCAAAATATGGCATTCTATTTCAGAACTCTTTAATAAAAAATTCAAGAACTCACTATTATTTCGGCCGCAGCTGTAAGTACCTAAAATATGTGTGGGTCTGTAATTGAGTTTGGTAGAAAGCGAAGCAGCTTCGTCTGCCATTTTTGGCACGCACGTAAGACCGTTTCAATGAAACTTTAATTGTTATCATAAATTCATGTTCAGGGAGCGGCGGTGACACCAAAAACAAGCCATCTTCATGTGATTTTCGGGTAGCAGAATTTACTATATTTAATTAACGCTTACTTAAACCTAACACACACATTTAGTTCGTTAAATTAATGATCGATTAGGCGAATTAAACTAGACATTAGTCAGACAGTTCGTGCGGCGCTCGATTCTTTGGTTCACTCTCCACAAATATCTCTCCTTTCCTTCTCCGTTTTCCAAATGCAAATGCGAGCTCAAAGGCTCTTGGCGCTGCCCGCCGATTCCTTGGCCGCCGGCTTCCAGCCACTGTAGGCGGTGTCCAGCTCCCGACCCCAGCCGGAATGGCTGCCCGAGGAGACGACCACCTCGTGGGAGGACTCCTTGCCGCCGCCGCCTCCACTCAGCAGCTTCTTGATGCCGATGATCGAGGCCAGGACCAGGGCCAGTTTGGACACAATCAGCGCCTTTCCCGCCAACATGGCCAGTGCTCCGTAGGCCAGGGGCACGATGGTCCCGCCCAGCAGCAGGGGGATCATGATCATGGCGCCGCTGCCCTTCTTCTCCTTCTTCTTGCGACCCTCCACCGAATTTGCCTCGGAGTCAAATTTCACCTGGGAAAAAAGTTAGAAGAAATTAATGAAGAGCTTGAAGAATATTTGTAAATTCAAATCAAAGTAGAAAATCTGGTTGATTGCCTGAACCTTGCATAACATTTTGTATTTAGTTTTAAATAACTAAACACTTTTAAGCAATCGCTTCATCTCTCTTCTTAAAAATTAAATGCCTTAAAAATTAAAAACGTTTTTTTTTTGCCTTTTTAGGATTTTTAGCTTACGAAAATATAAAACTAAACTATTTATTTTTAGCAACTTGAACATTAAATATTAATAAAAAACTTTTAATTCCGTTGCACTTTTAAATTATGTTGAGTTGTTATTATTTCATAAGTTAAATGTGAACTGGTTATCGTTAATTAAAATTTTTTTTTTTTAGTTTTGTTGCTTTCTATTTTCACTCACCTGCAGAGTATGATCCTGTAGGAAGTTGCCCACCCGCTTCAGGATCATGTTGTTCAGCACCTGCTCCTTGGCGTCCACGCTCCTTGGCAAGACGGCTTCAATGTCTTGTTCGTTGATGGGAGCCCGCTTCGGCTCCTCACTTTCGCCGCCAGAACTCACGAACTGAATGCCCTCCGTGAGCGACAGAGTCTTGGCCGATCGGAAGGCCTTTTCCAAACCGGTTAGCAGTTTGACCTTGAGGCAAACGGACATGTTATCGCCAGTGCACTGCTGGTAGATGCGGTACACCAGCGACATGTCCTTCCAGAAGCCCGTAGAACCCAATCCGGGGCTATTGGCTGGGACTTGCGGCTTGGGGACCGCGCTCAGGCTGTTCAGGTTCTGGTGCTGGTAGCTGGCACTGCGGGCACTCGAGAGCCAGCAGAAGACGATCATCAGGGCCGCCACGTGCCACACGTACTTGATCATGACTGGGCTGTCTGTTGCTGTTCGGAGCTGGACGAGAAGAGGATCCTTGGGCGATCCTTGGGGTGAGGCATACACTGGAGAGATGACGCCGGGCGCTGCTCTTTGGGTGCTCAACTGAGTGCTGGCCGGTGGGTCTTATGCATTTTATACCTGTGGCGGATAAATCGCATGTCGGCCGGCAGCCTGAAATTGAAAAAACACACGCTTTGTCTTAGTCTAAATATCACGGCAATTAGCCAGATGTTGTTGGCCAGTGGGGCTGCGCTTTCGTGATTTCGCTGCGAAAGCCGCCGAAATGCAGTTTCGTTTGCAATTATTCCCACTTTTTAGCTCATTCTAAGCGATTGAGCTCGTGCGTGACTGCCGTTGCCATTGCCATACTTCACTGTCTTTGCATCCGACTTACTAGACCGTAAACAGAGGCATTTTCGGTTTTTTCAAAACATTTTGGGGCAAATTCACTGTCGTCACCCAATTTGGCGAAGACTTTTCTTTTTTCCTATGCACTTTGACAATAGATCGTTTTTGCTGCCTACTTTTTGGTGCTGCTAAGAAAAAGTGCTGAGCATGCAACGAAAGAGTTAAGACACGAACTCGATCGCACTCAACGAAAGTAGGGAAAAGCTTTCAACTTTCCCATGTATTTATGCTTTGGTGAAATGGCCAACAGATGGCGCTTGTCATAAGTGAAATGTTAATAATCAGGTGTCAAGACCAAACACACAAGACCAATTGTATTGTTAAATCAAAAAAAACAAGAGAGAATGCTATAGTCGGGTGTCTCGACTATCAAATACCCGTTACTCAGCTAAAGGAGTGCGAGGGAGATGGAGATATGTATGCAGCAAATCAGGCATAACTTTTTAACGCAGGCTCCGATTTGGAAAAATTTCTCTACATTTGCTCGATACCTTTTTCTTGATTGGTCTCGACTATTAGATACCCGTTACTCAGCTAAAAAAGGGAGAGAGAAAGCGATTGCTTGCACTGCTTAAAATCCATCATTTGGTCATAATTTTTAAAAAAAATGTGAACAAATTTCTTCTACAATTTGATATGTATAAATAACCACATCAAAATTGCATTTATCCTTTTCCGAGATCTTAAAAGATGTGGGCGCCAGACAACTTATAAAGTCGTTTAAGGCGATTGTGGGCATTAGAGGGGGCGTGGCCCTCTGATGAAACAAATTTGTTTTTCCCAATTTTTTAGATTTTGTAGTTTCCGAGATCTTTTGCTGCTTGCTTTTTTTTAAAAAAAAACAAGAGAGAACGCTATAGTCGGGTGTCCCGACTATCAGATACCCGTTACTCAGCTAAAGGAGTGCGAGGGAGATAGATATATAAAATCTTTGATCGGGCATAACTTTTTAACGAATGGTCCGATTTGAAAAATTTCTTCTACATTTCGATAGGTATTGATAGTCACAATAAAACTGCATTTTAGTTTTCCAAAATCTTTAATGGTGTGGGCGCCAGACACCTTTAAAAAAATGGTGTAGGGCGATTGAGGGCGTTAGAGGGGGCGTGGCACCATTTTGAAATAAACTTGCGCTGCGTAGGAACTCCAAGAATATGCATGCAAAATGCCAATCCTCTAGCTTTTATAGTTTCCGAGATCTCAGCGTTCATACGGACGGACAGACGGACAGACGGACAGACGCACATGGCTAGTTCGACTCGGCTAGTGATCCTGATCAAGAATATATATACTTTATAGGGTCGGAAAAGCTTCCTTCTCCCTGTTACATACTTTTGCACGAATACAATATACCCTTTTACTCTACGAGTAACGGGTATAAATATAAGTAAACAAGAAAAAAGTCGGGTGCCCCGACTATCTGATACCCGTCACTCAGCTGCAGGGAGTCCGAGGGAGATGGAGATATAAAACTTTAAATGCTCATAACTTTTTAATTAATAGTGCGATTTCAAAAATTTACATTTCGATAGGTATTAAAAAACACTACAAAATTGCATTTATACATTTTTATAATCTTTAAGGATGTGGGTGCCAGCCACATTTAAGGCGACTGTGGGAGGCGTGGCTACTCGATGAAATAATCTGCATTTTCATGGATATGCCTCTATTTTTGATCACGATCCCTAGCAGACGCGATCGTCTGTCTGTCCGATTAGGGTTCTGTATATCACAATAAGATTGTAAGGCAGCGTAAGTTTCTTTCAGCACGGTGCCCCGCCCACCCTAACGCCCACAAACCGCAAAAGTTTGCAGCGCCCACATTTGTGTTCCAGAGCTATATATATTCTCATTGGTTCTCTAGCCGTCTTCCTTACTATACTTTATGCCAAAAGACTTAGACATCTCCAGCACACAAAGCGACTCAATGGCATACCACTCGGCAGCGCGGCGATAAAAGTAATTAAGCGCCTTTGACTGCAATGCAAATTGACCTGCTAATCAAAGTCCTCACGCAATGTGCAGCATAACCGCCGAGGCGATGCAACGGCCGTTCGATAATTGCCAGCGATTGTTGCTAACTGCATAGCGTAATTTAAATTGACCACAAACGACGCCGGACAGCAGAAGCGGCAGCAAATCAGGCGTGCCGGGAAAACGCTCGAGTGACCAAAACTGTTTCACGGCTTTGCGGGGCTCGTGGCCAATTAACTTTCAATTAATCAAAGGCAGTGGAAGCTCACCAATGCGCTCAGTTGATTTAATGCGCGGTGAGCAAAGCTACGCCAACAATTGGTGTAATCATAAATTCAGATGCGTGCTTTGTCTGTCGGCTGTCGGTTGTCGGTTGCCAGTTGTTGTGTGGGAAAAACGTGCTGGAGCGGAAAATTATGGCCGCGGCAGTAATGCCGAGCGCCTAATAATATTATTAGTCAGGCCGGCAATCTGGCTCTTCATTTCGTTTACGTTTTTGCCGATTTTTGTTTTCTGGTTGCTGGTTTCTGGTTACTGGTTTCTGGTTACTGGCTGTCGCCCTGCTGGAAAGCGCAGTGCTGCAAGGCCGACAATCAACTTTGGCTTCGGGACCGCCCCTGTTGGTTGTCTACGTTCTGGTGACCTGCTTTCGGAGTCGGAGCCCAAACTCGTTTTCATTTCGTCGAGCATTCTGCACACATTCTGCGCTGCGACGACGCCCTTGCAGGCATCCCAACCACTTGGCTTTAACCCCCCACTGCCCCCGTCCAGTTGACAGTGAAATTGCTTTCAAATTGGGCACATTGCACGACTCTCCTCCGCAGCATTCACCCCCCAATCTCTGCCATGAACTCCTCTTATGAATTATTGCAAATTTTGTGGTTTTTTATCTGGTTTTTCAGAATGTGAAATTGCAGCTGGTGGTGCCGCAGAGTGCTGATGCTGCACCAGTTTGGCTGCCACCGAGGCGGCGTTTCTCTAGCGGCACAACCGTTGCTCGCTCCAAATCACTGAGTCGGGCTTTCGTTTTGGTCAGTCGATTTGCATATACTACCATGTTTAGCAGCAGTAAACGAAATTTATCAGAATCGAAAATAGGCTGGATAGGAGCCGAGGAACGTTACCAATTTCGTAAAGTGACTGTGGATTTTGTGGGACATAACGGGTAACAGAAGTTGAGGCTGGAAAATGGAAATGGTAATGGAGAGTGAAATGATAAGAGTTTAAGTTTTTAAGTTCAAGTTTCCATTAAACCTTTCAGCAAAGGTATAGTTTTTAAGGAAAACATGTTCTGAGAAAGCCAACACATTGTGTATTATTTTAAAAACCCAGAATTTAGAATTTTTTATATATATTTTCCAGTTTAATCTAATAATTTTGTACTTAACTTTTTAATAACTCCCAATTTATAAATATTTCACAATTAAATATAAATATTTTCTACTTACCCATTATAAATTTCTCAGGCGAGTGGCACTCTTCATCCTAAGATTAAAACGAAAACACCCCAAAGCTAAAAAGCAAACCTAATCCCGTGTAAATCCTCTAAATGGGTGATTTTTTAAGTCTCGCCTGACATTTGGTGGCACCAAGCGGTCTCATTGAGATAATTTCCAACCGAGCGTAGCCCAAAATTTTCGTAATTTCCATTTGATTAAGTGAACGGCGTCCGCCACAAACCAAAAAAATAAGACTGACAGTGGTCAGTCAATGTTTGCTCAAGCTTGGCAGCTGCTCAAATGAGTTGTTAACATTAATGCGCATTAACCTGTCTTTTGTTTTCGCCGGCATTCGTTGGGCAGCGGCGACTTGGCCACATTTAGAGCGGCTTGGAAAACGCTGTTTTGGTCTTGGCCATGTGCCACAATTTCAGAGACTTTTCACTGCAATCGTGGTGGCTCGGCTGTTTGGGGTCTTGACTGCTGTTTCGGTTTCCTAACTGTTTACTTTCACTGTCGGTGGCTGCTGCCGATGTTGTCGATGTTGCCGTTGCTCTGGCTTTTTCCGTTGCCATCAGAAGCCAGCGGGGTTTATTGGATTTTCGTTAACCTGTCTTGGCCAGACCCCAGTCATAATTATTTACACCTATTAACGGGCAAATCTTTGAAATTCGCTGGGGCAGGGGCAACTGGGTCGCAAATCAATTTCACTTGAAATGAAAGCATTTCGACCAAGATGGACTTGTCAACGGCCAGTTTTCGTCTTCGTTTTGGAATTATGCATAGAGCTTTCGGTTTTGTCGTTTCGCTTTCACCCCGTGGTATGCCATAAATTATAGAGACTTGTCTTGATTTTTCATTGATTTTTTATTTATTAATCTTCCTTGCTTGTGTTTTTTTCAACTTTTTTTGTGTATTGTTTTTCATCATTTTTTTGTTTAATGACATGCATGTGTGACAGAGAGAGGGGGTATTGTAATCTATGGAATTTACATTCTTTTGTGAGTGAGTTTTGTGATCTGTGAGTTGCCCACATCTGCAGCTTCACGCTTCTTCTTCGTCTTCATCATCATCTTACTACTGTTGCCGGAGTTATAAGGTTGTGAAAGCGCCGTACGACTTTGCTTAAAATATTTAAATTAAAGTAGACGACGTGCTGGCGACTCGAAACTTGCGGCCGACGGCTAGAGAGCCCTCCAAATGTCACAAACAAGGTATTTTTAAGTTGATAATTAAAAATCTGTTTGGGTCCACAGGGCAGGAGAGCCCGACACCAATCGGGCCGACAAGCGGTTCGAGTCGCTCGGATGCATAAAGTACGCTTAAGGAGTTAAGATATTGAAAAAAAATACTTTAACATTACGGGGCATTACTGGGTGTGAGTAGTAGTGGGGTTTTTTGGGAAAGTAGAGCGCTAGAAAGTGACAGATGCAGAAGCAGCAGAGGACGGCGGAAAGAGATGGCAGATAGGAGAAATGAGAAAGTTGAAGAGTCGAAGTGGAAGTCGAGTGTCGAGTGAGGAAATAGTGGCTCTGAGGTAGAGCCGGAAAATGAGTTCATTTTGGTGTGGCGATGTGTGTTCGGAGACCTATGGCAAGTGATGGCATGCGAATGACCAAAACTATGACTCAGTGGAAGGTGAGAAAATGAAGGATAGATAGGACAGATTTGACAGAACATGTAGGATAGATAGATGGACAGAGATAGAGATGTAGATAGAAATAGAAATAGAGATAGAAATATAGTTAGAGCTAGAGGAGTTAAAGCTAATAGTAGGCATGCTTGTTGCTGGTGTTGTTGTATTGTAAGACTAGAATTGCATGTGAAGAACATAGTTGAACAGGCAGAGAATAGAGTACAGATATAGATTGTAGAGTTAGGATTTGTACGTTGCTCCGATTGCATGGCAATCGGCAGAGTTTTGGTATAGGCAGTGTACGTTATACAGTTTAAGATGGAAGCACAGAGATAGAGAGAGTGAGAAATAGATGGATATGTAGATGTAGATAGAGATAGGGATAGTGATAGAGATATTGATAGACTGACAGATGAGAGTGCATTGCATATGGATGCAGTCGGGGTGATCGAGGTGCCGATGGTTCGGGGAAGTGCTGTGCGAGCTTAGACTTAAGGCTGAGTATTTGCAACTTGTGGGTTAACTCTCGCTGGCCGCTCTTTTTACAAACTTAACTTTAGCTTCATCAGTGTTAACAACTAACATATATGGTTCTGATTCTGTTCTGCTTTCTGTCCGGTTTAACATTATCTTGCGTGTGTGTGATTCATTCTTTTTCGTTTTCATTGCTTGGAGAAATAAATAAAATAAATTAAATTAATAAATTAATTAAAACGAACGATAAATAATGTGTGTTCCTCTTCGAGAGTCTCGTGTGTGTTCGCGATTCTGTCTCCGATTCTGATTCTGATTCGATTCTTCTTGAGTGATTTTGATTGGTTTGTGGTGTGCTCGTGATCCTGTGACTTAGGCCTGGACGGGCTTCTGGGCACCATAGGCCAGGTCCTGGGCATCGATGGAGCGTCCCCAGCCGCCGTGTCCGCTGCTGCCGTAGGAGGCCGAGGAGGCTCCGGCATCGGCGCTGTAGCCACTGCCGTACGAGTCGTGGCTCGTCGAGTGGCTGCTGCTGTGGTGTGGGTGGGCCACCACCTCGTAGGTCACGTGCTTCTCCTGCGACAGCAGCTTCTTCAGACCGATCACGGCGGACAGCACCAGGGCGATCTTACCGATGAGCAGGGCCTTGCCGGCGATCAGGGCGATGGCGCCCAACAGCAGGGGCAGCAGGGCGGCGGCCTTCAGGGCGACGAGGGCGAGGATTGGTCCCAGGATCTTGGCGGCCTTCTTCTTCTTGCCACGGCTCTCCTCGGGGGCGTTGGGGTCGTTGGAGCCGAACAGGGACTCGGAGGCATCCTCGAGGGCACGGCCCGTGGAGCTAACGGCCTGCACAATGTCGGCGCCCTTCAGCTCCACCTTGATGGTGTGCGAGTTGAGGAAGCTGCTGATGCGGTTCAGGGCCAGGGACTCGAACGACTCGTCGCCGGAGATGGAGCGGGCGGCCTCCTGCTGCGGGGCGTCCGGCGAGCGGACCACGGTCACGCCTTCGGTCAGGGCGAACTGGTCGCGGGCGCCGAGGACCTTGTCCACGAAGCTGAACAGCTTGTACTTGACGCACGAGACGGAGTCCTTGCGCAGACAGTCGCTGTAGATGCTATCCATAATGTCGTTCTCGCCGCCGATGGCGTTGCGGGCGTGGCCGCGCGTCTCCTCGGCGGGAAGGGCGGCGCTCAGGGCGACCAGACACAAGACACCGAAAGTAACTTTATGGCTTGCCATTTTGCTTTTTGGATTGGTTTTTGTTCTTTCACGGTTTTTAAACTGGGTTCTTTGGATAGTCCTTTTGAGGGTCCACACTACACTTTCACGTAGTTCGGCGGCGAACGCACTTTCTCTTGAAGGGAAAACTGTATTTTTGTGTGTTTTTCGGTCTTGGCTGACTGCTGCTGCCGTATAGCTGCTCAGACGGTTAAGGATTGAATGATACAATTTTCCACCGCACACGACAATTTATATACGGCGGCAGTGGCAGCGACTTCGGCATCGGCATGCTCATCTGCTGCGAAAGCATTTCTCCGTACCGCCCGCCCCCCTGGCCCCAGCAGCGGTTCCCCCAAACTAGTCGTGCAAGTTTCTCGCTTAAGTCTTTCGTTTGGCCGGCCAACGGTAATGCGCAGTCGGCATCGGCATTGGCGTCGCTGTCGGCAGCGCTGCAGCGGTTCCAGCAGCGGCAGCTGGAAAAGCATTGTTACTGTAATTTGTAAGCTGTCTCTGCCGGTGCGCTGCTTTCGCCCGAAGTTCATGTAACATTGTCAACAGTCGCAGCCTCCTGCCGGTGGGAAACCAGCGAAAAAGCAACAACCACATCCACGGCCAGCTACTTTTACCCGCCGGGAGAGCGGGCCAAAAAGTGCCGAAAATCGTAGTCGTAATCTTAATTGTCTGGCCTTTAATTGAAAATCAGTTTTTGTAAAAGTAAGTAAAAGCATTTCCCTTTCAAGCTTAGTCGAGCGCATGGAGCGAGCCGCTCAGGTTAACAGAACGGTGGATTTGCATATCAAAAGATCTGTCATTCCAGAAAATAAATACTGAAGTATCACGATGTCAAATGTTTACATCAATTCGTACAATACAGTTCTTAAAGTCCGCAAAATTTAATCGTTTGCAGCTTTTCAGATTAAATGAACAACATTTTAAAATAAAATACATTTTCAAAATACTTAAATGATATTTTGTATAAAACAGCTTTTTATGTCTTTGCAGAGTATTATAATTTCAGTCAGAAGTTTGGATCCCAGTGAAGGAGATCTTCCGAAAGGATATACATATATTATTGATCAGCAGAAAACAGCCGAGTCGATCTATCCATTCCCGCCTGTCTTTCTGTGCCGATTTATTATTAAATTGTATTCTACCTTTTGGGGTTAGGTTTTCTTTTTATAAGTCCTAAATTTCAAAAAATTGTAATAAAAAAAATATACTGACATTTTGCCAAGAATATAAAAGTTTAAATTGTATTTTAAACTAAAATGTTGTTATGTGGTTGATTCCTGACAACTCAAACACAAAATCCCTTTAACTATTGATTGTTGATAATAAGATAAAATAATTGCTCTGATAAATTTCGGAGAGTGCAGCGCATAACTTCTTTATCCCAGGAACAGCGACGCCAAGCCGCACTTAAACGATGCCGATGCATATTAGGATACTAAATAAAAGGCCATTAAAATAAAGAAATTTAATAATTTACACCGTTACGAATTCCCAAATTAAACTGCGTTCTCTGGTCAACAGGACCCCAAAGTTGGAAAAATATATAATTTCTAACTTTCCGGCGGTATTACAGGTAAACGGATTCTTGGTTTAATGTGGTGTCAAAACATTTCAAAAGTGCCACTCTTTATCATTCAAGCCGCATACTCAAAATAATTTTAAGATTTTTTTAAGGAAAATTAAATAAAAGAAAACATAGCCATAAAACATAAAAATATACAGCTGCGGTTAAAATACTAGTAGTGTTCCCGCCCTTCGTTTTTAAATTAAATAAACTACAAGTTAATGTGAGCTATTCTTAAATATGTCAAACATTTTCTAACAGACGTTAAATGGGCAAGATCTTGTGGTCGCTGAAAAGTGTCATGTTGAAATGAAAATGACAATGACTAATTGATATCGGTTGCTGTTTCTCTGTGTGTGGTCATAAGATATTCCTAATAAAAACCGATCACGTTCTGAGGGCAGGGAATCTATGCCAAAACCAAGTCAGCGACCAGAAAGCAGTGACAGTGCCAATAATAATAATCATAACCCCATTCAGAAAAGGGAAAGTCGCGGATACATCTGCGAGAAATGTGTGGTATGCGGCAGTCTGCCCTTCTTCACGATGGCTTTGCAAATTTTATACGTTGTCAAATAAGATGAGGCCAAAACAAACAGCTGCCATGGCCAACTGGCAAAACACATCGGTGGCGTCCAGCAGGCTGACTTATCGACGCGAAAATACCAGTAGCGCGACCCACAGCTGTCCCCAACTAACTAAGTAACTGGCTAAAGTGACTAACTAACTGGCTGGGACAGGTAAAAGTACGCAAATAGACAGTGACCAGTGACCAGGAGCCCAGGCAAATGAAAGTCATCATCTCATCCCCGGGCGAGAGAGTTTGGAGTTTGGAAATGCGAAACGCGAAACGCGAGTGGATCCATGGATTGCATCGGATCTCGGCAAATGACCGCGAGCAGGATGCGGTGCCACGGACCCCACGAGAGTGTTGAAAATGGTTAATTAAAGTGTTATGAATGTGTGAAAATGCAATGAAAATGCGCTTATGAATTGGGCCCCAGCAGCGGCGGCCGTGCGGTGTGAAAACGCTTTTCCAGATCAGCCTAAGCTCAGCTCAGACTGTCTTTTCTCAGTGAAAGCGAATTTAGTATGCATCTGTTGGCCGGGAACCGCCACGCATTGCGTGAATCTCTAACTGCAGTTCACAGAAAGAAAAATTCCTTAAATATAACTCTACCAACAAAATGTTATCAGAAACTTTTGCTTAAGTTGTTAAAATTTTTAAGCACACAAGACAATATTTTATACCCGATACTCAGATAACCTATTTCACTAGAATAGTTGAAGGTTTCTTAAAACACAGCAATAAGCGCTATCAGTTGAAGAAATTCTGTTCGGGCCTTTTTTATTAACATTGACACCGCCGAATTTTCAAGGTATATTGATATTCTGTAGATTATAATAATAATTATTAGAGAAGAAAATTAAATTGACATTAATGCTGTCCTCCGCATCAAAAAGCTATAACCTCATTTTTATATTATTTTTATATAAAAAAAACCCAAATTTCTAGTCCATTTTAGATAATAAAATTTGGACACCAATGTCCAAAGTGTCCAACTAAATTTAAAAAAATGTATTTTTCTTCAACAATATAGAATTAAGAGCGGAGGTAAGTTTCTAACTATTTTGGCCCACTTTCCCCTAAAAATTGATTTACAGTGGGGCAACAATAACTAAGACCTGTTTGTTTTAATTAAAATAAAAAATTTGAATCTTAAAAGATTTAAATAATTTTTGCTTTGAAATTTAAATCGTGTAAATCAAATACATTTGTATACACTTATTGGACCCCTTTTCTACCAGTGCATTTAGGGATGCAAATGTGCTCAGGCGCCGAATGTTGAATTATTTGACATTTAATTAAATTTTTATATTCGCTGGCTTGGGAGATGGTAGTTGGTAGTTGGGAGTTGCTGCCATGCTGAAAACATGAGAAACGACACTTTCACTGCATTGGCCCCGCAGACCTCGGATCCGAGTCCCGCCCATATGAATGGCCACCGCAGAGCGCCAGCCTCCCAGGCTAAAGCCCAGAGTGCATCGGATCGGGATTGGATAAGGCCTGTGAACCGCTTTTTGTTCTATTGTTGTGGCGGGCCAAATGAACAGGTTGCCTTTTGCTTTTGTCTAGTAAAAATGAAGAGTGAAGTCCAAAACAGCTCAACGGGTTCCAGCTGCAGACCTTAAACGCCAAAATCTGTGGCTCTGAAAGAGATGCAGAGCGGGAATATAGCTATATATATGTGCACTTATATTTTATTTATATCGCAGTTGCCATTGTGGCTGACACTGCAGCAGTACACAAAAAAAGAAAGTTCAGGTTAGGTTTTCCTTTTCCATTATAGACAACAACATTCACTGCCGCGGCGCGTGCAGCGCTGCATCTGGAAAATGCAAGACTGCAAGCCAACAAACTCACAACCCAAACTCAAAAACTGCATGAATGAACGACTGAACGAACGGATGACGAAGTGAGTGCCGGACCTAGCACTCCCAATTGCCATTTCCATTGCCATGGCCATTACCATTACCATTGCCATTGCCATTGCCATTGCCATTGCCGTCGAGTGGGTGTTGACATACACCGAGACAAAAAATGGCAACAAACTCCCACAATGCCAATGATAATACTGATGGTACTGCAGTCAATCGCGGAGTGAAACCGCAAAACAAACTGCAACTGCCACTTAATATCTTTATTTTTAACTTACAGAGCGGCAACAAAGAGTCAGGTGGGCGTCATTTCTTTGGCCCAGTTCAAAACAAAAAGCTCGAAGCCAAGAGATGAGAGGAGTTTTTAAAACCCTCGACGGCGAGACCTAGTTGCTCTGGCAAAGTGAAGCTTGAATATACTCGAAATAACAGAACCAGAATAAAAACTAAGATTTTATCGGTAAAATAGGTAAAATTTAAATTTGTTATACTTTTAAAGTATTTTCATATTTACGGTTGAATGACTCATCTGGTAATTTAACATATTTAAACTTGCAAGTACTTGGCAAGGCAATTGACAACTTTTAATTTTCACACAAACACCGTTAACTATCTTTATAAACATGAGTGGGACTTCCAACTGCGGGTAGCTACAAATACAGTGGTAATTTACTTTCTTTTAGGTGTTTATTGCCGTATAAATGTGAGAATTTTCCCGGGACGGGGTTTACGACACAGTCGTAATGCCCAAACTTGCATCGAGAGATGCAAGCTCACTCTTACTCACTTATGACTGCTCTAATGGTCCGCTGTCAGCTGGAATTACGGGGAGTTGGCTCGGCTGCCCTGTCATGGGAACAGCGGACTTGGCCCCCGAGGCGCAGGGAAAGGTCAGATCAGACGGACAGACACAAATTAGGGGTCTGTGCTGTAATCATTTAGCTGAAAAACCTGCCACGCCCATTAGCATAACCGCCGAGCAGGCCCACCTGGCAACCGCCGCTGGAGATACAAATTATAAATGCACGAATCGGACTCGGAATCGGCCGCATCACTTTCACTTTCCGTCGAGCGCTAATATGCATCTAGCAAGCCGAAAATCGAAAAACACAAACCGAAAATGAAACATTTATGGATATGGCTCACAGTCGAAATTATCTAATTCAGCTAGCATAATCAAAACGGTAAGGCTAATTCCATGGCGCGATGACGCTGTCGATGGCATCCATTGCGAAATCGGAGCACGGATGTCTCGGAGACATTTTCACACCCAAAAAGCGGGTATATTGACTACTGTGCTAAACTTGACCTGACTATTGGTTAGGTTATATTTAAATTAAATGAACTCATGCAATTCTAATTATTATTTCAGTAGAATATACAAATTTTCACATTAACACAACTTTTTGTAGGTATACATTTGAATTTGCAATATTTGTACAACTCTTGCGGACAAAAGTATAAAAATAAAAGTATTACCAGAAATGTATTTATACTTATAGGGCTAACAGCTAATTACAAACTACTTGTTATTAATAACAAGTATATCCTGCAATATTTGTATAACTCTATAGATAAACTATGTTACTCCTATCAGAAAAAATAGTAATTATTTCTGAGGAACGGTAAGCAGAAATTTAAAGGCATTTTTATTTCATTTCAAGACGAAAGTGTATCGGAAATACGCAGCTTGTGGATCGTGATGTTTTCATTTCTTGTTTATCGCAGCATTTACTTAATAATTTATTAGCGTTTGTTTTTCTTTTCATTTTTATGTAATTTCTTCGATGTTAAATGCCGCTTATATTGAATAATTGATGCCAAAGTGTGAGCAAATGATGTCACAATGTGCAAGGAAAGCAGGAGTCGGCGGCGGCGCTAAAAATTATATAACGTGTGAAAAACTTTTATGGCCCTCGAGTGCAGTTGTGCGCTGAAATTTGCTCGAAAAAACACACACGACACACAAAATACCGACATCGCTTTCTTTTGAAAGAGAAAGGGTTTCTCCTCCTTGCCTGAGAAACTTGCCGAAATTGCATTTTTATTGCCCGATCTGTGGCGGCGCACGTGTGTCCGTCCCCAAGCCCTTTCGCTTTTTCTTCGAGGATACATTTTGTGTTTTAAACTTGCTTTTCTCGGTGCCCCCAAACTTCCAGCTTCCGCAACTTTCACGCAATTGCTGCGGCAGCAGAAAAAGCAGTAACGCCCTTGTTGCTGGAGGTTGGATGTTGGACGTTGGATATTGGATGCTGTGCCCCACTTTGCGGCATAAATAATGCAACGATTTCGAGGCCCCAGGGGCAACCTTTGCGATCGAAGCGACCGACCGACCGATCGTATGATGCGATCATTGCATTCTTTAAAGTGAAACTTCTGTGAGCAGCGAGTATGATCATTTCCCTGATGATCATTCTTGTACGCTGTTGTTTCTTCTACCACTCTTTTTATTTCTTATTTTTTATTTTTTATGGCTGCTCAAAACGACGCTGTTAATTAAATTAAGGCAAATAAAAAGGCGCATAACCAACTGGTTCGCAATGAATGCGGAGGAAATGCTGGCAAGTGAATAAAGAAGACAATGTGTGTGCGCTGGCATTGGGAAACTTTCTTCTTTTGCTTTCAATGGTATTTCGGTCAGAAACTACTGCCAAGAGGAATGATGATGACGATAATGACACGTTGAAGCTGAAGTTAAAGCCAAATCAAAGACCCTTCGGGTCGGCTTCGAACCGATTGATAAAACTGTATTTCCGGTTGACCTGCTACCGCAAGAGCAAAAAACTGGCGCCCAACGGAGTGGAGCAAACTGGCGCCCAACGCACTGAAGCAAACTGGAGTGCCAGTGCCTGGCCAAGTGCGATATGGCCAATTAAAATCGATAATTAAGGCCTATTGCTCTTCAAAGCCCACACAGAAACACATATTCGCCAAATGAAAGTACCGGGCATCAGTTTTTGAGCTCTGAGCTCTCGGCTCTGAGTCAAGTGTCAATGTCCAGTCCACTTGATGGCTTTTCGTCACGACTGCGGCGCAGCTTAGCGATGACGATATTAATAATGAAATGTGCATGCTTTTTGGCAGGAGCAACAATAACAACAACCTGAACAACAGCCGCTCGAAAGCAAGTTGAGTGAAAGTTTTTACTACGGCCACAAAACTCACTCTCCGTACGAGTATTTATGTCCATGGCCACAAGTGCGAATGCGAATTGAACCTGCACCCCTCCGAAATACTCGAAAAATCCCATTAGAGTTGGGCAGCTGCTGGTTTGCTATTCTGCTATTTTGCTTTTGCTATTGCCATTGTTATTGCTTATTTTTACTGCCATTGTCTTGTCGTCCCCGGAGTAATTAGTGCGCCGAAAAAATTCGTTCGCAAGATCCACGGTTCCGAGGGGTTGACACGGGCCACTTAATGGATTATGATTCGTGCCCCCAGCTGACACTGGAAAATTTCACACCTGACCTAAGCCAATACTTTCCGCCGGGCCATTAATCATAATGTGTCCAGTGCGGCGGATGTGGTAAAGCTCGTCGCCTCTCTCCTCTGCACCTGCTGCATCCAATCGACGCTCTATCAATGTCACACATTCGCTGTACTGCGGTCATTGTCCATTAAGAAGTGTGTGCCTGAAATTCAAATGACATCGGTTGACATTCAGACAGGGAAACTGAATGAACGCGGGACTATGCGGCGGATGCGTAATGCGATTGTTTTGTAAACAGTATTTGGAGGCCAAAATAATTGTAATTTGGAATACTAAATCCGCGTTTATCAAATTGTTCTACTCATTATCTGCGATTCACGTTTGATCCATTACACTAATAATATTATTTAAATATTTATATTTTAAATTTCCCATTAAAATTTTAGTATTTCGTTTCCAGCATACAAATGATATTTTGTTCTACCCTGCAGATGGTGCTGTTTAAAATTAAGTGAGACATGGGACAATGGAAAAACATACATTTCAACCTGTATGTATTACTGCACACAACTTTTCTATAATCCCGTAAGCTGCCAATTAAAGATGGTTTATTAAATGTGACAACCAAATGCGTTTAATTTCCCCCATTAATAAGTACAAAATTGGACTGCAGGCTTCTTAGCCAATTGCAGCCATTCTCCTGCCGGCTGGCATTCGTGGCCGGGCCAAAGAGCAATAACTTTGCTGGCCAAAAGCTTCCATATTTATGTATGAGTAACTGTAAACTCTTGAGAAAGTGAAACTTTTTTCTTGTGACTTTTTTAATCTTTCCGATTTATAATGCGCCTCACCCAAGGCGCTCGCAGCTGCCCAATCGCATTCGATGCTCGTCATCGATATGTCGATGTAACTGAGTGAGTCGCCCCGCTTTGTCTGCCCGGTGGTTTGGCTTTATCGCAAGGCATAAATCGAGCCAAAAACGGATATGGCCAGCACTAAAAAAACAACAGAAAAGAGCAAAAAAAAAAACCAAAGTCGATCAGAGCCGAGCCCAAAGTCACCGGCACTTTCTTCGACTCGTTTAAATGCAGACAAAGAAAATATGTCCGTTTATTTTCAAAGAAATTTGTACAGTAAATTATATTGAAAAAATTAAGTTTCTGATCGAAATATAAATATTCCATAGTTTCGGTTTTTATATCAGTTTATTTATATTTAAAAATGGTTTTAAACTTATGTTGTTTATTTAGGGGGGAGTTTGGTCTTTTGCATCAAAAAATCAACTAACTTTGCGATTTTTTCTATAAAAACTGGTTGGATAGATTTAATTCAAACCTTTTGTAAGTGTCAAGATGGACCAATTTTTAAAGCCGACCAATTTTATATATCGGCTAACCTATCGGTGGCGAAGCGATTACTGGAAAACTATTTAAAAAAGGAGTTTTGAGGTGATCACTTTATCTCCTCCAAAAATTATCTGATTTCCATTCAGCTTTTTTATTTCGCTTAAGAATTATAAAAACTCGCCATGGAAAGCTCGATTTTCCATTTTTTATTTTTAAGAATTTTTTTATCTTCCAAAGTCAAAAATACGTTTTTCAGATTAAAAATATACTTAAAGATTAAAAATACATAAAAACTTTTCCCAGGGGGAGGGTTTTTTTTAAACAGAAAAATGTGCGATAAAACGATCGGTTGAGCTGTTTAGAAATGCCAATAATTTTTATCTTTGAATATATTCTCAAATGTTCTCAAATGTTCAAAATCAAATATTATTTTTTTTAAGGAAAATTTTACTAATACTAATATTTTAGTTCTTATATAAAACAATAATAAATGAGAAAACTTATATTTTTTCTATAGGTTGTACGATTTTTATTCATTCGAACCTCGTGATATCATAATAACACTTGTATAGAAAAATTGTCCACATTTTAAAGAGACTTTTGGACAAAATGGTAAAAAATGTCTAGTTGGGAAACACATTTGTTCTTTGTGTGGTTGCAGCCTTAAAAATGTTAGAAATTGAAAATCGAATGAGTCGAGCGGAGTGCAACAACAGCAACTGGCAACCGGTATCGAAATAAAAATAAAACAAGAGAGAACGCTATAGTCGGGTGCCCCGACTATCAGATACCCGTTACTCAGCTAAGGGAGTGCGAGGGAGATAGATATATAAAATCTTTGATCGGGCATAACTTTTTAACGAATGGTCCGATTTGAAAAATTTCTTCTACATTTCGATAGGTATTGATAGTCACAATAAAACTGCATTTTTAGTTTTCCAAAATCTTTAATGGTGTAGGCGCCAGACACCTTTCAAAAAATGGTGTAGGGCGATTGAGGGCGTTAGAGGGGGCGTGGCGCCATTTTGAAATAAACTTGCGCTGCGTAGGAACTCCAAGAATATGCATGCAAAATGCCAATCCTCTAGCTTTTATAGTTTCCGAGATCTCAGCGTTCATACGGACGGACAGACGGACAGACGGACATGGCTAGTTCGACTCGGCTAGTGATCCTGATCAAGAATATATATACTTTATAGGGTCGGAAAAGCTTCCTTCTCCCTGTTACATACTTTTGCACGAATACAATATACCCTTTTACTCTACGAGTAACGGGTATAACAAGAGAGAACGCTATAGTCGGGTGCCCCGACTATCAGATACCCGTTACTCAGCTAAGGGAGTGCGAGGGAGATAGATATATAAAATCTTTGATCAGGCATAACTTTTTAACGAATGGTCCGATTTGAAAAATTTCTTCTACATTTCGATAGGTATTGATAGTCACAATAAAACTGCATTTTTAGTTTTCCAATATCTTTAATGGTGTGGGCGCCAGACACCTTTAAAAAAATGGTGTAGGGCGATTGAGGGCGTTAGAGGGGGCGTGGCACCATTTTGAAATAAACTTGCGCTGCGTAGGAACTCCAAGAATATGCATGCAAAATGTCAATCCTCTAGCTTTTATAGTTTCCGAGATCTCAGCGTTCATACGGACGGACAGACGGACAGACGGACAGACGGACATGGCTAGTTCGACTCGGCTAGTGATCCTGATCAAGAATATATACACTTTATAGGGTCGGAAAAGCTTCCTTCTCCCTGTTACATACTTTTGCACGAATGCAATATACCCTTTTACTCTACGAGTAACGGGTATAAATAGTTCGGCTTGGACTTTGAGCGCGTGGCAGCCACAGGCAACAGTCTGTCACAGCCACAGACATGGCCGGAGCCCAAAAAATCCAAACAACTCTCGGACTTTAATTAATTGTCAGAGGGTTGGGCTAGATATTTTGCTGAATGAATGGATGGCATGGGTCGGGATGGCTTCGACGAATGGGTCCCGCCTCCGTATCGATGGCAGCTCATCTGGGTTGGCCGAGAAATTAATTTGGGTCTCGAGTGGGCAAGTGGAGAAAGGTCTGACCTACATCAGGTGATTTCCAACCCTACAATAACTTCTAATTGAGATATTTAGTGTTGCTCCAAATCACAGGCTCACATACAATGTCGCGGTACGATCGGGGCTAGCCAATCAGCATCAAAAAGTGAGCATAAAATTGACTTTTATGCCCGCTTTTCTAGCTGAAAGTCTAATCATTATGGGACAGAAGACAGAAGAGACAATAACAATGGGGCAGGCAATCCGAAGAAAGATGATGAAGATCATGACGACCGAAAGGCACAAGAAAAGTAATCGTAAAAGTGAGAGTTTCCACTTCATAATCAGTTTTGGCTGCGGCTTGCCATTTGGCTTTTCGGCTTTAACTTGGCTCTTTCTCTCCCTTCTACAGTACATCTATACGTATATTGGCTGGCCAAAAACCGCCGAATCATGAAATGCAAATATCCAGCCACGCCTGCATTGTGTAATAGCCAAAAGATCGCGGAACAAAAAACGAAAGCTCAGGGAAAAAACTGAAAAAGAAATGGGGGCGTGGCCGGGGCAGCATTAATTGCTCAGGTTTCACTTTCAAGGCACTTCCATTTCGTTTCATTACGAAAATTTGTCATTATCGTAATTATGATCGACCGAGGAAGCATTTCACATTTCACTTTCGTTGTCAGCGTTTTGTTCTTTTGTTGGCCCAAACGAGCGGCTCTCCATTAAACGGGTTTGGTTTTGGTTCCCTCGTTCGCTGATATGTTGACAATAAAGCGGCCGGCCGACAACTTTCACACATCAGCCGCGCATTGTGCGAAAAGCCGTAAATGCCACTTGAAAATGACACTTTTACTGCCTTTTGGCCCAGGCCCAGATTCGAAGTCCAATCTTCGGCGATTGTATTATTCAATGTCAGCCGGCTTGGCCGCACCGAATTATGAGCACGACCAACCAACCTATTGCAACTGGCTAGTTGCAACACTTTCACACACTGCACCTGGCCCACCTGCCCGATTCCCATCCCCGATCCCCCGATCCCCCGAACCCCGAACCCGAATCCGAAACTCGGCTTCAGTGAAATGGGAACCAAATCCGTAAAGTGTACATTGACCCACACCGACGGACCCCCAACCGCTGAAGCCCCAAACCGCCAAACTGCCGACCACAAAACCGGAAAAGCTCTCGGTGCCCGGGCAGTTGGATTAGACCACATGGACCACCAACTGACGAGTGCCTAGCTGGTTTTCAGACCGTAAAAGGCTCTGTCAAAGGCACCTGTTAGTGGATTATAGAAAAAAGCGCAAAACACGCCCAGTATGCCTGCAGGTTTTCTGTGCTTCCACTATTTTGTATTTCACCTGGCAAATCATTTTGTTTGTCTTTCTTTTTCCCTCTGCCGAAAAAAGCCGGGCAAAACATTTTTAATTAAGAAAAACGTATAGTTGTGGCTGACCTCATCTAACTATAAAATATGAAATGACTTTGTTTTGTTTTATGCAGTTCGTGGGTTTCTCTCACAAAGTTTGGGTATCTAATATCTGAAACAGACAATTTTTTTTAAAAATAAATCGATATTCTCGATATACACATTTTCAGAGTTTCAGAGTTTCACAAAGTGTTGTTGGTTCAAGGCTTGGGAAAGAAAGAATTTGTTCCGAACTGTCTTTACCAAGCTTTTAGATCAATTTAGAAAGGCTTTCGATCGCAGCTTTTTGGCCCAAGTCTTTGAAGAAAGCTGACGATCTAAGCCAAGAAAACTTTTTAAACTTAAAGTGAGCTTGAAAGAAAGCCACGGAAATAATACCGTGTTGGGCTATCAAAAAGGCTTTTCTCTTTCTGCTAAAAACTATGCTAATAAAATAAAAATGCAACAGAGGGTGGTCTACTTTTATAGATTTTAGTTTTAAGTTACGTAGCAAAAGTATACTGAATAAAATGCAGTGCCTATGATATACAGACTTGATCTTCAAAAGTAGTCGATTTGGATTAAGGTGTTGGGAGTTGTTGAGTGGTTGGTATCTTAAAGACTGTGTACCCGACAATAGAGTACCTTTTTGATTGTTTTTTACATTTTTGCCTCTTCTAACATCTTTTGACACTATCGGTCGTATGAAATCTGACCGTATTCATGCAGGATTTTAATTTGCATAAATGGTTTCGTCAAAATCTAGGAAAATAAAAAACACACAGATATATTTTCCATTAATGAAAATAGTTTTACAAAACGAAAATGAACTTCCTCGTCAAATAACAATTTTTTTTGCTGTTCGGGCCAGTGCTGCCGTTTTATATTTTTTCCGGACAGATCTGTCCTATTTTAAACAGCTTTATCCGGAAAAAATGTCAAACATTCTCTGTTAGGAAATCTGTCCTTTTTTTTGTAAATAAGTTTTTAGTGTTAGTTTTGCAAGTGGTATTTGTATTAACCTGTTTCAAAAATCGAAAAAACCAACTAACTTTGGGATTTTTATACCCTTGCAGAGGGTATTATGATTTCAGTCAGAAGTTTGCAACGCAGTGAAGGAGACGTTTCCGACCCCATAAAGTATATATATTCTTGATCAGCATCACTAGACGAGTCGATCTAGCCATGTCCGTCTGTCCGTCCGTCTGTCCGTCTGTCCTTCCGTCTGTCCGTCCGTTTCTACGCAAACTAGTCCCTCAGTTTTGAAGCTATCGGGCTCAAACTTTCCCAAAAGTCTTCTTCCTATTGCAGGTAGTATATATGTTGGAACCGACCGGATCGGGCCACTATATCTTATAGCTCCCATAGGAAGGATCGAAAAAAAAAATTCTAGCTTTGGTGTTTTTTGAAATATATCCTTCTACTTTTTTTTGTATGTTTTTTTTTCATTTGGGAATACTATTTTTATAATATTTCTGAATTTCGAATAAAATTTCTAAAAAATCGGTTGACTATATCATATAGCTGCCATAGGAACGGTCGAAAAATTAGATGAAAATTAATAGGAAAAAAATTATATCTTTGTTGACTTATATTACATTCTCTTCTCCTCTAGGCTATGGCTTTTCTTTAACATTTTAAAATTTCGTATAGTATTTAAAAAAAATTCGGACGGCTATATTATATAGCTGCCATAGGAAGGATCAAAAATTAATCCCAAAATAATACGAAAACAGCTAAAATTAGGTTTGTTGTAAATGAATAGGAATGATCTGCAAGGGTATATAAGCTTCGGCTGGCCGAAGCTAGCTTCCTTTCTTGTTTCTTTAAAAACAGGTTAGATGTATTAAATTCAAACCTTTTGTATATTATTAAGAGTAATTTAAATAACATCCACAAATTTTTATAGCCGATACTATCGGCAAATATATTGGTGGCAAAGCGATTGCCGAAACATTAAAAAAAATTAGTTTGGAGGTGTTCACTGTATCTCCGCCAAAAATGATCGGATTTAAATTTTGTTTTTTGGTGGCAGCGCCAGACATTTCAAAAAATGAGTTGTAGGGTTCACTGTATCTCCGCCAAAAATGATCGGATTTAAATTTTGTTTTACATTTCGTTTAATAATTAAAAAAGTCTGACCCCTGGGTTTTACATCTTCCAAAGTCAATAATGGGTTTTTTTATTAAAAAAAAATTCGACTTTTCGCCAAAAAAAAATATATTTTAAGTTGAAAAATAAAATTAATCTCTCCCCAGAGGTTTTTATACCCGTTACTCGTAGAGTAAAAGGGTATATTGTATTCGTGCAAAAGTATGTAACAGGGAGAAGGAAGCTTCTCCGACCCTATAAAGTATATATATTCTTGATCAGGATCACTAGCCGAGTCGAACTAGCCATGTCCGTCTGTCCGTCTGTCCGTCCGTATGAACGCTGAGATCTCGGAAACTATAAAAGCTAGAGGATTGGCATTTTGCATGCATATTCTTGGAGTTCCTACGCAGCGCAAGTTTTTTTAAAAATGGTGCCACGCCCCCTCTAACGCCCTCAATCGCCCTACACCATTTTTCTGAAAGGTGTCTGGCGCCCACACCATTAAAGATTTTGGAAAGTTTTTCAGTTTTATTGTGACTATCAATACCTATCGAAATGTAGAAGAAATTTTTCAAATCTGACCATTCGTTAAAATGCCCATCCATAGATTTTGTATTCTTCCAGTCTCGCGTTCATACAGACGGACAGATAGACGGACAGCCGACATAGCTAGTTCGATCGGTAGTGATTGATCAAGAATATATTTAGTTTAAAGGGTCGGAAAAGGCGATTGTGGGCGTTAGAGGAAGCGTGGCACTCGACTGAAACAAACTTGCGCTGAGTAGGAAGCTAAAGAATATATATGGGTAATACCAATTCTCTAGCTTTTATAGTTTCCGAGATCTCAGCGTTCAAACAGGAAAAGGCTATATCGACTCGGCTAGTACCCTGATCAAGAATATGTAGTACTTTATGGTCAGAAACGCTTCCTTTCTACCTGTTACATACTTTTACTCGAATACAATATGCCTTTTATCTACGGTAACTGGGACATTTGGTTGGAATATATTTACATTTGTTTTTAACATTAAACGAACGAACATTAATATACATTTGCAAGGGTATTTTTATAATTAATCTATGCTTTAGCTATTTGTCCATTTCAAAAATTGATTTTTACTTCAAATAAACATCGATGTTTATCGAGGAGACATCGATGTTTGTGGGTAATCAAAACTTTCTAGCTTTTGTAGTTTCCGAGATCTCAGCGTTCATACAGACGGACGGACTGACAGACGGACGGACATGGCTAAATCGGCTATGCTAGTGATCCTAATCAGGAATATATATCCTGTATAGGTTCGCAAACGCTTCCTTCTACCTGTTACATACTTTTGCACATACACAATATACCCTTTTAGAAGAAGTTACTGTTGTCCTCTCTTTAAAATTTAAAATTTGTTTCGTGCTTTTTTCCCAGGCTTTTTTGGCTGAACTGTTCTATTTATAAGCTGAGTGATGGCATTACTAGTTCGGACCTGTCCAGCAAGTTTGTCACAAAAAGTTACATTTAATATTTAAAGTAATTTTCTTTATGTTATTTCCAGACTTTATTTATTAATATTTAAATTAAGATTTTCGATGCCAACTGGAACTAAGAACTTGCTAAAAACTCTTTGATGCGCCATTATGTAATTTTTAGGTAAGATATTGTATCATTCTTTACCATCGACCTGTAAAGTGTTCAATTTAGATTTTTGATAGATTTAATAAACCATACTCCAAATATGGGTTTTTAATAGGACAACAATTGGTCTGGCCTACCATTTCTCTAGGTCAGCACAATCAGGGCCATTTCCAATCTTCTTATTGTTCTAAACCCACTGAAGTAAACAAGCATTTCTGAGAATTCAGTTGATTGATTTGACATCCCCTGAAGGGTGGCTGGTTTCATTTTCCATATGGGCTTCAAAATAATCTACAGACACTTTCCCTTTTTCCCAGCAGCAGCCCATTTGTGACACGATTGTGTTTGGGAAAGACAACGATTTCGATGTCTCGGGAATGTCTGTTTTCACTGTCGCCTCCGCAAGAGGGAATGACTGTGCGTGTTCCTACGAGTGCGTCTGGACAATGGCTATTGATTTAAAGCGTGACACCTTCAGTGGAGAACTACTTAGAAATTTCACTTAGCAAACAACCCAAAAAGAAGAGTGAACGGAGCTCGAAGCCACCGCGCTTTCGGCTCGAAATAGAGCTATAAACGGCGGCAGAAGCAGAACCTTGGATGCTAAACATATCGAGCAACAAAACAACCAAACAGCCGGCCCCAATGAGCATAGAAAAGTGCTCAGAAGCGACACAATAATTGCTGACGTATTAAAGCCCGAAGAAAGCCAAGAGACAGTCAATGGGCACAGCATCCAACAGTCGGCTGGCTCCCAAATCGACTGACTGGGCCGGCGAACTGGGTCATATTCATAAGTAAAGCACCCATCAGCGGTTGTAAAGTGCCGTTTTGCCAACCGGCAACCGGCAACCGACAACTGCAACTGATGTTCAGTTACTTAGGCTCAATTGAGCCGGGCCCATTCGTCGGTGTTTACAACTTTCTTTGGGCCAAAAGGTGCTAAGCGTCGCCCAACAATGGGCCTCTGGCAGGTGGGGAAATATTAAAATACAATACAGTGGGGCCCCGCCTTGAATGAGCCGAAATGCGCGTAGCTAAATGTTTGTTTTATTTTTTAGCAAATTGTCTTTGTTCGTATTCTGGCTGGCCAGACGGAAGAAAGTGCAGGGAAAATGGGGATTACCCAGAAGCAGTGGAAGTGAAATAATTGGGTGAAATTTTAGAAAACACTTAAAGAGTTCGATTTTTGGGGGCTGATAGCAGAATGAATGGGAGGATGAGCAGAAAAGAAATGAAAGTTGCGCCAGCCAGATGCAAATTGCTGGCCAGACTACGCGGCGTATGAGTGATGCGGTCGAGGGCTGTTGAGCCGAGTTGCGTATGCAAATCGAAAGGGAAATTGTGCGGAGATGAGAAAAGAGAGTCGTGTTTGTTAAGTATTTTTCATGTTTGAATTATTATTTGATTCTTTGATTTAGCAGCATTTGGTTGAGCTTTCCCGGGCGGTAAAGTGGGAAAGCCCAGATAGACAGACAGATGTAGATAGACAGATAGATAGATAGATAGATAGATAGATAGATAGACAGATAGATAGATAGACAGATAGATTGAGGTACAGGTACAGATAGAGGTAGTCGTAGCATAGAGATAGATGAAAATAGATGAGAGATAGTTACAGTTAGATGGGCGAGGCGACTGGCTTTGACTGATGGACCGACTAGTTGCAAACATTTGCAGTCCATAAATCAAAGGTGCAGCCATGAAATTAAGATATAGTGTGTAGAGAGTAAGGAGCGTGGAAAGTAGTGAAGATTCCTTGGTGGAGGTTATTGGCGGTTGTTGATGAAAGGTGGTGTGTTTGGGTGTGTCTTGTTATTCAGCGATTGTTTTTTGTTTTTTTGTCTAATGGAAGGCACTTTTGTTCGTCTCGTACTCGTTCTCGTTCAAGTAATAAATTAAAATAAATAATTTATAAGTAAATATAAATATAGGTCATCATTTTTAGCGATTGTTTCTCTCTCTCCTTGGCCTTCGTCCTTCGGTTAAATTAGCTGATGGCCAATTGTTTACCGGCGAGCCTGCTTGTAGCCCTGGTAGGCGATGGTCTGGGCCACAGGCGAGCTGTAGGCACCATGGGTGTCCCAGCCGGAGCTGCCGCCCGAGGACCATCCGGCGTTGGAGGAACCACCGCCCGAGGACCATCCACCGGTGCTGGCAGCCGACGATCCGCCGGAGTTCTTGCCGCCGAACAGACCGCCCAGACCGCCGAGCAGACCGCCGCCGCCTCCGGATCCACCGATGCGTCCCAATCCGCTGGAGGCACCAGCGGCCAGAGCCAGGAAGAAGGCGATCACGGACACAACCAGGGCCTTCTTGGCCAGGAACAGCAGACCGAAGATGGAGCCAACACCCAGGACGGCGATCTTGGCACCGACTCCGAGGAGGATGGGCAGGAACTTCTTCAGCAGCTTCTTCTTGCGGGTACGGGACTCAACGACCAGCTCGCGGAGATCGGCCTTGATGTCATCGGGAATGGCGCGGGCCACGCTGCGAGCGGCGTTGGCGAAGTTGAAGTTCAGGGAGCGCTCGGCGAAGAAGCTCTTGGCGTTGTCCATGAAGTAGTTGCCCATCTCGGCGGTGCGGGCCTCGACGCTGGGAGCGGCCTCAACGGCCAGGGAGTTGTCCAGGGACTTGCCCTGACGTCCTTCGTTGGCCTTCACCAGGGAAACGCCGCCGAAGAGCTCGATCTGGGGGTTCTCGAAGACGGACTTGGCCTTGCGGAAGAGCTGTGGAGTAGGAAGTGGGGTTACAAGTTAGAGGGGGTTGCAAATTTGCGATCAATCTGGGAGCTAACCCATGACTAAGTGAATGCTTTAGAAGCGGCAAGCCAGTGAAGTAGGTATCATTAAATCAATAAGCAATAAAAACCGTTAAATTATCAGGAGCAAGTGGTCACTTAGGGTGAAGAAAATCAATTGATGACTCTTTACTTTAAGATAATTGTAAGGAAAACACTTTTAGGCTCTTTAAGATGGAGTGGTAAAGCTTTTGTCACATCTTCCTGTCAGGTATCTTAAATGTTTCTGTAAACTTGGCAACTTTTGATTCAGACCAGTGAAATATTTGCAGCTTGACAGGAAGTGATGAAGAAAAACTTTGGCACTTTCACTTTAGCAGTATCCTGCGATTCACAAGGGCTTTGCACTTGATCAGTTATCGGCGATCAATGGATTTGGTTGGTTTCACTTTCACTGGTTAGCCACTTTAGCAAATGTTCTTGATTGGGTTTAGTTTTCTTGTAATCGCAGGGGTATGTAATCCTTGAGCCCTAGTTAATCCGTACCGTGAGCTGCAGGCACGAGATGGAGTCGGTTTCGAGGCACTTGGCAAAGGCGCCGGACTGCTCGTCGGCGGCCTTGACGGGATCGGCGGAGATGCCTGCTGCAAGGAGCAGGATGCAGGCGGTGGCTACGAAGAACTTCATGCTGGCGGCTGGGTTGGTGGATTGGTGATTTCTGCGACTGAATTCCTTGGGCACCACCGAAATCACTGGTGTGTTCATTCGAATGGAACAAGCTGCGGTTTGATAACTTTTCGCCGCTGTCAGGCTGTTTTTAAAGAGTTTCCAACGTAGCGGTCGCCTCGGCAGCGGCATAACGTAAAATTATGTAAAAAGCGCCAGTGCCCACACATACAGCGAACAGCTAGGGTCTCCGTCTTCGAAGAGCCCTCTTCCACACGTGTCTGCGCGCTCTTTCTGCCGCTCTGCGCAGCCAGCAGCCCTCTCTTTCTGACCGCGGCCCGGCTCTCCCTCTCTCCCACTCTTACTTGGCAGCTTCCAAGCTTAGAAGACGCATTAGGCAAGCGCAGGCAGAGACTTTTGTCTGCTTCCGCATTAAAGAAAGTCGCTGCGCATGCGCATGCGAAGACGCGTCTTCTGTCTTCGGTCGACGTCGGCGCAGGCAGCAGGCAGCAGGGCCGTTGAGTGTGAGAGCGCGAGAAAGTTTCCAGCGGAGAGCTGAGCCAAAGCCAAGGTTGTCTGTCTTCTCTCCCCCACACACACACACACACATATACTCACGCGGGCGGAGAGACCCCAGAAGACGCGTCTTCCCGCAGAGTCTTCTGTCATCCCATTTCCTCGTACAAACACACGCAGACAAAGAGGTATAGTTGCTTCTGGAGCCTCACAGATTACAACACATGAGGTGATAAACAGGTGCTGCGCAGCTTAACCCTCCACACACCCCGCCCCTTAACCCCCGGCTTGCCCCTTCCCACCACATCTGTGTCATATATTCTTCTGGGTTTTTGTTAATTTTTTTGAACGCTTTTGTTTTTCGGGCACTTTGCCGCAAGAAATGAAAGTTGTGTGTATAATTTTTCATACTACTGTTATTTCTGGCCCCTGGTCTGTATGTCATCTCCGTTTTAGACCCCCCTGCCGTCCGGTATCACCGAAAATAGTTTTGTTTACCGCATGTGCGCGCCTTGAAATTACTTTTCATTTTCGTGACTTTATTGCTGGTCTGATTTTATTACGCAACATAAAGTGTGATTTATAATGACCGTTATGTAACTAGGACAGGGACTGGAAAAAAGGATAGCGAAGGGGCAGGATCTACAACCTGATAGGCACGTCCTGTTCGGGACTTTTCGTTTCGGCAGTTCGGGTACTCAGGTGAAAACACCTCTCAGGGCATAATCATAAAAAACAACCTGACTCGGCAATTGTGACACATTAGTCAACAATTTGAGCTTAGCAAAAGTGCAAATAACAGCGCGCTTCAATTGCTCAAGTGAAATGAAAGAGAAATTACACGAAAAGCAAACAAAAACGGATGCGCGCGAGATGCGAGATTCCCGCAGATGATGGACTGGTGCACTGAGAAAAATATCACTTCGGCTGGCACTGGACATTTTTATATTTTGTGCTCAAAGAAAGTTGGAAATGTTTTATATTAGTAACTACATTCGGGTGTGTCACGAAAATCTCTTCAAACCTCTCTTGTGTGACTCCCCCGATCGATTTTTTTAGAGTTAGGATTTTCCATAAATGTTCGAAGAATTTTTTGGTATATTCCCAGCAAAATGTCTCTAAAACTGTTGCTCTATAAATGTTAACACACCAATCAAATTTATATATTCTAAGCATTAGAAATAAGAAAAAAACTTTGGAGCATATTGAATTTATAAAACAATTTCAATACAAAATATTTATTTTATTTAATAATTTTTTCTAAATGAGAGTATTTTAGCGGGACTCGGTGATTAAAAATTACCTTTTTTTTAAATATAAGCAAGAGCATAAACAAAAACACAATTTTATTTATTTATTTTAAAACTACATATACTTAAAAAAGTAACGTAAATTGGTATATAATTGAATCTACCAATTTCCAAATAAATACATTAAAATAACAATTTAAATACAAATGAAAAAAAATTGTTATTGAACTTTAAAGATTTCTTTTTAATTAATAACAAAATTGTAATTATAATGCTCGAGATTAATCCTGTAAATTTGATCTTGGATAAACGCAAAAGAATATATTGACAGAAAATGATGTGGTAACCTAATGCATTTCTTTCGGTGTGCTTGGTTGGGTGGTTGGTTTCTTGGAAAGATCCGAGCTCCCGTTTCAAGGTGAATGTCTGTGACTGACGACATCCGACACTATCATACGGATCTGCTGCGGTGCAGCTTACGAAACCCCTGAATCATCCGCATAATGGGTGCCAAATTGTCGATGGGCGATGGGGCGTATGTGTAATTTGCTACCACAATTAAATCAGCTTTCAGTTGGCCGTGTGACGTCAATTGATATAGGCGTGCAGTGGTAAAAGTGTAAGCCATTTCGTAACGCAACATCAACGGCAAACTGGGTGCAGCCTCCCAGAGGAGAAAATCAAAACAAGCGAAGCGATCTTTAAGCTGGAATTCCGCTTTGGGTTTTCTTCGACCGCCATAAATCGGCATACATTCGAATGCAAATGGGTTCAGAGCTGCAAAAACATGCAAATTTGAATGCCGCTGCACATCCGTCTTAACGGCCGAACTTATGTCGGTTCACGCGCCGAGTGTGAACGCCTCCATTTGTCGGCTGGCATGTGCCAACTGTTGGATGTTCCAACTTCCAAACTACCAACTGCCAAACGGCCAAGAGCCAATGGCCAAGAGCATGGCCAACAGGCTTGGCCATTCATGCGAAAAGCAGCCGTCCAAGTGTCCAATGTGTGTGCTTTTTATGAATGAATTTCGCTCGTAGTTGGACCTGGCAAGTAGTTGAGTTTGCTGTTGTTAATGTTGCTGCTGCCGTCTGATGTTGCTGCTGTGTTCGGGGTGTTGCTGTTATTGTTTATGGCTGTCACAGAGCAGGGTAAACAAATCGCAAGTGTCTCGAAACGCTCCGAAAAAAGAAAAACAATGCACAACTTGTGCTGCTGGCATATTACATCAGCAACTGACCCAACGTAAACACTTTTGGCCATAAAAATACACAGTTTCCATTTGAACCCTTTTTATTTTTTGTTTTCCCCAAAATAAAGGTTGGCTTAGAAACCAAGGATAAGAAGAGCAGTAGGTTGCTAGCAGTCCTGTTGTCACGCATAACAGGCAATTTCCGAATCCTTTGTTCCCTTAAAACGAGAACATATTTACCTTATTTAAGCATACAAAAGAAGTCGTTCTAAAAATGAGCTTTTATTTGCGATATCACATAACAAATATTTTTGTTTATATGTTTACTACTGCATATGCAGAAAGCGAAGGTCAGCTAAACAACTGTACGTAACTAGGATATGAAGTCAAATTTTGTTGGCTTTAATATAAGCTATTTCTCGACTATTTTCGTATCATTTGATGTAGTTCCGAAAGGGATTTATAATTTCAGTAAACCATTTTAAATCCTTTGACCTTTTTTGAAGAGCTTAAAAGGGAGTTATAGTTACTTTGTTATTTAGCAAGGGGTTTATTTTCTGGAAATTTAAGTGTTTTTATTCTTTTCTTTTAAAAAATGTTATGTAATTTTCTCGCTATAATTTAAAGTCCTTTATAGCTTTTGCGTATATCAATGCACAAAACCAACCGTCTTTGGTTGGAAGATTTTCTGTGACTCCCCCGAATGTGTTTAATAATTCAGTTAACCCACTAAAAAATGTTAATTACAATTTACTAATTTAATCACAATATTTAATGTTGTTAGTACGGTTACAGATATTTCCAGTTTTTAAAATTTGGTATCTATTTAATTTATATCAGGGACCGTAATCATTATGAGTTTTATTTTAAAACTGACACAATAATCATTATTTAAGATCGAAAAAAATAAAACGCAAAAAAAATAAATATCAACAAAAAACATTATTTTTTATTTTTATTTTTTGATCAGAAATAATGATTATTTTTGAGGAATATTATAAAAATTACAAAAATAATAATAATGGTGAAAATGTATAGATTCACCAAACAGGATCACTATTGTGTTCCTTTTTTGCTTATGTCGATCCTAAGTACTTGATTTTTTGGTTCAAAAAATAGATCAAGCAGTGGTAATCATTTTTAAATATGTATATGTGATTTTCTAAAAGATAACATTAAATGTAAGTATATTACAATTTGCACTGTCAATTGTAGCCACAAATTTTGATACTTCTTTATTAACCAGAAGAATTTCATCAGGAATATACTTGCATTTTCACCCGGTAAAATTATATATTCGCCTACAAAAAACCTTAATGTCTTAAGAAAGTTGGTCACAAGCCTCCAAAAAGATGGTAAAATACCATCGCGTAGAAAAGCTCAATAATTACACTACTTATTAGGCCAATGGCTGAGTGGGCTTCAATCAGCAGATCGAAGATCTGAGCGCTCGTCCGCAGTGATGATTATTTTGGGCCCGGCGGAGATATCATCGTATTCTCACTTTCATTTTGCTTGACATCAATTTGGGCCCGAGACTCATTAGTGGAACGAGCGACGCCGATGATGACCGTTGTGTCCCACACAGAGGCCATTTTACTGTATTATTTATCAGCGGAGAGGCCCTTTTTCTAGCCGCTTGAATTAAATTAAAGCCAAATGGCTTAGCCGTGAAAGTTTTTTTCCTTTTATTTTCTGGCCAATTTGCATAAGCGACGAAAGCATCGAGGGCGTGCATTACGGAGTTCTGGCGATCGTCGGCCTGATATCTTAACGGGGCACGGGGCTCTCAATGTACCGTACCGAATGGAATCGAATCGAATCGACAGCAACAGAAACAGAAACCGAAACAGAAAAGTTTCGACCAATTGGTAGCACAATTTCACATTGTTTGCTGACATCTTTTTTCACCCGGCTCGTATTTTGCCAATCAATTGCCACTTTGTGGGTGTGTTTGCACTGGCGGAGCTAAAAAATTTCATGTTGACTTTACATTTAATTTCGTTTATTTCCCGCTTTTTATTTATGTATTTCCATCTTTTTTGCCGCGGTCATGCAAAAAGAATTTCGTGTACGCCATGTAGGTATGTAGGTATATGTAGGTACGGGTTTTATTGAACGGCAACAAAAACCAGAATGGACAACAACAGAAGCATCCGCGGAGGCATCGCAGGGCAACATCAGGGGCAAAAATTTAATGAATAAATAACAAAAATGTTTCGGTGAAAGTCGTGGTCAGAAGTGAGCCATTTACACACAGCTCAGCACAGCAGCCATGGCAACAGATAAGTATGTGTGTATAGGGATGGCAAATGTTTGCATTCGAATGGCCGAATGGTGCCAAGGAATCAAGGAAAGTGAAGAGCGATGATGCAATTTATTTTCCATAGGCCGGGAAGCCTTAAGCGGATTAAAGGAGCCTACTATTTACTTAACCCCAGCCAGACCGCATTCGATTAGCTTTGCTGTTGCATATTTTTATAAGTAAAAGTAAAGTCAACAAGAAATAAAATCCAAGAAGCACACACCCTAAAAATAAAGCAGACGCGAGATTTCACAAAACCATAAAAATGTCAAGTTAATAGAACACATTTTCCCTTTTACGGCCATTTGAATTAATACGAAATTTGCATAATAATACCGGAAAGGGGATTATGTATACAGACTCCGCGGGCAGCGCGGCAGTAACCGATACGGCCAGCATTTCAAATAAAGAATTTGCGGTATTTGGGTTAAATATTAATTTACATGTGAAACGGACGATGCGGCGCAGCATCATTGAAAAGTGAAATTTCGAGGCAGCGGCTGAAATGTAGGCTGCGTGACACTTTCAGTCAGTCATCTCATCTCATCCAGCCGGGCTTGGCTCGGCCTGGTCATTTTCCAAGTTCCAAGCTCATCGAACGACGATTAATCAGCTAATTTCTTTATGAACTTTCATTTATGCACTGGACCCGTGGACTCTCTGGGCTGTTTGTCGCATGGACTGCACGGACTGGAGCTCCAGCATTCACACACGTCTCGGCAGCCATCTCATCATCATCATCATCATCATTGTCGCCGTCTTAGCCGTGCTCATAAACCCATAAAGCCGCTGCTTTTATTGTCCACTTGTAAACTGGGTAAAATCAAAGCGCGCCGTTTAGAAAATCAATTCCGGAGCAACTGCGCTCTTATATAAAGCAGCAGATCATATACGAATTGTAAAACAACAAATTCGCCTTTATGAACTTATTTTATAATTTAATTACGGCCAGCAGACGCGCTCGTAAAATGCCGTTGAAAAGGGAAAGTTAGCTGAGGAGCGATCCAACAAAAGAAGCAGCAGCACCGGTGGACGGAGCAATTAGGCGGCGGTACAAGGTTCGAAAGCCCGGGAAAGGGGAAGGGGGGAGGTGGGAAGGCAGAGCTAGAGGTGGAGCAAGTTGCTCTTGGCCAGAGGTACACACAAGTAATGCTGGCCGTATCCCTGCCGGCCGCTTAACGGGTTTTGGCCGTTCAAGTGCTGCGGCCTTTAATGGTATTGTGTAACAGAACGCACAGCTTGTTTCTTCTGTCTTCTTCTTCGGGGTCTGTCATGGCTGTAATTTGTTGCTACTCCGGCCGACGGCTCTTTAGGTGGTCGAAAAGAACCGTTGGCGCTGCCAAAATCCAGTGAAAGTTGGCCACGCATTATGCAAATTCAATCTGTGCGCCGTGTGCCAGTGGTCGTGTACCAGATTCCACAGAAAATAAGAGTTCGGGGGCAATCTGAAGCGCAGATCAGCAGAGAACCGATGAAGAGTATCCGAGCTCCGGTATCCGGTATCTGGCAGCTTCATCGATAACACTGCACGAAAGCGGGCTGACAAATGATGACACCGTGAACAAGAAGGAGGAAATCCGATATTACTTCTGCCCGAATGCGAACTGGAAATGCTCTTTCACCGGGGTTGATTAAAAACAACAAATAATTTCCTGGCCACTCACTTAAAAGAATAACTTTGAAAACTTCGTGAAAAATGAATTCTCAATAAGAAATCAACAATTCAAAATAAAAAAAGAACTACACAAAAAAAATCGATCGTAGATCAATTTTACATTATTTAAGATCAATTTTAATTTGATCTGTGGCCAGATATATTTGACCTGGTCGAAAAGAGTACTTCATGTAAAAACGAAATGGCTTTTGCATGACCTGAAATTTACATGGCCATATCGATTTTACGGTGACATGTTTTTTTTCTATTTTCCATCGACACATTGATCACAGAAATATCATTCGGACTGCGAACCATCTGAAATATATTTTAACCGATTACCAAGACGCTTAACGTTCTCTGAAAACACCCGCTTCTCGCTAAAAATTGATAACTTTGTGTTAGGGTATCGGCACAAATACAACCGTTATGGCCATGTGTAGGTTGCCTTCTGCCGCTGCGGATGCTGATGGCTACACAATGCGAGCTCGTCTCAAATAAACTTTCACCGATTTCATAAACCAAAGAGCAGCATCCAAGGCAGCAGCAGCGGCAACAACAACGGCAACAACATCGGCCGCAGCACGACGGCAACGGCAGCAACAGCAACACGACTCCAGAGCGGCAACATCGTCTCGAGTGGCACTGCACTCGATTCGATTGCAGTCGGGATGAAAACAACTTGGATCTGTTGCATGATGGATAAATTATTAAATTACTTAAGGGCTACATAAGAACTAACAAAATGCACGTCAACAGGTCCTTGGTAGGTCCTTCAGTTCCAGCCCCTGTAGGCCAAGGGTTGTTGACCGGTCGACCGGCGCCTCCTCTTGTGGTGATGTCCATGTCCCTCGCCGGTCACGTAGGAAATGCTGTGGCTGGTCTCTCCGCCGTGCTGGGCGGCTGTCTTCAGGCCCAGCATCCCGGCCATCATCAGGGCCACCAAGGACACGCCCAGCGCCTTCATGGCCAGAGCCGCGATTCCGCCCAAGCCCATCACGGCCATCATCTTGCCAAACATCAGAGCCATCGCCAGCAGCATGCCCTGGCCTTTGTCCTTTTTGCGGGCCTCTGAAATAATCAAAAATACATTTGTGACTTCTGCCAATGCATCTGCATTTGTTTTTTGATGACATATTTTGTCCATGTGCCCTTGATTTAATTCAGATTTGGCATCGAAATGGCAAATGTGGCTTTGAACAGAACAATTCAAAATACTAAATGGACCTTTTAATAATTATTTTTTGGTTTTGGACCTAGCTTTTTTAAATCAAAAGTCCAACAAAAAGCTGGAAAGTAAGTTAAATGATTTTAGAGGCAATCAAAAAAACATTTGCCATGTGTCTTCCGAAAAACTGCATGACAATGCAGATATACTCATGATTATAGAGTTTCTTGTCGGCAAAAGTGTCCTGTACATTTTGCAAATAGTTGCACAAAAACGCAAAATATTTAAAAGAAATACTGCCAAACTTTCAGTAAAGGAAATATAAAACAGGCGTAAGTAAGATTTGACAATTCCTGTGCCATTTCTCAAAAACTCCTTTTCCACTTTTTTTAAAAGTTAATTTAAAATCCACAACGAGCAGTAATTTAATCGAAAAAAGGTTATTAAATTAATTAGTTACCAAAGGTCGCTCTCGGCAAAGTAAATTTCTTTGAGATTGGAAATGTGAGTCACTCTAAAATAATTTAAGACTTAATTGTAATTCTGTCAGAGTACATTATACAGAAAACTAGAGGGTATAAACTATCTACAATTTATCAAATTATTTTTTACCTTGCTTTTTTTTGCACTTTTAAAAATAAAATTGTTTTTTTTCTTAGCGAAAAAAAAAATTTGTCGGTTGGGATAATTTTTAAGCTAAATGATCAAGCTTTCTAAAAATACAAAGCACGTTAAGTTTTATACCGGAAGGAAACAAAGGGTCCATGCACCAATGTTTTTTCGAGACCACTTGATTTTAAAACCAACTCACCAGAAACTTGCGCTTCGTCCTCTAGAAGATCGGCCAGCTTTACGTTGATCTCGTGGGTGCGCAAATAAAGGGAGAGACTCTCCAGAAGGCCCTGTTCTGGACCCTGTTCCTCTTCGATAAGCGAGTTGTTTTGCAGGGGAACTATCTCGAGGCCCCTGACTACCACCAAGGGCTTTTCACTGCGATTTAAATTTCGCAGGACATTTCGCAAAGCCCTTTCCCCGCGACAATATAGCGTAGCACCCGCATCCTGGTCGCAGTTTTCCGAGCGGACAGCCGAGCAGAGCAGCAGGCAGAGCAGCGGGAAAATGCGGAACATGTTGCCAAAACGCTTCAAGTTCAACTAAAAGCCTTGACAATTGCTTGGTCATATTTTATAGCTCCCATTTCCACTGGGAACTTTCCCAGGAGGGGGAAAACGGAGGCACTCAAGCATCCCCGGCCGAATTGTCACAATTGTAAATTAAAACAATGGTGCTTCTGGAAAGAAAGAAATATGCTTTCAGTTCGCGTTTCTCTGGTTTGCCGTGGCCGTGCAATTTTCTTCTTCACTGGCCGTTGCAATTTTTCCAATTTTCAACGGTCAGTTGGTCGGACAGCCGTGGGATGCGCTTGGCTGCCGCCCGTTCCACCAACAACTTGGCCTCTGGTTCACTCAACTCGCCGCTCTCGGCCAAATTATACAGATTAGAAGTGGTTAAAGTGCTGCGGGTTTGTTCCTGGCCCACACCTTGTTCCTACTCCACTTCACACGATTCTCTGGCGGCCAAACAACTCCATTAGCGGACTGGCGAGCGTGTCAGCCGAAAAAGCGAAAGTTACCCCGCCCGAAAGATGAGCGATGAAGACGTTTAGTAGCAATTTGCGTTGGCCAGCTCATGCAATGGCCATAAAAATGGGTCGCCGGACCGTGGAAAAGGGGTGAGGGTGCAACATGGGGCCGTAATACACTTAGTTATCGAAAGTAAATCAGGCTAGAGATTGTTGACATAAAGCAACACCAATAGAAAACAAGAGAGAACTCTATAGTCGAGTGCTTCGACTACCAAATACCCATTACTCAGCTAAATGGAATAAAACATCTGGAAACATCGATGTTTTTAAATCAAAATGTATTTTTACTAACTTACGCTGTAACTGTTTGTCCATATCTATGCTATTTGTTTTTTTATTTTTTAAATAACTTTAACCAGTTTAGCTCGGTCAAAAATTATTTTTTATACTTTTAAAAAAATTTCGATGTTTATCGAGGAAACATCGATGTTTGTAAAATATCATTAAACATCGATACATCGATTTTCATATCGATGTTTTCTGCACCTCTACTGCGAATTGTTCATACGGACAGACATGCGGACATGGGTAGATCGACTCGGATAATGATCATGATCAAAAACATTTTTTTGTCTCTTACCAATTATTTTATTAGAATTTAGCTCAGTTCTGAAAATATGTACAGCATTTAAGACTTAAGTGGGTAAACATAATTTTAGTATTTGCATGACCTACTGGTAAAGAAAGCGATTTGAGTTCAGCAACTTTGCATCAAACAACAACAGCGAAAACTCTTCCTTCTACCTATTACATATTATCCGACGAAAACATTATAAGTAACGTGTAAACACACAAACTCGAATTATTTTTTTGATTAAAAAATCGTCCTAAATAATTTTTCTTTCTGCTTATTTCAATATTGTATATCACAGAATACATGATTTTCGTTTTCACTGTAGCTATGTGTTAATATCTCAAAAGTGCGGTTTCTTTTCCTAAACATATTTATCGGGGGAGTCACAGAAATCTCTTCCAACGTAAGAAACATAAGGGATTTCGAATGGAATCGATATCTGTGACACCCCGTATAAGATGTTTCAAAGTAAAGTTATGGAAATTTACGATTTCCTAAGGTGATACCGTTGATATTTATTGTACCCGTAAGGGACCATTTCTATCGACCGATGTCATCTACACTTTCTTCGCTGGCGTCCTAATTTTTGAATCAGTGATGCATACGGTAAATCGAAATTCTAAGGGACGTGATAATTGATTAAAATAATTTTATCCGGTTATTATACAAGATTGGTGCTATAATTAGCGTTCTCTGTCGTACAAATTCGAGAGCTGCGTGGTGCTGTAATTCAATTAGACAGAGACACGGGAAACCGTCTTCTGGAGATTTCGTAAGCAGTGGCTCAGCTTTTGGGATATTTTGTAATACCGCCAAACTTATTAATCAAGTTAACGTGACCGGGGTCCATCGGGCAGGCGAAAGAAATCAACTTGGCAGCATCAAAGTCCCACTTCGTTCGTCATCATCGCCATTTCTCTCGCAGCCATGAAGCTGCCGGTGATGATTATTCGAGCGATGATGATGACGATGATGATCGACTGTGCTCCAAAAGCAATAACTTTCACTCTCAATGTATTAATTTTTATATTTATCATATTGTTGTCCAACACAAACACACCCAAGGCTCACACTTACACATTTTCTGGAAGTTTTGAAACCCCAACCGATGTAAAAAATTAAACACATCACCGCAACAGGGGCCACAAAACAAGTCGTACGTTATTGAGCCGAACTGGCAGCGAGTCAACCAAAAATTGATCTGAACTCGTTACGTTTGCCTTGTGTCGGTGTCGGCAATAAAAAGAAAGTATCTCCCCCTGGCAGCAGATCATCAGCTCCATCTCGAATCTCCGATTTTGAACCGAGGAAAGCAGCCAAGGTTCGATTCGATTCATTTGAGTGGGGCCTTTGTAACCGTTGTTTGCCCCAACTTGAATCGGAATCAGTATCTGTATCTCTGGGCTCTGTGGCAACTTGCTATAATTGATTGTTGTGCAGCATCATCATCATCATCATCGTAGTCATTGTCATTAAAAGAATCTCATTTGCCGCACATTCAATTGAGACCGCAATTCAATGTGCAATGTGCATTGTGGTATTCGGAGTCGAGTTGATTGAATGAGACAGCAGTTGTGGCCCCGAATTGTCGGGGGAGTAAGCAGGTGTGGGGCAGTGTGACCAATGCATTGGCAAGCTAACAGATAGTTCCGACCAACTCCTTCCGTTGGCATTAGGAGATCAAAGGATTCTTGGCAAACAGAAGAGAAATTAAATAATTCACTTAGGGACTTTATTCCCTGCCAGTGCCGCATTAAAATGGTACCAAAATGGTTAAATCCACTCCCTGTCCATTTCAGCAATCATACTTACAAATAGGGTTGGTAAAAAGATCTATAGCACTATCGATACTATCGATGGTTTGCAAAATTTAGGAAACATCGATGGCTTTAGCCCACAATCGATACTATCGTATATAATTTATAAATAAAGTATATATTTTAGAACACGAAGGTATATAGGTATAGTGACCACCATCGATAGCCAAAAACATCGATAGTGTCCCCTATCGATGTTTTAACAACCCTTTTACAAAGCTTTCTTCATTTTTATTTAATCCGAAATAGGGGTATTATATAATTTATATAATTTATATAATTTATATAATTTATATAATTTATATAATTTATATAATTTATATAATTTATATAATTTATATAATTTATATAATTTATATAATTTATATAATTTATATAATTTATATAATTTATATAATTTATATAATTTATATAATTTATATAATTTATATAATTTTATAATTTATATAATTTATATAATTTATATAATTTATATAATTTATATAATTTATATAATTTATATAATTTATATAATTTTATATAATTTTCCAGAAACCAGAAATCAATGTTTTCAGACCTTTTTATAGCCAACCAGTTTCACACATCGAGGCCACACTGTTGGCGCCTTACTCCCAAAAGTCGGCCACAAATACTGAATCTTTTGCAAGCCCCAAAGTATACAACACGTCTGCCGACCACAAATCATTTGCTTAGTGCATCGCAAACACCACGGATTGCGAGTCAACATCCTGCGGCGATTGAGCTGCAAAATATGGGTGGGGCTGCAAATCAGTGGCAACTAATTAAGGCGCCCAGAAGCCAAGGCAACTGAAACAACAGCAACAACAACAACTCGAGCCGAGAAAAGCCAAGCCGCAAGTTTGTTGCTTGTGACACGCACAGGTGAAATCAAACAGAAGTATGTTTTAATTATAAAACAATTAGATTAAAATAAATTAAACGTATCGCTGGGCTCAGGCAATCGATTAGAAACGAAAGGAAAACAGCCGATGAAAATAAACAAGGTGCCGTGCGATTAAAACGCGAGCGAAATTCGTGCCGGTGAAAATAAAGCAGCCGCACAAGCAAAAGCCGCAGAAAATCAACATCAACATGGCCAGCAGTATGGCCACGTAATTGGCTTCAAAATAAACAATATTATTATTATTGTTATTGGCCGGCAAAATACGAACTCTGTGGAATGGCTTTAATTGCGCCTGTTTCCAGGCGACTTGCATTTCTCGCATGACTCGTGACAATTCGCTTTGATTGACTGCCAAAGAGTCAATTTGGCCGTCAGCCCTGACAAATCCGTTGGTCATGATGCGATGAGAGCCTACAATCCGCAGCCAAGCCGTTTGCCAGACTCACTTGGCTGGCTTTTTGGGCTGGCTTGGATTATGTAGTATCAAGGTGAACGATTCGTAGAGGTCCCTTTTCTCTCCTGGGGATTAGGGCAAGAGTTTAGCGACTCTAAGCGGCTTTAAATGGCCAATTAGCCTTGTCATCTGGCCCCGGACAAATCCTTTGAAGCTCGCACTTTAGACTGAAAGCACTTGGATAGCGAAAAAATGTGCAATATCAAAAAACACGAGTGACACGCAACAAATTCAGCTTTTCATATACCTACTGTATTTTTCGTTTTTAAGCTCTCGAGGGTTCTTGAAAGTTTTGCTCTAAATTAAAAACTCTCCATGGCTGCAAAGTGCAAACAATTCCTTTGCTACATTATCAAAAAGGCAATACAATTGCTTTAGTAAGCTTCAACTTTAGTTGAATTGAACTAGTAATTCTCAACAAGTGCACTTCCTGCTCAGGGAAAATAAGATACAAGTGTCTTACACAAAAAAAGATATTAAGAAAAGAATTTCTTCATTGAGTTTTGAAAAATATAAATTTTAAATTTTTAACTTTATTTTAAACTTACCATTTAAATAGATTTTATTAAAGTAAACAAATAAATAATAATGCAAAATAAATATTTTAACTTTAAATTTCCTTTACTTTATTTTTAAAAGTTGAACGGAAAAAGAAATTCCCTTAAAACCCGTTTTCTCGGAAAAAAAAACTCTTGAAACCGTAAAACCATAAATGTTAATAAATATAAATTGGCCAAAGAACACATTTCTAAATTTTCTTTAGCCTTTGAGACATTTTTTTAAACAATAAAAAAGTTGTATAAGTGGGTTAAAAATCCAACTACAATACATTTCGCCAAGTGCACTTTTTGAAATCCCTCAGGGACCAGCAATAATATTTCTTTTTTCAGCAGACAAAGTTTTCGGGTGCAAACAAGTGACCAAAGAATCGGCGCTGCTCAGCCAACAAGTTCTTTCGGCGGCCAAACTTTCAATCTGCACTGGGCCAAGTTCTTGATTAGATTTAAGAATGGAAAGCAATGCCTTGCCCGCAGTTCGGTGTGTTCTTATCCGAGATTTGGTCTGGTTAAAACTCGATTAAAATGTGTGGCTGGCTGAAAGCGAAAAGCCTTTGGCCGGCAACACGATTAAATTGTCGCTGGCCACTTTTAGTTTCTGTTAAGTGCATTGGAAATATTGAAATCAGAGCCAATTAAGGCGAAGAAGCCGCTGGCCTTTGGACCGGACTCCACCCAACGGATCCGGTTGCAGTCAAGGATCATTAAACTTTTGTGGCACACGTAAACTGGAGCAGCTAGGTGGCCTTAGTGAGCTGCGTGGATGGATGGGTGGATGGGTGGGTTGGATGGGGTCGGATTACCGCTTTCGGACTGCGTCACCACTTTCCATTCAATGTCCATCTGGGCTGTTGGCCTTGGCTGTTGGCCATCCATTGTTGCGGGTTTGGGCAGCAACTCGGCTGCGGTTGTTTGGTGGTCGGCTTTCTTGGCGCACCGCCTCGCATTACTTGCGCTTTTGAGGCATCGACGGAGCTCGGTGTCAAGTTGCGAATGGCGCGGACATCCAGATTACAGTCATTACACTCTCGGTGGATCTTCGGCCAGATAAAGCCAGATAGAGCCGCGGATCGCCGATAAAACGGTGCCACTGCCAAAGAATGGTCGAGGTCTGATTGCCACTGCCTCGAAATTGGCCACAATTACCCACCTGCCCACCTGCGTGCTTACCTGGCTGGCTGGAATAGTGAATATTTATTAGTCCCGCTCATCGTGCGCCGACGAAAAGTGTTTTATTGGCTGCATTTCCCCCTCACATCCCCCCGGTCCACTGGATTTCGCCTGCTCAGCAGAATGTAACTGAGCCGGCGATTTATGAAAAACGAGAGCTAATAGTTCGTTTCACTTTTCTTTTATTATTTATTTATTTATTGTGTACAGGCGGCGAGGCGTGGCCACATCTCGAGCCGAGCCCCAGCCTCCCAGCCTCCCACTTTTCCACCTACCGCCCATCATCCACCACGCACCCCCCGCCAACTTGCCACTTAATTGTACTCGTACTCGAACTGCACTTTGCTTTTACTTTTGCCTGCGAAAATTGTTTTCAGCAAATTGCGGGCAAATTAATGAGCAGTAAATTAGCCGCATTAGTACAGCGGCCACATGCCGCGGACGCCGTTGAAGCCAGTGGCTTTGCCATTCTACCACTGCTACTGTCATGGCCACGATTCCCGTCTTGGCCAAGAGGCCTGTGAGCCGGGTGGGGCCACCTATGCAAAGGCCACAGATCCATCGTAATGTCATGTGGTTAAAGAAATGGCAGCTAATTAGATCACCCTTTGAACCTGTCGGGAGTGCAGTTGAAAAACACCGCTGGCGAAAAACAAAGCAAATTGATGTCTGCTGCGTTTGCTTCGCACTCACAGTGGGTCACATATCGCAGAGCTGGAACACAGTTTTAATATTCGAATTATTCGGAACATCTTTGAATATATCATAAGTTATAAAGGTATCTTAAACTTAAGGCTTCACGCAGCCAGAAAAACCAATTATCTTGATTTAAGTCCACTGACTTTAAATTAAGGATCGATAGACTAAAAAGGGGTAAATAAGGCTTGAAGACTTACAAATTTGTATCCCACATATATATTTAAAGACTAAATGGACTTAAAACTGGAGTTAAGGCAATTTGGACTGTTACATGGCCTTAACTCAATTTTCAGTCAATTTATACCCTTAAATATGTATGGGAGGCATATTTTTAAAACCATTTATAGACTTAAAGCCATTGTCAATGGACACACTTGAGATCACATTTCTTGTAGTTCTGAATGAAATATCGATTGTTCAGACGAAATAGATACACAATATTACAACCTGAATAACAAAAACCCATTAAACTATGCTTGTTTATAATATTTAATATTGTAAAACATGATCTGCATAGTGCATTTTGATCTTTTCTTATAACAGGAGGCAAATCTGTTTGATTGTACATTTGTTGACATTATTCATTATATTTCCTAGAAACTGAATTACATAAAATATTTTCTGAGAAAACTGAAAAAGCTGATTAAATTGATTAACAATTTTATTTAATTATTTTGACTGTTGCAGTGATCGATTTTACATTATGTAATATCACTTTTGACTTGATATGTGGCCCTCTAAATTCGATATGCTCGATATGAGTATTTCATGTTAACGACATGCTTTTTTTGTGAGTTCTCTGAGAAATGGGTATGCTGTAAATAAACCTGGCCCTGTGGGACTAAGTGTGGAACCACTGTGCAATTGATGCTCCAGAGCTCTGGTGCTCCGATACTGAAGCCCGCCCGCTGAGCGATGGCCGTCACTCAGCTGGTTGACTTGAAATCAAAACTGTAGCAGAAACCTGCGATGTTGTTGGCGGGGATGGAGATGGTGATGGTGGATGCGAAGGAGGCGGCGGTGGTGGTGCAGTGGTGCAGCCAGTGGTGCTGCACGCAGCTTGGTTGGATGCTGCTGCTAATGTAGCCGCTGCCACTGTGCCGTTGCCGCAGCTGCTCCAATAAAACTGAGTTGCATGCAACGGCTGGTAATTAGTCTCCACAAGGCGCTGCATCAGCTGCCATCGAATCGCGTCCACTCGAATCGCGTCCATGTGAAGGATACGCCGTGCTCTCGTCCTTTCTCCAGTGTCGTGTGTTGTCGTTGTGCTGTGTTCTACAAAAATCGAGAATCGAATCGACACCAAGCCGAAAGCGAAAAGCTTCAAAATGCCGAGCCATCTAGTTGCCAGCTGCCTTTTGCTGGCTTTGGGCCTGAACATGAGCCTGGCGGCCATTCACAAGCGCAGTGGGGCCAACTCGCTGGGCGGGGATCCCAGTGCCAGTGCCAATGCTAATGCCAATGCCGAGAGTAAGCCGATGGCAAATCCTGCGGCCAGTGTGGAGAACACGGACCTGCTGGACAAGCTGAGCTGGAAGTGCGCCAACAACGCGAGCTGTCTGTACGGCGTGGCCAATGGCATTATGGCCTCCTACCGACGCGGCGAGACCCTCAAGCTGGGGCTCTTCGACCTGGTCAAGTTGCCCGATCTGGACGCCTCGCGCAAGCACAAGTGGGGCACTGGGCGCGGCCTCTCCAGTTTCATGGACTTTGTCACGGGCAACGCCATTCGGGTGCCCGTGGGCCCCATGGTCTTCAGTGTTCAGCGGGCCGAGGATGACAGCGAATACATCGAGGTGGCGCTGCTGAAAAAGGCCTCCAGCGGAACAGGTAATGACGAGCGACCACAGTTCCAATCAGCGGATGACATGTGCCTGACGTCCGGGCGATGATATTTGAGCCCGTAGCAGAGGCTTAACCAGCTGCTCCTGCTTGGCATGCGGCTCGCATTTGAACGATACCTCTAACAGGATCCCGACAGATGACTGCACTGGGAAAACAGAACTAGAAGCTAGGAATCAAAGTTTAGCTATTAAATTATATGCTCCTTAGAAATCACCAGTGTTGTTAGGGGGACAAGTTTAAATTTAGGAGTGTAAAATGAAGGCTACTTATTTATTTATTTTTGTTAGCAAAGTTTATAAACAATGGGTCTTAAATGCTAGCTGCTCGGGCCATAGACTTTAAAAATATTATAGTTCATATTACTTTTTTTTTTTTTTTTTAAATTACATATAGGCTAAATTATTTATTCTCCAATTTAGTTTTATATCAAAAACCGATTAGAAGTGCTTAGACTTTAAATTTTGTATAATTTAATAATTCAAAACAAATAACAAAAGTGTATAGACTTGGGACATCTTAAAAGGACAAGCTGTTTAATGTTTTAGTTTTTCCTTTTTCTAGCTTTTGAATGTTCAAAAAGTCAACAGATATCTTGTAATTTAATTGCAGGTTAATAACGTAGGGTGAAGCTTAGATTTATTACAAATAGAAAACATTTTGATACTCGAACGTCTTTAAAAACCATTCTCAGACATAAGATACAGCCGCATTATTATGAGTGTAGACTTCCGGGGCGGCTTTTCCTAACTCTACATCCTCACCCAATGCATATCAATGACTTTGGCCGACCGTCCCAAACTGCCATTACTTACCCCTATTTAATCTGACATTCGATATACATGGCAGCAGCGCATCAATCATGCCGCATCCTCTGACAAGAAAGGGGCGGGCCACTCAAATCCTGTGTCGCACTATTACGTATACGTACGAGTGCCATTAAAGTCATAAAGCCTAAAACGTGTCTTGTTTTCCAAAATTCAACTACAGGCCGCCTGCAGGGCAACGGAGGTGGAGGACTTCTGGGCGGAGGAGGAGGTGGCCTGGGAGGAAACGGCGGCGGGGGAGGTGGACTGCTGGGCGGCGGAGGCGGCGACAACGGGGGCGGAGGCGGAATCCTGGGCGGACGGAGGCGCCACCAGCACCAGGACAAGAAGCAGTTCCAGATGTTCATTCCCATGTACCTGGCGGCCACAACATTTGGCTGGACGATGGTGGCCGCGAAGGCGGTGGGACTCCTCACTCTCAAGGCGCTGATCCTCTCCAAAATCGCCTTCGTGGTGGCCGCCATTGTGCTGATCAAGAAGCTCATGGACAACGCCAGCGAAAAGTGAGTACCAAATCAAAGAACTTCAAACATTGGAACTAGATTTCAGTTTAACTTAACTTAAGAAAAATAATCAATATTAAATTTGTAATCTATTGAAAGGATGATGTACCAGTTCCCGGAGCAGACCCCTTACATGATGCCCTACGGCATGGACTACCCGCTGCACGGGGCTGAGATGTCGCCGGAGATGTACCCGGCTTCGCTGCATCACCTGGCGATGGCAGGTGGCGGCCAGCTTCCAGGACACCCCGGACATCCGGGACTGGAGAGCCTGAGCGCCGAGAGCCATCTGCACTCCGCTCAGGTGGCCAGCGACGGCAGCAACAACACACAGGTGCTGGCCGCTCTGGGCGGACTCGGCGGGCTGGGGCACAAGATCAAGCGTGAGGACTCGTGGATGGCGAAGAGTAAGTGTAAGTTGATCCAGCCTCTCGATATTTCAGATAGTCGGGGCACGGGTGAGGGCCCCTAGACACCCAAAATCCTCCCCATCCCCCCACCTATCCATGGCCAAGGTAAATTCCCTGAATGCGGTGGCGGTGGCAGCTGCTGCAGCCGAGGGCGCCATTGAGGACGACTATGAGGACGAAGACTGAGCAGAGTACTTATTACTTCCATTTGTTACCCGGCACGCACACATGAGGTGTGGGATTCGAGAGAAATGGGAGTATCACAAAGGCAGAGCACAATTATTTGCTTTTTTGTGCTGCTTGTAATTTGTATTGCATGCTTTGAGGTATAGTTTTTCATTACAAGCTAGCAGTTGACTATCTCAAAGGCAATGCAATTTATTTCTAAAGCGCCATTTTTAAATATTTTTAAAGATATCGTTTTTTTGAGATTTAATTAAATCTGGGTTATGTCTATGGAATTATAACTTTTACTAAATTGGATCTATTAATTTCAATTTAGGTACTCTTGTGAGCATTAGTTTGTTAAATCAGTGATATACAATAGTCAACACAATCTAAAAACCTTCAGGGACAATACCATTCTTAATTGTATGTAGATAACATTCTCAGGTTTTAAACTATTAATTTCTATAAGTTTTTAAGTTTTAACGTCTTCAGTTTGTATGTTGTATTACAATCAATTGCATACTTTTTAGCTGCCGTACTATTCCAAATCTGACCTTCTTAACAAAATTAAAAGAAGTGTATTTAATAAATGAAACAATGACGTAAGCAATAACTTCCGTTAGGGAAGAGGTGTGGAATTTCCAATAAAGTTCAAAATAAATGGGATTGGGACTCACCCCTAACACTAAAATGAGATCCACATCGACCCTTCACCTTCGAATTTGTTGCATCCTAGCACCATCCGCCCCCGACACCACACTCCCACCTCCTCCCACTCCCGGTGGCTAACAAGTGGCCCCGGGCCATCAATTACTTACCTGATTAACGACGGAGCTCGTGTTGCAGCCACCCCCGCCCGACGACCTCTGATCTACAACTACGTGCAGCCCCACATGCCGTACTACCGCTCCTGAGGCGGCGATTAGCCAATTAGCAGCTACCAAAGACCCCGTGGGAAGGAGGAGGTTGCTCTGCTGCCATAAGGAGCCGAATATCGGACACCGGACGTCGGACACTCTGCATCGGAATAGCAACCTAGCGAGCTAACGTATTGTTATTATTTATTGAATCGTTCTTAACTTAGTGAAACCTGGCGCACACATTTAGTCTAGATCAATGTCTCTGTAATTAGCAGTCAAAATGCTACAAAAACTAAAAAAAAAACAATAAAGAATTGGACACAAAGTTGTTCAGAAATTGTAATCGCTTGCGTATGCTCTTTATTTATGCTATAAATATTAATAAATAAATAAATTAGGTGTAAGTGTAAACTTAAATAAATTACAAATGAGAGAATGAGCATCATTGAGAAAACTGAAAAGTGAAAGTGAGCTAGAGAATAGTAAAGAGATGCAAGAGAGTCGAGAAATAGAGTGAGCGAGAGTAAATCTAGGGGAAAGTAGGGTAAGTTAGAGATCCAGAGAGAGAGAGAGAGAGAGAGATATGAGAGCGAGAGAGGAGTTTCCCCAAGCCAGCAGGAAAGTGTTAGAGGAAAACCCAATTAAGTTCATTCCTGATCTAATGACATACATAACAAGTTAGTTAAAACTAGCTTTATTGCGCCACTTTCCCCGGCTGCTGGCCACTGTAGGCCAGGTTTTGGGCCTGCTCCTGCTGGTGCTGCACCTCCTTGGCCAGAACATCGGCGGGCACGTCCACCAGGCCCTCCACGAACCCATCGAAGGCCCTCGACCAGCCGGAACTGTAGCTGTCGTGGTGCGAAGGCACCTCCACGATGGTCTTCTTGCTGGAGAGCAGCTTCTTCAGCGAAATAATCACCGCCAGCAGCAGGGCGATCTTCGAGACAATCAGGGCCTTTCCGGCCAGCAGGAAGAGTCCTTTCAGCAGTAGAGCGCCCACCATTCCGGTCTTGGTCGCCATTATCATCAGCAGTGGGCCCATGTTCTTCATCTTGCCACGCCCCTCCTGCAATGCCTCCAGTGGACGCACGGACACGCCCACATTCAGACTGCCCTCCGGGTCGCTGTTCATCACAAAGTCCGCGTTCTCCGAGAACTTGTAGCGCAGCGACCGCGAGCGGATGAACTTCCACAGCTTGTTGGCCATCAGCAGGGCGAAGGTCTCCTCGTCGGAGCCCATGGACCGGGACAGCAGCTGATTCACCTCCGGATCATCGGGCACCATCGAGATATTCCTGCGAGATTTCAAATTCAATAACAGGGGAAAAAACTAAGATGGCTGGTTTTATGATGAAACATTTTTGGGATCAAGGAATCTTGGAATGTAAAGGAATCATAAAATAAATAAATACAGCAATGTATCCAACAGAATAGAATAATTATAGGTTATAGGTAACTTGATTTTTTAGTGTACAGGAAATTTAAATTTGCATACAACAATTTGGTTAGACCAAGCTAACATTTTTAAAATTATTTTACCGGAATAACAACAGACTATTTTAACGGGCTTGAAACATAATAAATTCCATTTGAAAAATTCCTACTGAGGTGTAAAGAGGCCTATATGGGAAACTGTGCTAACATTTTTACGAAGACTTAAAATAAAATAAGATTAGTAAAAATTAAAAAATAAACTAACTTAAAAATATATATTTTAAAGTCCTATACAAAAATATTTTTATTTTAATAATAATTTTATTAACACTTATTTCGGTTAGGCGTGTATTTTTAAGGAAGCAGTGTACGCCAGGGTTTTTTGTTTGTTTTGAACTATGTATATAGGGCGCTAGCATTTATATTAACGACTTGAACTATATCTTGTGTACAGAAAAGTTGAAAGGCATTCTGTTACCAGTCAAATTAAATTCATCAGTACTCAAAATAAAAAGACAGGGTCTAAAAAGCTGTTTACACTTAAAACAAATTGTCACCATAGAAAAAAATTTAAGTGACCACTTCCTTATCCGGGAGCTGAACTTTACGAAAACAACATTTCGATTTTGACGTATTACTGATAAGATTTTCTCCACTCACCAGTTTTCCGTGACCTTGACGCGATCGCCAAGGTCAAGACGAGTGTTCAGGTACAGGTGATTCATAACAATTGACATCTTAATCATCCTGCAGGCTCGATCGTCCTCCTGCCTGCAATTCTGCTTAAGTTTAGCCAACAGAAAATCCTCAATGTTCCGCCGCTCGCTGTCCGTTATCTAAAAAAATTGAATGTTATTTGTGATAAGATGATAAGATCCGAATTAAGCTAAAATAATGCCGTAATAAAGAGATAAGAATGCATTATAACGATATGTTTTAAAGGCACAAATCTTCAATGGGTTAAGCCCGCCAATGAACCGTTAATATTAAAGAAAATATAAGAAAGGTATCAAAAATTCATATGAACCAGTGGATAAATTTGTTTAATTCTTTTAACCAATTATCATAAATCTTTGAGTTATCTTGAGGTCGACTTTTACTGCGGATTTAGAAAATGGGATTCAAGTATCCTTTTACTCTTAGGTAAACAATTCCCCCCAACTTAGATTTTAATCCCTTCGCATTTTCTCTGGTGACACTGGCGATGAACTTTCAGATAAAGCTATAAATTGGGACGGCCAAAACAAAGGTCACTGGCTTTGTTGTTCTGTCGGCCAAAGCGGTATCCTTGTCAGTGGCAATTAATGCACGTTCTATCACCCGCTTTTGCAACTTTAGCAACTTTTTCAGGACATTTCCTTACCGAAACAGTGCCATCCCGCCTTTTGCTGCCGCGGGCGGAGACGAGGACGAAAAAGAACGCCAGGAGCGCGCAGACCTTGAATGTTTGCATCGTTGGTCTTTGTTTTCGGCTATCGTTGCGAATGACCCGTTCTCCGTGTCTCCGTCTGAACGTACTGTTTGTGGCTATTTTTTCCTCGGGTTTCACTTGGACTGGGTGTCACACACACGTATTTTGGGTATATCCTGGCCTTATCCTTCGGCTCGAAACACACACACTCTCACTAACGCCCGCGTCTTCGCTCTGCTGGAAGTGCTACGCTCTTGCTGTTGACATCGTCGCCTTGATAGAAAACCTAATGCGAATTTTCCGCCAGCGAATTCGATTTTATATGAAAAGCGGCCAAAAGCGCTGCAAACACAATACAGGTCTCTGCCGCAGTCGCCGCTGGCTGCGACGCCGGCGTTTGTTTTTGCAGGCACTCGATGTTGATTTTGCACCTGGAACTGGTCGCCAAAAAGACCAGCTCCTTGGCCTCAGGCCCACTCGTTTGGCCAGTTTCCGGAGCCTCTTCTTATGGCCTTGTCTTGCGAACTTGCCACCACATTCTGCCACCCATGACTTTGTTTATGTTTTCTCCGGCGACAAGTTCTTCTCTGCCTTTGTTGTCTTTGCCAGCGTGGGTCGTCAACAAAAACAAAGCCAGTCGAAAGTAAACAACAGACCTAATTCCCAACAACAAAGACGCCATTTTCCCACACAGCCTCAGCCGCAAAGGGGCAGGAAAGGGGGGGGGCTTGGAAAAGTGGGCAGGGAATTAGCAGCGAAAACCAGCCATTGACAACACGCATGCAAACCTGAAAACTTTTCAGTTGCTCCAATTAGTCAAAGGCTCTTCATTCCATGGAGCACTTGACACCAGGGGCGCACCAAAGGGGAAACTAGGGATCATAGATTGAGGAGTAAGATAAATAAATCCAGTCAGTATTCCAATCAACTATTGTTCGAGATCAGATAATAAATATTAAATAATTCTTACTTATAAACACTATTCTATTCTTTAAGATTATTTGCTTTGAATAGAATTTCCAAATAAATGGTTTAATTGTTGATACTATAACTGATATTAAATATCTAGCAAAAAATATGAATGTTGAAACACAAAAGCTGAAACAAGCTGAAACAATTAAATTTAAAATCGAAGTATTTTGAACGCCTAATATTTTGCTAAGCCTTTTTTAGGTTAAATTTTAAACTAAGATATTGTTTAATATTTGAAATCTATGTACCTAATATTTTGGCAATATGTTACAAAAAAAGAGAATGCAGAACATTTTGTAAGTAAATTTAATATTGTAGTAAATTAGTAGTAGTTTTATGTGCTTCTACTATTTGTTTCTAATTTTGTTACTACTCTTTATTCGGCTTAAAGTTTAAAGTTTCAAGTTTAATCTTTTAATCAACTTCTGTGCACAGTACAATAAGTTCTCCGACCCCCCGTTGCGGTTATCAACTGTGACGGTGCGGTGAAAACTCGTGTTCTTTTTCCCACCGTCCGGAGGGTCCGCCCTTCGTGCCTGGCAATTTCATTCCGGCACACGCGAGCTGCATTTACCCGGCCTTTTGCTTTTGGCCGGAACAGATTAAGAGCGAGTGTAATTTATTGCATTTATTACGGACTCAGCCGTGTCCCAGGGGCGTGACTGCCCAACAGGTTGAGCGTCCGTTGGCCATTTGCCGAGGAAATTCAATCAATTTCCCCGCCAAGACCAAAAGTTATTGCACACACCGAAAATTGGCGGACAGCCGCAAGAGCCGCTTGAATTTCCACAGAATTTCCACCGATCTGGAAGTAGGCTAGCCGGCTGGACAGTGAGCCACTAAAGTGGGACGCCTGGCCACGAAAGTGGTGTGTTCATGTGGTCACAGAAAACCGCTAGTCGATCTGTCCATAAGCCGTTCGGCTCCTCCGATCGCAGCTCCCAAATCAACCACACCAAAAGCCAACTGCGTCCGCCCAGGCCACTTCAGACAACAAGTGTACGGAGAGAAAAAGTTTAATCAGTAATAAAATATATCCGCCATATGTGTTTTTACAATGAGGTTCTAAAGTAATTTTGTATTCATAGACTTTGCATTTTGTATAGTTTTTTTTCATAGTTTATTTCTGCAGAACTGAAGAAACATGCAAACACAGTATTTTTATTTGTTTCAAAATTTGGAAGTGATTCCCGGTTTTTTCTCCGTGTGACTGCCTAAGTGGCCCCCGGCTGGAGTCATAACCATTTCTCAATCTGAAGCAAGCCGCCTTGCAGCCCAGTAGAAGCGGCTGCTGCGCTTTCTTTTGGAAAATGTGGTCCAGGCCAGTTGACTCCTCCAACGGTGTTGACAACGCCAGACACGGGCTACTCGGCTACTCGGCTACCCATCTACCAATATCACCGCTTTGGTTTTGGCATTGACTTTGAAGTTGGCCAAGCCAATCGCAGGAAGTTTGAATAGTTTTGAGGTTGAGGATCTATCAATGGGCGCGTTTAGCAGAACAACATGAAAACTGATTACTGATGGTTAAGTAATACTGTGTTACAATATGCTATAAATTTGAATTCTTTACGAACTCCCAAATTAAACTGCGTTTTTCAAAAAATTCCCCGACGCAAGGATTCTTAGCAGAAGGACCTCAAAGTTCGAAAAATGCTGAGACTGGCCAACTTTCCAGGGGTATCACAGAATAACGGATTCATCGTTGGTTTTGCTGTTATAGTATTTTAAAAGTGACACTCTATATCCTTCGATTCCCATACAGAATAATTGTATGGTTTTTTTAAGGGAAAAACAAATACAACAAAAACAAGAGAGAACGCTATAGTCGGGTGCCCCGACTATCAGATACCCGTTACTCAGCTAAGGGAGTGCGAGGGAGATAGATATATAAAATCTTTGATCGGGCATAACTTTTTAACGAATGGTCCGATTTGAAAAATTTCTTCTACATTTCGATAGGTATTGATAGTCACAATAAAACTGCATTTTTAGTTTTCCAAAATCTTTAATGGTGCGGGCGCCAGACACCTTTCAAAAAATGGTGTAGGGCGATTGAGGGCGTTAGAGGGGGTGTGGCACCATTTTGAAATAAACTTGCGCTGCGTAGGAACTCCAAGAATATGCATGCAAAATGCCAATCCTCTAGCTTTTATAGTTTCCGTTCATACGGACGGACAGACGGACAGACGGACAGACGGACAGACGGACATGGCTAGTTCGACTCGGCTAGTGATCCTGATCAAGAATATATATACTTTATAGGGTCGGAAAAGCTTCCTTCTCCCTGTTACATACTTTTGCACGAATACAATATACCCTTTTACTCTACGAGTAACGGGTATAAAAATAAAAACATACAGCTGCGGTCAAAATAGTAGTAGTGTTGCCGCCCTGTGTTTTTAAAGGTTTGTTGTTGTAATTTATCTTCACCTGGTAATATTGTATTGATTATAATTGTACTATTAGACTAATTGGACAATCAACGTTAAGCAATTCAGTGTAAAGTAATTTTTTGTGGTTAATAATTAAGTTATTATTTTGTATACAATATGCATTTATTAGTTTTTCGCTTGAAGAGGGCATTTGAGCTATGTAACAAACGGATGTGAAAACAAATGTATTCCATCTCAGATTTCACATATGAAAGATCAGACTCCAAAAAGTGGAATGGTTAATTTGTATGATGACAATATTCCTCTGCATTCAGTAAATTATTCTGATTTGGATTTTAATAGAATTAAATAAATTTAAGTTTTGGGTTTATTTTAATTAAATGAATAAATGAAATAAACTCCAAAATAGCAATAATTTAAGAAAAAGGCTTTGAATTGAATAAAGGAAAATTTTAAGATTACTTAACTACAGCTGAATACATTTAAAAATTTATAATTTATCATCATTTTAGGTTTATTCACCAAGGGTTAAAACGTTTTAAAAATAAAAATAAAACATTTTATAAAGCATAGGATCGTTTTCCTTTTTAAAATGTTTCACCCCTGTTTTTGCCCCTTAAGCTTGTGGTATTGATTTTACAGCAGCTTAACGGATGTTTGCGAAACTAAACTAACAAGAAAGGTGATCTACAGGTACTGTGGTCCTTTGCCTCCGACGATTTATTGCCATTTTCCCGAGCTCTATGGCAACCCTCGCTCAGAAAAAGCAAAACCAAAAAACACGCCAGTCCACTTTTCCTCAGTTTCTCGCCTTGGCATTTCATTGCCTTAATTAAAAGCTGCATTTTATTTGTATCAACTTCAGTGTGGGTAAAAGCAGAGCAAGTGCAGAATTTGGAGAAGCATTTTGCAGTGAAATTTTTGCCATTAATTGGAAACGGCTCTGCTCCTCGCCCGGCGGCCACTATGGTTTCCTTCCTTCCCCTGCACAAAATTAATTGGTATTCGTTTAAAACTTTGTTTTATTTACAATTAGCGTAATAAATATTCTTATAGGAATGCAACAAGGCCGGGGGCCGAATAAATAACAACGTGGTGGCGGTCGAAGTCCTCGAAGTTAGCTCTTCTGGGGCTGTTGCTCGGCGGCGATGTCCTTGCCGGAGTTGCGTCCGTAGTATCCATTGTAGGCCGCCTCCTGGGGATCCCCGAAGCTGACGGAGTTGCCGGCGACCTGCTGACCCTGGACCTGCTGACCCTGGAAGCTCTTGCTGTAGTAGTCGGTGTAGGGCTTGGCGAAGCTGGGCTCCTGGCGGTAGTAGGGTCCTGGGGCACCGGGGGCGCCTCCGTGCCCGCCCTCGAAGTGCTCGTGGTGGTGGTAATAGGTGGCGGCACCCACTCCCTGGGGATTGTACTCGGGGAAGGTGTTCTTGCTGCCGAACAGGCCAGACAGCCCGCCGCCGAAGGCTCCTCCGACGCCACCTGGTGGGCGGCACAGCTTGAAGTAGGCGAACAGACCGGGCAGGACAATGGCGGCCAGGCCAAGGATCTTCTTGAGGCCGGCAATGCCCAGGATGAAGGGCAGGAAGAGCAGCAGCTTCAGCTTGAAGATCTTCAGCACCAGCAGCAGGGGAATGATCATCTTCTTCAGCTTCTTGCGCGCTGCAAATGGAAATATTATTTATTATTTTGTCCAATAAAAAAAAGAAAAACTTGAAAAGTACAAGTGCATAGAAAAGAGAAAGGCAATATTATGAAAAGAAGAAAAATTCCCTTCCCATTTGCATTTCCCCGTAATATTATTCGACATTCAAGTTTTCTTCTTCAACGGAAAATAAGTAATAATTTTAAGACTTACAGAAATGTCCGGCACGCTGTCCGTCATCAATGAGGTCCAGTTCGCCATCAATGTCGTTTCCGATGAAACGGGCCTCGTAACGACCGGCTTCAGTGAGTTCCTCGGGCCACTCGACCTCCAGAGCCGTGGACTTGATGAAGCTGCACAAAAGGAGCGGAAAACGTGTCAAAGAATGGCCATTTACATTTTCATAAAAATCTCATATTTTATGCAAAAGCCCGGCCAACTTCGCGGACCCAAATTAATTTGCATCCGGCACGGGCCGCAGTCATTTGGCTAATTGTGACAGCTTACCGTTCGGCCCTTCGCAGTCCATATTTCAGCAGCTGATTCCACGAGTCATCGTCTCCACGTGGCTCCTCCGAGTACTCAAAGGGCTCCTGCAGCAAGGACCTCTGTTGGGTTTCCGGCAATCGCACCACGCGCGCAAAGTCGGAGAGCCTGGAAATTAAGGGGATTGCTTGATTAATTTCCTTCTCAAGTGGAGTGTGTCTTTAAGAAGATGCCTAAGCAAATAATTTTGTTATATGGTTTTATATATTTTTGTGTTTCTTGCTAGAAAATAAATTTAAAGATGAAGAAAACAAGCTATCTGCTATCCTAAGTGAGAACCCTTAAGAACTTCCATATTGATGCTTACTTGTACTGGTCCTTGAAGAAGATCTCGTCAAAGGTGTTGAGGGCCTGGGTCTTGAAGCACTCGGAGAGGTCGCCGCCAAGGCAGTTGGTGTTGGTCCTGGCCAGGTAGGGATCGTTGTCGTTGCCCAGCCCGAAGATGCTCAGCAGGGAGGAGCGTCCTCGCTCCTCGCCAACTCCTGGCTGCGCTTGCTGTGGGATCTGCTGGGGCTGCTGGATCTGCTGCGGCGCATAGACCTGCTGGATGTTGTTGGACGACTGCTGGTCCGGAAGCCGGAGACCTTCGCCGGCCACCAAAGTGATGAAGGCCACTAAGACGAGCGCTCTCATTGCCATGGCTGTAAGAGGGAGAAGATGGAATGGCTTGAGACACGGCCACTGGCACAGTTTTCGTCCGACTTGCTAAAGTTTTCTCTCAATCACCCGATTATCCCAGCCTCTTCGGCGCTGTCACGCGATGTCAAAGAAGCGCTTGTGTATAAAGCAACTTTTTTGGCAACTGCTTATTGGCTTAACGGATTGGCTCTCCACTTAAAACTGACACACTTTTCAGATGGCTCAGAGGCCCCATTGGCACACTGTGCAATTAGCCGCTCACACGTAATAACTCTCGCTTTCAAGCCAACTTAGACCACATCTTACCACTCTTTGCTCTTCGATGTTTACTGTTAACTTGAGTTTGCTCAAATTTCTCGGGGCGAGCTTTCTGCACCCAAAAAATACGGATAAACGCACAAAAGAAGTTGGACTTGAAGTGAAATGCAGGCGGACCGGTTTGCCGGCTTAACCCTTTGGCGGCAATGGGGCGGCAAATGCTCGTAATTGAATTCCGTGCTAAAGCGCATAAACAGCGGGCCTAATGTGCTTTAAAAAGGTCGGCCGAGTCCGGTCAGCCAGAAGTGCAATAAAGCGTGCTTAATTCGGAGGATAGACAGTGGAACGGATAGTAAAGCGGAGTGGTGCTTTAGGATCTCAATGATATCTCCCGGATTTTGTTTGGGGGGGATTTTAAAACAAATTTGTTGATTAATACATTTTTGAATATCCCATTTCCTTGGGGGGTATTTATTCCCCAAAAATCTATGCAAAAGTCTGAATTACAAAATTGCTACTAAAGAAATATGTAAAAAAAATTCAAAACTAAATGTGGATCATGTCTTATAAGGAGATTTCCAGTTCGTATATGGCTTTGTGGCCACTGTATTTTGATGGGCGCCAACTGAAAGCGCACGCGAAAAGTTCGTTATGCTCGAGGGATTTTTTCGGCCAGTCGCTTTTACTTTCGTTAGGCTCCTATTTGGGCCAAACCCAGATTGGGACTCATCAGCAAGACGATTGTGTGGCAATCCGCTTGTGGTTTGGGCAAAATTTAAAGATACTTCATTGCAAAAGTTCAATGTCCAGGAGAAAAGTTTTTTGTGCGCCAAATGGTATGCAGCGAAAGTCTATGGCGACTGATTTGAGCGCCCGAAAGCAGACCCTCAATTCGGAATATTACATAAAAATTATACAACAAAATGATAGAAAGCATTTTGAATCACTTTCATATTATTTTTAAAGGGAGATACATACTAGCATTCAATTTTCAATACCTATTTTACACAGTAAGTCAATCAAATATTATCTGTGAATATCTAGTTAGTCCTGACATTTTTTTCTGGGTTTTTGCATCGTATAATGATTCATAGCGAATATTTTGCCAAGTCAACGGTCTTCGCATGGGATGTCGAAAGGGAAAACAAATTTTGGTCACTGTGTCGTATTCGTTTTGCTCTTTGTTTTGCTTTTTCATTTGCATTCGCCAACGAAGGTCAATGAAATGTGGTGATGGTCGATATTACGAAATTACAGTGGCGATAAATGGAAATGATGGCTTTATCGGGTTGGAAGATACAGAAATTTATGAGCGCCCTTGAATCGCTCCCATGTTTGTATACATTTGGGTGGAAAAAAATGGGTAATATAAAAAATTACTGTTAGCAATAACGATGCAAATTTGTAAGTTTTAAATTGTATTACTGTAAGAATTATAAAATTAAGCAAGAGCTATATTTGTCGTATTTCAGAACAATATAATATTCTAAAAATCTATTTTTAAAATTCAATTGTACATTACAAAAAATATCTAAATTATGTAGGATCATGGTAAAAATGATCTTAGTTTTCTACGCAAATCGTCCCACAAAAACGTTATATTGAGATACTGAGAACCATTTCAATAAGTACTTTTACATTTTTCGGAAATATTGATTTTGCAACCATTTAAGTCGCAATAAGTGCTCTTGGCCACAACTGAATGCTCGTTTAAACTGGCAATATTAGCGTTTCCCACATCCATTTCATTTGGTTATTACACAATTTCTCGCAGTTCATTTCACTTCACTTCACTTGATTGTACATTATTTTCTGTTTGGTTTTTTCCGCTGTTTACCTTTTGCTGTTTCCTATAAGCGCCTGAGGTGGTTTTTGGTTTTGTGTATCCTTAACGCTTTTTCCAAGCGACTCTGTCTTTCTGCTGGCCAAAAGCGACTGTGCCGTGGCTGCTGGCCGGCAAAGATTTTATATGAAACGCGAGAAGTGGCGAGAGGAGGAGTCGCCGGCTGAACGCTCAACAAGTCAACATGGAGACAATGGCCCAGACGCTGTCGTCGCTTTTGGCCCACAACGATGATGGCTAAGGGGCAGATCTCAACACGCTCGCACTTGCGGTAGGTTGTGGATACGATCGATCCACCGAACCGATCGGGTTTGCTTTTGGCTCCGTGGGTGAGAGACAACGACCTGTGCCTGTGCGATCGCTTTTTGCGTCCGGCTGGGCTGAGCGTTCGCGTGCCTTGAGAAAATCCCAAAATTATTGTGGCGCACGTCGAGGCCTTGGCTTTAATTCGAGTGTGATTTAAAGAGACAACAAACTGCTGAAGTGACTCATTCCGGGAAAACGTACGTCACAGCCACCAGGGGATTATGTAATTTTTGGCCTCTTGCCTCACAGACCATTATTACTTTTACTGCAAACGGGTTTTCGGAACCGCCCACGTTTAAAGTCAGGGCGAAATGTGAACAAACCTGCATCTGGTTTTTGCATTCTCTGCAATTTCCTGTGGTTGCCGTTGTGGGGCAACTGGGTAAATTCCCCCAGCTGGCTGCCACAAAAATCAAAACAACAGGCAGCATTTCTGCGGGTTTTCCCGTTGCCACACTCGCACGATTTCCCGATTTTCGCCGGTCAGCAGAGGCACGAACTGCCAACGAGGCCGCAAACAGAAGCCCGCCGGCGGAAATTGTTTCCGTCAGCTCGAGGGGCGTGCCCGGGGGCGGTCCTGCGGTCGAGGACCCTTCTGTTGTGCCGGACATGTGCTCCTGCCGCGTAATTGAATCATCTACTTGGGCAGTCCTCTGAGGGATTTGGCCAGTGGGCAAATTCATCAAATGCAAATAGAACGAATTCACGTAAATCACTCGTCAGGGTGGAAAACCAGAAACAGAAGAGCTAAATCAACTATGTGTAACTTGCATTTCTAAAAAAAAAGTATATGCACAACCGTTTAACGGAATGTACCTTAAATAAATAACCAGAGTAAATAAATTACAAAAATAATAGTTTGAATAAATAGACTTTTCCACACATATTATTGTGAAGCCATTAAAAAAACACTACATTTGTGATTATTCGCAATTCGTTGCTCAAACCCACTTTTACACGTTTTTTATTCATTATACTCTTTACCCGAAAGGTAAAAGTTAATATAAGTTATTAGGGTTGCCATTTGCAGCATTTTTTGCATTGTTTCTAGCCGGAAAAGCTCCGTCAAACTGCTGTGTTGCCAAAATCAGTCTCATTACATTGCCTGCCTTTACCTTGTTTTCTGTAGTGTTAAAAGTATTTATTCAAAATATAAATTATATAAAATACATACATGTAAATAAAAGATTTTTAATTTATTTTTTGGCAGCTTGGATATCTATATCTTATTGTTATACCCGTTACTCGTAGAGTAAAAGGGTATATTGTATTCGTGCAAAAGTATGTAACAGGGAGATGGAAGCTTTTCCGACCCTATAAAGTATATATATTCTTGATCAGGACCACTAGCCGAGTCGAACTAGCCATGTCCGTCTGTCCGTCTGTCTGTCCGTCCGTATGAACGCTGAGATCTCGGAAACTATAAAAGCTAGAGGATTGGCATTTTGCATGCATATTCTTGGAGTTCCTACGCAGCGAAAGTTTATTTCAAAAAGGTGCCACGCCCCCTCTAACCGCCCCCTCATTTTTTGAGAGGTGTCTGCTTTAAAGATTTTGGAAATGTAAAAATGCAGTTTTATTGTGAAAACCTATCGAAATGCAGAAGAAATTTTTTAAATCGGACCATTCGTTAAAAAGTTATGACCGATCAAAGTTTTAATATATCCATCTCCCTCGCACTCCCTTAGCTGAGTAACGGGTATCTGATAATCGGGGCACCCGACTATAGCGTTCTCTCTTGTTTTTTTATTATGAAAGTTCATCCCAAATGTATCGTCTAATGAAAAAACAATATTTTAATATTAAACCTTTGATAAGATTAACGGGAATCCAAAATATCTGTAGCACAGAAATTTAAATGTAATAGAAAACGCAAAATAAGCATATGCCACTGATGATTATTGATTAATAGTTATGCAATACATTTAAGATCTTCTGTTTCATTTGCACAGTTTAAATGTTTCATATATTAATTAAAGAGTGCATTTAATAATTAAATTAATAAAAAGAGAATTTTAAGGAAAATAAATCACAAATTGAAATGGTATATCTACTTATTTCTCTCTTTAATATATGTATGTTCGTATGACCAAACCGGACACTTAAGCACATGTTTGCTTATAATTAAGATTCTTGTTTCTCAATGCCTTGTAGTCTGTAGTCTGTGTAATTCAAATATTTGCAATGACAGGTGTTTCCAAGCTCGTGTCGTCAGACAAGCTGTTTCTCCTTGTCGAGAATTGAAAGCAAGAATTCCATCCAATCAAGCGCAGTGCCTTCAAATTATCCTTAAAGTTTCCGAAGTTGGCAACCCCTTCAAATTTAAACGCCATTTGTCTGGTGGTACAACATAATTTTATTGATTATTTAGGACATTGAACAACTCTCGCTGACTAATCGCATAACAACAACAGAATAAATATTTAAAAATAGATGGGTTAAGTTTAAGCATAGTCGTAGGCTAGAAATAAATACTTAAAGAAATTCAACTAAATGGCTAAAAATAACAGCATCATCCCGTAATTGGTGCTCGTGCTAATTAAACTACGAAACAAACTTTTCTATTTACAGCGTATTAATGAAGCCCCGCCCCCGCCCCTGCGATCCCACCCCCACCATCCGCTGACAGCAGCCGTCTAACGAACTTTTATATATGGCTAGGCTATCCTATCTAAAGTACGATTTGCATAATTACATCCAGTCGGACGGACTTTTTGACGTGACTCCCACGAACTTTACTTGGCTGTCATCTGTGACCCCCGCCCAGGAATGTCCTCCGTGACTTTTCGACCCCGTCTACGCCAGTTTGCGGGCCTGGACCAGTTTGTTGATGTCGTTGTAGGTGGACAGCATGGCCGGGTTCTCGAAGTCCTTCAGCTCCTTGCACTTGGCGAAGGACTCGTCGCAGTCGATGCCATCCTGGCCGTCCTTGGCCGCCCGCATGTACTTGAAGAACCGCAGGATGTCCGGGTTGTCGGAGGTCGGCTTCCGCAGCTCGTTCAGTTCCCTTGAAGAATTCAGAAATTAATTTAAATTTAAATGTGTAGCTTTTAATAATAAAGCTTCTGTTATAAAAGCAGAAAACAATTACATTTAATTAATTATATAGATATAAACAACGAAAAGATTATATTATTTTAAAATTCATTTGTAATTTAGTCAAATAAAGCTAATCAAGCAAAGTAACAAAGAAAGATACGAATCAATTGGGTGAAATTTGGTAAGCAAGTGTTTCCCACTCGTATTGATTTTGCAATAGAAATAAAGAAACGGCTTCAGGGCCCATTGTATTATTAAATTGGTATTCCTTTGGTCAATACCCCTCTGTATTTATTCAACCGCGATTAATTACGGCATGCTTTCAGGCGGTAGGCAAACTCACCTGCTCAATTGGGCGGAGACCAGGTTGCTGTACGGAGCATACTTTGCGGGGTTGGCGTACATCAGGCAGATGAGTTTCTCGCGGCAAGCCTCGTTCTCAGGATTCAGCTTGAGCTGGCCAAACACCGAGTCCAGTCGGGAAAGCAGGGGACTGTAGAAGGGATCGTAGTTGGAGAGCAGCAGCGATGAGCTGGGAACCTTCTGGAAGCTCTGGAACGTGTTCATCACCGCCGGCGTTGGCTTCTTCGTCATTCCTGGAGCACCGCCTCCAGCTCCGGCGCTGAAGGATCCCGACATGCTCTGGGAGTTCTTGAAGGATGCGGCGCCAATGCTCTGCAGGGCACTCAGATACGTGTCCTGCATCATCTGCTGGCCTCCGTAGCGCGAAAGGGTGGCCTGATTCACCGAGTTCCCATTGACCTGAGCATATTGCGCCTGCTGCTGGGAAGCCTCTGCAAGGTAGGCAAAACAAAATTCAATGTCATCAAAATTCAATTCTCTATTTGAGCTGGAGGTAGCCCACCTGCATTGTACTCGTAGCCAGCTGGAGTTTTGCCCTCGTCGGCCAAGGAGAACTTGCTGTCGTCATCGAAGTTCATGCTGTTGTCCCGGAAGTCCAGTTCCTGCGGCGGTTCCATGGGGCGGATGAACAGCGGCACCGAGCCAGCTGAGCCGGAAGTGATGCCTAGCCCAAAGGAATACAAATATTTAAATTTATTCAAGTCCCCTGAGCTGAAGTAGTTACCCTTGCCAATCAGCCGGCTAACACTGCTTATGATGGTCGGCAGGAACATGGCGAACAGCACGCTCTTCAGCACTTGCAGACCCATGTAGATGGGCCACATAACCTTCTTCAGGCCTGAAAGCGAAAGTGGTATATCGTTAGGAGGAACATGAAATTGCCCATTTGTAACTATTTTTATGTTATCAAAACCAAATACTAAAGTGCGTAAATAAAGCTTTGATGTTCTATCGTAAAAGTATATCTGATGTAACATTTATATTTTCGATTGAATGGTTTTTGATGGGAAAGTTTAACTTTGCTTATTTCAATTCAAAGACAACGCCCTAAAAATATAAAATATATTTATTAAGTGAATACCCCAAAAATTTTTTAACTTTATGTATCATAAATTATGGTAGAAACTTCAAAGACAGTTTATAAGTATTATATGTATGATGCTTTAAGTTAGTGAAACTTTAACTTACCGCTGAAGAAAAGCAGCCGAGCACTCTCGAAGGCTCTGGGAACATTCAGCTCGACATTGGTGTCCTCCAAAATGCTGCGACTGGAGCGCCGGTCAGTCTGACTTTGTGGTTCTGACGAGTGGTTCTGCCGAAGGGCCAAGACCAAGCCGGGGGTGGGCTCATATTTTCCCTGGCTAAAGAACTGCTCCACATAGTCAACCAGCAGATCCTCCAGCCCCTTCAGCTCGGCTTCGATTGAGGCAGAGGAGTGGCTCGCGTTGACTGGTGAACCCGTGGGCTCCTCTTTTCTGGGTGAATCCGAGTGATGCTTGAAGTTCCGGCGCCTCATGGCCACCGTCAGGCGCAGATCGCTTTCGGTCTCCGCCGGCTGGAAGACCCTGTATTGCCCCGACTTGGTGAAGACGTTGCGGGAAATGAACTCGGGACTGATGTCGATGGGCAGGATGGGACGGAAGGTGTCATCGTTGCGCGGCTGTCCTGCCATCGTGGTGAGGGGCTGACTGTAGGGGGCCGCCGATTCGGGAACATCTGCTGATGCTGATATCATCGCCACTTTGTAGAGCAAGATAATGCCATACAGCAGCGGACTGCATCGCCGCTTCCTGTGGCTGTTTGCTTTTAATTTCGCTCCGTCGATGTCCTGGCTCCCCATTTTCATTATCCTTCGGCTTGCAACTGCACTCGCATGCCAGGGTCCGCGCTTCGATTCCGTTCAGGTTTCTGTAATGAATAATTGCACTGTTGAGACGGGGATTCTCCTCTACGACGCGATGGAGTTGTGGCCAATTTCCGCGAACTCAGCGCGGTTGGCACACGAATAAATAACTTTTTGGAACGTGACAGGCAACCGAAAAAAAAATGCGCAACCTGATAAGCGCATTACGTGCGTCCTTGAAAGGATAAAGGTACGAGGACACTGCAGGCACAGATGAAAAACATTGTTCTTTTATTCTCCCAAATAAATCATTCACTTGAAACCCAAGTGAAAAGTTGTTAGGCGAATATTTTTTTATTTTTTTGTAAATAGCCAAAAAGTATTCAGTAGACAACATTTTCAGAATATGTTATTAGTTATCAGGTCGTTTCCCTTCCTATGTTAAACTTAAAGAACAAGAAAGCGGTGCTTAGAAAGGGAGGACTTTTACCCAAGCCAAAATATACTTATAAATAACTAATCAAATATTATGCCAGAGTAAGAGTTTTTTCTTTATCTTTCTTCTTGCTTTTAAGTACATAAAAATATTTATTGTGCTTATACTAACCATTAGAATTCGTTTAAGTGTTAATTTTAACTTTCAGATAATTTTATTCCAATATGTATTTTAGTTTCTGAACGCTAATCCGTGGGGTTAATGCAATTTATTTAATGATTACCCTTTCTACAAATTATTTCCACAATTTACTCGGTTCGTGCGTGAGATTCATCTAATTTTGTTGAGCATTTTAATCCATTTGTCTGGCTGAAGCGAGGGGCTAATCGGCACAGATAATTCGAGTTTGTTTTGCCCACTAAATAAATACCTTCATTTCCCAAAATTCGGGGGCCACAGCAAATATAATTCACAATTGCTGGGGGATTACACGATCAAAGGTTTTGCGTTGAAAAATATAATTTCATTCTGTTTATTCTGCTCCCCAAAGGTATTGCGTGCAGTAGGAAATTGCGGCATTCGATAATGCTTCGAAATTCGAAACATTTTTCCGAGTGCACTTTAAACAATTTCATTTGTTTCGAGGCTGGCGCTAATCAGGCCGGGTAATGTGAATGATTTGCTGTTTCCCACTTGGTGGGCATCTCAATTGGAGGGGCTCGTGCCCAGCACCACCACCCCACCGCACCTCCCCCTAAAAGCAGCCCCACTTCGGCACACAAAGCACGTCGCCAACTTTTTATTTGCCTTTGCCATTCGTCGCACTCGTTTTGTGACAAGCCATTCAGTAAACGCCATATTCCATCCACGCCCGACCACCTCCACATCCAAGCTCCACACTTTGGGGCTTTGGGAGCCCGAGTCCGGAGCTCTCCGCTGGGGAAAAGTGAAAATGTACACTGTTTTGTTTGTGTTTACCCAGCACGGGCGCTTCGGATGCGTTGGCGCTACCTTCAGACTTCAGACTTTAGACTCCAGTCCAGATCACGTTATTTTCGTGTTGCATTTTCACTTTCGATTTTCCACGGCGAGCGGCAAACGGCAAACGTCGAACGGCAACAGCAATGGCAATGGCATGAAAAACTATTACAGAACTGAGTTTGCTGGCTGTAAAGCCGCAAATTGCACCCAGCACTTGCGCTGCACAAAGCGAATCAGCGAACTTCTTGTTTTTCAGATATTTGTTTGCTCCGCCATCAAAGCTTGAGAGGCTGCCTCCTGCAGTCGACTGTGAACTTAATTGGAAAACACATGTTGGCAGGTGGTAAGAATGCGCCCAGTTAATTATCCGCGCAGCGCTAATGTTTCCGGACTGGAAAACCGTCGGTCGGGGGCAATGTCACTTCAGATCCTGCATGGAACGCCTGATTGCACTGACTATCAAATTGCACCGAAGCCTTCATCAGCAGATATTCGAAGTGAGCCAAAATGTCGGAGAGGAAATTAGAAATTTAAGGATGCTGGCAGCCAACTCACAATAGGGAATGTTCTACAAATCCGGCTAGCTTTGTATTACCCCACTATGATTGACGAACCATCAGTCACTATTAGAAATGCTTCTTCATTAAAACTTTTTGTTTATTATAATTAAAATAATCATTGAGGTAAAAATGATTATTTATGTGGAATAATGATAACATATAATTATATCAAAATACATTATAGTACACAGAAAAAAATTGATAAAAGATCAGATTGATATGTGCTGGTCAATTTCATGTTCTTTAAATATCAAGTTATTCATATCATTTTGGTATGAATAAAGATTATGTTAATCTTATTTTACATTATTTGTTCAAAAAATACTAAATTTGGTATTTTATATGATATGATAAAATATCATGTTGATATGTTTGAATCATGAAGTTTAAATTAATCATATCGGCTTTTTATTGATATGAAATAAGGTAGAAATGACCCTATTTCATATCAAATTCCTTTTCTGTGTATAGAATATAAAATTAATATCTAATAATTGAAACTTTAGCCCTAGCTTGTGAGCTCGCCCTTTCGGATGCCTTCAGTGAATCCCCTTCAATAGAGACAGTTGACTGATTGAAAATTGCTTCTGCTCGGTGCTCTGGAGATGGAAAACTTCCCATGGCATGCAGTGCGGTTGTTTGTAAGCCAAAGTCAAAGCCGCTCAGCTCGCTTTGTTTGAGCATCAAGATGCATCTGGGGATTTGAGGCGACAGTAAGCTAATATCTGCGCCGCTAATGGAAACATTAAGATCATTGCCAGCCCATTAGGGGCCATCACTTATAAGTTTGCGCTTTGTCGGCGGGAATTCCCCTGAGCGGCTGTCTAAATATTCCATCAAAAAGTATCGCAGGGCGATTCAAGCTCTTTATGTACGTACTCCCCAACACTTTCGCTGCATTAATTATTCACAGAGTGCACGCTTTTGGGTCATGGCAATGGCATCATGCAAATTAGTTTTTTACCATTACAATTAGAACCCTTTGAGCCGCGCCCCTGCCCACGCCTCCTCCTCCGCCTTCGCCTCCCTTCGGCAAGACTTAGTTATGGTTTGTGCTCGGTCTACCTTCATGCTCTGATATTCCGCTCTGATATAGTTAAGGCAAACTTTTCGCAGAGGCAGCGTTTAATCAGATTTTTGCCCCCCTGCTTTTACCATATTATTCTGTTCTCCATGCTGCGGCGCTCATCCGAGGCGAAGTTTCCCAATTAAGTCACAAAAGTTTCCCGGGTTCTGATCTAATGGAAACCGATGTCTCGGCCGCACATGCTCCATATTTCCATGGGCTCCGGCTCTGTGGCTCTGTAAACGGCGGGTCATGGGGCTAATAAGCTGGCAATCATTGTTTGCGACACGCTCGTCCAACGACTCTAAAAACCGAGGAGCCACAAAGTACAAAACTCGGACGATGGCAACCAGTTTGGCAGAAGAACTGGTTGACAAACGGCGACCACTAACGGTCGAAAATGCTCGTAAAGGCGCTGCATCGTAACTGTTAGTGTGTGACATAACTGTTAAGTCCAACAAAGGCCGAGAACAAGTTGGCCGAGACCCGAGGAAAGCCATTTGGCCATCTGCTGCGGTCGGATGGCAGGTGCATTCACCCACAGATTGAGTCTGGCTCTGACGGACAAATGGGGAATTATGGTCGAAATGGTCAACTTTCTGTGGTAGTTAATATTTTCGGCTTAAAGCTGATTCTATGTACGAGTTCTCTTTCACATGGAGCTTTTGTGAGGGAAGCCAATTTGAAAGACATTTTTAAAGGTCATAAATGCGGAATATTCAAGGGTATTTCCCAGAATTTTTCGATGGAATAGGCCAGTTTAAATTTGTTTTTTAAGGTTTAAATTTATTGCCAAACTATGTTTATATCTATGTAAAAATTCTTAAAAGAGCAGAAAAGGAAATTCAATTCGTTGAAAATCAGAAATATTATATAATAGCTCAAGAGTGATTTAAATCCCAACATCATAAATTCATATTATATGCGTTACACATGCATATTTGTTCTTGAGTTTCTTAAATGTCTACAAAACTTTGACAGCTTTTGACCTTTCTGCTACTCACTTTTCTGATAAAGCAGAAGCGATAAAAACCTGAGTACCAAACTGATTGAATGTGTAAGTATCTACTGCGCGAAACCTTCGTCACTCTTTAGTATTTGGCAGCTTTGAGTCGAGCATTAAGTCACACACGATAAATATTGTCTGGCAAATCCTGAATGGCTTAGACGGGCTGTTTTCTCGTCTTTAACTGCTCTCACTCGAAAGCGAAATAATGGCCGCTACGTGAGGAACTTGGCTTAGACCTTTTCGGAATGGCTTTAATCGATTCCGGGGTAGGACTTTCGGTTTCAGCCGATCCCCTGGCAACGCGGCAATGCAATCTCCACGGGCTGCGTCAAATGGAATTTCGGTTTTCGCCAATTAGCCGCCAATTTGGCCGCGATGTTAGCAGCCCATTAGAGGCTGATTGTTTCACGGGGCGTTTCCCTCACTCGCATCGAGTGATTTACATGCGTGCCCAGCACCTGGGTGGTGGTGTGTCTGCTATTTGACTGCGATTCGACTGCCGTTCCGCTGGGCTTTAGAAAGTCGACTGCTATGTCGTTAAGTCGGTGCTGTAAGCCCAAATTAAAATTAAAAGTGATGCAATCGCCCCTTTCTGCGAGCTTACTCAAATGACATTTAATTCACAGCCAATCCAAGCCGAATTCAAGTGCCCGTGAAACCATTTTGACATGCCCATCTTGCGAGGATGTGGAGCGAGAGCACTTCCATATGGAAATACGTGTGAATGCGGTCTGCATCTGCAGCTGTCGGCTGATATGAGTGCTCTCGACAAGAAAGTTGCTTCTCCAGCCAGCGAGATTTAAAAGCTGGCGAAATGAAAGTGCGAGTCGGGCGGATGGATCGCCACTGGAAAAACACTCATGACTCACGAGGATGTGCCACTGCCCCTGCCTCGGCGTCCCAGCCCACTCGCATTTCACTAAGCTGCACCACTGCACCACTAGCCACAATTCCACGGCTCACTGGAAATTAATATGTGCGCTGCAGTCCGATTAAAAGCAATGATTGTGGCACGGAAAAAAGTAATGCATGCTTATGTATGATATTTAAAAGGTTTTTTTTCGATTTAAATAAATGCACACAAAAAAAAACATGTCGATATGCGCATGTACATTGTTGGTTATGCAATACGCATATCGATTTTACATGAAATACTCTTTTCGAGCATATCAAATTTACCTGGCCGCATATCAAGTTTCATATCGATTTTATTTTGGGTGTGGTTATCAAGGTATGTGAAACAATCTATGGACTTACGAACCGAACTTTTGAAACAAATTGATATACCATCGGAAAATGAAAACAATAGCTAGACAAGCTGTTATAGATATAAATATGTTTGTTATGTTACACATTTTTTTCGTTTACATGAAAGTAACATTTAAGAGTCATTTTCCGTAGGGGTAGGATTATTTTGCTTCTACAAATAAAGTTAGTATATAGACCTGTCATTGTCTGACCCATTTGTCAATCATTGAGATTTTTGGAATACAAAAGAAAGGTATCATCTTGATCTGCAAATATCATGTTTTGGTCTGTAATTTGTCTCTGTGTGGCTCACTCCTCCGCTCGTATCATTTTCATAATTTTGCAGTTGATCGACTGAGACGAGGGCTTTCTTCGACGCATTTTTACGCGCTGTGAGCCGAAAAAGAAAGTATCGTTAAACATTTGGCGACGCTTCGATTGCCGGCCGAGCCGAGCAGATGATTCCCTTTTGGCCAGTTGGGGTAGGCCAGCTGGTCGGCTTACGTAACATCTCTCGACAATTAATTACGGAGATTGTGGAGCTTTTCTATTAAGTTAGCGGCCAGTTTGTGGCCCACACAGTGTGAGACTCGGCGACTGCAGATTCAGAGATACAAATGCGGAGGGACAGCGAAATGAATGGCTTTAAGCAGCGACAACAGTGTCGACAGGGAAATGTTAACAATCGGTTTCTTTTCTGTTTTGTCGGTGGTAACAATAACAACCTTCTCCCCAGCACAGGCGATAGCTCATTAATTGTCCGAATCGAGACTCGTGAATAAGTCTGCTCGGAGGATCTCGCTGGTGATTAATGAGGCCACTCACCGGCGGCCATCAATTACAACTCAATTTACCTTCTCGCACTCTGGGCCGTGTAATTCCTGCAGGAGTTTCTGGTTTACTCAGTTGGCTGGTAATTCGATTTTTGCATTCGTCGGCGGAGAACTTTCTTCGCCAGACTTTCGTTTCTGTGTGTTTCGAAAACGGAATTGCATTCACTGCCGCTCAGAGACGGCTCTCCGATTTGGCCTGGTGAAATTACTGGCCGAAACCCGTTCACTCACTTCCTTTGTCAATGCAGTTGCCACAGCTCGTTTCACTTTAACAGCACTTTGATCCACTGATCACCGACTATTTGCCAGTACAAACAATTGCCCCGCTTTAAGACAGTGCAGCACACGCCACTGATATTTTGGCAGTTATTATTATCGATGGGTTTCTGGGACCGCAAACTAGCTTTCCTTGGAACAATCGCGCGTCTGCGTCTGCTGCTCAGCTCGCGAAGATTTGGACTGCCGGGCGAAAGCCAGGCGGCGGGTGCGATCAACCAGTTTGGGGCCTTACGTAGCGCTACGAGAGCGGACCGACTTTACGTAGCGAAGAGCGGCTTAAGAGCGTCTCTTTGAGCCGGGCCCAAAGCTGAAGGCATCAGCTGGCGACGAAGCCGGGTGACAAAGCCCGTCGGCTACACCGACAAAAATTGGAGGGTTTCTGTAAGGGGTTATTTAAAATCTGACTCATTGGAAAAGTACAACCATGGAGTGTCGTCTAAATAAGCATTTTCTATCTGTATAACATAAGTAATCTCAAGCTTATATTTTAATTTACTTAAAATCTTTGTGCGTTTTTATAATTATGATTGGAATATCATTTAAAGGTAGTATTATTAAGACGATACCCTAAAAGATACCATTTTCCCAAAAATGTAAAAATAAATACGTATAATACGAATATATGATTTTGTGCCTTTTAATATCTAATATATAGTATTTAAATTGCCATCACATTTAAATAAATACGTATTTACTGGACGAAAAAAGAATCAAAAAATATTTTCTCAGTGCACAGACGCATCAGTGGGCCACCCGTTTTCTCTTGCACACGGGAAATTAGTCGCTAATGAAAACGACTACTCTCCGGACAGCTCACAAAATATTTAAAAAAATAGGAACCCTGACGCCGTGAAATTGCATGTCAATTTTGCATGTGGATATATATGAATAATATGAATCGCTGGAAATGCGCCAAGTCATGACGCAAAATAAGCGTCACCATATGCTAACGGAAAGCGGTCACTTAGTCAGTCGTTGGTTTAGTCGAACTTTCGATTTTGTTTGCCCCAAGAGGGAAGCTGTGGGGACCTCTGTTGAAAAAAACTTGGCCAAGAGTTGCCGCAAACTTTATTTAATTTGTTACAATTTGTTTCATTGTGTTTTTCCCCGCCAGAAGGTCCCCCACGCAATTTGCACTCGATTAAAAATAATTAATATTGCAAATTGCTAAACAAGTATGGATTTCGGAGTTTCATAAACTTAAAAGCAGCCGCGCGGTATAGAGTATTAAGTTACTGAATCAATATTATTTCGACGTTAATACTTTAAGGGCACAAATATTTTAAAATAATCAAAAGCACGCAACGTTTGAAGTAATTAACCTAATGATGGAAGGGTCTCTATAATTTCTGTTATAGGTTGGTTGCCAATAAAATAGGAACTTATTTAACCAGTTTATAAATTACAATTCACGTTGTGGTCTCGATAATGAGAGAAATATTTATTTTGACTTTAAACAACATTTATGGGAAACTTGGCAGACAAATAAAAGCTACGAGCTTCATGATTTCCTTGGCAAGAGTTGCAAACTTTTAAGTTGTAATGGATTTGTGGGTTTCACGGCTCAAACCAACCATGGTTAACTGATTTTGAAATTGAAAAAGCCCCCAGGACAATCTTTTCCTTTTTGGTTTCAACATAACACAGCCAATAACATCTGCTGGAATCTCTCTATATGCAATACGTTGTCGTCGAGGGGATAAGAGGATTAGGGATTCCGAGCACAGTTACAAAATGCACCATGCATTCGTGCACATCTGCCGAGCATTTTCGATTTCTATAAATATTTAAGATGGACTAGTTTAGCAGCGTAAAGTGTAAGCAGATTTTCACTTATTTATAAGTGTGCGCCGTTTGATCTGTGAACGGGTTTTGTTGGCCGGTTTACGCATGAGAAAGTCGTCGCTTAGAATTGGCCAACTGAGCGTCACATTGTTATTAATTTCTGGTGACAAACTTTGCCATTGACTTGTGGCTAACAAGCGGAAACGCCCCACCCCCGACCATCAAACCGAGCCACTGAACCACTGAAATACTGAGAAGCTCAAAAGCCAAAACGAAATGAAAGCCAGTTTATGGGACCGCAAAATCAATAACCACTCTCAATGTAACAATGGTCCGAGCAATGTTTTCTAAAAGCCCAACGCAAATCGGGGCCAACTTCTTTGCTCAGACACAGGCTGAACAATTGGCGAACTCCCATTTTGGCCAGCCATCCATCCATCCATCCAACCATCCCTCCAACTGTATGTGAAAGTGCTTGCAGCGGATTCATTTAGCACCTATTAAAGAGCCGCCAAAGATGTCAAAGAAATGCCATCCTCCATCACTCGCCATCGACATGTGTCCGACGGCAGCGGGATGCAAAGATTTAAGTGCCTTGAACCCAGACTCAGATTACGTACATCTCAGTCTCAGTCCCAGTTCGAAGCTGAAGCCAAATCTGAATCTGAGTTCCATCAATTGGTATGCAGAGAGGGTCTTCGGCTTGCCGCAAATATTTGCGAACCTTTGCTTTGAATTTGGCTCCAATCATTAATTTCACTTTTACTCATAAATATGCTAATTGCCAGCTCACGCCGGTTCCGTAAAATTTCGATGCCGGCAAATCCATCGGTTTGGGGAGGTGAAGGTAACTTCGCACCCAGAATGCTTTTGTCACCATTGCGCAATCTGCATGAGAAGAAAGTGAAATGGGCACTCGTAATCACCAGATGACGGAGTGTGTGTGTGTGTTGGCCAGGGGAAATGGAAATGGAAATGGAAATGGAAGGTGCGGGTCGGCTGAGTGTGACAAAAAGTAAGGCAAATACTTTCACAAGCCGCAAGTGCATGATGCCGTTACCAGACGTCAAAACAAACGGCCGACTGACCGTTGACAGCTTTACAGCAGCCAGAAGCAGGTGAGCCGCCTCACCTGTCGCATCTCGCATTCCCCAAAGAAATTTTTAATTAGTTTATTTTATTTGTGTTTCATTTCCACGCCGCCTGGTGGGAACATTTCACTTTGCCGTGCGATCCATAATTCACTCGCCACCGGTCACGTTTGTGTCACACGTCGGCGAGCTGTGAACCGAGCTGCGAACCTGAGGAGATGGTGACTGACCTTTCGCCCACGACGGTGCGTAGGCCCTGATTGAAATGTAATCACGCACTAATTTAGCACTAATTTTGCCTGTCGCTAATCGAGAGAACCTTATGAAAAATTCGGTCTAATGAGTTTATTATTAGCAAACCCGAGACTGCCTTAATTGAGGTACTCGTTTAAGTTTCGATGGATTTGTTTTATATTTTACTAGCCCACACTTTTTAAGACTATGTTTTACGAGTATATGTTTATGTATATCTATAGGTTTAGATATTCTGTTTCTCAAACTTCCGCATGGCTGTGGTTCACAGTTCGCCTGCTCATGAGCTTTTTTATGGGTCGTAGGTTTTTATGCTGCGGCTGCTCGAGTGTCTCGAACCCACAAAAGTGTCAAAGGTTAAGTGTTGGGGCGGGTCAGCTGCTGTTTATAGCTGTGGCCGTTAAACTGGTGAGCAAAGTGTCCCTTTTTGTTTGAAAACCTTTAAAGATAACTTACCAGACTGCAACTTACTTACTCCTCTTAAAAACTCAAAGTTGCAAAAAGTTTAAGTTGTTTTGGGGAGAAGATAGCCGGAATTCCGAGTAAATGAGAGCGCTTCAATTTGAACACTCTGTGCAATTCAACAGGCATCTCTAATTGGCACTTCACCAAAGCTCTCGTTTGGCATTTGTAAATTTTTCAAGTGAAACAGCTCCATTATGCAGGACTTGTAAACAACATTTATTAAAATATTTTGTAGTTTGTGTGCAGCAGACATTGAAACAGTTTGCCTTGGGATGTTTTTAGAGCTGCTGACATTTATTTTAAAGTTATCTTTTACAATTATGGACTAATATTTTAATTCACTTTCGTGAGTTTCAAGTTATCCTATTATTAGAGAATAGCAAACAGAACATCAATTATGGCTAATCCTAAGCTTAGATGATATCAAGACATAGCTATGAGAGAAAGAAATATTTCCTAGGAACTGTTTGAAGGGAACTTATTCGAGGTCTTAGGCGTATTCGACTTATCAAATACCCGAAATCCAATTGGGGGCTCAATCAATTACTTTCCGGCATTCGATATGAAAGTGATCAAACCATAGACTTAGTCCGACGTTGATGGTGGATGCGATGAGATGCTCGATTAGGAATAGATTACAGGCTTCGAGAAGTATACTCGTTGTGTGTCTTAACTTAGGTGTAACTCAGCTTGGCTTTGGATCACTGCACAATATGTATTTTCAGTAAACTCTAAGAGCGAATTGGAAGTCGCATCACTCGAAAGCCGCTCCAGCCGCCCGCTGCTCCAGGATTGATTGCCAATTTAGTACTGTTCCAAACTGAAAGTGTGTCACAAAAAGCTGGGTCATAATCGATGGCTGCTCAAAGCAAATAATGTCACAACATGGCAACGACAAGAGTTACAGCTCGTCAAGGCAACGATAAAAGGAATTGTGAAGCGCATGCATACACTGGGAAAAAGTATGATGAAATTATAGTCAACCGAGGAGCAAGAGCAATACCCCAAATCAGGAGTTGATAAATTAATATCCATTCTCAAATATTTTCAGTTTTTCAGACATTTTTGATTGTATTAAGAAGTTAAAAAAAAAATGTATCTGGAAATAAGATTTTGCAATAAAAGTGAGTAAGTAGTTTATAATTACTTTTGAGCTATTTTTAAGTTTAAAAGAAAATAAATTAGTAAGAACTATATTTACAAAATAGTATGGGCTAATAAAAATTAATGGTCTTAAAAAAAATTATGGTAAATGCGCTTTTCAATACATGTTTTAAACAAGATTGAATCATTACAATACCAAATTAACCTGTCTTAAGAAATAATTTAGGCATTGTAAACCTCTTAAAAAAATATTTCGTTTTTAAAAACACCTAAAATATTTCGAAACGATGTTGTTCATGTAAAAACAAAATGGAATCACACTAAAAATATTTCGAAAAAATACTGAATTTTCCATAACAATCATGTTTAACTTATAAGTAAGTGTACACACTCTTCTGGTGCGCTTCGTCACTACGTGTACTGCCGTCCACAGTGATAATGAAACCAAGCAACAATAAATTTAAAAAAGAAACATTTAGAAAACTCCTTTTCACTTTTGTATCCCCCAGTATGAAACCTAAAGTTAAATCTTCAAGACCTGTGACTCAACGACACGACTTTGCGCTCAGTGTGCTCTGGAAATGGCAGTTGCAGTTGGAACAAGTGAAACGTAAGGGAGCAGCAGCGACGCTTGGAGCATGCAAATCCAATCAGCCCGAGGCGGCACAAAAGGACATGCAAGCGTGTGTCCTGCGGAGGTGGGCGGTCATGAAAATGTCCATGGACCGGACCCCTAAGAACCCTAAGGACTACCCTGTGCTTTACCGCGGCATCAGCTTGGTGACCTCCGAGGGCACCGGATTGTGATCCGTGAGGGCCACCGACTCGGTGATGGCGCTGCGCAGTCCGCCCTCCTGGTGGCCGGTCATGAAGTCGGTGGCCGCCAGACCGCCCTCGCCGCCGACGGTGCCGCTCTGGGCGCCGCCCGGCCCCAGCAGCTTGAGCTCGCCCTTGGAGAGATCGGCGCCCAACTTGCGACGCCTGCGCGCCGCCGCCTGGACGTTGCAGCCTGTCGTGTGACCGTTAAGAGCAACATTAGTGTCTGAGCAACGGCAGAGCAGTTCGTGAAATTCTTTACGGAAGTTGTCGTTGAGCCAGCCGTAGAGCAGCGGGTTGGAGCAGGCGGAGCTCATGCCGATCATGTGGCAGATGGCGTAGCGCACCAGCATGCTCTGGGTGACCGGCGAGCGCTCCATGTCCGCGTACAGGTTGAAGAAGTTCAGCGGCAGCCAGGAGACGCCGAAGATGATGGCGATGCTGATCAGCAGGCAGTTGGTCCGCTTCATCCGCCGCCCGCGCTCCACCTTCCGCTGGGCGGACGCCGCCTGCACGGCCACCACGGTGATGCGGCTCTTCAGCTTGTTGTAGATCCCGAAGTAGGCCACCGAGACGATCAGGATGGGCACCAGGTACTGGACGCACAGCGAGAAGATCGAGTAGTAGAAGCGCCCGTTGCGACTCGGCCAGTCCTCGATGCAGTACGGGATCGTGTCCTGCAGCCCGATCTGCTGCAGCAGGGCCGGCGTGTCCGTGTTAATCAGCTCCTTGTAGACGAACAGCGGCGAGGCCAGCAGCAGGGACAGGGCCCAGATACCCGCCAGGATCGTCACCGCGCCCACGAACTGCAGGCTGTCGCGCGTGGGGTACACGATCACCTGGAAGTAAAGTGAGGGGGTGATTCAAGGATAGCTCAGGGGCACTTCCCAAGCATTGAATGTATTAAACTTGGTCTGAAAAGGTCAGGTCTAAAACCTAAACACTATCGATATTTTGGCTATCGATGGTGGTCACTATCGATATTATCGGTAGTATCAAAAAATAAAAAATTAAGGAAAATAATGAAAAAAAAAATAATATAAAATTTATACTTGTATCATAAAACGTATGTGGAAAACAACGATCTTAATTTTACTGCGATTTAAATAAAACAAAATTGAATGTCGAGCCCTAGCAATGAATATACCATCGTGTTTATACCCGTTACTTGTAGAGTAAAAGGGTATATTGTATTCGTGCAAAAGTATGTAACAGGGAGAAGGAAGCTTTTCCGACCCTATAAAGTATATATATTCTTGATCAGGATCACTAGCCGAGTCGAACTAGCCATGTCCGTCTGTCCGTCTGTCCGTCTGTCCGTCCGTATGAACGCTGAGATCTCGGAAACTATAAAAGCTAGAGGATTGGCATTTTGCATGCATATTCTTGGAGTTCCTACGCAGCGCAAGTTTATTTCAAAATGGTGCCACGCCCCTTCTAACGCCCTCAATCGCCCTTTTTTTTTTTTTTTTTTTTTATAGCATATTTTTATTTATAGCGTTGATCAACCAACTTAATGGTTATAAAACGCATAATTTAGAACATAGAAACAAATAACTGGAAACATAACATGAGTGTGGAAAGAACAATTTTATAACATTGACAGTTCTACATTACTGTCTCAGGACGCGGGTTTGATGGCGTCCTCTTGTCCAGAGATCACCAGGGTGTCGACGCTTCAGCCTTCTTCTTGTGGTTGGGTTTGCCAAGGATGCAGCTAATTGATTGGAGTGGGCTAGTAGTCGTTCGTTGTAGCGGCTTGAGTGCATGTTGATTTGCTCTCTCACTGAAGGAATGTGCAGGTCGCTGGCTAGGACCTCATTTCGCACGTACCACGGTGCATTTGCTATCTTGCGCAGAGCTTTGTTTTGCATTCTTTGTATCCTCAGGATGTTGGAATCCGAAGCAGTGCCCCATATTTGAATGCAGTAAGTGAGCGATGGGACAACGATAGACTTGAAAAGCAACATCTTGTTACTGAGGCTGAGCGTACTTCTTCCTCTAAGCATCCAGTTCAGCTTTCGAAGCTTGGCACGACAAGTGGCTGCGACTTTGGTTATGTGCTGCCTCCACGTAAGACGCTTGTCCAAGATCAATCCCAAATACTGGGCCTGGGGGGATTGCGGGATGACTGTGTCCTGGAAATTGACCCTGGGAAGGATTTTACTTCTTAGCGTGAAGTTGCAATGCTGGGACTTGCTTCCGTTTATAGCAATATTCCATCTGGTCGTCCATTCGCTATACAGATCTAGGAAGTTTTGTGTCATTCGGGACGCTTCGATACGGCATGCTGAGTTGCAGATAAAGGCAGTATCGTCTGCATACGTCGCCAAGAGACTACCAGGTTCTCGAGGATTTGGCAGATCGGCGGTGTAGAGGGTATACAGGACGGGGCCAAGTACACTACCCTGAGGTACTCCAGCTCGGATGCTTCTAATAGTTGATCTTTCGCCTCTGACTTCAACCATGAAGTTTCGATCTTTGAGGTAGGATTCTAAGAGGAGAAATTGCCCAGTTGGCAAGAGGGTTTTTAGCTTGAAAAGCAAGCCATCGTGCCATACACGATCAAAGGCCTCCTTGACGTCAAGAAAGATTGCCGAACTGTACTGCTTATTTTCGAAGGCATCTATGATGTGCTGGGTAACCCGATGAGCTTGTTCGGGGGTACCGTGGTGACTTCTAAAGCCAAACTGGTGGTCTGGAATGGCATCCTGAACGCATCTTACTGCCATCATTCTGCTAAGAAATATTCTCTCGAATATTTTAGAGAAAGTAGTCAGCAGACTTATTGGTCTGTAGGACGCAACAAGGTTCTCCGGTTTTCCTGGCTTGAAAGGTGTCTGGCGCCCACACCATTAAAGATTTTGGAAAAGTAAAAATGCAGTTTTATTGCATTTATAAATACCTATCGAAATGTAGAAATTTTTCAAATCGGACCATTTGTTAACAAGTTATGCCAGGTAAAAAATTTTCTATCTCCATTTCCCTCGCACTCACTTTGGCTGAGTAACGGGTATCTGATAGTCGGGGCACCCGACTATAGCGTTCTCTCTTGTTTTTCTTAAAATATACCAAAACTTACATGCAAAATGGAATTTTTTTCTGAGCGATAGTGTCGACTGTGGGCTCAAACCATCGATATTTCCTAAAACTGCAAACCATCGATAGTATCGATAGTGCTATCGATTTTTTACCAACCCTACTAAACACTGTACAAACTAGAATAAGATATGTGCTAAGTACACACAAAACAAATTTACCCTTCTGAGAGTAACTATTTTTCTTCTCTTGGGTGTGGCAAACTGTTCCTTCTATTACATGTTGAAACATTATGTGTTTTTAAAGGAGACGTATTGCCTTAAAATAGACCCCAATATTAGCAAACTACTGTGTAACTATAGCGATGTTTATCCCCGAAAAATAAGGTAAATTCATTAGTTTAACCCCTCTTAATCAAAAGCTAATAGTCCCACTGACCTCTATACATCACCCCGTTTAACCAGCTCTCGCTTCGCCACCATTTATAATAATAACTTTAATCGTGGGTTAAGCATTCGTGTAATCGCCAAATATTTACTCAGAGCCCATCGATTTTCGCTCAACGTCAAATTTAATGGTTACAAATTGAAGCCATTCGCCTCATTAATACCGGGACATGACTTGCCCCGTTCGATTGGCCCCATTTACATACTAATGTTGGCATTAAAAAAGGCCGAGCAGGGACGAACCTGATATCTGTCGAAGGCAATGGCCGTTATGGATATTGTCGACACGAAAATGCAAAGTGCCTGCAGCATGGCAATCGTTTTGCACAGGATGGAGCAGGAGCCGTAGGGCCAGTACTTGGACAGGATCTCCATCAAGGTCAGCGGCATGGTGACCAGGCACAGAAGTAGGTCTGAAAGTGCGCTCGGATTAGACACGGGCTTCCGCCGGCCCAGAGGCTTCAACTCACCCGATATGGCCAGGTTCAGGATGAAGAGGTTGCGGGCAGTGCGCATGATGGGCTTCCGGACCACGGCTATGACCACCAGGGTATTGCCCAGGGCTCCGAACACAATCAGCACGCCGTACATGCTGATGAGCATGTGGTACCAGGGGCTGTCCACCGCCCTGTTGCTCAGGAACCGGTCGATGAGCACCGGGTCCAGCGGCCTGCTCCCAGTCTCGTTCAGATCCGAGGTGTTGATGGCCGTGGTGTTGAGGGCGTGCACCGTGCCCAGGTCCAGGTAGTCCAGGGGATGCCGGTCGTCGAGATAGCGGCCACTGTTGCTGCTGCCGGCATAGCCACCCAGGTGCTCCCCAGCAGCCAGTTGGCCGGGCTCCGTCTGGTTCATGCTGATTATCTGGCAAACAGGGAAGGCAAACAGGGTCTTATTATTCCCCAAATCCTCAGCGAAAATATTCAATTGTCAGGGGAGAGGGAGATAGAGGCAGGAGGTCGGGAAAGAGCAGGGAAACTTTGCGTGCCACATCACGTATGATTTATGAGATTGGCTTGCGGCACACGCCACACATTCCAGCTGGCTGCGAAAGGCAAATTCCGCTGGTTTATGGGGCCGCCTATGCGAAATACGGGGCAATAATCGTATGAAAAGTTTGTGCGGTGCCAGTAGGTGGGCCAGCACCAAAGGATTCTATGGGCATTCGACATGAATGAAAGTTCTGACGCCTCAGTGGCAGGCAAGCACTTTGAGAAATTGGGGATGGATTCATCAAAGCCAAGAAATCATGTTATATTTTTTGAGTAGAGATATAGAAAAATATCATTGCAAGATATTCTAGATATCTATTAGTGATAATCCTTATTTGTAGATTCATATTTGTCCATTATTTTAGTAAAACTAACTTATAATACCAAATTCCTTAATTTTTATTTAAGATTTAAAGATCTTACTGCCTATAGGTCCAAAAACATTATATTCCCAAAAATCAAATCGGTATTTGTAATCAATCATTATTTGTATGATCAAGAAATCCCAACACAAATATTTCGTTCTCGACTGACATTTAAATCGTAGTGCCTTTGGACTACAAAAACGTTATCTTGATGGAAAATCCATAATCCAGTATGCCTTTTTTAATAATTGAGTTGAGATCTCAGGGCTTGATAAAAACTTCAAACGCCCTTGGTCTCCGCCTTTTGATGCCTCTGAACACAGACAATGGCCTCGGCTCATGGGACTTGACTCGCCAATTATCTGCTACGGGATAACTTTCACAGGGCAAATCTTTCGCATGGCCTTAAAGTTTTGCCCGTTGTTTTGTTTTTGCAAAATGTCTTACCATTCGGTGTCAATTCTTGTCATATCTCAATTTAAAATGCCCCGGCGCCAGGCTCGAGTTAGTTGGTTCTTTTACCTCGTAAATATTCATGCATTACCCGGCGCCATAATTTATGCAGCACATCGGGCGAGACATGCATTTAATTGGAAAAACTCAAACTCAAAACTCTGGGGGAAGTGTGCCGTTGATGCCTGGCATTTGTTACCAGAACAAGATATCGTGGTGCCGAGGGACAGCCGTCAGATCCAGATACAGATACAGATACAGATACAGGCCCAGCTACAGGCAGGTTATAAATGACGACATTTGCCAAAAATAATTGTGTAATTTTATGCGCCGGATGGCTGCGCACTTGTCAGTATCGATAAAAGCCGATGGCTCGGCCGGAGGTGGGCGAAACAGACTTGTGGGGCGCCCAAAGGTATGCATTACCCCTGACAGCTGCGATAAATGAGGCGCTAATAAATCTCGCCAATCGGGGGATTAACTCGCCAGTCAGCCGATGGGCGGGGGTATCGGAAGCGAGCCGAAGACAAAGTAGCCATGGAAATTTAATTTCAAGTTGGCCGGCACTTAATTGACTAATATTTGCACTACCAACTCAAACAGAGAGAGTTGGCCAGTTGGCCAGTCCTAAATGGAAAAGTCTGTCGACCGCAAACTGGCCAGTCTGCAAAGTGGTTTGGGATTCCCCTTCCGCTCCAGGCGAGGACCTAATAAAAAAGTTTTTTGCCCCGCAAAAGAAGCAGTGCAGAACGGGCCGAAGTTGATCACCAATTTGTCGCAGAAGTTCCAATCACAGTCCGTACACGACGATGAGGAATTGACTCTCAAGGTGGAAATTGAATTTCCATGTTCTTTTCCCCAAAGGAAAATCACTGCGCAGCTGCCTTCTCGGTTCGGTGGGGACGAAGAAGGGCAGGCGGTGTCGGGAGAATTATGTAAAGAAGCCTCAAGTCATCGGCAGTTGTCACAAATTTGGAATAATTTTCGGAATACGAGTGCCGCCAGCCTTACCGCTTCAGTGGATAAGCGGAGCGTGACAAAGGTTTTAAATGCCAGCCAGTTTTCGGGAAATTCAAGTTCGATTCCGGCCTGCTCAGCTATTTTTGTGATTTATTTGCGGCAGCCCCCTTGTTTCGCCCACAACAAGATGAATTTTATTGCCGCCCGTGCGATTTGTTTGCTGCAAATACATCCTGGCCCCTGCTGGCTGATGAATTCCTCAGTTTGTGCCCAATAAGAGACCCCTTTCGCCTGCCCCCAGGACGTTTTGTTTATTAATTGAAGTCGATTTAGCTTGAGCATGGAAGAGGTAAGCCTGGTCAAGTCCAAATTATTCACTGCGAAAGTGATGTGCTGTGCTTAAGCGGGGACATCTGGCCGAGTGCAAAACTGGGTTTCCTAGGAATTAATCAGCTAAGCTGCTTTTGGGCTGAACACAGATTCTCGCCCATTCGTCCGGGTCCTTTGCAATTTAATCATGTTCTGTGCGCCGTTAACACTTCTTAGGTGTCAAAGAAAGCCACAGAGTGCTGGGATAAAAATAAAAATTCATATTACCCAAAATCCGGCCCACGAATGTGCTGAGCGATTGCGTAACCAGGACAGCAATTATGGGGTAAATTGATATGCCTTCGCTCGACTTTTAAGCCTTCCCCGAGTTTTTAAATTGCCCGCGAGAAGGTAGCATTATTCTGCGATTTGTATGGTTCCTGCGCCAGTAAATTGGCCCCCAATCTGGCGGTGTATCCTGCAAATGTCAAATAAATGGGGGTTTCCTCTCGCACAGCCATTCGGCCATATGGCCAAGTCAGAACAAGACCAAGACCAAGACTGATTCCCCCAAAGCAACGCGAACAAACTTTTTCATTTTAGGAACAAAGTAATTTCGTTCCGTTTGACATCTACTCCGAAATGGCTTCTTCAGACGGCTTTAAGTATTTATATTGCAATTACACTCACCATCGTATTGCTCTGGCAATCTCCTCCGCCCTGGGGATATGTTTGTTAGAACGTGGTATCGTATTGTGCTTCCTGGCCGTCGGTTGTTGTTTTCCGCCTGCGTGTGACACGAGTGACTCTCTGTTTTTGTGGCTGCCACAGCAGCAGTTGCTCATTTAGTTTCCAATTCGAAGTGCACTCACGGGACTTCTCTGTTGTCTTGAAATTATAAGAAATAAAAACAATGCTGCTAATGGAAGCTTTCGTTGAAGGGGTGCGTACATCTAGCCTATAATCCCCTCAGCCAAGCTGCGTGTCAGCATAATCAACTTGATTAAATGCCTCAAAAATGCTCGAAATAGAGCAAAGTTTGGGACACAGCTTAATCCTCCGTGCAACAAACACACGGGCCCCAAGTTAAAAAGTTTTGCACAAGATGGTTGCAGTTTTTAAGTGCCTTCGGGGGTTCCAGTTTTGCATGCATTGGTATGCATAACTTTTGGAACATTTTCCAGATTCTAGCGCACTTTGAGGTGGTTTCTTTCGCACTTAAGCCATGCTCAGTTGAGCGTCAAACCCTTTCGGCTGAACTGAGTTTAAATTGACTCGGCAGTCTGGGAGGCAACTCTTCAGTGCACATGAACTTTAGTTAACTTTAACCAAGTACTGCTTTACTTTGGGATTACACTGTTTACGCAATTGCACCACACAGTATGAAGAAAGAATATGGTTTTATTGATTTACAGCAGTCGCCTTTCGGTTTGGACAATTAGAAGTTATAAATTAATAATTACTGAAACTTTTAAAAATATTATATTTCAGATTCATTTAATTGTGTATTGTTTTGGGCTAAACTTATGGCCAAATAATTGTATAATAAAGTTTTAAGGTAACTTTTAATGTCGCTTATGTCAAGGCAGAACTGCTTTAATAGGAAATATGCTGTACAATTAAAGTTCGCCGAAACGAAAATGGATTCAACGAAAGCTGTGGCTTAATTATTTCACATACATCATATATTTGCGTTCACAATTTGTTTCGTGTCATTATAATTATAATTGCCGCAATATTCTTGTCAGTATTTTTCTTCAATGCACTAAATATGGCTTCGATATATGGCTGAAAATCTGCTTCATTATTCAGAGTCCATTAATAATGCCATTAAGCAAATTGCTTTTCGGTTTTCTGAATTTTGTGTTGGGCTGCAGCACTCGATTACATCTCATTACGCGCAATGCACATTCATTAATTTCCCATCGAATGGAACTTTTGCCTCAGTTTCCTGAGCTCATCAACTGCCTCGTAGTTTCGTTAAATTATGATTTCTGCCTTGGCCCGCACACGTCACTTGGCATTACAGACCCGAAAGAATTGTTTTCCCGGCAGACTCGCGGCGGAATAATATTTTCTTTCGATTAATTCGCAACTTGCAGTTCTGATTCATTGGTGCGCGTTCGGGAAAACAATCATAATAAATACCGACAACTGCGGAGCGTCCGGCAAGCAATTAGCGAATTTCCGCGGCCACTTTTGGGGCAGGCTGAAAATGCTCGTAAATGTCGAGTTCCGTGCGAAATCTTCACGCCTTCCACTTTTTAATGGCGGCACATTGTTCGAAAAACAAACACTAAACACTGCGTCGAGGGCATACCTCTCAGAACTCGGAATTCCGTGTAGATCCAAAGATCCGAAGTTTGGCCACCTCAGAATTCTGAATAAATATGCGGCCGCATTTTGATTGTTTCGCCTTTTTCACGCGCTTTTATTACAATAAGTTCGGGTGTTTAGTTTGGCTGTTTACTGATCTCCGATAACCACACGCGTGCACAGTCAGCGACCATCTGTTGGCTTTCGGTGCGCATCGCCTGCTTATATAGCCTCTCGTCTCCGACTGAATATCCGCCTGAACCTATGTTGGCCGGGATGCGCGTTGCGTATACGCCGCGTGGCACACAAGTCGCAACTGAAGGCGCCGCATTCGGTCAACAGGCCGTGGACCCTCGCTTCCAAGTTTGTTTTGGGTTTTGGGCCATCAGCTGTGCGGAGCTTTCTTATCACTGAAGCCAAGGGGTGGAAAAGCTCTGCACACTGGGCTAAGGGTTGCCAGAAACACGCACCGAGCTTCCATATTGTCTACCTGTAAACTTGAATCATTCGAAATTTATTTTTCAGCAATCAGTCGAGGCTGAGGGCGATCAGTCTTATTCATTCCCCGCCAAAAGTGACGCCAAAATGACGTAACACACTAATATAATTCTTAAAGCACCTTGCTATCTGCTGATAGCTTATCTCTTGAAGTGCTCGCCAGAAAGTAATTTAGTATACAAACAATCTTAATCGCAAACAATCAGACACCACGCTAACTGTTATAAAATCGCACCCAAGATTGGTTAAATATAAATTAGTAATAAAATTGTTAAATATCGCTTTTGAGACAAACTATATTTTCATTTTGGTATACTCATATATATTTCTATGACTTCTTAAGTTTAAATAAGCAGTTTTGGCCTACTGTAAGTCCAAGAGGCCCTTGCCATCAAGAATAGCTAATAGTTTGGTTGCGCTTTTGATCACAGCTTCACTGTCGTACACAGATTTCTGGTAACGAAGTCCCTCTTCAGTGTCCTTATACAGACTTGAGAAGTCTGAGGTCCCTTCAGTGCCATTGTAAATCATGCAGGGCTTGAACATGTGGGCCATCAGACCTGGGAAAATATAATGCTTAAATAAATGTGGTTTGCTGATTAACTCAGCTTTGCTTACTCATGAAACGGCGACGTTCGAACTGAAGTTGGTACTCTTGGAGGGTGGGGAATGAGCCCTTGTACGAAAACTTTTCCAGGTTGGCTTTCAAAGCGTTGTAATGATGCTCAACCAGTTCCGGTTCCTTGTCCGTAACTTCTTCCTTCAGCGAGGTGGTGAAGAAGTAGTGCAAGTCGATGGTGGGAGAGGTGCAGTTGCTGAACTGGAAATCTATGGCCACGACAGTCTGCGGAGTCCCCGCCTCATCGTACTGAAACATAATGTTGGTGGTCCAGCAGTCGCCATGGTTCAACGTCTTCAGATCACCTTCACCCACATCGTAGACCCGAGCTCCGTACTCCATGATGTGGGTACGCAATTTCTCAAGTTTGTCGCCATACCTTTGCTTCAAACTCGGTTGGCCATTTACGAAACGCAAAAAGGCCCTAAACAAACCCGTGAAGACCTCAGAATAGGCATTCTTGTCCCGCGAAAAGAAGTGGGTGAAGAAGCACCGGGTCAGTAACTCCGGATGGCGCTGTTGCAGGATTATGGATGCGGCATGGAACTTGGCCAGCATTTCCAGATTTAGCTTGGTGTGGGCCAGATCCAACTGCTTTACTCGGTCCGCGTTGACGAACTTGTACGGCGCCAGATCCTCCAGAATCATGGTGCTGTAATCCCGATCCACGGCGATGGCATCTGCAGTTAGCTTTCCATCCAGACCAGCTTCCTGCAGCAGTTCCTTCAACTTGGGCAGGACGAACTCGTACATGTCCATCTCGCGGGTGTAGATTTCGTACTCGAAGAACACCTCCGCCTGGGGAACGTCCTCGGGAAGAGCCTGCTTGACGATAAAGGTCTTCTTCTGAACCGATCCGTCGCCCAGCTGGTAGTCCACGTAGATTCGGGTCATGACGCCCACGAAGTTCTCACCTTTCCCAGTCGCAGGCTTGGCCCAGATCTTGAGGACCTTCAGCTGATCGTCCTTGCAGTAGGCCCTCAGCCTGGGCTGCAAATATTCCTCGGTTAGCCAGCTGGACAGCATTGTTTACGTGTTGCGGTTCCTCGGACTTCTGACGTCTTAGCTCCGGGGCTCACGTTTATATTATGACGAAACGCGGATCATATCGGAGACTATTATAGTGCAGCCGCGATAAGCTTTGTAATGGCAATTTGTGTGCTATCTCCATTCTCGAGTGAATTCTCAGTTATAGAAGGTCATTGTGAGATTGCAAATTGTGCAAAGCTCAGTCACTTCCCGAGGGTACTGCTTGGACGGTCGCCTAGTCATTCTCGTTCACGAACATTTTATTGTGTCAAATACAAAATCTACAATCTTGATTTTGGTTTGTTCGAGTAAAAAACATGATAGTGGGGCGGCAGACATCGACTTTAAAGCATGATAACGGGTTTATTACTAACGAGAACGGACGCTAGATTAGAGAAAGCAAATTTTAACATATAAAAATTCATATTATAGGAATTCAGAAAATAAAATCGTAAAATTGATTTGCAGAGGCGAAGATGATTGAGTTAAATTTCGTTTTAGATTAGAAAAAACATGCTTTTGTCTGGTTTTTGGTCCGATATATTCTTATAACCGTTACTGTAACAGGAAAAAGATAGCATTTCCGACTTTATAAAAAAGTATTAAAAGTGTATATCTTCTTGATCAGGATCACTAGTCGAGTATAAAACAAGGGAGAACGCTATAGTCGAGTATCTCGACTATCAGATACCCGTTACTCAGCAAAAGGAAATGTGAGGGAGATGGATGCATGCAGCGAAGCTACTGCTTGCACTGCTTGAATTCCATTATTTGGTCATAACTTTTTAATAAATAGTCCGATTTGAACAAATTGTTCCTACATTTCGAAAGGTATTATTTAAGGCAAATGTGGGCGTTAGAGTGGGCGTAGCGCTCGGCTGAACTTGCGCCACGTAGGAAGACGAAAAATATTTTTTGTTAATCCCAACTTTCTAGCTTTTGTAGTTTTCGATATCTCAGCGTTCATACGGACAGACAGACTCGGCTAGTGATCCTGATCAAGAATATATACACTGTTACACACTTTTGCACGAATACAATATACCCTTTTACTCTACGAGTAACGGGTATAACATCTTTAAAATCTAAAGTCAAATCGAATTCGCCAATTTCTCGAGAGTAAAAATGTTCTAAACATATTTACTTAGAAGGCCTTTCGATCACTTCAATTTAAACTATTTTAATCGGAGATAGCAATCGTATGGTGAATATATTATATTCAACTCTAGACGGCTAGTCTCATCGGCCTGTGAAGCAATATTTGGGATTTCATAAAGCTGACAGTTTAAAATTGCGTTCTGAATCAAGAAGTTGAGTCGTAGGTTGCGGGTTTCACAATTGCTTTTTAAGGCGCTGATAAGGATGACAATAGGCAAGAACATGTTTTTTGGTTCGATAAGCTTAAGATCTGCCAGATTATGGGGATCACTGATCTACGTTCTTCTAATGGAACTTTCCGTGAAAGGGGATGCTAGATCGGTAACCGATACCCCGAGTAAAACTTCCGATTTGAAAACTGCGAACTACCTTCAGTCCCACGCGAATCTCATGAAGTCTTACATGAACCTAAGTGTAGCACCCTGTGACGACTTCTACGAGTACGCCTGCGGAAACTACCGACACGTGAAACCGGATAGATATTCCTTAGAAAGGCGCACTACTTCGATGGACATTGTCTACACACTATATGACATTACGGAACATCTTGTGGGCAGGTCAGATCTGGCGGAGACTCTCAATGTTTCCAGCGAGCTAAGGGTGGCCCAAAGATTCTACAACGCCTGTCTGGGGGCTGATCTCTATCCGTTCCCAGCTGCCGATCCAAATTATTTAAGACTTATTCGGTCGATCGGAGGATTCCCTGCCGTAGATGGTGCTGCCTGGAACGCTTCTAAGTTTAGCTGGTTCAATATGACCGCCCACTTGACCAACTACGGGGCAAAAGGCTTAATTTTCGAAAAGCTATCCGAAGCCTATCCTTTTAGGCCGCGCTTTGAGCAGCCGGAACTGGGGTTTGACTCCTTCGTGCATACGGACGACATGAAGAGCAACTCTTCCCACGCCTACCGACTCAACGAGGAGCGCATGCGTGGCTACTTAAGATCCTTTCAACTGACAGAGGCTAAAATAGCGGAAGTGATCGACGGGGTGTTTGCATTCTGGCGTGAGGCACTGGTGGCTGCAGAAGAATTAGATGAATGGGAGTGCCAAGACTTCGAGGTAACCAACTACTACGATATTGCTTTCAACGAGCAATTAGCCAGAAAAATGTGCAATTCCTACTATGTGGAGATCGACAAGGTGTGTGGCCGTCATCCCGAGGCTGTGGCCAACTATCTGTCCATGAAACTGCTTTACCAATTTGATGCAAAGCTGAAGGCGACCAAATACCAAAGAGATTATTGCGCAAAGGCACTGCAGACTTCCATGATTTTTCTGTTCGACAAACTTTATATGGCGGTAAGTCGCAATACGATTGTTATGGCTCTTTTAAAAATGATTACCTTACAGGAGTTCTTTACTGAGGAGCAAAAGTTGGAAGTGTATGAAATGGTACAGGAGCTACGGAAGGGTCTACGAAGGTCGCTTGAGGAAGCCGATTGGTTGGACTCGGAGACTAGAGAAAAAGCCCTTCTCAAAGAGAAGGCCATAAAGTATCACATCGGCTCTTTTGAGGACAAGTCGCTCACTGATCGTCTGATCCGGGAGATCAACCGCCTTGAAATAGTCGACAATAGTTACCCCGCGACCAATGTCAACCTGCAACGACTCACTGTCGACATCGATCGATTCAGTACCCGCCACTCTGAGGAACTACCTGAAGAGACATTGCCACAGGGGATGCTGGTAGGGATGCAGGTCCAATCCTTTTATTATGTTTTGGAGAACACCATTTACATATTGGCTGGCATTCTGCAACCACCGATTTACCACCACTCATGGCCGCTCGCAATAAAATTTGGCACCTTGGGTTACGTCGTTGGCCACGAACTTACCCACGGTTTCGACACGTTGGGCTCCAAATTCGATGGCGATGGAGAATATCGGTCCTGGTGGTCAAACAAATTCGAAGCTGGTTTTCGAAGAACGCTCCGAGTGCTTTGCGAATGCCTACAGTAAGTTCCAGGTACCGGAGATCGACCGCCACATCGATGGCAAAAAGACACTGGACGAGAACATAGCCGACAACGGCGGATTGAGACAGGCCATGGAGGTCTACCGCAGCCACATGAAGCAACTGCTGTGGGATCCTACTCAGGAGAAGACCAGCGAGCAGTTGCCAGGACTCGACCTCTCGTCAGAGCAGCTCTTCTTCCTGGGCTTCGCTCAGACATTTTGCTCCGACTACAAGGTGGAGCAGTATTGGGAAAAGCTGAAAAATGACGACTACCACCCTATCGAAAAGTACCGTGTGCTGGGCACCCTGTCCAACAATGATGACTTCTTCCAGGCCTTCAACTGTCCCGTGGGAAGTGACATGCGTCCCTCTGATGAAATTTGTCGCCTTTGGTAGTTTTTAATTTTAAATTATACATTTAAAATAGTTTGCTTTCTAAAAACATGAATTTTAAGTGTTTTATTTATTTGTTTCATATTTAAAGCCAACAAACATGCTAATCTAGCTAATCTGTAAAATTGTAAAAGCTGAGACAATAACATTTTAAAATTCAAAAGAAACACAAAAACATTGATTTTATTACTCAACAATATACAAAATGAACAGTCTTTTTTTAATGGGCATCCAAAAAGCCCTTGGCATCAAGAATGGGTAGTATTGTGTCAATTCTTCTCTGAATCTCTTCACTTTCATACATGGAGTCCTGGAACTTGATTCCTTCTGCTGTGTCCTGATAGAGATTTACGAACTCGCAGTCCTCGCAGCCCGTGTATATCATAATCGGTTGAAATACGTTAGCAATAATTACGCCATTAAAGAAAAAATACTTCTATTATTCAGGTTAAAGGTATGGATACTTCGAAACTTACTCAAGAATCGACGCCTCTCGAATTGGAGCTGATACTCAAACAGGCTGGGAAAGAGTCCCTTATAAGAAAGTGCTTCCAAAGTGCTTTTCAGAGCATAGTAATGGTACTGCACCAGCTCCAGTTCCTTAGCCTTAACATCGACCTTCAGTGACGTACTAAAGAAATAATGCAAATCGACCACCGGCGATGTTAGGGTACTGAATTGAAAGTCAATGGGCAGGACCGTGGTGGGATTGCCTTCATCATCGTACAGATACATCACGTTGGTGGTCCAACAGTCGCCGTGAACTAATGTTTGCAGGTCCTTTTCTCCCACGTCCACAGATCGGGCGGCGTAATCCATTAAGTTGGTGATTATATGCTACAACTTGTCTGCATAGCGGTTCTTCAGGTTGGGTTTGCTCTTCACATACCTAATGAAGGCCCTGAAAAGGCCAGCAAAGACCTCCCCGTAGCCCTTTTTGCCTCTAGAAAAGAAGTGCGATGCGTAGTTCCGACTTAGAAGGACCGGCTCGCGTTGGTTTAGGACAATGGCTGCGGCATGGAACTTGGCGAGCATGTCCAAAACGAGCTTGGTGTGAACCATGTCCAGTTGCTTGACTCTATCCGCATTCGTGTAGCGGAGGGGAGCCAGATCCTCTAGGATCATAATAGTGCGTTCTCGATCAACTATTATGGCCTCCGCCATCAGTTTTTCATCGAAGTCGGCCTCTTTCAGAATCCTGACCATTTTGGGCAGGACAACGTCGTACATCTCCAGCTCCCTGTTGTAAACATCGTATTCCGCGAAAAGATTCGCCTGGGGAGCATCCGAGGGAACGGCTTGCTTCAGGATGTAGGACTTACTTTGCTCAGTTCCATCTCCCTGCTCGAAGTCCACATAGATCCGGGTCATAACGCCCACGAAGTTCTCCCCTTTCTCCGTTGCCGGTTTGGCCCAGACCTTCTTAACTCGCAGCAGATCGTCCTTGTGAAAGTCTCGAAGGGCCTTCTGGATATACTCCTCCGTTAGCCAATCAGGTAGCATGGTGACTGTTCCTTGTGCCCTGCGATCTCACGAATATGAGCTCAAAGCATCTGGACCGACGTTTATATTCACAGCAAACCTTCATCTTATCAGTCAAGTCTGTTGATAGGTACGATAAGCTACATAACACTATTAGATGCCAGGCACATCCAGGGCTAATTACTATATGGTCTCCTTTAAATCAGTTTTCTGTTCATCTGTACAAACGCGACAGCAGCTTTTACTGCCAGAAGCCGTGATTTAATATTAAAAGTCATCCAGGTACCGTTTCATACTTGCTTTGTCATGATCCTTACACAGAAAAAAAAATGATAAAAGATCAGATAAATATGTTCTGATTAATTTTATATTTTTTAAAGATCAAGTAATTCATATCATTTTGATATTAATATGGAATTGGTTAATCTTGTTTTTACATTATTTGTTCAAAAATACTAATTTTGGTATTTTTTATGATATGATAAAATATTATGTTCATATGTTTGAATAATAAATTAATTAATTATCGGCTTTTTATTGATATGAAATAAGGTAGAAATGACCCTATTTCATATCGATTTTGTTTCTGTGTGGCCTCGATTTCTCGTCTGTAATGCTAAGTATATTTTGGCCAATGTTTGGTTACTTTTAAGCAGACGAAAGGTCGGATTTTTTTCACAATGCTCATTTTCAGTATTTTTCTTTCACTTTTGCGAAGCGATGGCAATTAGTCGCAAAGAATTACCTTAAATTTAGCGCTACCTAAAATACGATGAGTTCAAGAAAACCATTTTTTAATTAAAAGTCCCTAAACAAAACAGTGGGAAGTGTTTGTTCTATTATATTTAAGATATACAAGTTTAAATCCAAAACAAATATAATTCGTCTGAATAAAAGGTCTAAAACCTAGTTTTCTTTGCATTCAGTTTAAGGATGAAGATAAACATTTTGTTGACTTTGGCTTATTAAGTAATCTTATGAGGTCTTGTACGTCATTTAGATTTCCAAGCACGAGACTGAGCAATTGGCAACCAGAACTCGCTTGTTAATTAAAAAGTAATTTAGTTGTGCCTTTCGAATAAAACAAGAAACTAAAATGATCTCTTTCTAACTGATACTCTAGTTTTTGACAAGCGAGCAAGCGAGACATCATGCTCGAAGTACGTCAGTTCGAATTTCGAATCTGTCTTTCTCGCTTCCACTCACGTCATTTTGCTCGCCATATGGCTTCTCTTTCTTTTTCGAAGTTAGAGAATCTCCGAGAGAGAGAATTCGGCAAAATGATATTATTTATGATCAATTTTATGAGTATTTCTTGTAAAAATGATATATGTATGCATAACCAGAAATTTGCACGAGCATATCGATTTTACGGCGACGAGCTTTTTTTTGTTTCTATAGAAAAAATTTCATCAACAAATACAAGCTGTTTTTTTTAAATATTTAAAGTTCTTTGTACATTTTCTAAGCTTTAAGTTTTTTCACCCCCAATTCGATTCGCTTGCTGGTCAGCTTATCTACACTAACATAACTTCTGCGTACATTCGTATCATTCGTATATACCCGTTACTCGTAGAGTAAAAGGGTATATTGTACTCCTGCAGAAGTATGAAACATATATATATATTCTTGATCAGGATCACTAGCCGAGTCGATATAGCCATGTCCGTCTGTCTGTCCGTATGAACGCTAAGATCTCGGAAACTACAAAAGCCAGAAAGTTGGGATTAACCACACATATTCTTGGGCTTCCAACGCAGCGCAAGTTTGTTTTAGCCGATTGGCACGCCCACTCAAACGTCCACAATCGCCTTAAAGGAATTTCTGGAGCTCACATCTTTAAAGATTTAGGAAAAGTATAAATGCAATGTTTTTGTGTTTAAAAATTTCTACCAAAATGTATAAAAAAATTGATTTAAATTGGACTATTCAATAAAAAGTTATTAGCGAAAATTGATATTGCATATCTTCATCTCCCACGCACTCCCGTCAGCTGAGTAACGGGTATCTGATAGTCGTATTAAAATGTCACGTACACATATCTGGCAGTTGGAGCGGCCCTAAAGTTCATCGTTTGGATGGCTGCGCATCGCGCCATAAGTGAGAGCAAACAGATGAATGTGCGCACCGATATTTGCCCGGCTAAATCATTTACATGTGTAGTCAGGAGATAGCAGCCAGTTGGCCCGAACTGGACTTAAGTGGCATTAGGTGCTCCTCTGTTGGCGAATTAAACCTATTGATTATGGGCCGTGCGTAGTTGGCTGGTTAAACAATTGGCATGGCTTCTTGGGAGTCCGCTGCAAATTGTATTGCAAACAAGGGCAGGCCTCTGATAAGAAGCTGGTAAACATCGGGCCAAAAAGAGCCGCCGCTCATAATATTTCTATTCTGCGCCAGCTGTTCGAAAGGGAAGAGTTTACGGGGCGTGTCTGCTTGCGGCATAAACAAAATGCAAAAATAACAAATAAATCTATTTTGAAAGCCAATGTATTTCATTGTATTCGCAAATAGAGAAGCTATTCTTGGAAATATATTTAACTTAGGACCCGATAATTCTGAAAATGAAGAAGACATTAATATGTTGATGCTATAGTTTACAAATAATTAAAAGTGATACATTAAGGTGTCCCTCACAAATCAATGAGATAAATGTAAGTCAGTATTTGCATTAAGTAATAATTTAAAAAAAAAACAGACACTATTACATTTTTCTTAAAATTTTTGTTATATTGATGATAAATACCTCTTATTAAGGTTGAAATAAATGTGGGTCATCCGCTAAAGAATTTGGTTTAATATCCATTTATGATTTCCTTAAATTAATCCTTCATGTTATAGTATCCTTTAATCATACTAATCAAACTAATTCTTTCCTTGTTAAGTTATCCTTTCAAAACTATCAGAAGGGCACGACGTCTGCATTTAATTTTTCTTCACTTGTTTTATTATCATATACATATAAAGAAATTTTAAAAATCTAGAATTACACCCAAGTAAGTTTTTCTCTTGAGGGCCACGTCTGTGAATTTTTGACACCCCACACTTTTTGCACTTTTGTTTGTTTCGTTTACAACTGATAATTTAAATCACCGGCTGGATGCCACGGAAGTTGCTAGACTTTCTGGCACAATTCGTTGTGAAATTAATTTATCTGAAGTATACACACAGAAAAATAAGTTGGCCATGACAACTCTCTCAGCTTTGTTGTAAAGTAATTTAAAAATATTATGTCTGTCATAAAATCTAAAAACTTATTTGAATTCACTAGCAAAAAACATTTATTACCGTACCGTTTAGTTGTATACGCATTCTAGAGGCACAATTAGATTTTCCTATTTCGGTCAGGGAGTGGGGCGTTAGTAAGCGTATTGATTCGACTAAATTGAAATGGCTTCTCGGAAGGCAAATCCCCTTTGTTTGGTAAACAAAGGCATTGGCACTGATAAGAACCCGGGTAAACACGAGGGCCCAACGCCATCCTCACGTTTTTGTTTTCATTTTTATTCGGTTATTTGGCCAGTGGTGTCTGTGGGAAGTGCTTGTTTGCTTTCGTCATAAACAAATTGCTTTATGCCCACACGAGAATTGTTTGCCATGCTAAATCCGAGGGGCCAGTGGGGAAATTATCTTGGGCCAGATCTGTTAAATTTGTGACATCACATGCGCTGAATTTAAATAAAAGTTTAAATTAAAATAAATTAAATTAATTTAAATTAAAAAATATTTATGTTTTGGCATCGCGTTGTGTTGCCATTGCATCAATATTATTTTTAAACAAGAGAGAACTCTATAGTCGAATGCCTCGACTATTAGATACCCGTTACTTAGTTAACCAACTTTAAAACGACAATTAAAGGCTTAAGATTAATATCAACTTTTTTATTAGGCAATAATATATTTGAAATCCCAGGAACAGCACCGATCGAGTGAGGACTAAACTTTGGGTACTTATTATAACTGCAAGGGTATATAAACTTCGGCTTGACGAAGTTAACTTCCTTTTTGTATTTTTATATTTTTTTACGACTTCTGGAATGTGAGATATTGCAGGTGACGGAATTGCCCCAGTGTTTGACAACAGAAACAAATGTAAACTATGCAAAATGTACGTTTGCACATCAAAAAAAAATAATAAATAGCTTTATTAGTTTACCAATAAATTACCTAGGCTAATTACAACTAAAACGACGACGACGAGTAACAATTTACTAGGTTTCGGTATTGCTGGCACAGGTCCGTTTGTTTCCTCAGACGCCCCTACTGTATTCGCTTGCTGATCGTGTCCAGATAGTTGTGGGCGTTGTAGGCCTTACTCGTGGCCCAGTCCTTGCTGTAGCTGTTGCCCCCGATCTCATGTGGAGCCCCGGACCCGGAGCTGTAGGGGGAGTACGAGTTGGAGTAGCTGCTGCTGCCCACGAACTGCGAGTAGTCCGAGGGCTCCGATTCGTAGACGTGCGAGTGCGTCTGCACCAGGTGCGGATGGATCTTGCACATGGTCTTGTACTTGAGGTAGTGGATCAGCCAGCCCACGCCGCCCACCAGCAGCACGTTCATGCCCAGCACGCCCATCAGCATGCTCACCAAGGTCATCTTCAGGTGGGCAATCTTCATCAGGATGACGAGGGGCAGGATGATGAGCCACTTCTTCTTCTTGCGCTTCAAACGGGCCTCTGGCGGGGGACTATCTGGTTTATATCCGCATAATAGTTGCTAGTTGCTAGACAAGACCCACCTGATTCCTCCATGACCCTAGCTCCGCTGTCGCCATTCAGCTTCAGCTGCAGTCCGTGATTCCGTCCAAAGGTCTCCACCGCCCTCTTGAGAAACTTCAGAATCAGCGTCAGTTCGCTGTCACCTGCAAAGCAAACAAAGAAGCGGTTAATTAGCCGCACGAGAGATGCAGAGCCTGCGGCTATAATTCTTCAAATTAATTTACAGCCGGATGGATCGTAAACATCCGCAGTGGGGTATCCATTTGCTTCGGACGCTGACCAGGCGCAGGTGATCAATTAAAGTCCGCGGTTTGGCCTGAAAACAACTTTCGATGGCGCGGACCCACCTTCCAAGCTCTTGGCGTCGTTGAACACGACCACCTCGTCGGCGGGCTCTCCCAACTGGACCAATCTCAGCCAGCGGCCTTTGTCGGCCAGCCCGGTGTCGGCCAGATCGCGTCCATACTCGCTGGGGAAGAAGCCGAGGCTGTTGGTGGCCAGCTTCCAGATGAGCTTGCTGGCCTTGTACTTGATGCAGGACACCAGGCTGCGGGTCTCGAAGCACTGCTTCTGGTTGCGCGAGATGAAGGGGTCGCTGCGCAGGAGGCTGGATCCGGTCGCTGATCTGGCCAGGGACTCGGCGAGGGAGACTGCTGGCTGCCGGGGAGCCTCATCCGCCGCCTGGCAGTAGTGGAGCAGCACCAGCAGCAGCAGGACCAGCACAATGCGACACAGCAGCATGTTCCTAGCCTGGATCTGGATCTGGATCTGGGTTTCGATTTCGGTTTCGATTTAACCGCGAGACGACTGGGATCACTGGGGCACCACCGCACGGCTGAATGGACGAGTCGCAAATGGCAACCGAGAGGTGCTGGCTACTCCTTTTATCGCGCAGCCGCAACCGCAGGCCAACTCTACTGGTTTTCGCAGCTAATGCTCATGTAGATGGAGCATGGAGCATGGAGTATGGGGCATGGAGTATGGGGCATGCACCGGAATAGCAATTCCTGCTGCCACTGCCACTGAAACTTTCTGGGTCAGCGATCTGCTATACGCGATCTGCAATCTGTGATCAGCGTTCGATCGACAACAAATTGAATCGCATTGTCGCGGGATTATGAAGCCAATGTCGAGCAGCAGGCAACCGCCAATTGACCGCCTTGCCGCTGCGTGTGAGCCGAGTCGCGTTTCAGTCCCAACGAAAGCCCGAACATCGAAAGTGAATCGCGATCCGTGCCCCGATACAATTACGATGGCCTGGCGCCAGTGGCACTGACTGCCAACGATGCCAATCAGAATAAGTGCAAATGTGCATTTATGCGAGTTTAAACTGGCCACCGAGTGGCTATTGCATCGTGCAATTTGCATACTTCAGCTGACCGTTTGCTGTTTTCTGTGCCTGTGACTGGGAATGATTATTTGGAGCTGGAGCTGTGACCGTCTTAATTACCAAGCCGCAGACGCGGGATGCGAAAGTTGTTGTTGCCGGAGAGATAGATGCATTGCCCCTGTTGCATTATTGACTAGTGAAAGTAACAATTGGCGCAGCTTGTCGACTCTTATTTTTTTGCGTTTGCCCCATCGCTTGGAATTCTCGACTGACACCGCTCGCAATGGGATTGATTGGTCTGCAGATGGTAGCCCGCTGTCTGTGGTCGCACTTAATGAGAATGAGGTAATCGGCCTCGGATGAGGTGGCTCCCGGCTGGCTCTGAGCTAGAATCCAGCGGCCAATCCGAATCCACAGCTGCAAAGAAAGTTTCGCTTTTCCGATCGCCAGTTTCTTGCAAACATTGTCTTTAAGCCAGCCTCGAAAATATTTGGCCGGCGAGCGACTAACAATAATTACGAAAACCCACCCCATTTCCAGCCAGATTTGATGGCCGCATATTAAATCGGGAGGCGCACGCAAACGTGCGAGTATGCGGAGGATTTCGGATTTTGCACCACAATCCGCAGGCCGAAACGACTTTTACGAGAAATTAACAAAGGCGGTGAGAGGCTGAAACCGAAACCGAATCCGAATTGCCTGGGCAATTAAGCAAATCCGATGTGCCAAGATTTTTGGCCCATTTGGCAGCTCGAGCAGGCGGCCGGATGGGCTGATAATTGTCAAAGTGCCAGTGGCCAGTGGCCAACGAGCGCTGGCCCCCAGACAGACCTGGGTCGTAAAGACGTGGTTATGGCCTTGACCAGTTTGATAGTGAAATTTCCGTTCAGCTGCATCTCTCTGACTGGCTTGATGCCAACGTTTTAGTATACCAATCTCTCGAACAAATGCACAATCCTTGACTAGCCTAATTGTTCTTTATTGAGGATCAGTTAATGTACCTGCAAAAAACGGGTTTCGAACTTAAATATATTATCTCTCTTAAGTTGCACTATTAAATTTTAGAGCTAATAAAGATTTAAGATTAGTATTTTATTAATATATATATTTTTTATACCCGTTACTAGTAGATTAAAAGGGTATATCGTATTGGTCGGAACGAATGTAACAGGTAGAAGGAAAGCGAAGCGCAAGTTTGTTTAAAGGACCTTAAAGCCTGTCGCCCACATCTTGAAAAAGTGTAAATATCATTTTGAAGTGTTTATTAATACCTATGGAAATTTTAAAATCGGTCCATTCATTAATAAGTTATATTGCAGATATTGCAGATAATGCCTTTTCAAGCGACTGCTTGCATATCTCTATCTCTCTCACACTCAATTAGCTGAGTAACGAATATAGCGTTCTCTCTTGTAATTTATGTAAATGAATGCGACTTGTGCGGGTTTTTAAAGAGCATTAATGGAATGTTAGTACCAGGCTTATTTAGAGGAAAGGAAATCATTTCCAGATTCAAAGCAGTCAAAAAGGCAGCGATCCCACTGTAAGGTGTGCAACCTCTGGATACTAGATGCAAACAATCCCACTCAAGACCACGAAATACTGGAAAAGCTGCTGCCCGTAAATAGAACCGGCGACAAACAACCTGCTGGACGCGATAGACAATGTCCTGCCCAAAGGCTCGCGCACATTTCAATCCATTTTTATAACTTGATATTTTAAATTTGAATTTCCTGAAAATTCACTGTTAAATTTGTTTGGTTGTGGGCAAAAGTGAAGAGAGGGGAGGGGGTTTGGCGAGGGTGACTCGGTTAAGTTAAAATGTAGCGTGTACTCAAACCGATATAAAATGTATATTTAGTAACGTTTCATTGCCATATACTATGTTGCGCAGTGTATATTTGTATATGCATAACATCAATAGCGCACCCTTAACGTTTGAGATTAATGGTTACTTTTCGTTTCACAACCTTCCGCAAGAGGCTAGTAAAAACACATATGATATAGAGTGTATGTAAAATAATGTAATTGTATATTAAGTGTATAATTGAGCGCCATCTACTTCGGTAAACAAGGAAACGCCTAAACACCACCGGTAGAGGTCGCTCCGAGTCACTCTGATTTTTATAATTCCCAACTGCTTTTTCTCTGTTTTGTTCGTATATATACGGCCTTTTTCGAAACAACATCGTTCTTGCTTCGGCAGAACATATACTAAAATTGGAACGATACAGAGAAGATTAGCATGGCCCCTGCGCAAGGATGACACGCAAAATCGTGAAGCGTTCCACATTTTTTTGCTTACCTGAACATAATTAATAACATCAAAATATGTTTTTATTAGTAGCACTTAAGAGCATCTCAATAAAAAGCAGATATGGTTATTTTCATTTGTATTCACCAAAGTAAGACAGTTTTCGTTTAATTTTAAAGTCAATAGATTAGAGTTTAACTTTGAAATACAGGTCAATATGAATGTATAAGTAATGGCTCTTGTCAAACGTGACATTTAATTTGGGGTCATTCGCGTTTGAATAATATTTTAAAATATTTTTAAATTTGTAATTAGGTAATTCTTTAAAAAAAATGTACAAGAAGTTTCCGATGAAAAAAATTATCATCATGTTGCTTCATCAATTCTTCAAGAAGGGGGAAAATACAATTTTTTTATTTGCAAGAAAACGAATTTACTTCAAAAACTTTGCATCAAACAATAACAGCGCAATACGTCAGAAGAGAACAGCAATAGGAGTGTCAAAGATCGCCGGAGAGTGCTTCTGATTTCCAAAATTCATGGAACACTTCTTTTATTTTGAAAACTGGTCTTAGCCATCAGTTAATCTACATTCTACTTTTGGTCGCATGTCAATATTGCGGCCCTGTCTGAACACACTGTAAGTAGACTTTAACATCTGCATTCCCATTAGGTCTAAGCCCTTCTTTAAATTTAACATGCGGAACATGAGAAAACTCGCGAGAAGACTCGTCCCGGACAAAGTCGCGGCAGAAAAGTTAATGTACTGTACTATTTTATTATAAACATAAATGTTTAATTAACATTTCATTATTGGCTAGTGTAATCAACAACTTAAACATAGATTTTAACAATGGATAACGTAACTAAATGAGAACATTTTGATTACTTCTGGCGCGTAACAATCGCATTATCAGAGAGTTCTTGTCGAGCCCGTAGATGGAGGTCTGTCCACTGGACTCCGAAAATGACTCATCCGCCGCGTAGTCCGCGTTCAGGGTGGTTGTGGCCAACTCATCGGAGGCCACGGTGGTTGTCGGCTCGCTGCCGGTGGTTTGGCTGTTCAACTCCTCGGCTTCAGTGGTCGAAGATGGTGTGGCAGCTGTGGAGCTTGAGTCAATGCTGGTGGTTGGCGCCTCAGTTGTCTCCTTGGAGTCAGAGGTGGAGTCTTCACTTGCCGTTTCCGCTGAGGAAGAGGCCGTATTCAGACTGGTGGAGAATTCTGTGGTCGCGGGGTCGGTGGTGCTGGGCGGCGCAGTGGTGCTTGGCACAGGTGTGGTTGAGGTTGAAGTGGTGCCCTCTTTGGTGGTCAGCATGAGCAGCAATTCATGGTCAGCCTCTTCATAAGCACTGGCGGCATTTCCCATATCCAAATTTAAGAGCTCCGTGGACGCCATGCTCAGAACGGCTGGTAGTTTGGGTGGTGGAGCCGTTGTGGAGGTGCTAGTTGATGTGGTGAAAGGTCTGGTGGTGCTCGATTCTCTTGGTGAGACAGTCCAGTAGTAAAAGGGGTACTTCTCGCTGTGCGCCTTCTTGAAGGATGTTGGCTTCTTGCCAAAGATCCCCTTGACATTATCGAGAGTTTTTCTCACCAGCCAGTTGTCATTGGAGGACCAGGAGGCATCTTCATCAGTGCTGACATGATTCGAGCCACTTGATCCACCGTAGCCCGTAAATCCCGCAGTGGCGAGTTCAATTTTTCGAATCTTGCGATTATTAACTTCCAGGGACGGTGAAGTGTCCTTGAAGGTTCTCTTCACCGGCTGACGTTGTTTGTATGATGTGAATGGAGCCTTAGTGGTTGTGGTCCTTAGCACTGCCTTCTTAGCGCGAGTCTGTGCTGCGGTGTTATTCTTCCCATATAAAGCACGTGGCACCAAGGGTAAAGGGCGACTTCTCTCAGTGGAAATTCCCTTAGCAGCCTCCCCTCTGTTTTTTGGGCACTCACCCCTGTGGGTTAGCTTCCAAACTGCAGGATAGATAATAATAAGAATTTATTATATATTTCTGTAATTTGTAAATTGATCTCACCGCTGTTTGGATCCTTGCAACGAACTCGCTCCAAGTAGCACTCGTTGATTATTGTGTGATTGATGCCGTTGCGGGTGGCACAAATGGGTTGATAAACTGTGGGACAAGGCTTGTCACAGCGACGACAGGTTCCATCATGGGAAATGGTCCATGCTGTAAAGATTGAAATTGTCGTTGGAATATGTCTTGATAATCTTCCTAATAGATAATATGCTAGATAATAATTAATATTGCATTTTAAACCTGTATCCAATCAATATACAGTCGTTTTAACTCTTCTAGGAATAGGGATACAAATTGTTAAACAACAAAATTAAAAATTCAAAAAACTTGTTCGTAAAAAAGCTGGTAGAGGTTCCTTTACCCTACATGGTATGTAAATAATCCCCATGATAAACTTACCGTTTCCGACTTTTTGGCTGTACTCCATCAGTTCGCAGACATTGGAAAAGGTGCGGGTCTGGCTCTTGAAGCTGCCGCAAACGGGCTCGTTGCCGAAAACGCACGTCTTCACGGGGACTCGACGCACCTTGGATTTCGGGGGGATGACCACGTAGGGCTTCCTGGCGGGCAGGGAGTAGCTCTTCTCCATGGCGCCAGTGTGGCTGATGAACTGCGTGTGAAAGGTCGAGGGGGCGTAGATCTGCACGGCGTCCTCCGGTATCTGGAAGTCTTCCGCTTGAGTGGTCAGCCTTCTGCTGTGGTGGCTACGCTTCGTGCGTTCCGCATCCGACTTTGGCTTGGTCTTTGGCTTCTGCTTGCGACTGTGCTTCATCTTGGTGCTGTCCTCGCCGCAAAGGCCCTCTGAAACAATGCGCCAATCTGTGCACAGGAAAAGAAATGCAAATTGTGGTTAATCTCATCGTGTTTTATAACCAAATGGAGCACTCACTTCTCTGGGTCTTGATGTTCTCCGCGTTGACCAGACACTCGTTGGAGAAGGTGGACTTGACACCCGCATACATGGCGCAAACAGGACGGTAGATTCTGGTGCAGGGCACGGGCACAGGTTGTTTCTGACTGCTCAGGGGCACTGTGTTGGCCTTGGGACACACGCCCCACTGATGGACCATCCAATCCGATCGGGAGAGGCAAGCGGCTTGCATCATCTCACAGCGACTTCTGAATGTCTTGCGTTCGCCGCTCCTCGAGCTGATCCCGCAAACTGGCTGATTTCTCGACCCGCATTCAAACTCGCAGGTGGGAAAGCAAAAGCGGAGGGCCACGTCATCTATACAGGGATATTAATAAAAAGGAACATATAATAAGTTGTAAGAACTTCATGATTCAGTTAAGATCAGGTTAGATTTGTAAGTCCCTGTAGATTTCGATTTCTCGAAGTCATGTTAGGGTTGTAGTTAGTTATCTGTCAGATAAAGTTAAAATGAAGTTAAATTGTTCGCAAAAAACCAATTCGCTTTCTCAATGTATTGTTAATTGTTAATAGTAGGCTAACATTTCAAATATCCACTACCACAATATTAAGTAATTGTGTATTTTCGAAAAATCTGTTTAACTCCACGACCAAAGTTAACATGACATTATGATATACCCCTTAGGCATGTTTCCTATATATTTGTAATCTTATTTGTACTCCGCGAAATACAGTGCTGTTTTCTGCTCAAATCGCACTGAAAGTAATACTCACACAGAGGACCATTCATGAGGTTGCCTCGCTGGGCCTTTCGCAGGTCACACTCGTTGGCGAACAAGAAGTACATTCCGTTTTCCCGACTCTGGGCGCACGCTGGAGTATCGTCGTCGGAGCAGAGCATGCTCATCTGGTCCTGGCCAGCGGATGCCAGCAGCACTTGTAAAACTATTCCCCAGCAGAGACCTATCACCTTTCGCCCAGCCATGTTCTTGCGCTTCTGAGACAGTTGCGAAACTCAATGCAATTCGAGATGCGTCCGGGCCTTATATATGCCAGCAGTGGCACGCGTCGGGGTATGATACATAGCTCCCCGGTACGATGATATTATCGGAGCCGAAATTCAGCAGACATCACATTGCGCGATAAACACGCTTGGCATCGGCATTCTGCGAAATTTGTCACAGTCGATAGATGATTCGATTGTCCGGATTCGCTCTATTGATAGCGCCAGCCGACGCGTCAATTAGATGCACCCAAAGTGCGGAGTGCAGACTCTGCGGCTACGTGATATTCGGTCGATTTGGGAAAAGCGGCGAGATAAGCCCAAAGCTGGCATTTGCATAGATTGCGCGGCGACAGCTTTATAGTTAGTATCTTTTCCGCTCGTCTCTAAGCTGATAATGCGCTCATCCTCTGCCATTTTCTGGCATAAAAATAAATAAATGTGTGCGGGAAAATGCAGAGCAGAAATTCTTTTTCGGCCAACTCATGCCCAGCTGCCAGCACATTTCCCCGCCGACTGAATGAATTATAGTAACGTATGCTATCTGTGCAGGAAGTTGTCCGAGATGCGGGGGATAAGCTCCCGGTGACGGCGACTCATTCAATAAAAAATTCAGAAAATTGTCACGCTCACTGTGTTCAGATAGTCCGAACTATCATGGGCTATTGTTGGCTTAAATAATCGCTTGGTTCTGACTTTAATCGTCAGAATTATGTTTCGGCAAGATGTATTCGATTTAATTTCTTAATTAGTCAGTCGAAAGAATTGTAATTGTTCAAGATATTTGGTTAGGTCAAGGTTTAAGTGTTACCCAGTTATACGATCAACAAATGCAATATTTTTTACTTTTAAATATTTATTTATTAAATACTAATTTACACCAAATTTAGAAATTAAAGAAAATAAAAAACAAATTACAAAAATTAGAGACTATCGACTATCAGATACCCTTTACTCAGCTAAAGGAAGTGCGAGGGAGATGGAGATATGCATGCAGCAAAGCAACTGCTTGCACTGCTTGAATTGCATTATTTGCTCATAACTTTTTAATAAATGATCCGATTTGAAAAATTTCTACATTTCGAAAGGTATTAAAAAATAAACACGACAAAATTGCATTTATAGTTTTCCGAAATCTTTAAAGATGTGGGCGCCACAAACATATTTATCAATACCTATCGAAATGTAGAAAAAATTTTGTAAATCGGACCATTTGTTAAAAAGTTATGCCGGATCAAAGTGGTATATCTCCATCTCCCTCGCACTCCCTTTAGCTGAGTAACTAATAGTCGGGGCACCCGTTCTCTCTTGTTTTTTAATGGATTGTCCGATTTTAAAAATTTCTTCTACACAGAGAGAACTTGCATTTTAAATGTATAAGTACTTTTTAAAATGTTTCAAACCTTTTTGCACCGAAAATGCTACTACGAGTAACAGGTATATTTACAATTTTTTTTTCACCATCAATGTTTCCTAAATTTGCAATTGATTTTTTTACCAACCCTATTGTAAACCCATTTAAAAAATTGTTGTCTAATATAATGGAGTGTATCATTTCAAGAGCAAGCATTCTGTTATTTATAGATTCTCGATTATTGCTGCCGAAAAGCAATTAGCCAACTACCGCTAACCAAAAATGTGGGTCAAGTAGGTCAAGTTCCGCCAGTGATGGGACCCATAATTGAAGTATTATTTAATAACCGCTGCGGAACACTAGGCGCTGCTGGAGTCTCCGCTAATTTGTGTTCTTACGGTTCTCCAATCTCAACTGCTAATCTGGCCAGGCGATCGGCCTGCTGTATTTCCCAGTTACCAGTTACCAATTCCCAGTTTCCAGCTCCCAGTTGGCATCGCGTCACAGTCACGCGCAGGCGTCATGCCAACTTTGGCAGCTGCTGCTCCCCAGCTCTTCGGGCCAATTGCTAATTTCGCGAGGCGGCCAGAAACTTCTTCCCGGCTAATGACAAACAATTTGAGCCCCAGCAACGGGTGCTAAAATTACAAAATCTAATAACGCGCGGCGGAGGTGCAATTTGGCCGAAAGAAAGCCGCGGCAGAGTTGCTGAATCGCGAAGAGAGCGCTGAATGAAGTGGCTCGAAGAGCAGGAGAGAGTCGAGTAGAGTTGAGTCGTGTGGAGCGATCGCAGCTCTGGCCCACCGTCTTGGCCAGAAAAAGTCGGGCCAGTCTAACGACGAGATCTGAAGCATAAAGACATGCGACGTCTCGGGTGCAACGGCCGTCAGAGTCATTGAACGCTTGCATTTTCCTGGCCAAAACGATAAAACGTGAAAACGCTAAATCGCAGCTCCCAAAATCGAGACAGTGCCAGCCGAAAGTCGGCTTACCCAATAAACTTTCGTAGATAAACAAATAAATAAACAATTAGGAGCCAGAATGGTGCTGGCCACGCCCCCTGTGAGCAAGGGCGGGAACGCGGGCGGCTGCTTCATGGACCAGTATCAGCAGTATTCGGCCCACTGTGAAACCGCGGACAGTGGCAATGGCAGTGACCTGGAGAGCACCGGGCTGCCCACCAAACCGGATGACAGCGAGGAGAGTGGCCCCTCCTCCCTGGGCAGCGACTCGATGCACGGGAGCAGCACGGAGTACGTGAGGCAGGCGGCCTCGCAGCCCAGTGGCCAGCGGCAGCGGCAGAAGTCCCTGAGGGTCCTGGGCGCCCTGCTGCCCGACAGCCTGCTCAGGGACATTCGCGATCGGAGGGGCACCGAGTACGTGGTGACATTCTCGCAGCCGGAGGACGAGGACAAGGTCCAGATCCCAGACAAGGCCCCCGAGAAGCCCAGTCCCTTTCGCCTGGCCCGCGAGTCGCTGAGCGAGGAGAAAATCGAGGAGCTGCGGGCCGCCGTGGAGCGGGCCAACTTTGTGCAAACCGGTGAGGAGACGCTGGACAGCATCGACGCCACCTCGCAGTCTCTGCCTGCCAGCAGCAACATCGGCGGACACCGCGGCCACATCAACTACAAGTATGCGGACGACCAATACTACAGCTTTCACATTAACGAGCACGAGAACTTCGGCGGGTTCTCGGGAAACGGAGACGAGGCGGACAGCTCCAGGGGAGCGGGCTCGGGCGCGGGATCCGAGAGCGGGATCCTAACGGAGCAGCAAGACCTCTTCGCCGGCTACCGGGACGTGCGATGTGGGACCAGTTCCACCCAGTCCACCATTCGCTCCGCCAAGGGAACGGTGCGGGGCGTCAAGAACCGTGTGCGCAATGGAATAGCCACGTTCTTGCAGCTCCACCAGCAGCCCAATGCCAAGGTGAGTCCCGGGATCAAGATGGGTTGGGATGGGATTGTATGGGTAGGTCGGAGACGAAGCATTGCCAATCAGCTGCATACTTCTTTTACCGGTTTTAATAATTAATGTCTTGAACCTATTTTCATGCAATCGTAACGCACTGCCTCTTACTGAGACACAGAAATCATACTTTACACCTCTGGTCACTTGAATAATCTAGCAATCGCTATTATAATATTTTATATAGATTGGGAATCCCAATTTGGGATAGCACTTTTCAAACTTGTTCTAGCTAGAATATCACATGTATCAAGAAAATAAAAGATAACGCTTTGGAAACCAGTTATCAGATATGTATTTCGTTATGCAGAAAAGATCAAGATGTAAATAAAGGATTTCCAAGTTTAAAGTTTAAAGTAAAAACGTTTTAAAATTCCAAATTGTACCAAAAGAAATAGATAAACCAAGTTATAATATAAACTTGATAGCATTACTGGGAAAGCCTAAAAATTTTCCAAAAATAACACGATCTCGGATGACTCCGCTACACTTTCAACCGCAGCTGTAGTCATGAGTTCCGATATGAATATTCACTTATCGATGGTTATTCAGTTCCCACGCTGCTGGGCGTCGGCAGAGGCGTCCAGTGGCGTTGAGTCACCTGCTCGCCCAAATTATGCAATTGGCTCGGTGCGAGCATCTTGCCAATTGTCTGCATCTCAGCACTTCAGCGGGCCGAAATGGAGAAAGTGCTGGCCAACAATTGAGGCGGGCGATGTGTGGCTGCGGCCTTTCGATATCTTTCACATTTCGTATTTCTTATTTCGTATTTTGTATTGCCCGTAATCTAATGAACTGCCAGTCGCGGTGGTTCCCCGTCCCCTCGAAAGCCCCGCCGCCCGGGAAACCAGCTGCGCTTTCAGCGTCTTCGCCGGTTTCTTCTTCAATTATAATGGAAACCGTTAAGTGGCTTATTTTGTCTGCGCCGATGTCGTTTTGTATGCGCTTAGCGCGCGTTTACAACTTGCCCAGATAGCCAGATATCTCCCTGGCCAGATTCGGGTTTGTCTTCGTCTCTCGTTCCCAGAGACATGTAGTTTGGGTGCGGGATTGACACGACTAATCGCAGTTAATGTCGGGCAGTTGGGGAGCTGGAAAACAAATAAAAAGAACAGCTAGTTCCGCGGAGACAATGGGGTTGAGGGGAACTGTCATCGTAAAAGCGACGTGGGTAATGGTAATGGTTTCTTTTTCCAAGGCGTGCTCTCGGAACTAGTTTTGCATAAAGCGATCTTTGATTGAGGGGCTAATTAATTCACTTGATAAATCAATATCTCCCCCTGATTAATGACATTGGCTTGCAGAGCTTTCTAGCATTTTGATTTAAAGTTTTCGCTTCGGAATTTAATAGAAATCAATCCTCTGATTTAATGTTGATATTTTGGGCCGTGACAATATGCTCATTTAGAATTCCACCTTCAAAGTGTTTAAAATAAGTTAGATAAGTTAGAATTATCTAATCTGAAATAAATCTGGGAAATGTCAGATGTTGAGTTCTACTGAAGAGCTTTCCAGTTTCTCGAAACCTAATGTCTGACCATCAACCAAAGTATTGCAAAAAATAATTCGCTTATCCTCAAGCGTTAGTTTATCATAAATTCATGCTTGATGTTGATTTATGATCATTGGCCTGCAGAGCTCTCTAGCATTTCGATTACGTCTTCAGAGTCTTTATCAGAAATCAGACAAATTTCGCGTTTTAATATCGCAAATTATCTGAATTGCCGCCATTAGGAATTCCCCTTCCCAAATCGCATCTCATATTAGGGTTTCGAAGTAGTTGCTATTGATTTCGAGTCTTTCCACGCCGAACCCCATTTAGGATCGGAAACCTGTCCCCATTTGATGGATTATCGCTCAATCGTTTATCCGCCCATCTACGCGCTTTTCTCCCGCTTTGCCTTTATCAAGCGTGACGGGAGTAGAAATCTTTTCTACTCCATATACACACTTCTGGTTCGGTGCGATATTGTTTTTATGCTTTTTAGCTTTTATCCGAGATTTCCCTTCATCTAATTTAATGACCAGATTTTAGATCACATTAATTGCTTTGTTTTGCGTCTCGGCCTGCGACTCTCGTGCTTTTCACTTTCTGAGCCCGAACCTGATGAATTGATGGACTGATAGCTGGCTCGCCGGACTAGAAACAACGGCGGATCAGCATAACTTAAGTGGATGCTAACTGAATAGAAATGTTTTATGGCCTTATAGCGGCTCGCATGCAAATGAGAGTTTCGCAGTTTCGGGGAGGAGGAAGCATTCGAGACCGACCCACAATGAGGAAAGTGAGATGCTGAGGCTGGGGCTGCTAATTACAATGCAGCCGGTATGCAGAGCAGTAAAAATCGAAAGTGAATAGGCGGGCTGGCATTGTCTTGGCCTTTACTGCTTTTCCTGTGCTTCAACCCTTTTCAGCGCGTTGCTGCAAGCGATAATTAGAGCGCTCACCGAATTCCCGATGGCCGATTGGCCACAAATTGGAGGTGCTGGCCACAAATCACAAATCACAAATCACCAGTTCAAATGTTCAGTTCGGAAAACCCTCGAATCACTTTGTCACCTTCGAGAAGCATCAGCAATATCTGCTGGCTCGGCAATAGCCTCCATCTCGGCGATGTTGCATGTTGCTGTTGCCCAACTCTTCGATTGCCAATCACTCCACCGCTGGCTCTTGGCCATACAAGTGACCTGCTTTCTCTTTTGTCCACTTATATGTAGCAGTTGCTGCTGCGCCGTTGGTGTTGCTGCTGTTGCTGTCGCTGCTGTTGCTGCTCGCGTTCATGCTGCTGCTGTGACAAAAGTCGCGCTGAGGTCAACCGTGCAAATCACGTGTGGTAATTGTTAATTGCCGCCGTGTTTATGTTTTCGGCAATGCAAATTATCAGCTCGAGCTGACATTGAACCACTGACGGATGAGAGGCCATCAGCAACACCACCACCAACCAACCAGCAACACCACCACTTGGTGGTTTATTAGCCTGGCTGCGGGGCTTTTCTTTTCGCCAGAAGACAATCGGTGGAATTGAATTGGAAAAACAGCTCTGCAACGTTCACTTAGAGCTGAAGTTGACTTTCCATTTGACCGCAGCTCGCTTGTTGTTTGTTTGTCTGCCAGCTTGTTTATTGTCGATTTGGTTCGTGCTGCGTGGCTTTGAACTTTTTCCTCAGTTTTGTCGTGAAATATTTTTCTCGCTTTTGTCGTTTATCGTTGACAACGGCACTTGCAGCTGCATCTCTTTCGGAATGCTGTGTCGCTGTCTCTGTCTCTGTGCATTTTCCATTTCCCTGCCTCCGCCAGCTTATTAATTTTCTGTCTTTCTATGCAAATTCTCGTCTCACCGGTTCCAAAAGAGACTCCCATCCCGCACACAGAGAATATTTAAATAATCGCTAATTTTAATGTTTATATTTTTGATCATAATTGCCTGTCAATAGCAGTGGACAAAGCATACATTTACTAACTCTTCGTCAAACTGAAATGAAATAAATTTATTTATTAAACTTTTTTAATCAATATTTTCATTTACTTTTGTATTTACAAACTAAACCTTTTAACGAAATGTAATTTTTATAAGAAAGGTTTCGTAAATTTTCCAAATTTAATTATGGATTATTTACCATCTTATGGATGGCAACTTTTTGTTTCTGTGTACGAAATGCATCTCCATGGTTCAATGATACCTGAGATGTGTTGCAGGTGGGGGAACCGGGATCAGATCGCATTGGTTCGGTTCGGCTTGGTTCATTAGCCAAAGCAGACGCCACCAAAGTTGGCCAACTAACGGAAATGTTAATTGTCAAACGAAATGAGCGAGCCCCAGCTGCGAACCGGTTCGATCTTACAAAATAAGACATCATAAATTGTCGGTTTATTCCAGGTTTCCATTGTGCCGTCATCTAACATCGGACTCTGGTTGTTGGCGACGTCGATTGCCTAGCAGTTTTCCTATTATTGCTTAATTGTATTGATTAATAGGATTTTGAGTGACATGCAGAGTTGCCTGGTTGCGTGACTCCGGGCTACGAGCTAATGAACTCGAGGCCTGGCGGAGAGAGGCTTTGGCTTTCCACCAGCCGCAGATCGAGCTGCAATTTCCAACCAGTTTTCAGCTCCGCTCCCGAATTCCAATTCCCCTTGTGGGCTTGTGGCCAAGACCTGATTCTAAGTCCGAGCACTGCCTTTGGAGTTTGGGAACAATAAGGAAAGACAACACACTTTCCAAACTCAATTGAAAGCAGGGACATTTTCGGACATTTGTTTTGCTTAAAATATTGTCGTAGATAAAAGTCAAACTGATGAAATAATGAAAGTAATAGTAATAATAATATTATATAAATAAAATATAAATAATTTGAAACTTTTAAAAAATATCAATTTGCTATTATCATATCATGTTTGTAAACAAATTCTAGAAATCCTAAATTTAGCATGAAAAATATCGGTGGTTCTAATTTGAGCCATCACAAAACATTAAAAATAGAATTTAGAGGCGTTGACTAACCGTAGTTACACAAAGCAAACTCAACCGTATAATTGTGTGTTTCGAATGCTGAAATCTCTATTGACTCGGTGTTACGCCTGCACAGCGGCTTCCGCATCGCCTTTGTCTGCGGTTGGCCTTCATCCTCAGCCGGTAGAGACCCAATTTGGCACTGCCATTCTTGCCTGACCATGTCAGACTTCGAAATCCGCGCTCTGTGGCGAATGGCGCGCCAATTCCAGTTTTCGGTGGCCTGCTTTTCAGCTTTTCAGCATTTCAGCCGCCGCTGCCGTCAAACCAGAACTCGAACTAATCTCTGATCTGCCTCTCCCCCCTTTTCTTCCCCCCCCCAGAATTTCAAGGAGAAAGACCTCGGGAAGGTGGTCCTGTACACCACTAGCATGGGCATCATCCGGGAGACCTACACGAAGTGTGCCAACGTGAAGCAGATCCTGCGCACCCTGCTGGTGAAGTTCGAGGAGCGGGACGTCTTCATGAGCGTGGAGTACCAGGCGGAGATGCGCCAGCGGATGCAGAGCGGCCAGGTGCGGGTGCCCCAGCTCTACGTGGAGGGCCAGCACATCGGGGACGCCGAGACCGTGGAGCGGCTGAACGAGTCCGGCGAGCTGCGGCAGCTGCTCAAGCCCTACAAGTCGATGGCCAGCACCTACACCTGCCAGACCTGCGGCGGCTACCGCCTCCTGCCCTGCCCCTCCTGCAACGGGTCCAAGAAGTCCGTGCACCGCAACCACTTCACGGCCGAGTTCGTCGCCCTCAAGTGCATGAACTGCGACGAGGTGGGCCTGGTCAAGTGCCACAGCTGTTGAGGCCCAATACCAGTTCCAGTCCCAGTCCCAGCCCCAGTAGTCGTAAGCCCAGTTAGTCCTAGCCACCCAAATCCCACATTCGGAATATCCTAGGCCTAAGTAGTAAATAGCTAAACGTACAAGGGATTGTGTTTTCATTGGCGATCGGGATTGCTCTTAAATGCAATGGGTCTTCTTTTTCGAACAACATTTATTTTTGTATTATCCATATCGATTTTATTTTTCCAGGCCTTTCTTAAGTAAACTACAAATAACTTTATTCATTAGTTAATCATTTAAGAGGCATTTATTTTTCTGTTCATAGCCACTTTTATAATAGAGCTTACAAAAGTTATAGTTAGTTATTTAGCCTGATTCAGCTCTCTTCATGTATTTCGGCTTTGTAAAATTGATATAAGTGTAATAAATGTATGCTCCATAAGTAGTCAAGAGTTCAAGTTCTTTAACAAACGTTATGTTTCGTTTCTTAAAGATTAAAAACCCAATGAGAATATGAAGCCTAGTGAGTAATTATGCATAAGTCCAAACTTTAAGCTAGTGCAACTAAGAATTCAGCAATAAACATAAACTCTACGAAGAAGGCACTGTGTCTTCATCTGTTCCTTTGCTCGCCGGGATAATAAATCTTCTGGGTGGCTAAAGTATCGGTCGGACCAATGAAACATTTCACCAAGAATAGACCAATATTTGCCTGCAAATAAATAGTTTGCCTGAAGTGCAGAGCATATAATTCAGATGCAATTAAACCAGTTCAGCGCTTTAATTTTTCATTAATTTGCAATTGAACCGCAAAGTATGCAAAGCCTAATACCGCTTTTGCGTTCAATTAAATGCTGCAGGCTCTCAAATGTTTGGTGGGGCTTAAAATTAATTTAGATATTTGTTGATTGCGTTGCATACTTTTTGGCCGCCGTGCACCAGGGTTGCCAGCACACATTAAAGAGCCGAACTCAGCCCCCGGTGATTATGCCCGTTATGATCGCTCGCCCAAAATGACCTTTTATTACCACATCACCCGGACCATTGCTCTTCTGCCTTCTGTGGAAGTGACTTACCGCCCAGCTAAAGCAAAGGAGCAGCCAAAACTATGCCACCGCAGAGCTGGCCAAGACAAAGAGTATATATTTCAGGAAATAGTTAAATGTTATAGGGGGCAGGGGCAGGGGCCTCGGCCTCCATCTACATGCACATGAGCGCCGTAGCAATGATTGCTTTCCACTTCGGTCCTCAGCCTCCGGCTCATGCATCTATTCTGCCGAAACTGCACGGGGGAAAATTCCTCTTAAGTTCAGGGTTGTTCACTTCAATAGAGATGTAAAAAATATCCATAAAGGATTTTGCAATCTTGTCAAGAACCACCAAAGGATAATGTAATATTACCTCACATAATATTAATGAGTATTTGTATTGCACGATTAAATTAAATCGAGCACATTAAAATTAATCTCAATTTATAGTGGTCGATTAGGGAGTTTCAATTGAACTTCAATACTTTAATGTTAAATGGTAGTCAGTATAGTGCTTGTTTGTACTTCTCGTAGTGCATCAACGTCCATATATATGTATAAATCAACAAGAGAGAACGCTATAGTCGGGTGTCCCGACTATCAGATACCCGTTACTCAGCTAAAGGAGTGCGAGGGAGATAGATATATAAAATCTTTGATCGGGCATAACTTTTTAACGAATGGTCCGATTTGAAAAATTTCTTCTACATTTCGATAGGTATTGATAGTCACAATAAAACTGCATTTTTAGTTTTCCAAAATCTTTAATGGTGTGGGCGCCAGACACCTTTAAAAAAATGGTGTAGGGCGATTGAGGGCGTTAGAGGGGGCGTGGCACCATTTTGAAATAAACTTGCGCTGCGTAGGAACTCCAAGAATATGCATGCAAAATGCCAATCCTCTAGCTTTTATAGTTTCCGAGATCTCAGCGTTCATACGGACGGACAGACGGACAGACGGACATAGCTAGTTCGACTCGGCTAGTGATCCTGATCAAGAATATATATACTTTATAGGGTCGGAAAAGCTTCCTTCTCCCTGTTACATACTTTTGCACGAATACAATATACCCTTTTACTCTACGAATAACGGGTATAATTATCAAGGGTATTTTAATAAGCAAAATTGTTGTAAAAATCTGAAATATATTATATAAAGTTTTGGAAATTTATAACAAATTACAAACATTTTATAATTTAATTTTTTAATTTGTAAAATTGCAATAATTTATTTTATTTATTTTTATTACAACTAAGAAAATTGGTTAAGCTAGGACCATAAATGTATTCATATGCATAAAAGTAAATTTCGAGCAAGGAACCAAAAGCTTTTAGTTTGTATCTGTTACTTGACTTGATTTTTATTCAAGTGTATCTTCTGGCTCGGGGCAATTATGTAAACCGGCTTTTCTCTCTTTGCACCACACCGACCATGCAATTTTCTCGCGCCATTTAATTTTTGTCGGCCTGCTCCTGGTCGAGCTGGGAAAGCTGGGGAAGCTGGGGAAGCTAGTGGAAAGCGGGCAGGACCGTCTGCGCACTGGCCTTTCTGCCAGTTAGCCAGCCATTCGGCATTGCCATTTGCTTTTGGTGTCTTTGTTAGTTATTGTTATGGCCCTTTTTAATGTTATTTTCCACTTGGCTCACACTTTTGTTAACATGCCGCCCCCGAACGCACAACCGGCAACCCGCTGACCAACCGAACTGACCGAAGGAAACCCTTTCTTGATGCGAGTGGCAGTGGGTGGGATGGTGGTGCTTGGTGTTTCCGCCACCCGAAAGCCCCCGGATCGTTAAATTCACAGGCGGCTACATTGTAATTACCGAGCGGAGCCACCGTCGAGCTGCTGGCCCAAATCCTCGACCAAGGCGGCTTGATTTATGGGCCAACAGCGGCGTCGTCGTACGCAATTTTTCATAAACAATTTGGCACAGTAACACACACACACAGAATATTCAGGGATTGGCGGGGGTCGGGCTGGCTGAGAGTGCGGGGCACCCGAAAATATTAAAATATATATTGTAAATGCCGGTAATGCTGACAAACGGTGGCGACGTCATGTGAGTGCCGACTGGTGGCCAAAGGCAGCGGGATGGCAGTGCCAGTCGATTCGCAGGACTCTGGGTTCGAGTCGGGATCCGCTGCGCCACATTATGGCAGCTGGTCTGGCCTGCCAGTTAAGCTGGAGCCAGAACTGAACAAGGCACTGAACAAAATCGGTAGTCATTCCTTGGACCTATTAAACACATGTCGTTTGGATGGGAGATACTTTGTATTCAACCGATCTAAACCATTGATACTCTAATTAAGATTTGTCTACAAGAACAACATAATTCGATATAATATTTGATAAATTGAATAAATTCAAGCTTTTGGTCTGTAAATTTGTATAGGGAAAGGAAACTTTTACTTAAAATTTTAAAACCTACTTTGAGCTTATCATTAAGATAAGAGAAAAACGTAAAACAAGGTGCAAAAGCAACGTAAATAATAATACAGTACCATCCAAAATATATTAGCACGTAACCTATATCATAGATAGTCAATTAAAAGTTCTAAATTATTTCCGAAAACGAAAAGATGCTGTCATATTTTTCGAGTGCATAGAAACGCCACGCCGAACAGAACCCGCTCCTTTGTTAAACTTTATCCGCGGTAATTAGTTTATGCGCGCAATTTCATGTGCAATTCGGTCATTAAATATTTTCTGCGCCTGGCGAGGGTGGAGGTGGTGGCATTATTATTTTGCCATATTTCGCCCGGCTCCGGTGACTGGGGCCGGGGAATACGAGTATCTAAAAGCGATACACACTGCCGGGAGCAGGTGGTCCGGAGCTCTGGCTCACTATAAATTAGTGTGTCAAGCGGACGGCGGCATCGCTCCCAATTGGCGACAAATAAAATTAGCCAAACATTATGTTTTGGCAAAAACTTTCGAATTGTTTTGGCCACCGCTCCCGCAGCTCATTACGTTGTTGTTTGGCGCCGTTGTTCTATTTCCCGAGCTGTCCTGTCCCGTTTCTGTTCTGCCCTTCCCTGTACTGTTCTGTTCTGTTCTGTTCTGTTCCCGGCGAATCGGGTCGAATCGGGATGGCCACAAATCACGGGCAGCTACTCAACGGATTATTAAGTGAAAATTATGGCACTCCGAAGACTCATAAAGCATTTACAATGCCTCGGCCGGGGCAGCGGCGGTTAGTTACATTTTTTATTGTCACTGGGCTCGGGTGTTGCCGTAACCCATTTGCCGTCTGACTGCCATAAAACTAGCGTGGCTCACATTACGGACCGGTCTAAGTCGCCGTCCCACAAAAACACCAACTTGCGCTGAGTGTGTGCATAAGTTTTAATCTGCCTTCGTTACAATCAGCTGGATTCTGCACTTTCTGGCGGTAAAAAAGTGTATAACACTATGTTGTTGCTCTGATTTGGAGAAATATAAAATATAAACAGCTTGTTGAAAATCTAGCATTCCTGAAACATATCTTATTTTGGTTCTAGTAAAACAAAGTTTTTTTAATTTTTGTGCTTTTCTATTTTGTAAAATTTTTCAAGTTTTAATGAAACCATTTTTAAGAAATGATTGTACAATTACTGGGAATTAAAATAAAAGTTTAAAAAAAACTAATATTTCGAACAAGTTTCGAGATCGTATGGCTTTTCGCTTGGGTAATGCTTTTTTACTACACACGAAAAAAAGCATATCGCCATAAAATCGACATGCGCATGTAAATTGTTGTTATATGAAATCTTCTGTCGAGCATATGAAATTTACCTGTTAAGTTGTAAATTGATATTACGTAATGTAAAATCGATCTAAGTTTCATATAGATTTTGTTTTGGCTATAGCCAAATGTTTACAAGTCTTGAGGCTACCCATCATCACCGCGAAGTGAAGAAGCTATGCTCGAAGTTTTCTCCAAAAAAAAAAGAAAGTGCATAACAATTCGAGAGGGGCGCACTCCGAGCAGTAAATAAAATAAAAAGGCAAAGTGCGGCCAAGAGATAGCAAAAGTAAGCAAAGAATTGATTAAAATTTATGCTCCCCACTCACACGCTCACTTCCAGAACCCGAGGACAGGCGGCACATGTGCTCTATAAAGATATATCTCCCAGACAGCCATCCGCCTCTATCGAAATCTCGCCCTGCGCCTGGTGGGATGCATTGGCCCGCGCCGAACAACATTTTGATTAAATTATTTTAATGGCAAGTGCGAGATATATGGTAAATATATGCGCCGGATCTATCGCCGGCTCATCTTGCGCCTCCGGCGCAGCAGCCAATTAATTCAGCTGCGAACTATTAAAGCACACACTGGGCGCTCATAAATCGAGCCATGAGTTGGGCTGGGGTGAGGTGAGGTGGGGCCACCAGCAGCAAAAACAGAATCAGGACCAGACTCACATTCGGATTCGCGGGGTCCTGGCGCAGCAGGAGCTGGAGTATCAGCCGAGAACATCATGAACCAATTCTCCGGAGTGAGCTGCAAATGAATGAATATTTCATAGACGCGAATCCGAATAGATGCAGAGATGCAAAGGCGCTGCCGACGCGGTATTAGCTAAGCAAGCAGCTGATGGACGGCACGGGATTCGCCACGGATTCCAAAGAGTCACTGAACTGGGAGAAAAAGTAGGGTAGTGTACAGAATATCCATCTGCACTTTGGACTAAGAAAATGTTACTACGAAAGGGTATTATCTAGTCCTGGGGCAGGGTAACTATTATACCTAAACGGTTTTCCTAAATTCATAATTTTATTTTTGCTTAGTTTAGCTTAGCTTGACTACTTGTAACTACTGATCAGTCTGTATACGATTATTCGTAAAACATTAAACACATAATCAAAATAAACTCCCAATTGCTGAATGTAGATATTATATTATTTTTTGGAGTTCTAGGGCCACGAACAAATCAAGAGTTACCCGACTTTTCCCCGAGTGTGTAACCGACCAAACTCTGTTCCCGATTTGGGCACCTGCCCGCATGGAGCGTCTCAGCCCCGTCTCCTTTCCCACCGCCCGCATATAGGACGGGTTCCAGATTCCGGACTCCTCCGACGGTTCAGGGCCGCTCCGACTGACTGGTAAATATTTATCGAACACGATTCGCTCGTTAGGCGGACGCAGCACACACATCGCACATTGAACATCACACATCGGGAGCTGAGTCCCTCATGTCTGCTGCTCGGTTGCTCTGTCTCGCACATTCGTTTTTCACTTTGATTCATTCCGGAGCATTTTTCAATTTCTTTGTGAGTGCCAGCAGAGGAATACCCTCTCGAAGGGATCTATTAGCTGGAGCGAGGTCCCCGGCCCAAACCGCCTCAAGGAGCGGACGGGGGAGGACTGACTTGATTTTCCTGCTCACCGGCTATTGTTGTTTTCGGTTTTCAAGCAGGGCATTCACTTTGCCAGCTAGCTTCCCCTGATTCTTATCTGGAAGCCTCTGCTCCGGGAGTCAAGCGATCTGTGTGCAAATTCCTACTGTCCTGGTGGGCGTTAGTTTTAAATTTCGGCTTAGCCTGTCCGTCGGCCGGGCCCAGTAGGAATAGGCTGGGCCCAGAAAGAAGCAGTTAATAAAATCCCCCGACACGGAGGCGTTTACATAAGCTTTTAGCAAATAATTGAGTGTGCGTGCCTTTGTTGCCATTGTTGTAGCTGTTTGCACGTGTATCGTGAGATTGCCAAAATTGCCGGGATCCGAGTCCCACAGGATATCGGGCCTGGGCCTCCTCGGGTTATGCTCTCCGTTTCATTTCCCCAGTTCGAAATTCAATTGAATTTGCAAAAATTGTTGTTTACATGTCGATTTGCTTGTTTGATTTATGCAAAAAGAGTGCGTGTGTGTGAGGGTGTGTGTGTGGAAGGGACACACACTCGCCCGCACACTAATGCACACACTACTGATGATGTGTGCCTGGAGATTTGGCCAAAACAATCTTGGCCCGAAATTAGAGGAGCGGGCTGGTCAGCGGTGGGCAGTTTTTGGCATTAAACGAAATTAGCTGCCAATGGGCGAATGGCAGATTGCATCTGAGCAGTGGGCGGTGGGCGGTGGGCGTGGCACAAGCGGTTAATAGACCTGGGACCCGGAACCTTTTGTTCGGTGCCCGGGGATATATACGGCGATTTCAATCTTGTTTGTTACATTTTCTATTTACATACGATTTTGCCGGCTCTTTCTTCTCCTATTTTCCACTTGGCATGGCCATCACGTATACGCATTACGCATACGCCGCGTTATCCCAAGGACTAAGAGCTCGGTCGCTCGGTCGCTTGGCCGCTAAGTGCAGCCCTGGCACTACGAATTCCATCAACGTCAGGCCACATAATGACCTGACCAACACAACTCCGGATCCGAATAAGGAGCAGAGGAGTGCCCCACAATGCAATACTCGAGCAGAAGAGAAATTTGTCTTCCCAACAAGTTGCAGTCAAGTTTGCCGGCGAGCTGGGGCGGATAAACATTTTTCAGCAGCAATAAATAATAACGCAGGACGTCGTGGAGAAGGATCCGGGGCGGGGGAGGGGTCTGGTTCAGAAATATTAATAATAAAAGCACACAACAGCAGTGCGCATAAAGGGACAATGGATGCGAGCTGGACAGAATCTGGGCAGCCAACAAGAAAAGTGCATCCACGAATAAAATCAAAGCCATCAACTGCAATTGCGGCAAGGATCGGCGAGGAGGAGCAGAGAGCAGAGCAGAGCGGAGGGGCAGAAAAGGCGGATTGAATGGTTATTGGAAGTGCTCGGTGGGGATGCGGAAAATAAAACTTTTGCGCTTCCCTCACGGCCATAAAACTATTACGCAAGATGCATAAAGACTTTGTCAAGTGGAAAAATATGAAAAAGTTTTACATTTCTATGCAAAAGGCAAGGACGTAAATTGCTTCCCCAGCCCGATGGATATATGTATATGTATGGATATATGGCGAACTCCATATGCGGAATCCGTGTTATCAGCTGCATGCTGTGTGCCAGAATTGACTAACTTTTCGATCCGCACTAATTGCCCCAAAGAGGCCATAAAATTTGGGCTTATTAGATGGCCCATCAATACGGGGCACTGCGTTATTAAATTACAGTTAATAAAAACCTTTAATGGCCGATTTAAAGATTACAGCCATGCGAAGGCGAGGCCAAACAATGTGGCAAGTCACCAGGCACACTTTCAATTTTCGGAAAACACATAAAACTTGATTATCTTGATTAAATTGCAAATCAAAAACATGTTTCAAGGATTACTTGTGTGCTATACACACACACACACACGCAGCCAGAGCTTATCAGACCACACACAAACACCAGCACACATCAAGGATATTTGTATACACATGGCTACAATGTGAGGATATAAATAATAATTGTGAACTGCAGACAAGATGGCCTGGCAGCCCGATTGTGTGGGTGCGGCCATGTTAATCTGTTAACAAGGAGCTTAGATCGATTTCATTTCAAAAGTGTTTATATCAATTTAAAGTAATTACAAGCAGCCGCAAACACAAAGCATTTCGCCAGATGTGTGGAAGTCACTCGAACATGGGCCTGCGTAATGCGAATATTACGAAAACTGATTATAGCCACGCTCCAAGGACTCCCTTTGCTGGAGGAGCTCCTCGGAATCGGAATCCAGTGCACTGGCGGAATCCTTTCGCCTGACAAGTGTGTTGACAAATGCAGCTTTTCGAATTGTTTGGATTGCCAGAAGTTGCGTCTCGCAATCAATATAATTATTGATTCGGTGCGACAAGAGTTGGCTCGGATTCGCTTGTGGGTGTTGATTAATGTCAATCAACTGATTAGTTGCAGCTCAACTAATTGAATTAAGGTCCTTGGGGAGTTGCAGGCTGTTTGCGGCCAAACGTAAAATGAAAAGGCAACAAATATCCTGCTTGGCTGCACTATTGTTGTCAAACGATTGCAATTGCCCAGGAACCGGAAAATAATTGAAATTGAAAGCGACACAAAGCGCCCATTATATTTTAATTTGCATAAGTGTAATATGGAATCCGTTTGTTTACCTCATTTTCAAAAAATCTATTCAAAGGCTTAGAATATGTTTATGGCTTGTGTTAACTTTTTGAATGCTACAAAGACTTTTGTTTTGTAAGTAAAAAAATAATAAAAAATTATATTTTAGATCCTATACTATTAGCTAATATACAGGTGGTAAATTACAAAAAAGAAATCAAGTTTTTTTTTAAGTTTTTTAAAAACAATTATTTGGTATGTCCATGTTTTTATTTACATCTCTTGTTGCGCTTAGTTAATATATATAAATTTTGTATTTTACAACTATAATGACACCCTTTAATTTTACCGAATAAATGAATATATGCATTTATTATCCTATAGGATACATTGAGAATATTTTTCGATTTGTAGCTTACAATATATATATTTTTCTAAAGTTTTTTTTTGTATTCTTTAAATTAGTTATTATATTTTAAATCCGATTTATGTATAATAGCTAAATCTGAATAAAATATAATAGTTAAACCCATAGCTTTTGAGAGTGCTAGTTTTATTTACTTAAATTTAAATGTCTTTAAAGGCAAATTGGCTTGTGGCATAATAAAATATAATTGTTTATAGTTACATTTAAAAGTAAAAACATTATTTTATAATTTGTTTAGTCGATGGCCCTGGCAGTTAGTATTATATTTAAGCTTATTTTGTTAGTTATACTCGTTGAGTGAAGGGGCGTATTGTATTATGCCATTCTTTTTGTTTATCACTACCCATTGGCACTCGCCTTTAGCGAAGTAAATGTCCTGTTAGTGCTTAAAATATAATTCTATTTAAACGTACATTCTTCATATATGCTTTCTCATGATTTCCGAAGATTTATCCCCATCGTGTTTTAGCCATTTAGCCAGGCTTACGGGTCGCAATCCAAAGGATGTGGCAGCTGCAAAAGTGCATATTATGTGAACTAATTAAATGTCAACCCGAAAGCGACGACCCAAAAACTTAGTTGTGATCCTGCTGCTGCTGCTGCTGTTGTTAAAAATGCACGAGTCACGGATGGCAACTTTCGCAGAGAAGCGCTTGCGACGGGGCACCTGGCTCAGGTAAATCTCGAAATGTCAAAGAGATTAGCCCAGGTGGAGGCGTGGCCGGTCCTGGGGCGGTCCTGTGTGCCGAATGCCCGAACTAATCTTACCAATTCTAAGCGCATTGTCTTGCCAACTTCTGCGGGCTAGTTACGCCTTTTGTCCGTGTTCTTGCTGTCACATCCTTCGTCCTGCGCTTCTTTCGCCCCTTTTTTGTCCGACCCGGAGCCGATGTTTGTGGGCGTGGCCGGGTGGCAGGGATAAAAAACCTGGTACTCGTTCGTACTACGTACGTGTGAGCAAAAAGCAAAAAGTGCCAGCGGCTCCGTGTCGATGTGTGTCTGCTCCTGCCACTGTATTGGTGTCGGCGTGGGTGTGTATGTTTGCTCTGCACTTATGCACATGTGTACAAACAGGCGGGAGGAAGAAAAAGGAGAAGAAGAAGCGAAGGGGCAGGGGCAGGGGGCGGGAGTTGAGTAGATGACGCTGTAATAGCATTCAAAACTCTTACTAATGAGCAGCCAAAGCCCACTGGAGGAAGCGAGAGGGCAGACCGGAGCGAAAGAGACAGCCAGCAGCGAGTGGGTCGGAAAAGCGGGGGCGTTGGAGGTGGCGAGCTTTTCCGGGCAGGTGATGTGTTGTTGCCTGCAGCGCGTTGCCAGCAATGCTTGAACCAATTTTACATTGTACCTCGCAGTGCGAAAAGGAGAGGCGATGCACTCGAAGAAAATGGGTTTAAAGTCAGTGGCCTGGACAAATTTGAAAGACCAAAAATATATTTATTTCGTAAGATATCGAAATTAAACCTCTGTCAAGTACAGTATGGATTTGATATTTTTTATTCCGCGTTTAATTAAATTGAAATGGATTTCAAATCCTAAAATATATTCACTAATATTAACAGACGCTCAATGGGTAGTATTTGTGTTTATGGTAAGTAAAAACCTTTAAATTAAATTCCTTAAAAAATTAAAATAAATAATATTTAAAGTAGGCTTTAAACTTTGAAAACATATGGAAATTCAGTGTTTTAATTTTAACATGCGACCCTTTTTTTGTAAAAAAAAAAATAAAATTGTTTGTCAAAAAGAGCTTGACAAAAATATAATATTATTCTATCATTTGGTTATTGGGAGGGAAAACCAAATATTAATTTATATTAACTTATAAATTAAAAGGGTGCCAAAATTGTTGAGTAAACTGGTGCTTGGTAAAAACAATTTAACAAAAATCGTTTGGTTTTGAAAACTGATAAGAAACCTTAAAGGACCTCAGTAGGAAAGTAATCAAAATATTTATTTAAAGTTTTAATATTTACCCTGTTTATTTTCCCCTGTGTGGCTAGGGGGTTGAAATAGGAGTGGCAGCGGAGGGCAGAGGTCATTCTCAGAAGGCAGCAGCAGCAGCAGCGGCAGCCAGCTTCAAACTAATTGTGCAATTATTTTTGCATAAAGTGGCATAAACATGGCTAGAAGAGGCATTATGCGAGTGGCCTGACTTTTGCAACACAGGAGCATATGTGATGCCGTTCTGTGTTCTCACGAGCGGCGGAGTGGGCGGGAAAGCGGGAGGAAATGCGGGAAAGCGGAGGGAAATGCAGGACAGGGGCGGCGTGGGGAGGGGAGGCGCGTGCCTAAGTGGCACTCGTAAAATTTGAATGTAATATTCATTATTTTTTGCACATTGTCTGTCTGTCCGATTGTCTGCCTGTCAGTTAGTTACATTTTGGCTTTTCTTTGTTGCGGCTACCGCCGAATTACAGCTATGGAACGAGACAGTGAGTGGAACTACTGTTTAAGGACGATTAAAGTGGCTGTGAAGCTGGCTACATTACGCATACGTCAAGTGGAACGTGTGCCAAGTAAACTCACTTGCCACGGAAACTAAACTAATTCTTGCAGGAGAGAAGCTACTCCCTGAAATTAAACTTGTAAAATTGAGTTTCCATCCGATTGCGGTTTCTTAGGGCCAATTAAATGTGTCTGCTTAAGTTCTTGAGATCGCTCACAGGAATTTTAATGCGGTAATTATGCAATTGGTTAATTTATGACACATATATGCTAATTATTGAATCAATATAGTTTTTGGGTAAATTGGACCTCAGATGAGGTGACTTATCTGCAAAAGGCCAAGGTTCATACTTTCTCCTAAAGTAAAAAAAGGTTTTATTTTGAAAATTAAATGAAAGTATTGTCAGGTTTGAGAAATATGCATTGCAAGCATGTTTAAAAAGGCTTGTTACTATTGGCATGTGTCTTTGTGGCCTCAAAACAATGGCAATTGACTTTCCTTTCAGCATTTCAGGCAGTTGTCAGCCGCATGCTCGGATGTACATAGTTGGGGTCCTTGGGCAGGAACCTTAATTGAAGTTTAATTTTTTAACTCGAAATAAAATCGCACACGTTTGTGAGTGCGTTTGTTTGGTGTTTGCGTTTGTCGATGACGACGACGACGCCTTTTGAGAGCCAGCGATGCGAGCTGGCCAAACAGACCAAACGGACTTGCCCAACTTCTCCGATGGCTTCATGGCATTTTTTCGACAATTAAAATTAAAATTTCAATGAAATGAAGGGCGGTGTGTGTAGGAAACCACAACAGAGAGCAGGTCCTGGCAAGGACAACAGCAAAGCGGACCGCAGCAACCAGAAAGCCAAACAGAAGCGCCACGCAGCAAGGAGTCGACTTGCTTGTTGACGGCGTCGTCTGGGCCAGGAATTTGTGCAAATATGTAAATGAAATTGTACGACTCGGCACACACTCGTGCACCCGCATATGCTGGCTGCAACGACCCCGCAGCAGCAGCAGCAGCAACATCCCCGCAGCAACACCAGCACTCGAGCAACTAGCAACTAGCAACTTGCAACTTGCAACTAGGCGAGGTGCAAATGGGTCTGTGCGGCTTGCTTTCTGCTTGTAGTTCGTTGACTTCTGAAGTTCCTCGTCGGCGGAGGATGGCGCACTTTGGCGCTACATTTATTACATTTGTAATTGTTGTCAGTCGGAGTTGCTGCCGCTGCGGCTGCCTCTGCTTTAATTGCCAGGGCCATTCCGGATTTCGCTTTCCTTCAACTGGGAATTGTTCATATCTGTTTCATAGATCGCGAAAGTGAAAAACATTTGGGATACCCTAGTAATTAAAATAAGTGGTTGACCTCAGCTTGGAATTTTTTGAGGGCTTCCATAGACTCCTGTGAATTTCATTACGATCTCAATAAAACGGGTTTCTTAAATCTGCTTTCACATCATCACTTTAGTCTGGATTTGGCTTTAAAAAAATAGCAAAACAAAAGATTTTACGTATGTAGTTTCAAAACAAATGTTACTTAGGTTAAGGGCAAGTCCTTTGATTTTCAGGCACCTTTTGCCGGAAGTAAGTCGTAGATTTCTGTTAAACAATAAACATAAGCTGGTGAATATTTCATAGTTATATTATTGCAAAGTTATAATTATAAGATAGGAGAAAATGAAATTTTTTTCGCAAGTAACTCTGAATTAAAGTTCTTAAAAATAAAGTTTGTTTTTCATTAGAACTTTGAATTTTCCGATGCTAAAATGACTAATTATTTTTGGATTATTTAAAAAAATATATTTTTCAACGTGAATCATTGAAGCATAGCACCCCTTAAAGCTCTCCGAAAGAGCTGTAATCAAACAGTTTTTTACCCGATTTAGCGTATTTAAATTCGCTGGATCAAAGCCAGTTGCGGAACCGACCTGTTAGTTTGTGTCAACTGCAATTTCGGGACGCGTGTTAGCGGAAGTCGTTGCCAATCGAAGGAGCTTCCTGTTTCGCTGGCTTTTTGCCTTCCTGCGGCTTCGCCTCCAGCCGGCTCCTTTGACTTTCACTTTTAGCCGTCTTGGGTGGCCGGATTTTCTGCGCCTTCCTGCATGCGAATTCTGTATTTAAAATGCCTTTGCATATTTCATTAACGTTTTAAAAATGCATGAGCTGCTAATTGAAAACGTTTGTCGTGCCCCAGCGCACACAAACGGACCCATACGAGGATATGCCGAGCTCAGCGGTGCGTAGAGGAGGGCAGGGCTCGAGTATGGGAGCGGGGTGAAAAAAAGGTTAAAAGGTGCCATCGTGGCACTCAAAAGCCGGGCAACATAGTTTAGCACTTTGCTCCGCCATTGCCCAAGAAATCAAAGCCTTCCGCCCCTGTGCCCTCCTTGTCCCCGATGCTAATGTATGCGACCTGCACTCAAAGTTCGCCTATAACATGGCCAGTCCTTGGGTCGTCGGGCTTGGGTTCCCGGTATTGTGGAGGTGTGTGCGGGAGTACGGATACCTAGACACATGTACAGCCGGGGTCTTCGGGGTCAGACCCCCAGTCACAGTCGAACCCCACACATACTGGCACACCTTCAATCACTTCCGCTGAACGATGAAGTAGCTCCTTTGCACGCTATTATTTTCCTGGATCCCGCCGCTCAGCCGTATACTATAGTCGTATGTAATTGGAACGTGTGGGAAATATCAAGCGACGGCACAAGTCAAAGCTAAAGCCGGCCTACACTCGAATAAAATAATTGCCGGGGGAACGGCAGTTAAAATTATAGCAATTCAAATGTGGCAATGGTCCGTAAAAACACACGATATCATAACAATCTGCAATTAATCAAATTACCAGCTTGCCTCAACACAATTTGAAATCTTAACATATCATTTCATAATAATTTCATTTTAATTTTATAAAATGAATCGTTTATTGAGGTTTAAAAGCTAAAAACACTTTTATACATATTTTAGGCTAACAAAAAACACAGATATTTTACAGATTGAAACTGTATTCAACCTCATTACGTCAAATTATATTGCGTACTGGTTTTATTTGCCGTGTATCTCGAGCCAAGTCGCTTTAGAGCGGCCCTGTTTTGCCGGATGTCCTGTTGGAAGCGTAAATAGGCATAAAACAACGAAAAGAACATTTCTATTACCCCTTCGCTGGCCGCCTGGCATTTGTCTGGCCGAAGCCTAGAACTCCCAGCCCAGCTCGAAGCGAGCCGTGAAAAGTTGTCTAAAGTCCTGCGGCAGCGAGGCGGAAACGCTGCCAGGAGCTGTCTAATGGCTACGCAGCAATCCAACAGAAATCCAACAGCCATCAGCGATCCCTTTGCATAGGCGTTTCAATTCGCTGGCAATGCAAGTTTCCATGGCAACACGGGCAGCCAAAACGCAAAACGCCAGAACGCCACCGACGGCAGCTCATTATGCCGCCGATGGCTTTTGTTCCGCCTTGGCAGTGGAACAGAAAATGGAAAACGCTGAAGTGGAAGTGGAAAACGAGTTCGCTGCCACCTCGTCCACTTGACACCTGGCTGCGGAGTCCGGACTCTGCTTCAGCCGAATCCCGTGCCAACCGCAAAAGCTTGCTTAGCCAGTCTTAAAGTCGCGACTCGAAAAGAACAAGGAGCTGAGCCGGAGACAAAGCAAAAGTAGCCGTGGCCAAGTGCCAAATACACGTGCACCTTCCTTGCACGTACTGTCCTCCTTTCAAAGACCCCGCGCAGGACGATAAACTGCTTTTAGTCAACTTTAGTTACTTTGGTCAGTGCCCGCTGCTAATGCAGGACAAGTGCACTGGAGGAATAGTCCTTCTGGTTCCAAGCAAAGGTTTTAGGTTTGTCAAAGGTTTCTAAAGTTCTATCCTAAATCCTATAAAAAATTCTAGTGCAAAAACTAAAACTAGAAACTACATATCTTTAAACCTTGAGATCAATTAGCATTAGATGGAAAGTGTAAAGAATAATATTCATTTTCAATCCAGCATTCTATTCTCCATCTTGGACGTCGACCTTTTTCCCCAGTGCATCGTCTATGAAGTTTTCCTTTGCCTTTCTGCTGGAAAAAAGCAACTCCAGTTGGAGCTGCTGGTCCACTATTTACAGCTTTAGTTTTGTGCTTTTCGGCGTGCTTTGTTTGTTTGTCTCGTGTGTTTTGTCATGCCTCTTATGTCCTGCTCCGAAATGTGTAAACAACTTTGGGCGCTCAGCCAAGTGCAAGGTGTACAGTGTGCAGTATTCAGTACACACTGTTCAGAGCACACACAGGACACCCAGACCACTCCACTCGCAGGAGCAGCACGTTCGTGGCTCCATGTCGGCCCACAGTTCCCGCTCTTCAGGTTTTCAGGTTTTCAGCTTTCCAGCTGCCTTCTGACCAGCGTCCGCCGTTAATCCGTGATGTTTGTTTACCTTGGCGCCGGGTCCGGGTAACTACGGATCCACGGCTACCGGAATGGCCACGACCATGGGTTCGTATATGGGTTCGACTGCGGGCACGGCAAAGGAGCCCATTTGTCTTGCGAACGCAATAACAACGACTTAGCCGAAGATTTGGTGCAGCCAGTGTGCAAATCCATTAAATGCATTGTCTCGATATGGAGTCGGGCTTAACGAGTTTGTCACTATGTTTGCCCCTGCTTGGCATATATACTAAGCCACGGCTAAGCGTTAGTCCATAAGAATGGAGGAGTTTTTTTTTCGAGCTTTTAAAGAGCAATCGAAATATTACAAATATGGTGGGTGGCATTTATGGTATAATTCTTCAATTTAATTATTACTACATTATACATGTAAAAAGTTAAATTTTTGTTGGTACAAATCGGTTACGTTATCAAGCCAAGCCATTTAATCTTATTAATTTAAAAGTTAATGTACAAAAACCGGTAATAAAAATAGTATTTGCGGTCTCAACCCAACTGGATTATTGACTTCAAAAAATGCTTTTAACTTTTTCAAATGGTTTGGCAGTAATAAAAACATTTTATACATTTACGAATACCGATGTTAAATGCTACATGTATTTTTATCGTTTTTTTAAAGACCGTTTTGGTTGTTATTAAAATTTTTACTTTTTATAAAAATATTTTTTAACTACGTAAGTATTTAAAGTTAATTAATAGCTATTAATGTTACTGCTGTTTTTTTTACTGATTTAAAAATAAGAGATTGTAATATACACAGAAGGTAAAACATTATTTTACTCTTAAATACTGTTCTTATGAATAATAAAAAGTTTTTAAAATAAGACAAATTAAAATTAAAGGTAAAATATTACCTTAGTATATCGAAGTCCCGAGTTCGTGGACACCGTTTGACATGCTGGCAATATTAGCATTTTTGTTCTCTGTGTACCCATTAACTTTAAGTAATTTAATCAATTTATTAGTGAGCCATTAAAGACACTTGTACTTTACCAGCAGGAATCATTGACATTTGAGCTATTTGCACGGCCAATTAATGGATTCAATCGAATTTCGAATTGTTTGAACAATCGACAATAGAAGGGGTGGGGGAATCAGGGAGTGCCAAAGGAATGGTTTTTCAAATTTAATTGTGTTTCCCGTGGCGACGCAATTTTTGAATTTTTAATCGGTTCAACCGCTTTAATTCGCATTTAAATTAATTAAAATCACTTGCGACCAGACCGGGGCAACAACAGCTCAACGACGGCAAGGGAAAAACCCCAAATTAACTTTGCAGCGATACAGAATACAGAATCGGAAAAAGCCGCAGCTGGGTCTCGGATCGGGAAATGGGGAAATGGGGAAATGGGGGATTGGTTGGGTCGTGGGATTGGACTGAGGGCCCAGCAGGTGGCAAGCGACGGCTACAAAAGGCGCGACCGCAGAATCGAAGGGGATGGGATGGGATGGGGCGTGGCCAGGAGCCGAAGCCGGGGACAAGGACTCCATGTTGCATTTTATTTTAATAAAGACTTTTAATTGAATTTTCAATTGTTGCGCTGGCTTCGATGGGGCCACGGCATCGCTTCATCGCTGTTGTTGGCCGTTGTAATTGTTGTAATTATTGTTATCATCATTACAATGTTATGTAGTATCGGCCACGTTGTTGCTGCAGCGGCGCAAAAAGCACAAGTGTGTGGTTAAACAATTACACAGGGGGGGCGCTGAGGGGGCGGCGATAACGGCTGTCCGGCCGATCACTCAGCCCACGTGCCCGAATGGCATGTCCGGTCCGGTCCGGTCCATCGCGAACGCGAATCACGAATGGCGTTCGCCACTTCCGCTTCCGCCGGCGCTGCTGCCACTACCGCTGCTTAGCATTGCAATGCCATAAAAATTAATAAAAAGGATTCTGGCCAGCCGCTTTTTTGCCATTTTCCGCGCGCACCGCGTTAAATCAATGAACGTGGCAACAATTAAAATATTCTGCCTGTTTCCGTTTAACCAGCGACAAAATGTGCTGTCCACATTATTGGTTAGGGTATGTTCGACTGGAAGACCTTCCGTAAAGTTTATCCATGATTTTATTTTGTTTTAAATTAAATATAGACTTTTGTTGTATAACAATTATAAAATAATATTAAAATGTTAAGATGCCATTACTGATCGTTTAACCATTAAAGTGTCTTTAAAAACTATTGGGTATGCATCAGTCGCATACATAAACTCGGTCAAACTTTTTGCTTTATCTTGTGTAATTGCGGAATTTCAATAATTTATTTATTATGTGTAAATAAAATACGGAGCCCAGTTATTAATTTTTAATTTTCCCCTCAACGTTGCTTTTGTGAGCGCAGGCGTTTCATTGTTTAATGTTCCACATTTTTTCGCTTCATTTTCAAGCTCTTTATTGCACTTAAAGGCAAGCACTCCCCCCATCCCCCCAATCCCACGGACCCCTCATCCGCAATAAAATCGCTGAAAACTGGGAGTGCATAAAATGCAATTGTTGTTCGTAATGCATTTGAACAACCATTTATTGGCCAGCATTGTGTGGGCCGAGAATTTTGTTTTACAACATTTTCAATTAGTTGGCGATGCAGTTTATTGGCTATTGTTTCCACGCTAAGTACCACCGAACGCACCCGCAAATTCAGCGAGTGCATCGGAACCCAGACATTCCTTTGTTGTTGGTGCAGTTGGCAATAATAAACAAATAGAAATATTTACCCACTCGCCTTGCGTCAAGTGTTTGAGCGCCACGCGACTAATGTAATTGTTATAGTTGCACACCGAGAGAAATAGCGAGAATCAGGGGGTTTTCAATTCAAAAAGAAATATGTAACTCAGGTTCAGGTAACCATGTTTGCAAAGGTCTTTAATTCACAACCCGATAATAAGAGTTATTATGAATGCTTAAGGATCTTACATGATCCTTCACATGGTTTCTGGGAAAAAGTACCTTGAGTTGGAAAAATGCAGTTTCTGGCATTATCTGAACCACTATTTCTAGCAAACGGATTGTTGGTTTGTTAGTTACTCAGAATTGAATTACAAATAATTTTATGAATTTTTAATCGGGTTATGACTCAAAGCGAACAAGGTCCATAGGTAATCATGGAGGTAAATAAAGAGAAGTTGAATTTTGTAATATTTCTTATTATACCCTTGCAGAGGGTATTATGATTTCAGTCAGAAGTTTGCAACGCAGTGAAGGAGACGTTTCCGACCCCATAAAGTATATATATTCTTGATCAGCATGACAAGACGAGTCGATCTAGCCATGTCCGTCTGTCCGTCTGTCCGTCCGTCTGTCCGTCTGTCCGTCTGTCCGTCTGTTTCTACGCAAACTAGTTTCTCAGTTTTAAAGCTATCGGGCTCAAACTTTCCCAAAACTCTTCTTTCTATTGCAGGTAGTATATATGTCGGACAACTATATCTTATAGCTCCCATATGAAGGATCGAAAAAAAAAACGTAAAAAAAATTCTAGTTTTGGTGTTTTTTGAAATATTATCTTCTACTTTTGGGAATAATATTTTTTAAATATTTCTGAATTTCGAATAAAATTTTTAAAAAAAATCGGATGACTTTATCATATAGCTGCCATAGGAACAGTCGGAAAAATTATATCTTTGTTGATTTTTATTACATTGTCTTTTCTCTAGGATATGGCTTTTTTTTAACATTTCAAAATTTCGAATAAAATTTAACAAAATTCGGACGGCTATATTATATAGCTGCCATAGGAAGGATCAAAAAATTAATGCCAAAGTAATGCGAAATCAGCTAAAATTTGGATTATTGTAACATATACGCAAGTTAATTTAAATGTAATGTTTTTGTAAATGAATAGGAATGATCTGCAAGGGTATATAAGCTTCGGCTGGCCGAAGCTAGCTTCCTTTCTTGTTTATTCAAAAATTATTTAGAAACAAGAAAGAAAGTTAACCGAAGTTTATATACCCATGCAGTTATAATATATGAACGATCGGTGCTGTTCCTGGTATTCCAAATATATTATTGCCTATTAAAAATGTTGATATTAAATTGTCAAAAATTAAAAAGCCTACTTCCTACAAAGTTAGAATGTATTTTTATATACTTTTTCAAATTATTCCTAAGGGAGTTATAAGATATAGTGGTCCGATCCCGCTCGTTCCGACATATATACTACCTGCAATAGAAAGAATATTTTTGGGAACGTTTCATCGCGATAGCTTTAAAACTGAGAGACTAGTTCGCATAGAAACGGACAAACGGACAGACTGACGGACAGACGGGCATGGCTAGATGGACTCGTCTAGTGATGCTGATCAAGAATATATATACTTTTTGTGGTTGGAAACGTCTCCTTCACTGCGTTGCAAACTTCTGACTAATTCATAATACCCTCTGCAAGGGTATACACAAAATGTTAGCAAGGAAAAGGTAAAACTTAAATTGGGGTTTTCCTTTCTAGTAATATGAAACGAATACAGTTTTAAATTAAACATTTCCACATTTATTTACTATAAAGTTCTTTTTTGTGAAAATGTACCATTTATCTGGAGTCGTATTTAATTGTTGGTATACGTTTATACAGCCACTTCGCTGGTCAGTTGCATCATTTTAATGAATATTTTTGCACTGCGTTGCCCACTTGAGCTCGCCCGAGTTGATTTGAAAAGCCTTCTCACTCGAATGGCAATACTTTTCATTAAATGCAGCTTAAGATGAGGCTTTTGAGCCAGTGAGCAGTACACAAAGTGTTTGCGGCATTGAATTAATTGGGTGCAATGGAGACGTCTTCCTGTGACGTGCAATAAAATTTAAAATTGAGTTTCAATGACTGCAGGGCTGAGGCTTGGTGCTCGCAAATGGTTCAAATTAGTGCAGCTCGCACATTTGCACATTTGCATCTGCTGCTCGCTGCACAAATGAGATAAATCAGACGATGATGTCGGGGGCAAGGGCAGCAAGGGGAAGCCGTAATTACCTTGCCAAAGTGTACGAGCCAACTTTGCTCATTTCCGGAAGGAAAACGTGGAGGGCGCAAATTAAAAAAGATGAAGTGAAAAGTGCCCTGCGTCTACAGTTTGTCCGTTTTTCGCTATTTTTTCGCTTTTTTCATGTTTTTGGGGCGAAGCGAAACAAAACTCGGAACCGCAGACCAAGGGCGTCCGAACATAAGAATCTCGTTTGGGGTCAGAACTCGGAGCATGTGAAAATCGAATCGGAATTTCCACCCGAGAACCCTCGGCAGTGCAGGTTGCAGGTTGCAGGCTGCAGGCAGGAGCGTGGGAAACTCTGCATTAATTAAAATTTGAATGCAAGCTCAAAGGAAAAGCGCAAATCCGACAAATTTTTCATAGGCTAATAAACTTGAATGCCACTCTGGCAAAAAGAGCAATCCCGGCCTGACACCTGCCATCGGAAAGGAAGGGGAACTAGAAGCTGCGCCACAAGAGCTGCTGGCCTGGCCAACAGTGTTTTACGCTTTTCGTCTCTCGTTTTTGCATTTCGCATTTCGTGTTTCGCCTCCTTTTTCGTTCTTATTTATTTATTTTTTATTCTGCCGCACTGTCACCCAATTATGTCACACAGTGTACAACAAATTAATGCCTCGTTGCGTTGATTGCGTCGCCGTCGCCGCTGCGCGCGAAAGTATGCAATGCGAAATGAACGCGCAAGTGAAATCACTAAAAACATTCCCAGCCTGAGACTGCAGACTGCAGACGGCAGACTGCACTCTACGGCCTACTGCTGCTATATCTGTGGCTACTGCTACAGTCGTGGCCCATAGCCCACTGCCAGTTGTCTCTGTTGATGTCTGCTGTCTGGTTGTGTGTGCATTGATGTGATTGCGTGACAATTTCAAACAGATTTAACCGCCAATTTAAAATGAAGTCAATGCACATGCACTACACCGATTGCCGGCCGCTGGAGGAGGCATTGTGCGCCATGTGAGGCTACAGGCCAGAGAATACCAACACTTTGGGTAAAAGTGGGTTGAAATTCGATTAAAGTACTGTTCGCAAAGGTCCTTCTTAACTAGAGATTATAATTGCGTTTATCCTAGAAGTAGAAATAGTTTCGATTTCTTCAACAAGGTTTGTGGTCGAAAACTATTTTTCTTTAGATAACAGGTAGAACGGATTTCGCTTTAAAAAGCTTAATATAGGCAGTGTTTTATGCATCAAATGTATTCGATTTCACGGAGTATCATTTACTCGTTTGCAATTTCGGTTCCACCGGGCTATAAAATGACTGTGACACAATCTCATCTATTTACCTATTAACTGAATGAGAAATATGCCTACTAGCTTTCAATACATATCAAACGATCAGAACGTGAAATTTTTATACTTATTATTTATCCGCTTATACATATTCACGCAATAGAATGATAATTACAATCAAAGCATTCGTGTATTGCTCAATCACGCAATGGCGTTTATAAAGCTAAATCGGAAAAGGTGTAAATTGAATAGGTTAATTAAAAAACAAATCGTTTTTAAAATCACTGGGCTTCAAAATTTCGATTCTGATCAAAATGTTTAAAAGCGGTCTCAAAATGAATGCAATTTTAAATGTTTGCAAGTAGAACGTTCTCGATTGAAGCTTTTCAAAAGTGGAATATACACATATTCCTCATATCATCAAATGTATTCGAGTAGCAGTCGATGGAGAATCATCATGAAAATACCGATGTTGCTTCTCGCAGTAATTGTATGGCATATTTTATTGATGAAATTAGATATGAAATAAATGGATACGAAATTGATAGTACCCGTTTGTTGGCAACAATCCACACTTAAACTTTCTTTCGGTAAATCGTCAGTATATTCGTGAACTTTTTGCTTATGGACTGGTGGAATTGATTTTAATTCAAACGCTAATTTTAATTTCTCGCTACCCTTTAAAAATGTTTTGGGCTTTGCTGATAATTATAGAAAAGTTTTATTGAATTGTAAGCACGAACTTGTACTTTTGCTGGATGACTTATATGTTAAAACAAAGCAAAGAATATATATATTTATGGAGTGAACTACTCTTCACGCTGGAAAATTCCTCATGTAACCATACCAACCTCGCAAGGTATAAAAAATAAACTATTTTCAACTGACAAGGAATGTTTGAAGTTTTACCTAATTACCACGAAAATTGAAGACCAACATAATATTTAGTAAGAGAAACGCGTTGGAAATAAAATTTCAGTTCAGAAAATAATAACTACGGAAATTGGTTCGAAATTTCTTCAACTGATGGCTCTTTAAATGCAGCCCTCTGGTGTTCTAAGGAACCTTCACTAAACACGTCGAGCAATTTAAACGATCAGTTTGGCCGCTATTCTGCCCCTTTTACTATTTTTGCCCCCTTCTCCCCTACACCAAATACTTAGATTTAAAATCTTTTTTTTTAAAAACTTACAAAATCTTGGTACTGTCACACATTTTAAATAAACTCAATTATCCTAATTGGATTGCAGAGTCTAATATTTGGCTTTATTGTTTCAAAAAATATGTCTGTAAAAATACGTTGAAACGCAACAAATTATAATAAAATTTAAGAAATCAAGCGTATATAATTTGTTCGTACACTACTTTCTAGCATGTTGAAATCCCTTAATCCACTAACTGCAAAATGATTTTCCAATTTTCAGGTACACGTTAGCCACACAACCCATATACCCGGGGCAAAATGGGGAAGGGCGCCCGGTGGCAAGCAGATCAACGGCCGTCGGCGGTGGAGTTGACGTCGAATGGAGCTCGGGGTTTCCCGCCTTCCGTTTGCTGCATTTAAATGGCGGGGCTGGAGCACCGGACCGCTGTGATCTGTCACGGACTAGCTGATGGCCAACGGCAACGGTGCGTATGTGTGTCCAGCCCAATGGCAGCTGAAAAATGTATTGTTAAATTCGCATTTTTTGCGGACTGGCTGGGTCGGCTGGCTGTGCGGGCTTGATCCATTGTTTTTTAACGCTTTTTTGCCCCGCCGCACTGAGCTTGTGTCAAACAAACGATTTAAATGAAATAAATTTCGATGAATCACTCAATCGGTTTAAATAAAAATGTAGCGCTTGTAATGAGATCCGATGGACATAATCTGACTGGCAAACAAGTGTAATTCAATGGCTCTGACTCACACTCGATAGACTCGGCCTTCGGGGAAAACTCTTTGGCCATAATCCCCGGACCCATCTGGCCTCACACCTAAGCCAACGACTAAGCCTCTTCATATACTAGCCGGGTCCAATCGGGGCTGGATATTGCCTGGTAAAAGCCGCCTAAATACATTTGCCAGCACACTGAACCATAAACCAATTGACAGGGCAATCATTTGATACAAAACTCAAATGTTTGAATCAAAGTGAAGTCCCTGCCGGGCCATCTTTCCCATTTGGCCCTCTATAGTTTTGGCTTAGTGGCAATCGGCAGTGCATGTAAATACCATGACAATGCGGGGGGTCTGGGGAGCGGGCTAACTCGATGGCATTAGTCGCTACAAAGGGATCCACACACAGCCGGCGTTGGTCCACCTGAGTTGTCAACAAACCGTGAAATTATCAACACAAATTGGACGATGATGTCGAGAACGGGCAGCAGATTCCTTTCTCCTGTTTTTTCATCTCTTTTCTCTGTGCCACAGTCTCGACGCATATGTAAAGCTCCTTCGCCTACGAAAACCTTTTAATACAAATTGAAAATACTCGGAGCACAAAAAGGACAAACATCCAGCACTTGTGATAAGTGGAATGGTAACTCGGGGAGCTGGGGCTGCCAAGAAGTCGCACTGGGAAAAAAGTCGTATGCATTAGTAATGCTTGCGTATAAAAATTAATATATTAATATGATGAGAAAAATTATTTTCTTAGTTTTCAATATCTCAAAATACAAAAAAAAGACTAAATTAAATTTAAGAAAAATCCAGTATTTCCATACTCTAATCTACACTAGTTTCTGGAATCTTTCTCGAGGTGCTTTTGCATACACACCCGAGTGGCCCAATGAGTGGACTCCACGATTGTCCGGTTGAATGGCACAGGAGGAGGTTGCTGGCTGTTGCTCCTGGAGCCGGAGTCTCGTCTCAGATAAGCCAATCGCATTGCCAAGGCGACGCAGGGATCACACTTGGTCTTTGGCTAGTTCCTCAGCCCCATTCCTTCGAAATCCCGGAATCCCGACTGCAACTTGCATAAATGTCAGGCGAGTGAAAAATTTCCAAGAGATTTACTGCGACGGCGGGTATTTATCTTCGCAGTCGGCAGATGCAAGGGTCGCGATACGGAGTCAGCCGGAAACGGCCTTTATGCCGCATTTAAATGCCCTCGTTTCCGGCGGTCGGCGAATGGCGATGGCGATGGCCGACCTTCAGGCAGCCGCCTCAATTAGTTCATTACGCTAAACGTTTGCATTTCACCTAATTTCGTCTGGAGGTCTGGGCTTTCGGCCACATCCGCATCCGCTGCACGCAAAGTGCAACTGGGAGCCGAATTTTCGGAGCCAGGAGCCAGAAACGAAAACGGAATTTATTTCTCAATTCCCACTTCAATTTCGTAAATTGAATGAAAAAGCGCTTAAAAATATACAAAAGCAGACCGAGCAGCCAGACCAAGCATAACCCAAATAGTGGAACAAAGCACACGGAACCTGGAAAGGATACAAGGGGCGGCAGGGGGCAGGGGGCCGGGGACCGGGGACCAGGGGGCGTGGCAGGGCAAGGACAGCCGGCAAAAAAGGCAAACGAACGACGAGCAGAGCGAAAGGAAATCTTACAAATAAAACGGAAGTTAATTTACTACGTAAACCGAAAAGCATGGCGCAGCCACATCCGGATGGAAAGCGGTGGCGGGAGGGGGGTAGCGGGGTAGTGGAGTGGAGCGAGCGAGAGGGAAGGCAACACCAAAAGGCTACACTGTAAGGAATTGCAGTTGGCCATTTAATTGGGCGACTTTTTGCAGCCCAGCGCCGTCGCTTAAGGTGGTCAAATATTTGCTCTGGCAACAGAGGCCGGCCGAAAACGATGAAGAGGTATCGGGCAGATATGGCCAAGGAAAAGTCGGTCGGTCGGGAAGGGGAGGGGAGGGGAGGGGAGGCAGTGCAGGTGGCTGGTCGCAGGACAGGTGCAGCTCGCACTTAAGCCCGCTTATTACGTTAACAATTGCAAATATCGGCGCGGATTTCGCCAGCGGGCGAGACAGGATTACTTTGCATAATTTTAGGGGCATACAAATAACAGCCAAGGGTTTCACTACCACACCCACGGCAGCACACACACTCGCGCAGAGAGAGAGTTGCTGGCATGCCAATGAAAGCATTTCGCGTCCTGGCGAAAGCGGAAGGAAATTTCACTAGCTGACTGCAGCAGCCGCAGTTTAAACCGCCTACGAATTGTTAGAACACACAGTTGAGGTGGCAATAATAGCACGGACAGTCTTAGATGTGATTTAAAATAATACTTACCGCATTTATTTATTATTTAATTGTTAGACTGTTGTGTTAATGGAGAACATTTTTAAAAGAGGTTTGTACTGAGACTTATTAAAACATAAATTATTAACATAAACAACGGCACAATTAATTCAGGTGTAACAAGACACAAAAACCACAATTTAAATGTATTATTTATTTTTTATTATTTATTAAAATTATTATTTAACTATTATAAGTATTCATTTATTATTATTATTTGTTAAATTTAAGATAATTATATTTTAAAATAATTAACTGAACAATTAATTCATGTGTAATACACCCAAAAACCATAATTAAAATTTTTTAAAATATTTAAAACTCTTGTTTATAATGCAACGCTATACAATGTTAAGCCATTTCTTTATACAAACACGCTATTTAGTATTTGTACTTTTTTTGTCTTTGTCAAATTATTTGAATAAAATTATCCAAGTTTGCTATCTAATGAAAAATTAATCCAATATCGAAACACTAATAAAAAACGTAGTAAATCTATTGATTTCACTATTTTTCGCTTTGATTTCTCTTTGTTACAAAATTGAACATTTTTTTATTTACCTCGATGAAGGCTTAAAAATCGAATTTGCTTTGAATAACCAGTTTCAAGGATTCTCAGAAGAAGGACCTCGTATGTTGTTTTGTGCTAGCTTTGAACCTATTTTACAGGCGAACGAATTCTTGCTTTGTTATGCATTCGAAATATTTGAGAGGTGCAACTCATTATCTCTCAAGCCCCACACTCAAAATAATTGTACTATTTCTATACCCTTGCAGAGGGTATTATAATTTTGGTCAGAAGTTTTTAATGCAGTGATGGAGACGTTTCCGACCCCATAAAGTATATATATTCTTGATCAGGATCAATAGGGGAGTCGAGATAACCATGTCCGTCTGTTTTAATACCGTTTAAAAAGATGTCTGGCACCCACGCCTTTACAAATTTCTGAAAAGTAAAAATTCAGTTTTCTTGTGCTTAATAACACCTATCGAAATGTAGAATAAATTTTCAAAGTTATGCGCGATCGAAGTTTTATATCTCCATCTCCCTCGCACTCCCTTTAGCTGAGTAACGGGCATCCGACTATAGCGTTCTCTCTTGTTTTTCTTAAAATATACCAAAAAAGACATGAAATAATAATCGTTTTCGTCGATTTTTGACCACCTCCCCCATGTAATCTATTTTTCACACAAGCCCAATTTTTTTCCACCGGAGTAATCATTTGTAGATACATAAACATTTTAAAAGAGCTGCGACTTTTCAGTGCTATATTTGTATCCCCATCTGTAAGTGTGTGAAAGCGTGTGTGGGCGGTGGGCGTGGCCAAGCCACATTAGAGCAGAATGTAGGTGGCTGCGGGCAACAAAAGTATTTGTTATGCGGTAAAAATGCATAAAAATCCTGAGACCGGCATTTATTTAAATTTATGCCGTTATAACGTAATTTTGCATTACCCCAAAATGATGGCGAACACCACCCAGAAAGTCGCCACCCCCAGTCAGCGGCTCGCTGGTATTTTATTGTTGCACCAGCGGGTGTGGGAATGGGAATGGGAGTGGGAATGGGAGTGGGTGTGGCACACTTTGCTCTGGCATTTTTATACAAATTTTTGCACATTTTGCGGCCAACGCCACCGACAAAGCCCAAAAGCCAGAATGCCAGAAAGCCAGAAAGTTGCGCTGCGCCTTTTATTTTGGTTAAATAAGTATTTGGCAATTGTTATTTGAATAAACCATACTCTCGCGTCTTTTATCCTTTGTGCAGCAGGCCCACTTGAATTCATTTGCTATTATTATTTTTTTATATCGCATTTCAATTGTTTATCTGTGTTTACGTACGTTCTGATTTTTTTGTAACTTTTGTTGTTGCAGCTCGGGGTGGGATAATACGAAAGTTATTCATTTGTTATGCATATGAAGTGGATCCACAAATGTACTGTGGTTTATTGCAGCGGTTGCCGCGGCATTTTTCGGGCTGCGGACAACAAAAGAACAGTTTCCCCAGTTAGAAGTCTGAGTGCGGTTTCCGTTGCGAGCAGCGGGGCAAATTAATGGCGATAGCTTTAAAATTAGAGCTCCAAGTCCGGAGAAACCTGTTTAAGTCCTGGCCGAAATGCAAGCAGCGTGGAGCGGAGGCGAGCTTCCATTTGTCACTTCCAATTAGAGCGAGTCAAAGCGAGTCAGGTGAACTCTGGCCCGGCTGCTAATCTCCCGACATCTGGGCCCGGGTCTCCAGACTCCAGAGATCCGGGGGCCGGCCCAGACTCATTCAATCAATTGAAGCACTGACACTGCTTTCTGTGTTTTGAATACAAATTAGCCAAAGTGATGGCCGCCCCGTAACATGCAGCCGCCACGCCCCCAACCAAGCAGGCACACACTCCGCAAAAAGGAAGGATTGGTAGTTTAGTGTCAAGAGCATTTAATTCATATGTAAATTGTTTAAAAAATACTAATATATTCGATGAATCCATAAGACCATTAATCATGCGCAGTGTTGTCATTTCTCAAGAACTAAAAGCGTTCGTTAATATTTCCACTTTTAATATAGAGCAAGTATAATGTATGTGGTTTCTTGTTGGGAATTTGACAAATACATGTTTTTAAGGAAACTGGTTTTTCTTGATTTTTTTGCATGATTGCTTGGTATATTACCATATTCGGTTCCTTTTTCCTGAGTGCAGGTCTCAGCTTGTGACACTGCCATCGATGTTTGCTCCGATGAAAACGGGGGTTAATTTAAATGCAAAGTAATTAATTAGACACTTGGCTGCGAATCAAGTAATCCAATCTGGAGCAAAGGACTCGGAGGAGGGCTAATCAAGGGCATCGTCAGGAGCAGTGCCTGGAAGGCAGACCCGCAAAGTGACCAGCGTGCTGGCTAAATGTGCTACAACATTCGAGTATGTGCCATATATCAGTGCGCTGCTCGACTTCCGTGTGTGCTTATCCACTCAGTGCCCAGACAATGGCAATTTCAATGATTTTGTTTAGCTCAGTGATTCGGAGAATTGAGTTCGGCTGCGAGCTGTCCACATACGTATGTATAACCCCGTACGTATTATCCATATGCTACGTGCCGCAGGCAAATTGAGAACGCACAAACCCACCGACGCACACGATTCGATTCGAATGCCTTTCAATGAATTGCTGCCAATTTGCAATGGTTAATGAAACGCTTTGTGCCGTGTCGATTGCATTGCGAGGGGGTGAGCAGGGGGCGGACCTAGGACTAACTAATCCAGCAAGTACCATATAGCTGGGGCATATAGTGACCAGTGACCGATTCCCCGCAGCTGCAGCTCATCCCCGGCCAGAGATGCTGCACTTCAATCCGCCCGTTCGCCGCTCCGCATCACTTTCCTTGTTTTCTTTGACATTCGAGTTACATTTTGGCAAAGTTCCATCGATTTCTGTGGCTCAGCAATGTCGTTCGTACGAACTCTGCACTGACACAAAATTTGGTCAGAGTCCTAAAGCTGTGCGATTTCATTAACATAAAATTTAATTTAAGTCTCCAATAATAACTTACTTAATTACTTAAACATTGTATTTATTTTAAAGTATTTGCTAAAAAATTATAAAGTTGCGATAGTGGACATAATCGAAGTTTTTGGCTATCGATGGTGGTCACTATCGATATTATCGATAGTATCGGAAACTAAAGAAAATAAATAACAAATTAAAAAAATTAAGGAAAATAATTAAAAATATATACTTTAAAATTAATGGAATTAAATGGAATTATTTTTCTGAGCGATAGTGTCGATTGTGGGCCCAAACCATCGATGTTTCCTAAATTTGCAAACCATTACCAACCCAACGTTAAGAAATTGTATTTTATATGAATTTTTTTGTTTTGGACGACTTTTTGGGTAGGTTGAATACTGACCTAGACATTGAACTATACACTCAAAAAAAAATCGATATGAAACATAGATCAATTTTACATTATTTAAGATCAATTTTAATTTGATATGTGGCCAGGTAAATTTCACCTGGTCGAAAAGAGTAGTTTATGTAAAACCGATATGAGTTTTGCATGACCTGAAGTTAGCATGGCCATATCGATTATGATTTTTTTGTTAAGTCATAGAATCTGTAGAGTTTTCTAGGAGTTTCGGAATAAAGCTTTGCTTTTGGGAACACATGTTTTAAAGCCTATAATTCGGTTGGCTTAAAGTTTTTATTGGAATTGCAATTTCTGTGACACCCCTGAATAAGATTGTTTTGGATATTGTATTCAATTTTTCAGTTGTCATGAATTTAAATACTTCTTGATTTTCCTTTCCACTTACTGACTCCCTTCTTTTGTGATCGTTTTGGAATAGTTATTTTATTATTTTGAGTAAACGAATTCCATTCAGCAACCTTATTTTCCCAAGTGTGCTTCTGGCCATTTCAATTTTATAATTGAGATTAGCTTTTTGGGAATAATGGAGATCAGATCATTTAATTAACTTTGTTTTCGAGCACGTCTCTGCGTCTGCGGATTTCAAGGGCTGTCTGTGTGGGCATGGTCCCCGTACGTTTGTAAATGTCGTCAGCTCCTGTGGGTGTGTGTCCCATATACTGATATACCGATATACAGAAATACAGATTGAACTAACAATTTCTCGAACGCAATAATTTGCGATTGCCGGCCACTGTTTGTGGGCTTGGCGAATGCGAAAGCCAGGCCCTCAGTTGTCTGTTAATTTGCCGAGCAACAATTCCATTTGTTAATTCCGGCCCGGCGTCTTTTGCTCAATTTGGCAGGCAGATGGAGGAGCATCGGCCATCAGAGGCCCTGGGTCCATGTGTCTCGATTTCATTTTCGAAATTGAATTGCCAAAAATGCGGCATCAGTTTCCGCACTCAAGCTCTGGGTTCTCAGATGTCGGAGCCCATCTCTCGGATCCCAGTTCCAATTATAATTATGCCAGTCCCAGTTCGTCTGAAGGACTCCATCTCCATCTCCGTCTCGATGCGTTTTTGGGTCTATGCATTTCATTTACACTGGCTGAGCCGACCAGAACCCGGACTCTTCCGTCCATCCATCTATCCGTCCGCTCCTGACTCCGACTATCTTCGTCATCGTCTGGCTGCTGCTGTTTTATTTTCACTTTTCCTTCTCGCATGGCTTAGAACGAGCCAAATTGCATTCAGCTGTTTGTTTTTATGCGCTGTCACGAGAATTCCAAACTACTTTTGAATAATTTCATTTATTTATGTTCCCCATTGCTCGGCGCAAAAGTTTCGCTGCAGTTGCTCCGATTCTCCGCTCCTGCTGTCTTCAGTCAGTCAGTTAGTCGCTTATTTATTTAGTTTTCTTTCTTCTCCCTAAACTGCTAAGAAGGCGCAAAACTTGTCGCTGTGTGTCAAAAGTTCTGCCTTGGGCTTTAAGGGGTCTCGTCCCGATTCTGCTCCTCTAATTTCGCCGCCAATTGATTCCATATTGTGCTCGCCTTGCTGATAACAACGCATCTTGAAATGTTTTAATTAGGTTTCGGTTCAAAAAGGCAGTGATGTTGGACTATGATTTTGAAAAAATTTCTGAGAACAAACTTCTTTTCGCGGCAGAAAACCAACGTTAGTAATTAGTGATTACTTATCACTAAATCTAGAAATACAAAAAACAATTAAATGCAATTCAAATCTTAAGGGGTCAAACTAAGATTATAAATTTTCCAACGATAACGTATATACCCTTTTAATCTTTGAGTAACGGGTATAACCTTTTAAGAAACTGATCCAACCACAAAGTGGTCGTAATCCTATCACACCTATAAATGCAAACGCCATGATGCTGCTCCAAAGTCTCATTTAGCTCTTTGAGCTCTCATTGGCAGCCTTAGGCCAGGGTTGGCCTCTGCTGAATGGTTTTGGCAGGTGACAGCCGAACTGCAGCAAAGAGAGCTTGGCAGACATCGTGTAATGCAATTACGCATACGCCTCGTGCACCCCGCCCAATGTGACTGGCATGTGCGGCTAATTAGGTCCTAAATGCTCCACGCCATTTTGTTGTCAAAACCTGCCTGTACCAAAATAGCTGGGTGGCAGGAACTACGTGTCCAGATTTTTGACAGCGAGCCAGTTCGGTGTTCCCAATCGTCACAGCTCATTAATTTACAATGCGATAGTTCATTATAAAAACTAGTCTATAAACTTTTAGCGGATACGTTCAGCCTGGGCAAAGTCGGGGAAAGGTGAGAATAATTAAGAGATTTTGGTAATGGCATTGAATTCCACCATGATTTATTTAAAATTGGGAACCAGGAGGAGGGTACGTAACTAGAACTTCGTGAAATTTTAGACTTATTTATTTTTAATAAGATAGCTAGCTTTCCGGCACTTTTAGTTGACCAAAAAAGGAAATGAAATTGTTGATCGCACTTTTAACATTCATAAGTTTTAATATCAACTTTTGTGAAGAAATTTAGAAAGTGTATTTAACGACATAAAGAAGTTGGCTGTATCTAAAGTGGCTTAGAAAAAGAAAAAAATTATATCGGACCTTTGATTAAAAGATCAGATCAATAATTTGAGAAAAAGGTTCTTAAACACTTTTTACAAACAAACGGAATCTTTGTTTACTGATTAAATCCCATACTCAACATACTATTAGGATTTTTTTTAAGGGAGAAAAATTTAAAAAGGATACAGAGGAAACGCAAAAACGTACATCTTCGTTCGTTTTTTAAAGTTTTTTGTTGTAATCTTTCTTATCTAAGAAGTCCAATAGTACAGTTATAATCAATGAAATATCACCAGGTGGGTTAAACAGAAATGTTAAATCTCTAACGGGAAAGGAAATATGGAGAAAATATTTTGGGTCGTGCATAGTGTGCTTAACTCTTGACCACCACTGTAAGTCTCTTACCCTTTTTAAAAAGATGATTAGATCAAAATTCTGTTTAGCTTAAGCTGTACATTTGAATGTATAAATCTTAGAAAAGCAAATAAATGCCAATTAAAACTCATAACAGGTAAATAAGCAAGAATGCAGAAATATATTAAGCTGTCTTTATTTTTACGGTTTCTTGGGGAACCAAAATAAACGTTTTTATTGGTAATTTAATTTAATTTTATGCTTTCTAAACCGAATAGGAGCGAGGAACGCTATGGCAATTGTCTGTAATTTCATTTTCTAGCTGCCTTCTGACCAAGTTTTAAGCATTTTATAGCTAAGCTTCGGGCGGCCTTTGGAGTGTTGGAGGTCCGGAGAGTTGCCTGCTTATAGGCTGCGCTTTTGTGGAGCCACCAGGGCTGCAGCCTCCTCCGTTTCTGGGTGGCTCGGTTCCAGTTCCAGCAAACTTGTCACTGGAGCAGAAGTTTCTGAATGCATTCTCGGCGCCAACTTCTTGGTGCGAAAAGTTAGCGCAAAATACTTTGCTCGAATATTGTTTTCGCATGCTTTTGTTGCGCTAAGCAGCCCGTAAGAAGTCGCTTTTCCCCGACTTTCCCTGCAAATGGGTCCAGATCCATCCAGACGACGTAAATTGTGCTGTCTTTTTAAGAGTTTTTATTTTGTTAGTCCTCTGTTGTGCCTTTTTTGGTTCGCCGTTTTGTTTTATTTGGTTTTATTCGGTTTGGTTTTCTTCTTGCATTTTTGCCATGTATTGGCATTTCAGCGCTTATTTGTATCGTTTTCGCTCACTTTGTTGTTACTTTTGCTATGGCTTTCCTCTCTTTTGTATTTGTTTTTGTGTGGTTGCTGTTTTCAATTTTGTTGCAAGCGCAACGCATTTTTGTTGTTTTCCTCTTTTCAGATGGTTGCCGCTGCAGTTTTTTGGCAATTTCCTTAAAACGCAAAAGCGGAAAAGTTGCCTGATGTACGTATAAGCTTTATTTTCTCCCATCATTTCTGTGTGAATATGTGCACGTATGTAGGTATCTTTTCTGAGAACAATTGGAACGACTTTGTGGCACTGGCATTGGCATTTGGTATGCATTCGAGAACTATGCAAATCTTTCATTAAACTCTCACTTCGATCCCAAAACTGATTGCCAAAGTTGAGCCGCTAGTGGCGCCTCTCGGGCGGACTGATGACGCTCTGGGCAGGAATGGGAGGAATGGCAGTGAATGGGGGTAACCCGGCTAACGCCGCTGGCCAACTCACTTGTGCCCGCTTCAGAATCGAGTCCTTGGAGGCATCGTAGGGTTGCTGCTTCGAGGGAATTTCCAGCACAGTGGGCACAGCCAGGTTGTGAGCATCGACAGTGGGGCGAATCATGTCCGCGTACACCTGATTGATCAAGATGATGGCTATGTCAGGTCGGCTCAAGAACTTCTTGAAACACGCTTCAATCTGATTGGGAGTAGTGTCTAAGGGTGTTAAACAGCATTATTTACATAAATATGAGAAATATTATTCACAAATACCATATGATAATATTCTATAAAAACCTTATACCTACAACAATGTATTTTTTGTTAAAACAAACTTGAACATACTTATCTTAAAGGCTTGAAATTACCCTTTTCCACGACCATGAAATTGGTCTCATGATCCTCTTCGACTTGTCCAATACCACCGAGCAAAAAGCCAACACAAGTGTCCTTTAAAAGTAGTGTGGTGAGTTATATGATTTGGTTATACTACACAAGCCTCCCACCTCATCGCCAATCACGGCCAAAAGACTTCCAAGCTCTTCCGAATGCAAAGACATATCGTTATATAGTTTCAGAAACTCAAATATAACACAAACCCTTGAAAGCAAACGATCGGGCCAACTGATGTTAAATGCTTCTAATTGAAAATAAATACATTTATCGAAAGGTGAGCAATAAGTAGATTACCGCAATAAATGAAAAACATAAATCGACACCAAACGACGTTTGAATAAAATAATAAAATACATGTGCATCTGCCGCCGATGACAAAACAATTGTTTGAGTGAAATGGATGTGGAAAAATGGGAGCTGGAACCGAAAAAGGGGAAAAACTGCACTTGACAGCCACGCCGCATTTGATGGCAAAACGCTGGCTGCACTTCGCTGTTTGTAGTTTTGTCAAGCGTAAAACAAGTTTTATAATTGTTTAAAATGTTTGCTTTGCGCTGTCCATTGCAGTGCAATTTAATAACGAATTTTTGTCAGTTGCTGCTCAAAACTTAATCGAAAACAATGGTCGACAAGCGGCGAATTGTGTGTCAAATCGCTGGCTCACTCTCACTCCCTTCAACTCCGCCGTTTACGTAATGCCGACAGCTCCTAATTGGATTAGATAACTTCCTGAAGGGCTGAGCCAAGATACGCATTCGCCTCCGCCCACGAACTTGACGCACAGATCACCTTTGTGCCCGCGCCCATTGTCTCCCCTTGGAGCGGATCGCTCCAGATCTCTGGCCAAAGTCCCAGGCAACCGGTTATGTGCACCAAGTGGGCATTACGTGGTTGCATGGCAATGGCAATCCCTACGCCTAAATGCGGCTAATTGCCGAGCACGACTTTCGACAGACCAGCTGCCACTTGAACCCAACACAGCACTCAACTCCAGTTAACATTTTTCAAATCAGCCCTAATTGTTTACAGTTTACAGTTTACATATCAATAGCCATTGTTGTTGTTGCCGGCGTGTGGCATAACTAATTATGATTAATGCTTCAAAGCCAGCCCCTGACATTTGCCATTAATTGACAGCTGGAGCAACAGCTCAGATACATGCACTGAAAGAAAAACACGGCATTTAAATAGGTTTGAAACCCCCAGCTGGTTTTTATTCGTTTGATAATTTTAACTATGTTTACAAAATAATAATTTAATCAAACCATGACAATAAACGTAACAAGACATCAGAAGTAGGGTTGTTAAAACACCGATAGTGGACACCATCGATGTTTTTGGTTATCGATGGTGGTCACTATCGATACTATCGGAAATTAAAGAAGAATTATCGATAGTACTATCGATTTTTTTACCAATCATAATCAGAAGGTATTTCAAATATATCTTAGTATTTTTAAATTGTACCTAAAGCAACAGATCTGTAAATGGGTTATTTTTGGACCATTAAATTATGATTGGAAATATGCTAACATACAACTTCATTAAAACCAATAACGCAAAAGCTAGTCAAATATTCAAAAATCATTTGTACACAAGTAAACAAAACTAAAGAGTTAAAGAGTTTATTTTTTGTTCAGTTTTTTTTTAAGATTTCTTGACCAATCAAATTATGTTTGGAATTAAAGTGGCGATTTAGCTTTGCTAAGTTGGGATACATATATTTGACTACCTTTTGATTTAATGGTAAACTTCATTTTGTAATACTTTGACCTACAGGAAAAGCATAAATCTTTTTCTGTGCATTCAAGCTTCCCCCGAGGTGCATTGAACTTTTGGCTGAGTGGAAAAACTGTCATTGCACACACAGACCGACAATGAAATTGCAGCCATACTCTCCACCGCAATCCCATATGAACTGGAAACGAAAACTCAAAGCTCCGAGCCAAAACCCAATCGAAATCGCATCCCAGTCGAGCCATCGATGCTTTGGCCCGCTGACCTTTTTCCACACATTGCGATTGCTAATGGCGGAGCCATCGAAATCCAGCGAGCTGGCCAGCCCCAAACTCACAACCGGCGATTCATGCTACCGGTTTTAGTTTATTGACTACTGACAACAACAGTTGCAGCTACGCCAGCAACATCATCAGCAGCCGCAGGAAAAGCAACAGCAACAACGGGAACGGCAACGGCAACAATGTGTCAAGTGACTTTTGCAGACCCGGCTTCTTAAATATGGTGATGGCGGCATTTAGTTTTCTGCGGCTACAAATTTTCACTTATGCCCGGCACGTTTTGCCCATTTTCCCGATTTGGGTAGCTGGAAATTTTAATTTTGATTTCGAGTGCGAGGTTCTGGGCTTCCCTTCTATCGATGGGTTCCCATTTTCTCTTTTTGCCTAGATTGTGTGACACGCATGGCCCAAGCACTTTGGCTAGTATTATTTATCCAAAAAGAGTTCTTTTAGAATTAGGCGGTTATTCAATTTCTATTTTTTATTTGTTCAATTTATTATAATACTTTTATAATCGATGGCCCTTAAAGCTAGCACTATAACTCCCCCAACAACTTACAAATTCTGTTAAATTTCCACTTCAAACTTTTTAACTTATTTTACTTAAACGCTCTCAATAAATAAATCAATAAATGCAATCATATGTTCCATGTAAAAACCAACACATTTTCTCACATAGAAGACAATATATTATTTGTTTTATTAAAAAAAATGTTAAAAACTTGAATCAAGTTATTATTTTTTAAAAATACGTACGTTTCTAAAGTTTAATTTATGTGGGTTCCCAAAGAACAACCTACTGGGAATTTAGATTCCCAATTTTGTGGTCCTGACAGCTAACTCACTCATGCATTCAGAAGTCATTCGTTCAGCAGCTGTCAGCAGTGGGATCGTCGGCTGCTCGGATTGAACAATATCAGATGGGTATAGCTATAGCCCCAGCAAATTCTTTTTCCCCCGTTGTTCGCTCTCACGACTGGGTCGAGATGGTGCCTCCTGGCCGGGCTTCGCCTGCTCGTTTCTGCCTTTCGCCCTTCCATTTTGACTGGGCCTGAACTTTTGGAAGGCATTTGGAAGCATAGCTAAGTGCAAGCACGCCTCTTATTTATTTAGTGCTTAAAATACCATAACATTTGCGGGATTATATAATCGAACCTGTCGCCGCCGCTGCTCCGCATGCACATCACGCAAATCAAGTCAAACCGAAATCCGAAAAATTCGCAATACGCTTTCTTCTGAGCTGAGCTGAAATGAATCGAATCGAATGGAAGCGAACTGAAATGAAATGAACCTTTCAGAGCGCGTATCGCGCTGCTGCTGCTTGTGATGCTTTCTGCTGCTTTCTGCTGCTGCCGTTGATTATTCAACAATTTTTATTGAAAGGTAAACAGGCGCTCGCAAGAGTAAGAGCTGTAATCACAAGAAAGCCATGTGCGAAATGTCAAATGCAGCCGAACCGAGAGGCAGTACATGACATCGACATTAACGTCACGGCGCCAGCTTCGGCCGATATATCTCAGTGCCATTCACTTGCCAGCACAACATACTATACACTCCACTCTCTCTGCGCGACTGCCAATCAGTTGGGTTGAAAATTAAAATTAGCATAATGAAAATATAATAAACAATGGCAAAGGCTTCGTCAGCACTGCGAACCGCAAATGATCGCCAGCCAACCCAGGCCAGCCCATCCAGAACTGCAGAATGGCAGAATGGCATCAGGAAGTGCGGCTTTGGCATCCCACTCCACTTCTAATTGGCAAAGCTTCCCTGCCCATGGGCACCAACCCATGAAAGAGGGTCTACACGAAGCCAAACGGGCTAAAATAAATATATATGTGTAATACAGATTATATTTATTTAAAGCTTCGTAAAAATGTGAGGAAATAAATACCTCGAAGAAGAAAATATACACACTTGACCAATCTTCAACATAGATTTTAAGAGTGGACATTTTTTACTATGACAAATGAACAGCTTTTTAATTAAATCATTTTGTTAAAGTATATTTTATTAGACAATTCATTTCAAAGTCTTACATTCTTACTTATTTTCAGAAACACTTAATTAATTTAAATTAAATTAAATGTACAAAAATAGCTTCAAAATAATACAAACAAATTATATGAAAAAATAAGTATTTATTTTTATTCATGAATTTTGGTTCTACTTAATTCATTAATTATGTATTAATTTCCATGCCAAATGAGCAGCTCCTATATTTTTGCGCAGTGCACTTGCCAATTGCGCGGGTGTTAACTGTTAATGTGCAGTTGGTTATTATGCAGGGCCGAAGCCAAAAATCGTGTCAATGCATTGAACGCAGCTCTTTGGGTTGATAACCTCTGCTGAATGAATCGAATGTGGAAGTCCCAAGCCCCTGCTTCTCCTCCTCCACCTCTCCACCTCCTCCTGCCCCGAATGCAACCCTCGTATTTGTCGATTCCATTGACGAACTGGGTCACCATGTGGCCGCCGAGTTGGCTGGCTGGCGGCGATTTGGCCTTATTGGGCAGAGCGGGCTAGCGGGTGCCAACACCCGCCAGCGAAACCGTTAATAGAAATGCATTAAAATCAAAGCGTTTTGGCGTTTGTTCCAATTCTGAGAGCATGCCGCACATTAGTCTCGAGTAATGGCCGCCTGCAAATCACGCCACGAATCACAATTTATCAAGAAAACGTCACGTAATTACCAGGCGACGCCAACTACGAGATACATTGACAGTTGTCGGATACACACGGCGCAGACTTCTTTCTTCCCGAATTCCCAGCAGCTGTCTGCCTCCGCCGGCAGATGCGTTTGATTTGTGTGCTCCATCCCGCCTCTAAGAACCGAACTTCGAACGTCGAACGCCGAAAGCCAAGACCCAGAGTCAGAGTCAGAGCCCACAGCCCAAAGCCAATGCCTCGTCTTGCACAGATTTTGTGGCTTCATTGTGCTGTGTCTTATTTTGTATTCCAATCACAAAAGGCGTTGTCAAAGCGGCGACAACAGCGACGCCAAGAGTTGTTGCCAGTCCTCCAGCGAAAACAGTTTCTGACACACACTGTAGGAGCCCCAGAAGCCAAGAACCGATCGACACGTCACTCTCCACAGAGTTTTCGACTCGAAAATGGGCACGGGGACTCCGGGGGAAGTTCAGGAATGGAATAGCAGCTGCTCCTCCATCTGCGGATGGGAGTGCTGGCATTAGGAATTGCCTAGACCTGTAGCTACATCGAGCCTATCATCTCAATATTTTAAGAAGTGCAAAAACCCACTTAAATCTACTTGGAATTACTTTTTTCTAATGAATAAGCTTACGATTTCAAAGGGTAAATAATGATAAATTTGTATTCTGCCCACAGAATCAACAATTTTGTTTGACTTGATTTTGAAAACAACAGAAAATGTTAAAAAGAATTCTTTCAGGCTAAATATTTTTGGAAGAAACCAAATACTTGAGTATGTAAAGAGGAAATGTAATTATCTATATTTTTGTGTAAGACCTACGAATCTTCATAAAAATGTGGTTAAGTAGGAAAAGTGTAAATTCGACTAGCCAAAGTCAGTACCTACTCTATAAATATTCTGAGGTTTTAAGTTTTGTTGATTTTTTCCCTCTCTGTATTGTCAGATAGTCATCATTGGGCGTGTATAAAAACCTTAATGAGCCTTCATTCCCCACACCGCCTCTATAAATAGTTTCCCAAGATGAACATGCCGAAGATAAAAGCCGATTGTTGCCGGATGAAAGCCAAGTACCCAAAGGTTGTTCTCAGAATTTGTACTTTGTACGCCTGCGAACTGAAGACTTGCGTTGGTAATACCCCTGCGAGAAGTAAAAAACCGATTACACTTATGCAACATTTCGCATTTTCATTGACTTTCGATGGCATGACAGGGCAGAAATCGGCGATAAAAATAAGAGTTTCGCCTGCTGCGAATTTGTGTGTATTATGGTAGCTTACGCTAAACCTTTTCGAATATCTGCCGCTTAATTGCCCATTTAAATTAATATAAATTTCAATTTATGCACACGCACAGGCTGCCGAAATGCAAAATATAATGCGTATACCACATGTGGGCCCCCAGCAACGCCTCCTCGGCGTTTCAGACACGCGAAGCGTGAAAGAAATGCTCGAATAAAGAAAATGAAATACACACATACACCAGATCAACGCTTATAATACGCATCAAAACGAAATAAAATCGCATTTTTTGTGATTGATTGAGGCATGAGTAATGAAAAATTGAACGTGCAACAGACGCAGACAGGCGGCATGGTTAGCGATATGTGTTCCATGTCTGTATGACTCTGATTTTATGCGCTACATTACCTTTGATTTCGATTCATAACAAATCAGGCAGCAATTTACCTAAGAGAAGCGAAATAATAAATGGAAATGGAAATGGCAGAATGGCAGAATGGTGGAATGGAAATGGATGCGATAAGCGTGAAAAATATTTAATAAAACTGAATTAGCCCTGTGCACACAGCTGGAAATCTCTGGCCAAATTGCGATGACGATGAGAAGTCTCAGACTAAACAAAAGTTACGGGCCATATTAAAATGTCATCGTGTCATTGGTTCAGGACATTTGAAGGGTGTGGAGAATCGAGAGTCGGAAGTCTGGGAGTTGCTCGTCCGACGTCCGAGGACAAAGTCCGGGGACAACAGCTAACGACGACATGATGAAGCGTAAACAAACATGTCCAACTGGCAGACAGGCGGCGGACAAACGCTGGCGAAAAGTAAAACAAAATGAAATTTTATTTTGCATTGGAAATGATTGCTGTGACTCACATGCCTTGGATTTTTATTTGTATTCGGAATGTTTTGCAAAAGTGCCAGCAGCATTTTCAGCCAGAGTCCATTTGCTAAGCGCCCCTTGCGTTCGCCCCTTTGTTATTTTCCAGCCAACTAGGAGTAGTTTTATTTTGCCCAGTTCTGTGTGATTTTTGCCCTGCCCCGAAAAGTTGCAGCAGAGAAGCTGGCCCCGAAAAAACCCAAAAACTCTCTGGGGGCACAGACACACACGTGGCCTGACTTTCGGGCGCTGCAGCTGCACTCGGAGTCGGACTCGGAATCTGAATCGGAGATGGAGATGGAGTCGAGAGTCGGGAGTTCCAGGGAGTCGGGTTCCAAGTGATGGCCCGCATGAAAATGCTGGCCCTGGCATATTTTTATGCCGCAAGCATGCAGGACAAATGGCTGAAATTTTTGCAGCTCCTGATGATGACGAGGACCGAAGGGCAGGAGGACAAGGGGGAGGGCGGCAAGGAAAGCGGCGGCTGCAGTTAGTTTTCGACATGTGTACGTGGCCCGCCATCAGCAGTAGTCTGGTCCTGGCAAAAAAGTCACTTCCCCGTCGCATCCTTTCCCTCACATAGTTTCTTGTGCTCACACAGTTGCAGCATGCACTGCGAACAAATATTGTGCTTTTTAGTTTACTCTCAATACTTATCTAGTCCGCACTGCATTTTCTTATGGTAATATGATTTTAATTAGTGTTTTATAAACCAACTTAACACTAGAACTCGTTAAACCTTATGTAGTATTTTCTGTTTTCTGCACTTTGTCTTTAAGAAATAAATATATAAAATATATCATTCTTTTTAAACCTTGACTTCCTTCTAAAACTTCTTCTAAAAACTATGACAGCCTTTATCTAAATAATTTAAAGTATTCTTAATATAAATCAGATGTAATGTATACCTTCGATAACAAATAGATATCTCCCATGATTTCACTGTTGTTTCTCCGAGTGTACCCTAGATGTTTCCGTGTCTAGTTCGTGAGGGGACAAGCCCAGGATGGGAATATATATGTGTGTATGTGGGGAGAAATTGAACAAGTCGTTTGTCGGCCGCCCTAGGAATTTATGTGAGCAGAGAGCGCGTTGCTCGAGTTGAAAATTAAACATTGCGTATACGCCTAGGTGCATAATAATTCATGCCTGAAGTGGAGGCTGCCACAGCTTCCCAGGCGACTGCAGGCGAAATTGTGTGTAAAATGTTTTAATATGAGCTCATAATATACGAGCCACCGACGGGGCAGCCCAAAGTGAGTGGACACCGCAGCTCAATTTGTGATTTATAGACATTGGCCCTGGCTTGGGGTGCAAGAATCGGGAGTGGAACCCCTCTCGGTTATTGGAAGAGCGTACTGGCCGGCAAGTGTTGTTCTTTCTGCTGCACTTTGGGCCAGAGGCCATGAAATTTTATTGTTTAGTTTGCTGGCCGGCCAAGGCATGCGATATGCCTAAAAATGGCTGCCAGCCGGATATCCTGTGGCGCACAGCCGGCAATTGAATTTACATTTGGTTGTACTCTGCCGGAGAAAACAGAAAAACACTCAGAGCATCGGGCGCTTTTTGCTACTAACTTTTTGGCATTTGTTTTCGTTGCCCTGTTGTTTCTGTGTCTTTTTTTAATTGAGCTGGAAGTTGTTTGTGCTCTCGAGGACACCCTGGGATAACAATAATAAAATTCTACGATGTTTGCTCGCTGGCCAGCGAGGCGTGGATCCTGAATGCTTTAAAGTCGGGGGCCGCAACTCCCGTTTTCCGATCGAATGGGCCAAATTCAATCAGGAACTGACCTAATTATGGTAAGCGTAAATCCTGCACACAAAACACACCGCAACTCTGATTTTGGTTGCCCAGTTTTTCCAGCAGGCTCTGTTTAGTAGTTGGTTTCCATTACCGAGTCGGCCAGCTCATGTGGTTTTGCATTTTTTAGCATTTGAGCTGAAAAATCAATTATGCCCTGACTGGTATTTAATTAAATATTGTTGGCATTTTTTTGTTTACTGCATATTAACGCAATTATTGAAGGGGCAGGCAGCGGGCTTAGGCATTTGATATATATTCAATATTTTTTGCATGCCTGCAAAAAATTCCACGCCCTCGACAGGTGGTGAAAAAGGACGCGGATGGAATGGTGATCGGTCCTGGGCGAAATGCAATTGTGAAGCGTTTCGCAAATATTTTAGCACTTTTAAATAAATACATGCCGGCGGGGCAGCTGCACTTTGGTGCAATTTATGGCAGCAAAAGTTAAAACGAAAGCCAGGCCGAAAAATGGCATTCGCGTTAGACGTGCGGGGAAATCGTTGACTGGGGATGGCGGGACCCGTAAAACTGCCGTGTGTCGACGTTTCCAAACATTCAAATATTTATTTTAAATTTTTGCGCTGCACAAACATTTCCGTTTTGTTTTTTATTTCCCAGAGCGAGACTGCTTCTGGCTTCCGGTCAATTTCGATAGTAGTAACTGGCATGTAAACGGGAGCTGAGCTTAAATAATGGTGTTCAAAAAGAATGCATCCATCATTTAATACGAAACGAAGCTAGGAAATTACATCAGAAAATGCTAAAGGTCTTTTGTACACATTATCAGCAGAGACCTTTGCGTTTTGCTGATAGCATGATATAGGTAAAAGATTTAAATTCATTTTCTTGGCGGTCACCCTGAGGCTACGACTGAATTTTGCCCAATTATTTTATTAAACTGCCTGATTGCTTTCACATATTGGGAGTATCAGTTTACACTTGCGATAATCCCAAGTAAAGACGTGGGCCAAGGTTATGCCCTGAGGAGCCACATTTACTTTTGTTTCAGCCAACACGCAGGTCACACTTAAAAAAATGCTGTGCAACTATGTGTAATGGCTAGTTGAACATTAAGTTTTAGGATTAAATCTGGCAGCACGACTACACACGACTACAATATTTTGACTGCCCAGAAGTATTATTATTATTTGAAATAATAATCTCTTACTTTTTATTTAAATATTTTTTAAATTCGAATAAAACCAATTTTTAAATTTAATCGGTTATTTCTAAAGCCTAAACACTAAATTCCAATATTAATGTGGGATAAAAATAAATTATTAAATAAATTTACAAAAATGTAATGTCTTAAATGCAGTATTAGAACGATTTTTTCAAGTGCTTCCTGCAGGCCTGCTCGTCCCTCTTCGATGGGTTCAAGAGCCCACACCAATGTCATTGACATGCCGCGAAAGTAAAAGCCAAACAAATCGGACGTCGCTCGAGGGCCACGATGGGCCAGGATGTTTAGCTGAGTGGGCAGATGGAACCGACTCGCCATATTGCGACCTGGCCAAAAGGCCCTTTTGCAATCTGGGCAATATTCCACAATATTCCACGAACTGCCGTTAATTACACAAATGCAAAAGTCTGTTGAGCGGCCAAATTGGTCGGTAATAAATAAATTCAATTGAATAATTTATTTAATTTATTTTCGGGGGCTGCCGGCGCGTGACACAAAAAAGCAGTAAACAAACAGAGTTTTTTTTTTCCAGTTCGGCCCCTTCTGTGTGTGGCAGGTGGGCAAATAAATGTGCGAAAAAAATTTGTCCGGGATGCGGAAGTGTGCAGCAAGCTGACATCGAGGTGTTAGAATTTGGTGCAGCGCAAAAAAGGCAACCTGAACCAAAACAACAAATGGCAAACGGGCCCAAGCACATTTTTCAGAGCCACACAAATGTATGGCACAGGCCGAGTGAATTTGTGGAACGAAAACAAATCGTTTAATTGGCCCAAGCAAAACGTAACCATTATACGGCCGCACCGTTGCCGATTATATAACCGTCCATATCCCAGCTCAGCCCAACAACGATGCTGTTGACAGCGGCGTCGACTTCGGCTTCGACTTCGACTTCGACTTGAAACCAGTTTTGCAGTTTGCCAGTTTCCCTCCGCCGCCACGGCGACCGCTTCACTTAACGCCGGCGATCTACTTGCTTCGTTTTTTAAGAGCAAACTGACGCAAGGGTGCCACACCACCATCCACACCACAAGAGCCAACCACCAAGCGACACCGCCGCACCACCGATCAGAGCGAACCACTCGGCAACGGGTCTGGTGTGTTAGCACAGTGATCTTTGGCTAAGGGAATCGGATGAACTCCGACTGAAGAGGGCGTTTGAATACATTTGTAGCCAAAAAAGTATAGGAAAACACTTTTGAACTCTATGACGATATGACTCGGTAGATAGTTCTGCAAATAGTTTTGCACATCCTATCATCTATTAACCGCTTATCTTGCTTGCCACATTTCAATTAATTCATTTCCGTAAAAAACTAAATAATTAAAAAAAGGTACTGAAGTAAGACATTAATAATATTTAAGTAAAATCTACTTAATAATAAAATGGAATAAAAGTAATTTATTTTAATCATAATAAAAAGATTTTTTCTTAGCCTGGTTTCACTGTGCCAGCAGCTCCGGTTCACAATCTGGTCCGACCCGAGAAATTCGTGTGGGCCATCGAGCGAGAGCATATAAGATAATGGAAAATCTTGGAGCGACTTAGTCGCTTAACCCGTTGGCACATTCACACTTGAGCCCTCGTCCGAACCAGAAATGCAGTCCCACTCGCTCCTGATCGCAGCCGTTGCCACGTTGCTGGTGGCCCAGGTCAGTGCCCAGTGGTTGCCCTTGCTGATGGAGGCGACACCTTACCCCCCCCTTACTTTGCAGACGGCGGCCAAGTTCCAGCTGAAGGACCACGGAGACGCCGAGAAGGCCTTCGAGGAGTGCCGCGAGGAGTTCTACGTGCCGGAGGACATCTACGAGAAGTTCCTGAACTACGAGTTCCCCGCCCACCGGCGCACCAGCTGCTTCGTCAAGTGCTTCCTGGAGAAGCTCGAACTCTTCTCGGAGAAGAAGGGCTTCGACGAGAAGGCCATGATTACCCAGTTCACGTCCAAGAGCAGCAAGGACCTGTCGACGGTGCAACATGGTCTGGAGAAGTGCATCGACCACAACGAGGCCGAGTCCGACATCTGCACATGGGCCAACCGCGTCTTCTCGTGCTGGCTGCCCATCAACCGCCACGTGGTCCGCAAGGTCTTCGCCTAATTGAAATGTGATCTGATCCCAATCATACTGTACACTTCCAGGAATATTATAGAAATAAACATTTTTAGTTTTCATACAAGTTTATTTTTTTGTTTACCCAATAAATTTAGGGGGAGGTCTGTAAGTCTGTGAGTTGGAACATCCGACAAATTTGGTGTATTTGTCTAGCCAGATTAAAGCTTTGACTGTCGTGTACCATATTTTACAAAAAGTTGTTTTACTTTTTTTAAAAAGAGATACAAAGGAAGCTAGCTTCGGCCAGCCGAAGCTTATATACCCTTGCAGATCATTTCATCAACAAAGATATATTTTGTGTCCTATTTATTTCCATTTAATTTTCTGACCATTCCTATGGCAGCTATATGATATAGTAATCCGATTTTTTTAAATTTAATTTGAAATTCGAAATATTTTAAAAATAATATTTCCAAGAGTAGAAGGTAATATTTCAAAAAACACCGAAGCTAGATTTTTTTGTCGATTTTTTCTGATTTTTTCTATGGGAGCCTCAATATATATTGGTCCGATCCGGCTCGCTCCGACATATGTACTACCTGCAATAGAAAGAAGACTTTCGCGATAGCTTTAAAACTGAGAGACTAGATCGTATAGAAACGGACAGGCGGACAGACGGACGGACATGGCTAGATGGACTTGGCTATTAGTGCTGATCAAGAATATATATATTTTATGTGGTCGGAAACGCCTCCCTCACTGCGTCACAAACTTCTGACTGAAATTATAATACCATCTGCAAGGGTATAAAAACAAGAGAGAACGCTATAGTCGAGAAGTTCGGCGATCAGATACCCGTTACTTAGCTGAAGGGAGTGCGAGGGAGATGGAGATATGAAATATCAATTTTTGCTCATAAATTTTTAATGAATGGTCCGATTTAAAAAATTTCTTCTACATTTTGATAGGTATTTTTAAACACAACCTGTTGCATACTTTTATTCGTTCAAAATATACCCTTTTACTCTACGAGTAACGGGTAAAATAAAAAAAATAAATAAAAATATACCCTTTTACTCTACGAGTAACGGGTAAAATAAGGTTAATGTCCTTTGATCTATTGAACTTAAGTTTGAACATTTTCAAATCTTTTCTAAAAGTACTAACAAAATAAACGTTTTAAGTTTTCAGATATTTATAATAGTGTGTGTCGATTTGGGGGTCTGCAAGTCGTAGAATGAAACCAAATCTATGGGCAATTCTAAGAAATATTGTCAAAAAAATACTGCTTTTTCGATGAAAAATGTCTCAGTAGGCTTGCTAGTTGAACATTTGTATGAACGCGAAAACAAATTCTAAATCGGTTGGGCGGAAGACAACTTATGGGTCATTCTAAGCCATATTGTCAATGAAACCACATAATACCAAAAAAAAACCGTATTATATTCGATTGATTTCTTGATTGTAAAATTAGCACCTCTTTTAGCTCTTCATCCTCCTCGTGATGATGTTTTTATCATCTCTTAATGCTTTTTTTATTACCATATTAATGAAATTTGCAATGCTCAAACTCTTTCACTCTTCCCTAAAAGCTGCAGCAGCAATGCGAATGGGTTAGACACTACGGGTCCTTATTTACAACGAATTTTTATCGTTTTGGGATTATTTTGTCTTAGTACGTCTTGGTGGCTCTCTTTGTAGGATAAAAAAGATACGTTTCGCCCCTCGTCTTTATTATAATAATTAATCACAGTGAAAAAACATAAAATTGTAGTTTAGTTACAATTTTAGTTTGAATGTTCTATCCTTTTTAAATCAGATCTATTACTTTTTTTGTGAAGCTAGCCCGTAGAGCTCTAGTATCTATCTATCTCAGAAACTATGAGAGCTAGAGAGTGGGGATTTCAGATGTAGGCACGTTTTATTGATTGCACAGCAAACAAGGATTCATAACCTCCCGAGCATTAATTGCGTTGTTTGTTATACTTTTCCCAGGCTTAGTCAGGTTTATTAAAATCAAAGTCAGGCTACATTTACAAAGTATGCAGTTCGAGTAGAACTGACCTAGTCCAAGGCGATCGGGCCACGCGCTATTGATTCTATTCTGTGCATCTACGTTCACTCTCCGGCGGATGAACTGGCGTTCTGGAATTCGTTGAACCCGCCGGCGTAATCTCGACTCGCTGATAACCTCCACTCCGCTGCATCGCCGGCAGCTGATCGTTGACTTCGACCGGGCGGATGTTTTCATCGCTAGTTCAGTTTGTGCATTGCCCGCAGAGAGATGAGTTCCGCGTGGATTATTTTACTTAGTCTGTTCCTGGTCTCCAGCCAGGTGAGGCGACTCAGAACGCATCGTATAAGTCTCGAACGAATTTGGCAACAGTAAATTAGAAACAATTTCATATAATTTATCAATTAAACAATTCGGTTTTTCATTCCATTTATTTTAAATTCTGATCGAGAATAAAGCATCGAAAACTTTTCCTTTTATCTATCATATACCTTTTAACGAATCTTTCATGGAATCGCTTATACTCTGGATATACTTTAAGATTTCGGAATAACAAATAAAATTTGAGAAAAATCTCATAGGAACTATCGGTAAAGAAAAAGAACTGAAACCAGTATTACTTGTATTTCGTATATAGCGTTAAATGACTAAGAAGACTTATCATTTATAATTCAGTACTTGTTGCTATTTTAATGACAAGTTTTTTTGAAAAAATGTTTCATCACAAAAATGAAGCGATTATTTAGACAAACCTTCTTATCAATTGAACACTTTGTTTCTAATCCCAGTGAGCTCGCCATTAAAAAGATTGTGTCAGTTGAAAGTTACTTCCCTATTTTTAAGAGATATAATATGACATGTGTCGGTGATATGAGAATGATAAAGTAAACTTATAATAGCTAATAAATTAAATAAAATATACAAATTGTCATAAACATGTTTGAGGCCTCTGATCTTTACTTTACTCAACTTAACAAGTACTTTACAGGTACTGGCTGATCTGTCTGGCGATGCCCAGACGCTGGAGAAGTGCCTGCGGGAGCTGAGCTCCCCGGAGAACATCGCCGGTGACCTCCAGAAGCTTGAGCGGTATCCGTCGTGGACGCAGGAGGAGCTGCCCTGCCTGATGCGCTGCTTGGCCAGGGAGAAGGGCTGGTTCGACAGCGAGGCCAACAAGTGGAAGCTCAAGCGGCTGACCGAGGACCTGGGCGCAGATGTCTACAACTACTGCAGATTCGAGTTGCGACGCGTGTCCTCCAATGGCTGCAGTTTCGCCTACCGGGGACTCAGGTGCCTCAAGCAGGCCGAGATGCACGCGGGCACCAGCTTGAGCACCCTGCTGCAGTGTTCCCGCCAGCTGAACGCCACCAACGTGGAGCTGCTGCAGTACAGTAAGCTGAAGGCCAAGGAACCCATCCCCTGCCTCTTCCAGTGCTTCGCCGATGCGATGGGCTTCTACGATTCCGCTGGCAACTGGCGACTGGCCAACTGGATGCAGGCATTCGGCCCCTCCGCCAAGGAGGATCAGTCCGTCAGGGCGGACTACAGTAACTGCCGCCTAGGCGAGAAAGTGCGACAGGAGGCGGCCAGCAAGTGCTCCTGGATGTACGAGGAGTACAAGTGCTGGGAACGAATTAATGGAAACGAGCTGGCGGAGGAAACGAAGCCGCAGTCTTGAGACCTCGACGGTATTAGTGTCCTGGAATTACAGCCCAAAATTATTTAATAACCACAAAATATTTTCTAAACACGCATATAATCGATTTAATTTCGAATGTATTATATTTATTTGAACAGCCATTTGTTCAATTTCTAAAAAGGAGATTGTTTAGGCCAGGGCGTGGCAGGTGAACTGTTTGTAGTAGGTGGCACATCGGTCCTTGCCACGCTGCAGGTGGCAGGACCTAATGACAGCTCCTCTGGCTGGAACGCCCAAATGTTGCCTCATGGCCCCCACTTTCCAGAGCCGCGTTCTCTCATCGAAGAGATGCAGTTTGTCGAGAAAGCACCGGGAGAAGCAGGGAATCGGTTCATTGACAGGATAGTCGGCGTAGGCAGCGAAGCTCTTCCACTTGTCCTGCTCCTCGTGCTGCAGGCACTCCTTCATGGCGTTTTTGGCGGACAGAGAGGTGTTCGCCATGTTGTCGATCGCCGTAAAGGGGTGGTTCTCCATCTAAAAAGAACCAGCCATGTGGAAGCAAATGATCATGATTATGGACTAGCATTTTGTCAGTGTCTACTCACATTGGTGATGCAGTGAAAGCCCTCGTAGGCATGTTGGCAGGAGCTCACACTGGATCCACCTGGCAGCTCCAATTTCTTCTGACAAGCATTGTAGACGGGATTCCCAAAGGCTTTCACAACTTCGGCCCTATCGAAACCCGTGCTGTTGCTGTAGAAGGTAAACATTTCAGCCAAGTAGCACCGCGTGAAGCAGGGAATTTCCTCGTAGTCCTCCGACCATTCCTTGAATCGTCCGAGTCGCTCGGCAATCTCCGCAGTAAGTCCACCATAGCTCAGAATGCAATTCGCGATGATCTCGCCCTCGTGGGGCAGTAAGGCCAGGCCTTCATTCTACCAATCATATTATATGTATGTTGAAATACTTTCCAAACTCTTTAGTGACAGGCACTTTTAGCTCACCAGAGAAAGCCACAGACATATGGCCACAAATATTCCAGTCCTCATTTCCTTGGCTTAACAATTCTTAATTTTTTCTAGTAGTTTCTTACACGTTCTTTGCTGGATTAAATACCGAAGCTCAGACAAAAAATCATCAACCACCTCGCTGCCGTTTGTGAATAGCACTTAAAAAAATCGTCATTCATAGTTGAAATATCACAATTTACTGAAAAATGTATCGAATTTCAGTTTTAAATGACAAAATAAAGACAATTGGCAGTTGCAAAGTTTAAATAGGGAATATTATGGCCACTCTAGGAACTTGATGGTATTCTTTCCATTTTGGTTTTACATTAAACTATCATATTTGATAATTAAACGAACTTGTTTTTCTCTGTTTCAGCTCTACTTAGCTGACTAATCAGTAATTTACTTTCCGCCTCATTTACTTGAAAAGAAAGGCAAATATTATGCGTGGTATACGGATAAGGCTTACAAACAAATGCACTGAAAAGACCTCTTTGCTTACATTTGAAATCAGTTTAAAAAATATAAAAATATAAAATAAGATTCTCGGTGTATTTTATATTTCTTTATTGTTCTTAGTGTTTTTCCCTCGTAATTGATAACCCCATTTTCGTCTACCTCAAGTTCAAACTGCTACTTAGCTGCCCAATAAACCGCAGATAAGAACGCCCTAATCAAGGCGCCTTGGTCAAGTTTTCGGACTCGATTGCGCAAAGAACCTCAGTGGTGATTACGCAACGGTCCGTGGATCGCAGATCGCAGATCGCAGATCGCAGATCGATGGCGATGGGCCAGCTGCCCAGTTGCACTTTTATTGATCAACACCTGCCAACGGGGCCACACAAAACAGTCACTGGGATTGTGCTGCTATTGAATGCCGTTAATTGATGTTGTGTTTTTGTTTTGGCATTTTGCCCGGCCACTTGTCGGGCTTTTAATAATGTCTTTTCTGGTCGGCCGGCTTGTAAAGGAGCGACATCGTCCCACTTTACGCATTTTTGAGCAACCGGATTCGGGTTTTGGGTATCGGGCTCGGCCAGTGAGCAAAACATGTTTAACAAAACACGTCGCATCATCCCAGACCGATGAAGAGATCTTCATCGACGCAATTGCAAGTGGGCAAAACAGCAAATAACTCCAAAGTGGTTCTGCCAGATCGGCCAAACAGTCAACAAAAACAACTGCGGTGATTCCACTTCCACGAATCCAAGACACAGGGAAAAACTTGAATGAGATGAGAACTATCTACCTTTTTTCAGTAGCAGTTTTGCTGAGTAACATATTAAGATTATGAGATTTTTTGGAGCTCGGCTTAGAGGTTTTTTTTCGAATCTTCAAAATGTGTTAAGTTTCAAGGAAGGAATGCCATTTTGCTTTTCTTTATATAAAGCGTCGATTTAATATATTTCTAAATATTTGTTTATTTTAGGAAATTAAAAATATATTGAAAATGTTTTTATGCATATTCTTTTTGATCTGTTTCTACACACAGGTGGTATCCCTGAAGACGTCTTCAGAATGATATGATATACTGCTTTTTCCTAATTCATTTTTTTCTCAAATATGTTTTTTATTTGCAGCTGGCTTTATCAGAAACTTTTGTTTCTGTGGACGTTTCCCTCACCATTTCTTCGCAATGACCTTGGCTCGTTTTCTTGCGTGTTTGGCCGTAAAATTATAAATCCAGTTTTCGATTTCCTCTCTTCTTTCACTCTCGCACAGTCGCAATTTGAACAAATTTTCGTTATATAGTTAATTGTTTTTTTCCCCTCCGCCAGTGGTTGGCAAACGGCTTTTGGTGGGGAAACCGTGATGACAACGATGACGACACAGCGGCGGCACAGCACCACCGATCTTTAGGCTTTAGTACAGAAATCAGCACCACCGGCGGCAGTAAACTGGACTGTCCGGTGGGGAAGATGGCATGCAGTGGGGCCTGACCTTTGGCAATTCGAAATGCAGCCGCCTGCAACTTTGGCAACACTCGGTGTGCGATTTCAAAACGATCCCGAGTCGGCGTTTAGCATTTTCATTGGGCTGAGCTCAGCTCAGCATAGATTTGAATTGATTTTGAATAAATTGTTCGGCAGGGCTGCGACCTGTCGCATTAATTTGGCTTTCTTCCCCTCCGAAGTCCGCTGAATTTATTGAGGAGCTGGAATTTAAAAGCGACTCTTTTGTCTGAGAGATTTCAAGGTTATAACCCAGTTTCTGCCAGGGTGCGTTCATTCGTTTTGCGTTGTCTTCTTTTTGGCAACAGTGTTTTATGGTGAGAAAGAAACCGAAAACCCAAACTGGGACTGGTACTGAGATACTGAAACTGAATCTGAAACTGAAACTGACACTGAAACTAAAACGAAAATCGAATTCGATCCGATTCGAATCGTGTTCAATACATTAACCGGCCTTTTGATAAAAGCTGAGAAACCGAGAGATGTCCGGCGATAACAATGGGCTTGTCCTTGGCTCCGTTGGGAACTGAACTTGCCACTAAATGCAGGCCAGCTGCGTTTAATGACATTTACAAATTGGGCCAGGCAGATATAATTAAAAATACATCAGGGTTGTGCCATTTTTCGGCACATTTCGCATGCAAATCAAATCTCCACTTAACGGGGTTGCTTCTGCTTTTCAGCTATTCAGCTCTTTAGCTTTTTGGTATTATTTGGGATCTCGGTTGGCGAGGGTGCCAGTGTTAGTGCCACGTGAAATGGCCATAATTAAAAATACATCTGGGCGGCATGTGGATTTTATGTGTGTCCAAGCTGGACCGAAAACCGAAGACCGAAAACCGTACCGCAATTGAAATCGAAAGTGAGCTGGCGAAGTCAACAACCTGTGCGTGTTTGTTGCCTTCAATTCGGTGCAAAACACCCAACTCATTAACTCAGCATCTTAGGTGGGAATTAATTATGCAGATTTATTCATTGTGTTGCGATTTCAAGTGTGGTAAAATGCAGCCCGCCTAATGAAGGTGTGTGCTGCCAATGATGATGATGATGGGTTGATGGGTTGATGGGTTTTGGGTCTTGAGTCTTGGGTTTGGGACTTCGAGACTCTGGGCGGTGGCTCTGTGCCCGATTGGGGAACACCCTAAAGCTCTTCCACTCAACTTCAGTTTTTGATCTGACAAATTAATCTCCGACGAAATCACTTGGGCTTCCGCCCTGGGAGAAACATTAGCTTTGGAAGTAAGCACTTTTCAGCGGATTTCGATTTTGAAAGTGAATTTCACTGATCATTGACCTCGGCCTGTGGTTGCGTGTAATCGGTCGAGACCGAGGCCTGCCACTCGGGGATTACATAAATCCGAAATTAGTTAATAAATGAAAACTGTAAGCTGTGAAATGAGAAATAAGAAATGCTATTGTTCGATATACTGAAATCATGGCGTTACGTTTCGATAAAACGCTTGGCCGCTGCACTGCCGGCTGCAGTTTTCCACTGACCCGCGGCTTTTCAGTCCCCATTTGGCCGGGTCCGCGGGGTCGGTCAACGAAATTGGCTTATGTAAAAAGCACTGCCATCGGCCGCCATAAGCTAAGTGACATAAAAATTAACGGAAGACAAGGTGAGCAAACACTCAAGACAATGGTCGGGCCTGCGAGCCAAGTTAACGTTAGTTAAGTAATTATCTTGTTGCTAAAATGATGGACTAAGTGCAGGATGGTCTGTTATTTCATGGGTCCAGAGCTGAGGTCACCAATTAACACTGATTAAACCCGATGACATGGCGTTAACCTAAAGTAATTGCAGACTAGTTCAATGTTTTTATACCCGTTACTCGTAGAGTAAAAGGGTATATTGTAACAGGGAGAAGGAAGCTTTTCCGACCCTATAAAGTGTATATATTCTTGATCAGGATCACTAGCCGAGTCGAACTGTCCGTCTGTCCGTCCGTATGAACGCTGAGATCTCGGAAACTATAAAAGCTAGAGGATTGGCATTTTGCATGCATATTCTTGGAGTTCCTACGCAGCGCAAGTTTATTTCAAAATGGTGCCACGCCCCCTCTAACGCCCTCAATCGCCCTACACCATTTTTTGAAAGGTGTCTGGCGCCCACACCATTAAAGATTTTGGAAAACTAAAAATGCAGTTTTATTGTGACTATCAATACCTATCGAAATGTAGAAGAAATTTTTCAAATCGGACCATTCGTTAAAAAGTTATGCCTGATCAAAGATTTTATATATCTATCTCCCTCGCACTCCCTTAGCTGAGTAACGGGTATCTGATAGTCGGGGCACCCGACTATAGCTTTCTCTCTTGTTTCTAATGCATAGTATCTAAATAAATCTTAGATTATGAGATATAAAAATGTCAGTACTTTTGAATATTATTTTTTATTAAATAATATTATCAATAATAATAAATATTCTCAACTGAATGGTATCTTATATTTATTATAATGTTCATTAAAATTAATAACAAATCATAAGCTATGTAAGACGATATTTAACCACCTCAACTTTTTTAAATTTAAGAAATTTGTATTTAAAATTAAGGTTTGATCTTGAGTTTATGGCTCACAACCCGTCATACCTCAAGCCCATTAAAACTTATAAAAATTAAATTTATTTTACATATAGAAAGCAATAAGGCATTCCTCGGTTTGGTGGATAGGTGTGGGTTTTATTTCATAAATTAGGAACACGATCATTTTCTTTGGATTAACTGATTATCTCTGAATTGTATTAAATATTTGCCCATTTTGTTTAAAGCCTTTTTACATTTAATATGTTTCTACCATCCTTTCAAAAAAGAAAATGTTTATTTTTCCTTCCCTTCAAAAATATTGTGTGAATTAGTTTTCCCAATAGTTTTCCTTGGCCAAGTCCGGCCTAGACCTTGCCTCTAACCTAGGTTCTCGAGCATTTGCATCTAACCTTAGCCAGCATTATTGATTTTATTTATTCACTCCACCTTCGCAGGTGATATCGGAGTGACACCTAGCCTCCCAATGCAATTAACGGCCTAACTTTCCACCACACCCACCGAATTGGGTCGGAGCGAGTTGGATTTCAATGAAGCAGCATTGCAGGGGCTCATATGTAGATAGATACAAATAGGCATAATTAAATGGAAACCGTTCTAACGGGTGGTTTGGGATTCGAAAGATTCCAGTCACGAACGCGACTTGACGACAAATTACCGTTTCACAAATGCACTTGCCAAATACCCAAGAACCCGCTTGGCCAAATAAGCCAGACTAAAAATAATCCAGCGATCGCGGCTCACTCACAATCACTCAGTCTGTGGGTATCTGTGAGCTCGAGTATCTGTGAGATACAAATGGCATGCACTTACCACGTGTTTCAAGGGGGAAAGGGGAAAGGGGAAGGGAGTGTGTGGTTCGGGCCAAACAACTTTTCTTCCGCGTTGCACATGCGATGGCGATGGCGTTTGCAGACTACAGACTACATACTACAAACTACAGACAACTGCAACCGCACCCACCCACAAATGGCCTGCTAAAATCAACAATTAAAACCGCTCACAATCTCCCGCCTGCATCTGATGCAATTTTAGCATTTTTCAAATATTTTTTTAATTTTGCACTCGCAAATTGCTATGATAGTTTTAACTGGACACAGTAGACGGCAGAATTTCAAACCGCTCTGGCATAATTTGGCATTCAATTGGCTGGCTACGCCTCGGTGCAGAATAAAAAGACCCACGAATACAGCTGCACGGGAAACTAGTTTCTAGACCCTAGGAGAACCCGAAAAATCTGGGCTCCGGCTCCTGAAACAAAAGCAAGAAATAGCTAACTGGGCTATGAGTAACTATCCGAAACCGCTATTGAAAGCGAAAGCATAGCTGACAAGGTAGCTCACTGGTTTTCGCTGCAGTTGATCCAGTAGTTGTTGTGGCTGCTGCTTTTGCACTTCTAAAACTGGTTCGCCGTCTGGACATGTAGGCAGCCAGTCGCAAGTCTTCTAGCCTCCACTTCAATAACACACGGGCCCAGCCAATTCGACTCACCCGAACTCGGCTGAACTCGAGCCCAACACAGGGAAAAATGTTCAAGCAGACTCGGTGTTTACACTCTTTAGTTTTCAGCCAGTCATAAGTGAAAAAGTTGGTAAAGTAAAATTTCTCTATACCCAACTTAGCAAAACTCGAAGTCTCTATAACTCGAACTAGTTTTTTAAGCAATAGGAAGCACACCTTCACTTTTTAACGGTGATTTTAGATAATATTTTAAAGGTCGTTTAATCTGAATTTGATTATAGAATATTTAAAATTGTGTTTTCTAAGATTACTCTAATTGTATAGCTCACGGTAATAGGTCAAAAAGCCATTTAGCTGAAAACACGTTTTATCTAAAGAAAAATTCTAAAATAAAGTGAGAAAATATATTTACATAGCTACCATAGAAATAAAGCCATATTTTATACAAAAGTCTTTCTAATAAATATAAGATTTCTCAGAATTGAATTATTTATTAGGTAAAACTGAAGACAAATTACATTTTTAATGCCTTTGTACTCGTTTAATTGGTTTATCCCCTACAGATACTTTTTGCTCAGTGCTCTGGGTTCGACTTGCCATCATCGTCAGCTGTAATTTTTCTGCAGCAGGCGCTGACTGTAATTTCATATTCTTCCTGCATTCCGAAACCTTGAATCACATTTCTTGCATTTAATTGCAGACATTTTTTGCGATTTTGCCATTTTGCTTCTTGCCACTCGAAGGCGCCGCTGAGTGGCTGCCGTTGACCGCCGAGCTGGGTCAGTTTTAATAGCCGCAGCCGCAACAACACATCGGGCAAATAGCAGCCGCAACAAAAACAACTGGCTGGCCTACCTTTTACTGGCACGCACTGCATTCGAGATGACGGCCTGTTTTAAATGCCAGCCAGTCGAGTGACTGTGACTATGGGCTAAATGGCTAAATGGCTCTCGACGTTTGTTTATTTTTATTTACTTGGCGGGGCGCGGGCGATCGATGCATAATTCGAATTGCATTGCCGGCCACCGGTTGACCATCGCATTAGGAAATCATGCTAATGGAGTTGATTAACTTTGGGCTATGAGTTTCGCCTGCAACAGCCAACGCGGCGTATACGCAATTTTTAAATTGGTCACAGTTAGCAAACAAACTAAATAGGTATACATATTTTTATTGATATGCTGATTTAAATATTTCATAATTTCCCTATTATAGCTTTAGTGAGAACAAATTTTACTTTAAGTATATGACGCCCGAATTACATAATATTTATTTAAGGATTAGTGTTGGAAAATCTATTAATAAATAATTATAATAAGTGTTATCTGTGTAAACTGAAAAAAGGACAGTCTGTAACTTAAATGTAGTTATAGAGTTCTATAATATTGAAGTAAATCTTCTCGTTAGCAGGAAGTCGAGGCAGCACTGTCAGCTAGAAAATAAATAGACAAATAGAGTATAAATAAACAAAGACTCGAGTAAAGTGGAGCTCGCATGATTCATTCGCAGAAAAGGTGAAGTTCAGCCATGAACATAACTACGTATCTTTCGGATTGCAAGATGCCGTGCCCTCAGCCGTGATTAGTTGCAGATACAAATTGAATGCTAGTTGCCCACACTCACACACACACTCACAAATACAGTGCTCTGAACTTTTTCAGGCAAAAATTCCATTTGCAACCCCCACCTTAAAAAAGTACATAAAAAAAAATAATAAAGAAAAGGAAAAATGCAAAGCGCAGGCAGCCGGAGTGAAAAAAAAGAGTAAAAAAAGATCAATTGACAAATGGTTTGGGCCACAAAACAATAGACGCCGGCGTCGACGTCGGCAGCTCGGTCGGCGTCGCTGCCTGCATACAAAACAGGTAAGTTGTGGGCAAGCAAAGGTGGAAAAAGGCCAGAGAGAGTGAAAGAGAGAGGGTCGGCCACGTAGCGAGCGAAAAGCTGGCTGCTACGAATACCGTTGCAATGCCGCTGCCTCAGCCTCAGCCGCTGCCTGCGTCGACGCCAACGGCGACGTCGACGTCTGGATTGTTCGCGACGTTGCGCATGCGCAGCGGTATAAAAAGCTACCGCTCCACCAGAAACCACACACATTTCAAGTCGTCGGTGCCAGTGGAGCGCAGTTTTCAGTTTCAGTTTTCAGTTTCAGTTAAGAGCTAACAGTTTCAGTTTCAGTCTCAGTTTTTTCAAGTGCGGTTCCGTCGGTTCAAGTCCCGATCCCAACCAACCAAAAACCAAATAACTACGCTCGCAAAATGAAGAAGTTTTTCGTGGTGTTTGTGGCATTATTCGGAGCCGGTATGTATCTTTAGCTAGCTAAGTGAAATGAATAATGGCGAGTGGAAAATGGCAAATGGCAAATGGACAAATGCTTTTCCGCTTGCGCAACATGAAGGACACTTGAGTGCTGAAAATCAGTGTGCAAAAATCGAGAGTGTGCTTGTGCAACGACGGGTAAATCAACTATCACTGCTCCACTTTTACCAGCGATCGAAAATGAAACGAAGTCGAGCAGCGAAAAGCGAAAAGCGTACAGCCGAGCAGAGGGAAATGTAATTGAGCAAGTCCCAGCCCAGCCTGAGTTTTCCACGCAGATACACAGTTACACAGTTACAGATACGGTTACGATGCACAGTATCTGTATCCATGCATCTGTGTATCTCCGCATCTATTGGTTTGGCTCAGTTCGCTTGGTTCGATTTCATTACCTCATCGAAGCCGCCTTAAAAGCTGGGAGAGGTTACAACAGCGCCGATCGTCTGGCTCGGCTGCAACTCGATTGCGAAATCTGGCTCGGTGTTGTAAGCGATATTTAGATTCGGGCGGCATTAGATAACCAGCTGAAAAACAAAATGTTCGCATTTCAGGCGTAATTTCGCACACTCCAGTGGGGAGTGGTCAAGTCGAGATACGCCAATTCTGACATTGACATTGAAAAGCTCTTTAGATAGCCGCCCCCAAAGATGCCTAATGGATGGGATTCAACTGGGCTAGGCTCAGGAATTTTAACTACGCAACCGTCGCAGCCACTCCCCAAAATAGCCGATCCAAATCCAAACCCGTTCGCTTTTTGGTTATTCAACCTAAAAATGCTTGCGAATTGCGTGCCATGCATTTTTTCTGCCAACTCGTGCATGGCCGTAAAGGCAATTTCGCAGCTAAATTTTAATTACCAGCAATTTCCAAGTTATTAAACTTAACAACGGCCTGGAAGATAAAAGCCTTAATGGGCCCATTTTGATGAAAAGCCGCCGAGCATTGTCAAGTTCAAGTTGGCATTAATTATGCAATGGCACTTGCCAGTTCAACTGTTTGTTCGCTTCTTCGATTTTTTCGATCGACTTTAAAGACCGGACTCCCTTTAAGTGGGGGTCGAAACAGTTACAGCCAGCCTGCTAATCACGGCGAAAAACAATTTAAACGGGCCAAAGACTTCCGAAAAACGAGAGCGCACACAATAAATTTCCGCATTCGACTCTTGATTATATATTTTCCCTTCTTGCGGTTCGGTATCAAAAACTAACACCAACCGCAGCAGCAAAAAAAGAATGTGGCCAAAGACAAACAAAATACATTTTGCCATTTTTCTATTTTCCTATTTTCCTGTTGCCTGTGTGGCAGCGAGTCATGCTTGAAAAGTTTTTATTTTGCGGCAGCGAAATCAAACGAAAAGGGCCGCTTCAACCGACATGCAACTGGGTGTGCCGAATTCTATAGGTTGCATTAGGCCAGCACACACGCGCCGGGCTATCTATGCTGATTTATGGCCAACAGCGGGCAGGGCCAAAATGCAGCGCTTTTAAAACTCAATTTGCATGCCACTTTTGGCGGCGACCGCGAAGCTTCGAAAATCAATTTTTCTCAGAAGCGCCGGCGTCGATGCGTTAAATTTGAAAAAAGTCATATCTATTCGGCGGTAAATACACGAATTGCGGCTAAGTCGCCTTCTTGGGCCAACGGATTTATTGTTCGATCGGTGACAAGCCAAAACTATTGGGGATTTCGAGTAAACCCCATGTAAAAAATGCAAAGCATACGGGAAACTTTTGTAGCTGAAAATATTACTTAACTTGTAAAAAAATAAATATTTCTTTAAGGAAAAGAATGGTAGAGATATACCTTTAAATAAAATATTTTAACTAGATAAATCGAATTTTTTTAAGGAAATATTCCTCCTATATTCAATCCATAATATTATAGAATTGGTCGGCCAATACATTCCGATATTTGCACGATATTTTCTGCGCACTTCGCAGCCAACAACTATCGGGCAATAGACAAACAATGGGCAAAACAATTCAAACGCAGATTAACCCACATACGGAGCAGGCCGACAACAATGTGGGCAAATATTTAAATATCATTACGATGTTGTCGGCGCACCGTATGCAAAACTGTTTTTGGAAGACGGCAACATTTAGCGGAAATGCTCGAGTGCTGTTGTTGCCGGGTAAATACCTAACGGGCCAAAGGCTCCCCAACGAAACGTGCTTAAATGTCAGCAATTTTCTTGATTTATACGGCGGCGATGTCTTGCCAGACAAGAAGACAAACAGCGATAAAAATAACACCACACCACAGTCGGAGTTACAGCCCGGCAAATGATAGATACACACTTGTGCCGTCGAGTGCCGAGTGCCGAGTGCCTCAAAAAGAGGCAACCTGCGATTGCGATTGGGATTGGGATTGTGATTGCAACCGCAGGAGCTGGCGGCGATTATGGGTCCGTGTCCTGGTCCTTCATAATGCCTCTGAATTTGTTTGCTAGCATGCCAAATGCCAATGCCCCGCCCTTCTCAGCGGGTCATTGCTCTGATACGGGTATTTATGGGCCGACAACTGAGTTGGCCGGCATGCAAGGGGAATTTGTCATCATTTGTCACGTTGCGATACGACTATCAGCCCTGCAAGGCGACTCGGAAAAGGATACTCTTCTCATCAGCTCTAATATCAATACGCAAGTATCACTCGCATCTAATTACAGAAAAAGGCAATGAATTATTGAAAATCGCTCGGGCAATTGCAATTTTGCCATTTTGCTAACGCAGTCATTTGTTAATTTTAAATTATGAATTCATTTGCATCTTGACAGTGTCTGTCATTTAAGTAACACATAAATTAATTTCATTAAACCGAACTTTATGGAGTTTGTAATTTGTGCCAGGCCAGTGTTGTGTACATTTTTGGTTAATTAAATGATTATGTTAATGGACGAGCGGATGTACGAATGATAAACAGCAACTGGGGGTCGGCCAATGCCAATGGTGTGCAATCAACCAATAAGACCAACACAAATGTCGGTTTAACTGTTAAAATGTCAATAAAAATGTATTATTTAAATGCACATAAACAGCGACACCCATCCGCATTGTTTGCGCCAAAGGAGCAAAAAATGTAATTAAGCGCTCCGCGCTGATAGATAAACCAATTATGGCCAAACAGTAAATTAAATAGCATGCCACACCAGGCAATCAGTCTAACTAGCTTATAAATAATTCGCTGGCTCACGTGGTCGCTGCAGATTGTGCTACATATACTGTATACTGTATACTGCATTGGCATGCCGGTCAAACTATTTATTTCCAAGGTGCGCCGGGCGGCACCGTCGAGAACAAAAGACAGTTCGATTGCCAGACTTCAGAGTGGGTTAGTAGTTGGTCTAGAATCTGGCCGAACCGGTTCTTAACGAGAATGTGGGCTAGCCGGGGTTTTGGCTTTCGTTTTCATTCGTCTTGCGGTCTGCCTCTACTCAAAGCTAATTTAGCCGTTATGTCATGTCAACAGAATCTCAGCTCTTGTTAGATAATGGATAAAGTAGCGCGTGATATGGTTAGATGCTATCGCTTTTAACCGAATTCCGGCTTAATGTTAAGTATGTGAGTCACTTTTTGGGTTGGACCGTTGGTATGGCAAAATGCTTTTAAGGATACCTAAAATACCCAAAAATTCCCCTAGCAATAAAATCATTTTAAAAGGTTTTTATACTGCTTTACATTTTTAATGAAATTTAATACTTGAGAAATATTATTTAAGGAGTGCTATCAAAAACCTTGTTGCTAGTTTCCTTGCCATTAGGCTTAGCAAAATATTACGCATACGCACTGTGCGCCAGGTGTCTCAGTAATTGCTTAGAAAACATGTGGCCGGAAGCACACACAGCTGTAAGTGCACAATCATTGCCCGCAGCATGTGCGTGTGTGTGTGTGTGCGAAAGCATTAGGACTGCGGTCCATTCCTGCGGCTGTTGCAGAAAACAACCTGCCAGATTGCACTCTTTCCGCACAGTTGCAGGTGAAACAAAGTTACTGCAGCTAGAGTGGCGAAGGCTACTTGGCTACCTGGCTAAGTGCTCGCCAATGGCCGTCCTCGAACCATGAAACGCCCGGCTAATTGATGTCGCAGACTAATCTCACAAGACTCCCATAACAAGCGGCGATAAATTAGAATTCCTTGAATTTAAAAATTATAACAAACGTGCCAGCTGCGTTATTAAATTCAAATTTAAACTGAAGCTGCGAACAAACTGCGTAATTAACAAAATTACAATAAACAAATGCGAAGCGCAAAACCTACAGCGAATAAACAAGGTATGGTTGTTTTTTTGCGAATCGGAACTGGCTAAATGACTGCCTAAGCCAATCATATATGTATGGCAAAAATAAATACGCAGCGAAAATAACAGTTTTTAATTAAAGTGGGCAAATAATTTTATGGATGCCACAGTTTGGATTTATTCGACGCTCTTTCGCGAGCGTGGCCACTGCGTAAATGTAAATGTAAAATTTGATATTTGATTAGTTTACACACAAAATGAAAATTGCATGTTGTTTATGCTGGCCAACGAATCAGTTGATTTTTCTATGTTTTCATTCAATTGTTGCATTCATGCGGTTTCCCAGGCGCTTTGCACCTGCTTTTGTGGCGCCCAACGTGGGGCCAGTCCGCGAGCCTTATGGCGCCCAACGTGGGGCCTGACCCCGGACTTAGCATACGGCTTAGGCAATTGATGCGCACTTTTGATTGAACAGTGAACAGTGAACATTGAACATTGAACATTGGAAATGAAACGTGACCGCAACTCTGCGGCTTTGCAATTAGATTATCACACACACACATGGGCCATCGATGGGCGGCGAAATTCTTTTCAATGCCAGACTGCACGTGGGTAATTATTTTTTGACTGCTGCCATTTGATTTTCTATGCCAAATATATAGAAAATGCCGGCAAATACCGCATTAGTTAGTTGTACAAATGCAATTTAGTTCGTTACGCCCTGCGGTTGCATTGAGCTCAGCTTCCACAAAAACAGACGAGCGAGTGGTGCAGATGTAGATGCGAAAGGAGGTGGCAGGGGATAAGTCCTTGGTGGCGCATTTCAGGTGCTTCAACTCTCTGTCACAGGGTTCGGTGTAATTCCATACCCAAAAACGAGGGAGAGAAAACAAAAAACATCACACGAAACAAAAGTAAATGCAGTTGGCCCTGAGCTGTCAGCGATCCGTGTGTGTCTGCGACTGCTGAAAGTTGCCTTCGAGATTTATTGGCAACCGTCGTCTCTCTGTCAGACATCAGACTTTTTAAAGTGAATGCCTTTTGGGCCAGATGACAAATGGCCATGCCCAGCGTCATCATCGTCGAGCTCGCCTTGCCATCATAATGATAATAAGCATCTTGGATACGTGTGTATCTGCATCTGCTTGGCTTGCGCAATCGTTGGGATTCCTTATTTCGTCTATGATTTTCCTTGGAATGACTGTTTGGGTTCATTTGTAACTCAAATTTTTGGGCAACAATGGGAAAATGAAAGGCCACGTGTCGTACGTTAGATTACATAAGAAAAGAATCGCCATTGACACATAGATTTTTGTACACTCAATCAAGCGGACCGTGTTCTTTTACTATATCCAATTATAATTTTAACACATTTTTTATCAAATTCGTATCTTTGTTACAGCTGTGGCCCAAAGTAGCTTTAAATGTCCCGACGACTTTGGATTCTATCCACACGATGCGTCCTGCGACAAATACTGGAAGTGCGACAACGGCGTTTCCGAGCTGAAGACCTGCGGCAACGGTCTGGCCTTTGATGCCACAGACTCAAAATACCTCACCGAGAACTGCGACTATCTGCACAACGTGGACTGCGGCGATCGCACAGAGCTGGGTAAGTTGTCACTGTATGATACAAATATAAAGCCTATTACAAATAATAAGGATTTTATTTTTGAAAATCAAGCTTATATTTAAAATTCTTTATAATATTTATTCTATTTATTTTTAATAGAACCCCCTATTACCACTCCTCACTGCTCCCGCCTGTACGGCATCTTCCCCGATGAGAACAAATGCGACGTTTTCTGGAACTGCTGGAACGGCGAGCCCTCCAGATACCAGTGCTCCCCCGGATTGGCCTACGATCGCGATGCTCGCGTGTGCATGTGGGCTGATCAGGTGCCCGAGTGCAAGAACGAAGGTGGGTTGGAAATACTCAAACAAGTGCTAGACCAAATGACTGAATAATCTCCTGATTTCAGAGGTGGCCAACGGATTCTCCTGCCCCGCAGCCGGTGAGCTGGCCAACGCTGGATCCTTCTCGCGCCACGCCCACCCCGAGGACTGCCGCAAGTACTACATCTGCCTGGAGGGCGTGGCCCGCGAATACGGATGCCCCATCGGCACAGTGTTCAAGATTGGAGACAGCGATGGCACTGGCAACTGCGAGGATCCCGAGGATGTTCCCGGATGGTAAGTTGGAATTTATTTTAGCAATTGCTCCCTAGGCTGGCACGTTTTTGATTTGTCTTGCTTTGCACTCCGAGAATTCCACAATCAAACTGAACAGGGTTGCAGGGATCGTCGTTTTCCCATTTATAATTAGAGATTCCGGTTCTGATAAATTAGTTTTGAAAATACGAAATTTCCCTTCCGATAACTGGTAAGCCCTTTCTCTATGAAAGTCCAAATGTCCAAGTATTACACCTAAGTCTCAACGTCCTATAACAACAAAAGCTTAAATTTTAATTAAGGGATACCATAGAAAATGTGATACAATTTCTTGCGATATTTCTGTGTCACCCCTTTTGATTTTATGAATTAGAGGGATTCAAACGATTCCCAAAATTCCTATACTAGTTTGAGGTTTTCTGCCACGCTTGCACCACTCAGCACCCATCACCTACCACCACACTCCTCACCCTCTAAACTTGCACTCTCCACTGTCTATACTCAGTACATATCACATATCACATCTCACATATCCATATCTCTGGCCTATTCTGACATATCTCTTTACCTTGGTCCCATTTACAATTACAGCGAAGACTACTACGGCGATCTGGATTTGAAGAGCATCCGCAAGAGCGAGCTTCTAGCTGGATTGAACAGTGAAGGTCGCACTAAGGGCGCGCAAAAAACCAAAGCTGCCTCCTCCTCCTCCTCATAAACATAACAACTACAACAAGAACCTACAACTTTAACAACAATAACTAAACAACAACAGCAACTACAACTACAACTACAAAACAATACAACAAGATCAATCAACTCAGATCCCCAGTTCCCATCCTGCCAAAAATCCAAACCCTCACATCACCAATCAAATGAAAATCAAACGAGATAATACTCAGCCTCAAGTCGAAATTCGAATCACATCAAAAACTATTTTCCTGCCATTTTCGTTCTTCTCAGTTGACTTCTGTACTGTGCTTCTAATTTATGAATCTATAAATCTCTCTCGTTTCGTCTGAGTCAAACTGTTGCTATCTCTTCATGTTTCTGTTTTCAACAATTATAAAACATATCGAAATTGCCACGCAAATTTAGGCTCGAAGAAAATGACACAAAATTTTGTAAACAAAATATAGAGAACATCGAGGAATGAAAGAAATCGTTCAAAATGAAGCGTAAAATTTAGAGATTTGTACATTTAAGTGATCCTTGTTTATAAGCTTATAATTTTATTTTATACATAAAAACAAAAAACAAAAAAATATATAAAAAAAAACAAACAACCTGATTGTCTTCATTATCAATTCATGTCTATGAACTACATGTTTTGTAATTGTCTAGTCGATTCGTGATTTAATCTGTCAATATCTATCGGCATAACAAAACGTGTTTATATCGGACCATTAGTTAATAACTTAAATTGGTTAAGTGTAAACATGGTGATAATAATTTTATAGTTTTCAATATGGATATATTTTAGGTTTAACCATTTTTGTAATGTCCTTTTAAACAATTTCTATAAGAGCAGTGAATAGCGGGTATCTCGTAGTTGGGGGAATCTTACTATATCGTACTCTCTTGACTTTTTTACTTTGTCTGTCGTTAGAGTCTGTAAATAATAAGTAAACATGAAACTTTGCCAGCCATATTTGCGGCAAATGAAAAGTTGGCTGCCATTTCGAAGCGACCAGGAAGACTTTGCCTTCGTCGCCGTTGACGTCTTTTCAAATGCACAAGAACTTTGTTAATTATTCATTAGATTCTATAAACAAAAACGCGATACAAAAACTTTAAATGAATTTTCAAATTATCAACACAATTGCAGGCAGAACCAGCAACACGCACACACACACACATACTCACAGATCTACTGGGGGGAGAAGGGAAATGGAAAATGGGAAATAGGAAGGGGGAAGGGGAAACCATGGGCAGTGGCACCTCGATAAAGGTCCTGTTGGGGCTTGAAATTGGGTAGGGCTTCCTTTGCCCCCACTAACTCATAAAAGCTAGCAACTTTAACTTTCGCCTCTGTGTGCGAATGTCTCTGGCTGTATGGGTGAACCTGCGATTGTGTGCATTTATGGCGCACTGGAAAAAAGTTTTAAAACTAATTAAATAAAAATTATAAAACTATACAAACTCAAGGCACAAGTTGTTGCTAAAGGACATTTTCTGCTCTCTCCTGTCGGTCCTTGCGTGTGTGTGTGTGTGTGTGTGTGTGTAGGATGGCTTTGTGTGTCGCATAAGCTCTTTTTGGCATAGAAAAGCCGCGTAAAGAGCTCTCGGAATTTTCGGGCAAATATGAGCATAAAGTCGCCTGCATCCATTCAGTTTGATGTTGCTCTTGGCTCAGCTCTTAATGCCACTCGCCGCCTCCCATTTCCCATTTTCCATTTCCCCCCCATGTCCTTGGTCCTTGGAACACACCACACACCAACCGCTGGATGTCATCTTTTACTTTAATATATTTTGGAATGCTCTCGTTGTGGCTGCGGGCTGGCAGTTAAGTGCAGCAAGTAAGCAATCTTCAATTAAAAGTTGCTGCTTCCCCCATTTCGCCATAAGAATCCTATGTGTCCTGCTTATGTTTGCGGCTAACTAAGGTTAGGTCCAGAAAAAAAGGGACTCACAACGGATAACGGACGTAGTACATACAAGTGTTTTCTAAACAAAAATGATTTAAGTTTAACAAAATTACACCAGTGTCCAGGGCGAAAGTAATTGCATCACTAAGAAAAAAGTTTGACATAAATAAATGACAAATTATGTATAGGAGATTAATGGGTATTAATATACCTAATTATAATTGTAATGATTGTTATGTTATTAAAGGCATTTCCTACGAATCTAACGCTATATAGACAAAAGGCAAGTAGCGAAATACGAGCTTTCTTGATTTGTTGTACTGGCTAAACCTACTTAAGACTTAAATTTCGAAGGACCAAATGCCGGTTTTTATTCTCCGTGCAACAGTGGCAACTGGGCAGCAGTCAGTTGCCAACCGCAGTGCAGATACGAGATGGGAAACACCCTGACCAACAGACACTGTGTGCGAGTTGAGTAACGGGATAGTAACTCTTGATGGATAATAGCCAGCGGACTGCTCTGTGAGTCCGTCTGCCTGGCAATGAAATCCTTTTAACATTTTGACTCTAATTAATTTTAATGATGATATAAACGCACAGGCAGAACATAAAACTAGAGAGCAGGCAAAAGTTATGAGCCGGCAACTGCTTGTCAATATATTTATATATATATAGAGCGGGGGAAAGGGCCGGGGGTACAGCATCCGAGGGATCTAGGTTGGCCAAGAAATCCCCGAAAAGAACGAGAAGCGTAAATAAATGAAAAACAATTTTGGACCACTAAACAAGAGCCATATTTTGCAGCTCCCACCCCCTCACCGACTACTGCCCCCACCATCATGATCCGCATCTTCATCAGGGCGGCGAATAAGCCGCTACATTTATGGTGCTGACTTCTCAACAAGGACCCAGAGCTGTCCTTGGTTTTTGGTCAATTCCATTTAATTTAATTTAATAGCCTTGCGCTTTTTGTCATTCGCTGCCCAGATCCGCACACACAGCGCGCATTTTATATGAAGCCAAGTGTTCAGATCCACACAGAGAAAATAGTAGGAGTTAGGAAATCCATTTTTTCAGTTTGGCTAAATAACTTGATTGAACTAGAAAGAAAAATCAATTTTTTTTATATTTGAATTATTTATTTTCATACTTACATTTTTAAAATTTATAAAAGTATTTATTACGTTTAAAAAAATCATGTTTAGTTATTTTTGTTTAATGATTTTTATATAAATTTAAATCCAGTTTATTATCTTTATCGGAATTCAAAAGTAATATTTAAAAATTTAAAAACTCAGCCCCATTTATTCCGACATTTTTTATAAGTGAGCCGGAGTGTGGAGGACGAGAGGACATGCATGTCCTGGTAGCAAAAGCGTGCCTCGCCTGCTCATCGCCATCGCACTTGTCCTTGTTGCCTGCGCTTTAAAGGCAATTTGTTGTTCGCTGATAATGTTGTTATTGCGGCCAGAAGGCAGCCCAACCAGCTAGCGTCTTTTAATCCTTGACGTCCTGTTGCTTTGCTCTGTCTCTCTCTTCCTTTCGACCTCCCCCCGTTCGCGCTATTCCATTTTATCTGGTCAGGCCACAAATCCTTGTGAGCGGGCTGAACCCCTCCCGTCCACCGCAGTGCTCGTAACAAGATTTTAACATTATTATTTTTAATTACGGCTTTAATAAATATTTCCTTTGTCAATTTACAACACAAGTTGAGTCGCTGCTCGGTGCTTGAGCAGAAACCCAGGGGAAAACGAAACAGAAGTTGGACGCACAAAAATAAAATTCTTGTTCGTTACCTAATCAAATTCTCTTGACTTGTTAACCATGTACATACATGGCATAAATTCCTCGGAGCGTGACTGCCAAGAGACAAAGCAATTTAATTAAACAAATCAGAGCCGGGCCAAGAAACCCCTAAAACCGAAATTTCCCTTTGACTGCTATTTAACAAGAATTTTTATTTATTTAATACTTCCCGTTTCTGCTTCTTACAGCGAGGATTACTATGGCGATGTAGACCTAAAGGCTCTGAAAAAATTGGGCTTTTAAAAATACACACAGAGACTCATAGCACACACACAAAATTTAAGTCACGGCAGTTTGAGGCCTGAAAGTCAATGCAGAAGGGCAAGAAGAGAGGCGACAAAAGGAGCCGAAGGATGGCGAAGGATCAGAAGGAAACCACAATAACAGTGGGCTTAAAATGCTTGCCACACATACACTCAGAAAAAAATCCATGGACCTGGACTTCTTAGGAAAGAATGCTTCGTTCTGAACCTATCTCTTTAATGAATATTATAGATTCTTGACTCAGATGGGAAGTATGCTAAATAAGGGCCAATCATATTTTATTTAAGCACAAAACTTTGCCACATTTTGCCAATCTTTTGTTCTTAAATAAACCACGGCACTTATTTAGTATTTTATTAGGTATGCTATACCTCCTATCAAACTAAGAGTCAAGCACTTAATATATTTCTTAAAGATAAAAACGCATAGGCCAAGAATTTTGTTTTCTTGATTTTTTCCAGTGCAAACACATAGCCACACAAACACACGCATACCACAGGCATAAAAAAGTGAAAAGTATGCACACAGAATACATAAGAATCGTACAGTTGCTTTTAAAGACTGAGCACAGAATAACCCCAAAAACAAACCGATGGAGAAATAGTCGAAAGTGCACCACAGCATCTTTAAGTTGAAGTAATAATTAAAGTAACCAATTACATTAGCTCTGGATCGAAGCCCCTTATGCTTCGCAGGAATTCGGAGAAACCTTTGATGAGACGGTGGCGAATTCCGCGTATTCCATGGTTACCACAGTGGCCGCAAGTCAAATTTAACTTATTTAACTAAATACTCAAGAAACCACACACACCCCGCCCACAATCCCCAGACTCTCTAATAACTTCAATGTATTGTACATAAATAGATACAGTTTAGGATCTAAGTTAACAGCTATGTAAACGTGAAATAAAATTACACTTTTTGTTTAAACTTTTTATACCCGTTACTCGTAGAGTAAAAGGGTATATTGTATTCGTGCAAAAGTATGTAACAGGGAGAAGGAAGCTTTTCCGACCCTATAAAGTATATATATTCTTGATCAGGATCACTAGCCGAGTCGAACTAGCCATGTCCGTCTGTCCGGCTGTCCGTCTGTCTGTCCGTCTGTATGAACGCTGAGATCTCGGAAACTATAAAAGCTAGAGGATTGGCATTTTGCATGCATATTCTTGGAGTTCCTACGCAGCGCAAGTTTATTTCAAAATGGTGCCACGCCCCCTCTAACGCCCTAAACCATTTTTTGAAAGGTGTCTGGCGCCCACACCATTAAAGATTTTGGAAAACTAAAAATGCAGTTTTATTGTGATTATCAATACCTATCGAAATGTAGAAGAAATTTTTCAAATCGGACCATTCGTTAAAAAGTTATGCCCGATCAAAGATTTTATATATCTATCTCCCTCGCACTCCCTTAGCTGAGTAACGGGTATCTGATAGTCGGGGCACCCGACTATAGCGTTCTCTCTTGTTAATGTTTTTAGTTTGGCTGCAAAAAATGAGTATTTTTAAATGGCTTACCATTTTAATGCTTTATATTTATAAAAAAACAGTGTTATATTTAATCTATAAACTTAAACTCGTTTACTCTTTAATATTTGCTGATTGGTTTTATTTACAAAAAAAAAACTTATCAATTCTCTGAAATTGCTTTTATAAAATCACTTTTATGACCTTCCTCCCTGCTATTATTTTTCACAAGGCTGTGTGCATATATTTTAATCAGCTGAGTAGAACTTGGATTTTTCATTTGGCTGATATCCAAAAGCTCTTGGCCACAATTTACCAGGCATCGAGCTAGCTAGCTGGCTGACCGCAAAACACAACACGCATACGCACTGTTTGCCAAGCAAATAGCAGCAAAATGCCCTAAACCAAAAAACAAGTAAATAAACAAAGCCGTACAAAATATACAAACTCACACAAAATTGATAATTATTGGAGACTCGGCTCGGAGCAGCAGGCTTCTGGCAACAACAATGCAACCGATGCACACAAAGGACGCGTGGGGAGAATCCTGGCGAAATGGGGGAAAATGTGGAGAAATGGGAGACAGGGGAGGGGCGGGTCAGAGGGCGAGCTCTAACGACGCACAAGTGTAACATTAGCCTATGAAAAGATTGAAAAGCGGCTGCAACAAAAGGGGATGTTGCATGCTGCAACGGGAAGACATGCTGTTGCATGTTAATTGAAATCAATAAGTGGAACACACAGCCACCATCAGGAAATCCCACACCATCCGAAAACCCACCCAAAGCCCTGCGCCTGGCTATCAACAAGTACACAGTGAGAAACTAGGGATATCTTAGCATATGCCACCAAAACTATAATAGTTCATATTTATTAAGATAACCAAAGTAAACATCGACGAAAAAGAAATGAACTTGAAAATAAAAAAAAAAAACTATTTAATCTATTTTTCAATGGTACAATAGTTTTTGTATTTATATTATTTATTTAGCTTAGTTCAGACTAGTGCATTTTAAGCTTGCCTAATTTTGTTCAGTGTATTTGTGTGTGTGAGAGTGTGGTCGCAATGGCGGCCAGGCGCCCGAACCAAAGGCAGCAACAACAATGGACAACAGCAACACCAGTAGCAGCAGTACCAACAACACAATGGTTAGTTATCGAAGTAAATGTGGTAAAGTAAATTATTTGCCCAACGGCTAATGACAATGGCATTGGCAACTACAACAGCAACAACTCCAGCAACAACCAATGGCAGTACACAACAACAACATGGCCAACACTCTCATATCCTTTTTTATTTATTATTTAGGCAGATGGCAGTTGCATTTTTTCCATTGCCAGCTGCTGCTACATTAGTTGTGGACTCGGCCAGACGTAAATTATGCATTGTTATATTTAGAATATTTCCATGGATATACCTCTCACAGAGAAAGAAATATTTAAAGAAAACCTGAAGATCTTTCAAGCTCCAAAAATTGAAAGTTTTAAATTTAGAATACATTTCTAAATCTAAAAATATTGTTAGAATGCAATAAGTTACAGTGCAAATAACCTTAAAATATTATCAAAAAGTAGTTTAATATCTTGTGTGAAACTTGAATTTACAATTCAACATTTTTAGATTATACCTATTAGATTAAAGTTATCAAGGTTCGTTTACTTTTTCGCTCTGCAATCCTATTCTTTTTGGCCCGATCCTAGCTTGTCTTGCCCGGTTTCTAGACCGGGTCTTCCTGGCCAGCGACGTGATGGCAATTACTCCAACTCCGACACCGACTTTGGGCCTCCGGTTCGGCAACAACAACTGCCGCATTGCAGTCGCTTGTAGTTGCTGCTGCAAATGGCTCGTATAACGTGCAAAAACTGCAACGGCAACTGCAACAACAAAGCAACAGCAGCAACACGAACTGCAAAAGCAACATCAACAGCAATACACGGCAAATGGCAGCAAAGAAAATTATGCTTGCAATAACATTTACATACATGTGTGTGTGTGCGTCAGGTCGGGAGTGTGGTGTTTGCCAAATTTATACGCCAATCGTCGCTTGCGGTGGCCAACAAACCAACAAGCCAACAAAGCAACAACCTAACAGGCCAGAGGTCACAATTTCGTTTCAAACATTTTCCCAGCTCAACATCAAAGGCGCCGAATGGAAGGCACAATAGGGTCTCGAGAATAAACAGCGCGTGTAACAGAATGTCGGGCAGGGTAATCAAATTAAGTGCATTTCGAATGGCTATGCACATGAAAATCAATGGCAAAGCCATTCTACAGTCGATCGAATTAATAAAAGTATTAAACAAAAACACCTCTTAATGAGGTAAAACAATAGTGACGATCGCACCTTCAACAAACAAAAGTTCTGATACAAATTTTTGTGACAATTAAATGAAATGATTTTACAATTGACTAAATAAATACAATATCTAAAATGTACTCTTTCGGCCCGCTTTAGCGAAATAAATAGCTTTTAGCTTTTTTCGCGCTAAATAGCGGGTTTTTCCAAAAGTTGTACAACAAATGCTTTTTAGCTCAATTGGTTTAATACGACATAAATTATCCCAGCACCGGAACATAAAATATAAAGCAAACAGGCAAACATACTCTTCTCAATTTTAAAATGGTTGGAATCCATTTAAATTTCATAACTTTTTAATGGAGTATTGTAATACAGTGCTACTGGTACCGAACTTTGCGTATTTTGATAAGGAATATGCAAAAAATAAAAGATGGCTATATTTTCCTTCTTTGGCTTCCCTAGCCTTCATCTTGTAAATTTAACTTTTTCAACTTCTACTAATTTTTCATGAAGCAATTAACTTTTGAAAAGCCTTAGTATCAAAAATTGAAGAGAATAATAAATTCTTTCGATTGGTGAATCATTTGTTTCAATTGGACTATCATGGCAGATTTTCAATTCTGCGGCTTTATATAGTAGCCTCGTCACTACGTGCACTGCTGTCCACAGTGATTATATACAGGAAATCTTAAAAATAACAGGACTTTCTTCAATTTGGTTTTATATTACGATTTTAAGGTAGACACTGATGATTAATAAATATATTTACCTATTTTATAGAGTTGTAGAATTCAGAAGTCACGTAAATTTTCATATGATGTTAGATCATATTAGTTCCGTGGAAAGTGGAATGTCCCAGACTTTCGCTCATCCTCTGCTCTCTTTTCTTCGCCTGCAGAAAAGCTTATCACACTCTGTGCAGGCTCGGACAGTCGCTGAAGCCATCTTATTCATTGGTCATCACAGCCAGGCCCGTCTTGATTCAATAAAAATTGGCTTCCAGTGGCCATTGTTAAGCGGGCCACTAATGCTGCCCAGTCGGCAAGTACTTTTCCGAATAAGTGGCAGTACAGCAGCTGCAAAAGTGTATACTTGCATCTTGCATGTGCCTGTGACGCACTGAGAAAAAAAAACCAAACTTTGACTTTAGATTTAAATCTTAAGTTTTAATTTCATTAATTTTCTAAATATGTGTTAAACAATAACTAAATGAAGTGTTCTCAAAATGTAACTAAAAAGGTAAGATATGCATCTTATTTTGTTTGAAATGTTGTTATTAAATTGTCATAAATCAAATCAATGTTACAATATATTTTTTTATATTTTTAAAAATATTCCTATGAGAGCCATAAGATATAAATAGACTAGAGTACAGTTAAATAAAAGAAAACATATTGTTGAAGTTCGGTTGTCCTCTTCTATGTTTCTCGCTACTAGTAAATTGAATTTACATAGCAATGCTAAAAAATAAACTAAGTTCGAAAATGTTGATCTTTACTTGGTTGTTTTTTCCCGCAGTGCAGTGCCCGGTTTTCCATTTTCTGTTGCCTCTGCGATGCGGAATGCAATGACAATGGCCACGCTCGCCGCTCGCCGTTCGCCGTTCGGTGTTCAATACGCTTCATGACAACGACGCCGCGAATCGAGCCCAGACATTGCTTATTTTTATTTGCCTGGGACGCCAGTATGCCAGAATCGCAGAATGCCTGGAGAGGACTAATGCCCGGCGGCAGCAACAACAAGCAATGCGCTCTAACGCCCTTATCCTTGTAACGACTTTGCCGCTGCGCTTTTGCGGTTGACCGCATTTGCTGGGAAAAATCTGTTGCTGCCAAAGCATTGGCCACTACCAACTGCTGCTCTTGACCGAGTGGAGCTATAAATATCTGCGATAGCGAAATGCAATTACGTGGCAACAATGAATACAGCGGCAGCGATTGCTCGCCTTGCTTGCTTTTCCCGCTTTTCCTCCGACTTTCCCCCGCTTTCTCCGCATTCCTTGTCCTTTTTCAGGACTCACCCCACATCCGGCAATTGACAATGATGATGTGTACGTAGTTTTTTGTCTTCTCTGCCCGCAAAACGGGGAGTTTCTGGGCTGAGGGGTTTGGAATGAGGACATCTGAGTATGGCATTTTTCTACAACATTTTGCTGCATTGTTGGGCGCTTTTCTCGCTCGCTCAAGGAGCGATACATTGGCTGCGTTTTGGTGAATTTATGTGCTCCTCATGGAGGGTTCAATGGTGGCCATCATAAAATATTCGAACTGACAACGAACGCAAGCTAGATACAAAGATACTTTAATGGGCTGCGTTTATGCTGCTCATTTCGCGAACTTTTTAAGATTTAAATGTGCAAATTAAAATGGTTGCAATCTAAACCAATCGAAAGTATTCAGAAGTGTGAGTTGTGAATAATTCCCATTATCGTAATATTATTCCTTAATTATTCGGCTATCGACTGAATATTGATATACTGATGAGAAAAAGATATTTGTATGATATATTTATATAAATGATATGGGAATAATTGGAATGAAAGCTGCATCCCATAGATACAAATCTTCATATGTACGAATATTATCCGACGAAAACTTGTAATTCCAGGAATGCCGCCTTGAGAACTTTAATGATCCCAGAAATGAGTTTCGTACTTTCCTAAATTCACTCTGAACGCCTTAGAACGAATAATGGACCACAAAGTAATTGCCAATGGACTCTGTCCTAACAATGGCTTCTGCTATTAACTCGACGCATACCGAAAATAGCCAGGAGTGAGAGAGCTCGGCACATTCCTTGGGTCAGCCAACTGGCCACCAATCTCCCAATGGAGTGGCCCATAAAAACGGCAATTTTTCCAGTTGTCAGCGGCAAATGCGTGGCTTAAGTTACGGCGATTGGCTGACAGTTGACACCCCAGACCCAGACGCATAATTACATTCCCGGATTCTATGTTTGCCTATTTTCTAGGGCGGATCCGCCCAAACACACTAGTCGAAAAATTGGGCAAAATATAAATATAAATTGTTTCACCTTTATTTTACCTTTATTTTGATATACAAAATTAATGTGATTATAATACAAGTTTTTTAACAATAAAAAAATAGTATTTTGTGGAATTTAATTCTCTTTGGCCGCTTAAACCTTTAATTTGATTAAAAATATAAATTAATTAAAATTAAACAGTTTCAATACAATGATCAGAAACGTCGCTTCATCCTCGAAAACAAAATAACTTTTTAACCAATTCATTAATAGTTTTCTGTTTTTAAAATATGTTTTAATTTTACAAGCTTAACTAAAACCTCAGAGTTTTTTTTTATGTTTATTATGTTTAATAAATTTACTTTTATGACTTAGACCTTGCTAACAAATCCTCAACCATTGTGCTCCCTTTTCTCCCAGTGCACGTACCCTAGCAATTGTAAGTCATTCGAAAACAATTTTGATTATATTTTTTCCAAGCGATTTCACAAATCCGTTTTATGCTCCGGCCCGCAAAGGAAAACAAGGGAAAAAAGTGCGTTTTGCGTATGGGTAGTTAACAACATGCCCCATAATAATAACATACATTTCGGTAGCAGCCCCACCCCTCCCCCTCCATCCGCTGGGCAAACGAAATGTTTGCTGTAAACGACCTTAAAAAACGAAAGCCAAGCGTCGAAGACGAAAAACGAGAGACGAGTGGCGAAAACAAACAGAAATGCCTGCAAACATATAAAATCAAAAGCTTCCTCTTTTCCTCCAGGACTCGCTTGTTGTTCTCCTTTCTGTTCTCGCTGTTGTTATTGTTGTCGAGGCAAATTGCAAATAACAAGCGAAAGTTCGCACAGGCAGTTTGGGCCATTGACGGTTGGGATCGGGCAAGGAATAAGGAATAATAAAAAGAAAACCCAGAAATGTGCGTAGCATTAGCCGTAGTCGACTTGATTTTGATCGCTTCAATGAACATTAATACACGGTAGCGGGAGGGGGAGGGGCTGATTGGCGGGGGCAGCCGGGAGGGGGCGTGGCAGGTTGCCTAAGTGGGCGCTTGTTTACATGCATACATTTGTATTTAGTTCGACTAGTAAGCCAGGCCTGCCCCCTGTCCATACTCTTTTTTCCCCAAAGATTCCGGGCAGTTCACACTAATGGTTTGTCTTGGGGAATGAATTATGTAGAATAGGTATTTATTTTCTGAGTTCCAGCCAAGTATCTGATCTCAAGCGAAACCATCTCTCCGGCTTCCACTGAAAATATTAGGTGTTTTAGAAATGCTTACTCGGAATTGTGCAGAAGATGAAATAAGAAACTTGATTTATACATATAAAGTTAATTCGATATTTAATGCAATTCGTGAATAATTTTCATGTTTTGAAAAACTTTGGAATCCAATGAGTACATTTAGTTATGTTTATGTAAACAAATTTGGAAATCTATCTTTTATAATTTCTCAAAAAAAAAATAAATAAATCAAAATGCTATGAAAGTGTTTAATAATTTTAAATAAGATATAATTCAGTTTTTTTGTATATATCAACAATAAATATTTTTCAAAGCCGCTTTATAAGATACTTGGTGTAACAACTCAAAATCTGAAAACCCTTGTGCCTCTACTATTAAAAAACTAAATATTTGAAGAAGCAAATCTCGTAGAGTAGAGAGTATCCAACATTTTTCTCAATCCATTTTCGTCGCTTTTTTGGCAGCATTTGCTTGGCAAATGAAGCCTACTTATAGGGGATCTTGATTTGCCAGTGCGTAAACATTACGGGGTGCGAGTGTGTGTGTGTGTAGCTCTCATGGGCGAGTGTGTGAGTGAGTGCTGCTGTATGGGCGCTTATTTCCGGCGTGGCATATCTCGTTTTAGATGCGTGCCACAGCAATCTCTTTGTGTTGCGTTTCGCGTTTTCCTGTCATAAATGCCGCCGCCGAACCTTTGTTACGTTTCCGCTTCACTTTTATTTTAATAATTCACCCAACATTTATGGTATGTACACACATACTTTTATTTATAAGTGCTTCCCGCCCCCAATTTTCCACCTGGCCACCGGACTTGCTCTCAGCCCGCCATTGTACACGTCATAAATCTCATTTTTTCCGTTTCCGTTGTGCCGCCCATTGCCCGCCGATGTCCTTGATTGTGGATGGCCATGGAAGGTTGATGGAGCAATGTAAATTAAATATTTCCAAGGCTTAGAAAATCTCATTTGACCATCAGTCATTTAATCGGATAACGCCTTTATCTTTAACTGGCAACAAGTGAATATTATAAAGAATTTGCTAGCCCGTTTTCGAACCTCTAAAGGAAAATTGCCCACCATGTCTCTCTTTGGTTCCGAGTGAGTTTTCACTTTCCACTCTTATACTTCCATTCAGCGGAAATTTCCCACTGGGTCGAAGAGCAAATTTCCCCGCTTAGCTGGCGGACTGGAAAAGTAATTTCCGCTCAATGAGTCTTATTCAGGGCGATTTCCCTCATTTTCTCCTGACTCTCTCTTATCCTTGGGGGATGTTTTCTCTTTGCGTAAGTTTGAGTGGCAAAAGTGCCGAGAACAATTTGTGGCCTACAATCGTCTGAGATTTTGGAACTTTAATGAGTGAAACTTTTTGAGGCCAGCGTGCTTCTTCCGACCTCCTACACGAAATGCAAAAATATGAGATCCATCATATTCTGACACACCTGATAAGATAGTAGGAAAATGATATTTGCGTGGGCTTCGCCTAATCTTCTGTTTAAATAGAAAATAGAAAATATAGATATAATTTTATATTTATACTCCAATGCATTTTGGAAAGTAACGAATTAAAGAAGTCTATACTTTGTATTATTAGTTACTAATTTAATTACCACTTAAAGAGTTAAGTATAGAAAAAATAATAAACTGAGAACACACAATTATTCATATTAATATATTCATAATTTATAATTTTAAGTAAGCTAGAGAAAAAAGTATTTAATGAAAAGTCCCTCCAAATAAAAATGCAAACACCCTTTAGGGTTACTTATTGTACCCACTTTCAATTTTTATCAATTTCTTATTAATTTCTAGATATACAAGCAAAACCTTTATTTCATTTTCGTTCGTACTTCTTATTTAAGTTTAAATTGCGTGATCTTATCAACCCACAACTCATTCGTATTATTGAAACTGTCCCCACATGTCGTTTAGCTGATTCATTTTAACTCGGGTTTTTTACCATTCAACAAAAAGTGCAAAAATATGCTGCGTATTTGCATTTGTTAATTGGCCTTATTTGCTTTCAAACATGACCAATGGCGGTTTATTTTTGTCTCCTCTCACAATCGCCTGTGACAAGGCAGATATATTTTTGGATTCCATACTTGGAGTCCCTTTTGAGCTCCTTTCTTTAGCATACTTAGCGTCTGGGTGCGGCGTTTGTGTCAATGGATGAATGACAAGTGCCCAAATGTCGCCCAAACAAAGGAGCAATGCGGCACAATGGAGAATGGGGAATGGGCAATGGGGTGGGGGAATGAGCCGGAGGAATGCCGGGCGCAGGAAAAAAGTTATGACACACCTACAGCATTTAATCTGACGTCCTTGTAGTGGCTCTTCTCGGCGTCCAGTGAGTGATAACCATCAATCAAGCTACTGCCGGTTAGACGGTAGGCGTTACACTGGCTTTTCCCGGAGCGGAGAGTCCCGAGTCCGGAGTTCATTTCAATCATTAGCGTGCCAAGTCAGCCAGCTCCTGTTGATGCTGTCAAATTAATAAAGAGCCCAGGCTGACCAAGGGTTGGCCAACGGGGGGAAGCAGAAACCGAAACAGGCAACAGACAAAACCCCCCAGCTCTATGTCTGCACAGTGAGAAAATAGATATGGTCATCAATAAGTAATTGTATCGTTAACTGTTCCTTGAAATTTCCACATGACCTTATTACCTTTGTTTGCACCCACATTGTATATTTCAATTTCTGAGAATTTACCATATAATTTTATCTGTAAGCAAATAAAACATTGAAGACAAAAACTTCAAGGCATAAACTTTAAAACATTATTCAATTAATTTATTATTTCTTATGATAAACTTAGAAAAAGGTATTAAAAGGCATTAAAAAGTATTCAGCTTATATATTTTTTTTTAGTTTCGAATTTTTTGTCCAGTGCCTTTAGCCATTCCCACACGCTTTAAGTCACTGCCGCTCATAATGCCCATAAAAAATTTGTCATCATTAGCCGGGACGAATGACGCTGACGTACCGGGGTCCGCCCATCTATCAATGTGTGTATCTGTGCGCCAGGGGCAAGGACACTTTAAGATATTGCCCTGTTCGGGTCCTTTTGCTGCATATTAGTCAGCAGCTTAAAGCCTTCGATTGATTGATTATGCATCGGGGGCCACTGGGCCACTGGTCGCCAAGGTCGCCAGTCGGCAGTCGCTTTAAGGCTTTAAGCCGCACCATTAGGGTTATTAAATATGCTCCTTTGTGGGTGTTCGCTCATATATGTACGTATGTGAGCTATTAGAAACGATAATGGATTGCGAATATTAATTTCTTTGCATGACGAAAAGAATCAACAAAGAACAATGCGTTTAATCTTTATAGACACGCAGCCGCAGGAGAGGGACGGACAATGCCTTGTGCCAATAATGATAACCGGAAGCCATTAAAGGAAGTTTCAGTACAAGAAACACTCTCCCACGCACACTCGCACACACTCGCAGGCTCGCACACAGACGCATGAATGCCTCCATAGGCAGCTTAAGGCTCTGCGCTTTCCTTTGTGTGTATGTGCACTGGGCGAAAAACTGGGGCCTAAGATCAAGGATATGCCGTTTTAATGGGTTAGCTTAAATTGCACGGCACATATTGTAAAATTTCTAATCTTTGTTTAAAGTGCTTTATTTTAGGAAGTGTACTTAAGATCTTCGATTTTATTGAGAAAACTTGTCTAGTTTGCTGAAAATGTTAAAAAAAAGTTAAGAATAAGCTGAAGTTATTAGAAATAAATAAATACAAATACCATTTCTCGAGATTTCTTTGTAAGAACATTTGGTATACTCATCACTTATCTTTAAAAGTTCTTTAGCTGTGCTATTACCCTTTGCACTCCATCTTTTTCTCCAGTGCACCTGCGTGTGGTTGTAGTTGTGCCTGTTGTTTGCCTTCCATTTCCATTGCATCGTCGGCGGCAGCGGCGATATTGTAATTTTTATTCCTCTTTGTGCCATTCAGGCGGCAAGCAGCAAAGGGGAATCCTGCGAAAGGAAGCCGTCCTGCCAGTCGAGCGTTCAATTCCCTTTCAATAAGGAAGTGGATGTGGGAGTGAGTGGGTGGGCGTGGCACCGCACACGCACCTTGCAATCTTGCTAATGTTTTTCTAGAGAGCGCGTCTTAAGAGCCGCCTGCAGTTTGCAGTTTGCTCGGCAAACAGCCGGCAGGGCGATGCGGAAGTCAGGTTGGAAATCCGACCCTGGCTTAGGTCATGCCACCATAAAACCATTCCGCCGGTATTATGCAGGCCGTCGGGCAGACAAGTGAGGCGCCAAGTTTTCGGGAAATCAGGGGAACGGGTGGACCATCAATGGCACACACTCGCATTTTCAATTGATTAAACATCAAACGCACAGGCATGTAACGCCGCTCTTGTGTGTGTGTAGCCTGCATTTTTTACGTGCCGCAGCGCAAAAATGCCAGGGAATATTATCCGAGAGCATTATGTTGATGCCGATATATACTCGCACAATATGAAATTCCATTGCATTTTATAGGCAGGCAGGCAGCCAGGCAGCCAAGGAGAAGACAACAAAAATACAAAAAGCCGAAGGAAAAGTAAGAACTTTTCGGTGAGGTGTACTCGACTATGAAGAACCCATTGCTCAGAGGTGTTTTATTTAATGGTACTTAATGCTACAAATCGATTCATTAAAAATATAAATTATAAGAACGTGCTACAAAAATCTAATACTACTTTATACTTGGTATTTCTGTCCTCAGTTTATGTATTACCATACTTTTAAACACATTTTTATAGAGCTTAAACCTCTAGAAAGTTACTTAAACTACCTTAAGACTTGCATACCCCTGTAATGGGTATGGAAATCAAACACACACAGAGCAGAAACACAATGGAAGGCAGTAAAAACCTGCGGCAGGCCATTGTGAGGCATAAACAAAAGATGCAGCAGATGGAAGGCGGAGCTGCTGGATCGGCCAGAATAACAAAATACCGCAGACAAAAACCGAAAGCTGTTCGAGCGTGGAAAAGGTGAGGTCCCATCCCATTACATCCCATCCCATACTATACCATTCCCCATTCCTCATTCCTCACCCCGGCCCAAGTACAAGTGAGTAGTTTTAGTTGGGGATTGGCCCTTAGAAATGTGGCAAAGAAAAATTTATAGCTTGGAAATTAATAACAAAAAGCACACAATGAACTAGTGCATATATACCCGCCAGGCCATCCAAAGGGGGCTGACTAATAACGTTCCGCACTCTGAAGTGTATTAGACAACAGTGCGTATGATGAATGCCATCGAAGGACTTTCGAAACAAAGGCGTATAATTGTATGCGAAAGGTGGCCATCCACTGATAGGGTGGAAACAAAGGGCTGGGGGTCTTTATTGTGTTAATACTGCGGTTTCCTAACCCAAGGCGCAGAAGTCTTAGGCAAAATACTTCTCAAATTCCCCCGTTGTGCAATAAGTACAAGTATGCGAACAATGTGAACTTCTTCGGGCTCGAAGGCTATCTAGACTTTAAAATAATAAAAAAGGGATTCCTAGTTTCGAAGAAATGTTTCATGCCATTCCCAAGATTAAGTGTTGTTTCAGTATTGATTTGTAATTACGCTATAGTCGAGTACTTCGACTATTAGATAGCCGTTACTCAACTAAAGGGAGTTCGAAAAGAAATTCAAGCAGGGAATGAAATACTTACTCTTCGAGTGACGGGTATAAAAATTCTTTATTTTAAGCAACAAGATCTAGGTATTTAAATTTTAAATTGTAAACATTAAGAAAAATAATAGAAATAATGATAACTTATGATAATCGCTTATAAAATTTTATAACTTAAAGTTTTAAATTACTGATATCTTTTAAGGTTTAATTTTTATTAGGCGCAAAATCTTTGTGGACGAAAACTATATAATAAAATCAATAAGTCGAATGTGTTTAACTCTGATGGAAAATTCTTAAAAATTCACAAAATTACAACAGTACGAATGATGAAATTAATGACTTAATTACTTGCTAATTATTACTAATTGTAGTGACATTAGCATTCATACGGCTGGGTCAAAGCAAATACTTTTCTATAAAAGGTAAGTGGCAGGACTTTCGCATCAGTTACTTTACGATGAGGCAACCTGAGGCAGTGAGTCCGGCCAGTCGCTTTCGCGAACTGTCCACAAACATAAACAGTTTGACCAACTTACTGGGCGTGGATGTGCTGGCGCCCAAATTGGAGTTCAACTATCGCACTTGGACCACGATCTTTGCTATTGTAAACTATACGGGATTCACGGTATTTTCGATACTCAACAACGGGGGCGACTGGGGGGTGGGCCTCAAGGCCAGCTTAATGGGCGGTGGTCTGTTCCATGGACTCGGAAAATTCCTGACCTGCCTACTTAAACACCAGGATATGCGGCGTCTCATCTTGTACTCACGAAGCATATACGAAGAATACGAGAATAGGGGATTGTCTTACCACAAAACCCTGAATTCGAACATCGATCGGTTGCTCGGCATCATGAGGATCATTCGCAATGGATATGTATTCGCTTTTTGTCTGATGGGTATCCTGCCGCTGGCCATGCTAATGTACGATGGAACACGCGTCACGGCGATGCAGTATCTAATTCCGGGACTGCCACTGGAGAACAACTTTTGCTACACAGTCACGTATTTGATTCAGTTGGTAAGAGCCAACCAAAAAATATTGCTACTAAGTTTATATTAAAAGCAAGGAGTAATAACGGTTTAATGCAGGTAACAATGGTCGTACAGGGCGTTGGATTCTACGCCGGCGATTTGTTTGTCTTTCTCGGTTTGACACAGATCCTAACGTTCGCCGATTTACTTCAGCTAAAGATAGACGAGCTGAATGACGCCCTGGAACTGAAGGCGGAAAACAGAGCTCTGGTAACAGTTGGAGCTGAAATAAAAGGAGAGGAACGGCGTCAATATCTTCTCATAGAAGTGATCAAATGGCATCAGCTTTTCACGGAGTAAGAACTAATTTAATTAATTATAATTTTTATATCTAAAAATAATTGAAATTTGTATTTCACCTTAACTTTCAGCTACTGCCGGACAGTGAACGGCCTGTACTACGAGTTGATCGCCACTTAGGTTCTGTCCATGGCTTTGGCCATGATGCTCAGCTTTTGCATTAACTTGTCCAGCTTTCACATGCCGTCGGCCATCTTCTTTGTGGTCTCCGCCTACAGCATGTCCATCTATTGCATTTTGGGCACCATACTTGAGTTTGGAGTGGGTTTTTATGAATTTGTTTAATGCATGAGTATATGTTTTATATGTTTTCTTGACAGTATGACCAGGTGTACGAGAGCATCTGCAATGTGACGTGGTATGAGTTGTGCGGCGAGCAGCGAAAGCTTTTTGGTCTAATGCTGCGAGAATCCCAGTTTCCTCATACCATACGGATTCTTGGGGTTATGTCGTTATCCGTAAGAACGGCTTTGCAGGTAATGAGAAATTAGGTTCTCTCCTTATACAACCTTAATATAAATATTTTTTTAGATTGTTAAACTTATTTATAGTGTGTCCATGATGATGATGAACCGTACTTAAAAGCTTAATTCAGATTGGTAAAAAAATTTTAAAAGGTACACCAATATTATTTTTTCTCAGTGACAAGATGCCGAAAATCGATGTTTTGATAAATTAACCTTTTTGGAAATAGTGATATCCGCAGATTTTGCGGAGTAATAGCACCATGTTACAAAATTGGAGCTTTCTTTTGTTAACTCGATGGCTGCTAGAAAACCTTATTCACTTTAAATTGTCATTACGCTTTGTTTCTGAGAAAAGGGACCTCAAAGTTAAAAATACAACTCTTTAGCTTTCGCAATGCGAACTATATTATTTGTCGGACTTTTTAATAGGTAGATATATACGAAAGAAGATTATTTATTATTATTATTATTCATTATTATGAAATGTTCGTCTATTCGTTAAAATATATAGATTCCTTGTGTAATCCACTTGTACATCCAGGTTTTTTGACATCTATTTTAAAAAACATTATTCCAAAAAACGAATTTCTCCTATCGTTGAAGTCCTTTTCCTCAGAACCCATGAGGGAAGAAGCTTTTTGGCGAACACTACGCTACACAACGCTTTTAAAATGAGAATATAACTTTTGTTTCGGTTTTATAAATGATCAGCTCAAATGTGGATTTTAGGAAAAATATATGTACTACACCTCATTAAACATTAAACATTTGTTTTCAGTTGGGTTTGAATACTGATTCTAGTACTAAAGTAAAAAGTAGCACTGAGGTGGGTGGACAAATCCTTTGGTTAATCCAAAATTAAACCCCATTCGAAATCCGCTTAGGAGTTTTTTTCGGCACAACTTTGAAATGGTTTTCTCCCACTTTACTCCTGATGAACTCGTCGTCGGGATGTTTTTCCTGATGCCATTAACCTTGGCCACTAATTACCAACGCACAGAGCTGAATTTATGGCATTGGTTTATGGAGCCCCCCCGACTCGAATGCATTAATTGTGCGTCTCATTAAGGGGAGTTTCTTATGCACAAAACATTTAATATATTTCGCACACACGCATAAAAATTTAATTTATTTTGAAATGGTTCGTTCACTTCCCTGATATTTGGCCAGCGGACATTAATAGCCCCTGACCAGGCCATGAATAATGGGCATTTTATAAATGTGGTCGGGACAACGGCCCGCATGCTTGGATAAAAAATAATAACAATAATTGTAACGTTATTATAATGCAGTTGTAATTAAGTACACCGCTGTCGTATATGCCACCATCCAATGACTATAAAAAACGAAATGATTTTAATAAAATCAACAGTCGGAAGGTCAGAAAGGACCAGAGCAACAGTTTGGTCAGCGGACTCATCGACCTCTTGGAGGAAAATTTACGAGCGTTTCGCATTCCATAATTTACTCATTTTTCATGCGCTATTTAATTACGCTAAATAATGGCCGCAAGGGGTTGAACAGTTATTTGCTTATTTATGCCCAACGAAAGCTGCATATACTTTAGTAAGAGAGAAAGCCGCCTACTAGTCGAACGAAATGCATCCGATAATTTGGCCAAGATTATTTAGTACGTAATGAATTGGTTGATTTGTCTACTTTTTCCTTTAAAATAGCTTTTCCAGAATTAATTAGATGCTAAAAGTATTACGTATCCATTTTGCACATAAATTTATTGCCTTATTTAGTGGATTTCTCCAAACAATATATCTTGAGTCTTACATTATCCTACTTGGTTCAATTTGATTTAAAAGAATAATATTCTACCAAAAAACTTTATGGTATGGCAATGGAACGAAAAAAGAGTACTCAAACCTACACACAAAGAAAAGCATGTAAAATCGATATGTACAGGTACATTTCTGGTTATGCAAAACCCATATCGTTTTACATGAAATACTCATTTCGACCATATCATATTTACATGGTCTCATATTAAGTTAAAATGGCTTTTAAATAATGTAAAATCGATCTACGTTTCATATCGTTTTTTTTGGGTATATTTTAGTGGTATAAAATAAATCTTAGTTTTCCAAGATGTGTAAATTTATTTAAGAATCTGTATAGATAAGATTATTTATCAGTGAAATTCTTCCTGCGAATTGAAACACCGACTTGGGCACTTGGCCCATCGGGTTTCGCATCCACTAATGCAATTTGTTCGCTTGTTGGCTGGCAGATAACAAAACTCATTTACAGCCTGTCCACCGCAATGAGGCAGGATCGTGGAATCGGCGGAAAGTGGAGGCACTCGGCACTCAACTCGGGGCTCTTAGCGTCAAGACACTTTGTATCAAATGCAGTGGCGCCATCAGCCCGTGCCATGCAATACATTTTCTAATGCTTGTTTTGAATCATATTTAGGAAGCGGGCAAGGAGGAGGAGAAGAGTGGGGTGGGTGGCTGGTGGCCAGGTCGCCAGCTGGCAAATAAAATAAATTAGTTGCAGTTGAAAGGTGGCTCAGACACAAAAGTCAACACGCAACGCGCGATGGAACCGCAAACAAACGCCAGCTGCTGGGCGCAGATAAAGTGGCAGGCAAACACGCCGAAGGAGCAGGACGAGGGGTTGGGGGCGGGGCGAAGTTCCAGACGCGCTGGAAGGACCTATGGCAAATCAGCTGCCAACGCAGCGCAGCTTACTGGCAAATATTAAAATGCGAATTTTTATGCTCGCTGACATTCGAGCCTCCCACTTTGCCACCACAACTTCTCCCCCTGGAAGCATAATTCTCACTATGCGAAATGTGGGGGAATGTTTTCTGTTCGCTGCACAGGAAAATTTAAGATAAAAACTCAGTTTTAACTGTTTCAAAATGTTTGACAAACATAATTTTGGAAATGTTTTCCTATTGAAATAGGCTTTACCAAATTTTTAAATTGGTAAAATTTTAAAAATTAAATATATACCTATTATGTAATATATATTATTCATTTTAATGTATTATTTATCATCTGTATTCTTAGTATTTTTGGCAAAATAATTTATTTCATATTTTGCAGAGCTAGGTTTTGATGAAGGTAGTGTCTTGCGCTTTTGAAAAAAAAATTTTTTCATAAATAAATTTCTTCACCTTTTAATATTTCTAGAATACACTGTTCTGCATGTAAAACGGCAACCTGGAAATTACAAACTTTTAAGCTAAAATAACAATTTATTTTTCTAAATTTTAAAAACAATATTTAAATATATATATGGAAAAAATATATGCAGCAAATATGAGGCGACTTTTTGATAACCAGTTTTCAATTTTTCAGATAGGAAATATAATATTAAAAAAAAGCACTGCAATTATAGCGTTTGGTCTCCCTTATTCAGGTCATAGAATCGATCACCAAGGAATATTAAAATTATTTGCCGTGTTTTGGCTGCTGCTGTTGGCTCCTGGCTCCTGGCTCTTTCGGCTCCTGGCGTATCCTTTCGCCAGCATTTTCTTGCCGCGTGCGCACATAAATTAGCTGCCAGGCTAAGAAATGGCGGCGGGCAGCAAAGGTTGTCCCAACTCCATTTCCCCGCTGCGGTTTGTTGCGCCCTGTTTATGCGGGTGCTGCCGGTGGGTGCATTAAACCAATAAATCAGCGAGCCACTGCAAAAAAGCACAAAAAGCGAGCAAACTGTTGTCAGGCACTCTTTGAGCCACCGGCGTGGCTCCGCATATTTAATCAATATGGTGAGCACAAAACATGAATTAATCTTGGCGCCCTTTAAAGCGCTCCGCATTTTTACGCTTCTCATTTTTACAACGGAAAAGGGCATTTTTAATTTAGAGAAATTCTTGCGGCCATAAAAAGCTTGTCGGGCAAATCAATTAAATTTAAATTGTATCCCATTAGAGCCACATTAAATGAGTTAAGTCATTTGGGGGACCGCGTGCCGCGTCTTAGCCTTCTTTTATGCGGCTTTGAAAAGGGTACAAATGAATTCATTTTATTTTTTGACGCACATAACCGCCCCGTTGTCCCAAATCACCGGAACCCAACCCGCCGCTGGACGCAATTAAAATGCCCACGAGCTACTAATTTGCCATGAAACGGCGGGTGGCTCGCCGAATGGCCCAAAGTCCTAACGGCCCGATTTTAAAATGCTGCCGAAATTTAAGAGTTGATGGCTATTAATTTATATTATGCATGATTTGTGTAGCATTTTTCTGATGGCACAATCGCTTTTGGTCCCCGGCCGGCTGTCGGTTCCCAGAATTGCCTTCTGCATTATGCGGTAGATGCCATTTTCCCGGCTGAAGCTGTGTGTGTTTGTGCGTGGGAGATGTTTATGCAAATGAGTAAAATATTTGGGTCATGCAACTGAAAAGGATCGCAACGGGCATTGGATGAAACTAAACCTTAAACGTTGAAATAATTACTCAGATTAGGCTAGCGAGAATTTATCATTGGACAATTTAAAAAAGGACCGAGGCAATTAATCAACTCATTTAAAGTTTTAAACTTAATTGCAAATCCACAAATTTAAATAGCTTCCTTCTATTGGTTTAGGAGGAACGCTATGGTTGAATGCCTATACAATTCTCTGTCCAACAACTTGACATCGATGGCACTATCGATACTATCGATGGTTTACAAATTTAGGAAACATCGATGGCTCAAACACACAATCGATACTATCGTTCAAAAAAATAATTAAATTTTACATGTAATTTTTGGTAGGTGCAGTAAGATTAAGATCGTTGTTTTATCCATACGTTTTATGATACAAGCGTAAATTTTGAGTTTTTTTTTGTCATAAAAGTCCTTAATTTTTGTAATTTGTTTTTTATTTTCTTTAATTTCCGATACTATCGATAATATCGATAGTGACCACCATCGATAGCCAAAAACATCGATAGTGTCCACCATCGATGTTTTAATAACCTTAGCCTCTACTTGCTGCTAAACAATTATCGATTTCAATGGTTGGTATCTTAAAAAGTTGTATTTAAAAGCATGTAAAGTAGACCGCAGATATGCCTACGTACTTACATACGTTTAATAATATTAAAATAACTCAACACCCAGAGGACTTCTCCAAATACCCAAATACCAAAAAGCAATGTTGTTCCTTAAATTTCTGCCAAGTTCTTAGTACCATTGAGAAAGCAAAATCACTTTCAAATCATAGTTACTTGAAAGTTTGTTCCCGTACTCCCACCCCCCTTTCCACCATATAAATTAGGCAATTTGCTGTCCTCATGTGAATGGGGGCGTGGTCGCTGCCTTCGTTTATGGCCAACGCCCCCCGATGCCGAGACATCTGGCGAAGGAGATTTGTGGCGACAGGGACAACGGCAATGACATCGACTTCGCAAACCGACGGACACATTGCGACAGAATCTTTTTGCCCCTGCGACGACATCCTCTCCGGTCGTCCTGCCAATTTCTGCTGATGTCTGCCCAAAACTTCACGCTGGCCAAGTAATTATCGAGCTCCCGGCATCCGCCGCACTGCACTTGACTCACAGCTCAAGGCTCACAGCTAAGCAAAGTCGAAGCGTTAATGCTGCGTGTCGAAAGCAAACTTTGATGGCTTAATCACTTCGGGGGACCCGAGAGGGGGCAGGGGCGGGGGCGGTGAGGTTGCTCCAGTTTGCTATCAGCTTGTTATTTGCTTTGGGGGATTTTAAAGTGCACGTGTTTACCAGGCAGCGTCTTAAGTCGCTACTGCTAAAAACGTGTCTGAGGGCAGTCAAAATTGCACAGGAACAAACTTAGTTGGCAATTCTCAAGAGTTAATACCTGGCATTGCCAGTTTTATAACCGAATTATATTTTAATATATCAATTTTGTATAGCTATAAAAAGCGTTAAATATTTAATATATTTAATCTAATGATGATTTTTAATATAATATTTTATTATACAAATGTGGGGATGTACATCAGTTATTGAGTTATTGTAATAAATTATTATTATAAAATCTCTAAAACTTCAGGCTATAAGGAAATTGAACTTATAACAAAAATCTTTAAAATCGTATTTTTTCCTGAGTGCAGGGGAAGAAGGGAGCCAGCGACTGCAGCACTCGGTGCACAGTCAAAGTCATAAAACCATTTAATTATATTAAACTTTTAATTGCGTAGACAGCTAAGAAACACTCGCACACAAACACACACCTCAAGGAAAGACCCAACATATGCAGGGGTGGAAAAGGGTGGAAATGCGACCGGGAGGAAAACCAGGACGCCCAGGACTCACAGCGGCACACTTAACCAGGACAAGTTGGCGGTGTTGCTGCCGCTGCTTGGCATGCCCTGCTACTATGTAAATGCAATAATAAAGTTATTAAAAGTGTCATAACAACTCAAGTTGAAATAGCGAAAAGTTTTCACCAGTTTCTTGCTTTATGAAGGGCACCGCACCAACTTAGCTCCCAACTTCAAACGGCCGATGCTGAGAGTAAGCCGAAGGGAAAAAATTAAGAAAAGTAAGAATCGAAGAACCCGCAGCTCAATGGCCAAGCAATTGATGTTTAATTGATCAATTAGTTGGTCCCTGCACAAATCCCACCCACAAAGCACACACAAAAACAGCGGTGGACACAATAATAGGCTGGGAAGAATGATAAAATTAAAAAACTATTCATGGAGGACAATTTCATTATAGTAATAGGTATTTATACAAAGTTGCTATAAATAGAGTTCAGATTAAATGCCTAAACATTTTATAATTATCCAATTCTAGGCGATCACTGCTTATTTGTCTAGATTTTAGAAAAGTGTGAATGAGATTTTGTTTTGATAAGCAATACACAGAGAAAATAATTACGTAAAATGCGTCGTTTGAAGTGGATAACATTTAAAAAAATTAAATAATTATTTTATTTGTTTCACCCAAACCTCAATTTAAAAGTAATGAAACAAAAATTTCTATACAAAAAAGAACAGGAAAATAATTTCGTAAACAAAATATTGTGCGGAGATTTTCCTTTTGTAGTCTTTTGTTTTAAATGAGTACTAGAACTTTATAAAAACTTTATATTTATTAATTAATCAAAACATTACGGAATTACAACGAAAAGAAGACATACTCTACAAGTAAGCGGTATCAACTTGTTAAACAAAGTTTATTTGTTATTAAATGTTATTAACATAATTTTGTGAATAATTGTATCAAAAACCAACCGAAATTAATGCCTTAAGTCAACGAAATGCGTGAAAAATATATTTACGTAAAATAAATCTGTACCTCTGAATTAAAATCTTATTAATTTGCAGTACTATTGTCTTCACCGCAACTATGGATGAGGCCCCTATGTCTGGGCTGTGTGTGTTTGTGCCCTCATGTGTGCGTGGGCTCGCTGTATTGGAATTGCCCACATCAAAGCGGCATATAAGTACATATATTGACGCTCATCAATCAAATTGATTTATGCCAACAAATCATTCATGAGCAATTTCCCAAAGTGATTATCTCTCCACGAGAGACGGGCAATGGACCAGACCCAGCCACGCCTCTTCTCCAGCCCCCCAAAACAGTGCAGCTCCGAGATGGCAAACGCAAAAGGCATGTTAACTGACAGCCAGAAGGACATCGGACGGGACACACATAGACGACGGAAACGGTGCCTGGGAATCCGACAGAGACAGAGACAGAGAAAGAGAAAGAGACAGGAACAGGGCGCTGAGAAAGAGATGGAGTGGGAAGGATCCCGGGATCCGACTCAGTCAGGCTCAGAGGCATTGCCATTGCCAACGCCAGTGACTGACTGATTGACGCTTGACTGTCTTCATCACAAGCAATTTGGCCGGCAAACACATCGCCATCCCCCTTCACAGAGCGCAGTCCACGGAACAGGACAGGAATCCTGAATCCCAAATCCCAGAATCGAAAGCCGGGGCATAGAGATGCCCTGCCGAGATTGCGCGCCCTTCTCGCCCGCCAGCTTTGTGTGCCTCGCAGAACTTCACAGACAGTTAATAAAGCTCAACTAACAGCGACGACAGCCTCGCAACCCGCCCCGCCCCGCCCACACACACGCACACACTGGGGGAAAAAATCGGACATAGGTATTATAAATCCTAGCAAACTAGAACTAAACTTAGAACTGGATACCCAAAGACAAATCATTTTTCGGAAAACAGTTCAATCAAAGAAAAAAAAAAAATTTTTTTTTAAATAAAAAAGTATTCCGAAAAATTCAGTTTATTCCTTAAGTGTTAAACGTAATATATATATATATCCAACCAATATGAGGAGTAACCGTTACCGAACATAGGACTACAATATACTATTTTAAACCTTTTACTAATCAAAATATATTATTATAAGCTAACACACAAAGCACCTCTAATCTGCTATTTTCTAAACCTTTTTGGTTTTTGAAGATCTAATCCATAACTATTTTTCATACGCTTTTAAATGTCATGATATCCTGGCTGTTGCAACTTGTATTCATTATTTCAATTTAGTTAAAACCATATATCAAATATGTAAACATCCTTTTTTCTCTGTGCACAGTTGGCATTAGTCATTCGCTATTCGACTAGCAGCACCAGCAGCCGATCGGCTTGTATCATATTAGCCGAAGTTGCTTATAGCAGGCAATCAAATAAATTTTCACGGTAAACGATCAAAGGCAGCGAATGCAGCGAAGGACCTTCTCCTCGGACTTGCTTCCCAGCATTTTTCACTCACCCACACACACGCACCCTTATGGCCGTGCTTCAACACATGTAAAGGGTGGGTCGGGGAGGGGAGGGGGTGGAGAAGGCATCTCACTTTGCCTAAAGCTTTTGATTGATTTGGTGATAAATTGACGAGGTGGCAACCGAAGCGACGAACAGATTGCCGGCAGATTGAAGTCATGCGAGTGAGATAGTCGGAGACCTGCGACTAATTGCCGCCATCGGGGGCTAAAAAGGTTAAGGCGAAAGGGCGGAAGATGAGATACTACTCCAAATAAATATGAGCATTTGCTGGCGACTGCGGCAATTACGTACAAATTAGCAGAAGTTTAACCGAAGCAATAAGGCAGAATAAAGCACAAAGCATTCCTTGGAAAATCGTCTATAAATGAAGTATATTTATAATAATATATTTGAAACCAAAAACATGTGTTTTTTTGATTTGTTTATTATACAAATTACATTTAGAAATGCTTTAAAACTTTAAATCAACTATTAAAGAACTAAGCATAAGCTCCTTTATATCCTTAATAGTCAAAAATAAGATCTTAAAAATAAATTCTCAATTAATATTTAAGATATTGTAAATACTTTGCCATTATTTATTTGTAAAAAATACAAAAATGATAGTATTACATGAAATCAGATTTTCAGTCTTACATTTAAAGATGTCCCTAAGATTTAAGGCTGTACTTCCCCCAGCACAAACAGGTGACAGCATTGATTTGGCCAAGTTCAACTGGAAATCTCGAAATTCCAAGCATAAACGAGTGTGTAAACGAGTGTGAGCAGGAGCGACAGCTGCCGGGCCATGATTAATGTTAGCAATTATCTGGCACAAGTGTCAAAAATATTTAAATCAATTGTCGGGGGTTCTTGTTCGAGTGGAAGGGGAAGAGGGTCTGAGAGTCTGAGCGGGAAAACACCAAACAAAAGGCCGAGACAAGGCGGCAGACAGAAAACAAGACAAGACAACACAATTCGCGCAAATTGAGCATGATGAAGAGCAGGAGATTGCTTCGGTTGTTGTTGCAGATGCTGCTTGTCAATGCCAAAAGATGGCTTTTCTTTTTAACTGACTCGCGTGCGTGCTGCGGGGCCTCGAAACTTAAAGACGATCACGGTGACGAGGATGTCGCGACGTGGAACGTAAAAATGAAGTGGGAGCAATGACAGCAGCGACGTGTCAAAAACATATCATTCATTTATTTTCTATTATAATGGGGCACACGCCGAGCCAAGAAAGCTGCTGACAACGCCCTTTTTCGCGCCCGTCAGCAGTTGCATTATTATGATGCCGGTGCCGGGGACATATCATTTATCATTGCAGCCCAGTGAAGTCGAGTGAACTCCGTTGACATCGCATCGGATCGACTGCATATGCCAGCCGTAAAAAGCCCCTTAAATGCTCTTTGTTTTCTCGCTTTTCTTTGATTTTTTTTCGCGTGTGCGCCAGCTTTAAGTCTTTTGTCAAAAGAAATTAGTAAATAAAAACAAAGCACGCCTCGCAGCACAAATTAAATTACGCCACTAGCAAGGCGAAGAGAGCTGCACAATTATGAAATGGGGAAGGACGCCTCGGCAAGAGGCTCGTTTGTATGCGGCTCACACGGCGTATGTGTAACAATGGACTAAAAGTTGCGTGAAACGTTTTAACAAAGATTAATGCCTGCGACGGCTGATGATTTTTTGAAGATTAATTATGCGATGATGAGGCCGAAGACAATGACAGCCGGGGCGAAAAGGCAGAAAGGAGGCAGGCAGGGAGTCGTGCGCAAGAGCCAAAAGTAAGAGCGGAAGTTGCCGGGCTTGTTAAAGGATTACGAAATTTGTAAGCACGCGCCTTCCGACCATGTGTGCTCCTTAATGTGCGAGGGTATTAGTGGGCGAGGAGGCGGGCTCTGGATGTCTGCGAGTCGTGTAGTTATTCGTTATGAATGCCAACGAAGGATGCCAACATAATTATGACAACAAGCCAACAGCTGCAGTGAGTGGCCCCGAAAAGCGGGCAATGCTTTATTTCGAACAGAGCACTTCAGATATTTCCGAAGTTTTTAAATCCATATTGCTCAAATAAGATAAATACATTTAATTTAATTTAAATTATTGCAGGGTAAAATGTGTGGAGTTAACTTACACGGAATCCTACCTTAAGTAAATCCCATATTTAACTTTTATTTACTGTTTAAGGAATAATTCTATCAATAAACATTTCATAATTTAGTATTTAATACTGTTTGCGGTAATTTTAATTTTCGGTTCATAATTAATAAATTTAAAGTTTACATTTTACACTTAAAAATAAACCAATATTATGTGTTGTCAAGTTTGGAAAATGTGCTATTAATATCAGGGCTATTTAATCTAAATATTTTATTAGATCTCCTATTTTCTTGTTTAAATAAAAAAAAGTTCATTTTAAGACTTTATATATAAAAATATATTGATTGTAATTAAAATTACAAGCCCATCATATTCATTTTGTTTATTTATATCTGGTTTATATATGTATATATATTAAGTTTATATAATATTTTTGAATTAGCAATTAAATTGATCTGCAGGTTATAAAAAATGCCGCTTGCCGAAATTAGCTTTTTTTCTCGTTAAAATATACCTTTCATATTCCTAATTTAAAATTTAAAATATACCCAAAAAGAAATACATTTCCTAGCGACGGCCACAAAGAGTAAAAGAGTAGTGTATGACAAATATAAACAACCAGCATTCTACTTGTAAAAAAAACACCAAAATGAAGCTACTCCGCTTTATGTAAAAACTGGAGTCCATTCCCGGATTTTTGTGCAGGCAGCTGGTCGAAAAAAATCCACACCATAACGGATTTATATCAGATTTCCTGCCAAAAGTATTTGACTTTTGTTGCCCTTAAAGAGCCAGCTCGCCAACTCGCTGGCCAGATTTTAATTGCCTCTACCATAACTTTTCATATTAAACGCGCCGACAATTTATCTATGGACGGCAGTGCAGGCATGGCGGCGCTTAAATATGCCACGAGCCAGATTCCGATTCGGATTCGGATTCAGATGCAGTCCCGTTTCCAGTTGCAGGTGCTGCCAAAGGGGGCGTGGCCGGGAAAGGGGCGTGGTTTATGGCCGGGCGAAAGTTTAACGACAGAATTGCAGGCAAAACTGGTCACGGACTCACCGAGTCCGCTTCTGTTGTTTAATTTATCAGACAAGGAGAACTGTTGCGCCATGCACTCCATGTGGGAGAACTTTTGCAGTGGCGTTAAATGCATTTAAGTTGCTTAATTTTTATGGCCGAAGATTGGAGGAGAAAAGGCGAGCCGAGTGTCCACCGACGGGCCACGTTAACAAAAAAGCTTTTAACAATTAAAATTAAAAAGTTCAGCATTTATGCAACACAAAAAATGAGTGCAGTGCAAATGCCAAGCGTGGCATAATCAAATTCTATGTGGGCATGCATAAAAGTTGCACCACACACCGCCCCCCCACACACACACACACACACCCACAGAAGCACCCACTTCCCCACTCACACCCACACTCACGCAATGCCTGTCTGTCTGGTGAATTGTGTGCACTCATTTGTGGTCATAAAGCATAAAACGCATAAAGTGGCGTTACAATTTTATGGTGCACCAAAGTCACAGTCGAGCCGCAGCAAAAAATAGTGGTTCCCATTAGTGGCAAGGAATCGAATTGAGCTTACCTCCGACAACTGGCGATCTCGCAAATATACATTTAGTCTAAAATAGATAGAAAGGCAAAGCCTGCGCCAAATAACAAAAATATTTATTTACTGATATTAAAAAAAAAACTGAACAAAAAATTGTATTCTTTATGGCGTTCCTTTTATCTATCTCTTTATGTCTATTTTGATTTTAGAAGGTTAAATAAAGGGACTTAAGGGAAATATGTTAAAAGATATTAATTATAACAAAAAGAAACATTTCAACATGGAAAAGGAGTTTTATTTTGACTTAAAATCATTTTACAGTAAAATATGTGGGAATGTGAGATATAATTTTATAAAGTTTACTATAGGAAGCTTATAAGCTGATAAAACCTAGTTCTACTTGTAGAACAACATTATCTTTGGAAACATTATTTTTCTTCAGTTCCCAGTTCCTTTCCTAAGCATATATTTAACAAGCCACTAAACAATGTAAAATTATTTTTAATATAACAAATAATTTTAATACTGTATTACAAACGGAAATGCAATGGTATAAATTCTCCAACGATTTTCGTTAATTTACTTTCAATATTATATTTTAAATACTCTTGTAAAATATGACAAAATTCCTTATTCTTTAGAGTATGCACGTCATATTTACAAAGCGAATTCCTGTCCTTCAGGAGGGCTTGATCCCAAACGCCGAACGAAACCATCTCCTGCCACATCTGAGGCAACCCTGCGGCCGAGGATGACTGTGGCAATGATGATGATGTCTGTCTCGGCTGCTGGTCCGTGGAATGGAGTTTTACCCACCAGACCATCAAGCGACAATGTAAATTCTGTGTTGAGCTTTTTAATTGTGAATATTGCAGAAGTGGGGGACAGGAACTCCACTTCGGGGGAGGGAACTCGCTCATACGCGAAATGAACGCAGACCGCAGCCACCGAACTCGCAACATTTTGGGACGATGGCGATGGCGCTGGGCGCCGGACAAAGTTATAAATAATAAAAAACAAACGCCACCAAAATACAACCCAATTCGAAGGCAGCGGGCCAAGTGTAAAGTAGACGGCAAATAAATTGCACGGTGGTTGGGGAGCGATGTCGTCAAGGGTTCTGAGCCGCTTTTAATGCAAATGCAGCACAAAACGGCGCTGGCCAAAAGTGCAAAATTGTGCATTTTAATTAAGGTGACCGTTCTCCGGCAGCAGCGTCTCGTTCTCCCAGTTAACGTTTGCATTTGCATTTAGTTTAGACGCACACACAGACGCGTAATTTACAGCTCTTTTAATTAGCTGCATGCCAAGTTTTTATGAGAATTTACGCGTGCTCTTAAAGCGGCATATTGTGCACGCAGAAAAAATAAGTTTAGCTTTTTAAATGAAGGAAAAGGATACATATATGGCTCATTGGGGGGCTCAAATTGGGGTCAAATCTCAGAAAAAATCGACACTTTTTTAATATCTCACCATTTATTTTAAAATTCATGCAGCCTCTGAGACTCGTTTGAGTTATTTTATTATTTGGTACAACACTTTGTGATTTAACTTAATATCTTTTTGACAAATATTTGTAATAAATGTTGTAAATAAAATAAAGTAATTTTTAAGAGACATCTAAAATTAATAAAAATCTGTACAACGGAATACACGCGGTTTCCGAAAAAACAAGAGAGAACTCTATAGTCTAGTACCTCGATTCTATTATTTGCTCATAATTTTTTAAAAAACTTCTTCTACATTTCGATGCAAAGTTTTTAAACTAAAATAGTTTATTTTACTAGTAAACATTGCAAAAAAATTTGTATTTTTGCATTTTGTGAAGAATTGATGAAGCAACATGAGGATTATTTTTTTTCGGAAACCACGTGTATTTCGTCGTACAGCATTTTTTGTCTTAAATCCGTCTTAAAAAATACCTAGTTTAAATTTTTTTGAAAATATTTTTCTAAAAAATATTAAGCTAAACGACAAAGTTGCATACCAAAAAACAAAATAATTCAAACGAGTTTCAAGTTCTGCATGAATTTCAAAAACGGAGCTTTATTCTAAAAATATTGATAAAAAATAAATGGTAAAAGATAAAAAAAAGAACGGGTAGTTGTGTTTCAATCCTCTATAGAAAAAAAGAATCGATTTTTTCTGAGATTTGACCAAATGCCTGTCACGTTTCACGTGGAATGAGACATATACCATTCTAGCATTATCCAGTGATCAGATTTAAAAAATTTTAGTCTGTTTTCATTGATAAATTTAAAAAAGTATAACACATTATTCAATGTAAGTCCATTAATATTTTGGAGTACTGGCACTTTGCTTTGAACTGTTGTAGCTCCTGAAATTTCCCCGACCATATATGTATGATATTTCTTATACACCTTTCAAGATCAGTGCTCGATGGGAATGGAAATATTAAATTTGCGAATTTCGTTCTGTGTGGAGCAGAAGCGAGCAGCAAAACGCTTTGGGCCATCCGCATGCATGCGCACAAAGAAGGAAATAACAATTGCAAATGGAAATGTGCATAAGTGCCAGCCAAGAGGCGTGGGTTGCCGGGGGGAGGGAGACGGACAAAAGCCGGGAAAGAGACGGCGAAAAGCGGAGACTGACTGACTGACAGACCGACAGACATCATGGCCAGCTGCAGATGCAGATACAGATACAGACGCAGATGGAGATGCAGGCTCAGTGGCTTTGAGCTCTTTGAACGCACCATCGCCATTTCAGCCAAAAGTGCAAGTGACTAAAATGCAAATGGCGAGTGTGTGCCTGTGTGGGTGTGCAATTGTCTGTGTGCGTGTATGGCTGAGGGTGTAGCACAACCACCATGTTAAAATGCAAAGCGATGCTTTTGCTGCTGCGGGGCAGCGCATGCAATAAAATGTTTTACATCCTGTTTATTTTAGTTAAATACTCGAAATTATGTGTTTGCCTAAGTGTATTTGTTAACACAATGCCAAAAGCTTCCTCCCTCTCTCGAGTGCACGAGTGTGTGTGAGTGGGTGTAGTGGAGTGCATGTAAGTGTAACAATGCCATTTTCAACATTTTAAACAGCGCTCGACATGAACTCAGTCGCCCAACCGTTTTTTGTGAATTTTAATGAAGTTCGTTTTCTTTTTTCAACATTAGTTGGTAAATAAAGTTAGCAATCACATGGCCAGATGTCAAATTACCACGTGCTAAATTTGTCTTTCTATTTGTTCAAAATTAAAGGAACTTCTTTGATAAAATGCTAACTTTCATTTCTTACTGCATATAACTTTAACAAAAAGATTTAAAAAAGTTTTATTTAGCAGCAGAGGTTACTAAAAAAATATTGTCCTGGTGCAAGAAGTAATTCCTTAACGGAAAAAGGTTTTCATACCTTAAATATAAAGAAGAAAAATTAAATCTGTTTTCTTATTATATTGACTTTAATTTTTCGATTTTTTTATAGCTGATATATAATATAGTCAAGGTTTATACCAGAGTGGAAGAAAAATTTAATAAAAATCCAATTAAAGAAGTATTTTAAAAATATTTTAAAAATTATAATCCTAAAAGTAGAAGATAAAACACCTAAAACTCCAGCTTAAAAATATAGTAATGAATATATTGATATATAAATGAATTGGCTGGCTCCGACTTATATACTACCTGCAATAGAAATAAGACTGTTGGAAAGTTTCATCACGATAGCTTCAAAACTGAGAGGACATACATACTTTATGGGTCGCAATCGTCTCCTTCACTGTGTTGCAAACTTCTGACTGAAATCATTATATTTTCTGCAAGGGTATCGTTTCTGTTGGTCCAGAGAATTCTGTATCACCCTCTGGCTGAAAAACTCCTCTTTAATTTTAATCATTTCAAATTGTGCAACGCCAATAGTTTTGTAAACCAATTTTAGCAATTGAAAAAATGTACTTTTAAAGTAACATTCCAGTTTGGATTCCCCTTTTATTGCAAGGGCTAAAGTCCCGACTTATACCCATTATATCTACCACTGTGGCAGAAGAAGGGACTGATGCCAACGAGTTCTCGACGGTTCCTGCGAAAAAGTGCCTCAAACCGTTCGAAGCCACTTGCTCAAAGCGGACATCAAATGCAAATTTCCGGACCCGGTCGCTGCCACAATCGTACGCACTTTACCTTTCTCTACGGCAGAAGAACCCGGCAGAGCACACGCCCACTCGCACTCACGTGGGCCACAAACAACTTCCGTAAAAAGAGAAACGCAGACCCGTAAAGACGGTGCCGATTCTCTGTTTTGGACATGTGCAAAACGGGCATTTAATGTCCTGGGCGCGAACAGGACCCTCAAAGGATCCTTTGTCGGAGAGCACACACTCCCGCACATTTAAGCCTTCTCGCCTGCAGTTGCGCCTAACCCATTTGTTAAATGTAGCGTGAGGCTTTGTTTCGAGTTCAGTTTAGTTGAGTTTCTAGTTCTTAGTTTTCAGTTTACAGTTTTAGGCAACACTTGCCCTAATGACTGCACACGAAATATACATTATTTCCGAAAAAAAATACTCACAGTCCGAGTTTTCTTTAACTTGAAAATTAATTAATTTAATATTAATTTGTATTCCGATATTTCTTGTCTACAATTTAACATTAAATGTATTTAAACAAAGTAGAAATGTAAACTTTACATTTTAAAGTAACAAATTAATTTGTAATAAACAGATTAATAAGCCCCAAACTAAGTTATTTAATATTAAAATTATAAAATAAAAAATATAATTAAATTAAAACATTATCCAATTTGTAATTCTTTAAGAATTTTGTACACATTTACCGTGTACTCCTAATAGAAGTCTCCTGTTATAAGGTTCGTATATCAGAGTAAGCGAAGTTCATCTGTTTATTCGTGCCTTTTCAATGGAAAAAGGTAAAAGTGAAAAGCCAGTGGGTGGGGCACCCTGAACAGTAGGCACCACATATTTTCCGCTCTGTAAGGGAAATGCACGAAATACATTTTCAATGCAAATGCGCGAATGTGTAAGGGTGTGTGGACGTAAAATATACATAAAGGAATAAAATAAATTCACACGCAACTGTCAATGGTTGCGTATTTGCAAGGACCCTTGGTCCCGCCCCCCGAGCCCCGCCCCATCCCCAGTCGAAGGTTGCCACCCACTTCTCACCCGCTTTTCCGCCTCACTCACAATCTTTTTCCTCGGCGACGGCTGCTTGACTGTTGGGTCTTGGGTAATATTTTATGCAAATTGCAAGTTAAGTGTGAAAATAGTAGTGATTGGTTTAATTCAGCAATGTCAACCAAATGGACCGATTGGTGGGACGTGGGCGGCGGGTGTTTGGTGTTTGGGTGTTTGGGTGCCTGGGAGCTTGGGTGTTGGCATCACAAAAAACAGGAAAAACCGAACCAAAAACGAAGCTGAGAAAGTGCAGAAACAGCAGAAAATCAGCAGAACTGGGGAATACCGAACACAGAATACTAAAATGACAATTTCCGAAACGAAGCACCGAAACCGACAAAAACAAGGCCATGAAATCGAATCTGGTTTGTTGGCCATGTTGGAAATGCACTTACTGATATAAAAAAGTAACTTCTTTGCTTTAAAAAGATGATCAACCGAATGAAGTAATCAAAATAATAGATTTGCCCATAACTTTTGCCAAGTTGTACGACTTTTTCTAGTCTTTTACTCACTTTTTTAACTCGTAAATTTTTAATGTTGATCATAAAAGTTTTATTTTTGAAATAACGATTGAAATATTAGTGATGTTTTAATTATTTCTTATGTTTTACAGATAACTATGAGTTAAAAATTATATCTTGAGTTTAAAAATCATGGTTTATCATAATTTTTTTATCTTTTTCTGTTGTCAAAAGTAAAAATTATGATATAATTTCATTAAATAAATTTGTAATAAATATTATTTACTTTACTACCAAACTCAATGACAACGTTGTGAAGCCTGTCTAAAGAAGAGCACTTAAAAATGCCAACGAAATAAGAGCAATGCAGATTTTCATTGTCATGTAGCAAAGTCACTCGGCCCAGGAAGAGCAATGCGGTGGGAAGAGTGAAGGGCCGAGTGAAAGGGGGCACGGCGAAAGCAAAAACCAACAGCAATTTCGGGAGCATTTAGAGCAGTCGCCGGTCTGCAGCCCTTTTGTTTTTTATATAAAATTTGTAGCAGTTTTTTTTGGCCACTCCGACTTCGACTAGTGCGCTTAACCATTTAGCTGATGTAACAACCCAGGCGAGCAGCCAACCACTCAGCCAGGCAACCACCGACCCACTGAACCACCATCCAACACCACCCACCCCCCCTTGCAATGTCCTTGTCAGCATTTTGCGCAGTGAAATTTTCGGTAAAATCTATTTTTCATCTTGGATTATGTGAATACATGAATGGGAAGCGAGAAGAATGGCAAGTTTTATTGTGACAGTTGAAGTTCGATTTCTGTGGACTCGCATCCGCAGTTCCCTTATGTCTGCTTTCCACTTTGAACCTTCGACTGGCCAATGGGTTGTTCAGGGCGACCGCATTAATCAAATATCAGCATAATTAATTGTCGCTGATAATGCTTCCGAGTGCAAAATGCTGCTCATGCGACCTCGATTGCACTCAGAAAAATGTTAATTGCGGAATTAATGATGATTTACTTTTAATGAGTAGGATTATTCGGAAAATTATAATATTTATATGTACCCAAAATCGGATTTTATTACAAAAATTGAAATTTAAAGAGCCTAGCAAAGAATAGAAAATATTTTCTTTCCACTTTTAAGGGTACAACTTAACAAGGATCCCCGTAGGATATCCTTTTAATTGCGATATGCCTATTTTCGCTCGGTGCAGGGGTCCCCGTGCGCTTGTTGCGCTTTAGCCTTTAGAATACCAGACCGATTGTGCCAACACGATTCGGGCTTCATTAGAGCCATGTTCTACAAATGCCATCCCGTATGGCGTGCCTATGTCATCTGCTCTGCGCTCAAAAGTATGCCATAAAGTATGCAATGCCACTGGACGCTGTGGGTGTGTGAGTGTGAGTGCGAGTGTGTGCGTTCCCACTCGCTTTGTCCCCTTTCTCCGCCATTCTCTCTCCATTTCTCCGACTGTGTGTGCACCTGCCTGCAATCGTAATTTCAATAAAAGTTGTTACGTGCACGTTGAAATTTTAATTGAAAGCACCAACTACGCGCACACTCTTACTCTCAAACACACGCTTTCGCACACTCCCAAATGCAATCGAACGAACAGCCGAGGTGGAAAAAATTACTTTATAGAAAACTACAAATAAATAGAATGGATTATATGGATTAAAGAAAGCAACGTTTTCTTAATAAACATATTCTGAAAAGAAAAAAAAAATCTATATAAAATATGGTCATTTCTACCTTATTTCATATCAATAAAAAGCCGATATGATTTATGTCAAATTTATGATTCAAACATATCAACATGATATTTAATCAAATGTAGTATTTTTTGAACAAACAATGTAAAATAAGATTCACATAACCTTTATTCATATCAAAATTATATAAAAAACTTTAACTTAAAAAAATATATAATTGACCAGCACATATCAATCTGATCTTTTGTAATTTTTTTTTCTGTGTGAATATTTTTTCAGTTTTGTTCAATTTTTTTTTTATGTTAAAAAAATTTTAAAATTCAACGAAAAACATACTAGTTACTAGTTTTATTTTTGTAAATTTTTCGTTAACTCCAAAGCTATCATCTTGACCGCAACTGTGCCCACAGAGCCTTCTGTGTCCTCGTCCTCGTCCGCGTCCTCGTTGTGCGTCAGCTGCTATCCTGCGACCCTCATCAGTGGAATCCCGAACAAAACAGCAATGGGGACAACGAGCATGACATTTCAAATGCGTTGCGGCTAAGGAGATTATATTGCATCAGGTTTGATGATGAAAAAAAGATGCGACACATGTGACTCTGTTTGCATATACATGTGCACCTGTCTTTCGAGGTGGGACGTGGGCGCAGCGTTTGAAATTAACTACAACATTGCATTTCCTTGAAACCACAAAACCTGTTTAAGCGGAACATGTTCGCTCATTAGCCAGGTGACATAGGTCCATTTTAGCCACAAGAAATGAACGCAGGGTGTCTGCGGTCGATGGGAAAAGAGAAGGACTTACATTTTTGATTGGAATATCATTTCTTTTAGACTAAAGTCATTTATTTAATTCAAGCAACATATTTGATCGCTTTTTCCCGATTTCCAAGCTACCTTTCAATTTGCCCTATGGGGGACTTCTTTGGGTGCCCTCGTCAGAGATCGGATTTGAAGTGACAAGCGAGAGTCGGTGAAACTTCGCCGGCTTCGCTGGGAAGCGGCAAAAGCCTCGACCGACCACAAACTAAGTCGTTAAAACAAAGAACCCTATCGGCTTACGGAAACTTTGTTGCAGCAGCAGTCCCAGTCCCAGTACCAGTCCCGGGATGGAAAACATGTTCGCTTCGGCCACTGCCAATTGCAAGTTTTGCATGTAAAGCGCCAAAAGTTTATGCTAAACTTTTGCCATTTTCCATAGATTCTTTTCGTTTGTCCTTTTGTTTTTGGCTGAATTTTAATTCCTGCCGAAAGTATGTAAATGCTGCCGACAGCCAGTATCGAACGGCTCCAATGTCGTTAGATTTTATGCGAAGGGTTCGAGCTGCGAGCTTCGAAGGGTCTCCCAATAGGCCAACCGACCAACCCAGTGCCAATCTGCATAGAAAGCTGGTTAAACACGGCAAAATATGGCCCAAATGAAGAGTTTTGGCCGACAAGGAGCTGCGTAAACAAGGCATCGCTTACATCTACGAGTCAAGAGCTATTTATCGAGCACTCGACTCAATGCAGCACTAAACCAATATCATCACTCGATGAAGGAGCGTTTCGAGGGCATCAGTCCTAAGCCTCATCAAATATTTGAGGTCAGGTTTCTGGAAGTCGGACAGTGGACCGTGCACAATGCCCAGGAAGTCGGGCCATTAAAAATCAATGCAACTTAGACTCCCCTTTAATTGATGACTTAATAAACAGGCAGCGGCAAGGCTCCAAAAAATAGGAAACAAAGTGAGAAACTTGACCAATATGCCTGGAAACTTTGTAAATTATGCAAATGCACTCGACTGCGTCTGGTCCGTCCAGTCGCTGTCCTTGCTCCTCCGGATCCCGCTTCCTGTGGATCCTGTGTGCTTAATGACGCAACACGCGCTGCTCAATGGGCCGAGTACATAATTCTCGCCCTTGCAGCTGCAGTTTGTTCCAAAGTTAAGAGAAGCTACACTGAAGTCAAAGGGACTATAGAATTCTCTTAAGCCAGATTCTTTCCAATAAAACTGCTCTACTAGTTTTATAAGGCACCCAAAAAAAAAATCGAAGTCAGAGAATCTCCGAGAGAGAGATTTCGGTAAAAACGATATGCTTAGAAATTTACCATGTGCACATCGATTTTACGCCGAAGTGTTTATACTCGTTACTCGTAGAGTAAAAGGGTATATTGTATTCGTGCAAAAGTATGTAACAGGGAGAAGGAAGCGTTTCCGACCCTATAAAGTATATATATTCTTGATTAGGATCACAAGCCGAGTCGATATAGCCATGTCCGTCTGTCCGTCTGTATGAACGCTGAGATCTCGGAAACTATAAAAGCTAGAAAGTTGGGATTACCCACACATATTCTTTGGCTTCCTATGCAGCGCAAGTTTATTTCAGCGGAGGGCCCCCTCTAACGCCCACAATCGCCTTAAACGATTTTAAAAGGTTCTGACTCCCACATCTTTTAAAATTTCGGAAAAGCAAAAATGCAGGTTTATTGTGTTTATCAATACCTTTCGAAATGTAGAAGAAATTTTTAAAATCGGACCATTCATTCAAAAGTTATGCGCGATCAAAGTTTTATATCTCTATCTCCCTCGCACTCCTTTGTGTAACGGGTATCTGATAGTCGGGGCACCTGACTATAGCGTTCTCTCTTGATTTTTTGGTGTGCGTGGATAAAACATGAACTTTATAAAAAACTTATACATTTTGTAATTTGGATTCCATAGAAATTATTTCATTAGTTTGTTATTAAAGAAAACTTCTAAAACCTACAAATAGTTACACAACAAAGCAACGCTTTCTCGCAGTGCACTCCGCATTGCTGGACTAGTTCATCAAAGTTGGCTCGAACACAAATGAAAGTTTCGAGCCGCAGCCATGAAAGATGCATGGCGTCTGGCGATGGCCTACCTGCACACTCGCCTGCCTCTGACCCTGTCCATCCCGCCCATGTCCTTCTGCCTCTGACACCGGCTTTGTAAAGTCAACAAGCCAAAAATCCTTAGAAAAGAGAGCCCGAGCCCGGCCGGGAATGCGGCAAATGCAAAAGCAAAGTTTCGGCTAAACTCTTTTGTGGCATCCATGCCAAGCAGAGAAAGGGGAACTCGGTCGTGTCGCGACTGAAAGTTCCATTTTTTTTTCTTCGAGGCAGCACCATTTCCGGTTTATAACGTCCCTTGGGCCAGTGCTGCAAACATGTCTGTAAAGCAATCGCGCCAACTTTCTGGCCTTTTCGCCTGGAGGCGACCGGCAGGACTTTGCTGCTGCGAGACGAACGGCAGGTCGTAAATTTCAAAAATTTGAAAACAACAGCGGCAACAAGAAATACTTTTCACGCGCTAACCGAAATTATTTTAAATCACCTGCTGCCCGGCATTTATCATTAGAGCCCGTCCGGCAAGGCGGTCTCCCTAACGACCGCAGCCAGTCTTCAGTTTCAGTTTCTGTTTCAGCTGAACTCAACTCCCAGGACGACTACAACGGGAGCGAGATTTGCGAAAGAGCACTTTATTTTGGCCAAGCCATTGCCACGCCCCATGTCCTCCACCGCCCACTCCAGCCATCTACGGGCACTCTTTACCACCCATTCCCACCCCCATTCGTATCCCCACCCTTTCATAATGTTCGCTGCTTCTGATGTTATTTCGCCATTTTCGCGCTGGTTTGTGGCTGGGGGGAAAACTGTTTTGTTATCACAGTGATAAATGGAAAATTATTTTGAATCGAGCAACTACTTAAAAGAATTCCCAAAGGTTGTAATAAATTTTGCCACACCCACCAACACACACACACACACACACACATATATAGCCGGAAAGGACATGCGAGGAAGGACAAGTTGGTAAGACCGAATCCGAGTTGAGCTGGCTTGGTAATGTCCTTCCAGATAAAAAGGTGATTGACGAAGCGAAAGCAAAAGTCATGGTCGAACTTCCACTTAGCAATGCAGTTGTCGTTTACAGAAAAGGGCGAAAGATGTGGGCGGGTGCTGGGAGGTGGGCTGTGAGGCGAATATCGTCCTGGCGTGCACTTAATTTGTACTGGGAGCTGGGGACAAGCCGCTCCACTTCCACTGGAGAGACAATCAACCCAGGGCAAATTCTCAAAGCCAGGCATTTCATAGGTCCACACCGTGGAACATGTACTCCGCTATTGGCAGTTCTTGGATCTTATCTAAATGCCAGAAAAAGGAATTTAATGACGCATATTTTTTATATATATTTACGTACAAAATATTTAAAAGTTAACTATAACATAACATAATTACATAGTTTAAAACAATTGTTTAGTTTAAGTTACTATATTTAAATCTACCCTTCATTAGAGTACAATGTAAGTAAAAACCGTAAGAGGTTTTGTATAAAGCTAGAAATATTTAATAATATTTAAATATGTGGTTTACATTCCTTACCCCTTTGATTTGCCAGCCAAAAACAACTTTCTTCACAACTCTGATGTTTTTTTAATTGTAAAATATAAAATATATATAAAACTATTTCAAACTTTTACACAAAATAATAATTATTATTATAGGTATAATCAACATGAACGTCGTATGTTTTTGCACGGTGCATCATCCAGGTAAGTAAGAGGTAAGAGCATCTGCATATACACGTACCATAGAAACCTCTTCCCCGACTTGGGGGTCATCACCGACCCGAGCACAAAAGCACCCGGACAAGACGAGCACACTCAGCGAGCAGCTCTAACAACATCTATTTTTATTTCATTAGGTAGAAAAATAGCCGGCAAGGTGAAGCCCCTGGCAGCTCCGCCATCAAAACAAAGCGCTGAATATTGGGTGGAACGGGGCGAACGAAGCGGTTCTGGCCACAAAAAGAAACTGTTCTCTGCTTCTCAATTAGGTTAGCTTAATTTAAATTAGCTTCGAGTGCTTGGCAAGTGCTTGTGAGACATTAGCAGCAAATATTAGCAAACGCTTAAAGTGCGCCTTGAGTGGGGAATATCCCTGGCGAGTTTTCTCAAATTACGCACGAAACGGGGGTAATTGGACAGTAATCAGTTATTGCGTTTTTTATATTAACTAACAATAATATAATTCGGAATTAAGATTAAGAAGAGGTTGTGGCTTTAACCAGCCGCACCAAAAGATTTCAAGATTTTTTCCAACTCTGCAAACTAGTAAAACTAACATAATATATAAAATGAAAAAACAGGTAATAAATTGTAGCCTCATCAAGGACTTCCAGAAACAAACTTCAAAATAAGACCTTAATCTTACAAACAAAATACAAATAATTACTCAACAACAGCTTGTCAATATGGACTTTGACGATGAGGAGGAGGCTGTGCAGCCACACTATGCACAGAAATTTCGGGCTCCAACTGATCCCATCCTGCTGGCTACATATGAACTCTTCAAGCCCTCGCCGCAGACCCTGAACCTGTACAGTGAACGGAACCGGGAGCTTTTTGCCGAGGCGTTCATCGACGGAAACTTGGACACTCTGGGAAATCTTTGCGTTAAGAGCCTGGCCAAGCTGGGCATCCGGGGTATATCACCAACTTTGCAGGCGAGTCCACAGCTAATGAGGATCTTTTATGACGCCCTGGATGTGGAGTTACCATTGAGGTGGGTCCTTTAAAAGTAGTTTAATGTAGATCCTAGAACTAAGGTCCTTGAAAATAATTACTTTTTGTATAATATTATAAATAATTTTAAGTTAAGTTCAGTCCTTGCAAACAATACCATTTCATAAAATCCACCCGGGGGCGCCAAAAATTTTGACTTTGTGCGCTAAACACTTTGTAATACATTTAATTAAAGGGAATGCTATTTGATCGACGACCAGCGCTTTTGGCGACGCGTGGTGCTGAGCAAGACGCTGGACAAGACGTTGCACCTGAAGCGCTGGAACGAGTTCGACTGGAAGTCGGAGGGCGTGAGCAGAAAATTTGTGGAGCAGGTGGAGTCCTGTCCCGTGAACGTGAAGCCCGAGAGGAAGCTGGCCCGATTGGCTGAGACGGTTTGGGAGTACGTGAACTCATTGCACGTCCGCAAGCTGCAGGCGTTGCCCGACTACGCCTTTTCCAAGTATCTCGAGATCGATCCCGAGGAAGATATAACCTCCGAGTCCTCCGACGAGGAGGATATTTCCAGCGATGAACCCGATACGGATCTGGGAATCGACGGCGAGGGCGAGGAGGAGCAGGAGTCTAGTTCAAGTAGCGAGGCCGCCATCACTTTCTGGCAAGCGGAATCCGAGGACGAGGACACGATGCGCAAGAATGCGCGACGTCAGCGCAACGCCAACCGCCAGCTGGCTCGGGATGCCATTGCCAGGAAAAGGGCGGATCGCAAGGAGCGCAAAAAGCGGCGCCAGGAGAAACTGATCGCCTTGAAGAACCCGGAGCGGTCGGCCAAGAAGAAAAAGAAAAAGAAGGAGCTGCCCATAGAAGACGTGTTTAGTATCAAAGTTGCGCCAGAAGTGGCCGATGATGAGGACACAAAGCCGGACAAGCGCAACAAGCAGCTGATGCTGGAGCGCATCAAGCGCTACGACTATCCGGACATCCACTGCCATCACATCGACCTGGGATTTGTGCGCTTTTTCGGCAATATGACATCCTTCACACTGGAGTTTTTGGGACCACCGGATGTGAAGGACTATCAAAGGTTAGAACAGCATTACAAATATAGTTGAGAGTAGCTATATTAAGGTACAGCTTTAATATATATTTCTGCCCTATCTTACAGCCGATATTTAAAGTTCTCAGATGGTGATATGGTGCGTCTGAGCAGGGGCTTACGGTGCCTGCCGAACCTGCAGACCTTCAAGCTGCGAAACAGCCGCTTGAATCTCAAGAAGTTTCGCATCCTGGCCCGCGCTTTGCAGACCTTGGATTCCCTGGAAGAGGTTGATTTCGGCTACGCCCATATGACGGATGAGTGCAGCGAAGGGCTGTCCTACTTGCTGAAGCGCCCAAGGATGTACCGCATTATCCAGCTGGAGTACAATCGACTGGGCTCCAATTCCGCCCTGGTGCTGGGCGAGGCCTTGAGCCAGTCCCAGGAAGGGGTTCTGGAGTACCTGGGCCTGGCCCACAATCCGCTTAATGAACTGGCCCTCCACTCGCTCATCACAAGCATTATCGGCACCCCGCATGTGATGGCCCTCAACATCTCGGGGGTCGACACCACCCAGGGGCTATTTGCCCGGGACATAGGTACCCTGCTACGCAGTCACACACCCCTGATCAGCCTCGAAATGGCCGCCATCAACATAGGGAACTCCCAAGGAAATCAAATACTGAGGTCTCTGGAGAAGAACACGCGGGTAAGTAATAACCAATTAATTAAATTTTAATTGGGTATATCATAGAACTAAACTACAGTTATAAATTGCACTGATTTAATTCAAAAATCCATTGGTAAATTGGTAAATTAATTTGCATCTCGCGGTTAGCTTACCAACCTCATCCGTTGGGTAACCATTAAAATAAGAAAGTAGTACTCAGAATAATACTACCATCCCTATATCAAGGTCTTGTACGTGGACTTGCGGGAGTGTGATCTGACCGAGGATCAGGAGTTCGAGGTGGACGTGATTGTGCGTCGTAATAACTATATACTGGAGAACTTTCACCACGGCGAGAATCTGTGTGCGGTGGTCAAGGAGCGACGCCATCCGATTGTCCAGCGGATCGAGGAGGATTTCGCGAGGCGTAAGGCGTGCCAGGAAGTTCGGCCCAAGTTCTCGAGCTCCAGCGTGGAGTCCATTCCCGAGGTGGTGGAGGAAAAGAAGGAGGTGGAGGAGGAGCGGGACATCTGGGCTCTTCTGGCGCGCTGGAACCAACCAGCAGTGCACGAAGTGGTTGTCGAAGAGGCGCCAAAGGAATCTCCCAGCCCCTCGACGACCAAGCCACAGTCCTTTGTCTACGAGGCCAACAAGTTCGATCTGGAGCAGTTCCGGGAGTCCGTCTTTCTGCCGGGTCCTGGCAATCGTTTTTTCTACCTGCAAAAGAACAAAACGCCCTAGCTGTTTTCACCACCAATAATTGCATAACATTGTACTCTGAGTATATTTTCAAAGCATTAAACGATCCGTTTAGCCGGCAGCTGGGTCCCTATCTCGAGGGCTTGGAGCGTCGTTCGACCTAATGGTCACTTTAAACCTTTGCCATAAAGTGCCGCGCTGGCATAAACTGGGATCTAATTAAGTCGCTGGCGACGTGTTTGCCTTGGGGCCACGCCCACAGTTCCGGGGGCCACACCTCATCCGAAGGTCATTCCGAGTGCACTGCCAGTGCAACAAAGTTGGGCAGTTTGCATTTAAGCAGCGCAGATTTGGGCAACAGTGTCGCCAATTTAATGCTGTTCCCTCGGCTACTCCTGCCATTTCGACTCCCCAGCCAATGTCGCTGACACTGGGCTACTGAGCCATAAAAGCGAGGGTATGCACTTAAAAAAATCGTTGGCTATACTTATTTTTGAGAAAAAATTAACATTCAAATGATGACTACAGGGAATCCCTCCGCCTGTCCGTCCGTTTGTCCGTCCGTCTGTCCGTCCGTCTGTCCGTCTGTCCGTCCGTCCGTCTGTCCGTCTGTCCGTCCGTCCGTCCGTCCGTCCGTCTATCCGTCCGTCTGTCCGTCCGTCTGTCCGTCCGTCTGTCCGTCCGTCTGTCCGTCTGTCCGTCTGTCCGTCTGTCCGTCTGTCCGTCTGTCCGTCCGTCTGTCCGTCCGTCCGTCTGTCCGTCTGTCCGTCTTCTTTTAATTGCAAATAGGTTTATTAACTTAACAAATATGAAGTCAACGGCGACTTTTTTTTAATATCAAAAGTGCAAAAAAAAATACCTCTGTTTTGTGTACTTTTGGAATTATGGAATTTTATTAATCGAACTCTTTGTTTTTCAGTGCAAGAGGGGGTGCATAAAAGCAGATTGAGCAGTGCTTAGAAGTTCGTCTTGTTAACAAAGCCAAAGCTCAGCGAGTATAAACAAATTAATGCATATGCCGGTTCGCCTGGGGTAATGTGTGTCTATCTACCAATTGGGATACGTTTCCCGGGAGTGGGAGTTTCATCGAGGGGGTTACGAGGAAATAGGCGAGCTGCGGGATGGGTGCACGGTTCCATCTCGTCAGAACCGCCAGGAAAGAAATATGTGCTCTTGTAATTCAACTTATCAACGCGCCGAGCCACAAACTTTTCTCATCTACTTAACGCAGATAAGCGCCTGCCTTTTTCGCCATGTTTACTGGCTTCTAATTTGCCCAGCCGCAGATGCAGACTTACAGAATCACGGACTCATAGACTCGTAGACCCCACTGAGACACTGGCGATGCGTTGATGGCGTTAACTTAATTTTCAGCCGGCACTCGACTCGACTCGAGTTCGGGAAGGAAAGGGAAGAAATGCGGATAAAAAGACTGGCAAACATTCCGGCGGAGTCGGTGGCCTTTTTCTGACTTCTCTTGTGTGAAATAAAATTAACTAAATACGCTCACGAGTAACATTCATAATAAACATTAAGCAGCAAGGGCGAAAAAGTCGAATAAATATAAAAAATAATATTTGCCAGACGACTCCTTTTTGCGATTACGATGCCCCGTCAGTGTGGCCAGCGTTTTTGGGCTTCGTCGGGCTGTGGGATCGGGTGAAATTATGGCATAAGTTACTTAGGATTAAAGCTGGTTTCCTGCTCCTGTACCCGGAACTTTGCCGAAACCACCCACTTTGGCAGCCCCCCGACGGCATCAACTTGGCTACACTTTACTTTTATGTGGCGCGCTTGGAATGTACTCGCTGGCGAAATAAAGATACAGATACTGAGATACGAAGAGAGCGCCCAGATACAAGCACATTTGTAGCGATAAGCGTCATAAAGTTATCGTAAGTAAGCGGCGAAAAAAGTCCTCGAAATAGAATAAAAAAAAATGGAAAAAGAGGGATTACAGCGGGGAATGGAATTCTGGATACTCTTGCAGGAAAAGGTGTATTATGCTTTCTTAAAGTTTTTATATAGAAGATACATTTTATTGTAAAGGCATGCTTTTACTGCAGTAAAAAGAAAAAGTTAAACACCACATTTTATCATTTCAAAAACAAATAAGAGTTTTAAGTGAATACATTTAATAAAATACTAGGATAAATTAAAAAATTAAATATTTTAAAAGTATATTAACGCCACTCAAAATCAACGAAATGATCTAAGATAAAATACCTTTTCAAGGGTATTCAAAGTCAAGGAGGAATCGCACCGAAGCCACAAGTTGAAGGCATCTTTCGACTTGGAGGGGCGGGCACAAATAAAACTATGACAAGGACGTAACTTTTAGCACTCCCATCAGCCATTCCCACTTGGATCGAGGTTCTGGGGTCCAGCAGCAAGTCAATTACGCAATGCCAGCCAAGTTTCGCGCTTTGTTTCTCCCAGAGTTGTCAGTTTAATGAAAGCTTTCCCAGCACATCGACGTATCCGCTAAATTGCCGAGGGTGAATCCGTGAGATTTATTTGCCCTGACTGACCGGAGCTTAAAAACTCGAACCAATTTTTTACTTGTTGAATATTTAAATAGTGCTCTGTTTTGGGGTAAATGAAAAATGCAATTATTATCAGTCCCCTCCTGAAAATTGCCAGAGACGCAAATCTAATTAGTAAACACATAAATACATTTGAAATTACAGTGGTTTGGGAAAGAAGCAAATTAACCCTTTTGATTACAGTCCTAAAGTTAAGACACAATCTGTAGATACTAGTTGAAATAAAATACTATTTTACCTCCTTGTCAATAAAGGCAATGCAAACAAACTTGAAGTGCTTTCAAAAATCAGTGCTGGTTTGAAATCCCCTTTCGATGCAATCACTTTAATTTGGCCGTGAATGGGTTAATTGCAACGACGGAATTTAAGAAATGCCTCACAAGAATTCGCACTTATTGCATTCGAAGGATTCCAGAGTGACTCGCAACTTATTGCATTGTCTTGGCACATCGTTAATTTGCTGTGTACATTAAGTCGGTGTAATGGCGATAATCTGCTGGGGAATTAATTTAAATTGCTACACTGAATGGGGGCAAGGCTGAGGTGTATCAAAAAATCAAAAGGGAAGTCATCTGACGGCGAAAAAAAAAGAAACAAAAATCTCATTGAATGCAAGAGAAATCTTTACAATTTAATTCACTGGACCCATCAGCAGAAGGGGAGGAACTTCAGCCCTCTGCCTGTCGTTAATAAAACAACATATATCCGAACGCTGAACATTCACATGCTACCATATATATATACATATATATATATATAAGTATGGACCTCGAGTCAAGCTGTGCTTAAATGACAAGCGGACATGCATAAGTGACAGTGAAATGTTGCACTTGCAGCTGCAAACGCAAATGCATCGGTTTGGTCTGCTCTGGCCCTCCAACTGGGATTCTTGTAATCGTTGGTCATCCATTCAGGTAAATAAATATGCGCTTTAATATATTCGCACATTTCGCATATGGACGGCCATATATGTACAAGTAGCAAGTGGTTTACCTCGGGAGCTTTCATTGCAGCTCCCGTCGCTTCTTGAAATGATTAAAGAAATGCAAAAATATTTCTGGCAATTACGGCAATTTAAGTTCATTTTATTTGCAAGGCGACACCTTTTAATAAAAACGAAGCGCCTGCGGCTCACAAACAAAAAGCTTTCCAACGTCATGCAATTAAGTTTGAGATGGGTGTTAAGTGACCAGCGGCAAACAAGGTCATAAATATTTATTTACTCTTATTTTTGTAATCTTTACTGTTAAATAAAACTATAGGTGTGTTAATCGGTAAATATCTAACCACAATTCGGGAACTGCTACAAAATTTGTCATTGCATATTTTTATGGGAAAATGATGTACCCGATACACTTATAAAAAATTTTAAAATCTAAAGATTACATTTTTAATTTAAATATGTTTCGCTGTATTTTTCATCCATTGCGGTTTTTAATTTTAAATATGAAAATATGAATTACATATGCAGTTTTTTCCTTTATGTCGTAAAATATTTTAGCATTGAATTAAATATGCAAAAATTGTTCTATGACGTAAAATATTTTAAGTAAAGATTAAAAAGAGTTAAGACTAACAATGAATCTAATATTTTCGAGCTTTATTTAAATATTTTCAAATTAAGTCATGCTATTAAATATTTTCTTTATTATATATTACGTTTTTTTATTTAATTCAAATAGCTACTACGAGTCTTTGCATTTAATATGCCTATATTTATTTTACTATTCTATTTTTTTTTATCAGTGTGCCCCAGTTGTGAAATAAAGTGTAAGAAGACAAAGATGGTTTATCATCTTAAAAACATGCGAGTAAAATTTAAAAAAAAATGCGTAATGCAGAAATTATACAAACATATACGGAATAAAAAGAATTAAAAATTAAAAACAGAGTTAAGAGCCCAGAATATAGGTTTCTTACCTGCAGCCAACTGTTGCTCCCAGCACACGCTTTCCCCATTTCCACGCACACCTGTCCATTTGGGGTGAGGGGGTCACCCCATTCCATTCCCACACACCCACACACATACAGCTGGCAACTGAAAATGCAGACTGCGCAGACGGGAAATGCATTGCACTTCCGTCATCAAATAGCAATTTTGCAAACATTTGCAATTACTTTTCCGAGTCGATCCCAATATTGTATTGATTCCGTGCAAACATCCCACGGGAATGCAATTTTCCATCACCTCAGCGGTGGAAAGGGGACAGAAAGAATGCTCATCATATTAACACCGAGCGGCATGAGGTTCCTCGACTTTTTGCCATCAGAAAGTTGTCAAGTCAAATGTCTAAAACTAAAAGCCTTAAACTATGCAAAACTTGGGTCTCGCACCCGGAGCATCGGAGGGAAACTCTTTTTACGGGACAAAGGCGAAAATTCCCGGGGGGAGCAGAGCAAACTAAAAGCCAAATCAACCCGACGGTCCGGCGTCCAAACAACAAATGGCGGTCACAACCATTTCAGTGAGCATGTGTGATTGCAAAAAAAAAGTAAACTAGGATGAAAAGGAACTTTAGAAAGCTGAAGCCGAAATACCCTTGGCGGTAAAGCCGATAAAAAGAAAATCCCTTTAATTAAAACGGAGTAACAGCGATTTAATAAGGGAAAAATATCTAAAATTAGAGTTGTTAAACCATCGATAGTGGCCACTGTGTTATCGATGGTGTTCACTAGCGATATTATCGATAGTATCGGAAATTAAAGATAATAAAAAACAAATTAGCAAACCATCGATGTTTCCTAAATTTGCAAACCATCGATAGTATCGATAGTGCTATCGATTTTTTTACCAACCCTATCTAAAATAAGCTATCAATGTTTATTAATGTTTCTTCAGCTCTAATCGATATGTTCCACATCTTTTTATGCGTCACCAGGAGCTGGGAAAAATTCAAATACCCTCAGAAAAGGTAGAAAAAAAGGAAAACAACTGGCAACTTTAGTTTGTGACATCCGGTCCATTTAGCCGACGACGACAACAACCTGGCAGCAATCAGGCGCATTTTCCGGCCCGGCTACTGGCTGTGGTTGTCATGCATTTTAAAGCACTCTCCACAAAAGTTGATTTCTCTTTTGACCCATTATGAAATTGCTCTGGCAATTTTGCATAAACAAATTACAAAGCAAACACAAATGCTGACCTTTCGCCGCACAGGGCAACTGGGACCTGGGACCTGGACCTTGGAAGGGGAAGGGGAAGCCGGCGAAGTGGGGACCCAGAAACTCTGGACCCCGGACTGCGGACTGCGAAGCTCACAATCAGAGCCAGACGACCTGCTTCGTCTGCTCTTGTCAGTTACTGGGTAACTTTTTATCTGACTGTTTGCATAGGATCAAAACAGAGCGGGGATAGCGCGTGCATCCCAGGGCAATTTTATTGAGTCCTTTAAGTTTTTAGTAAATAACACAAAGGCGGCTCAAAGGCGACAACAAATTGGCAGTGAATGTGGCCCAGTGCGTAACATTTGGATGATCAATGGGACACGAAATGGGTTTGGCCGACCGGAGAGTCCAACTTCTGAAGAATTTCGCACAAGTTTGCTTTAATTTTCAGCTGAATTGATTTCCATTAATACCCTCCGGGGGTGGAGTTGTAGGGCGTCGAGCAGTTTGCCATGCAAATGATGCATAAAGTTTTGGGTCTCCACCAGAATGTGTGTGTGTGCGAGTGAAGTGGTTGACCTTTGATTGGTAGCTCGATGAAGTTGCCTCGGAACGCAAATTAAAACCTCAAAGCGGTCAAAGAAGTTGGCTGGAATGTGTGCGCTCGACTGTTAATATGTTCCGGAAAGTATTCATTCTGGCAGATATCAATAGATGCGCAAGTTAGTTGGCTACTATCTGTATTTCATCTTGCACTTGAACTCGCATTTCATGTTTTGGTAAAGCGGGGATTTCTTCACTTGTCTACTTCCAAATATCCGGTTTTAAGAGCCCCTAACTTTGGCAACAATTAGCATCGTAACTGCCTTAGTAATCCGGAATTGCAATTACCATCGCTTCCAAAATCGAAAAGCCGTATCCTGCCTAACTCGAATTGGCAGCAGATCAATTATGATTTCCAGATTCCCACCGAGTCGGCTCGGCAGAATATGCAGCATATTTGCAGTGTGGCCACAAGCAATTGAAAGGCATATAGAACGTGTGCATAATTCAGTTCGACTGTCTGCACTCATCTTGGCTGAAATTCGCAAAATGGACTCGAAAAAAGGAGGCCAACCGGAGGGACTGGAGGGGCATGGGCATGGGCCTGGACCTGGGCCTAGGCTTGTTGTTATGACCATTGATGCATTGAGGCCAAGCCGACCGCATGCAATGGAAAACTAAACTATGACAGCAAGAAAACCCATCACAAATTGATGGATATCCATCCATGAAATGGAAAATACATTCAATAAGTTTTAGACAAGTTTTATCCATTACACCAAATGAGAGCACACGGCAAGGAAAGCTGAAATTTGTCGAAAATAAATTTCGAATGGTTGAAAATGTTCGGGGGAGATGGTCGGCATGCTAATCTACTGAAGAATCCAAAGACAGCAGCTCAGGTGTCCAGGTACTCAGGTGGTTCTCAGGTGGGCGGGGCAGCAGCATGTAAATATTCTGCCCAAATACCCGAGAGTCTGTGGGTGGTTGAGCCTAAGCGAGGTGTAAGCCTGTTTTTATGTTGTTAACCCATTGAAAAAAACGAAGGGAGAGCTCGACGAGAAGCCTGGGTAAAAGCACCTGGATTGCTGCACTCGAAAAACTGTGAATGCTGTTGAATCCTTTTCGTCAATTTCCTGTCTATGTTACTTATTTTTTTGAATGTTATCTAAAATCTAAGGGTAATATCAGTAGTTTTAGATGTTGCTAACCCACTAATGTTCTACAGCATTACTTGTGCTGGCTCACATAAGTACTAAACAAGTAGTGCGTTACTCATATTTCTTCCAATTCCACGACTTTTCTCAGTGTACCTATGCTGCGTCTACGACATCTGCATATGCAGGCAGGATCCAGGAACTAAGGACAGGACACGCAAAAGCGCAGCACAAATATTGACCAAACTGCTAAAGCATTCAGAAACGGCCAACAACAATGCCCTGGCAGGACAGGACAGGCCAGGATGGGGGCACGGGCACTGAAGTGGAAGCCAAATCCTCCGTCTGGACCTGCTGTAGAGGGGGCGGGTCGAGGATCGAAGGATATTCCCACCTTGCCGTTGGTCCTGCACTTCATTTGCGTGCTCCTGCTTGTTTGATTTGCCATTCTCGCTTTCGGTTGCACTTAGCCATATTAATTTTCGAGTCGATGCTTCGATTTATTATGGAAATAGCGCTGGCTTCCAGCAGCAGGACAATGAGCTGTGGCAAGGATTTGTGCCAGGCGCTGGATCAAAGCAATACCGGAAACAGGAAACTGCCAACGGAAATGTACTTTGTCTTTTTGGCGGCGACGGCGTAGTTGGAAAATACTTGGGGCAAAGTATGTCGAGCACAGGCACCACCAGCGAAGCCAACAGAACCGGCAACAACAGGGACGATGGCATTGCCATGAGGCTTTCTCGATGCCGAAGGCCCATTTGGATAGACGCCAAGCCAAGCCAACTCAAGTCAAGTCGGGCTAGGAAATGTCCTGCACTGAGAGAAATTCTATCAAAGATAAAGATATGTTGATATTGGCAAAATAAAATATTGATGAACAACTCCTTATATTTCAGGTATTGTTAAGGGCTAAAAATTAATAAATAATAATAATAAAAAGAATAAAAAAAGGAAATAAATTGTTTAGATGACTTTTAGATAGTTTCAGAAAAATCACTTATAATAACTGAATAATAGGCAAAAATAAATATTTGTATTTTATTATTTAGACAATAAACATTTACTTACTGTGGACTGCCAGCACTTTCCCCGCGACTTCCTGATGCCCCCTCCCTCAGCAGTGCTGCATTTATGCCTCTTAACAAGAATATTTGTCATTTGCTGTTAGCATTTTGGCTAAATGCGAAATTAAATGAAGTGGATTTACATATTTCGTAGCTGGCTGTACTTTTAAGTACACATGGCGGGGACGATCCCCCACGATCCCTTTCCTTGTGCTGGCATGTGTAGGAAGGTCCTGGCGCCTTCGCCTTCGCCCTTCCTCTCCCCGAAGGCGTGTGCTTGCAGCTGCTGCGGAAAATAACTTTTTAATGAGATAAACTCGTTGATTTCTAGATTCTGTGCGCTGTGGTTTCTTGGGTGGACCGTCGTCGGAGGAGCCTTTCCCCCGCGGATTACACAAAGTTGCAAAATTTTCTGTGACAAATTTATTTGTGTGCCGCATTATATTGCCCCGGCTCTCTCGTCCTTTGGATTTTATATATCCTGCCTGGGCTCGTGTGTGTGTGTGTGCTTGTGTGTGTGGGAACTTAATGAGCTAGCAGACTGTTAAAGTAGCTCAACAGCTGCTGTCGCCATTGCAGCTATTCCGTTTCTTGACTCAGCCGCTGTCCCGAAATTAAATTCAAATATTCCGCTTCTGTGAATGTGCCTGCGTTATAATTTGCCAAAAACTTTTGCCATTTTGGCAACTCGACAGTTCTGGAATCTCCGCCGCAGAGCGAGGAATAAGAAATGGGCCAAATGTTTTGGTCGCATTTAAAAATGAATGAATGCGAGTAGCGTTTCTCCAAGGAGTCGAAAGACAACTGCATAGATATATGCATATGTGCTGTAGCTATTGGATATTTAGCACCCTGGTTGAGCGACTAGGCGAAAAGTTTTCGCAGCAAGTTGCGGAAGTAGCGAAGCAGGAAATTAGAGCTAAAATTGTACAGAACTTTGAACGGGGAATGGAATGGTGGAGTTCCCTGTAATTGCATCTAAAAATGCAACACCGAAATCATTTAGTGGTACCATTTATTTAGATATTGGTAAAAATAATTTGCAAAAACGGATTGCAAGTACGGATTAAAACAGGGGCACATTTGTTTTTGTTTTTGCACTTAGCATACCGAGCGGCACTAGCCATTCTCTCCTAGGGCACACGCCGAGTCTTCTTTGTGTCGCTGTCCATTTTTCGTTTCAACTCACAATGCAAATTGTTGTTGTCTTTTTCATGACTCTGTGTGTTTATTTGTGTTTGTAAATTCACTGCCATAAGTCAGTTTTGAGCACCCCTGGATTAAAATATAGGTAATACAAAATTAGTTTATACTTCTGAATAATAACTTTCAGCTTACTCCTGTACCATTAACCCGTCTTCACCCGGTTCCTAAAAGTAACTCAAAAATTCTCGACTTCATAACGGCTTCCGTGTCCAATATCCAGTGCAAATATTGACTATCCAGCACTTCGACGGAGTGCTTCCTTTATTGCTACGAGTGCTGCTTGATCTAATCAAATTACGAAGGATGTCACCGTAACTTCAAGTCCGCTTTACTCGGATATATTAAAAATCTATTTAAATATTCGCACTGCAGCCGTGTCCAGGACCGTTCATCCTATGGCGTAATAAACTTTGATAACAAAATTTACTTGGCAACATTTCGTTAATAAAGCAAAGCTCTCGGTCCCCCTTTTTCGCCAGGCCCAGCCCCCAAAAGCACAAAACACACCCCCCGAGATCCTTCACGTTGTGCGTTATACTTTTAATAAGTTGCGACGAGCTGACGACAAAAAAGTTATCATTTATTAAAATTTTTGTCTTTCCAACGTAATTATAATAGTTTGATAAAACATCCTGCGCGACATCCAATACGCCCCCTTTTGCCCCCGCCTCCTTTTGTGCGTTTACTTTCCTCGTTTTTGGCACAAAGTTTCGCCTTTAATTTCCCTTTATCATGTTTCAAATTATTAAAAATTTATGCTTTCAACTGAAAGTAATTGAAAATGTTCAATAACTGCTGAGCGGGACAAAGAGTTATGGTCGCCAGCTAGATGGCGATGGCGATGGCTATTGGCTGCCGGACCGCCTCGTCCGTTTTTTGATGGCAGACAAAGTTGCAACCAAGTGGCAGGACGAAGCCATCGACAATGACGGGCGATGGCGATGCGATGCGATGTCGATGGCAATGGCTCTTTGAGCTGAGTTGTGCAGTAAAAATTGCAGGCTACACTAAAAGTTAAGTGCGTCATCGTTGTCGTTGACATCGTTGCTCAAAAACTGCTGCTCCTTCTGATTTTGCTTCGGCTTCAACTTCTGGTGGCTGCCATAGTTTTTAGCAATTTCCGCTGCCCGTGTTTTATATAATTATGCGCGCTGCGAAAAATTATTAATGAGTCTCGGACGTGCCTTTGTTCCGCGAGCCATTGATAGTCCAGCTCCGCAGAGGACAACCTTTGATGTCAGCTCGCAAGGGGAATTCGGGGGAAAAACGTTGATCCAATACTAATAAAATAGTTTTAAAAATAGCACTAGTAAGGGAGCATAGACTAAAGTTATTTTAAAGTTATAATTTATTTTAGAAGATTATTTTCATTTAATTTAAGCCTTTAAACTAAGTAAGCCATACTGACTTGATTATAATAATTAATTTGATTTTTAATTAATGGAGAATGAAATTATAGGAATTTTAATAATGTCCTAAGATAGAAAAAGGTGAAATTCAAAATACATTACATTTTTACAAATAATTAAATAAAATAAAACTTAGAATTTGTATCCTTCCTTTTTAAGTAATAAAAAACCAATTAGTTCTTTTGTGAGTTTAGTAAGTTATAGGTATATTCAAACTTAAATGAATAAGTACAAAAACGTAATATTTCTTACACAACATAATAAATTCTATGAATTAATTTCAAAATATTTAAGTCAAGGTAGAAAATATTTTTTCCGGCGTTAATCTTATTTAATTTAAACATTTTAGAACGCAACAAAAAAATTTAATATTAAAACCAAAGTATAAATGAAAATAACCATAATCGTTAAATTTAATATTTTCATATTTAAAGTTAGAAGAACCGCAATGGATGAAAAACATTCACTTAACTCTATTCAAACTGAAGCTGAACGCAACAGGCATTTTTCCCGGTGTTCCCAGTGGCATTGACATCTTGATCTGCACGTCTTGTATGAATATCAATTAACAAACAGCAGACCAGAAGTCAAATCCCCTCTAGAAAAAATAGAAACAATTGACAGCGCCCCGTGACACGGGGGACATCACCTGTCCGGGGACTTAGAGCCAATCAAACACGCCACGTGGGCCGGGGGAAAAACCGCAGAGAGCAGTCGCCCAGCATCTCTCAATAATAAAAGTAAACAAATTAAAACAGACAACAGGCGGGCGAGGTGGCCAACAAAAAGCGACAGCCACAAGCTGGGGAAACTTTCAGCCGTGAAACGACAAAAGTTGGGCAGGTGCAGGACTAGAGTAGGAGGTACACCGAAAAATAAACATTATAAGACCTTACAAACCTAATTAAGAAAATACTTATCGGAAAAGCTAACTATTCAATAATATTTAAAATGATTTGGACCTGTAAAGTTAACAACGTTACCGTTAAATTAAAAAAAAATTAAATTGTTTGACACAAATTATGGGAATACTTATATAATAAATAATAAGATTGATGGTCTTATCATCAAATTAGTTTGATATTTTAATGGTATAATAATATTTCATAATATTTTTGTTCAACCTTAACGAAATAAATAAAATCATTTAATATTAAAACTTACTAGTACTATTTGATGTTTTTATAATATTTTCGTTTATTTAAGACAACCTTTTTCTCCATGTATGGGGTGTTATCCTGCTAGTGGTCGGGAGATTCGCACGCAGTTTAGCTGACGACGCGTAAGTCCATAAAATCCGCACTAATCTCCCAGCGCGCGTTTCGACAAAACGCCAAACACTTTTTGTCAAATCATCCGAACACCTGATGTCTTGCTCGGGCCAAGAGGCCCAACAAGTGAGGGGGAAACAGGTGGAAAGGTGGCGGTAAGTAGGTGGTTAGCTGGTTTGGTGGTTCAGTGGTTCAGTGGCATAGTGGGTGGTGACGGGATCATAAAACCGCTTTGTCACAGGGCAATTTCCGTGCGGAAATAAACGAGCTGGTCTGCTCCCTTGGCCGCGTGGCGAGTGTAATAATAGATTTTTAGCCAAGTTGTTAAAATTTCCCTACTTCCTCGTGCTCGCACCCACGAGCTTCCACACCCCCACATACCAAAGTCAAAAGGCCCTCGAAGTAAATAAGTCGAAAGAAAAACAATTAAGGCAGATAATAATAATATGAAGAACCGGCACCAGGAGCCGACGAAAAAAAGGAAAGGAAAAACTTTCACTTTAGCTCATTTTCACATTCAGAACTTTGCATTTAACTTTTGGCTGCTCGCTTTCTTTTTCTCCGCTTTGGTATCATTTACACTTGATTATAAGCCAAAAATGGGCACATTCCTCTTCAGTAATAAGAAGAGAACATGAAAAGGATTAAAAATAAAATCTAAGAAACTTTAGTAGAGTAATATTAAGTCATTAATGGGAGGTAAAAAAAAATTAATTTTGTATTGTTAATTTGTTAAATAATTGGGATTTTTATTTATTTATTTATTAAAGATGATAGTAAAGTAGGTAGTAAATAATTGGGATTTTTATTCAAAAATGTATAAATTATCTAAACTATATTAAAAATTATTTGTAAATGATTTCATTGAAACGCGTTAGCGCATTTTTGGGAACTACTTAAAATATTTTTCCCAGCACAGGCCTCCTCCAAAACGCTGAACGTCGACGGCAAAAAACTTTCTTAGCAAGAAATACCTCGCAAGTTGAAAATACTCCCATATCGCCTTACGAACCCACGCAGAAGATGTTGAAGAACAATTTCGGTGGGGCTTTTCGGGGGATTGCCTAATTGCTGGGGCTTTTTGGGGGAACCCCTCGCTGCCCGCTAATAGAAATTTAATGGAAATGAACACGTGCGGCAAACAATTTTTATGCCGGCTAAGTAGGCCGCTGAAAAATTCATGTCAGAGGCCACTTGACAGCCGACTTGATCGGCAGCCGATGAGCCACGTTCCCGCTTCCAGTTACCCTGGATTCAGAACAAGAAAGCGGGGCAATACAAAGGGCACTTGAGTGGGGTGCCAAAACTTTCACCACATTGGCAGAAAGCATTTATTACGCAGCGCGTCCCATTCAATTATTCAGGCGCGGCATCCGCTGCTTCCCTAAAGGATGCTAAATAATGTACAATCCTCTGCAGCTGCATTATATGAAAATGCATGTCCTTTTTCGCGAGTTCCCCTCGAAGGAGAGAAGAGAAAGGAAGCCAGCTGACGTGCGTCCAAGGAGCGCGACACTCGCGCCCTTGTTTTGCCAAATGGCAAAGTTTTATTTCCGCGCTGCACTCAAATGAAAAATAAATATGACAGTCGTCGGCCTCGCACTCGCACTTGCACTTGCACCAGCAGACTCACAGACTCCCAGACTCGAGGACTCGAGGACTCGGAGGCCAGGACAAAGACTCTTGCATATTAAATGATTTTAAATAGTCAGGACAATGCAGCTGCTGTTCGGGTGCCTTCTCCTTTTCCTGGAAGATGCCGCCGCCTTTGCTGCCCTTCCTGTTCCACTGCTGCGTCAGCACCGCATTAGGTTTATAAATTAGAAATGATGGGACCATGCCCCAGAGGGACCCAACCGTCCTCGCAGTTCGGTAAGTGGCCAACCCGACTCCGACATACCAATTACATTCATATGAAAACATTTGTTTTTTCTTTTGAGCTTGCACTTACCAAGGAATTATCGATAACCTTAGGAAATAAAATGTATAACAAATTTTTAAATAATTATTTTCTTTAAGGAACTAACTACAGTCATTTTTTCTATATTTTCTCAACTTAAATCGCACATTTCTCATTACTGATTTTTTAACAGCCTTATATAAAATAAATGTACTCCAAAAACAAAAAACATGAAGGAATAATTAATATGCCGTAATAGGAAATTATAAAAAATATTATAAAATTTTAAGAAATATCTATTAGTTCTCTGATACTTAAAACCCACATGTTCTTCAAATTTGACTCTATCCTACATTCGCGAAAATCTAAGTTTAGATGGTACCTAAATCAATAAATATGAACTATGATAAGAAGTTAATGATATTTCTCGTTTTAAAGTCCGTTAGTTATTTGCATTTTATTTATTCCTTTTAAAGAAATATAAATTTCAAGATATTTTCATTTGATTAATAAAAATTTGTATTTCTGGTTTCCATACCCATTTAAAAATAAACGTAGTCTACACACTGAACTATAGTGCCATATAACCCATTCATACCCTTGCAGGCGAACAGCGGGTTTTAAGCTTTATAACGCCGCGAATTCGAAGCGGGGTCGTTGATTCAGGAGGGCCTCAGCATAAGTTATGCAAATGCGCTTACGCCGGCGACAAAAGCCCCTGGAAGCCGGCCAATGCTATGGCTAATGATCAGCGTCATCATTGCCACCGACGACGTCTATATCCATATCTATACCTATATCTTTATCATCGCCATGACGATGCCGTGACAATCTAATTGCTTTAATTAAGCAATCACAAATTAATGCCGCACACAATGCAATATGCATTCGAGCAATGCCATAAAGCCGTAATCCGTAGCCGCCACTTAGTTAACTTAATTATAACCGTAGTTTGGTAGTGAAGTTCCCCCACAACGGTCTATGTAACTGTCTGATTAGAAAGGACCATGTGTGCGGCAAGGTAACCCTTTAAAATCCACTTAAGCAGCCGTCAAGGATTGACGCTTACATACTTACGATGATTGTCAAAAAAATAGGAATGGAAATTTGTTGATGTTTTGACTCAACAACCTTTTACAAATTATAACTTTTTAGTTTCAATTCTGGTAAATCCTATTTAGGCATATTTGTATTTAATTATTATTATAAATATTATAAATTAGTTTTAATATATTTTTAGGGTTTCTTTAAATACGAAAAATATATATCTGCATATATCGAATATATCTGATTAAACCATAAGGGACTACAAGTAATAAATTGGTATTTTAATCATAAATACTATACCAATTTATTTCTCATAATTGGACCCTAACTGTAAGTGGATGTGGAGGATGCCAGTGGGAAGCTGAATGTGGGCGTGGCCAGTGAGGGTGCGTGGGCTAAAACCACATATCTGAGGTTGCTCATATCCATATCTAAATTAACCACAGCATCGCTGAAATTTCGGTTTAATTCCCGATAATACGGCGCTCACATTGGGTCATAGGTTACCATTTACATGTGACCTTGCCTGGGGCCCTCCCCTTCCCTCCCACCGCCAAACGCCCCTTTTACCGAGGGCGCTTCCATCTGCCTGTGTGCTCTTGCATTAGCCCAGTTAACGGTTAAATAAAACTTAACCCACTTAGGTAACCAGTCTGTATTGACTAGTGTTAATTAATTTGGCCCCTCACTTCAGTCAGCTATGTTAACATGTGTTTGCTGTCTTAAGCGGTGAAATTTAATTGGATTGTGACTTATGTATGTGGCGAGTTAATGGCGTCTTCAATGGGGTAGATGTAAAAAGGAAATTGTTTTCGGGGCTTATTTCTTAGTTCCCCGAATTTTATTTTGCATTTAAACACACAAAACATAAAATTTGTTGATAGGTGATGATTTTGTATATTAATTGCTTTGAGTATTAGTATTGTCATAATCCATTATACAGTAAACAATTTATAATTTGACTAGTTTCCAATTTATAGAAGAGAAAACCCCGAATCACAGAACTCCATTTAATTATAAATAATTTATAAAATTCCATCTTGGCATGGACAGCACGCAATCTAATTCAAAATATTAAAAGGGACGAAGGAACTAGGAAAAGCGGAAATGCGGGGGCCATTTATAAGCGTTATGGCGACGACAAGCATAAATGGGCAACGATAATCACAGCTAAAAGTCATCAACATAATAAACCCAAGTTTTTCCTTTCATATGCACTCTGTCCCCTCGGACAATGGCAATCAAGGGGGGTTGTGAAGGGGGTTCTTTGGGTGGACGGTCTGACAGGCGGGATGAGCAGGGACAAAAGCTAGCAGCAACATTTAAACATTTATGGCAACATATTTGATCACGTTTTCTCAATCATTGCCCTTACGACCCTAATCAAATTTCACCTGATGGCAGCCAAAAATTTACCAAAAACCATGAACACACTGTGCACTGATTGCTGCTGCTGCCGCCGCTGCTGCTGCTGTTGCTGTTGCTGCTGTAATGTTGCTGCCCCAGAGCAACATTTCGATGGTGGGATTGCGGGGTGGCGACCCGTTCGTGCGGACAGTTTGGGGCTTCCCGGAACGGAATGGGGAATATTTTGTTTTGATTACAACTTGACGGTGGCTCCTTTATTTTATTATGAATCTAATTCCTTATAATTCGTAACATATGTTTCGGCCATGGCCATGGGTACAGCAGCCAACTGGCTTTGAATTACAAATCAGGGCCCAGAAGGTCGAAGGCCCTGCGTTTCGTTCCGTTTCGTTTTGTTCTTGGGAAATTTAAGTTAAGACATCGCTGATGACGTCTCCCGGTTTTCCCTTTTAAGGCTTTTCGGCCAAACACAACGCCAGTTGGGCCGGCCATTAGACTAATGCCAACCGATTTGAGTTTGAGTTTAGCATTTTGCCCTCGGGGCGCTCTCGAAACTTGGTGACACTTTAAAGACCTTTCCGGCTGCGTGTGCCCCCGGAAAGCTGGCAAACAGGAAAACTCTATCCGACTGTCGCCCATATGAATATTTCATGTCAAACACACGTCATTAGAGAGGGACAGAAGTGGAGGTGGCTGTGGGCTCCATTCAGCTCGGTTCGGATAGTCAGTCAGTGGGATTTCAATATTTTTCAGCGCCCCCAAACCATGCGATTCGAGTCGAGTCGAGACAACAGCAGCACCAACGGCAGCCAAACCGAAGTGAATCCGCCTGCACGGCAGCAAAAATCGGTAGAAATCCGGAAAAAATCCAATTGTAAAGTTACCAAAGTGGGCAAAAAATAATTTAAATTTCTTGAATTTATATATATATATATATCTGTGAAGGCATCGAAGTAATCTTGAAACTAAGCCAACAATAAATACAATAAATATTTATTTTTAGGGAAAAAAGTGCCTTTAAAAAAAAGAAATACGTATTTTTCACAATGATTTTTGTTTAAGTCTAAGCAAAACGTTAAAATCGTAGGTAAAATTCTTTAAATACAATTTAAACTAATTAAAGGATACCAGTTTCCTCATTTGATTTAAAACTAATTTTCGATCAAGAAATTTCTTTCGGGTGTGATATCGCTTTAATACCCCAATAATCATTCCGTTCCCAATGCAATCGAAATACCCTGCTCATTTTAAGCGTTTACTAAGCCATAGAATCATAAAAGTCCTGTACAATTTTTCCACGTGTTTATGTGGGTGGGTGTTTGCTCGGTGGGCGTGGCGTATGTGCTCAGCTTTGCTGTGGCATGTGCACGAGCCTGTGCATGTAATTTACCTAAAGCTCGATGCGCCGGTAGCATCGGCTCCGCAGCTCCGGAGCTCCGCAGCTCCAATTGCTGCTGTTGCAGCTCCGGAGTAAATGCGGCAGCTGACCTATTCTAGCAGTCAACCATAAATCCACACTGATGATGTACTTCATGCTATTGTGCTTTGGAATTATATCGCATATTTTTGGTTTCTATTGCACATTCCTTTCTGGCAGGCCACACAAACACTGACACACACATGCCCACGTCCAGGACGACGGGCGGAGTGGGCTGCGGTGGGCGTGGCCGGTGCACAGTATCTGCTGGCACGCCATTTCATCATCATCAAACGGCAGCCACAGTGGCGGCTACAACTGCGACCTGGCAAGACGGCATCCGCCTACCCACCCGAATTTCCCCCTCGATTTCCCAGCTCAACTCCCCCAGAATTTTCCCGGTCTGATGATATGCATGCGGATCCAAAAGGGGAGTGAGACGGACGGAGTGACTGACTGAAAGCCTTTCCCTCAAACTTTGAAACGCACGTTAAGGAATTTCGGCCTGCATATTGCAGCCGTATCGTTGCCCAAACGAAGCGAAACTACTCTGCACCTGATCGCCTTTAATCATTCCCAAAGACAGTTGGCAACTGCCTTACGGTCACGAACGCGGCCCAGAAGTATTTTAATTGTATTCAAAGAACAAAAATGGCTATGGGATCGCCATAGTGGCTAATAAATTACTGCATTAAGAAAATTATATTTTAATGCTGTCAAAATAATCCTCTGCGCTGTTTAATCTCCTGCTTTTATGTGTACGCAGATCATATTAAAAAAATAAATTATAGTTTTTATTGGATCGATTTCCTAAATTTTATACATTTCAAAATTATTTTCGTTGGCTAAAACTATAATATTGAATACCTTTTTAATCTTACTTTGTTCCAAAGTAAAGCAAACAGAGATATAGAATATTTTCAGTTCTTCCAAATTATAAATTCGATTTTATAAAAATCGGACAGCTATATTATACAGCTGCCATAGGACTTCATAGAAAGCTATAAGTTCCTTTATAGTTAGCCCTAAAAATTACATTTTCCTTTTTAATTAGATAAGATAATAAGATGATAATAACCGACTCGTAACATTTACCCAAGCCCATTTGTGAAAATCATTAGAAATTAAATTATTGCTGTTTCTCACCACTCCAAAGGTAAGTAACTATCCCTTCAACGTCGCCCATTAGACCGATTAAACCCGATTGTCAGACATTCCCAATCATATTTTCTTTCTTTCCGAGAGATGCAAAAGGTCCGCCAATACAAGCCAATCTCCACCCATTTTTCCGGTCGCCCTTTTGTGCAATTTGGACCTTTCGCTTTGCAGCGATTTGTGTTTTATTTTCGCTGTGTAAATCGCAGTTACAAATGCAAATGTAACTAAACCAATAATATTTTCAGCTGGCTGGGGGAAAACTGGAAAACTAACTAACAAATCGGGGAAGCAGCTGTGCCAATTCACTGTACAAAATTTTGCATGGTTTTTAATTTCATCAACACAAATGTTGAAAAACTAAGATCATGTTAGCCAGTGAAATACATTTTTAAATTTTCTTAAAAGCAATTTGTTTTTAGTTATTTTAAAATATTCAAACATTTTTTTATTAACATTAACAAGTCGTAAAATATTTTTAATTAGCTTACAATAGTTATTCAAAAATTTCGTTAGGCTATTGAAAGATATGCAAATTTATTTAAGTTATTAAAACTTGTAATTTTTTTAGACTCCTCATTTTTGTTCTGTGTGTCTTGCTATTTGTTCAACATGACCGAACAGATGAAGTGGGTGGGGAAAAGTAAAACTGGTTGGAACGTCCATATGCAGCATGACTTTTCTATATATGACCAGCAAGTCGGTTGCATTTTTTAGCAACGCGAGTGGCGAATTCGAGCAGCAGCTTCGCCAATTCCAACACCCTTGCTAAAGTTAATTGCCGTGCAATTTTTGTATGCATAAATAACGGTAAATTTGTTATACACATCATTTTGATTGCGCACGCTAAATCATCACAACAGCAGTTGACCAAAAACTTTTGCCCCGTGCCCAAATGCGCGTAAAAACACTCCAAATGACTCACAAAAGGATAGCAAAAAAACATTAATATGTATTTATACGAAATGTGCCGGCGAAACGAATTTTGATTTAAATCAAATACAATATTTAAATATCAGAATGTTAGCCTTCGCCAAATGAATGATGGCGAAATATTTTCACAACTATTTGGCGGCGAGCTCTCCTGGATGACGAATGAAATATTATCACAAGCTTCGAAATAATCGTTTGCAAATTGCATGTTGTATTTTTTAATGCATTGTATTAACAGCTATTGTAGTCACTTTTAGTGGAAATAAGTGCTGTTGCTCAATCAAAATACTGTACGGTAATAAACAGATTTTAAAGAAGTTTTACATGATAATTTCTATTCAAACATAAAGAAAATTGACTTATATTTTAGGTGTGAAAACCTCGATATGCACTATTTTCGAATTCAACAAAACATGAAATGAAATCAATAGCTGCATCGATTTTTCGATGAATCATCGTTAGGCATTTAGCAGTAAATGGTAACTTATTTATACAATTTTTGAGGACATCAAGCACAGAACAGAACTGGAGCCGCGCTGACATTTAATCTTATTGATTGATGACAGACTGTCAGACTGCGGCCCCAAGGAAGACCCAAGCAAAATAGCGACGACGGGCATGGCAATCGCACTTAGAACTGTTTGCAATCCCAAAAAGCGACGACGAAGTGCAACACATTGGCGGATAAAGAAGCCGCGGCGGCAGTACCAAGTCGAGCATCAGAAAACATACCACAACCATAAAGACTTAAAACACAGCAAAAATAAAAGGTTCAGTTTGAAAATAATGCTTAAGCTGGAAAATCGGCTAATTAAACTACATTTAAAAAATTTCTATATCTATCTATATATAAATATATCTATTGATAAAATGAAATATATTATTGAAGCAGTATCAAAATCCATAAATTTATCTTTAAAATTTATTTTTTGCTTTATGCTTTTAAATGTACTTAGACTTCTCAAAATAAGTGTAAGTAATCTCTGGTTTGAATTTAATGGAATTAACACTAGATTCCTCATTCATTCCTCTTCATTTATTTTTTTAGATTTAGTGATTCAAGTACAGCCTTTTCGGCCAGTGCACTTGTACACACTATGCAGCCTGGCAGCTGTGTAAAATTCATCTGTCATCGCGTGTGTAGCGCCAAAGCTTATGACGTTAATCCTTTAAATGCGCCAAATGCATGCAAAACTTTCCAACTGCCGCCCTAAGAGTATGGCGTATATGTACTTCAGCTGCAGAATCGTCAGCTTTCGCAAATTGTAGAAATTGTATGCCTTGGCATGTGGAAAAGCGGGGAAAAGCGGGGAAAGTGGGTGTGGTGCTGAAGGTGTCAACGTGTGTGCGGAGGTTTTGTATCTGCGCGACAAAATCAACCAACCGAAAGCGTTCAATCATCGTTAGTTACCATATTCCGCGGCCTCCAACCTCCCAACCTCCGAACATCCCAACTCCCGATCCCAAAAGAGTGACGGGCCAGGTAAGCCGAGTCGTAAAATAAAACGCACAAACAGCCCCAGAAATAGAAGCGAAACTGAACAGAAAAACAGAAAAAACGAGGAAAGTAACACGAGCAAGGATATAGCCAAAGTTGCCAAAGGAGAGCTGCATATTTTTGCGTTCGTTCGCATAAACTGGGTTAGATCGCGCACTTAATACAAATTCATGAATATTTTATAGACGTTTCGTGCCGGCAAGGAGAAGTGGTAACAACGTGAGGGAGGGAGGATCTGCGTCTGCTCCCTTTTTTTTTTGGCTTACATCAATTTAATGTAATTAAACGATGCTTAGAGGTTTCACGTAATCAAATTCAAATTACAAATGCCAAAAGAGGACTCCGAGAAGAGCAGCCATTTGCTGCAGTCGTGTGCTAAAACGAGAGTTGACATCAAGAATTTTTGATTTAACCAAGTGCATGATCTACGACAGCCAATGTGTCCCGCACAAAGACAGCCAGCTCAAGCTCGAGCTCTATGATGGGGACAGAGGACTCACAGATGGAGAGTCGGAACACAGGGAAAAATTCAAAAACAGGGTTCCGTAAATATGAATTGATTTTTATGTTAAATTTTTTTACAATTTTATGAAATTACTATTATTAATATTATATTTGCTGTTTATTTTCAACAGGCATTTTAGCATGAACGCCTGGGAAATCTCTATAGATCCAATAAACTTATTAAGTTTATAAAGGTTCGAAATTCAAGAGTATTTTACCCTTACAAATAGTTTGGGAACATTTATGGGTCTTTGATATCAGCATTTTTGGATATTACATATGCTGACACAACTTAAGGATCTTATTAAGATTTTTATGAGTTAGGAATCTTCTCACCTACCGATTCCTTGAGCTTTTTCGCCGAGTGTCGTATGACTGCGAGCCGCATTTGCTTGGCTTGCTGGTCTATTGCCAGTCAAGAGTTAACACGAATCAATTACGCAGACACACACACAGGAGCGAATACTTTCCCGGAAAACTCGAAAGATGGATGCAGAAACATCGGGATGGGGATCGGGATTGGTATTGGGATTGGTATTGGGATGGATATAGAGATAGAGATAGAGACAGAGATGGGGACACAAAGAGACAGTACCGAAGCTATGGACTGTGGACCATCGACTCAACGACTGACTGGCAGTCTGACTGGATGCGAAGAACTCGGCTGGCTGCTGCTGTCAAATGACATTTGACTTGGCTGCTGGGCCAAGGATTTACAATTTAAAGCAAGTGGCCAATAAACCAGATGAACGACCATTCGAGTCCCATGCCCCCTACCACTACCTGGGGTTTCTGAAGAGGTCCAGAATATTTGACTGACGTAAGTGCATCCCCAGTGTGTGTGCTATATGTGCGACAGTGCTCAAATGCCGGAAAAGCGCTCAATGCCAAAGCAATTGGGTTTATGGCCCCGTGTGTATGAGTGTGTCCGACTAGTGGAGAACGGTAAACGATGACCGAAGGGTAATAAAAACCATAATTACAACATAAATGACAGATGTTACACCGTCGCCGGGTTAGGTACATATATGGTTAGAGCCACAGATAGCCGCCCAAAGAAGTGGGGAGCACACATATTAACAGCTATTAACAAACTATAAAGCTCAAATGGCTGGCTATTGTTTCAGGTGATTAAACGACGGCTAATTGATGGCTGCGCCACACAAGGAAAATAATAATCATGGACACATGGAATGCGAAAAACCGTAGCGTAAATTACAGACTCCATATTAAATTGAAAAGATTTACATGCAGAGGTACATATAACAATTGAATCCTAGCATTTAAAGTCCAAAATTTAAAATAACAATTCACACTTTACACCATTTAACCTTTTAATCTATACATTTAACTGGTGTATTAAACTTATTTATTTTAATTTTATTAAGTTAAAAATGTAGCAACCAAAACAAAAGAGATGGAGATAAGCTAGCAGCAAAGCAGAAAGACGCCATCTATCGGAAAATTAATTATTTGCTCATAACTTTTAGAACTGAGAATGGCTTACAAGTCTATAAAGTGTAAAGCTTTTAAATCCAGGATCATCTTGCAGTGTTTTTAGTGAGCTTAGTCTCGTAATTTGATAAGGAATACATATAGATTTAAAAATAAATCAGTTATGATCGTGTCACCGACTCGTTCTTTAACCAATCGACAATTTTTTTCGGCATATCGATTGTTTTAATCGGACTATTGTAGCAGTGATATCAATGGTGATAACTCAGTTAATCTCAATAAGAATTAACCCATTTTTTGGTCTTAGATGCACCCTAGTTTAGTTTGCCCTCTGGGCAGGATCCGCTTAAATCATCTGAATCCTGTTTACCTCAACCACGACCAAGCAGGAACGATTTCAATTAGGATGCGCCGATGTACAAGTATGCTGAACCAAAGATAACTGCGCGATTTTGGATTGCACATAATCAATGCAAATACCCGACAATGGCCAATGGTACCGGCTCGCTATCAGTGCATTGCCATCTCCATCGAAGTCCTGCCACCACCAAAACCACCGCAGCGGCATTCAAAATAGATGCACTACTCGATCCGAGGGCTTACTGCTTTTTGGGCCGGCGGGACTGAGGAGCACTGGGACTGCATTTTGCGTAACTCATTAGGACCTTACCTCATTTGGCGATGGATGAGTGGGCGGAGCAGTCGATGGCAAACACCCCGCAGCGGAACAGGAACCGGAGGATGCGAGTGCCAGCGATTCCGGAACGAGGTCCTGCCGGATTGATCAGGAGCTCATTCGGTAGACGTTTAACAACTGTTTCAGGGTCTGCACTTCCAAAAAAAATGATTCTCTATCAAGGCTAAGGAGGTATTAAAAGTGCGGTAAATACATTTTTTACAATTAATAAGTTTTCCAAGGAAATAAACAAAATGGAAGTTGTATTTATATTTTTTGATATATTAAAAAATGGAATACTTAAGGTTTTGGTTTTTGCAAAAACTAGGATTTTTTCAATGTTTTAAAATACTAAAGCTGGAACTTTTTAGCATGGCCCCTTTAATATGCTTTCCATATTAGTTTAAATAATAAAAGTTACAAAATAAATTGTTTCATGTGTAAGGACGTCGCTACCATGGTTGCAATTTCATTCATCGGCGTTTGCACATCGTCAGCGCGAACGTCGATGCCTTGCATTGTGAATTTTTCCGCCCACTAAATTGTGGTTAGCAGGTTCAATCCGCACACCCACCACGCGCACTCCCACACCCACCGCCCCTTTTGCAGAGCCACAATTTCCCATTGCATTGCTGTGTGTATGTCACGTTTTCCACTTGCATGACCACTTCCGCAGCAGCTTTTTGTTGGTCTCTTGGCTGCTGGCAGGATGTCTTGCATCAAACTGCGAGCCGAAGCGAATCCTCCGCATTGCTAAATTAAGAATATGGTTTAGAAAGCACTACCCAGGACTATCATCAATCACAAATGTATCTACCTTTACCTCAACGGTTGTAAAAGAGCAACCAAGATAAATCAAAACGAATTTTTGTCCCGAATTATTTAGAATTAATTAATTCAAAACTAATACTCAAAGCTACTATTTATAACTATATATAAATGTAAACATTCTTCATCTAACTAAGTAAGTAATGGTTAGATTTTTGTAAAAATATATAAACTAGTCTATAATAATATGAAGATATCACGATTTCCAGCTTTATTTTAAGTTTATCTTAAACTATTTAATCTTCTAAATTTATTATAAGTTCTGACAATATATGTATTCCCAGTTCAAGCCAGATTCAGCCACGTTAGCTGACGTACTGGCCAACCAAACCAGAATCCCGTGGGAGCTGACGACCAAAGTGTTGCTTACAAATCTTAAGTTGGTATCAAATATGTAGACACTGCCGTCGTCGATTAATTAACACATTGTCCGCAGCTATTACGCACTGAAAGCAGGTAGTCTACGGAAACTTTTCGTCACATTTCGTGATTAATTTTAATGGCCCACAAGCTGAGGATCCCCACGGACTTCGAGCCGGAACCCGAAACAGAAGTCATAGCTAGAGGACCAAGGTAACGGATACGGAACCTGGCCAGGAGCTGTGGTCAACGTTGATTAGCCGCAATCACTTTGGACTCCGCTGGGACGAGTCGTTAACTGTCGAGAGTGCTCCATCGTCTAGTCGTTGGTCATGCATTTTCCATGAGCCCGGCACACGCACTACCTCCCAGAAGCCGAACTAACAGCCGTTTAGTGGACACTACTCCAGTCTGCACAGAGAGAAAAAGTTATTTAAGGAGGAACGGCCCTTAAAATATTTCAAATTTTTTTTTTCTTTTGGAACATTAACAAAAACATTTATCAAGGTATCTAATTATCTTTATGGTTAAATGATATCAACTAAATCTATCAATTATACATTTTTATCGTGTAATTTCGGCCGCAAAAACAAACGCAATCGGCGGGGCACACACTCGCTCCCACTTGCCATTCCATTGCGTATCCCATCCGAGCTCGTACCTCTCAAATACATATTTAATAGAAAGAGCTTAGGCGTGCTTGCTGGGGCCTCCAAAGGGAAATGGTGAGTTGCGAGGGGAGAGATGTGGGTAGTTAAGCTGATTTCTGTACCTTTGTCTGCTGTTCCACAAAAGCTAATTAGAAGAACATGAATCTTTAACTGTTCACAATATGTCGGTATAATTGTCAAAGGTCTAGGAATATAAATTGAAAAAGATTTTATTTTTGTTTAAGGCGTTTAGGAGTTGAACAATACTACCTTAATTATAAAGGTCTCTTTAAAAGCTTAAGTAAAATTAAAGAGATTTTAGAAAAGCAAATTAAAATCATTATAAAGAATATATTGATTTGCCTGTGATTTCCCAAAAATATAAGCAAATGTTAAAGAGAACCACCCATGATTGCTCCCAAATCTAAGAACATCTAAGTTGAGCGTAATAATTCAGAAACTTAATTCCCGTGATTTCCTTATCTCCATATCTCATTAAAAATCATTATAATTCAGTAGAATTCGTTTAAAAACACAAAAAGCATCCAAATTCATTTTAAATAAATGGCATTGCCTTGTTCAAGCCGTTCAAATACAATTTATTGGAAATCCTTAAGTTACTTTATTTCTAAGCTCACACTCGCTCAATTGAATTCTGCTTAATTTATACAATTGCATACACGCTTGTGTATTTTTGTTTGCCTCAACATAAATCTTAACAAAGCTAACAGCAATGCCAACAACAAATGCTGCTAACCATTTGTCAATTTTAAATACATTTATTGTATTTGCATGCCTGTCTAGTCCCCGTACAACGAAAGAAAAAGCAACAATAATTTAATAACCCACAAAGCGACAGACACACGCGCGCAGAAATACATACAGACAAATAGACAGACAGACATTCGAGCCAAGTTGCCTTGTTGGCCAAGTGTTGTGTCTATGTATTATTCAAATTCAATTATAAAAAAACGCAATAAATAAAAAATGTTTATATGCAAAGGAGATAAGAGAGATAACGCCGAAAGAGGAGGAAAAACATTACTTGTGTATCGAATGCTCTAAGGACCTCCTTATGAATGAGTAAGCAAGGATATGAGTTTAATTGTGAGAAAAAATATTCTGGAAATGAAAGGGAGAAACAGCATTTTCTGCATTAAATTCCAATGTTGAATTTATACATTTTTCAAGACGTTTTTTCTTCTGGATATGAAATTAGTTACCAATATACTTTGAATGTACTTATATACTTTAAAAATTATATATATATTATTAAATTTATTAAGACAAAATATTAAGTATACGTACACATGGATTTACTGCTAACGTTAAATTTCAGGGACAATGATAAATTTCCCATGTTCAATAATTTCTTGCATATCAACAATACCAAGATCCCTGATAAAATTGGCATACCCTTTTTCCTGTGGACCCAAGAACGTGCGGCAAATAGCAAGAGAAGCAAAACCGAAAAGGGAATATTTATTATTTGAAAAATACCTTGAGGCCGTGGCAAACATCGTGAGTTCATAAATAACATGCGGTCCAAAAATGGACAAAAACCATAGAAAGTGCAGAGGGCAGCAAACAGAATTTGATAAGCGATAAGGAGCGAGATCCCCGAGGCAGCCGTACAAATAATAATAGTAGTAATAATAGTAATCAATGTGTAGTGTAAATAATAAATAACACCGGGCCGCTGTGGGTCCCAGAAAACGCCAATAAATTGATAAAAGATGATGAGGCGACGGACGGGACGGAACGGAACGGGACGGGACAGTCGGTCCTCAATGTTGGATGGCCCATGAGCGATTAGCCCCGGCACGCAACAGCCGTGAAGAGTGCTTGCAAAGGTCAAAAGGAAGCCCCGAGTACAAACACACTCGGCGAGATAGAAAGCATAAACAACATAAATTTATTTGCTGTTAGCCTAATGTTATTTATACCTTTCAATTACAATAACAGCAGGAACAGGAACAGGAGGCAGCGGGTCTGGGTCCTGGGTCTCGGCAAAGTAAATAATAAACCATGACCCATCAGCAATCAGCCAGAAAAGTGGACCCCTTGCCCCGCACTATCAGGCATAATGCGTGCGCATAAATAACTGGGCCATCTCCACTGGGCCATCCCCCGCGTAAGGTGTGAATATTAAGCCGCTGGCAGCGCCAGTTCCCCAAAAATTTACGGTCGCCCGTAAAAGTTCCGCTCCAGTCATAACTCAAATTCATGCCTCCCAGGGGAAAGGGCTGCCGCCGCGTTGCCAACGCATTTGATTTTGGCGCCCAACTCCGGCCAACTCCAAAACGGCCGACAAATGAGGCAGCCAACCGCAATATAACAGCAATATAATTCGGCAAATCTAGGGATGCAAAACGACATTAACGCGGGCTCAGCAGCCAACCGCCTGTTCTTCGCAGGATTCTCATCCCCAAAACGTGGCGGATCAATCTTTGCGGCCAACCTTTTGTCAGGCGACCTTAGCCCGATATCAACCAGTCAGCGTTCACCTTAAACTTAAAGGATTGTTTGAGATTAATCCTCGAACGTGCATTTATCAACGTTGTTTTAAATGAGCCTTTATGAGCTTACGTCTTTTAAATATACATACTCGTAGTTCGGAGTTCAATGAAATTCACAAAAATAAGTTAGCACCATTAGTTCCGTTTCCTCGTATTCAAGAAGGCTTTAAACTCTGAAAGCCTACTTTAAATTAAACAAGCGGACGAAAAAACGGTCCTGAAACTGTCGAAAGTAACCAAATCTCGAATTATTCAAAGGCTTTTTGTTCTGTGTAAATAAAACAGAATATACTTGAACTATTGCCAACACCTAGCAAATTATAGTTTAAGAAAAATCCCATTTGTTAATTTGATATGATATCACAATATTTCGCCATAAGCGAAAGACGTTAACCTGATAATAATTCCTTCAAGTGCATTCGAATAATGTAATTTTACCTATTTAACATTTTTCGGAGAAATGTACGAAAGTTTTGAATAATATATAAATAATTGTATTATCAACCTAAGCGTAATCTATATTGAATTACAAGTTCTAAGAGATAACCCCGCAAAATGGGTGCGCTGCACTCGAATGCAGCTCTTGATTTTGAGCTAATCAACATCAGAATCAGTTTTAAATCGTCATTGAAGCTGTTCAGATCGCCATGAGCTCACTTCGCCTGTTTGTACCTGCAGTACTTTTCCTCCTACTTTTCGTAGAATTTGGATCAGCATCGGTGAGCGACTTGGAGTGGCACCAGTACAAGGATCAGTACAAGAAGCAGTACAGATCAACCGACAATTACCACAGGGACCTCTACAACAGGAGAGTCCAGGTTGTGGCCAATCACAACAGGCTCTTTTCCGAGGGCAGCGTGGGATTCAAGTTGGAATTGAACGAGTTCTCCGACACAGATCAGAGTGTCCTCTTCAAGTTTCGTACTTCGATCCCGATTCCCCCGGAACCGAGTACTGCCGGCGTTACGAAAACTTCGGGCTACAAGAGCTACGATCAAATAGGCGAGGGAATAGACTGGCGCCAGAGCGGCTATATATCGGCAGTGGAAAATCAGGGCACCCAGTGCCTGAGTTGCTGGGCCTTCTCCACCTCGGGAGTCCTTGAGGCGCATCTGGCGAAGAAGACGGGCGCCAAGTTAGTGCCACTTTCGCCCAAACACTTAGTGGACTGCGTTCCCTATCCGAGTAATGGCTGCTACGGCGGCTGGGTGAGTGTGGCCTTCAACTATATGCGGGATAACGGCATCGCCACCAAGGAATCCTATCCGTACGAGCCCAAGAATGGCGAGTGCAGATGGAACAGCTCAGACAGTGCGGGCACCTTGCTGGGCCACGTTACCCTCACCAAAGTCGATGAAAAGGAACTGGCCGAGGTGGTCTACAACATTGGACCCGTGGCCGTATCCATTGACCACCTTCACGAAGAATTCGAACTGTACTCGGGTGGCATCATGAGGATTCCGGAGTGCAGGTCATTGAAGAAGGATCTCACACATTCCGTCCTTCTGGTGGGCTTTGGTACCGATCCGAAGTGGGGCGACTACTGGCTAATCAAGAACTCCTATGGAACCGCCTGGGGCGAGGATGGCTACTTTAAGCTGGCTCGAAACGCCAACAACATGTGTGGAGTGGCAACCCTTCCCCAATATCCCATTGTTTGAATATGTTGCATTGGAAATTAATAAATATCTTTCAATATATTTTTGTGTTTTTTTTCCTTTTTTTTATACCCGTTACTCGTAGAGTAAAAGGGTAACAGCTAGAAAAAACATTTCCGACCCTATAAACGATTTTATGTGTGTGTCTGTGTCTGGCGCGCAAACCTTTTAAGATTTGAAAAAAAAAAGTAAAATGCAGTTTTATTGTGTTTATCAATACCTATCGAAATGTAGAAGACATTTTTTATATCGGACCATTCGTTAAAAAGTTATGCCCGATCCAAGTTTTATATCTCCATCTCCCTCGCACTCTTTTAGCTGAGCAACGGGTATCTGATAGTCGGGGCGACTATAGCATTCTCTCTTGTTTTATTGTTGTTTATTTTAAAAGTTCTTGTATAAGGGCACTCCACTCTCCCCTTATCATTATGTGCTTCTTGGAATTAAGTTTGCATCCCGAGAACTGCAATTCCTGGTAGCAGTTTCCAGCGATAGCGATCAGAATTCAATCTATAAATCATTGAGGTAATGCCAACCCTTCGTCGAAAATGTTTACAAAACAAAAGATAGATGATAAGAAAGTGCTTTGATTTGATTCGAATTCTTATCACAAATTATGAGCATTGCCCAGCTATGCTACGAATTAAATATTGAGTATGAGTATGCACGAAAGGGAGAGAGGCAGACCTGAAAATATAAATTTTGTTATGAACCTAAAGCGATTTTCAAAGTATGGCCATTTTCTATAATTCAGATCGATTTTTTTCTGAGTGATTTACATTATATGTAAAAATGTTTTGCGCTGAATAATAATTTTGATAACCAATAGTTTGATTGCTTACACTGTACAACATTTTCAGGGTTTTAAGGTATAACTACAGTTTGGATTTTAGAATCTGAAATAACGAGTTAAACCACATTTGTGGTTTTTTTTAGCCTAGCTCGTGGTTAGATATTGTAGCGATTTAAAATTATAAAGTAAAAATGACTAAAAATACATTTAGGAAACCATTTATTGGTAAACCTGCAAAGAACATCATTACGCCAACATAAATTAATAGAGACACTAAATTGGATATCTTATTTTATGATGTAGTTTAACAAAATATATGAAATAACTTCATATTGTTTCTGGGGCGTTCATAACCTTTTGCCAGAATATATATCACACCTGCCAAAACTAGTGAATACCTTTATTGTATTTTAATACCAATTTGCTAAATTTAATACATTTTTTTTGAGTCTAGTTTTAATTAATCATTGTTTTACCTAAAGATAAGATGTTAAATCGTATTTTTGAGTACACACAAAAAAAACTTGGTAAAATTAACCAACATAATTGTCGAACAGTCCCCAACCACAAAAATATTCAATTCTATCAATTAAATAGTTACTTTCGCAAAAACAAATACACACAATTAGCAAAGACCCAAAAAACCCAAAAACAAAAACAAAATACAAGTAACTATTTTTTTATAGTTACGTAACTATCCGTATAGGTAAATTTTACCAATAAAATTTTTTTTTTCTGTAGGTACTTTTAAATTTGAAATCCCAACCGCCGTTATATTTACCGTTTCTCACTGTGTTATTAAGGTGAGAATTAGTTATTTTATATAAGGTTTTTTAAATAAACCATACAAATTTTTTATGTCAGTCCTGTTTGCTAACCGCATCCAAAGGAAAGCTTTAACTTATGATGTAATTACAGATTGGCCATTTCTAAATTTGTCATTAATTGTGTGGCCCGCACACAAATGCCAGTAGCTATGGCCCAAAGCCCTTCTGTCCGTCTATTTGTGACTCTTGGCTGGAAGAAGGAGGACAACTGATTGAGCAGCGGATACGTCTGGACAATTGATAAAATGTGATAAACGCGCACCAGTGGGAGACAAATGGCTGCCAGGTTTGTGCATTAGCACGTGTCCAGGACGAAGCAGTATACAACATTCGTACACAGAAAAAAAATGTTTCTAATTATTCCCGAATCAATTTTAAGCTGACTCCTTGATTACTTTTAAAATAAATTTGCCTAACGTTTTTTCGTACGCATCTTAAACTAATTTAAACCCTCTACAAATCTAAATATCAAAGCAATAAAAATCATTTACTTAAACATGCGGACGAAAAACCCAACCTATGATTATTTATTTAATTTTTTTAAATATTTATTATGCTTTCTTTCAGTAAAAACAAATTTATTGAACATTTTCTGAAAAATTCGGATTATAAACAATTTCCATCTATTTTGGATTTAATTTTTAGAAAAACCACATCATTTATTTAAAGTCACTGTTGAACTTATTCAAAAAATAACTTTAAATCTATTTCTATCTGAAACTGAGTTAACAGCGTTGCTTTTCTCCCTGTGCAGCTGGGAATGGGACTGCCAGGTGACTCGGGGCAGCCAGCCAACAAATTGAATTTATGGCCAGGGCTAAGCGTTTTGGGTGTCAGCCTGGTTAGGTCTGATTCATTTGCCAGATATAGCCGGGATATAGGGGAGTCGGAGTGTCGGAGTGTCGGAGTGTCGGGGGCTGCTGCTCAAGTGCTGCTTTTAATTTCCGACTCAAGCAGTTGGCGATTTGCCGGCCCTGCGGCCTACAAACAATTTCAAGCAATTTGCCTAAAAGTGGGCATCCAAGTGGGCGGGGCAATGGATGGCTGCCAGTCTATCTGGGGGCATGCATCTAAATGAACTTTGCGTGCTGCCCAGAGGAAAGGAGACGGGGACATCGCTGGAGAAAGAGAGAGGCGAGGGACAGAGAAAGAGACAGATACAGAAACTGGGAGTCAGTGACAGAACCCCTGGGGACAGCAGGCAACTCTCGCATTGATATGATAAAAATTTAGCAATGTGAATAATTTATAATTGCCACGCAAGCAACAAAAAGATCTAGGGTCACACTGGGAAAACAGTTATGAATGCAAAAAAAATCTCAAAGATACCTGTTTCACTGCTGTGACTCAAAATATGTCGTATGTCGTAATATTGGAGAAATTCAGTGTTCTACAAAAAAGTAACGAGCACATGCGCGGATCCACGAGGATCCTGGGGGGTGGATCGGGTGAAAAATTAAAGGAATTCTGGTATACAAAAAGTATGCAACAAAAAAATTGTTCTAATATCACCCCCCACAACTAAATCCTGGATCTGCCACTGAACGAACATAATAATAATTAAAGCTAAATATTTTTATAGATGTTTTATTGGGCGTTAAATTAAGAAATAAAATGAAATAGTTTAAGAAAATATAGTATATTAAACTAAACTATTTATTTGCATTCCCTTCTCACTTCATAGTAAAGGTTCGCTTAAACCAAGCTGGATTTCGCTCAGTATTGGTTCTCCTTCCTGGCAATATGCAAATTCTTGAATTTTTGATGTGTTATCAAAAACATTTTTTTTTGTGCTTATTGTTTTTATTTATTTATCGCATTCACTTCACATTCGCAGTTTACCGCGTTGAAATCGATTTGCATACTTCAGGAAATGCCTACGACAGCGTATTCTTTTTTATTTGCTCGAAACGAATCTGGCAAAAAACAGGACGGGGGAGTTGAAGATATATGCCAATGTTTGCAATAGTTCCTGAAAAAAAGAGAACCACAGAAATACACAAAGCCGAGGTGCCCTTCAAGTGCCATCAAATGTCAGCAAACTATAAAAATCATCATAAATGTATCTCAGATTTCATGAAAAATCGTAAAAAAATACAAAATAATATTGATTATGGCATATGGTCAATAAAAATATACGGCTCTATATATTTAGATTTGGTAAGTGCTATTTGCTATTGAATTCCAGATTTAATCAGAGTTTTCCACATTAAATTTAAGTAAGGTCAGTACCTATTATATTAATATACTTTATAATTTTTACAAAAGTTGTTTTTGTAGTAACCAAAGTATGTATGTTTATTCGATGTGCCTTCGATAAATAATATTTCCCAAAATGAAGCCAAATACTAAATACTGAGTTGTCATCACTGTTGATCGAACTTTTTCCAGCTTTTCTTTTTTTTCCTATTTTCACAGTTAAGCCGTATTAGGCCAAACATTTTCCGTGGCCGCCTAGAAAGGACTTAATATGAAGTTGGGTGAAAATGCCATCCCTCATCCCTCTCAGGCATTCACAGTAAGTTTCAGCATCTGAAAATCGACATTAGCGGAATTAAAAGTTTTTCCATGCGGTGGAAATCTTGATAAAGAAGTTTCGCACTTCCGCTTTATTAAGCGCAAAAGCGAAAAGAAGAAAACAAAAGGCGAGAAAAAGTTTCCTTTCAGCGAACATTATAATTAATACCCCACCAAAATTTCTGTTGTTAATATTCCAGAAATCCAACTAAGAAATCCATTTCCATTTAAGCAGCTTTACAAACGGCAATTATTATCTTTCTATTATGCAGATTAATGCAGTCTGGGGCGAAGTGCTGCTATCAACTCGGCCACAAATCACTGAAAACCGCCTTAATGCAATTCAATTAATTCAGTTGGAAATCTAATTGGAGATATCAGTTTTTGGTGTCAAAATAAACCGATGCGAAACGAAAACAAAAACATTGGGATTGGGATTCGAATTGGGATTGGGGGATTGGGTGACTGAAACAGAAACAAAGGCAAATTGCAAAAGCAGATGGTGGAGTATGTGTGACGTCATTACGTAATCAAATCAAATAACAATTTGTACTTTGTTAAATTTCTTGTCGCCATCGATTGCCGGCTGTCTTCGCCCCGACGAAAAAAAAAATGCAAATTTCCTGTGTGTTTTTTTGTTATTTCTTTGATTGTTTGTCGCCTCTGTGGCTTATTGTTTTTGGCTTCGATGTTTCTGTGTTTTATTACGTGACAACTTTGAATTAGTCGATGGGTTTTGGTTTTGGCTTTGGATTCGTTCGGTTTCGATTGTTTGTGTTTTGCCTTTGATGCCTGTCTTTCGCCATCTCTCTCTGCCCTCCTCTCCCCGTCTCTTTCTTTTCCTGCCCCTGTCTGTCTCTTTCTGTGTGGCGCAAAATTACTCGGTGTCGCATTTTTATTGCCCAGCTGACACATAAAGTCAAGTGGTGAACTCAATCGAAGACAGACCCCTCAGCAGTGGACTATTTTCAATGGGTTAAAGTGGGCCGAGGTGGGTCAAAGTGGGTTAAAGTGGGGTGGGGCCAGAACGGTTTATGATTCCAATCCAAGGAAATATCACAATTACAGTCTATATTGACAATCAGTCAGTCGAGGAAAACAAAGAAAGGCTAGAGAGTACATTTTTCGTCGGTAGATCAATATTTTAATCAATATTTTGCGATTCTCAATATATTTTCTTTTTTATCCTAGTGTTACCATATTTTTTATTATTGTTAACTGTACATCAGTTACTAAAAAAATTTGAAGCAATGGTAAATAGCTGATCATATAAGCGTTCAATTGTTCAAAAATATTTATAATTAGTTGGGATCCAAAATATTTGATATTCACCTAAGTGCAATCTAGGGTTGTTAAAACATCAATGGTGGACACTATCGATGTTTTTGGCTATCGATGGTGGTCACTATCGATATTATCGGAAGTTAAAGAAAATAAAAAACAAATTACAAAATTTAAAAAAATAATGTGAAACAAAAATGTTGAAAATTTTTGCTTGTACCATAAAGCGTATGGGGAAAAGAACAATCTTTATTTTACTGCGATTAAAGTGAAACAAAATTTAATGTTGAGCCCTAACAATAAAAATACCGTCGTGTTCTAAAATATATACTTAAAATACTTTTTTTTTTCTTAAAATATACCAAAAATTACATGTAAAATGGAATTATTTTTCTGAGCGATAGTATCGATTGTGGGTTTAAGCCATCGATGTTTCCTAAATTTGTAAACCATCGATAGTATCGATAGTGCTATCGATTTTTTAACCAACCCTAGTGCAATCACACCCTCAATAGTCCTTTGAATCTGATTAGTAAATTCATTTCGTGGGCTTCATGCTGCTATCGACCCGTTATCTTAAACCGAAAGCCCTGGATTAACTCGACTATTTCGGAATCAAAACTCAATTTGCGGCATATGTAACTAAATTCATTTCGGCTATCGCGATGAGATGTGTTTGAGCCAGATTCACGTACTGTTGTTGTTATGGTAATTAAGACGGAAAACTAATTTCGCCTAATTAATGATGACCGATTAAAATGGATTGTCAAATAAGCTCCGCCCAGATGGAGATAAGGTATGCCGGGTTAACAGTTTAAGCTGCCAACTGACTAATTGCAGGCCCAAGAAAGTGCAAAGTGCAGTCCGATATTCCGCTCCAAGGTGTCACATATCAAAACAGCCTGGCAAACATACAAATTGAAAACCAGACAGACTGGCAGACAGTCAGTAAGAGAGTGGAATAGTCTGCACATGGAGAAATTATCTAATTTTCAAGCAAAAATAACTAAAAAATTTAAGTCTGAATAATATATATATATAAATATATAAATACATTTTTTTTTATGGCTGTGCATTCTTCATTGTAGGTATATATATTTCAATTATCGTTTGAATGTTTTTTTCTGCATGTAAAACATTGAAAAATCGGAATGACTTGCAATTTGAGATTTTGCGAAACGCTTCGTGTTGGCCCTGTGTTTAGTAAAATCGAAAGGAAGAGGAGGGAAAATGGGAGGAACTCATTTCACGTTTAAATTATTTTGCGAAATGTATTTTATTTTAACGTTTAGCGCCAGCTTGAACCCAACCAATGACAACAGTATCACGTGAAGTAAGTTGAAATTAGTAACCGAACCATTATTGCCCTTGCAAAAGTTTTAGGTAATTTTTAAACTCGTTAAAACGGTATTTTTTAAAATATAACCCCGAACATATAACTATTTTAGATGTGGAAATGTTCCGATTCTGCGTCAAGTTTCGGAAAACGATTATATTTTGGTACAGCAAAAATAAAATGACGAAAATTTAAGAATTTTGACCCGATGTTGTTTTCAAATTATATGGATCCTTTACTCAGCAAAGGAATTTGCATTTCCTTTAATAAACTTGTAGGATAAAATCCGGGAAAAAGAATTTTCTTTTTAAATATTTTTGAACTATTTTCTGAAACTTTTTAGTCCCATGTATTTAACAACTCAATATTTAAATCAGGGTTTAAATTGGTCGTCAAATAAATACTTTATGTTTTTGTTGCGTATTTTTGTTTCGGATTTTTGTAAACATCTTAAAAACGAACCCATTATACTAATCAAAAATTATATTATAAGAAAAAAATCATCAAGAAGTGTTTTTTAACTTTGAATGGGTATGACTGTCAAGTGCGATAGTATAGAATTACCTATAAATAGCCCAAAACGTCTAATTTACGGCGCTTATTATAAGTATAAGAAAAAAAAAAACAAATAACTTATCCTAATATTTGGATCCTAATCTGGAATTGGTTTACTTTGGCTAACGGTTCAAATTGTATTTCTTGCTTGGAACTAATTTGTAATTTGTTTTGATGTTTTCAAAGTGACAAATGTAACAGGTTTATTTTACTTGATCGATAAAATGTTTTCACACAAAGCAAGTTTTAAATAACTGTCTAAGCTGATGTACTCAGTTAACTTAATTTGCAGTAGGCCATGGCAGAAATCATTGGGAGTCGTTGCCCAGAGCCGCTAACTGGGTTTAAGTTACGTGAGCGTCCAGTCAAGCTTAGGCCCAGTTTAACCGGAGACTTCCAGTCGAGCTTGATCGGAGAGTTTAAGCCGCGTTTTATCGGGGAGATTAAGTGATGTTTGATCAGAGAGTTATAGGTGTAAAAGTGAGAGGAGGTGAGGTACAGTGCAGCCGATAGATTTGGGTTTTGTTTACACGCGGCCGATTGCGTGGCGTCTGCCCAACTTCAGCATTATTTAGTTTTTATTTTCGCACATTTTGCATAAATTAAAGTGCCAAGACTGCAGACTGTTGGTAGCTGATTGGGCTCTTGGGCTCTTGGGCTTTCGAGCCGGGTTCAGTTACCAATTTCGTGTGCAGCCGTTCGGTTTAAGCGCGGCATGGCGTGGATACAGTGAGCAAATAGCGATCGAATGGAAATATAGTCACAGCAAAGCCGAATCCCAGTTCCATAATGTGTGCACAGTTGAGTGGATCGACGGTGGTGCAGGTGCTTGTGCTAATGGTGATGCTAGTGATGCTATCGGCACCACCGGCCAGTGAAAGTGCCAAGCTCCCGGAACGCCGATATCCCGCTGGAGTGGATTTCTTCGAGCACGAATTCACCAGCGTTGGGGAAGGTTCGTTCCACTCCCAGTCTCATCTAAATCATGGAAACAAGTTTCCTTCATAATCCTATAAGATGTTACTGTCTTTAATATCACAACAGTGAGAAACTTAATAGAATGACAAGTTAGTAAGAACAGTTAGTAAGAAGCGTTAGTAGGAACACTGGCCCCATATCAAATTAAAATGGATTTTCAATAATGTAAAATTGATCTACGTTTCATATCGATTTTTATTTGGGTTAAGGGCTTTTGACCCGTATCATCTTGTCTTTATTTTATAACACTAAACCTACTAGTGTTAGATAGCTTAATTATTATACCCTTGGAGACGGTATTATGATTTCAGGGGGCGGTAGGGTCTTGGGGGGAAAAAATGTAAAAAAAAATTTTCTTGTAGATTAACATCTTAAGACTATACAAAAAAAGTTTTAAATCAATCGGACAAAAACTTTAGAAGTTGGGCTAAAATTAGTAAAAGTAAAATTTTCCTACAAAAAAAAAATGAACGGTTAAAAAAAATATTTAAAGTTAACAAAGAAAAATAAAAACTTCCCAGGGGGTGGGTTTTTTCTATTCTTAAACTAAATGTAAAAGCAGAATGAAAATCCGATAATTTTTGGCGGAGATACAGAAGAAGAGTTTTTATTTATTTTTTAACTTTAAGTATTTTATTTCTAAACAAAAAGTATACATTTTTAGCTAAAAATACTCTTGGAAATATTACTTTTTAAATACTGCTGAATTTCGAATGTAATTTAATCAAAATCGGACGACTATATCATATAGTTGCCATAGGAACGATCGCAAAATTAATCGTAAAGAAATTATAGCTCCGTTGGTTTTTATTGTATTCTCTTCTACTCTGGGATATGATTTTTTTTTAATGTTATATAATTTTGAATTAAATTTAACAATAATCGAACGACAATAGTTTATAGCGAACATATAAAAAATAGACAAACTAATGTCAAAATAATACGAAATTTGTAATTTGTAATTTAATAGAAATGATCTGCAAGGCTTTATACGCTTCGGCTGGCCGAAGTTTTCTTCCTTTCTTGTTTTAATTAAATTAAATTAAATTAGAAATCTTTGTTTGTTGGAACACTATTTGTAAATAATAATTTAATCGTTTTTAAAGTTTTAATAAAAAAAATACAAATATCTTAATTGTATTGGCTTATGTATTCGATTTTGTAGTATTTTGAGAACAGTAACAACTCAATTAATAAACGTACTTTCCGTTACAGATGAATATGATCCTTACGGACCGGACATTGGTGACGATGATTTGGGAATCGACGATCCGGAAACAATGCCTCGACTATTTCAAGGAGATATTGCCATTGATCCGTACACCTATATCACCCTCCGGCTAGGTGTTAACCCGATGAGACATCCAAAACGACTTTGGCCCAATGGAACGATTCCCTTCGAGATCAGTCCACGATACGCCAATGCGGAAAGACAGGCTATAGTTCAGGCGTTGAAAACCTTCAATTCCTTAACTTGCGTGCATTTCGTGCCATACGATGGGGAAGTGGATGATTACCTGCTAATCGAACCACCTGTAGAAGGGCCCCAGGGTTGTTGGTCGTATGTGGGCAGAAGAGGAGGAGAACAAGTGGTGTCCCTTCAGAGACCCGATGAAAACAGTGCTCACTGCTTTAGCAGCGAGGGAAGAATAATGCACGAACTGATGCACGCTATAGGCATATATCACGAACAGTCCCGAGCTGATCGCGACAACTTTGTCAAGATCCACTGGGACAATATCGTCCCTCGATTTAAAAAGAACTTTAAACTAGTCTCAAAAAAAAAGGGCAAGTATGCCTTTGACTACGATTACAACTCAGGTACGTTACATGCACAGTTTTAATTACACAATTTTACAAAATAATATCCATGATATACAGATTATTCGTAGAGTGAACTAATATATTTTATTTGGGGAAAAGTATGCAACAGGTAACGGATAAACTTTCGTTTAGCTCCAAAGAAAGATTTTGTTCAAACTTACCGTATCGACGTGTTTTTGTGATCTTGGAAAATAACGGTAAAAACCATAAATTTTATTTCTTTTTTGCTGCTTTTCCGGAAAACACGAGGAAAATCAAAAAAATGTTTTAGACAAAAATAAAAGATATTTATAAAACAGAGTTTTTGTGTGATTAACAGCCGAGTGTCATTAATATAATTTGTTATTTCCTTTTCTTATTCAGTGATGCACTACGGGGAATTTTACTTCAGTAAGCGGAAGGGTGAAAAGCCCACAATGACTCCCCTACAACCTGGAGTTAGGATCGGCCAGCGAAAGACCATCAGCAAGATCGACTGCCTCAAGATCAACGAGCTATACGGATGCTTGCAGGGCCGGAGAGCCAAAATGTATCGAAGCTTCTGCCACCTACTTGGTCTGTAAGAGAAATCTGATTAAGGACTGTTTTATGAATCACATTGATTTCTTATTAATAACTTAGTTTGTAGACTTTAATAAAACTTGAATTATTTAAAAAAAAAAAAGGGATTTTTAAAATTGGAAGCGATCTGGCAACGTCTGTTATTTATATAGTGTTACCAGAGCTGCGCATTACCAATTCACACTTTAAATATAAGAATCACCAATTCGTTTAAGAGTGATATTAAAATAAGCTTTGTTAATGCGAAGCAGCCGAGAATTCATGTTGTTATTCACTCTCAGCTGAAAGAGATGCTGGACCGGTAAAAAAATGGTGTGACTTCATAAGTAATTACTCTGTAATAGCCTCTTCCCTTAGAGTCCATCCGTGTGAAACGATTGGGATTTTTGACAAATGTGAAACTCGGGTTCCCACAGAACTCCATCCACCATCCACATCCAATAACAGCTGACTTGAAGAGCAGTTGCTCAACTCAACATTAACGAAGGGGGATTTCAACTCGGCAAAACTGTCGTAAAATTACGTTATCCTAATCTTATTGTAAAATAATACAATAAAAAGCATAATATAATAGTTTAAATTAATATCTTAACTTTTATGACGTATCCTATAACGCATATGCATACAAATTTCTGACGGGAGGTTACCGTACCCCAGCCTCCGCTCTTACTACGCCTCTGTCTAGCCAATATTAATATGGCAAATTTGTAAACAAACCCAACGAGGACGGAAGCTAACTTCGGCAAGCCGAAGTTTTAATACCCTTGCAGATTTCACCCTATTGTTCCTATGGGAGCTATAAGATATAGACGTTCGATCGGCACGCGCTTTTACCGTGATCAAGGTACGCACAAAAAAATACGATTTGGAAAGTTTCATGGGAATAGCTTATATTCTGCGCGAAATATCCTGAAAAACGACAAATTTTGATCGATTTCACCCTATTGTTCCTATGGGAGCTATAAGATATAGACGTCCGATCGGCACGCGCTTTTACCCTGATCAAGGTATGCGTAAAAAAATAAGATTTAGAAAGATTCTTGTCAATAGCTCTTACACTGAGCGAAATATCTTCATTGTGTGAAGCTATATCCGATTGTTCCTATGGGAGCTATAGGATATAGACGTCCGATCGGGTCGGCTTTCAAACTTGATCTGCGTACACATGTTTTAGGACGACTGTGAAAGTTTCAAGGCGCTAGCTTTTAAACTGAGCTCGCAAACGGTATTAAAACAGACGGACAGACGGACATGGCGATATCGACTCCCCTATTGATCCTGATCAAGAATATATATACTTTATGGGGTCGGAAACGTCTCCTTCACTGCGTTACAAACTTCTGACCAAAATTATAATACCCTCTGCAAGGGTATAAAAATGTGTTTTGGTAATTTATATTAACTTTGGAACTTTATAGAAGTACATTGTACACTTTTAATTAATATTAGCTATTTTTTACGAAGTGCAGAACATTTTCTGAGACTTCGCTGCAAACATTGATGTTTTCGTTCACAGAACAGCTTACATTTTGGCCCACACATGCAAATGCTTTTCCGCTCATAACAAACTACAAATAATTCAACGATAGCCAAAAAACATTGAGCTTAAGCATTTTTTAATTTTTTCCCGCCATCGATTTGATTTGTTCTCGTAGTCAACGTTCCATTTTTCACAGTCAAGAGGAAGAATTCAGAGTTGCACCGAAAAAACATCGCCTAACTATCGCATAAAAGAGCACGTCAAAGTCCGTCAAAATTGGATAGCGGACTAACGGAAATTTTCGGAACGGCAAAACCTTACGGACCATCCGTTCAACGGATGTGGTCGGAAACGCCTCCTTCACTGCGTTACAAACTTCTGACTGAAATTATAATACCCTCTGCAAGGGTATAAAAAGCAATACATAGTACACACCTGTAGAGAGAATATCCATATATATAATATTATTATTTTTATATATTTCTCGCCTCTGCGGCCTCTTCTCCAAAGTATTTGACTGGCAGAACTGTGTTTTCTAGTACTTGTTTTGAATGTACCAAAATCTTGTGTACTGTCGCTGTCATTGGAAGCCATGGATATTTATCGACAATAAGTTCCCCTGTTTTATGAGAAAGATTTTCATATCTTTCGAGGTTTTTTGGTAGTTGACATGATAAACTTATGAGGATTGTCCTCGTGTTACAAATTATTTCGATGTTGACGCCTGTAATTTCTGAAAACAGTTATGAAAGGCTCGGCGCTTAGACTGCCTTCCATCCACTTTAATTGCAAACTTCTCGATATTTATTTTACATATTTGCCAATGTATTAATAAGTTGACGCAAAACATTCGTGTCTTCTCCTTTAAAAGATTTTCATTATATCCAAAAATACTTTCATCACACGCAAAAAGTGCACATTGAGACTGGGTTCTTTGAATTAGGAATTAATCAATCTACAACATGGACCCTTATTATTATATGAATATCGACACCGATAACAGCTCGGGCAAAATGATGGAAGTGTGAAAAACTTTTCTTAAAAAATTTTACTTAAAAAAAAAAATTTAAGAAAAATAAATTCCCTATTTCTTTAATAGCTTTTTTTTCTCCTGGCACTTTTTTGATTAAGTTAATATATTCAAAGATATTGCAAGAAAAACAGTTTTTTGCGCTATTTTACACTTTTCCGTCATTACCACCAACTTTGACTATTTTTCTCGTAGTGAGGACTTCAAAGTTTGAACCAAATCGAAAGTTGGAGCTAACGGAAGTTCACCCGAAAAAACAATTTATAAATTTGTTAAAATAAAAAAAGTGTTGCAAAGGAATAGTTTATTTTTAGTTTGCAGTATTTCGTGAAACTTCGATATGGATTGAGTCTTCGCTAACTGTTTAATTTTACTTCGGGGTAAAAAAAATATGTCAAAGCAACAAACGTTGTAAATAATTATTGATTGTTTTCTTTTTGGACATGACACTGTAACGAGGTGCAATCGCGGAATCCTTGGAGAGAATGAGCAGTTTATAGATAATTTATAGAAGGTGAAAAATCACATACGTCACGAAATCTGTGGTATAAAAAAGGAAAATATTTACAGTATAACTACTGATAACGGCCGAAACATGATAAAGGCAGTATATTTACTAAATATATAAGTGAGATATATATAAGAGAGATATATATATAAGTGATGATGAAAACCCGGACGACGAGTTGTACGAAAATGAGCTCACAGCAATTACAACTGCATTCAATAGTTTCGATTAAGTGTGCAGCTCACACTCTTCACTGGGATCAGTTCCATTTATCGGCAAGGCGAGAAAAACTGTTAAGCTTCTGCGGACCCCCGTCATACAGTTGCATTTTGTATCTTTTTTAATTCTTAATTTTCTTTTAAGTAAAGCTATTTGATAGAAGAAGAAGCATTGTCAAAATCGGTTTTGGATGCAACAGAGTGAGCTAAAACATTGGAGCCGGCTTACCTAGCCATGCGGCCAATTATTCCTTGGAGATTTTTATAAGATCTGGCTGGAGCTTAAGCTATCGGTCAAAGCAAGCCAAAAAACTTGTTGTATAGTTTTGTACCATTGTATTTAAAGAAGGGAATATAGCATAATAGAAGATTAACTGGTTGTATGCAGAAATTTGATAAAACAAAAAAAATCCAAAAAGTCTTATGCTGGCCAAAGCCAACCTGAAACAATTTTTGCTTGAAATATTACATATTAAAATTGTTGGTAATTATATTAAAAGCATTGATTATTAATAATTATACAGCGTAGATATATGTGGATACATCGATGGGAGACTACATGTGGTCTATTAACCGTGAAACCGATAACAGATCATACAATAAGAAAAACCGCAGCCAAAACACCTTTAATAGGGTCTTCCCACAGAGCTCCATCCATCATCCGTTGAACGGATGGTCCGGAAGGTATGCATACTAGTTATAGGATATGTTATAAAAACTCAGATAAGTTTTAAACTATTCGTATGCTGTTTATTGTATTATTCTACAATAAGTTTAGGAGAACGCAATTTAACGACAGTTTTGCCGAGTTGCAATCCCCCTTCGTTAATGTTGAGTTGAGCAACTGCTCTTCAAGTCAGCTGTTATTGGATGTGGATGGTGGATGGAGTTCTGTGGGAACACGAGTTTCACATTTGTCAAAAATCCCAACCGTTTCAAACGGATGGACTCTATGGGAAGAAGCTATAAGAAAATCAGGAGGTGGTTCATGCCACAAAGTCAAACTGAAACCGCGATTTTAAGAGGCTGTGGGGAGAGGGTTTTTTCGTATTACAAACGCCGAATCAGAAGCCAAAGACAATAAACTGTTGATTTGCCAAGTTTTTATATTTTTGTCAGCTGCTAATGTGCTGTCCCATACAAAATTAATTTTTATAAACTTGAGGCTGTTGTATCGTTGAAAACAAGAGTTGTAACCTTTTTTTATACAAAAATCCTTGGCAACTCAATACAATTTTAGTATAAAGAGCAAGCATATTTACTTCAAAACATCTCTTCTTACATAAGTAAATTTTGGCAGAATCTAACAATAAAAAATGTGAAATATATATATGTTTTAACTTCCATACAAATTTGACTAAAATAACAGCTTTTTAAAAATTTAACAGGAACTATTTAGGGACCCTAAATTTATCTGTTGGTGAAATTTCCTGTTGAATTTTTGATAATTAACCACTTTTTCATTTTAGGAATTCCCATGGTAGGAATCATTATTGAAACGAGCTAGCTAAAAGGTTTAAAATACAACTTAATTTAATGTTGAGATTGATCGAAACATTTGTAATACCCTGTGCACACAGCAGAAAATCCAGTTAAAAAAGCACATAGAAAATCCCTGACTATAGCTATAATCAAACGGAAACCGAAGAAGAACAAGCTGATTAAGTTTTCCTGAGAAAAACTCATTGCGATACAAAAGTAAATTTAATTTTCTTCGGCAAATAAATTTTTTATTGCAACTTACAAATTGTTCAAAGTTTGGCGGGCACGATAGCACTAATGCCACAAAATATCGATAGTAGCTGCCAACGGCCGACGGTCACTCTAATGGCATATTTTGCCACCCGCCCAGCGGCCACACTAAACCTTAGCTCGAATTTTCCCCTCCGTCTAGGGTCACTCTAATTTTGGACGAGGTTAGGTAAGACACGCGCGGATGTCGCGCTGCCGTGGAGGAATCGGCCATTAGCATAATCTAAAAGTGTACTTTGTCGCGGAGAAATATGCTTAAACTAGTGCAATATTTAAACCCCCGCGTGGGCGCTGCCACGCCCAAAACAACCGCCTGCGGCTGGGGCAACTTGCTATTGATTTCCCCGAGAAGTTCAGAGAAATGTATAACGCAACGTCGCCATTTTCTTTTCTCCTCCGCCAGCAGCAGCGGCACTTTCGCTTCTTCTTCGCTCTGCAACGAACACCGACAACAGTTCCACGGGAGTCACAGGAATCGGGAGATAGCCCCAGCAGCACTACTATCCCATAGCCGATATATTAGTCTCCAGATCCAGTCGCAGCGGGCGTTTCGAGACAGTTCGAAGCCAGAACCAGACGACTCTACAGATTCCATCCCGAAAGCAGAGCAGCGGACGAGAAGGAAAACGCTTTTTACCGATCCCGACGAGAATTCAGAGGAAATCAAAATTGAAGGAATAATGTGAGTTTGTAGAATTTCTTATGAAATGCGTTTGGTTTTTTCCGCTGTCGCCATTTTAGCACCCTTCGTCTCTTTCTTTTTTCTGTACACCTACGAAGGCGGGTGAGAGGTGATGAGTAATTAGTGGAAGCGAAAGAGAAGAAGGGGAGAGAGGCAGAGAGAGAGAGAGAGAGAAAAACACATGGTTTGCTAAATTTTGACAGTTGGAGGTTTTTCAGTGTTTTTTTTTTGTTGTTCCCCCACATCCGCAAAGGAATAGCAAAAGCAACAAGAACGACAGCGCACGTCATAAAAAGAATTTGCCTGATTTGTGAAACGTGTTCTTGCTTCGTTTGCTTTTTTATAGCATTTTAATTTGTCTGTATGCCCGAACGCGAACACGCGCACACATACAGCGGCACATTTATATGTCTGTGAGTGTGTGTGCCTGTTGACGGCGGCATTTTCGCGTGCTTGTATAACAGTTTCGCGTGTGTATAACAGTCGGCGGCTGTCACTGGCTAGCGCCGTCCCGCTCACTCGCCAGCATGCCTTTCACTCGTGCTCTTTCCTTCGCTCACACGAGGTTTTGTAGAGATATCGCGATGTTTTTTGGTACTCGTAATAATTTACAGTCGAACTTCTAAGATATTATATATCTATAAGGATAAATCATATTGTTAGTATTTCTCATAACTTAAGAACTTGCTTCTAAGGCCCAAACTTCCTTAACTGAGAAAGTATGAATTTGGGAAGTAAATAAATATTATAATGTAATAAAGAAATTTTCATATTTCTTCATTATGTGGCTGGTTAAGGTTCAGTGTACAGTGCAGCGTTATAGAATGGTTATACGAATTTTTCCAATCATCCCCTTTTCGAAACTAGTATCAGGGTTTAAGTCTGCTTTCTGTTAAAAAAAATGTAATGAGAAAAATAATGAATTTTTATGGGAAAAAAAGTATTTATATTCGTCAAATGGCTAATATTTACATTATATAATTTTGTTCAAAAGAAAATTTTTAAGTCTATTGAGTTCCAAGTACAGAGTACCAAGAGTTACACAAACAACTATAAAGTATTGAATTGTAATAGTTACCCAGTTCGTGAACTACCCCATCACATAAACGGCCCCATTAGTCTAAAATGTCAAATGACGCCAATTGATTATGATGAGGAGTTTCCCCCTTTTGGCGAGCTTGCGATTCGTCTTTTCGCATGTCAAAAAGCGACAGGTAGACACACAAAGTCGGAGGGCCCCCCCCCCCTGATTTTCCCAGCCCCCCTCAGGTGTTTACCCCCCCCTCGAAACTAGGCACAAGACATTTGGCTGTCTCATAAATGTTCAGAGCGTTCCGCTCCGCTGGTTGGGCACAAATGCTAGCGTGCCACGGGGCCCTACAAACAGACATTTGGGGGCGGGATGGGGTCCCAAATTGACAGAGCAATAGACAAGCAAACGGGGGATTGGATCAAGGGTTGGATTTGCATAGTGCACCCCATGGAGATGCCAACCAAGGACTACGAAAATCGATCTAAAAGCATTAATTAATATTAATTAATTAATTATTCAGAAAAATGCTGATAGAATACTAATAATATTCGAATTAACATTCAATTTTATATTTAACCGGCAATTAAAAATCTATCATATTTATATCTAATCTTAAATAAATACCAAGTTTGCCTGGTCTTGTCTAACCATTTCAAAAATAAATCTTTAAATAATTCGAACCTTTCCTATTTCAGACTATAGCCAGATCTGACTAGAAACTAGACAAGTTTGCACTGTCGTCCCGAGTTTGATTAATGCCAGAGCAGGGTTGTTGTTTAGCTGAGCAGTTTAGGGCTGATAAATTGGGGTGGAAAAGCGGTGGGCGGGAGTAATAGTAACCCAGCTCGAATTGCATGTTGTTGTCAATCAAATTTGCTTTACTGTTTGTATTATTCGAAATTTATTTAATTTCCCTAACACGCAATTAGTTTTATTTAAGTTTATTGCGGTTGTAGCACAACTCCATGTCAGCTGTTTAGCAGCGTCGAAAGAAATCGAAAAGCGAAGAGTTACCTTCCAAGTCGACCAGTCGCAGTTGAAATCCAAGTCCCAACTAGCAGACGTCTAAAAACGGCAGCATGCGAGCAAAGTAAGCCCAGTCACTCGTTTCTTTTTCCCCAATTTTCTGCCAAAGAAATACTTAAGAAAAGAAAATGCAGCTGTCGAGGCCGAGCCGAAAAAAGGAAGCCCAGTTAAATTTCATTAAAATCTAGAAGGTTATTGTGTTCAAAAACCAAAGAAAGCGAATTGATACCAGCAAGTTTTGGCAAGGCAAAGTGCGCAGCACCAAATAATCCTAGATGGAAGATAAGAAAGAATTGATTAAACAAATGTACATCGTAAAACGCAAAGTGATCAAACTACACGAACTTACAAAAGTTATCATAATTCCGTTTTACAACTTTTTGCTCTCATTTGAAGAAGTCAAATATTGTTAAATTATCAATTTCTCTAGGCTCAGTTTTTAAAATAAATTCGTTTGCGTTGAAAAATATTCCGAAACATTCCAACAAAAGTCGAGATAGCAATATAAACAAAATAAAGTCGTTTGGTTTCAGTAAATAAACTCAGGCCCATGATAGTTGACACCAAGCAAATTGTGGTTGATGCAAAATAAGCATAAATGGATGAACGAAAGCGGAATAATGTTTTCCTGAACAGAAAATAAAACCTCTTAATTGCAATTTTTTTTTGCTTTGTCTCTGCTTTTGCATAACCTATTGCGATTCTTATTATACCATACCCAACTGAAAAGCAGTTATGATCTTTGAATATAGAATACGATTTTAGAAACCAAGCGTATTGAATACTCTTATAAACATAGCAGTTCATTATAATGTATTAAAAAGGCCTATGGAAGAATTGTGCGATTGTATTGTCTTTAAAGATAAAATTACATAACAACAGTTGGGATTCAACTTAATTTATTTATGTGCTGCAAGATGATAAAGATGTCAGACTTCTTTTCTTGAGCCTTTCGTTTCAATTAAATTTAGTTAATGTAAAGTTGATACTAAAAGACTTCTTCTATTTTTTCCAGGGCACCACACGATCGCGACTTTGGTCACAGTGGACGTGGCGGTCGCGGAGGCGATCGTGGCGGCGATGACCGGCGCGGAGGAGGCGGCGGTGGAGGCGGCGGCGGCAATCGCTTCGGTGGCGGAGGCGGCGGTGGCGACTACCATGGCGTAAGGAACGGTCGCATCGAGAAGCGCCGCGATGACCGCGGAGGCGGCAACCGTTTCGGAGGCGGCGGCGGTGGTGGATTCGGAGGCGATCGTCGTGGAGGAGGTGGTGGCGGAAGCCAGGATCTCCCCATGCGCCCGGTCGACTTCTCCAACCTGGCTCCCTTCAAGAAAAACTTTTACCAGGAGCACCCCAACGTGGCCGGCCGTTCCCCCTACGAGGTTCAGCGGTATCGCGACGAGCAGGAGATCACGGTACGCGGACAGGCGCAGAATCCTATCCAGGACTTCTCGGAGGTCTATCTGCCCGACTACGTCATGAAGGAGATCCGCAGACAGGGCTATAAGGCGCCCACCGCCATCCAGGCGCAGGGCTGGCCCATCGCCATGAGTGGCTCGAACTTTGTGGGTATTGCCAAGACAGGATCCGGCAAGACCCTGGGCTACATCCTGCCCGCCATTGTCCACATCAACAACCAACAGCCACTGCAGAGGGGCGATGGACCCATCGCCCTTGTGCTGGCCCCCACCAGGGAGCTGGCCCAACAGATCCAGCAGGTGGCCACTGAATTCGGTTCCTCGTCGTATGTGCGCAACACCTGCGTGTTCGGCGGCGCCCCGAAGGGCGGCCAAATGAGGGATCTACAGCGCGGTTGCGAGATCGTAATTGCCACCCCCGGACGTCTCATCGATTTCCTCTCCGCCGGCTCTACGAACCTGAAGCGCTGCACCTACCTGGTGCTGGACGAGGCCGACCGTATGTTAGACATGGGCTTCGAGCCCCAGATCAGGAAGATCGTCTCACAGATCCGGCCCGATCGACAGACGCTCATGTGGAGCGCCACCTGGCCCAAGGAGGTCAAGCAGCTGGCCGAGGACTTTTTGGGCAACTACATCCAGATCAACATTGGCTCGCTGGAGCTGTCCGCGAACCACAACATCCGCCAGGTGGTGGACGTTTGTGACGAGTTCAGCAAGGAAGAGAAGTAAGTGGAAGCTTAAAACTTTAAATTTTAATGCTTTTATAAGTAAAATTGTTGGCATTGTCGTTAAAAAATATAAACCATCATCATCATCATATAAAACTAATTGTTTTCTCGTTTATCAACCCAGATTGAAGACCCTCCTGTCCGACATTTATGACACCAGCGAGAGTCCCGGCAAGATCATCATTTTCGTGGAGACGAAGCGGCGCGTGGACAATCTAGTGCGCTTCATCCGCAGCTTTGGAGTCCGCTGTGGAGCGATTCACGGCGACAAATCGCAATCAGAGCGAGACTTTGTCCTGCGCGAATTCCGCTCGGGCAAGTCCAACATCCTGGTGGCCACTGATGTGGCAGCCCGTGGACTGGGTAAGTTTGCTCCCACATTGGTATAGAATATCTCGTAGTTTGCGGCCGGAGGAGAGAATGTTTTGGAGGGGCCTGCTAGCGATAAGGTTACACTTGACAGGGCCATTGCTTACATACCATCACTACAAGAGAAAACTGCACCTAACCGATCACCCACCATCATTACACACCACCCACATCATGCGAGCAGAACCTAAACCTTAAAACCCACCACCCGAATCCCCTAACCGCACCTAGAGATATATCCCGGTATATCAAATCCACATCTAGCGAGCGCGCCAATTCAGAAACAGTTTCTTAGTTATAAGCCAAATGCCAAAATCGAATAATAAACTTGAACTTTTACCCCACCCCCTGACCCTGACCCACACCCCGCCCCCACCCGAATACCCCGACCCAACCCCTGCTAAAAATGTATGAAATGCGTATGCTCCATATGCATTGCGGTGTACCTGGTACACGACTTTTGTCTTTGTGCGTGTCTCTCTGCCTCTTTCTCTCTCTCTCTCCCCTCTCTCTCTCTCTCTCTTTCTTGTTTCTTTCTCGTTTACAGAGGCCGATTTTGGTAGTATGATGGGGAGGATAATGAATGAGCGGCGACCACTGCGAACACTCGTGACTTGAGCGACTTTTGCCAACATCAGAATCAGATCTGTTATGATATTTGATGATACCACACCCTGTGTGATATTATTGCGCAAAAGGACCGATGAAAGTTCTCAGATTCAGACGGTCGAGAGACACGAATATCGAATATCCCCAACATCATGCATCATATGTGGCCTCTGCAGTCCCCGACTTTTTGTTGAGAAAGAATGACATGCTATGATACGTTTTTGCGACCAAAGACTACCAACTACCAACCAAAACAACCAATCAACCAAAGATCCAACAACAACAACTGAACCGATCCATCAGAGAGCCAGCTCTTTTCCTCAGCAGTGGAAGGCGGAAGGCGGCGTGCAAAGTAAAGATGGGGTGGCCTGGCCCTTGAGAAAGCACAAGAATTGGACATGCACCAAGTCGACAGCAACAGCCACAGCAAAAGCCAAAGCAAAAGCACATTGACACCACCCACAACACACATCACACTCCCAAATAAGAACACCCGACATTTGCTTGAACCAGAGAGGACGAGATCAGGAGATGAGATGTATGTGCTTTCGAGGATCAAGACGAGGATGCTGCTGCTGAGTGCTGCGTCCTCCAAAAAGATCACCGCCACCAAGCACCCACTGCCCGCGTTTGCCGCCGCATCAAAAAAGCCCACTGCTCCTGGACGAAAAGGCGGCCCGCTTGTTGTTGTTAATCCTCCCAAAAAAAAGTTGAAATCTAAATGTAATGGTCGTGTCCCCTCACGGTGGTCATCTCCAAAATGGTCCATGTGAGAAGAGAGCTTAGTCAGAGGCGCACGCGGCTCAATGCAACAAACTCTCCGCTTCGCCGTGCGATCGAGATCGCTACCTTGTTGTTTCTGGCGAGAGTTTGGACCACGAGCTGCGCGACGCCAATCAGATATTTTGATTGAGAGAAAAATTGAGTGAAACAATTTATAGCACCAAGAAGGTAACGTACATTTTGAAACATTTTCTTTTTTTCTCTAAAAAAAAACAAACAAAACCCACAAAACAAAAAACTACCATAGACTCCATAGTATGCTAACGTAAAAAATTAAAAAAAAAGAAAAGACAAGTGTGTTCAAAGTGTTCAAAACATCTCGGAAAAACGCTAAAAATTGTTGCAAGCGAGCGCGCAGAGCGGAAAATCATTTGGCAATTTGAAAACTGTTCGTCAATTATATATTATTCCCCAATTAATTAGTAAGAACAGGCAGGAGCTCTAGACTAATCTGTATGCCTTCTCTTTTCCCCGGACATCTCTGTAGACGTGGACGGCATTAAGTATGTCATCAACTTTGACTACCCGCAAAACAGCGAGGACTACATCCATCGCATCGGACGTACAGGACGATCCAACACAAAAGGCACCTCCTTTGCCTTCTTCACCAAGAACAATGCCAAGCAAGCCAAGGCGCTGGTCGACGTCCTCAGAGAGGCTAATCAGGTGAGTTATCGACGCGAAATCAAGAGCTATTCATAACATTAGTAAAATCAAATTCTAACGCTTATAAATTCCTTTCCAGGAAATCAATCCTGCCCTGGAAAATATGGCCCGCAACTCGCGCTACGACGGTGGCGGCGGACGCTCCCGTTACGGAGGCGGCGGCGGTGGTGGCGGTCGCTTCGGCGGCGGCGGCTTCAAGAAGGGCAGCCTGAGCAACGGACGAGGCTTCGGAGGAGGCGGCGGTGGCGGCGGCGGCGGCGGTGAGGGCAGACACTCGCGCTTCGACTAGATCGGGGACGGAAGAGCAGTAATAGAAGCTATAGGAACAGGAGTTTTCAGTAGCTAAACTAAACCGCGCTAGGCCCTAAGTTAAATTAAGTTCATAGCCTAAGTTTAAGTTTTCGTACTACTTTCACCGAACCCGCTGACGGTTATTCTCAGATTTAAATTCAGACCCTTAATCGCCCAATTAATGGAACACAACAAGAAGCAAGCTATTTGAACATAGCGATTTTATGTTTAAATGATTTCTAAGTTATTTGACGCCGAACCGCAAAGTCGGCACACAATCCAATTGAAAACATCAAAAACACTCTTTACTTAAACGCAAAAACCAATTTTCAAATATGATGTGATAATTTTTTAATTTAATGCAACGTATCACTAAACTAAAAGCAAATGAAGTCGTAGCGCGAGGAGTGTAATGATGTAGTGGAGGAGAGAAGAAGAGGAGGAGGAAGTAAGGATCATTCCCGTCTGTCCCGTCTTGATGACAATGAACAAAGGCTGACGAGCGACCTTTGTTTAATAAATAAATTCTTCAATTTACTTTTGGAAAATTAACTTTTGGGATACCTTTTATGGCTCAACAAGATTGTGTAAGGGAAGGAAAACAAACGGGAAATCACATTAACTACTGACACTAAATACAAAAGGAAAAACTGTATGTACAAGATGAGAATTTCTCACTTTCAATTTAATTTGTCGGAAAAAATAATAAACGTGTGTGTATACCTACTACAACCTAAACCAACAACAAAGCTGCAGTTTTATGTATTGAATTCAACTAAATTGTAAGCGCACTGGCTGGTGGCTACAAAGGAATTCCATTTTCCATGAAAGGTTGCGGGTGTAAAATAATCGTGATTGCAGAAATATTTTCGCAGACATCATTAAGTGCGAGATTTGGCCGGTTTTGGCAAAGTGTCAATAGCAGTTCCTTTAGCCCCTCGAAAAGCGTCAGATAAGAACTGTGTTTGCTCGGGGGTGGAAATGCGAGTTGCCAACTAAGCGGTTTTGTAGCCATTCGAGAGCGCAAAGTATGTCCAATGCAGTGACTGAACATCTTGAAAGCCGTTTGAAAATAGCAGTGAATGACACCTAAAATCTAATTGTTTTAAAAAATGATAATGGAAATAATACACTCCTTAAAATTGAGAAATTCAAGATTTATTTTTTATAATTATCCTATTATTTATTAAAGGAAAGAGCTAGAAAAAAAATCCAAAATTAATCTAAAACGTTTTAAAGACAATTATTGAACTAAATAAACGTAAAAATGTCCTCTCAATTTACACTGTATATTTTTTACTACTTACTTGGCATCGATAGTTGGCATCACTGGGGGAAACAAGTGCGGAGGAATGATGTCCGTGTCTTCTGACACCACATTTAGACGCAATGAAGCCAATTCACTTTCGACTTGGCCTGTTTCGTGCCTTGGGTTCCACGGTCTCCCTTTGTGCATGGTCCTCTCCCGTGCTCCTTATGACAAGTTAGTTGGGTTCTTGGGAGCTGCCCGGTCCACTTACCCCATTTGAACGACGCCGCTGCTCCATGGCGATTCCTGGGGCCCGATAATGACGCTTCTGGGGACGTGAATGTGGTCGGACTGGAGGTCCTGCGATTTGCTGGCGGATGGGGCGTCGCGTTCTTGCGGCTGCGGTGGATTCGGGCAGAATGTCATTTGTTAAGTTGGTGGAATTGGGCAAAGCGTTCGGAGAACGGAAAAGAGGTTGCGGCGTGCTTTGATTGGCGATATGTAAAGCCGAGGCAAGTTGAAGAAATTTTGTTATCAAGTTTTGTGGCAAAAGTTCGTTCTGTTCAGAATTCTTAAATAAAATTTGACTGCAGGTTTTTGAAATAACTAATAATACGTCGACACAGATTAGATAACAATTTTGTATACTAAATTATTTGGAATACATGTTTAAATAGTTATAAAGATTCTAAACTAAGTCGAACTTCCACAATTCGGGCCATTATAAGACATCAATCCACTCGGATGTAGAGTTAAAAAAAGTAAGGTACTAAAAAATAAACAACAGATTTGATTTAAAGATGCTTTTTGAATACCGCATTTCCTTTCACTTCAGTGAGGCCTTCTATCTCCAAAATGCCGCAACAAACAGTTGATTTGAGTTGAGAAAGTTTGACTTATGGAAGTTTGACTGTATTTAAATATATTAGGACTCGACGATAAAAAAAGTTATAAGACTTAGCATACATTTAAATTATAGATTTATTATAATATTCAAAAGTAAAAAGAAATTATATTCTTTAAATTTAAGAGGATGTTTCAAATTGTATCTTAATTTATTTAATTGTATCTGTTGGTGGAACTATTAATCATATACATAATTGCACTAAAATGTAACTCCCGGAAACTCCCTCGAAACTGAAAGTAAGTTCGAATTCCGAAATCTTTTCTTATAATTTAAGGCTAGGACTAATCCCATCCCCCGTAAAGCGATGATAACCCCGAGTGGGGCATTAAGCAGCCACACAACATTTACTCCACGCACTCATCGCATTCACAACTGCCGGCAAATTGCCTCCAGTCCGTCCACCTCGCTGCATCCACATCCACCTCTCCGCCCAAAAAAGCCGCATTCCAGGCTCCACATTTGGCTTTCTAGCTCATTTTCATTCTTATCCCCCTGGCTTACACTAAAAGCAAAGTCTGAAAAATTAGGAAAAACAGACTTTAATACGAATTTCATGTATGAGTAATATCTGAAAGAGAAAGATTGGTTTTAAAACCTATGATAAAGGGTTCTCGTTTTGTATGTCAATAGGTAGGAATATATAGCACAATTCAATGTAATTATAATTGAATATTAATTATTTTTGCTTTTTTAAATAGTTTATTAAATACTAATATTTAATACAGTGGCGGATCTAGAATTTTGTTATGGGTGGTAATATTGGAAGACACCAAAGTTCCTTTTATTTTTCACCCGAGTGGGTTGTGATATATAAGTATTTAAGAAGTATTTGTTAAGTACCGGTTTTTCTGAGTGCATCCCAGCAGCTCACTCCCGAATACCGGGGCGCTCGAGCAAGGCCACTTAACCGAGAACGAAGCAGGTCACTTACTTTGCGTGCGCGCACTCGGATTACAAAGGGGATGCCACCAGCATAAATTCATTAAATTTGCCTAATTTCGTTTTGCCAGACGCACACATGGCACCCATACACCCATATAGCCGTACGGCAATTGCCGCAGAGCTATGGAAATTAATGGAGGGTTTGGGGCTGGGTGAGGGTGAGGGTGAGGGAGCCAAGACAACCAGTTCAAATTCATTGATTGTATTTACAGCACCCGCGACACCAACCCGCCCCTCGAACGCCACACACATGCTCGCTGCTTTTGGTAATTTGACGCGTTATCACTTGTGTTGAGTTTGTTATCATTAAACCGGCGGCGCCGGCTGACGTACTTAAGCCAAATCAAAACTCAAGGAAACCGAAGCGGGCTCTCGGGCTCTCGGGCTCCCAGCTCAAGTTCATAAAAGGCCGCCCCCTTTTAGCCGCCCGCACGCACATTAAGCACGCCTTAACTAACAGCCAGGCTGGGTCGCTTGTTTTTGACAACTTGGGCATAATAAGACATTAACTTCATGCACATCAAATACTTTATTTATGGCCGTCTGGGGTGGGTGACTGCACTGCAGCAAAAAAGGGTCACTTAAAATAGCGAACACGGTTTGATTTAACAGTTCTCCAGCTATAAAGTATCCGATACTCCCTGCCTTTAATAAAACAGGATATTAAGTATACATTCATTCTTTAATAATATTTATACAAAATCATTGAAAGTTAGATTAAAAATATTTCAAAGCTATCTTTTAGTTAGCCAATTGAAGTAGTAAAAAAAAATTAATTATATAAAAACTTAAGATTTCCAAAATAAGTCACATTAAACAAACTTTCTTTTATTTGTTTCAAATGATATTTTACTTATACATTGATTAATTGGTCTCATTAATTTACTTTTAAAATTTTTTTAATCATATTGTTTTTGTTAAAGTATTGTAAACGATTTTTATGAGATCATATTTACTATTTTGCCTTAAAAATACGCGATTTTCTGTTGTTTAATTTAAATTAATCTATGAATGAACCAAATAAACCAAAAAAAAACCAAATAGTGCATTACCACTTTTTTTAGGGAATTAATCTAAAGACTTAGCAAATTTTCAAAAAAAAAAATAATGTTATTCATTAAGTTATTTTCAGTGTACCTTTGTGTGTGTAAAGTCTGCTTCCTTGGGCACTTCAAAAGAAGGCGATTGTGACTGCGAGTGCCACGCCCAGTCGAAGATCCAAGAAAGCCAAAGCGCCGTCTTGGATTTCCATGGCCCTGCTCATAATTTCAGCCCAGTCCCGCATTTCATCGAGCCGGGTCCTCTGGCCACCGCCACCTCCACCGCCTCTCCACCTCGCCGTCGCCTGCTTGATTTTTAATTTCGGTTTTCCCATCCCCATACCACCCCCTCCAACGCCCCTGGCCCCCAAAAATGGTTGCCTTGGCCCACGCTGTCTGTTTATTTACCATAGCTGCCTGTTTGGCAAATTAAGTGCAATTGCTTGAATTTAATTTCATGCAAATAAAAGTTTTGATTAGACGCCACACATACCGGCACTCTGTGCCCCTGCCCCGCCCCTCACCTTGCCGCCCATTTGATCCACCGACACATGTTCGTAATTAGGCACTTGGGCATACATATGCATGTATGTATGTGTGCTTGGGCGGCTCTTGCTGGCGCAGCCTACGTGCTGCCCCACGTGGCGTATGCGTAATATAAAACGAAGCGCATGAAATTTCCCAAAAATTGTATATGTATCACATATGCGGGTAATATAAACTATACGAGTTGGGGTCGTAACAAAATATGGCCGTTGCTCTACACATGATTTAATTTTGCTTCAGCATGAATTTAGCAATAACATAAATCAAACAAGCAAATAAATCTGATTTGAGATGTCTCGTAAAATGTTTAAATTTAAAAATATTAATAAAAGTCTGATTGGCCGGGTATAGGGTCTGCCAAAAATTTTTAAAATTTTGTAATATATTTTTTCTCTTAAAAAATATTTATTTTTATTCTTTTAAATTTGTATGCCTTATGTTTTTTTGCAATGTCTTTATGTAAGATCAAACATATTTTTCTTTAAATGGTACTCTTTAAAAATCGCTTATAGTTGTTCATTAATAGCACATAGTATCCAAATAACGCATATTCTATTAAAGCCATATTCTATGCTGCCAAAATAATTAAAGCCCAAAATAATTAATAAACTTTACCCCGACCTTTCAAATGTCAAATTAAATTTCCCGCTCAGCAGACCTGAAGGAGAATGGGGCCCGAGCTAGCTGCCCGATACAGAGGAGAGTTCATCCTATGCCATCTAGTTTCGGCCTAAACTTGCAGCAATTTGTGTCATATTTCTGGGCCGCCACTCTCGGCACGGAACATAATTCAATAAAGTGTGGGCGGACGCCACATGCCGTTCACGTTCAGGCTCCCAGCCCAGGAGCCTTGTCTATGGAGCGAACCCGATGCCTGCATAATGATGTCGCAGCACATTACATATTATGTAAATATAAAATTCAATTGTTTAAGCATTTAGCAGGCTGCATAATTTATTAAAATGGCACACCTGACGCATGCCGGCTGCCGGCAGGAAACAAAGGCTGAAGTTGCTTTGGGGTGCACACAAAAAAATATTCCACAAATATAGGTTCGGAGAAGTCTTGAAGCAAAAGGATGCGGAGAAATTGTATAAATGATTCTATTAATTAAAGCTATAATTATTTATCTTAATCTTGAATCTTGAATCTTAAACTTAACTTAAACTTATATGAAACGTAGATCAATTTAACATTATTTAAGATCAAATATTAATTCGATATGTGGTCGAAAAGAGAACTTCATGTAAAAACGATTCATGACCTGAAATTTCCATGGCCATATCGATTTTACGGTAACATGCTTTTTGTTGCGTGTAAGCCCTAGATTTTTTCAGTGTGGCTCCCAGTCTGATGGGCGATGATGCTGCGTGATGGCTGCCTCAGCCTGTTCCATGTTCCCATCATGCTGACGTCTATTGGCTTTTGTTGTGTGCAGGCGACGGCCCGTATGTCGCTGCCTGACAGGAATATAAACAGGAGGATGGGAGGTCCTGCGAAGGAGCCGAATGCAGGGACTGCACGCGGCGATGAAATTGATTTTTAAACAGCCAGCCAGCCAGGACGCGGCGCAGCTCACGTCGTTAGCAAATCATAAAAGTGTGGCCGCTGCTGTTCCCGCCCCTGCTGCTCCGCTTAATAGTTGTTGTTTTGTCATCGCATAATGAGCAAAGTGCTGAGGTTCCGCCAGCTTCCGCTCCTGCTCCTGCTCCTGCTCCAGCTCCAGCTATTGCTCCTGGGGATGGGTGTCCCTGGAGCTGCGGGGCGGCACTGCAGCTGACATTAAGTAAGATGGATGGCGTTGACGTTGCGTGCAGCATTTAGCCCTGATCCCTTTGAGTCCATATTGATGCCGGAGACGCGTCGCCGCCTTGGGGCTAAATTCAATTTGACCCGCCGATGACTTTGGTCAACTTCATTTTGTGCTCAACTTTTAATGGGGCGCGGCCAATGACTTGATGAACCGTGTTACACCATTTGCACAGGACCAAAAATTAACTGGCAGCATTTGAATATGATCAACTTGCTTAAAAACATATTATGCTCCTGATAAACTGTAAGTAAGAAATGTAAGTCTGCCTTTTTAGGATCCTACATATTTGTTAAGGTTGGTTAAATATTTATTTCCTAATTAATAAGATTTTTTGTAAGAGTTTAGGGAACTTAAGAAATAATTTTAAACAAACGTATGGTGAATAAGGTGTAAGCAAGTGAACATAATAATAACTACTGTTTAAAATTGTACAATCCTTATAGAAGCTGCAATGATATTCTAAATAGAAATCAGCTGCAGCCAAAAAAAATCAATATGAAACGTATATTGATTTTACATTATGTATGTAATATCAATTTAAACTTGATATGCGGCCAGGTAAATTTGATGTGCACGAAGAGAGTATTTCATCTAAAAACGATTTGCGTATTGCATAACCAAAAATTTACATGCGCATATCGATTTTACGGCGAAATGTTTTTCTTTGTATGTGGCAAATGTGGCGAATGTGTGGAGAATTTGTTTAAATTGAAGTACTTCAGGGAAACGTCCACATTTTCATTGCTCAAGGAATCTTTTTTTTGCGAGTGCACCAAACTCCCAACTGGCTGCGAAATTAGCTTTGCAAATATCCCCTAAAGTTGTTGTTGCCATCCGCATCGTCGTTAGCCAACTGATTTTCCATATTAAAGTTGCAGTCAAGTGGTCTGTCCTTCAGGACTCCGCTGTTGCTGGACGCGTGCTTTTATGCAAGATTTATGGCTATTTAAACGACGCATAATGTGTCCTGGCTGGCGCTGCTTCCTCTTCCACCGGCTGGAGCACCCACACCCGGGCGCAAGAAAATACTTACAGGGCCGTGAATGTGTGCGAGCTGTGTATGCAAACACCAAGCCACACTTCTTGACAACGTGTTCAAGTGGTCCTGGGTTCCTGCGCCTCCCTCACCCCACTTCACCCACTGCGCCCTTGCCATATTTTATTTACATTTTTCACTCGTCGTCTGCCTTGGCACATCCTGTTGTTGCCTTTACTTCTTTAGCCGGGCACTACAAAAAAAAGTCTTAGATGTCAAATATTGAATAATAATACGCAACTTAGTAGTAGATATTAACTGAATAACTCATTTGCATACAATACTTTATTAAAATAAATAATTTTTCATCTTAATATTAGTTTGTAGATTTAGAAATTAAAACATATTAATAAAAGTGAGCATTTTTTAAGGTAACTTTTCTCCGAGTGCCTTGTTGATGCTCCTGCCCGGGCTGAATCCTTTTTTGTTGCCCGCCTGCTGTTTGCTTTTACTGCTCTTCTTGGGCTTTCCTTTCGGTACCATGTACCATCCCCCGCAGCTCTGCATTCGTTTTATTTGCATTTTTGTTTCATTTTCTAATGAGCTGTAATTTCTTCTTTTATTTGCAGGCGTTATGCGTGCGTACACAAACAATAAACGGCAAAAAGGGGAAGCACTCGCCGCGGGTGTGAGTGTGTGTCTGAGGTGTGAAAAACACTTCTAATATGCAAATGGCTCTCTTTTTGCCCCGGCTGTCTGTCAGGGTCCAAGCTCCAGCTCTTGTTCGGGCCAAGGCCAAGTCGGCATAACTTGTAATTACCAGTGTAATTGCATTCCAATCTACGGACAGGACAGACTGAAAAGAGCGTGCCCATCTTATTGTAGATCTGAAACCGCTCAGATTTTATTACAGTCAATTAAGCCTCGCATGTGGGTTGATTGCAGTTCTAGTTCTAGCATTTACAATCACTTTGTACCGTTGAATATTACTGGTTTTAGAATACCTGAAATTTGCAAAATCTGTCATTTTCTAAATTGGTTAATTAACAAACCCAAAACAATTTACTATTGGTTTAGTTTCCAAACGGAAACCGCAATATACATTTTTTTCAGGCTTGCAAAAGTCTTCTTGTCTTTAAACTCTGTTTATATTATAAAAGAATTTAATAAAATAAAATAAAGAAATGTAATGTAATTTGTAAGAAGTAAGATATTTGTTCTAGCCTTTACAGCAGCGGTCGGCAGCGTCCTATTAAGTGAGCATAGGGCATTGTTCTGCCCATCCTCTGCCGCTCACGTGCACTGTATTTTTCTTTGCAATTCCTGTTTTTTTTGATTACCTTAATCCGGTTAAAAGATTCTATATGAACAACATATTTGACATACATATTGGCCTTAATGTGGTTATATAATAATTGTTTATTTTTTAAGTAATTTAAAAAAAAAGAAAAAGGATTCCGTAATTATTAAGGAATTCAAAAGATTTCATACAAAGTAAGAGTCAGTAATGGCCAACTATTTTTGTAGTTTTTGTATTATTGTTACTTGCCCAACGAAATATGCTACCAATTGAAAGGCCTTCAAGATGCTGTCTCTTTTTGTCGAATGCTCGGCATCCCCGCTCCCCAAGGTCAGCAAGTTTATATTATTTAATTCGTTTGATTTGCCCACTTTGTGGCCTTCTTGGCTTTTCTTTGGTATCTAACACAAATTATCTGCATTGCAATTTGTTATGCAGAAATTCAATTTGCTTAACATTTCATTGGCAGCAACTTCTGGCGGTGCAGCCCCCGGGCGGTGGCTTTGGCTTTGGTGCTGGCGTTTCGCTTTGTGGTGCTCGAGATTCCGCCCGCTCCAGCCCAGAGCCCCCAGTTTCCAGTTCCCAGTTCGCCATTCTCGTCTCACAGCTCAGAGAATGGCCTCCAGTTAGCGCGTTGTCGAAGCACCAGAAGAAATAACACGATATTTGTCTGAAAACAAATAAATTTTGCATAAATGCCACTCCGAGGAAGTAGGTACCTCTGCAATATTAATTTTAATTTTTAAACCTATTTTAAAATTTATGAGCCTCTATGATTCCAATATTTAATAATCTGTTACTACTAGAATTATTAAAATTTTTAGGACACGTTAAATTTAAAATGTATAATAATTGTAAAATATAATTCTTATCATTTGAGTCACCGGCACATTATATAATTATTTAATACTTGAATTCTATCTATTTAAATTCCCAGACTTGTTTTATATTGTGTTATTCGTGAACCAATAATTAAACTTGTATTTAAGTTTGATAATATCATTAAGGTGTTATGAAAATTCACGCAACTTTCGATCATTTGACCTACTTCCCTGTGTATTTTCTCCAGTGCCTAGGATCTGGTTGACTGGCTCGGCTGCGTGGCAGTTGGCTGGGTGGCCTCGCCTCAGTTAGGCAGTCGCCCAGTCAGTCGACTCGGTCGACTACTCCATTAGCCTTTGGAGTGTAAAATTGTGCAAACAATTTCAATTATCCCCGAAGACGCGTTGCAGACTGCTTGTCTGGGTGCACAAAGGAAAAAGTACATCTAAAATTTTGAAAAATATCTAAAATATTATTTAAATATTATTTTGTATATCTAATAATTATTATTAGAATTAATAATAAGTTATACATTTAGATCAAGCATTGTCTTAAAACAAATCCATTCTTTATTATTTGAAAAGATCTCCTATAAACTTCTTTCAGAACCTGCGACTTAAACAACTATTATTTTCTGTAGCTCTAGATTGTTGGTTATATTTTCAGTGCTGGGGTGGAAATATGGTTGTGCAACGGGATGACAGGGAGCAGAAAGGAAAATATGTATGTAATAATAAGGCCAGCGAAAACAAGTATTTTAATGGCCGCGGACACTGGCTTGTCTCTCGTTGCCGCCAATTCTCCGCGAAATTGGAGCATCTAGAATTTAGCCTGGCAATTGACTTGGATTCCAAAGTCTGGGCCTGGACCTCGGACTGGGTCCGAGTTTAATAAAGCAGCTCCAACTGGATCTGGACCAGAAGAAGCGCCGTCCAAATTGGGCCAACCAACTTTGAGTGAACTTTAAGCAGGGCACACACAAATTGCTAGCTTATGGCCAATGAATGCAAGACGTTGCATTGGACTGCCAAAAAAAGGACGAGTTCGAGTACAAGTATCCCAGGAAGTCGGGACGAGAAGATGGCGAGCACGAAAACGCAGAGCCGGAAATTGGCGGCCGCCATTGGCTTTAAAGACTCGGATGACTCGGACTTTTGCTGGCCACTTTTTGTTCATACATATAGAGTTTCCTCTTGCCAGCTGGCGGGGTTTTCATTCAATCATCCATTTATTTTTTGACCATTTTCCAAGACAACTTGGTGGTCACGATGTTGTGCGCAGGAGGAGGAACTCACCGTCTGTGGCAAACAGGAAAGGAGGATAGCGAGGGACTTAGTGCGCTAAGAAATTCTTTCAGCCGGAAGCGAAGAGATAACATTGTGTGTGTAAGTGTGTGAGCCAGTCTGACGCTTTGTATATAAATGCAAGTAATGCGGAAAATATGAAAAATGTTTGGCATGTAATAAAGGGAAGAAGAGTGCGCAACAGCGGGAAGAAAAGCCCTCTACAAATATAGGAAAATATTCAGTGCAAATAATAATAAAGGACCATTACAAAGTGGCATGCGTTATAATTGAAAATAAATACGACAATGGCAAGTGCTTCTGGGGAATGGGAAATCGAAGAAAGGACCTTGAAGGAAGTGAAAACAAGGAGAAAAAACAAATAGCCAAGTAACTAATTGATGACTGAGCTGATCGTAGTTTATTTTTCCCGTTTTTTCTTTTAAATAGGAACCATTGCAGTAGATTAACTTTCGCTTGGTCATCCAGTAATCAACAGCTTGAGCTACTGATTTCGAACTATTTCAAAAGTGAATTTGAGGTAAGGGTGTTGGTGTCAAGAAATATTATATACTGACAGTTTTGCGGTAGAATAGTTACATACCATATAATGCGAGATTATATACCTAGTGTTTTTTAAGTAAACTGCGACGACTTAGATAATTGCTAACCTTTTTATCTAGTAGTGGAGGCACTCGGCTATAACGTTCTCTCCTCTTTTAATTTCATAACTGTTACTTGCAGTCCCTGACTATAATTAAACATATACAACTTACAGAATCTTTTCTGCACTTTCACTGTAATTAGAAAACTTTCCATTCATCCGTCGACATCAATTGCCTTATGAAAGCCAGTTCGGAATCGCACCAATTCCGAAGGGATGTGGACCTCCAACAGGTGAGCAGGGCAGCTCAGATTATGCCCATCGGGCGGCTGAAGTGTAACCAATTAATTCCCTGCAGCTGTTGACGGATGGCCAACAATGCCCCGCTGCTTACCTAAGCCAACTTACATAACAAACAAATTATCCTGGCGACCAGGGGCCCACATAATTATGGAGACCCCGGCTCAGGACCTCGATACACAAGGAGTCGCAATCCGCAGCAATCCGTACCCAAACGTCCAATTTCTGGCACATAATTTACGGGGGAAAAAAGAAAAATCGCTTTTCAATTGGACCCTGGGATGGGGGTTCCTTTGAATTGCGATTGCCATGGGCAGTGGGGCGGGGGCGGTGGGGGCTATATTTTCTTCGATCCACCGTCAGAGAACAACATCTGTGCTGTGTTTCGGAGGCGCAATGGCAAATGAAAATTCGAAAATTATTGCAGCAGCAGAAGGAGCCAGCAAAATTCCGGAGGCACGGTCCCAGTCACAGTCGCAGCATCATTGAAATGTTTTTGGCACTTTCGGCGTGAAGTTGCCGATGCCGATGTCGATGCCGATGCCTTTGCCGTTATGATTATTATTATTATTGGCAGCACACCGCCCCAATTTCCCAACCCCTGCCCCCGCACCGCCCCCTGGACAACAATGCATGGATGAATTCAGGAGTAATTTTCCGAATCGACAAACGACAAATTTCTTTGCCTCTTTCGACACTTTCCAAAGGGGCGGGGTGGGCCATACGTTCTTTCACCCGACTGCCGGTGCTGCATTTGAAATTTATGACTTTTTGACTATTGGCAACAGATTGTGGAGCGGCTTCATTATTTGGCCAGGAAAACTTTTGAATTTTAATTCGAAAATTATGCCCCATTCAGCCGTTTTAATGAACTGTACATCGGGCCCAATTTCAATGACCTTTTTATGGCCTCGCCACCGTATGAGTAACGATTTTTGGGCCCTAATTAAGCCGTAAATACATTAAGCATTAGTATGCCCGAGTTTGGTCCTTGTGTTTGGCCGTTAATTGAGCCAAACTCATTCGGCGAAAGTCAAACGATATAAATTGCAGCTACACGGATAGAAAACAGCTCGATTTTAACCGCAAAATGATACAAATTAAAGGAATGGCCAATTTTATATATTTTTAATCGTTAAGGGGTTACATGGGATTTATGGCCCAAAACGATAACTTTTTCATTATTTTTTCTTTAATATTTCAAATAACACTTTAAGCTTACAATTTATTAACATGTTAGCTTAATAATATAAAAAAAAATTCAATTATATAAAACACTCAGACCATTTTTATCAAAACTCAAAAAAAAATAGCTATTCGGTGGACATGATAGGGTCATCAGAAAATGTTGATGCTAATTTTGTTTGTTAGTGTATCTTAAAATCAACTGCTTTAGCAAAAGAATTGAAAATAAATTAAATTTGAATTTTTTGAAACAGATGTTCGACTCACATTTTTGAGTTTTTTAATTTTTTACAATAATAAAAATCGCGCACATTTGTAATAAAATATCAAATTTTTTATTGATTGGAATTGTTCTAGAATTATAGATAAGATTTTTATATCGTCTGTATATATGTACATATTTTTTACTGTACAGTGTTTTTCTGAGCACAGGACATAGAAAACCGGACTCTCGACTCCCCGAAGAAGTTAAGTATGTACTCTTCAATGCGTGCTGTGATTTGCCAAAAACTAAAATGAACCCTACCATTTTCTTAGGCGACAAGTAAATACACTGCTACGAACTACTTATACGAACCTGAAAATTAGCATTTTTTTAGGATATTTTAATAGCAAATTAGTTGCAAATCAAAGCGATAAGGTATTATAAATATTAATTATTAATGTAAACAATTAATTAAATAATTTACATTCCATTTCAACCAGCTTCAACAGACTAACTTTTGGAAAAGGTGGTTTGAATGACACCCAAAAAAAAGCTTAACGGAAGTCATAGTTTAAGTGAGGTATAAAAATGAATTTTTTAAGTAAATAAAGGTTGTTTTTATTTGTATGAGAATTTAATTTCTATGGACTAGCCAATAAGGAATTAAAATTAATTTATAGAAACGAAGCACCATAAATATAATTAAAACAATATGATTAAAGCATTGAACAAAAAGTAGATTCTCTATTGAAACAGCCGAAAATGTCAGTGCGAAAGTTAGGTTCCCCAGTTTCGAAGGGTATTTCCCTGGCCCTCCAACAATGTTGCTGCCATATTTTACAGCAGCAGCTTCGGGCCACAGTGGCGTGGGCAAGAAATCGAGTTAGTTGCCAACATTTATGCGCGTTTCCGGTTGCAATTGTCACGGGACCGGGACCCAACCGAAACATAGCGATGGGGTCGGCAGGAGACGAGGTGCTTCGGATCGGATCGGCAACTCCAGGCGATGCAGGACAGACTTTGGCCCCACATAAAATATCTGATTTTATGCATTTAGCTGGCCAAGTGCACACACAAACTTTTAATTTTATTTCGGCCGTCTGCGCGAAGCCAAGAGCTGAAGTCGCTCTTGCCTGTCCATCGGGCATTTTATGGTCCTTGGCCACCTGGCTCAAGTCTATCGACCATTGGCGACTTAAAGCCGGAGTAGAGTGCAACTTTGTGCCACAATTATGCTTGGCAATTAATTTCGATTTCGATTCGAGTTACAACTCACTACACCGCTCCGCATTTCGCACCTGCTGCCGCTTGTGAATTATGCGGCGGAATAATGCTGGCAGTGGCTTATCTGCAGAGAAGCACAAAGCAAGTTTGTTGGCCAACGCTTATCGCTGCGTTAGCCAAAAACTTAATGCCTGGCTCGATGGCGATTAAATTGCAATAACAGAGACAGAAAACAGAAAACGGCAGAGAAGCCACCCAATCGTCCGCACTCAATAGTCGGGCTATTTGTTGTTCAAAAAATGTTACATCGCCGCAAATGTGTTTTTCAATTATCACCGGGATTATGTTAATTTGCGCTTCTTTCCAGCGCTTTCGCAACCGCAACAAATCGCCGATTTATGTGCATTTAGTAAGTAGATTTTACAGATTTTACACATGTTATGGCATTAATTTATGGTTATGCGAGTGGATGAGTGCGGGATTTTATGTTGGATGTAATGGTCATGATAAGAGCATGACTTGATGGCGAAGTCTTTATACGCAGGGGCTTTAATTGAGTTTAAAAATGTCATGTATATAAACTAGGTATTTGAGTGCAGTTTTTTTTAATTTGTAGCTAAATTCTTATATAAAATGTTAACATTTTAATTAAAACTGTTTTTTTTACTCACACAAAGAATAAGCTTGGTATTTGATTGTCAAACTGTCCCCAACCACAAAAATTGTCAATTCTACCAATTAAATAGTTACTTTCACAACAGCAAATACACACAATTAGCAAAGACACACACCCAAAGCAAAAACAAAATACACATAACTATTTTTTATAGTTACGTAACTATATTCATTGGTCAATTTTTTTTGTGTGCCTGTTTACTTCTTATAACTGTTTTCTTGTCGGGTTTTTTTTTGCATAACTTCATTGCAAGAGAATTCCCCATTCGATCGAGGGTCAGTAAATAGCAGTTAATATGAACCAGAACAGATTGCTTCCCACAACTTCCGTCCATTTCTTTTGGGTTTTTTTTTCGGGGAACAAGGAAGGCTACCAGTTAATATAAGTTTGATTCCACTTGTAATGAATCTTTCGAACTATTTCTTTATGCTGCACTCACAAAAGGAAACTTTGGCAGCGACACAGATTTCATTCCGAACCATTCTGTTCCATTTACTGACATAGTTCTGTTGGGAATTTCGGTGCTAGTTTCGCACTTTCAGCAGGAAAAGCTCGTCATTTAATTACAGTGGGGGGCAGAAAATGGGGACTGGGCATAGAAGGGACATTCCATTTGGCCGGCCAACATGAAAGTATCCAAGTTTAGGCAAATTAAATTACATACTTTAGTTTCGGGGGGCCAGACACCAAATCAAAGATGCGGCAATGTGTTAACCATGGCCAAGTTACGGACAATTCGGATTAGCAAACACAGAATATCTTAAATTATTTTGCCAGTCGGTCCGAGTGAATTCGGAACTTTGGCTCCTGCCGTTGCCACACTTTGACACATTTTGTTGATTTTCTTGTTGCTGCGTGGGTGACGCCCACGGGGCGCATTAGAAATGTTAGAAATGGAATGGAAAGGCCGGCCGGGGCATGTTGGGATTGTTTGATGCTTTTAGCTAAAGGGCCAATATTGATTTCGATCTTAATTAACTTTGGCACATTTGCAGCAGCCTCCAGCTCCGCCCCCTCTGCCCCTCGGACGGCAAAAACAAAAAAGAAAAAATAAACAGACAAAAAAACACCGGAGACGCTCGGACATTTCACCCATGGAGGTTTATTTGTGCTTGTTTTCTCTTTGGGTTGCTCCTTTTGCTAATTTGTTTGTGTGCATGTCTCTGTGGCGGTTATTTATGCACTAGAAAAAATATTACGGATGTAGTTAATTTTTTTATATGGGTTTTTCTTTTGTAGAATATCCTTTTAGCTTAAAAAAAATTCCAAATTCAAATTCGGATTGTTATTTTCTCATTTGTGAGTAAGCCCAAATGGCTAATAAAACAACAATTGTAAAAATTTAATATGGAAGAAAAGACTCTCTGAAGTCGGCTGGGTCGATTGGTTGTTTGTAAGCATTTAATTTCAGTAAAAAAGGTCAAAAAAGATTAACATATTCTGAAAAATGCTTTTATTTAAATGATCTACGTTATAAGAAACCTATTTGTATGCAATCCAAAAACATTTTGGACTGATCGTTTAAAATATTCTTTTACCTAAAATCCGATGTCTATCGATGTGTGTGTGCAAACCGCTGCTCTACAGTGTACGTGAGCGACGAGGATGGGCAGAACAATTTCCTATGCTCACTTAATAGGCCGCTGCCAACAGATGTACTATTGATACTTTCTTAAATCTGCTAGAGCTTTATGGTCAAAACAGCTAATCTAGGTTGAAAACCGTAAAAACAAACGAAATAAGATATTTATTATTATTACATATTTTAGACGACTATTGATACTTTCTGTTTCTCCCTGTGCACTGCCTTTCTCCGATGACTTTCAAAACATATTGATCTCGGATCTGAGAAAGTATTCTTGACCAAAAAAATATAGTTTTTTTCCTCCGTGTTATATTTGGATCCCACCCATCCGTTTCGCTCTCGCACACGGTTCTATGTTCAGTTTGCGGAATATTCTAAAACGCAGCTCAAATGGGTGTCAACCCTTGGCAAAAAGTTTCCACTGCGGCCAGTCTGCTTTCGGTTTACAATAATGGCTCTTATTGCGTTTGTGTGTGCGAGGGCCCTGAACTTTTGCCATTATCAGTGTTTGCCACCAGGACAACCCATCCGACCTCGAGCCTCGAACCACAATCCCTTCTCTCAGGTCCGCACTGATATGGTATTTTTTGATTGGTTTTACAGGGACTTCAAGTGGCGTTCGCTTTGCGTTTTAATTGCCAACTGAATTTTTGCAACACTCTGTGTGGGGTGGACTGCAAACAAATTTAAGCAAATATTTTTCTAGGCTTTTGTCTGCAACTGCCAAAAAGAGTGAAGAGTGCTGATGTGACTGTGAACTGCTCTTCTCCTGGCAAATCCAATCAAAGAATCTTCCCATTTCTCTTTTAGGTGCAGATTGATTGGTCTGAAAAGTTGGTTTCCTTTTATATATTTCTTCGCTCTATCCGTTCCACTTTTTTTCGAGCCAGTTCAGGTCGAAAACCGTCAATGGTGACAGAATGAGCAATAAACGAGGGATTATTACAGATGATTCGGCAAACTACCCTATACTTATAAATTTGATTTGTTTAATTTAATTTACATTCTATATTTGTATTTTTTTTAGGTTTTTTTCAGATTTACTTATTAATTGGAATGCCATAGAAATGTTTTAGGGATTAAAGTCTCTTTAAAATATGTCTTAAAATACGCAACCACCGTATTACATTTTCTGTATTTATTTATACACTTCGACCCCCAATATCTGTCCCAGAATTCCTAGAATAATTTCTTATTGTTAGTAACGTTACTATAGTCGATTCTCTCCACCTCTAGATGGTTGCGCTAAACTTTTCAATCTGACCCCATTCAAATAATTCACTTCACTTGCGCTATTTGCGCTATTTGCGCAACGGCTGCTAGGGTCATTATTAATTGATAATTTGTTAATTAAAATCACTTTGGCAGGCACATTGTTATGCGCAACATCTTAGCGCGCTGACTTTGATGTGACCTTAAGTAGGCATAATTATAATGCATATTGAAAGCCATATTCGGGAATTGAGCACTGCGTATTTATTTAATTACAATTGGGCAACTTTCAACTTGAATGGCTGCCTCCGCCTCCGCCCATCCACGAAGGCACAAAAGGCCAAATGAGAACAAAAGCTGAATGAAAAGGCATTTAATAATAATATTAGTCAACCGTTGGCTGAGTTGCCTAGCGTTTAATTAATGAAATCGAAATTTTGGGGCGCTTGCATGGAAATGTTTAAAGTGCCCAGGAGTAAAAAGGCGTCGGCGAAAGTGAAAGCAAACGCGGGAAAAATAGGAAACAAGGCCAACGTCTTTCAAGCATTCTTTATTTTGTGTTTTTCCGACTGGCAGTACAAAACTTTTAATTAAACAATTTCTGGCCTGGCAACGCCGAAAAAATAAACTTCTTACGACAAATTGCATAAAAAATAGAAGCAATACAAGCCGCACAACCCGAGTTATAGCGTCACATTAGAAAGTCCGCCCAGCATTTAGATCTAATTAAATTTCTGACTTTTTCCGTTGTCATGCAAAGCCGAATAAATTCGGGCACATAGATCCCCAGATTCCCCAGTCCCCCAAACGCAGCCAAGGCATATAGCTCTATGGCAACAGATGAGCGGAGGGCTTAAAGCCCGAGAAAGAAAAGAAGTTGACAGAAAGTTTTAATAAGGCAAGCGGACACAGGAGGGCACCGAAAAATAAACAAAAAATAAATAGTACGACTAGTGGAAGTGGGCAAATAGAAAACGCAACGGGGCGAGTTGAATTTTCAGGCAGGAGGCATTCATTAGAAAATTTCTGGCCAGCTATAATTAAAGTTTACTTTGCCCTGTCCGTTGCAGCAGCAACTTTTCTACTATTTTTTGCTTGACTTATTTATTTATTTTTTTTTTTTTGAGTTTGGAGGAGCCAGCGAGCTAGCTGCAAAAGTCTGATAAAAAACTTTATGGGCGGGGTGAGTTTGGGCCATGATTTTCAAAAAGACATTACACATTACGAAGCTTAGAAGCGGGAGCAGCAGCCACAACAGCAACAGCAGCCATTAAATTGACATCGTTTGCATTTATTTGGTTTCATTCGGCTTTTTGCCTGACATTTTAGCATAGAAATTCGACAAGAGGTTGGACAGAGGACCATGGAAAAAATTTCCATAGCCGCTTCGAGCGCGTGGGCCAACCCTTTTGATGTAACCACGCTTTTGACTGGCGAAATCAACACCGCAAAATGCAAAAAAAAAAAAAACGTAAAAACTGCTAGCTGCGGGATATGAATCCTCAAATACCCTTGTTAACCAAGGATCCAGGGGCAGGCAGGGGATATATTTCTACTATTTTTGGCACAGTCTAAGCGAATAGATATTGTCCAAGAATAACAGCACTTCCCCGACGGTACGGTTATTAAAACATCGATAGCGGAGACTATCAATATTATCGATAGTATCGGAATTTAAAGAAAATAAAAAACAAATTATAAAATGTAACAAAAATAATTGAAAATGTATGCTTGTATCATAAAACGATTAATGTGAACCAAAATTCAATGTTGAGCCCTTAAGAAAAAACCTTCGTGTTCTAAAAAATATTCATTTTAAAATATTTATTTTTCTTAAAATATACCAAAAATTACATGTAAAAGTAATTATTTTTCTGAGCGATAGTATCGATTTTGCGCCAAAACCATCGATGTTTCCTAAATTTTTAGACCATCGATAGTATCGATAGTGGTATCGATTTTTTTTTTACCTATCCTACCCGACAGGACGTTAAGATAGACGCATTCACTCATAATACGAAATACACGCTTCTATTTACTTTCAGATGCTTTGGATTCAAAAATGCAAATAAATATATACATTGCTGAGGAGCACTTGAATCGGCAGGGAACCTTACATGGCGGATAAATTTCATTTGGTATTAGCAATTTAAAACTAAATTGAACTATATATTTCAAGGATCTCATCCGGCTAATTTGAATGTCACCTATATTGCTGCCGCCAAATCCGGCAAGAAAATGGCCTATTTGGATTTCCTGCTAAGGCGTAAATCGGATGGCATGATCATCGCCAAGGAAGGACAAGTCAAGTAGATTCAATTTGACAAGAAAAAGCTGAATTTTTAAAACAATTTGTTCACCATCAAGGAGAGTTTACGTTATTTTCGTTTGATATGTTTTATATAGCAATCCATACTATTGATGTCAAACTATTTACTTTTCATTGAAAAGCGGAACACAGCACTCGACGATAAGAAAATCAAATACTGAAATAAAGTCAAAGCATTTCCTTTGTTGGATTTTGTTGGTGGTTTGCCTCAAAGCAACTGTATAGAAGAATAAAAACAAAAATCTGTAAAGAAAAAAGAATGGATAAAATAACATTTAAGTGCAGTGATCACGCCATGACCGTGCCAACAAGTTTTGTTGAGCGCCAACCAGAAATGCTCACCAAGATGATGACTACCTTTTTCGGGTTACGTCCGGCGGTTAACCCTACTGGAAATTCCAAGGACGCTGGTGAGTCTATAGAGTTTGCTGATGTGAACGATAACATAAAAAAGAAAAAGGACAAGTTCAGCATTTTGAAGTCTTCCTTTTCAGGGTTGATTTCTGTCGCCAAAACCACTGGAAGTTCCGCCCTAAAGCGTCCCAAAGAACTTCTGAAGTCTACCAGTGTGATCAGTGGATATGATTCCGAGTTAACCGATTCCATGAGTGACATTGGACTTGATTATTAAAAATATGATATTGAGTAATAAATATTTGTTGACTATGACAAGGTTTTCAAATATTTCATGACATCATGTAATTTGTGTTTACCTTTATTTTGAGAATTGGTTTGGAAAACTGCACTTGAAGATAAAGAAATCAGATACTGAAACCAAATCAAAGCAAGCCAATATTTTCCAATTCCATCTACAATTTTTGCTCCAGCAGCAATCTAGTTTCAGTATGTCCACCCTAGTGAACATGCATTGTGGGTGAACTGTGAAAACTTCGGTCACACTGCAAAGAATAATATTTTTTGATAAGTGAAACTCTTAGTTGATCTGAGTACTAGGGCTTACTTTTGTATGAATAGTCCGATTACCGTCATATAGTACATTGTACACTGTTCCTAGATATATTAAATCAAATGATTTTTACACTTTCTAATGAATTAATTTAAAAGCAAAACTCAAGAAATGAAATGTTAAATGTGATACTGGAAAATAAATCGATGATAAAGATAACACATTTTATATCAATTAACCCCTCTTAAATAAAAATAAAATTAAATGACATATGTTGAGATTAAATAATTTTACGATTAACTAAATTCATATTTGCACATACCTACCTACATTTGTATTATTGATTTTCTATGCACTCTTCAAACCTATGTATCCTTTTGCAAGGGTATAGCAGCGAAAAGGGACACCAGCAAGATGGTAACGCTTACGGAAAACAAAAGGCAAGTCCTGCTCCAGCTGGCACTTTTGCCCTCCCGCTGGTCGCCTTTTGCTTTTTGTTTGTGGCCGTGTCATTTTTACAGACTAAATTAAAATATCTGGCCCGAAAAAATGGCGGTCTAATTTACATTTGTAAAGCAAATGCCAGAAGCCTTTCTCCGCCGGCCGAAAGGAGGGCAGCCAAATCTTAATCACTGTCAAGTTCAAACGCCCCGAGCTCATGAATATCAATGACAATCCTGAGCAGGGACACTTTCGAGCGTTTTCCTCCGTTCAGGTTCAGTTTAGCGTATCAAATTTGAGAGTGGCCAAGTGTTAAATGAATTTTTATGCATATTTATTTTGGTATATGAAAACTGCGATTTCCGGCTCTGGTTTCGGGCCAATGGAGGGGTTCGGTTCGGAGGGGTCGGTTATAAAGTACTCTCAATGCCGTTTGACATTTTATTTAATAAAAATAAATTGAGTTTACTTTGTTTGGCCCGTGCACATGGATTGAATGCGTTTGTATATTTTGCTCTTAATTAATTTTTAATGACATACAATTTCGTGTATTTATCAGCAATTTAATGCCCAAATGCATAACGGTAAATTTGCGAACAGAGTGGTCAGCATGAGGCAAACCACTCGCCCGGATCCAGTTAGTTTACCTATTGAAAATCATTTTCCTTTTCTATAATTTGAACTATATACACGGCACATGTTTGCTGAATTTGTATTTACCCTTGGGTGATGGAAAATGAATAACAAATTAAGAGCTTAACTGGAGGCGAACGGTACTATTTAATTAAATCCAGTATTTCGGGTGCATATCTAAACATGCGTTTATATAGTTGGTTTCAGGAACCAAATAACACCGCAGACTAATTTTTAATTTTTGTGTCATTTGAATGGTATCTTGCTTTTTTTATTGTTAGTAACGTTTCTAGCAACGAACCAAAATAAAACAGATTGTATTGGTGTGGTTATTTATAGTTATAATTATCATTATACCCTTGCAGAGGGTATTATGATTTCAGTCAAAAGATTGCTACGCAGTGAAGGAGACGTTTCCGACTCTACAAAGTATAGGTATATATTCTTGATCAGGATCACTAGACGTGTCGATCAAGCCATGTCCGTCTGTCCTTCTAGCTGTTACATACTTTTGCACGAATACAATATACCCTTTTACTCTAGGAGTAACGGGTATAATGATAAATCATTATAACCTTCGGAAGTTCGATTTTATAAAAATCAGAAGACTACTTTACTTTGCAGCTATAAAATCGCCTTAAAGGACTTTAAAATGTGTGGCTCGCCCACATCTTTAAAGATTTTGGAAAAGTGTAAATAACATTTTGTTGTGTTTAAAAATACCTATAGAAATGTAGATGATGGAGCCATCAAAAATTTGAACAGCCGCTAGATGGCGTCAGTAGCTTTGATGACTGCGTATCACCATCTCCCCCGCACTCCCTTCAGCTGAGTAACGGATATCTGATAGTCAAAGTTACCGAATATAGAGTTTTCTCTTGTTTATTCCTGAAATTCATTTCAATTCGGACTTTTATTTGGTATATAAATGTAGCTGCCTCAGAAACGATCTGAAAGGGTATATAAACTTCGGCTTTTCGATGCTTTCAACTGGTGCAAATTGCAAATCAATTGTTGGTAGGGAACTTTCCAAAATCTTATTAACTTGTAGGGAACCTTCGCAAGATGTTTCCTTTAGCAAAGGTAACAAATCTAGTAATTTGAAAAATCGCTCTAGATCTTCGGACTTCATTCGCTGATTCTTGGGGTCAATTAGCAATACGCTAATAACTGGACGAAAACCCCGCCGGAAAACCGACCCAGTTCTAGTTGTAGACCCAGTTCCATTTCCATTTCCATTTCCCCTGGCCGTTGCCACCCAGCTATTAGAGCAAAATTTTCAAATGTGTGCTTGGCTTGCACTTTGGCTTAATGCTTTCATTCGAGTGGCCCGCATGCTCAACTTGCATTTAAGTGCAAAACTTTCTAATTATGTGCCCAGAGAGTGAACTAACCAACGAGAATGGGCTTGATGTTGATGCGATGTTGATGTTTATACTGATGACGACTTGAGACTGCAGTGGCAGTGGAATGGCGACTACAACACGCTCTCAGCGAATTAATAGACTGTAAATATGTTAATGATGCAAGTTGTATGTTTGGCTTTGAGCGGCATTTTTATGTATTCAAAGGGTCCTGGTGAAAAGGTCTGGTGCCCCAGGCATTAATAATAATCACAACAATAATGAGAGGCAATAAAAATATTAAATTCGCCACTAAATTCAAATGGCCGAGGACGACGACGGATCCTTTGGACCACTCTGACCTTGTCCAGTTATTTATTGTGTGTATCCCGCCATGCCTAGTGCTAATTTAAATTTATTGTGCCCTAGCAATTTCCAAGTGGCCCCGCTATAAATTTCAAATGCTAAGCCGCCGCTCAAGCCGCAATCATTAATTATAATTCATTGGAGCTGGTTATGCAGCCCCGAGAAGTGCTCTCCACTCATGGCCCAAACACTGGGCCCTTTGATGAAATGCGTAGAATGGAGTCCACAATCCCGACAACAGTAAATCGATTATGTCCAACAGCAAAAGGGTCTATGCATCGCACACTAACTGGCGCAAACTGTGCACTTGCAAAAAGGAACCATGTTAAATGCAGGAAATATAAATAAACAAAATATTACATATCCAAAAGTATGTTATTAATACTTTTAATACTGAATATTTATGAATTTATGATAAAGCGAATATAATCCATTAAGTAAGTAGTATCTTAAACTCTTTTATAATATGTTGATATGTAAGTACATAATTGAATAACCTTTTTGATTTTTTATGATTTATTTATTAGTAATTATTTGGGTTATTCAGCCCCTGAATAATATGATCCATGTAAATCCTCCATTCAAACTCATTCCTGCAGTGTACTTTTAGAGCGTACTGCAGTTCGTTTAACGAAGTTGTCGTCCAGCTGTCATTGGGACTCTAGTCGTAGTCCTGCGGTCCCGGCCACTGACGATGAGCGGCAACTTTTCATGCCTGGGCCGCTCCAAAAAATTACACATGTAAATTGCATGTGCAAACCGCAAAACGAGTTGTGCCATTTGGTGTGTGTGCGTTGCCAAATAAGGTGTCAATAAATTGTGCAGCCAGGACAACTAGACAACTATACAACCATACAACCAGGCACTTCTACTGCTGATGTTGCCTGCGAGCGTTTAATTTGCAAGTGTCAAATGTCAATAGATTGCTGTTGCCGATGCTTGGCGCCGCATTAAAGTGCATTATTATGGCCCAGAGCTGGTGACAAGGATGCCGATGACAGCGGCGACTAAGCCCAAGTCAAACAATGCATAATGAAAACGAAAATGAGAGGGATGCGGATGGGTATAGGGATGGGCAGCAGGATGGGGAGCAGGACCATGATGATGACCCACCCACCCACACATGTCAAACCAAATGACCTGACCCTTCGGAGCTCGCCTTAAACTGCGGCGCCAGATGCCGAAAACTTTAATTACAACGCACGACCATCTAAATCTATAATTTGGCAACATTCGGGCGTCGGCGATTAAAAATTAATTTGACACTTTGCGCTTGCATGTCAAAGTATGCGAGAGGCCCTGTCCAAAACTTTTGCCGAGCGCTTAGCTTGCATAGTAATTAATGAATGCTGTGGGTGGGAAAGTGGGGAAATCGGCGGGAGAGCGGGAAAGCGGGAAAGCGGGGGAACTGCAATGGCCATAATTAACGCGTTTCGTGTGCGACAAATGATGGTGCTCAAGGCACTGGAGAGGGACGAAGGGCTGTGCTATACCTCGCATTATTTTTAATGGCTCCGTGCGTGTTGTATTTGCGCCTCTTGTTGTTATTGCAATTAACTTGTTGCCCAAGTCCGCCGTTTGTTTCATGGCAGTTGGCCATTTCCATATATTTCACTGAGCAAAACGGGGTAAAAATTAATAAAACAATCTTTCACGGCCCATTTAGCTAACAAACTAATCTAAAAGTCCGGAATACTACAATATCACTGAATTATAGAATTGGAGAAATTATTTTATGTTGCGAAGCTAGATTTTAAAATACAATAGGTACTATTAAAAAGCTCTAATTGCATAGATCCATTTAAATAATTTTTGGAAACTAACCAAATTAGTGTCAGTTAAAAAATAATGATTTTTTAATTTTACTAGTCCTTTTTCCAACTATGAATAAATAAAGTTAGTCGAAAATCTTTTATCTAAAATTTATTTATAAATGACTACAGTCGGTACTTAAAGAAAGAAAAATTATGAATATAAAAATAAATAAATAAATCATTTATAAAGACTTATTTTTCATGTAGTTTTAAATTAAAGGGAAAGTCTTTTTTACAGAATATTGTCCACTCTGTAGACATTTTATGTACATTTTCTCACTCTTATTTTTGCCATCTGGGAACACAGTCCAACGCGGCGTATGCTTACTCTGGCTGCCTATTATCGTGTTATGCACTTTCGCGCCTTGGAGAGCGTTATTTGATTGCCGAAGGCGGGAGGTTAATTTAGGCGGTTCCTGTTATGAAAGCCGCATGGCAGTGGCAGCGGTCATAAGTCTTTCAATTTGGCTGGCACGTGATGGCCACTGAGCCACTAAGTCGCCGACATCCCTGCCACTCACGTGCATTGATACCCAGCTTACAGCTACTTAAGCTTTCAGCTTTCCCATCTCCTATCGCTGTCACGTGTGACCTCTGACTCTGTCAGATGTCGTCAAACTTATACTTTTGCCAATTTTGTTGCTCCCGAATCGGGTAACAAGCATGCTTAAAATATTAGCCTGACATCTTGGCATGCAATCGCAATGCATTTGGCTTAAAATTCAGCGCAGAAATCATTTAATTCTTGAGATACTTTGTTTTTAACTTAGCTCACATATTTATTTTAGTTAGCTAAACATCTCAGCAACTCAGTTAAAGGAAATAAAAGGGAAAAAAAATCCCTGCTCTGTCACAGATAAACAGGTTGAGCTTTAGAAGTCGGGTTATTCGTCACCATGCCAGTTAAGCATCAAAGGAAACAAGCCAAGTTCTGAGGGGGAAATATTTAATGCAATGCGTTTATACACTCCGCAAAAATAAATATATTGCTTAAATGTAAATTATTCATGAAATATTTAGGTTTAAAAACTGAAGTACTTAATTACCATTTGTAAAATCCTTAGTCAGGGAGGTTAGCACCTACCTATATTATAGTAAAACGGTCCCCAACCACAGAATTCAAATAGTTACTCTCACAACAACAAAATACATACGAATGACTATTTATTCGTAGTTATACTATAAAATAGTACACAAAGGAAAAACAAAATACACGTTACTATTTTTAATATATTAAATAAATTAATTATAATAATAAATTTATATATTTACTATAGTAAAATATGTTTTGTATAGTTAATATACGAATAAGTAAATTTTACCAATAACATTTTTTTGAGTGTTCTTTTTCTCTATTCAACATTTCATGATGTTGTTTTTATTCTTTGGTTTTCTATATTACTAATCTCAGGGACTTATTGCTCTCAGTGATCTAAGTAAGTAAGCTATGAAAAGATGAACATTGCTGCAGAATCTGCTGCAATGCGGATAATAAACTACTTTGTTGTATTATTTTCCAGAAGGCAAAACAGAGCTGAATTTGGGATTTATGTTTTATTACTTGTAACAGAATTTTTTCAAATGGGATTCTAGCATTCTAGGAAGAGAAGGAGAATAATGAATAAAATGTGAAAAATGAGAAATACATTTTATCCAGCTGCTGCCATCTGGAATTGCATAATTGTCGCGCCTGATCGATGGCGCTCATAAATCGGCTGACTGGCAATGACCTAAAGCATATTTAATTATTTAATTAGCGCTATCTAAAGAGCGCATCTATAATTTTATGCATCGACAAGCATTAATGGCGTCATAATAAAATTAATATGTGGCTGACAGCCAGCTGCAAGCGAGCTGCATCCTCATAATTATATTTCGCATCCGCCCAATGGCAAAAGCAACTGCTGTTGCTGTTGCTGTTGCTGCTGCCACTGCATTTGCAATTGCTGATGCAGTTGCAGTTGCATCGGGTCACGGGTTCCGCGAATGCGCTTGCATTGCTGATTGAGAGCAGCGCATAGAAATGGCTTTGATTTCATGGCTGATTGAAGTGCACGGCTCCGGAATATGTTTGCCATTGGTGCATAGACAACCAACATGAAGGATCCCAAGAGGAGATGCACAAAGAAGCAGTGCGATGAATCTACCAATTAGCCGAATACTTTGGCATTATATTGTACAATTTCTTCCTTAATTTGTTCTTGTCTTTATATTTATTAAATATGTAATCGATTGAGCTTAACGTGTCGCAATAAAATAAACCTTGTCTTGACACCCTTAACTTAAAGCAATAAAGAAAGCAAAAAGAACACGGAGGAATGCCAGAGGAAAGTTTGGCAGACTGGCTTTAATCGAATTTAAAATCTAGTCTTTGCTTTAGCATCTCTGTTTGCATTTAATTTAAAGCAGAGATACTGTAGTGAGAAATTAATCATACCAGTTTCTGTTAACAGAGAAAATGAATAAAACATTATTTTGAGAGCAGTATGAAAATAATATTTAAATTCGCACAGAATAGCCCAAAATAGTTTTAGGGAATAAATAAAAAACACTACATAATAGAAAGACTAAATTTTCAACAAGATATTTTACAGAATGTTTGGGGCATCTGTGTGAATAGTTTCCTTAAATTAGAACGCATGTATTTCCTACCCAAAACAATATGCATTCCCTTTTCAATCTACAATCCCAGCCAGAGGTGATAGAACAATTTTAATATATTTTCCGGAGTTACCTTGATTGATGGCACCTTTCAGTGCTCAACGCCAAGGCAATTGAGTTATGTTCAGTATTTCAAATATCCCCCATTGTCTACGCGATTTGCCGATGTCGGCGTGTCAAAAGAAACGCAAATTGGAATTGAATTTGACATACGTTTTTTGGCGGAGCGATATTTGAGTTTTATGACATGTTTCCCCCCCCCCGCACAATAAAGCCCGTACACTCGTAATGCGTGCGTGCTGCAAAGCCCACAGAAATAAAGTATTTCAAAACCAAATGCCGGCACAGATCGCAATGAACCAGTTCGGCGTGTTGGGGATGACACTCCGAAAATTGCAGGTCCCGGCCACATACAATCATTGCTTAATTTGTTTGTTTCCAGTTTTTAGTTCTCCATTTGGCAGTTGGCTATCAATTGCCGCTCCGTATGGCCTGTCATTTATTCATTTGCTTTGCGTGCTGCCAAATGGATTCGCAATTCGATTGCAAATGGCAGCCTGCAATTAGTGTGCGTTTTCTAATGACAGTCATCACGGCGTTGAATATTGAAATGGAGCCCCCGGCAATCTCATAAAAGGGCGATCCCAGCCCACGGGCCAGTCATTGCAGTTTCGAAATGATCAAATACCTGGCCCTGCTGGCAATCCTGTTCGGCTGTGCCGCTGCCCAGGAGCCGCGGCGAGATGCTGAGGTTTGGCCCCGGCTAAAATCAGAGTTTCCAATTACTAATTATTGTCTTGGTATTATGTTTCAGTGGCCTCCGCCAGCGATTCTCAAATTGGCAAAGCACTTCCACGACATTTGTGCGCCCAAAACGGGCGTTACTGATGGTGAGTTGTAACTCATTCGAGACTTTCAGTTGAAAATAAATTTAAAAATCCCACAGAGGCCATCAAGGAGTTCAGCGATGGCCAAATACACGAGGACGAGGCCCTTAAATGCTACATGAACTGCCTTTTCCACGAGTTCGAGGTGGTCGACGATAATGGTGATGTCCACATGGAGAAGCTTTTCAACGCGATTCCGGGAGAAAAACTGAGGAACATATTGATGGAAGCTTCCAAGGGATGCACGCATCCCGAGGGCGATACTCTGTGCCACAAGGCCTGGTGGTTTCATCAATGCTGGAAGAAGGCTGATCCTGTCCACTATTTCTTGGTCTAAATATTTACTTAAGAAAATCCTTTTAGGGCAGATTTATTCAGGGGTTCTGAGTGTCAAATTAAACTTATCAATTATTCTAGACCAGTTGTAGAAGTTCAACGTAATAAGCTTACTTATAAATAAATGGTTCGGGGACTAAAAAAATAAATGTTCTAATAATAAAATAATAAAAGTTTAATTTGTATTATTTTTAACTTATTTTTCGGGACAAATAACACTCAAATTGTATTCCTTTGATGATGCATTTGTTTTTACTGACAAGGGATTTCTTCTTTTTAGATAAATTACAATTTAAATGTAGATTTGGCTATAGAAATGAAAACTTTTCTAAAAAAGTAGTAAACAAATTCAAAGCTTTTTTAGAAATTGATCAAAAACGGAGGGGAAATAAATTGGCTGAGTTCGTTTAGCACCCGGCTTTAAATTACCTGTTGGTTGTTTAGATAAGGCAGCATCTGCTGCATCCATTCGAAGAAGTTCAAGTGGATTTCCACTCAGGAAGAGCCCTCCGATATTGAGCTACTTACAAAATCTGTCCGTCTAGCCTGGATGGACAACAAAAGCTCCAACTGGCCATTGTGGGGATTGCTTTACCTTGATTACTTTTGCAGCCTGGAACTTTCCGTTTTTGCATTTCTTTCGCCTCGTCTGCCTCGGAAGTTGGCTTAGCCTGCATTGGTTTGACCCAAAAAACATTTGTACACTCGGAAAATATTTTTAATGGCAGCACTTTCAGAGCCCCTCTATTTTATTTAGTTTCTATATTGGGTTTCGTCTTTTAAATTAAATATTATCGAGTTCACAATAATTTATCATGCCAATCTGAGATATTTAAAGTTTGGAAAATGTCACTTGTTTTACAATAAACATTTTTTTTTCAAATTTTGGTTAAAAGTAATTTTTATAACGCCTGTGTACATGGTATTTTCGGTAATACTTGCATTTATATTTAACTATAAACTTATAAATGTAATTAATTATTTTGTTAATAATTACTTAGACCCTTTCAGTATGCTTTATTTTCCGAAGACCACCGTTTCGAGTGTACCCTAGAATTTTCCGTCTAATGATTAGAGACACGCCAGAGGGCGTGGCCCTCGAGTTGGGCCTGCACTTATATGGGCGATGCCATTACAGAGACATTCGCCTCGGCCTGAAGCGTCAATTGGCCCGATAACTGCGTGCGGCAGTCAGTTGTGGTCTTGTGAGCTTGGCCAAAATCAATATAAAAGCCAAACGCTGCAAACGGCAATAAAGCAAATTCAATTGTGACTGCGGTTGTCAAACAATTCTTGCGTGGCGTGTGTGTGCAGTATCGAGTTTTCGACATAACTACTCCTGCTAAAAGCGAACGGTGAGGTGAAATGGTATGGTGCTGAACAGGAAACGGACCTGGGAAACGGGGGGAACCACCTTTTCACCAGGACGAAGGCGAATGAGAGGTCGAAGGTTGCCCAAGCATAGGCAAACGACGCGCTGCAACACGAAAATTGAAATGGCAATTAAAAAACCATCCATCGTTCCTGCCGCACACAACTGCGATACGTATACGTATTCGTACAAACCCCTCCATTCATACTACAAAAATGTGCTGTTGCTGTAATTTCATTCGCATTCGTCCTCCATTTTTGTGCGAGTGTGTGAGTTGAGGGGCGAATGTCGTTTTGTGGCTTTGTTTCGGTTGTTGCGTTGACATTTGATGAAACAAAAGTGACAGTTGTGCACAAGTTGAAGTCTTTGTTTTGTGTATTTCGGTTGTACAATTTCAAAAGAAGCGAACGAATAGGAAATTTTATATTTTGATACCCTGGCATCCGCTGCAAAGTGTGGGCAGATTGGTGTTCGGCTTGGATTTCCAGCTCTTTAAATACGTGAAACCGAAAGAATACCTACCGAATTCGAAGAAAGTATAGATACCTACCAATAGGGTTGTTAAAACATCGATGGTGGACACTATCGATGTTTTTGGCTATCTATGGTGGTCACTATCGATATTATCGATAGTATCGGAAATTAAAGAAAATAAAAAACAGATTAAAAAATTAAAAAAAATAATGTGAAACAAAAATTTTGAAAATTTATGCTTGTACCATAAAGCGTATGGGGAAAACAACAATCTTTATTTTACTGCGATTAAAGTGAAACAAAATTTAATGTTGAGCCCTAACAATAAAAATACCGTCGTGTTCTAAAATATATACTTAAAATACTTTTTTTTTTCTTAAAATATACCAAAAATTACATGTAAAATGGAATTATTTTTCTGAGCGATAGTATCGATTGTGGGTTTAAGCCATCGATGTTTCCTAAATTTGTAAACAATCGATAGTATCGATAGTGCTATCGATTTTTTAACCAACCCTACCTACCAAGAGTTAGGAGCAAACCCATATTTAGCTGTTTTGAGAGTCGTGTATGTGCTATTTCTGATCAAGTCTATTAAAATGGTGTTCTGCTAGAATTTATTTATAAAGTTAATTGAATACTGTTAAAGACATTTTTTTTTTATCCAAAAATGTTCCTCAAATTAAAAGCAAAATTTTTTAATACTTAAAAAGAAAGAATATATCACCTATATTTGTATAAGTACCTATATATCAAATGACGATCAACATTTTTGATGAATTTATCAAGGATTGCCATGATCTCACATAGAAAACAAATAATGTTGTTCTACATTTTTATACATTTTCTATGAAAAGCCATCGCCAATGTCGATAATTTCGTTCAAACCGTAGATTTAGTCCTAGATTTGTAAAGTCCAAAAACACAATTTAAAAAAAAAATTAAGAAAACCAATTCCTTAATTTTTTAATCCTTTTTTGTACCTTTTTAATAATTTTAAAATCAGTACATTAATTTTTCTTTAAAAAAATATGTGTTTTGGCATGTGAAAAATGTCCATTGCGCCCCATCATACATCATAAGGAATCCCCGAATCCTCGAATCCTTGGCTAGGCAATATATCACAGTCGACCTGAGCGAAGGATTCCAAGGAACGGGTGGGCCGGAGATTCGGAGGCATTGGGTGGGCAGAGTGGATGGAAGGGCATGCCACGTGGGCATGTGTTTGTCAGACGGAACACGACAATTGTAGACTTGTGACGACTTCGCTGACGTCTCGGGCACAGTTCCGTTTCCGTTTTGGCGGTCGCTTTTTGTTCGGCCATCAGCGGTTAGAATTAATTTAGCGTGCGCTGAGCTGGCAAGAAACAAATGATTTTTTTTTTTGGGTTTCGTGGCTTTCAAAAAATACAAAATGTAAGAAAACACAAGAACAAAAGTACCGAAAAGGAAGGAAAAACGCCAGGGCTTAGAAAAGCACAAGCTTACACTCTGAGCAAGTTTGATGAAAAAGCTAAATAATTTTAGTTTATGAAAAAACTGAAAATCTAGTGTTTTTAAATATCAAAAATGATGTCAAAAGTATTCAGTAACATCTTATGGCGCTATAAATCAACTGGTACTTACTTACTTTTAGTTAGCATTCAAAAAGATTTCAAAACTCTAGAGATTTCTGGAGCATTTGTCAAAAGAAATTGTATTATGTTCATATTGAACTTCTCGAAGTATAATTAAGAGAAGGAAAAGTGTTCAGCGAATGAAAGGAGCTCGAGTAAAGGATTCTATTGTTGACTTTTAATGGTGCTTTCCCCTCAGTGTACCCACACACTGCCACGCCCATTGTCATTGTCCAGCTGTCACGCGTGGCAGATCGTCGTCAACAGCATCTGCATCCTCATCCACATCCGCGTCCTCCTCCTTATTCGGATTCTCATTCTTGTCCTTCCGACGCTTGCCCTCGTCCTGTGCCGTGTACTCCGCCATGCATCGCCGCTTTTGTTTCACGTTTCACGTTTCTCGTTTATTTTTTCCAGGGCTTGTTTTTGTTTTATTCAGAACTCGCAAACAAGGCCGAGGCAGGGAACAATTTTTGCTGTTTCACGGACGAACCGGACGGAAAGGAGCGAAACGGAAAGAGCCACATTAAAATGGCTTTGAATGGCTTTGGTCGGCGTGTCAGTGCGTCTGTCCCTTTAATCGCCTTGTCGCTGCTCAGCGGAGCGCTGATCCTGCCGCCGGCTGCGGCGCAGCGTGACGAGAACGTGGGTTAATGAAGTGCCCGGCCGCGCTGTTGCGCCTCCGCCCCGCTGCCACGCCCACTTAAGCAACAATTTTTAATTGCAGTATCCACCGCCGGGCATCCTGAAAATGGCCAAGCCCTTCCATGACTCGTGTGTGGAGAAGACGGGCGTCTCCGAGGGTGAGTTGCAAATGGCAATGGTCAGGTCCTCGGCCGAAAGTGAGCCCATAATTGCAGGAGTCGCGAGCGAGAACTTATCGCGCTCTTAGCCATGTGCTAAATTTGCGAATTGAAATCACAAAAAAGCCAATGAAATTATTAACCATTAAATTCTCTAAAATAAAATTCAATTTAATTTTCAAAGTAAGCTCTATTGATGTTTTTGGCTATCGATGGTGGTCACTATCGATATTATCGATAGTATCAAACATTAAAGAAAATTAAAAAACAAATTAAAAAAATTAAGGAAAATAAAAAAAATTTTTTTTAATTTATGCTTGTATCATAAAACGTATGTGTAAAATAACGATCTTAATTTCACTGCGATTAAAATGAAACAAAATCTAATGTTAAGCCCTAACAATGAATATACCGAATATAAAATATACCAATAGATACATGCAAAATGGAATTATTTTTCAGAGCGATAGTATCGATTATGGGCACAAACCATCGATGTTTCCTAAATTTGCAAATTATCGATAGTATCAATAGTGCTATCGATTGTTTTACCAACCCTAATCCAGGGGTATTTGAAAACACCCGCAAACACCCTATTTCCCTGTTTTAATATAAATATTATAAAATATATATCACTCGCCTTAATTTAATTCTGATTTGCCTTGCAGCCGCCATAAAGGAGTTCAGCGATGGCGAAATCCACGAGGACGAGAAGCTCAAGTGCTACATGAACTGCTTCTTCCACGAGATCGAAGTGGTGGACGACAATGGAGACGTGCATCTGGAGAAGCTCTTTGCCACGGTTCCACTTTCGGTGCGGGATACACTGATGGACATGTCGAAGGGCTGCGTCCATCCGGAGGGCGATACCCTGTGCCACAAAGCCTGGTGGTTCCATCAGTGCTGGAAAAAGGCCGATCCGAAGGTGGGATTGGGGATAGCCCCGACTGCCAAATCCCTTAAGCTGAGACCCAATTCCTTCTTCTTTGCAGCACTACTTCTTGCCTTGAACACCTGGCCGAGCCTGTTCTCCGATTCTCCCGTTTTCCGTTGACGACCCCGCGCCATTTATATTGTAGTTTAGTTTCTCCTAGTTTTACAATAGCTGTCGAGTAATAAACGTAGGCGAGTTGTGCATGCAAGCTAAGCTTTCAATTATTTGCCGACTGCCAAAAGGGAAACGCTCAATGCGCTGAAAAGTGTGCTGCAAAAAACGGGGCCACAAAAGGACCGCGCACACACACACACAAACACACGTGTGCGCTTTTGACATAATTTATACGCATTGTGAAGGAGTGTACGCTTGTGTGCCTGCGACCGTGTGTAAATAAAATTATGCGTAAAACTTCGCCGAGCTTGTTGACGCCGACAAGCGTGTTACATGCGGCATTTACATGCGAGCTGCTGTTTTTCGCTTTTTACTTTCAATTTCCTGTCAAAAGCGGCCAAGCCCTGGGAAAAAACGTTTTAAATAAATGTTTAAACTGGTCAGGGGCTTTGGGAGTCATTAGTTCGGCCCTGGAAGTGGCGAAAAATTCCCCGGTTTTAATATCTTATTGGGCATCAATCACTTTGCATCAGACAGCAAGTCACGAGTTGTTTGCGTTCCAGCAAAAACTTTCAAAAAAATAAATAAGTACGTTGGTAATTGACCTTCTTCTTTAATTGACTGAGCGGATTATGGCAATTAATAAATTTCTGAATTTCCGAATCAGAAACAAACATTGCAAAGCCTGGATAAGCAAGTAATAAATAAATTGTTACTTACTTAGATCGGACTAGCCAAAAATCACTAGCAATTGGTTCTTCATTTTAACGTGGTCAAAATATAAATCTATTGCCTATTTTAGTTTAATCAGCTTATAGTATTCAATGCATTTAATTCAAAGCTCCGGTGTGATGTACCACACGAAAAGAGATTTTATTAAATCGGAAATGTAATGCTTTTTCGCCCGTGACAATTCCCGTTTAAATAAAATCCAAATTGATGTATTTTTCCCACATTTCTGTGGCTTGAAACTTCGTTTTCCTTCCGCCGTCCTCATATTTCCATAGCCATTAATTCTAATTTTTTTTCAATTTAACATATATTTCATTGCTGTCGGTCAAATGTTCGCTGGCACCTTTGAACCAACCGAGATGGGTTTCCGAGCGGGTTTTAGGGGTGGGTATTTGGTTTTTTATTGTTTCGACGACTTGTTGCGCAAAGCTTTTCATTTCAGAGTCAATGATTTATGTTTTCACTTGCGCCCTCACTTGCGCCCCACAGTTAATGCTCTTTTTATTATTTATGCGTATTGGTTTTCATTTTTCTCTGCCGCTTGAGTGAAAAGTTTGCCTGAAAAAATTCGCTTAACTGCGCCAATGGTTTTTCCCATCAGCTCTCATCTCTGTAATTGTCGAAAGGAGCTTAAGAAAGCGGAATCTTTTGTGCCCTGGCCAGCTCATTATTGTCAGCTGGCGATTCTCAGTTGGCGTTGTCATCATTACATTTCACTTAATACTAATTTCTTTTCCGCTCCTGCACTGACCAAAAAAAATAGGATATATATTAAATCTACGCTCTATTATTTTAAACTAAAAAAAAGTATTTATTTTGTTGGATTTTTTTTTATAAAATCTACCAAAGGTTGTACAAAAAAACCTATAAATAAAAACATTTTAACTTTAAATGCTATTTTAATATAGCTTGATTATTTACTACAATTTTCTCAAATTTAAAGGAACTTCAAAAATATGCATTATTTTTTCAAGCATTTTAATTTGAAATTTTGTTGGCAACTAAAACTATTGCCGGCATCTTTTCTTTTTTCTAAATATTATAAAAACACTTATTTTGTTCCAGTATTTTTCATACTGTTTCGGGATCTTCCGTTTTTCGGCCCACACATCTTCCGGACTAATTTGGTAAATTGAAAATTTTTTGACAGCCTTCAATGAAGTGTGGAAGACGACACTTTACGTTGTGCGGTTCATTGGAGACGGGATGGGACTCAGGATTCGGGACTCCGGACCCTCAATGGATTTCCACACGAGCAGCTTGAGCCATTTAGGCAGCCAATTAGCTGCCCAAATGTTGGTTAATTTCCTGGGTGCCTGTTTTTGTTCCTAATGATACAATCATCTAATTGATTCGCCCCCCAAGCGATTCCACGTCCATTGCACAATTCACCGCGAATTTGCAGGCTGACCTGTTTGGGTAAGCAGTCCATGCATTTGTAATTCGAAACTGACACAGTTGGCAGTGGAATGCGATAGGATTGGCAACGAACTTAACTTAAAGGGAGGAGACTGGGCCACGTGGCGCTGACCGGGCGTACAATTAATGGAAGTTTAACTGTTCAATTGAAGCTGATTTTTTTGCTTCCCCCCTCCTTTCCGGCGGGGCGGAGGCTCTTTTTATATTTTTTGAAATGAGTACAAGCGGCCGTGTGCCCTGCCATTAGGGCACTTTGTTCATTTTTCATTTCGTTGGATTTTCCGCGCGTTGGCAAAGTTTTTTTTCTTCGCTAAACGCTGCCGCCGCTTCCCGCTGCCTTTGCACTTATTTTACGCTCTATTGTTCGTTTTGTTGGCCACGTCCCGAGCAGAGAGCCCACTTTTCCCACTTTCCCGGGCTGACCGGTCGACCGGTTGGTCGACCCATTCATATTTTCCCGTGATTTTTTCTTCTCTTGCTTTTGCTTTTGCCTTTGCTCTTACTCACAACTTATTCCTGTCGTTTCCCGGGCAAAAGTAATTCAAACGGAATTAAATTTTTCCATGCTTGTGTTCGCTTTTGCGAAAAATTTAGGTTAGTCGCAATGGCCGTATAATTAGCATATAACTCGACAATTGGCCACAGTTTTGTCTTGTCTTTGGCCGGTATCCGCAAGTATTCGCAAGTGCCCGCCAGGTCTGGCAATGGGATTTGCATAAATTGACATTGAATGCAAATTTCTGTCACCACGCCACTGCTGCAGCGATCAAAATTGTTTTCGTTGTAACGCAAAAAGAGGGGAGACTAACGCCAAAATCGCCAAGCTAAGCGTTAACAAACAAAACTCGATAACGAAATAAGAGCGGGAATTTTCCCTCGATTTGTATAAAAAATCAAATTAGTGTGCCATCCAGAAATGCAGCGATAGGCACACTATCAAAAATAGTCGCTGTATTATTGAACAACCGCTTTTAAAAGTAGTTTATGTTTTCTAGAGAAGTCCTAAAAAATAAATATAATTTTGGAATGCAACATGTTGCAATACAAATTTGAGTAAAAATACATGTTTAATTTGGTTTAATAAAATAATAAAAAAAAAAACAAAAAAATAATGCACTTAGTCTTAAACATGTTGTAAATACACCAATATTTTTGTCAGCCACTGTAGTTCACAATGTGAACTTCACATATCCGCAATGATTTGTATTTGTTGAGTTTTATAAAAAAACTCACTTAGTAAAAATCTTATAAAAAATCCAACCGCACTCATAAAAAAAATCGAAGAATTTCCATTAAATCAAGGAAATTCTTTCTTGAATTTTTGCCAAGGGCGACCTCACCTTTGTTTTAGGAAATGTTTTTTTTTAAAGGCACCTTTAAAACCAGAAAAAATATTTCTTGAAACAAGAAATTAAATTTCTTAAAACAAGAAAGGGTTTTTTGGAAAGCCACCATTAAAAGAAGAAAAAATATTTCTTGAAACAAGAAAGGCGATTCTTTTTTCAAAGGTGGTTTCTTTCTTGTTTCAAGAAATTAAACTTAAAATTAAACTTCTTAAAACAAGAAATGGTTTTTTAAAAAGGCACCTTTCAAACAAGGAAAAATATTTCTTAAAACAAGAAAATAAATTCTTGTTTTAAAGGTGGATTCTTTCTTGTTCAAAAATGTAAAATTTCCTATCAAGAAATTTTATTTCTTGATTTAAGAAATAATATTTCTTGAAAGGAAGTTTTACATTAACCCTCAAATATAAAATAAAATGTAACTTCGATTTTTTTTTTTTATATTGCATATTTTATTTAATTACATTTGAAACACATAACACTTAACATTTAAACATTTTTAATTATCAAATTTTTGCATATTAGCATATGAGTTATTATTGGTGGTGTATTTAATTCACATATTTTAACTATTGTATACCCCATGGCCTTTTGAACTTCATATGACATAAGGTCATCACAAAACTCAGTATATATTCGCATTCCTTCATCTGGAAAAAAAGAGTTATTGGGATATAAAATATTTATTTTTAGATACACAACATTTTTAGAAATAATGTAATGTTAATAATAGCCAAAATACAAACACGTTGGTCAAAAGACCGAGAGAGAGAGGCAAGGATAGAACAGATAGAACTCGAAGATGGGGGTTGAAAATCGAAGCTCAGAGAGAGAGAGACACGCGAGAGACACGCACGAGCGAAGGAAGACCGAATGTAAGCAGGCCAGATCATGACCGTGTGAAGAAGTACATAGTAGAGAGAAACGTCGGTCAAGAGAGCGAGAGAGAGGAGCAAAAGATAGAAGGGTTGAAAATCGGCTTTCAGATCGGGTGAACCGCGTACCTGAATACATATTTACATGCTTGTTGATCTACTTACCTAAGAAGGTTTTAAAACCAAATTACAGCTTCGCCAAACCATTTATTTGGCAGATGCAACGGCTCTCACTGCAGGTATTTTAAAGATTTCTCCGACATGTTTCACTCTGAAAAATAAATATAATGCAAGTAATAAGGCTAAGTTATTATAGAACTCTACATCTACAAATAGATGTAAAAATGTATGTATTTACGTAGCTTTTAGCTAGAAAACAATTCAACTAAGTTTGTGTAAAACTTGGTTTAGAGATTTCGAATTTTTCCTTTAATTAGATACATACATTTGTATGCGCGCTATACAAAAAATTATATATGTACATACCTTTGAATAATTGGAAAAGGCTTCACTCTTTATCCGCTTGAAAATCACGTCCATCACTTACGAATCTTTTTTCACAACTGACGCTCGGATGATCAGAGAAGTCGGTAGCCGGGTAGTAGTCGGGCCGAGTAGGCCCTTCGTCCTACTTCGTTTTTTTCTGTCGTCAACATTCGGTATCCGAATGAAGTCAATGGCTACTTTCTTATATTCAAGGGACATTTCTTTCACATATTCAAAGGCGATTTCGCCATTAAATACGTAGGAAATGTTTTGGCTGCGACGGCAAAACAAACATATGAGATTTTCATTTTTCTATTTTCAAGAAAAATTATTTCTTGAATTTTTTCCATCAAGAAAGGTTTTCTATATTTAAAGGCAAATTTTCTAATTACAAGAACTTTTTTTTCCATTTTCAAGGGTAAGCCGATCCAATGGCGAGATTTCTAAAATTGAGAAATAAATTTTTATGAGTGCGCTCATATCGTTTAACTATATTTTCTATAAATGTATATTACCCACAGAATCCCCATTAATCAATTTTGAGTTTTATTTTTGATCGCATTTATAAAACTAAAAAAATAACAATTATTCTTTTGAGGTTTACTTTACAAATCAGAAAATAATTGTTGAAACGTAATTTTTAAGATAAAACCCATAACACTTCTGGTACCTGAAATATACATTTTCTTCCTTTACGATACGTTTTTCGCGCAGTGTTTAGGAACAGAGACACATTCCCTTGGACAGCGACAGCAGCAGCAGCAAAGTAACTGAATTGAGGCATCGCAAAAAAGCTGTGGGTGGCGGATCGGTTCGGTTCGGTTCGGTACGGTCACAAGGCCGGGAGCAATCAGCCCCCACTTGGTCGAGAATACAACCCTTCCCGGCCCTCCTACATCCGGCAATGTTGTGTAGTGGTCGCTATTGCGCCGATTTTTATTATGCTTTTATACATATCTTTTATTTTTTTGCTGTTATCGGATTTGCATGCCCGGTTAGATGTGAAGCGAGAAGCCGAAAAATTGTTTAAAATCGAGCAGACTCTTGTTGGATGGCGGCAGGCCACAAAAGATTTAGTGCAGGCTAAAAATCCAGTTTTACAACTAATGATGATGGAAAAAATTGTCAAATTTAAGTCACAATTTGGTCATCTGTGCCACTAATTGGGGCTTTACAGGGGAAAATCGTGATATTCTAAAGTTCATCTAGTTGAAAGTAAAAATTTTTTAACCCTTTGGAGTTTTGTTTAAGTCTTTTTTTGATAGATTTATACACAGAAAAAAATGGACAAAAGATCAGATTGATATGTGCAGGTTTATTTAATATATTTTAAAGATAAATGTATTCATATAATTTTGATATGAATAAAGAATATGTTTATCTTATTTAACAATATTTGTTCAAAAAATAATACGTTTGGTATTTAAAATCAGTATTTTTATAACTTTTATAAAATTATAAAGCATCATGTTAATATGTTTGAATCATAAATTTGACATGGCCGACATGATGGCCTTTTATGGATATGAATTGTCTTTCACTGTTGCTATTAACTTCGAAGGGCATTTAAACTCCCACCTATTGCAGTCATCTGGCTTTCTTGTTTATCACTTTTTTCCAGGCTTTTCCACGGTTCATTTGCCGCGCATTTTTCACTCGGCACAAGTAAATGTTAATAGCCTCAACATCGTCTGACAAAACATTCGCAATGCGGGGCAGCAATTACGCTCACTTGCATCGTGTTGCCATTGCCAAATGGCCTTATGCTGCATTTAATAATTGCGCATACGCAACGTTGCCCCTTAAAGCGGGCTAGCCTGCAACTTGAAGTGGAAGACATTTTATTGCCCGACACACATATCGCCCAGAATAGGAATACAAAACAGGCCCAGGACTGCTAAGATTTCAAAACAAGCATTCACCCGCAGGAACACATATACTTCAGCTTATCCTTTGTCTTTTGTTGCAGCATTGTTGCACCGGAGCAATGTGCTCGGCATTGTGTCCACGTCAGCCCATGGCGATTCATCTGGCAGCACCACAAACGGCGGCCCTAGTCAAATTAACCTCCATAGTTTAATGTCTGTGTGCCCGACTTGTTACCGCCTGACAAGGTAGTGTCAGCTCAACCCAATCCGAATGCAATGTATATCCCAGCGGCACGTTGATTATGTGTCTCCCGGGGGTCTTCACCTAACAATGGCGATGTATTCGTGAGTTGGTCGTGACTTTCGGTTGTAAGATTCCTTCTTAGCAAGCACCATTTTATTCATATATTTCGGTTTTTGATTTAACATATTTGTGTCAGTTATACAGTTATAGTGATACATAGATTAACAAGTCTGGGATTTCAATTGGACAAAGCTTACATAATTTGGTTCAAATATTTAATTTAAATTTTAAGCTAAACCTAAAAGTTGTTGTACAAATAACGCTGTGATTTGTTTATAGGCAAATTAACTTAGAAACACCATCCCTAACCCTGTCACAGGCTCTCCTGCTCCAGAACTTGTTGCAATTGTATGCAAATTGGGCTGAGACTTCTGCCTGCTCTCATGTTCTATGTAAATAAGCCGACGGCCAAATGGAAAACAAGACGCAATCGTAAACCTGGCCAGACCATGCCTGCTTTAGTTGGGCCAAAGGAGACTGATTCGGAGTTGGAGTTTATAGTAAAGGCAGCGGAGTCACATTGCCAAAATGTTAATGAATCAAAGGCTACGAAAAGTTTGCGGAAAACTACAAAGGTGGCACAGGAAACGGGTGTCGGGAGGGGGCTGTGGGCTGGTGGGTCGGGGATGTCGGGGAGGTCCGAAAGTGATGTGGGCGTGTTGATAACGAGCGAAGGCGCCAAAGTCATGCATAATTAATCATTTGTTAATTATAGACTTTGACCAGGTACAGGTACTCAACGGACTCACCTGTCGTCATCACCGGCGCACCACACACTCGTACGCACACACATTTGACACCTGGCAAAGTAATTGCCTTTGTCCACTTTGAAGTTGTTTAGTTTTTGCTCCGGGCTCATTACAACGTGGGCGTGGCAAACGCCCTCAGACGAACCTCCTCGGTCCCTCAGCCCCTCAGCCCCTTGCCCCTCCCGCCCACGACGACGCATTTATATAAATGAACTCGTCGCAGCTCTCCGCTGGAGAAACACAAACAGGGTACGGGCATCGTGTGTATACACTGGGAGAAATTTGAAATGTAATACAACATTAAGCGTCTTTAAATTAATAATCTTTGATTTTTTAATGTTTTCAAAAGTAATATGATTTAATAGGTAAACTTACTGAAAATATGTAGGCGAAGGCCCCGTGCACTACAATCCTCTAAGTTAGACTTAGTTTTGTACATTTTACTATCATCTCTAAAAAATAAATAAATAAATATAAAATTCTGCAAAATTTATAAAGAACAATATTATAAATATTTGCTTAGGCTTATAGGGCTGTTTTACTTTTAATTGGTGAGCAACATTTTATCTATAGTTTCGAAATTCTTTTTGCACTTTTACTACAAAATCAATATGTATATGTGGGTACCTAAAATAACATGTATACATTATTTTATATAATTTTTTTAAATTTAGTTAGGAAACTAGTATTTCCCTTTACTATTAAACGTATACAAATTTAATATAAAAAAGTTTTTTTTTCAAATTGAAGTAGATGATGAAGTAGGTAGGTAAATGAAAACATATTTTACGTCATCGATATTTATTACGATATAACCTGATAAATATAGTAAATGATAAGTGCTTGAATTTTTAGCTAAAACTAAATTATTTTACATGTAAGCTTAACAATCATAATTGATTTATTTCACTACTATTTAACCAGATTATCCTAAACTATGAAAAATAATCTATTTAATGTTTTACCTAGTTTTCAGCTAGAGGTGTTAGTTAGAAACATTCATAATAATACGAAAAACCTAGGTTGAGTTTGAATTTCTACAAATTAATCTTAAAATACTATTTTTTCCGAGTGCCTGTGTGTTTTGGCCATAGTTCACGTGGATGCGTCGCCCCTCCGCGCTGCTCGTCCTTTGGGCCAGGACATGGTGGGCAGCTGGTGTGCGAGTGCTTGTATGCCGACTGTACCATGTTTGCTGCGGAACAGGAAATGAGCACCTGCTGCTTATTTATATTTTCCGCTCACTTGAATGTAAAATTACATAATATTTTGTTTTCGTTTTTTCAGCTCCTGATGCTGCTGCTCCTGCTGCTTGCCACTTGTGCTAGTCTGAAAATTGCTGTGTGAAAATACTTCTAGTGGAACATTTGAAGACAGCTGGCCGCAGAGGAGAGGAGCGTCATCGTGTTGGCCCTTTAAAGAAGTTGAATCATCAGAGCGGGCCTTCTTAATTGCAAGTGTTGTTCATAAATTTAAAAGCATTTTACTTGCAGGTAGAAATAGAATCGCCTCGTTGCTAAATGAAAATATTAAATGTAAACATTTTAGACACAAAAGCGTGGAATGGAATGTTATGGAGCCCCGAAAGAAAGTGAAGCTGAATAGCTGCTAATTGAACAGCTATTTTTCGATGCGGAAGGGAGCTCGTACAAGGTAACATCGTTCGAAATATTAGTTAACTATTTGTTCGAAATGTTTGCATACCACGGACATGGAGGGCTTTCTGCCAGCTACCAGAAAAAGTTCACTATTTGTTGGCTGTTTCGGTTGCAATGTGGTAACCACAATGTACGTGAAGTGGCGATGGGACAGCGAACTGGCCAAATGCTCATATGCGAGTTGTTTATGTTGTCGATTTGGTTTTTTGGTAGCTGTTTGTTGTTTTTGTTTTGCCTGTTTTGTTGGCCGTACAACTCGTTGTGGCCCTGGCCCGCATAAATTGTTGCCGCTTTTGAGTTTAAGCCAACAGTTTGTTTGCCGGTCATCCGCCGTTAGTTAATTGCCGTTGCCGCTGCAACATGATTGCACTTATTGGTCAGCGGCATAATCAAATGCGCAACTTTTTGGCATGAAAGTTTAATTGGAAAGCTCGCATGTGCGGTGCGTAATGCGATAGGGTGGCCCCCGTTTAAGGAAAAACTAATTTCAACTCATAATTAAGCCACTTGCGTTGCGAGTTGGCCCCGTAATCAGGCTTTTTCTTCAACTCTGGCTCATTAAAAGCAGCAAACAAACCGCTCTCACCTTACACAGTTGCCGGGATATTTTATATAATTCTTCTCAAATGCATGGCAATGCAGCTCAAGTCGGAGGCGCTAACTCAATTTGCCTGCGCGTATAATTGCAGCCGGCTCCGTCGGGCTGTGGGCCAAACTTTTGTTGGCTTAATTGAGGGCATCATTATTCGCCCAACAGAGCAGGCCAAACGAATGGGAGTCAGGGGTTCAAACGGACCATCCCTAATTATAAGTCAAATTAAAGTTGACCCTCGCCAAAAGGCATCTTGCTGTGGATCTGCGGGAGAAGGAGCATTCTGTGCTTAACGTTTCATTTAATATTTAGCCAAACTTACTCGGTCACATAAATCAATGCCAAACAACAGGCCGGGGCTCCCATATGAATACTCAAGTGTCTCGCCGAGCAACAAATGGGACAAATTTCCATTTCAAGCCAATGCCGCATAAATGGCACATAATTTACGATATGAACAGCGGAGAGGAGCAGCAGAGGCAGCTAACCAAACATGCAGCTAACTATCCAAAAGCTGGTAACAATATTAGTTAGCATGAGCGGCAACAGCAGCAAAAGATACAAAATCACACTTGCAGAAACGCTATCGAATGAAAAAATTCAGAAGAACATCGAGTTCTCTCCATAAAAAAGTTACTTCTTCTCTAAGTAACATCTAAATAAGCAATGCTTAATTCTTAAAAATTTAAAAAGTTGTAGTTTTCGAGTAAGCATAATAAAAGGTTGCCTAACTAGTTGCTTTATTTTAAATTAAATAAATATAAATTAAAAAAATAAAATTAAAAACAAAATTAAAAATTAAATAATTTATTTTTGAAGTTTTCTTTTTCCTATTAATTAATTTATTTAATATTTAACAATTTATTGGTTGATTAAATTAAATGGTGCATTTTTTCCGGGTGCACTGACACCATCGGAATCAGAGAGTAAACTTTACATTTGTGTTGGTGGGTTGTTGTTGGGAATACCCGCACCCGAAGCTGGCCGGCGTCAATGTGTGAAGTAATTAATTACAAAGCAACTGATGTGTATCTGTGTGTGGGTGTCCGTATGCGAGGGTGTGCGTGTGAGCCTGGGTTTTGGATTATGATGCATGATCATCTGTGCTGCACGCACACTCGAAACCCTAACCCCCCACACGCATACGCTGGATCAGATAGGTAATGCTGTCTGGACATGGGCACATGTTCATATGTATCTATACCCCTCCTCATTCTACCGGCCTGGATTTCCAGTAGCCAAAAATTAAATTGATTTACACCTGAGGTGCGAAAACGGATTGGATGACCAGGCCCAAATGCATATCGGCATTCGCACAAAGCAACCAAAGAAAGATGTGGATTAATAAAGGTTCATAGTTAAATTACAGTATAAAATTTTTAAAAAATCTAAAGAGAAACAAAGTTAATATTTATAATATAAAATAATATTTTCATTTGGTGTGTTGCATACAATTAAGATAAAGTATGAATAACATTACAAATTGGATTACAAAATTATTAAAATCCTGCAAACTTAATATCAATAAATGTGTAATTAAATAGTTATTTAATTTGTAAGAAAAAGTAGTTCATACCATTATACCTTCTTATCCCAGTGCATCCCATAATAGCTCAACCCCTAATTAAGATGTAAAATGGAAAACTTCGTTTGTAATCATAGTTTATGAATGTTTGGTGTGTCGTATTCCCTCTTCCGCCTTCGTTGCCCATAAAATTCATATATGTATGATTACGATTCCCATATAAATTCCAGACGCACAATGATTCCGCTTCCTTGCGGCTAATCCCGAAAGCCGAGTCAAGGGTATTCCACATTAGCACGGCAACTCTAGGCGTTGTCTGCCACTGGGGGCTAATTGTGCGCGTAGCCAAAACCCGTCCTCTGCCTATGAGCACTTCGATTTAAAAATGCGGCGCGGGAGCCTCAAGGATATTTATGAATCCCAAACACGTGACGGAGAATAAAAATTCGGGCGGATCGGGAGTAAGGGGTGCATTTAAATTAATCACAGTAAAAGCGAATTGCCCAACACAATGTAATATCCCGTGCAAGGACCTTTGGGGAACGGAAATCTGTAAACCGTGACGAGACCGAAACCAGAGTCTGTCACTGTATGTGTGTACGGGTGGGTGTGTGAGTGTGTGTGTGCTCGTGGGGTTTTCTCTGTTTGTTTGTGTGCGTGCGGTTGCTCAAATTAAAACAAAGTGTCGTGCGTTTGATGAAAATGTAACGCATTTTGCTCAGCCAGTCAGCGACGCACATAAATGCTAATTGGCTTAAATGTATGCTTGTGTCCTCGTCCTCGTCTGTGAGTGTGAGTGCGAGTGTGTGGCGGTATTTTGGTATTTTGGGGAAGCGTTTTTCTACCAACCAGGTGTTCAAACTTAAACATTTTATAGTTCGGTTAATTGTCAAAGCAGTGGCAAGAGCAGCCGAAAGTAAAAGGGTGCGCCAAAACATTTGATGACTCAATTATTCGATGGTTTTTGTGGTTATGCTGGGGACATGAGGGTTGTAGAGGGATGTATATATACACTGCGGGAAAAAACCCATCCACAAAATTAAAGAGGCTACAACTTAGATAACCGATTTGCTTTAAAGAATATAGTTGAATATCTTAACAAGTTCTTAAGAACTAAAAATTGATTATTATATATTATAGTACAAAACACTTTGCTACACAGAGAAAAAAACGGAACAATATGGGACTGATATTGTTTCATATCAATTTTTCCATAACAAAATGGTACGATTTCATATCAATATGGTACAAAATCATATGTTCGGAAATATCATTTTGATATGAACACATAAGGGACCAAAATTGATATGAAAAAATACCCGATGGATGATTAATTTTGGTATTTTTTTTTCTCTGTGTAGCCACAACTTACAGTGTTCAGTGTAACTTTCCTAGAGGAGGTCGGAATCGTTTAGGCAGCTGTCGCACTGATTAGCATGACCTCTACGTGATTCCACCCCCTGGAAAAAAAACTGGGACGGGTGAAAAAAAGCGCTGAAGAAAATTGAAAACAAGTGAAATAAAGTGATTGGCCATAACATTTGCGCGTACGCGTGCATTTTCCATTCTACGAGCTTGGCTTTTCCATTTCCTTTCGCATTTCTCGACTCGCCTGCGCCTTTGTGTGCCCACAATTCTATGCTATTTTTATGTTTATCTGCTTCACTCCATTACGACTTTATGCTCTTTAGCAGACAATCAACATTGTTGCCGCCGCCACCCCCAAAACGCCACCCACTTTCCACCCCTGGGGGCTGCTACAAGGGTACCGTTTACTGGGCGGACAATGCCCGTGCGAAAAATGCAAATTGCGAGTGGCGGAATGAAGTGAATGGGGCGTCGAATGATGGAATGAATGAATGAGTGAGTGATTGTTGCTGGGAGCCAGACATTTAGAGGAATTTGCGCTGCGCTGCCTTGATAAATAGCAAACGCTTGGCCTAGCTTCAACTTGGCTCCCTCATATGCCATAATTTATGCAAATTAATTTATAAAAAATATGTATGTACTTGTACAGCCTTCTATGGACAGGGACATATTTCACGCAAGTGCGACAATTTTCCCGGCAAGTACGTAAATATAGTGCGCCTTAAAGTAGACTCATTTATATGGCTTTATGCTTTATGCGTAATTTCAGGCGCTGACATTTATGATGTATGTTCTCGTATACAGTTGCATTCATAGTTATAGACATTAGGCATGGCAAATGAGTTTTAAATTAAATATAAAAAATCAATGCATTTTTTAATTTTTAATTGTTTTATTGCCCATGGAGATTACATACAAAGGTAAAATTAATTATTTAACTTCAAGCTTCCTTAATTATATTTTTGTTTGTTGGGAGATTGTTGTTTCTCATTTCCATAATATATACAAAATTTGAGGTCGAATAAAATTAATTTTTTTTTATTGGGCTAAACAGGCTAGTAGGCTAAAATATGTTTAATAATTATTTTTTCATTCGTTTCTATTGTTATGAACACAGCTGTAAATATGTTTATGAACCTTCAGTTAAGTTGCCGTGACGACTGACGAATGACTGGACTGCCCTGTGGCCTGTGACTGGAAGTCAGACTTAAAGTCAGACAGGTATTCGTTTGCCTGGCTGAAAGTCGTCATGAGTATTGGATTTGACTTTCTTCGCATCTAGTGGGCGACCACATTAAATTCATCCAGAGTGAAAAATACAAATTCCTGAGCTTACAAATTGTATTGTCAATGGTCTCTCGAAACAAGTAGAAACAGCGTTAAAATGCCCGAAAAACCAGCAGCGAAGTCACCTCCGAAGACCTTGACCAGCATCAAGGGGACCCGGCCATCCACTTCCTCATCCAATTCCACCTCCAACAGGAACCGACCGACAGGAACGGGAGTTGTTCGTCCCCCATTGCCCAATACTCATGATAGGGTAAGACTGTCTAGTCACTTGGTAATTAATATATATACTTATGTATATATAAAAAAATTTATCACTATACCTTAATGGTTACGTTGGTCAAGTTTTTAGCAAAACTAATATTTTCTAGATTAGGTTTTTATAATTTCTCTATACAATAAACAGATGTGTGTATTATGTTTTATCATTATCTAACATTTCTTTGGTAATAGATCAATTTCTTATGTATGCTCAAAAATTAAAATAACATTGAAGAACTAGTTTTATACAAGTTATTCGCACAGTAACATGTAGAAGGAAGCGTTTCGGACCCTAAAAAATATAAATATTTTGAGCAGGATCACTAGCCGAGTCGATCTAGCCATGTTCGTATGTCTGTCTGCCGTCTGTCTCAAAGAAAACAAGAAAGGAAGCTAGCTTCGGACAACCGAAGCTTATATACCCTTGCAGATCATTCCTATTCATTTACAGAAACATTTATTTAAATGAACTTTTGTATATGTTACAACAATCCAAATTTTAGCTGCTTTCGTATTACTTTGCCATTAATTTTTTGATCCTTCCCGTGGCAGCTATATAATATTGCCGTCCGATTTTTGTTAAATTTTATTCGAAATTTTGAAATGTTAAAGAAAAGCCATATCCCAGAGAAGAAAAGAATGTAATAAAAATCAACAAAGATATAATTTTTTTCCTATTAATTACCATTTAATTTTCCGACCGTTCCTATGGCAGCTATATGATAAAGTCATCCGATTTTTAAAAAATTTTATTCGAAATTCAGAAATATTTAAAAAATAGTATTCCCAAAAGTAGAAGGTAATATTTCAAAAAATACCAAAGCTAGATTTTTTTTTACGTTTTTTACGTTTTTTTTTTCGATCCTTTATATGGGAGCTATAAGATATAGTTGTCCGATCCGGTCGGTTCCGACATATATACTACCTGCAATAGAAAGAAGACTTTTGGGAAAGTTTGAGCCCGATAGCTTTAAAACTGAGAGACTAGTTTGCGTAGAAACAGACGGACAGACGGACAGACGGACGGACAGACGGACAGACGGACATGGCTAGATCGACTCGTCTTGTCATGCTGATCAAGAATATATATACTTTATGGGGTCGGAAACGTCTCCTTCACTGCGTTGCAAACTTCTGACTGAAATCATAATACCCTCTGCAAGGGTATAAAGATGGGATTAACTATGCAGATTCTTAGCGCCCACAGTCGCCCTAAACAACCACAAAATGTGTCTGATGTGTCAATCTTAAATGATTTTGGAAAAGTACAAATGTACAAAATGCAGACAAATTTTTTAAAATCTGACCATTTGGGACCATCTCCCTCGCACATGCTATAGCTGAGTAACGGGTATCTGATAGTCGAGGTTCTCGACTATATCGTTATCTGTTGTTTCATTTATTTTTATATAAAGCACTTTGCCTAATTTATTTATTTTTTTTATAGATTTGGAAGATTATGAAGATGTAAAATGCATACTTCCTAAAACGAAATACTTTTATCAATACTTGGATCAACATTTTTAAATCAAGTTATTATTTTTTTATAATAAAATGCATTTGATTCAACGAAATCTTGAACTTCGACCGCGCTGAATAAAGAGAAAAAGTCCCAGAAGGGAAATTACTCTTATAATTCCTCGAATGGCTGACTGGAAGTTGTTCAAAGCGCAGGCGCTGATCTGTGAAGAGAAATAATGGATATTTATATGGCAGGGTTATTCTCTCTTCCATTCTGACTTTTTATCTCAGTTTGCCTGAAGCTGGGTTAGAGGTAGAAAATATTTAAGTCAATAAGAGTCTTAAGTGGTATTATTATAACTATAAGAAGCTTATTAAAAAACTTAAGAATCTCTTCTATTGGCCGTTTGAGTGTTCATATAATGTTGCAAAGTAACTGATAGTAATTGGTATATGCCAATATATTATTTTATTGTAAGAATGGTAAGTAGATATAACTGGACAATGTAGTCAGCTAAATAAACAAAAATAAATTTTTTTATTAATTAAAGAATCGGAGAAAATACAGATTTACCGCAATGTAAGTAAAAGGAAATACCTTTCTAACATGGAAATACCTTTCATGGCATCCTGCAGGCAGGTCCAGAATGCAAAACAGCTTGGGATAGGCCCACTTCTCCAGTTCCTTAAATGCAATTTAAACCAAAACAAACTCAAACGTCCGAGACTCTCTTGGCCGAACTCGTGGCATTTTTACTTTCATTCGGCAATTGAGTGGAAACGACGTGGTCCTCCGAAGGAGTCGCACGACGAGCGCAAAAGTCCCCGAGATGGAATCGACCGAGCCAAAGGATATTTTGGAGCTCGGCAGCGTTTTTGCCAATGCCGTGGCTCAGTTTCGTATTCGTGTCGGAACGTGGCGCTACGGTCTTCTGCTCAAGGATACGCGAAAAATCCAGTCCGTTGGAGGAGCAAAACGCGGCGCGTGGAACCCACAAAGCAACAAAACACACACAAAAAAAAAATAGCAGAAAAAGCAGCAAAAGCACAACTGATTCGCTCGAGTGTGCCTGTGCAAGAGTGTATGAGTGCGGGAGTATCTGTGTGAGTGGATCGGTCCTGTGCTGTTTGGGGCCGTTTAATTTTATTAGCGCTCCGCGATGCGTCATGAAAATTGCAGGCAAAACGCAGAAATACAATAAATGAAAAATTAAATATTAATTAAATTTTGCATACGAATCGGGCGGCGAGTACGGCGATTCCGCTGATTGAAATGTTAAATAGATATTAAAAATTGATGGTGTATTTCGGCCATACAGTCGGTCCTTCCGCGGTATAAGTTGCCCCCTCTATATACATACATATTGTATATCGGCATCTTGGCCATATCGGGTGTGCGTGTATATGACTTTATTAAAATTGTAAATCCCCAACTCGCGCGTGTTTTTGCACATTGTTTGTGGACCTTTGCGACCGCTCCAGATTTTCTTCACATTTGTTGTTGCACTTATCGCGATTACCGCACGGAGCGCTCCACCCAAATTCCGCATTCCACAACCTGCAACGTCCTCGAAAAGTGCGTATGAAACAGCAAGTTAATTAAGTTTTTGGCCCTGCATATGACAAATCCCGGCTTACGTCTCCACTTTAATTAATAATACAAGCACGAAGTTCTTTAATGTTTATCGCCTTGTAGTCGATTAAAATGGCTGTTGCGGGCGTAAATATATTCATGGAATCTTTTTGCGTGCTGCACTTAATTGCATTTAACTGGCAGTTAATGGCTTTCAGCTGGGAAAATTGGTTACCCACCAGCGAAGGAGCTCATGGATTTGTTTCGACAGTAATTCTTTCATAATAAGTTTTTATGGAAATTTCCCAATTCAAAGTCTCATTCAGAAAATCTGAATAGGAATAGGATTATCAGACAAGCCAATGTATGAAAATATTTGTAAAGCCAGCTGAACAATGGAATGTTCTTTGTGTTGAAAAATATTAGATAAAGCTAAAAGAAGTTTATTTTATTTTCGGGAGGAAAAAATACAGCAAGCCCACCATTCATTTGAAATCAAATTTGCTTAAACAAAGGCACATTTCTTACTGTTGAAAAAAAATGATAAAGAAATGGCCAGATACCAGCATTTGACCAAAATTTATGGCCCGACTCCAATGCAGAGTGGTCCAAGCCAGTTAGTCCAGGCATAAAAGCTCCTTACAACAGGCCAAAGAGTACGCCAAAAATCCGGGCCTAAACTCAGCCACACAGATAGGCCGACTGACAATCAGCAAGTGGGCTTATTTGTAAGAGCCGGGGTGAGCATTTTGGCCAGACATTCGGGATCTGCACTTACCTATCTGCGGCAGCAGCACGTTTTATAATATTTATGCATGTCCCTGCCAACGGGAGATGTGCACTCATAGAGGGGGTCCGAGGGTTTGAGGGGTTTTAAGGGGCTTCAGGGGTTAACCAGAGTGGAGGGTTAAAAAATAAACCAACAGGCAACGTGGATTTGGAGTGTGTGTAGAGGCACTCTGACATTTGCCAAAAGTAACACTCCAGTCTGAAGTGGGCCAGGGCATTCGAAGCGATGCATATCCGAGTGGTAGGCGCATCCGAGAATTACATTTAAAATTATTTTACTTGGCAGGGGCTAGGGCAAACAAACACAAATACAGGCAAAGCAGAAGCCAGGCAACAGATGCCGCAACAACAAAATTAACGAAATAAAAACAAGCCAAGGAAAACAGAACAAGTGCAGCCAGAGAAACACGCACAAAACGGTCGACTTGAGTTGATGTGGAATGGAATTAACCCATTGAGGAATATATGTACATCTGCCGTCGGAATATATAAACATACGTATTTTGTAATGAATTCCACATTTAAATTTTGGTTTGTTTTTTCTAAATATTTTCTGAGTTGAAATACATACAAAGAAGTCAATATTTTATTTGAATTCAAAGTGATTTTAATTATTAAATATTTTTCTTAAGGTAAACAGCAAAATGGGCATACTAATTTAAAAGAATCTTCATCATGAAATATTTGTTTTATTTTTTTGTTCGGATGTTTTTTTGAGAAAAGCATAATAATTGGACTAATGCATATATTTTACAAGTACATGTGCTCTTATAGTAACTCAAATTATATCACCAAATTTGTATTTTATAAATCTATTTCTTTTATTTAATATTTATTTATTACAAAGTCTGTTAAATGTTAATATTTCACCCTGCTGCCAGTTCGTTCGTGAATAATGGGTTAAATGCGAATGGCTGGCAGATAGCTAAGCAGAACATCTCGACGCCCACTTGGCTGTTGGCTTGTTTACACAAGCTCAACATTTTTGACAGTGCCACTCGCAACAAGAGGAACATGTGGAGCAGCTGCGGAAAAAGATTGATCCTTCGCCGCTACGTAGGGAGAGAAATGCAGAGAAAAAAGAGGAAAAAGCCGTCCAAGCCATGGCGATTCCCTTGGTCTTTGACTTTTCCTTTGAACTATCGCAGTGGTCGAGACCGTTTGTTTTGCTTATTCCCCATTTGTTGCTTGCTTACAGCTGTCCAAATTTATTACGGCCAAAACAAATCGGTAAACTTTCTATGCCAACTTGCAGCAACTTTCACGTTTTGGCCGTAGTACGCAGTGTTTCCCTGTGCATTCGCTCTCCTTGCTTCGTGTTGGCCTTTTGTCATAAAGCTTAACACATAAAAATGTTATTGTCCGATGTGGAGTTGTGTGGCTTATGCTGATTTGTGTTGACCTAGTAAGCTTGCAGTGCCAATGGCAACGGAGAGAAAAAGAATCGAAAGAAGTATGGACGTTTTATGGTCGTAAGGCTGATTTAGGATTCCCAAGTGAAAGCTTTAAGGTCTCGGAACTGAAGTGATGTGAGTTAGATGCCGAAAGGCGTTGCATATCCGGGCCCCAATTATTGGGGTGCTCATAAAATCCTGGCTTACATAGAGGGACTGTAAGGGAATGTGGCTGGCATCGTTCTACCTATAAATTTATAGTAACTCATTCCGTTCGGCTGAGTGCGGGGAATTTGATTTGCGTTGATGGTCTAGCTTTTAAAACGACTCAACTGCAAAATAATCAATTTTTTATAGATAACAACTTTGGGAATTTGATCTAATAAAATGAATTCCGAGTTTTTTTTTAGTTGATCTAAATCGAGTTTACACTTACTTGGTTTAAATTTAAAAATTCAGTTGTATGGGTTCAGAATTGTTATGAAAATAATTCCAATTTAAAATGTTATATAATGCAAGCTATATTATATTGACCAAAAAAAATTAATCGATTGGCGAATCTCCAGCAAAATTAATCACTTGATCACTTGTATTCATTGTTTGAAATTGTTATTCCATTTGGAAAGTTCATATTGAATTGCCAAGACAATATCATAACTAAAACGTCAATTTATTATAATTTAAAACTGTATCGGTTTCATAAATTTGTAAATTTATTTAAAGCGTTTTATGTGGTTCTTGGCCCAAAACAAACAAATTTGTTAAGCCCTTTTTTCACTTGAATGATCAATTTAAATCTTCTAATAAAAAGTTTTTACTTTAAATGTAACAGTGATTTTTATTTTAATGTTTGCCTAGAGACTTGGAATACCCACTTTATGATTAAGAGAGTTTGTTAAACGGTAGCTCTATGAATAATAAAGAACAAATTTTCAAAGAGGAAAATTTAAAATATCTCAAAGCAGGTACAATTATATACATTTTTTCAAGCCCTCCAACGAAATTTAAAACAACAAATTGCAAAGCCCTATTCAAATTGAAAGAGTTACTAACTTAAATAATATACCAGAGCTGACGTAATGGCCGGCACTTAACCCTTATCGAGTCCAAAGTTAACCTGTAATTGCGGCACTTGAGCTGTTAACTCCCAATAAGTCCGGTGAAAGCGTTTTGAGGGCTCCGCTCTCATCCGGAATTACACTTCATTTGCCTAACCAAACTGGCCCCCAAAGAGTTTGCCGCCCGGAGTTTGCGCAAAGTTTTAACTCTTATCTGTTGTCTATCAGGAAATTTTATGCGATTTTGTTTACCTATTTTAATGAGAACCGAAAAATGCTCGCACCAAAGCGGCGATGAGCGAAAGGAGACGGAAAGGAAAACACACACAGGCTGGTGGGAAAAGTGGGAAAAGCCCTGGCGAAAAACCAGGTCAAAGCAAACAGAACGAAAGGGCCGAAAATTTATAACTCAAAAAAGCAAAACAAACCGGGAGCGGCTGGAAAAAAGGCACGAAAGTACATACATACGATGCAAGGGGCCATGTCCGAAATGGAAGTGCGAGTGTGGTCGTGTGTAGTCGTAGGTGTGTAGAAATGGCGTGTATTGTATCAAATTTAAATGCACAACAGTAAAATAATGAATTCTTTTGTTTGTATTTGCATCTGCGCCTGTTGTTGTTGATGGGCGCGTTGGAAGAACCAAAATACAAAACACAAACGAACCAACCCGAACCGAAAAGCAAAACAATGAAAAGCGAAAGAACACACACGTCACAGCTACACAGAAAACAAATTATGTCAAAGGTCAGACAAACTTTTTTCAAGACTCGTCGCTGAATACAATTTTTGACCCCTTAAAATATATATATTTTTTTTTTGATTTTTTAAAATTATCCTTTTTAATTTGGAAAATTTAAATGTAAATTCATTTTACATTCACTCTCATTTCAATTAATTATTGTTAACTTAAAAAGAGGTTGATTTAAAAAAAATTATATTTGCCCATACAAAATTTTGAATATTAATTCTTTTATTAAATTTGTGGCGTTGTTTAATTAATACTTTACAGATAAGCTCTTTACCTTCAAGGATTTAAAACTCTGACTGCCTTTTTAGATGTTTTTTTTTTATGTGTACTCCTACCAAATAAAAATCAAGTTCCTGCAGCAAATATATTTACAGCTGCCGAGATGAAAAGGCCAGATGGAAATTAAGCTTATATGGAAATTAATGTGTGTACAGAGAAAAGTTTTTCTGCTCCTGCACGTGTCCGACAAACGAAAATTTACTCTCAACAGTCAACAGTTAGTGCAAAAAGTAGTTGGCCCCTAGACAGTATTGTCGTTCTAGCCCTTTTTTAACTTATTTTTTTACTTTATTTTGTACTTTAAAGTCAAATTTAAACTGGAAAGTAAATACATATTATTATTTCACCTATCACATTGATTCAAAGCTATTTCTAATTTATTTTGTACTTACGTTTTAGGACGAACACTTAAAGAAGGAGTCAAGAAAGGACTCGCTTCAATGGCCTGTCTCAATTAAGTTCCTTTTTCCCCTATATTTTTTGGCTGGCTAATTGCACGCCTTTTGTGTGGAAATGCAAAAAGCAATTAAACTTGTATTCGCCCGCGAAGGTTCTTCCATAATTGCATGGCTCGGACCACAAAGCAAAGGAGTTCGAGGAAAATTATAATTTCAAGCCCTAATAACGCGGCAATGTGTAAGCTAACGAAAAACGCTAAGTGAGGGCGTGTTTCAGGGGGCGTGCCGCGGGTTGGCTATAACTCAAGTCAGTCGAAGTCAGGCGAAAAGGGCGGAAAATAGATCTCAGCCCCGGTTGGATTTTCGGAGGCGGTGCGCGGTTTTAGGGGCATATGAAAAAATCCTTGCCTACTTATCGGGCAGAACGGATTGCTAATATTAGCTCGTGTAGCCCCACATCTAATCCCTATCAATAAAACATTGCGCAAGGCGGTTTTCCAGGTCATCATTTCATACTACACCTTCCAGCCACGGTTTATATTTAGCTTATTCTCGGCACTTTATGTGGCCGCAAACTGCCCGCTCCCCCGGTGAATTTTGCCGTACGAATAAAAGTTAAAGCAAATAATGCACGGCAAACATTTCATTTAAACAATCAACGTCAATGATCTGTAAACAACAATGAAAAGGGTTTTTACTACCGTCAAGCATTTCGAAGGAGGCGTGCACATGCATACCTCATACAAAACCATCCAAGACAAACTCCCACACACACACAAAGACGGCCATTGTGCTGGGCATAAACACACACTTTTAAAACACATCAAGCATACGCCCTGTATGGCGCGATGGTATGTGCTATGTGGCATGTGCTCCTGCGGGGTGTGAGCCCATTTGATATGAAGGTAGCTCGCGGGTTACTTTCGGTCTACAAACCGTGAAAATGTTTTATTCAGCAGCAACCAAACCAAACTAAATAGAACGAAAAAAACGTGAGTCTACAAGGAGTCAGGCACATACAACCTCAGAGCACGCAAAAAAAATGAGTTAATGTTAAATAAAACAAATTTCCTTAGATTTAAAATTTTCATTAAAATTACAAAAAATTAATTTCTATGCAAAAAAAAAATCACTTAATAGATAATTTAAAAAACTGTTTGAATTTTATAAATAAAAAAATAAAATAGATTAAATATATCCTCCAATTAAACGAATTGGATAATATTTCATTCAAAGAAATCATATTATAAACTAATTAATTTAATTTAAATAATTAATTTAATAATTTAATGTATTATTAATTAATTTTAATCTACCTCAAAGACCCAAATATTTTTTTTTACAAGTGCACACAGATACCGACGTAAACCACAAGCTACAGCAGAGGAATACAACGGGAAAAGTTTCCGCCTTCGATGTTTTGTTGGGTTATTCGTTTATTTTTCGTTTGCTGTTCTCAACTCCAACACATGCGGCAAGCAAACAAGAGCGCATAAAATGTGACTTTAGCAAAAATAAATAAATAAGCCAAAGCGCTAAAAGCATTCGCCAACGGCAATGGCTCCACTTTCGCAGAGGTGAGAAACCGCCGAGAGAGCTCTAGAAAATGGTCCATGCTAATTATTCGAGGACCCTGGCATAGTTTAAATTTATAACAACCAGACATGAGTTTAATTTTAAGTGCCAGTCTAGAAAGTAATTCAGTTTGGTTCATTACGGAGAATTGACAAGCAAGTTTTTGGGCGCTTACTTAACACCAAAGCAAACACATGTTTACAGCATGTTGAATATACATACAAACACCCTTCGAGAAGAGACTCTCAGACGAAGTCTGGTGCATATAACTACACCGAAAAAAATTCAAGAAAACTTGACTATACTTACAATGCTTGAATTAATTGAATTGAATTTGAATTAAAAGAATTCCAAAGGGATTTATAAATTTATTTATATTTTATTAAACTTTATCAAAATGTTCCAATAAAGTAAAGCTTTGGATAGTGGCTTCTAAGATTCTGTGCTCTTAAAAACTATATGATATGATGATTTATGCACAGCATACCAGACCTTCAAAACTTTTCCCAGTGCACATCACAAAATGCTCAAGTAATTATTAAGTACTGCTCTTTGCGGTAACCGAGGATGGGCCGGGTACCATGTTGCACTTTTCTCTACTTATGGTATGTTTGCCAGAGCGTTCGAGAGACTTGTGGCATTTTTTGCTCCTCGGGCGTATGCGCCATATTTTTGAGGGCAAAAGTCGCAGCCGCATTGTCAACAAACTTGAAGGATTATCAGAGTCAACAAATGTTGAGGAAACTTAAGACAGGCTGGTTGGTTGGCTGGCTGGATGGCTGGTATGGTAGTGGCAGGGCAAACAAGCCGAGCTGTCCGAAATGCCCACTAAACTATTCAAATATGCATTTTCGGCCCAAACATTTGCTTGCCAAATTCAATTTCCATCGGCTGATATCCTCCTGAGTTATTATTGAAGTTTCTCCTTCTCGCCCTGACTAATAATTTAATTTTGTTGTAAATATTCTTGCGGTCATTTGTTTTAAATTCAAAATTAATTTCATTAATTTATTTGAGGCCATAAATTGCCAGTACAGATATGTCGAGCGAGCCTTTGGCCAATTCGCATTCACAATTACATTGCATTCACATGCACAGGCATTTTAAAAAGCCTTCCACACTGAGTGCGAGTGTGCGTTGGCTTGTCCGGCGGAGAGTTGGCAAAATTAGTGCTCGTTTTAATTGAGTTTGTTAATAATTCAGTAATGGCCACTACATTCCATCGGTCTCGGAGCCAGAGAGCTTTAGCCACATTTCGGGATGTGGACGTGGCAGTGGGACGTTGGTCAAGCGGCTACATGGCAGCTGCCAACGAATTTCCAGCTGGCAGCCGTATTCGTGTCAATTTACAGTTGCGGTTAAGCTAATAGATAGAGGTTTTGATATTTTCGCATTGAAATGCAATTAAATACGGTCAATTGATTAATTTATTAAATATGGGAAATTGTATTACTCCATATAAATAAAAAGTCAAAAATAATACTAAAAACGAAGGACCATTTTAACAACTAATAAAATTATTCTTAAATTAAAGCTTCCAAATAAATAGTTTAAGCGTAGACCATATTCAAAAGCTTTTCATATAAAAAAAAAAACATTAACAGGCTAAAATAAAATTAATATTTCGGTTTGAAAAATATATTTAAAATTATGTTATTTACTTTTATTATAGTTGTATTTTTATTTTAACTCTTACCTTGATCTCAGAGATCGTTTTTAAACTTCTTTGGATATGCCTTCGACTACTAGCAGTATGACCACAGCTGTAGGTCCTCACATATCCTTACATGTAACTGCAAATGCCGAGCATATGTGTGTGCGTGAGAAAAACTAATTAACTAGTTTTGCATTTGGCTCATTTCATTTGGCTGCGCTCTCCGAGCTTTTTATGATTTTGATTAATTTCGAACCATAAATATTTATGCAGCCAGCTTTATTATTCCGCAGCTGCTGAGCGAGCTAAGGGCATTTAGTTTAGCTCCAGATCCCGGACTCTCAGACGCACAAAGCAACCAGGCCAGCCAGTCAGCCTTTAATGTTTTCCGGGTCAGTCACAGTCACTCACTTCCCTTGAGCTCGTTGTCGGCACTTTTGTTTGTCAGCATGGACGATGACACCGCCGGACAGCCAGACATTCAGACGGCCGGACGGAGTCGGAAGACCCCTGAGGACGAAGGACGAAGGAAGGAGCACCGGGCCAGAACGGAACAGAGGCCAGGGAACAGAGAACAGGCCATGCCAGAGCCGCTGGCTGCGCTTTTTACATGGGAAACCGGCAGCAGAAGGCGTTCCACTATCACCCACATTGAGCGAAACTTTTTTAATATTTTTAAAGGACAACTTGTACACTATATTCCCTGTAAATGAAAATTCTTTAAAAGTAATCTTTAAGTTTCTTATTCTGTTAATGAATTATTTATTTGCGAAATATTAAACCTATATTTCAATACGTAAAATATGAATACGTAAAAAAACATATATATTTAAAATTTTTTTGTAATAAATTCCTTACGAAATCGATCTTTTCATTTAAAGTAACTTTATATAAATATTATATAAATAAAGGTATTTTTGAAAATTTTTATTTAAATTTAATAAAGATTAAACTATTTAAAATAAGATTTTTTTTATTGTCTAAAATACCAACTCGTCTGAGCATTCTAAATTCAATTATAAAAAATAAATGATTTTTTTGTAATCCAATTTCAAGCCACATTTGATTGTATAAAACTTTTTTTCGTAAAATCAAAATTAGATTTAGGCTTAAATTAATTTCGGTTTTAAATAAAAAATATTTAACCAATTAAATGTAAATTCAAATTAAAAAAAAACGATTTTATTTATTTAATTGTATTTCTTCTTTATTTAATGTTCATTTAACAATTTCCTTATTTTAAAAGCTTCAATTCCTTTTGCTCAGTGCAAAGCAAACAAAGAGGCTGTCGGTTCGACGTGGGGCTGTGCACTTGGGCGACTAAGCTGCATCAGCTCACTGGGCAGCAGCTGCGACTCGGGGGCCGCTGAAGCCTCCTCTGTTGACAAATAAGCAAAGGCCGAGGGCCGCCAGTCTGCCGCCCACTTTTCATGCCGACAAATTGAGCAGGACATTGAATTGTCAACCAGGGGCTACGCAGCAGCCCTTGACGGCCTGACGAACATGCCGCCCACCTCCGAACTCCGAGTTCCGACCTCCGAAGCACCCACTTTCCAGTTCTCAACCTAAAACCCGGACCAACTGGCAACTCCAGTGAAAAGTCGCTGTCTCTCTGTGGGGGGTTGATTATATTGTTGACGTTGATGTTGATGAAGCATGATTTGGATTTTCATCTTTATTGCATTATACTTAAAAACTATTAGCGGCCGGCCAACGGATCCGCTGGCTGCGCACAGTGCCATCAGGTTGGCTATACTTAGTGCAGGAAAATAAATAAGAAGATGAAGAAATTTCTAACACGTCTTATAAACTACCCTCAAGCAAGATACCCTTGAGGTTTTAATCATCCTCAAATCATTTAAAACAAGAAAGGAAGCTAGCTTCGGCCAGCCGAAGCTTATATACCCTTGCAGATCATTCCTATTCATTTACAAAAACATTACATTTAAATTAACTTGCGTATATGTTACAATAATCCAAATTTTAGCTGATTTCGCATTACTTTGGCATTAATTTTTTGATCCTTCCTATGGCAGCTATATAATATAGCCATCCGAATTTTGTTAAATTTTATTCGAAATTTTGAAATGTTAAAGAAAAGCCATATCCTAGAGGAAAAGACAATGTAATAAAAATCAACAAAGATATAATTTTTTTCCTATTAATTTCCATATAATTTTCGGACCGTTCCTATGGCAGCTATATGATATAGTCATCCGATTTCTAAAAATATTTATTCGAAATTCAGAAATATTTAAAAAATATTATTCCCAAAAGTAGAAGGTAATATTTCAAAAAACACCAAAGCTAGAATTTTTTTTACGTTTTTTACGTTTTTTTTTTCGATCCTTCATATGGGAGCTATACGATATAGTTGTCCGATCCGGTCGGTTCCGACATATATACTACCTGCAATAGAAAGAAGACTTTTGGGAAAGTTTGAGCCCGATAGCTTTAAAACTGAGAGACTAGTTTGCGTAGAAACAGACGGACAGACGGACAGACGGACGGACAGACGGACAGACGGACATGGCTAGATCGACTCGTCTTGTCATGCTGATCAAGAATATATATACTTTATGGGGTCGGAAACGTCTCCTTCACTGCGTTGCAAACTTCTGACTGAAATCATAATACCCTCTGCAAGGGTATAAAAATTTATCAATAGGGTATAGATTAAGATTTATTAAAATTTTGAACTCTTAAGATTTGAATGGTATTTTAAAAAGTCTTACTTATTAGTGTGTACATTTTTTATATACAACAACACCCTCAATATATATATGTAAATCAAATCTATTATTTTGATTTTTATTTTCCGATCTGTTTATGACAGTAATTTAGTTAAGTATTCCGATTTGTATATAATCTTATTCCAAATTTTTAAAAATAATAAAAAATTATACTTATATCCCAGAGCAGAAGAGTTGAATATGATTTAGTCATATATTTATCCATTAATTCATTCAAGATCAAGAATGAATGAAATTTATAATAGCCTCGACAAGGGTGTAAAAAGCAAAGTTGGCTACTTTTCTGCTCAGTTCTGTCAACTCTTTGGATTGCAGAGCGCGCAACAGTGCTCCTGACATGATTGCATTAGCCGCGAATGGACCAAAGTCTAGACCAACTACTGCTAAGCCGGTCTCCCAGTTTGTTGCGTGGCCTGTTAAGTGATTTATGTGATTAGTCGCGTCGCTCGGCTTAATGCAGATGAATGATGCTGTTAAAAAACTGAGAAATCAAATGATTTTGCTGGCAGGCAGTCGCTATAATTTACGGGCTGATAAAAAGCGGCACTTAAGACGACTACGAAACGCTCGTTAGCCTAAATTTAACCAGCCAGAAAATAATGCCCGATAGACAAATGGCCAAGGGCTCCGTGTTCCCAAGTTCCCAAATCCCCAACTCCAACTCCCCGTCCGAGCGACTTATCTACAAGTTGAACAGCTTGGAGCACAAAATCTTGATAATGGAAAATTTATTAATCCCATCAACGACAACAATAACAATAAAATGTAAACAAATGACTGACAGCGAGCAGAAGCTTTGAGGGAAAAAAGGGGTGGCCGCACAACGGCTAGCTCCTTATGGAGGTGTTGCACGACAGTTGAGTCCATTGATACAAATCAAAATCGGCCATTTCAGAGTTTTATTGCATTCGGGAAACTATGAATTACGGGTCGAGTGAGTCCTAATCAGGTGGCCAGGGGTGCTTTTTATTGAAAATCTACATTATTCCAACACGCAACGGTGGCCATTGTTTGGCTTTGATTTCCATTCGCCATAACGATGATAATAACGACGTTGATACGCCGTATTGGGCTGTCAGTAATAACTCAATTGGCAAGATCGATGGCGTTCGATAGGGATTCGAGCCAGGGACTCCGAGCTGGGAATTGATGTTCTATACTTTGGGTGGTGATTATCAAACATTTTATTGCAGTCCATGAGGGCTCATTGTGGGGATTTGTGTGTTTAATCGGAGGGCCAATTAACTAGGACCAGCGAAATGCGGGCCAAAATGCTTGACAACCTGAGCGGGCTGAAAAAAGCAATTTAGCAAGTGTCAAAAGTGGCCAATTTACTTGTTACTCTTGGCTTTTTGCGGCCCACAACTCCACCTCCCAGCTGTGTCAACAATGAAATCGGTGAAATTGGCTGGAAGTCCATCAAAAACCCGCTTAGAGAGGCAGAGAGGCAGAGGGGCGAACGGGAAACAAAGTTGAAACGAAATGAAACTTTACCAACTAATAGAAATGTTATTATTTGTCTGGGGGGCTCCCAGTCAAATGAAATATGAGGGGTTCCGAAAGTTGCAAATTTCCAAAGAGCATTGAGTGCCCGTTTTATTTTCTGTTTCGCTTTGTTTGTTAAATCAACAATTTGCTTGGCCCCGAAACTTCGTTAATTAAACACCCTATCCGATCTAGAATTGATTTGTGGCTCCTAACCTTGAGCTCTCGAAATTGTTCATCCAGCCGCATCATCCGTGAATCAGCGAGTATCCCTTACATTAAATTCTGAAATATTGAACTCTGCCACCTGCAGTACCCCCGGTGCTCATCACGTCCTTCAGGTTGCGACTTAACTTTTCAACGCAGACTTTGTACAAAGTCACCTGGGGAGCCTGGACCCCAACGTCTTGGCCCGGAATCAAAATAATTTAGTTGCCACCTTCGCTCGCCTGCAATCGATGGCGGCTGTCGGAAACTTTAAAACTTTCCCCAACTGTTTGCACAATATCGCATGTTGGCAGTTCGGCAGCGCCAACTGCTAGGTGGGGTCACCACCTTAATTCCCTACGACATTTCGGACGCTATATTATTACAACAGTTCATCAAACTCGGAATCAGTGCACTGGGAGACCCTGAGAGGCAAATGGGGGGATGATTCAATAATAATAAATATTTAATAAATCATTTTTAAAGTATAAAAACAAATGAAATTTAATAGTCGCTTTTTTTCACTGAAATATTATTCAAATACCTATTCTTTTCGCTCTGTGTCTCGAACTATATTTATAGCGAGGTATCGCTGTCGAAGCCGACGTCCTCGCTAATGTAGATGTAAACGGGTAGCCCCTGGGACTCACTTTTATCAAACAGCCCATCGGGTATTTGGGCTGGAGCTTTGGTAAACTTTGCCCCCATCTTCACCTGAGCTCACCTGACGATGGTTGGTTAGTTGGTCGGAGCCTTTAGTCACAGAAAGTTTTCGCTTTCGATTTGCTACTGCCGGCTCCCCCTCCCCCTCCCCCCAACCATTCCCATTTTCGTGCCAGGCCGTGGCCAAAACGCAAATTGTTGAAAGTTTGCACTAAAGTCGTTGATTTCATAGCTGAGAGGTGAGCTCAACTCGTTCAGAAAGTCTGCCAAAGTAGTTGACGTGAATCGATGGGGTGTGGGGTGTGGGGTCCGGGGATCGGGGATCGGGGATCGGGGATCCTGGAATCCTGGGGATCCTGGGCCAGGAAGCAGCCAGCAAGGCACGTAATTGAGTAAATTTGCCGTTGCGGCGGTGCAAATGCGAATGCGGATCCACTTGAAAGCCGAACGGCAAATGTTTCGATATATTGCGTCTGGCAGCCGTAGCGCGACAATGAAACTAACAATAACTTCCATGCAGCGGACGAGTTTCCATCTCCCAGGGAGCCAACAAGGCTAAAATCATAGGCCATGCCCGGGGGATCTGCGGCTCAAACAGTCGGCATTTACTCCTGGGCTTTTTAATTGTCCGCCTCTGAGTGTGTGTGAGTGGGCTGGCTACAGTTGTGGCCAGGAATGATGTGGAAGCTGATAAAAAATATTTGTATATGATAGTTGAGTTTGCAATTAAAAATTTGGAAAGTTGGTAAGAAAATATTTAAAATGATTTACTAACATTCTTATTATTTCTTTAATTTTTTAGGTTTTTAATCTTGAAAAATAATTGTCTTAAAATGGTATAAATAATTTTTTTTATAAACAAATAAAATTTATGAGCATTAACAAATTTGTAGATTCATTTCAGGATTTCATTGGTTAAATCTTTTAAGCTTTTTTTGTGCCAATTGTAATTATTCTGATTTTCAAAAGAAATGTTGGTGATTGAACCATATGGTTTCACTTAAGCTAAAACAATATTTAAACTTTTAATAATGTTGATAATTAAGTCTTTTATAATATTTCTTTGAGTATTTGACTATTTTCTGTTTCACATAAATTGGTTTTACACCAACTCTTCCAGGGAAAAGCCTACAAACTACAAATAAAATATTGCAGCAAGCACTTTCCAAAGTTTTTTACCCCGATATTTGTTTTGGCAGCAGTTTTGTTGAAGTGAATACTAGGCATTAGCTGCTGGATTTCAGTAGTTTATGGCAGAGTTTTAGATGCTACGATTGCACTCGCCACTGTGTGTGTACCAATGTGCTCTGGTGTGTGTGACCGCGTGTCCGTGTAAGGACTTTGATTGTTTTCTTGGCGGCCATGTATGGGTGAGTTTTGCAATGGCTTCGGCCGGGTTCAACTGGATACATTCGGTGTGTGTGTGTGCGCTTTATTTGGCGAGCGTAGCTGCGCTTCAATTTATGACATTTTGACAGCAGTGTTGCAGTTGAATCCGAGAGTTGCTCTCTTGAGTAATCGCACAGCTTTTTCACTTACAAACGCGCAATTTTGTGGATTGCGCAGAAATATTTAGAAATATATGTATGTTAGTGTGTGTGGGTTTGTAGTACAGATCCAAAAGCCTAGAAAGCGTTCAGCAGCGAAATCCGAATAAAATATTTATGCTAAAGAATCTAAATGTGGATTTTCAAGAGTTGGGTTAAAAGAACGCTCGCGAATACATCAGTTCCAAAGAGTATGAGGAATAAAATAGAGTGGTGGAACCAGATACTTTTGCGGTAATTTTCCCAATGATGGACAACTGAAGGCCGACTGAAATTGTAGACAGTTATATTGAGTTACAATGTAACCGACTTGAAAGTTTCAATTAATAAATAATGGTAATGGTTTTGCGAATAAAGTTGCTGATATTTACAAAAAATGTATCATAAATAGCAATTGCATTTTTTATGGCTACACACAAAAAAAAAGCATGTCGCCGTAAAATCGATAGCCGCAGGTAAATTTCGTTTTATCGTTTTAACATGAAATACTCACTCGAGCATATCGAATTTACGGGGCCGCAAATCAAGTTGAAATTGATATTACATAATGTAAAATCGATCTACGTTTCATATTGATTTTTTTTTTGGCTGTATGATTTCGCATAAAAAGGACATTCCATTAACTGACCATAGCGGAAAAATAAATCCCTTTCATCTACCAGCGAAGCTGTCATGTTTAATTCGTTAGTTGGTATTTGTTGCAACTGAAGCAACTTTGGCCCAGAAAAAAACAGAATTCCATGCACGCATTAATGTGTTATTCCCGAAGCGTTCGGTAAGCCGATAATTAGCGCAAAACAATTGATGCCGAACAAATACATTTATCAAGCGATGCAATTATAATTTAATAGCATTTTGTCAGATGAGCCATTCGAAACATAATTTTCCCCGACACATTCCATTACTTAAACTTTAGCCGGCGAATCGGAGGCGGAGGCAGCTGAAATTACAACGTACACGGCCGTATTTGCTCTGAGTGTTTGAGGAGGAAATGCTGACGCACAAATACAGCGAGTTAGCTATTAAACATATTTGACTTGCCGTCGAAGTGAGCAAAGCACACACACTTGCACTTGGATCCCCCTGGTGGATGCTGCGTTGTCAACTTGGCTATTCGTTAGCTAGAACTGGCTATTTGCGAGGATCAAGTATATATAAGAATTTTGTATGGTTTTTATGTGATATTTTTAAGTTTTTATAAGGAAAATAAACTTTTGAGTACTACTCCTTTGGGAAATGAGTTGTTATAAGACAGGGGTGCTCAAAACTTAATTATGGCAGTGCATTTACAAACACAATTAAAAGAAAATCACACGCACGCGGGTAACGACCTACACACAGTCATGAAAAAGACAAAAACAATTTGCATTGTGAGTTGAGACGAAAAAAAAAGTTCGATGGAATTGTTGTTGGCTTGTCTCGTTACGGACAGCGACACAAAGAAGAATCGGTGTGTGCCCTAGGAGAGAATGGCTAGTGCCGCTCGGTATGATAAGTGCCAAAACAAAAACAAATGTACACCCCTGTTATAAAAGATCTTTCGACCTATTGTAATAAATTATTTTGTTTTATAATGTGCTCTTAAGTACAAATACTAGTTTTTCTCTGCAAAAATAACCCTATACTTATTTAAAAAAAAAATCAAAATTTAGATTGAACAAAGATTTTTAAATCTTATAAATAGCTGACGATAAATTGCGTACTACAGTTTTTATTAGGGGAATTCTAATTGATTTTCATAGATTAAGTGTATGTTATACATACATTTTTCGGATGTACCAGTAACTATGTATTTTTAGCTCTTTTCGTGGTAGTTGGCAGCACTGTTTGGATGCTGAAGGATTTTCCGCAGGTCCGTGTTTGTGTTGGTGAAGGGGTGGCGGTGTATGATAATAATTCAACAAATTGTTGTTTAACAAGGAGAGACAGCCACAGTCACGCGACTCGTCGCTCGGCGCTCCTCACTCCGGACTCCTCGTCCTTCGATCCTTGAACCCCGAGCCCTGAGCCCCGAACCCCCATCCCCAAACGCCGAACCTCTCGAGCGTTCGTCGTGTTAATCGCTTTATATGCAGCGCTTTCGAGTGTGAGTGCGAGTTGATGTCTTGTTTTAATGCAATGTGTGTGAGTGGGAGTGCTGGTGTGAGGGTGTGCGAGTGCCTGGGGCAATACACGCACAGCTGCCGAAATATCTTACCTCCATTTCACGAAATGAAACAATTAGGAGAAAAAGTTGCCTCTTGCTAAGGACACTTTCCTTTGGCCCCCTCGAACCCCCCGAATTTCCGGAGGGTCTTCGGATATCCAAAACCCAACCCTTTTTATAGCTCGGCAAACATGTGTATGCCTGTAAACAAGGCCGCCTGCTTGTGTGTGTCTCTGTGTGCGTTTAATGACAAAATAATTAGAAAACTTTTTGTGTACTTTGTAGCCGGGTCCCGGAGTCTGAGACTGAGTCTCGATGTGTCGTAGTTGCTCGGATGTCCGCCCACATTCCGCCCTGTCAATGTCACCGCCAATTTGCTTCTTCTGCCTGTTTTTCGGGCCCGGGCCTCCACTGTGTCTGTGTGGCAACGTGTATATCTGCTTCTGGCCACACACATCTGGAAATTGCCAAACAAGAACGCCGCCTCTGCCTTCGCCTCTGCCTCCAAACGGCCTTGGTGTCTTTGGCAATTAAGGGGCTGGGGTTGCGACATTGACACCTGACTGGTTTGGTTGGGGTTTTTCCGGGGCCTCTTTGCCCGGGAAGCATGTCGAAATGTTAAAAATTTAAGCAACTAAACGCTAAATATTTAATCAAAGGCCTTTGGGTTATACCGCCGTGAAATTTAAAAGCTGCTAATGTTGTTATCTAATTAGGAAGCGTGTTCTGCAAAAAGCTTTTACAGCTGAATTTGTCCTTTGAAATGATTTTATTGCTCTAAAGCATTTTAACGATTTTTTAAGTGTTTGGCCTGCCGAAATGTTATATTTTTTAAAAAATAGATCAAAATAGGTCATCCATTTAATTAAGTTGTTTAAATTTAAATTTTTTAACAGAAATCTGTTGTCTTCGTATTAAAATATAAAAAATTTCTTCATATTTGACCAATGAAAAACTGGAAATGATTTCACTTTGTTAAAAAACTGGAGAAGTTTTGGATAAAATAAAGCATATACTGGCCAACACACACTCTTGTTTTCGAAATTTAAAAAGAAGAATGATTAAATATACTTTGTATAGTCGGTTTATAAAATGAAAAACAAATTAAATTCATTGAATTTTAATAGCTTGCGGATGGAGTAAGCCCTTCACGTATAATGCCCAACTTTCCAGCGTGGGACGCAGATTAAATGGCTCACCGAAGCTTATTACTTAAGGCGCCTGCAGGCGGGGTTGGCTTTGCTATCGGTTTTTAATTATCTTTGAATAGATGCCATTTGTATTATATTGAGACCACCGCAAGCCACCAGGGTGTGACTAATGCGAAAATCTGCGCTGCAGGGGGAACCAGGCCACCCGATTGCCCGAATATTTTATTGGACTCGGCTATCAGCCACTTGGCGTTTAGTTATTAAGCACTTGAACATATGGCGCAGCCGGGAGGAGGGCAAAACTTCCGCCAGACAGACGGAGGATACACCCACAGAACGAGTATATGCAACAGACTGCGCCACTTATTCCGCCGATGGCCCACATTGCGTATGCGTATCGTCACGAAACTAGCTGCTTACCGGCTGTGTACGTGGAGGTGTTTTTATTGAAGTGCGTGGCGAAACACTTTAACTCGTTGTCCGAACTGCCGCACGGAAACGGGGATACGGATCTGGGGAGCTCCGAGCACGACAACTGCGGGGCTTCCAAACCCACAAAACGTGCCAAATCGATGGCAGTCCATGTCCATGGTCGCAGAAAAAATCGTGAGCGCGGTGCAAAGAAAACGCTTCGAGGAGGACCACAGCCATAAAAGAAATTACCCATTTCTAACTGAAAACTGGACGTTTTCTCGAAATAATCGTAATGGCATACACATAACTAGAGGTTTAAAGTCCTGAATTGCTGTGCAACCTAAGTAAAGTCCGTTGTACTGTAAAAATCAAGAATGATTAAGATATTCTTTAAAACAAATTAAAATATTGTCTTTGAATAAAGTACATACAGAATACAGGAAGTATTTAACAGGTAGACCCTATAAAGTATATATATTCTTGAACAGGACCATGTCCGTCTGTCTGTATGAACGCTGAGATCTCGGAAACTACAAACCACATTATTAGGTATTTCGAAAAAGTATAAATGCAATTGTTTTGATCGTATTAATACCAATCGAAATGTAGAAGAAATTTTTCAAATCGGATCATTCATTAAAAAGTTATGGACAAATAAAGGAATTCAAGCAGTGCAAGCAGTCGCTTTGCAACATGCTTATCTCCATCTTTCTCGCACTTCGTTTAGCTGAGTAACGGGTATCTTGTAGTCGAGGTACTCGACTATATCATTCTCTCTGGTTTTTTAATAACTAAGTAAATTAAACCTTCCAATTTGTTGGTGGCATTACATTTTGTATATATTTTTATAAGTAGTCTAGATTAGTGGAATATTTATGCCAATATGCACAAGCTCAGTCTTGAATTGCGACTACCCGATAGAGAGATGCTAACAAGGTTTTCGGTCAGAATCTGAGCTTACATGAACTCATGCCTGGACAAATACTCGTATGAATATATACAGACCCGGGGGCACATACGCTGCCAAGTATTTGCACCGGCCAAAAGAAGGAGCCGCAAAGGAAAAAAAAAACAAAAATGGTCGAGCTGAAGGCAAACTTTGTGCCACGTGTGGGGCAGGAATAGGGGGCAGGGCAGGAGCTAGTTGATTTTCAACAGTTGAGTCGAGTTTATTTTGCCGGCCAGGTGAGACTGTGAGCAGGTTGGAAGTGGGGAATAGGAAAGGGAAATGGGGCAAGGAACAGGTAACAGCAGCCGGCATTGCATACATTTTTGCTGCGTGCCTTGGCAGTTTTTCTACCATTTTCCACCCAAGCCGGCCAAGTCGAGCGTGAAATGTTGATGAAGTAACCGCACATGTTTGCCGTTTGCCTCTTGTCGTGCATAAGCTCCTAAAAACCGGTTTCACCTCAAGTGAGTGTTTAGGCGCAAACTTTTGTTCTGGCCCGCTCGGTCCTCCTGTCTAAGCGCAAATTAGTTTGTCCGGCCAGGGGCAAAAGTTTGGATTTGTGCAACAGCAGATTCGTGTTTTGCCCTCTCCCAGCCATACATTTGGGTGCCACTTGTCCCATATGCATATAAATAAAGCGATAAAAAAATGCTCTGGTTCGGCAGAGAAAAAGGAGGAAAAGTTTCGCAACTAGAGCATGTCATGATGCACGGCCACCATAGATGTTGATGCACATGCATCGTTACCGAAACAACCGTCAAAAACGAGAAAGGCGGGCACGGGTGAAACAACGGAACGGAACTCAGGATTCCCCGGCTCCAGGACTCTGATTCAGTTTCAGTTTCTGTTTCTGTTTCGGTTTCGGTTCCAAGGACAATGTAACCATGTTAAACAGCAATCAGAGTGGAAATACAAACCACTCGCTGGTAATTTTGCATGCAACGCTTAATGCTTGTGGCGAAAGTGGCGTTGATTTCGGCAGACAACTTTTTCAGTTTTTCGCCCCCGCCCGCCCCGTTTTTTTTTGGATTTTTATTTTCTGCCTGTGTTTTGTTTTTTCTGTATTACATTTCCCCCTCCCAAAGCAGTGTCGCTAAAGTTTTTCCAGCGGCGTGCGGCGGAGGGGGCAAGGGGATAAGGGGACGGCACTCGGCAGCGGGCCAAATTAAACGAAATGTATACAAAATTCGCTGCAGCGGCGCTGCTGCACTCGAAATTTGAGTGAGTGGCTGCCTGCATAAAATAAAGAAGCCCCACCAGCAGCGAAATGCTGAAGGCTGAGCAGTGGCCACACTGCGGGAAAAAGATCTGGACTTTAATAGATTTTATACGCAGATTAAACAAACTCCCGAGCTACATTTTTAAGCGCTCATTAAATAGTTTTTTTGCTTAGTTAAAATAAAATAATTATTTTAAAGTATTAAAAATATTAAGCATATTGGCACTCAGCTACAGACTTGTGAATAAATAAATAAATCATTTACATTATCCCAAGATATTTAAGGCATCTGCCATTAAACTTGGACCACATTTTTCGCAGACTATGGAAAGAAGTAAATATAAACATCCGTCCGAATCACAAAAAATCAAGCATTACATAAACAATGCTCCCTTCATAGTTCAAAAGTATTGCGTCAGCAACAATTCAAGAAGATTTTAAAATTCTAGAGTTAAGATTCAGTTTTTTCGGGAGTAAGCCTCGATTGGTTGCGAATCGGAATAAAATATTTACAGCTTAAAAGTTCAGAACTTTAAAGTTAAAAAAAATAGTTTAAAAAAATACTAAGAAAAGACAATTAAACAATCGAATTGAATAAGAGTGTTGTATATTTGTACAAATTAATTTAATATCCCAAATTCGATGGAAGTTATAATTACATTATTTTAAGAAAATTTTAACAGGCCGTAAAACATCTCTTTAAAAATTCCAAATTAAATAATATTTTAGTTTCGAAGTGAATGATTTTCCCCGAGTGTTTGGTTTGGGTTTCGGCCTGGGCGGCTGGGATGTGCAGGCAGCCGTGGCGTGAGATGTTTGCCAACATGTACAACAATGTGCTGTTGCTGCTGCTTCTGCTTCTGGTGCTGCCGCGTTGTCTAAAGTTTGAAGTGCGCATAATAAGCCGGGCGGAGGGCTGGGGACTTGGATGAGCCCCAAACCATGCCAAATTAGGCACTGCAGATAGTGGCTCGAAAAGTAGGCAACCGTTTTTGGGGGCCAAAAGAAGTGAGAAGTGCTCCGCCGACAGAGACCGGGGTTCAATGAGCCCGTCATCATTGCGCAGCTTGTTAGCTTTCGAAAGTGAAACTAATTTCCGTTTTTACGTGGATACAACTTGCTCGAAACTAGGTCAAAGAGTAAGAGTTTGTAGCTTGGGACAGAACAAGGCAGCTCTTTCTTAATGATGTCTAACGAATACAAAGTCAAACAATTTTAATGACTTTTATAGAAATGGAAATGTTGTAACCATAATGAAGGCTTTCACAGGTTACTTCGACCATACTTACAAAAAACTTTCTTATAAAAACCATACCAAAAGTATTTTTTTATGAAAATTCGTTTTTTAATGGATGCAATAGCTGTACACATGTAAATTCATATATATGGTTATAAGCTTAATTAGTTAAGAAAGCATCAGCTCAAAAATATCTAATAAGCTTTGGTAAAGTCATCTTACGGCACAAGGGTTGAGTTAACCGAAAACTAAGCAAGCGATACATTGTCTCTATTAATTGCGAAAAACTATATTCTACAAACGGCATCATTATCTCATTAGCAAACATGCAATTAGCTAATTTATTAATCCACTTAAAACGGATTTCGCAATTTCCCCCCGGCAATACTAAAATTATAATTCTGTACACCTCTCTATTTTTCCATCCCCTCCACCTTTTGCAGAAAATTGAAATCGGAAAAACAATGCAACAATTGGAGAGCATCGCACACCTCAGTGCCACGCGGCGGCAGCAACATCAACGGCAGCAACATCAGCAGAAACAGCAGCAACAGCAGCGCAAAAGTTATGCCCCGGGCAAAAACTGAAAATGAAACAACTTAATTAGTAGTTGTAGGAGTCGAGAGCAAAAAGCCGCGCACTCCCTGAATTCCGAATCAGACCAGCAACCCAGCTCAGCTCAGCCCGAGGAAGTGGAAGTGGACGTGGACGTGGAAGCTAGCACCACGCCGAAAATTTAGGGAATATTTCGCCGAAGGAGCCGCAAACTCCGGTAAAAGTGTTCGCGTGTGAGTGAAAGAGTGGCTGCACTTTTTCGAGAAAATTAAATTGAAAACAACATCAGAGGCGAGGCGAGTAAACAGTCTGAAATACGAGACGAGCCTGCATATAAATTGTTACACTTTACACAATGGATTTGCCAGCGAGAAGGACTTCCACAATGCCCGTAACAACTTCCTACAAAGCCAACATCAGGCGAAGCTGCCTGGCTTTATTCGCGCTCTTCCTGTTCGCGGCACACATCAGCATGACTTCCGGTCAAATCGATTGGGACGACGACGATGATCCAGGTGAGTGAATTTGAATGCACAGAAAAAGTGCGTCGAAGAAATACATTTATAACATCGCGACAGATAGGTATGCAAACCGTTTTTTCAGATGTATCATCGATTAATGAAGCATCTCAAATCATAAAGTAATTTTAGTGAGGTTTTTAATTTTTAATTTCGTTTTTACCACGCAATACTTGTAAAATTGATGTTAAATAATATCATTTTGCCGCTTTTTCTCCCTCTCGGAGATACTCTGACTTCGGAAAAGAGAGCCAGACTTGAATTACCTGAGTGGGAGCGAGATGAACTAATTCTCTCAATTCGAACTACTTAGAACTTGTTGTTTACATTTCAAGCATTTCGAATTGGTATGCCGCATCCATATAAAATTAAAAAGATTAAAGTATCGGTAACTGTTTCTATTAAAGTACATTTGAACTAGTATTGCCTAAACAATTTTTAAGTAAAACTAACATACAGTTTTTCTCCCAGTGCCGATTCGAATTTAAATTCGAGTCGAACGCTAAGTTAGGCAAAACAATCCAGCCAGCGACTAGCTACTTCTTTTATCCTCGCTCACCTCGAGCGCCGTGATTTGCATAAATTGCAAATCGCTGTCGGAACAGACAGTTCAATCAACTGGAGATCCAAAGCAGTCGAAGCAATTTCCAATTGAGTTTTGGTTATGTTTTTGTAATTAAGTTTAATTGCCATTACGTTTACGCCCTGGATACCTCAAAACAACGGGCAACGGGTAGCGGTGGAGTCGAGAACGGGGCTTTTAATTAATCGCAGATTTATGGCTTGAGGTATGTGTACGGCCATATAAATGGAATTTTAATTATTCAAAAGCTACAATTAAAATATTTAATGAATTCATAAGTCTGACAGTTTAATTGCAAGAGTTTGCCGTAACTTTGGCAGCGTCGAGGAGAATATTTATAGAAGCGGATAAATCCAGTTGTTGTGACAGGCCCAAGGAAACGCTCCGAGGCTTTGTGTTTGCGGATACCTGTTGGACACATATTTTAATTTATTTATTTGCAGCAGCTGTGGGCGAAAAGTTCAATCTTCGGCCAAGCCATTAGCACAAATATTCATAAACTTTTGTTAGAGTTTGCAGTCTCTTTTTTTCATCCTCTCATACCAAATCAAATTCATCGGAATAATTAATTTCTGTTTTGAGGCGAACGCTTTCACGGCGCTTGGGCCACACCCACCGACGGACGGACGGATGGCCTTGTAACCTCCACACTTTTCTATTTTGTGATCAAAATGAAAGTCCTTTGTGGCCCGGAGGGGGCCAAATCACACGGTTTGTCTCGTTTATCGATTTTCGCCCCATTGTGCGAGGCGCTTGGTGGCGCACGCTTTTAAGCTAACGATGCAAACTGAAAATGTTGACAACAAACATTTTTCAAGCTGTGAGCTGTGAGCGTTGTGTTGTCCTTGTTGCAAGGTAGCCGAGGTAGCCGAGCCTTAAACAAATACAGATACAGCTAGAGCTCTATTCCCCCAGTGTGTGTGTACTATATGTGCCTCTTGTGTGTGGAAATAGAAGCAGACAGCCCACCCGCCGTGATTCCATTTCAGCCCGGCCAACAGCGGCGAACGGCACTGGCAACTTTTACAGCTGGGAAATATGGTTTTGCATAAAATTGCGAATAAATGCTGCGATATGAGTCAAGGCTAAGATTGGCCAGGCATGATCTTAAAGCACCGTTTTGTCCGGAATGCTGCGGATGCGCCAGTGGAAAATTACAAAAATTAATCCAGGGAGGAGGCGAAATAAAAATGCCACAAATTTGCAGAATCCGCACTGGAAAAGAAAAGTGGCAGCAGAATTTGTAGTATTTTTATGCAATTTTATATGCTTTAACTATGTTTAGAACTCTTTGTGTACGCGCCTTAAAAATGAATTTCAAAATGGGTCCAGCTCAAAAAGCCTTACAAAAAGATCTAGTATTTTTTCCAAGTGCAGAGACAACGGCGCAGGGCAATGGGCTATGCCATAAACAACGAGCATTCCTCTTGGCCCCGCCAACACTGTAAAATTATGAAATCATAAAAATATTTTTACGATTACATAAAAAGTTGCGAAAATGTGGGCGTCGCTTACAATGTACGCCGTGGTCCTAGGCATGGGTTTTTGGGAAAGGGGCTGAGAGCGAACCCCGGCAATTGCGTGATAGTATAAAATTCAACTTTAGACATATGACTTCATTATTTATCAAACGGCCGGGCTGGAAAGCGTCAAAGGGACGGACACAGTGTCCCGGAGTAGTGGTAGTCGGCGCCCAACCGCCCAACCGCCCAACCGCCCAACCGCACTCCCCACATCCAAATCCACATTGACCTGTGGCCGGAACCGAAACCTAGTGCCATATATTCAAATTACGTGTGTCACACGGACCCGAAGACCATTTCCAAGGGGCCGAAAACGGAAAATGGGAAACGGAAAACCACATTCGAACAATTTCATTAAAAATGAGCCGCATGTGTGGGACGCTTTTCGGGCTATTTCATTTGCTGAACTCTGCGGCTTTAACCCTATTAGCCTTTCGCCCCAGCCGGCCATAATTCATGTTGTTTTCATTTGTTTTGATTAGCAAATGCGGCCTGAATTGTAGGATTTTTGGCTGGCAAATTATAACGTGACTCGCCCGCCGGGCCACTAAAAATCGTATGTATTTGGCGTATTTCTGCTCTGTCTCGTGCGTGTTTCCTTCACTTGCCACACGCAATCCGCCATCCACAATCCGCAACGTGAGCTGTGAATTGCCGGAGCCCAAAGCACACTCATCCCGATCCTAGAAGGAAGGCAGAAGGAGGAAGAGCGGACGCGTTGGACATAAAAATTTTAATTTATGCCGTGTTGAGTGCGTTATGCCCCAGTTCACCACAAGTGTGCCTACTTTAGATCTCCCCATATCACACATATCACACAATGTATGCAGATAGCTGGCACACAGGTCCGGAGCTCCGCCGATTAGCGGTGTCTCAAAAAGGGGGGAGCATGTATCTCAACTTTAATTAAACAATTTGTGAACGAATTTTTTGAAAATTTCAAGTACTATGAGACATTGTTGGAAATTATGGCAAAATTCTACGTTTATTTAAGATCACACTTTTAATGTGTGTATAGGGAATAGAATTTATATTCTTTCACCTAATTTCAAGAATATGCGGATATCTTATTTCAGACAATGGACTATTGGAGTAAAATCATTTTCTGTAAAAGAAGATAAAAGAAATATGTAATACTTATAATAAAATAAATATATATAATATATAATAACAATTTAAATGTATAAAAAATATTAATAAATTTATTTACTTCAAAAAAGTTAGGTTCAGGACATTTCTTTACCCTAGCAGAGGCTGCATTTCTATATTCCAAATTCTTCTCCGGAAGTATAATATTTTTGTTGCGATATGAATGGTACGGATAACACTGTGCGGTTCGAAGTCAGACCACAAATCGGCACTTCTGACGGTGCTCTCTATAGCTCATTTTGCTGTCGTTCGCCAGGCGCTGGAAAATGTTGGATTTCCTCGAGGCACGCGATGGATTTCCATTTCCATTGCCACTTCCCCACCGATGGCATATGAAGAAACCAGAGAGAGGGGACCGCGAATATGTAAAAATTATAATTCATGTTACATATTTGATGAAACACATTCAATCATTCGGCTGCCATGGCCGCAGCCCGATAATTACGCATTTCGCCTTTTTCGCAGTGTGGTTATTTTTAATGATAAATGACCGGGCCCAAAGTGTTGGAAATTTTTCGGAGCTTATGCCGCATATTTCGGCGCACGGGTGTTTATGTGCTGGGCGTGTTCTCCCCACCCACTCGTGTAACTAATTTTGTGTCAAAAATACTTAGCGGCAACAGCGATAATACACACTCATGTACAGAACGTGTGCGGCAGGGCAAACAAGGAGCTGGCTGTGGCAACGCAATTTGTCATTTGTCAGAATCTAATGCAGTTAATAATTAGCTAAGCCGTCTAATGGCGAGGTGTCTCGATTCCTCTTGACAATGTAATACTTGACTTCACCTCGCCCCCGCTCCCCGGGTCGCCTTTGGGCCATTAGAGGAGCCAAGTTGCTCCACGTTTGGGGCCTACGGGGAAATCAATGGATGATTAATTGCCCCAGCTAGATACGATTCGGCCTTAAAGGATTTGCTATTTACGTAGAGCCCTTAGAATGTACATACAATTTGTTTAATTATATTGCAAATAAGGAATAAACAGAGTGAGGTAATGGAAAATGTAGTGCCCGGATCATTGACCTTCTGTAGTGAAGGGTTTATGAAGAGTTATGGTTTTCAGTTAAATTTCAGAAATGTAGAAAATAAAATATATTTTTTAAATTTGTATTTGTATAGAGTGTTTTTTTAAGTCAACTAATTTATAAGGTAATTCTTAATGTATACATATCTATAGGACATGAATTAAGAGAGAGTAAGCAGCTCAGATTTTGCAAAAATCGAATTTATTCATCGTTATTCTCTTCCATACTTATGGAAACCAACTTAAATCCTGAAACCCTTAATTTGAACAGTTAAACGTGTAATCAATAAAGTCCGGATTTGCATACTGCTGAGAATCCTGGCTGTTGACAACATCAATGTGCTTATCCAGTGATTTAGCCGACTTTGGCTCAGCGGGAAATTTTTTCCATGACAAAGAGAATAGCATTTTAAATGTCATGTATAAAAGGCAGAAGTCAAAAAAGGAGAACTAAAGCTGGTAGAACACGCGAAATCCTAGACCTCCGGTCCGACTGTCGCGCAGCAGACACGCTAAAACTGTTCACTTCGGCGAAACGTATAAATTTTCTATTGATTTATGCCAAGTTCGCATGCCATTTTTTTGGTTTTGCATAATTTCTGCTGTTGGCCAAATTGCACTCGGCAGAAGGACGAAAGGGGGAGATGGAGGAGAAGGAAGGGGGGGGGGGCAGGATGGCCGAGGAGGACCAAGGCAAATACAATTGTTGCGATTGCGACTGTCTCTTCGCGGTCATGGCTCGACTGCTACTTACCAACACAATGGCGAACGCAATTCCGAGTGCCACTGCCAGTACACAGAGAGAAAATAACTTATGGTTGCTTTTGAAATCTGAGTACAACACAACATTTAGGAATTATTTAACATAAACAAAAATTATTAAATCTATATTATCCGTTGCATAAATATTCTAAAAAATCTAGAACAACTTGCTTTTTTTAAGTTGGTCCAAGAAAAGACACACATTTTCTCTCGGTGCACTACTGCGGCAGAAACAGTTGCGTTACAGCAGTTACAGAAGCTAGTGGCATGAATTGCGATGATGGCATTTGCATAGAACCAGCGTCTGTGATTGCCGCTGGGCGAGAGACGCTGCGCTGACACATGACATGGAAAAATGAAAACGAAGCCCGTCGAGCAGCCAGTCTCTAGTCGCTTTTCCTCCCGCTTTTCATTCCGCCCTATCTCTTTCTGGGCCAGAACAAATGGTCAAACAGTTGCTACTCCAACCAGTCCTCTGACAGCTTAAAAACTGGCAAAAAAAAAAGGAAAACGCTAAAAAAAAGCGCAAAAAGCCAGAAGAGAAACTGCTTTTCCAGCTACAGCTGCACGGGAAATGGTGCGATGTTAGAGAGCCTGCCACTGCAACATTTTCTATATATCTCATGTAAATATGATTGCCCAGCATCGTGCATACGGCGATGGCCGCGATGATAGTACTGCTAATCAATTCGTTTTTCTTACAAATATTTTAACATTTTTTGTTTAAAAATTTTCCCAACTTTCTGGGTGTTAATTACAATTTGGTAAACAAAAGAATTATAAATATTAAATCATTTAATAATCCAATCTATATTTTCTGTGTCTTTCATAGCAAATTCAATGATTTTAATTTGATTTTTAATTGCCAGAAAATTATGAATTATATCCAGGTGGATATTAAACCAACTTCTTCTGGGATTCTTGGAGCTAGAGAGCTTCCCGTTACTGTGGACCCCTATCTGGGCCCAGGGAATGCCAGAAATGTGCCTTTCTGCTTAGCTTTTGACTGGCTGCCCGACACGCTCGGTTGCAAGTCAAAACCATGTTGCACATCCATCACTTGGAGTAAACAATTTTTGATTAATCGCCGCCACCGGACTGAGGACTGCGGACTGCGACTCCGAGTGGAAGTAGGTGTGGGTGTGGCGTGCACTTTGTGCAACATTTTCCAATTGCTGGAAAGAAAACAAAACAGCACAGAACGAGAACGAGAAACATGAACAGTAAAAATAAGAGGAAAAGCACAACAAACTGTTTGGCACGTGCAGTGCAAAACAGTCCCTAAAGCGACGGACATGTGTACATACAAATTGTGGATGGAGCAGCTGCTCTGCTTTTGGCCAATGCAAATTGTGAGGCCTGATTGCTTGCTCGACCGCCAACCGGCCGACAAGAGCGGCCTTCAGTTAACGGCCAGCAAGCAACAGCCAACAGCCAACAAACGAACAACCAACAACACAAACCAGCATCAATGGCCTCCATTTGGCTTTTGCATATTTGACTCCGGCTCTTCCGTGCGGCAATTTGTGCCGTCAACCGTTGTTAAGCTTTACAACTTATCAAAGTGATCGGGGCAGACGAGGACCCGGGTCCGAGGACACCACTTAATGTGGGTTTCTTTTGTGAATTTCAATACATATTAAACGGGTTATGCCGCAAAAGGATTACAACACTCTTGTCCCCCAAGCATATCATTATGGTTAAACAATTTTTTCCGACAACTTTATTAGCCCGGCCCCGAATCGAATCGAGTGACCCGTGCGCAAAAGGGTTTTCTCTCGGAGAGGCGTGCGAAAAATTCTAAACAAATAAATAAAAGGCAAGTTTGTAACCGGCAGGGGCCAGTGTGGAAAATTGCTATGCGGCATGCGTCAGCGCCGAAAACTATTTTATAGCTGATTCGTGTTGTCGTCGGCATCGGAGGGGAAAGGGGCAGGGGCAGGGGCGGGGCTAACGAGGCTGCTGGCCAACAGTGGCGAGCGGGAAGCTGGCGAATAAGTCAACGTGGCAAAATGTGTCAAAATGCGCAATTTATTTAATTCTCAACACACACACTGTGATCCGACCCTTTTCCATTTTCGCTGGTTCTATTTAGTTCACTCGAAAAAAATGTGTTTAAGAAAACCCTAAGTCTTTTGAAATAAAAACGTATAATTAATTTCCAAGCACAAAATTTAATGATACATCTAAGATAAAAATAATTTTCCTAACTTAAGTATTTATTTTGTATTTTTGTATTATTTAGTAAACATCTTTAAACTCGTTTACTCAACGAATAAATCAATAAATTTAATTTCATAAAGATTTTTGTAACCCATGTCGAGATGTTTATTTTATTTTGAGTCCCAAGAGCATAGTATTTTTCAGCATGTGCAAGTAAAGTCATTTTCATACTTTGTTTTTTCGATTTGACTTGATGCTATTTAAGCGCAAAACTTTTAAGTTGTTCCGCAAAAGTTTCGCCAGCAACATAAATTGGATTAAACCAGAAAGATGGCACCAGAGCGGCCAAAGGGCCAAGGCGAGTCACACAACTTGCCATCTTGGGTTCTGTTTTCCAATCCCATCTAGCTAGCTGGAAACCCCTTTCATTTTCCACTCCAGCCAGTGAGGAGTTCTCCAAAATATTTGTTAATGTGTACAAATTTGAGCCGATGCACGTGACGCCGGGAAAAGCACTTCAGGCCAGCCAAATAAGCCCGTTGCCCGGGTCAACTCATTAGCCAAATGTAGCCAAAAACTTAACGTATTGCCGGAAAACTTCGAACCTTTAACAGGGGTGGGACTGTTCGGGATGTTCGGACTGTTCCGATCGGCAAAAATCAAATGGGGACGGGGGAGGGGCGCAAAAACTTTGGCCAGGCCCGGGGGAAAACCATAAATGTCAAAGTCAGCTAAAAGTTTGCATAGTTTTTGACTTTCCGTAGCGGCCCGAGGTCCCCCCAGCTGCCCCCAGATGCAGATCCTGACCCGAGGCCCATGTGGTTGACATATTTGCTGGGGGATTATTAATTGAAACAAGTTAATTTGCCCAGAGTATTGCCGGGGACCAGAACCAGAACCAGAACCAGCATCATGGCCACGAACATGGTTGGGGAAACTACGACAATGTCAAAGTAGACATGGCCAAAGGCTCAGCCACGCCCCCATCGCCCCCATTTTGTGTCCAGCTCGCTCGACTTTATATATAAATGTGTGTGTTGGCAGGCTAACAAGAAAGAGTCAAGCAAAAACGAGGAAAACAGCAAACAAAATGCTGGCAAAAAGTTATTAAGAGACATCATGTTCTTGTCCGAAGGATAAACTTTTCATATGCTTTTTGAATTAAACACTCAGTAATTTTTCTATCGCATGTGTACCATATATATTTGTGTGTATGCATACATTTGTTTATTTGGCATATGCATATCTAGTTTGGATAAAGTTTCACTGTCTGTGGAAAAACAACTTATAATTAGCATTTAAAGCCAAAAGGAATTTGGGGACAACTTTTCGGCAGACAGTTGGCAGCACCATGAGCTTAACCCGAGTAATTGCACTCGAAGTCTGCATTTAATTCAAAGCGTTTTACAATATTCTCGAAGGCTCAAATCGTGGGGAAACAGCACACAAGAAGATTACTTTCCGACAGACTAATGATGCATCTCTTTGTAATCAGTGCGCCTCGGTAATTCCAGATTGATTGACCTGCCAAATTAACCTGTCTCAGCAAAAACCAAAGCTCACTTGAGTTGTTTTTGGCCTTGGCCAAGATTAGTCACTGTCGAAATCCTTTTATGTTGCCTGGGGAGTTTAACGTAATTATTTAACTCCACAAATGCACTTATGAGCTGGATACAATTGCATTCGTTGAATTAAATGTGACAGGAACTCATTTTACTACATGTTGGATTTAACAACTTACAAATATTATTTATCGCATCACTCAAATGCACAGGTTGGAATGCCGATTAAAAATATACATACATAATTGGAAGTATGTATTTATTAAATACAGTTTTAATATATACAAAGAAATAAAATATTTGCCAAAAATATCAAATATGAATGAAGAAATTCACCGAAAAAAAATTGACAAAAGATCAGATTGACGTGAGCAGGTAAATTTAATATTCTTTAAAGATCAAGTTATTCATATCATTTTGATGAGGATAAAGATTATGTTTATCTTATTTTAGATTATTTGTTGAAAAAATACTACATTTGGTATTTAAAATTAGTATTTTTATATTTTTTAGAAAAAACTTATAAAAAAAAAACTTATTTGATAAAATATCAAATTGATATGTTTCAATCATAAGTTTGAAATTAATCATATCGGCTTTTTACTGATATTAAATAGGGTGAATTGACCCCATTCAATATCGAATTTTTTACAAATACAATTTAGATTTAGTGGCTTTTTTTTATATGGGTATCCTTATTATTATGGCTATATTAATTGGGTATGAAACTAGTTTTCATTCCAGCCAGTTGACTTTACGACTTAGCCTATGGTCGGCGTAAAACTTAAAGCCGCAACCAATATCTGGTTATTGTTACTGCCAGGCCTCATTATTTATGCCCCAAGTTATGCGGCCAACAGAACATTAAATGCAAGCTGCAGCATCAGCAGGAAGAAAGGACGAAGGAGCTGAAATAGGAGCTTTCTCCACACTCCATCACCGCAGTAAACTTTACCACGCTCGTCTGTCCGTGGGTCTTAGTCTTAAACTATATTTTTTGCCTATTTTTGCTGCCTGTACAGTGAAAAAAATACGCTAATTGATTGGAGCATTTCTTTCATCATTTTTAATGATATTATAAGTCAAAATTTATATTTTTTGTAATAACTTACTACACACTAAATATTCTTCGTAAATTCTTAATGTGAAGAGATTTTTGGTAAATATTTTGTGTGCGGTTTCGTTACTTGTTTCTTGCTCTGTAGACCGAGGCACAAATGTTTTGTGGAATGCGCTCGAGTCATAAATTTTACAGTACATTGGCGGCGGTTGCCTTCGCCGAGGCATTGCCATTGACTTGCACTGACTGTGTTTGTCTATGTACTTGGCGTTTACTTTTATATTTACTACAGCCCGCAGGATCTCAGTTCAGCTTCCCCCGTTGCCCCGTTTCCCCTTGTTCCCGCTTTCCCCCATTTTCCACCCTTTTCCCGCTCCTTGGCTGGGTGTAAACATCGCAGACAGGGCCGCAAGCATTCCGCTTTTATAGTTTATTGATGCCAAATGGGTGAAACTGCGAGAGTATTGACGTTAAAAATATTTAAGCTGCTGGATAACGGGTGGCGTTCCGGCATCTTATTTATTTTAGCTGTTTGAACTTCATCAGGCAGCTCATAATGCCAGCGATAATCGCGCTGGAGGGCGTTAAATTTTTAAGCCAAAAACTGCAGCCAGAAGAACTCAGCTCCTCCTTCCTCGGTCTCCGGGGGCCCATGAGCCCGCACATGACAGCGGAAATGAATCAAATGCACCCACACACACACACACTGAAAACGAAAGCCCTCCAACTAATCGGATTCTAATGGCAAAATAATTATCACAGGACTACGTACACTCAAGAACCCAGACTCCCAACTCCGGCCCAATTGCGCACATTGCATTCATAAATTTTGGAATGCCATTAGTTTTACATTTGCGGTTTGTGCTCGGGGATAACCGCAAAGTGAAAAGCCGCAAAATTTCCAAGTCATACGGAAATGAATGCCGCTTGTCCGGCGACAAAATCGAGAGGGGAGTGGCGGCGGCAATGGGCCAGGAAAATGGCAAAGGAAAGTCCACACAAAGTCGGAGAGACACACACACACAGGCAGACCAAATTGTGGGCAGCTCGGTTAGCCCACAACATACATATTCCAGTGTTGATTTGTGCCCTGTATGTGTATGTGTGTGTGTGTGTTTGCGTTCAATCAGAGTTTTCAATTAATGTTACATCTCTGCTTGGCACTCGGATTAAGTGCGCTACATCCCGTAGAGTTTTAGACTAAATTATAGGAAAACCATCCATCTTACCATGTTGAGTGCTATACCTTTTCAACAAGTATTACAAAATTATAAAATCTTAAAATAATTGAATACTTTTATTTAATTTTATAAAATGTAATACTCCCAAAAAAAAATTGATATGAAACGTAGATCGATTTTACATTATATAATATCAATTTTAACTTGATATTTTTATTTGATATGGTCGAAACAAGTTTTTCATGTAAAAACGATATGGGTTTTGCATAATCAGAAACTTACATGCCCATATCGATTTTACGGCGACATGCTTTTTCTTATATGTAGGTTAAAAAAATCTTTTTAAAAATTATTATATATTTAAAAGAACTTAAGGCGATATTGGCTACTAAACATTTCATTCAATGATTAAATTTCCAATAGCAATGGCCAAATATTAGACTTCATTCGCACAGTGGTACTTATTTCCGGCCAAGGCAATTAAACACGGCGCCAGCAAATAGAAAGCAATCGCCAGCCCAGGCAAACAAAAATAGTCGTGTGCATCAGCTGAACGAAGCGACCAGCAGATATTCCATAATATTCAATTCAATATTTGAAACCGCTGCATAAATCCAAACATTTGCTCTGCCACCGAGAATGGTTTCGTTTGGTAAATAAAGCCAAATGGCAACGCCGATGGACTTTGACAAACGTTTGAATTGGTTTGGAACTTAACCCACTGGTGGCATTCCATTTTAAAAGCCTCATTTTAGCATTTTAAATTACCACAAGATAATTAGTTACCGAAGAAGTGTCTTTAATTAGGATTGAGAAATTTTAGTAATGGTCAAGTAATGAAAATTAATAGTGATGTTATTTTTGCTTTATATCTTTAGATTATAGACAATGAATAAAAATTAAAAAAAAATATTTTAAATGAATGCAAATGCTTAAAATATTACTAGATGTTTGCCCAACATTTGACTAAACTAATAGATTTTGCTATTTTATATAGCATAGTGTTAAGTGAGCAAAACCATCTGCATTTAGTCATTCTAGGCACTGCTTGATTCAGTACAATGACACAATGGCTGCCAGTGAATATTGTAATTAAAGTCGGGCCGCCTGAAAAGAGGAAATAATCAATAGCGCGGCAACTGAATTAACTCCAGCACTCGTGCACAACGACCCCAGTCATCGCAATGAAATGGCCAGCATCCATCTAGTATCGTTCATCAGAAGGCAGGCGATGGGAATGGAGACGGAGATGGACTCCCTTGGTCAGCGCTTAATGCGAAAATTCAATTAGTGGCATAATTAGTTGTGGCAAGCGTTGAAGTTCAGATTTTGGGCGACTCTGTAGGAAGTGAAATTGAATGAATGCCACATACACACACACTGCTCGTTGATGAGCAAAAAATAAAGAAATTTAGGGGCTGAATTTTACTGCCGTCTTTTGTGTGATCTTGCATTGCTGCTGCTGCTGCTGGACTGCTGTGTGTCCTTGCGCTTGATTAATGAGCATTAATTAATTCGGTCTAATTTACGAGCGACTAAATCCGCCGGATCCCGAGATCCGAGCTCCGAGTCCCGAATACCATTTTCATTTGGGGCAACCGTAAGCCCTGCGACGCTCAGCGCATTGGTGTTAATTAACTAAATGCAACTGCAATAAAATTGATTGTTTTCACTTTGTTTGCAATGCAAATTGCTGTGCCTAATCCCCCCGGCAACCTGCAACCTGCAATTCGCAGCCGGCGGACCAGGAAAAACGTTGAGGTCAGCCAACCGCCGCTGCCATTCGGAAATGCCCGAAAATTGTTTGGCTCCGGTCGGGATTTGGGATTTGGGATTTGGTATTCGTGATTCGCCATTCGCTATTCGTTATCCGTTATTCGTTATTCGCTCGCTGGAAATGACACTTTTCGCTAACATATGCGAGGTCTGCGGTTCAGCCCAGCTAAATTGCAGCGGCGGCAAATTTAATTAGAGTTTGAGCGGGCCCACAGACAAATGCGTGTGCAGGAGTATATGGGTATATGGGTACATGGATATCTGGGTATCTGGATATCTGAGGGACAGATGCACATCGCAAACACACAGGGACAGTCGTGCACTAAGAGACGCAGGCTGCTCGCGAAACAAGTCAAACAACAAGTCACGTTTCAATGGCTAATGAGGTCATGTGTAAGAGCCAATGACGGATGCGGCGTAGCCCGGTGTACACTCGGAGAAAATACTTGTTTGGGCTAGAAAGCAAGGGTAAAGTAAGTCTACTCCTTACTGAAGGAAGGATGGGGTGCAGAAAAGCTTCTATTATATTTTTAGAAGGAGCGATGTAGAAGCAATTTTGTGGAAATGATTTTTTCTTTTATAAAAATATGAAAAAAAATTTTTTGTTACTTTATTAAATTAAAACTGGTATACAATACTAAATTTAATATAAGGAAAATGTCACTGGAAGCTGAAGTCCTTCGGCCTGTATAATAAAACTAATAATCACGTTGCTTTGAAACGCAGAACATAAATAACAATTTTTATAAAACACGTGAGAAATGTTTACGGTGCCATAACAGAGCGGATAATGTTAATATTGGTTAATTAATTATAAATAAATTTTATTACTGATTTTAAATCAGCACTGCTCATTATTTCAATCAGATAATTGAGGCTTCATATGTTTTTAACAGACTTTTTAAAGTAGTTTAACTGTTTAATATTTTTTTGAAGATTTAAAAAATGTGATTCAATTATAGACCGATTATAAAAAAGAATAACCAGTTATTAAAATAAACAAATTATAACTGAAGTTCCTGATAAGTATCTTAAGTAGATAGTTTTTCCTTTTCAAGTATGAAATAATATTATTTTAGTGTACGCCATTTTTCCGAGTGCAGTCTGCCTTGGCAATCCAAGAGCAGCTCGAAGCCATTGTTAGCCAGGTGGAAGGTGGGAGGTGGATGAGAGGTGCGGTTACTCTAGCTGTTGTTGCAGACTGTCACTTGGCTGGGCGGGCACGTTATAATAATGACGACGTGCAGCGGCAGCAAGAGCAGCAGCCGCTCAAATGGAGGTCGTCTGAAGTGCCACCGACGGATATCTGGCTGAATGACTAAAGTTAACACTAACTTGGCAAACAAATAAACATGGAAACACAGGACTGGGAGAGGTCCGGGACCGGGACCAGGACCAGGACAATATGTCAACACACATGAGCACTTCGGCTTTATGTGCCCGGTGTGTACATAGGCATATAATTTCACCTTCCGACTTGGGCGCCCCTTAAACTGTTTGCATTATTGTTGCTGGCTGGCTGCTGGTTTGCGGCTTGTTTGCCAGTCCTGTTTGGACGCTGCATTACAATTACAATTACAATTAGAAAAGTGTATTTTGTAATTGTATATTCAGTAATTTGCCATGCATGTGCGCCGCACAGATGATGACCCAGGCCCAGGCCATTAACCCCAGGCCTCCGACCCTGCGATCCTCCCTCGCTCCATGTTTCCACCGGGAACGCCCACAAAATAAATGTGGAAAAAACTCAAAAAGGCCAAGGCATTAGCCGGGATCTGAGGACTATGCACATGCTTTATGGGCTTGGTTTGGGCCCGGCATATGATATGATAATAAATATTTTTGTTTTCCGTCCCCAGCAGGATATTAAAGTCTCAGACAAATGATATACATCAAGGGTAGCTGGCTAGGTTCGTCTGAATATCCCTAAAATTTCACTTCTCTGCTAAAATAAAGGCTAATTTGGATGGCGAAAATAGTACAGAATAATAAAGATTTAATTTCTAGATTTTTCGCTTAATTTCACAGCACTTCCTTAGCTGCGGCCAAATTCCAGTCTCGGCTGCAAATTGCAAGGACTTACACAAGGAATTTGAAGCCTTGGCATTTACCCGATATGCTTTGACTGCGGCGACCTACAGCGTATAATCCTGCCAATAAAGAGAAACTTTAAATTGCGCTTACTATTGAAAGTGCTTAGTTTAATCAATATGTATGCGAGGGACGTGCAGGGGACATCTCAAATAATCCAACTGCGACCTCAACGACCCTCGTTTATGAAGATTCTCGAACTGATATGCTTTACACCTTTATAAATGTTGTGGATTTTAGAACTACCACTTCTTATAGAGTGTCACAATAGTACATGTAAATAGATTTTTTTGAAAACGTTGCAAATAATTTATATTTGAGAATTATTACCAATTTTAAGAAATTAAAATATAGTATTTTTTTAAGGGTCAAGGGAAAATAGGATTTTAGAAACTATTTTTAACCATTTCAAATATTTATAAAACATATTTAAACTTACTTGAGAAAGTTTCAGCATTTCAGGATTATTTCCTGTTTTTGATTTGTATTTGTATAGAAAACCATCCAAGGATATTTTTAAATTTCACCATCTTATTTTTGAGTGCAGCTCCAGTTTAAAAGTCGCTGCCAATAATGGAGTCACGTCGCACTTATGAAAAATATGCGATAATCCCGGAGCCAAAGTTACAGCGAGGCGAAAGCCTGGATCGGCTTTAAAAGTTTCCTATCGGCACACATGTGTGCGGCATTTGTTGTTCGACTGTTCGACTTGAGATAGGAGTGCTGGCAATTAAGCAGCGAACTTTTTTATGGCCTGGCCGTAATTTGATTGTGACTCTGGCACCGGAAAGAAATCGCAAAGAGCGATTCATTTGCATGACAACAACCAGGTAACAGCAGGTGGAGGGACTCACTCTCACACTCATCCACCTCATCCACCTGTCGAGGCACGTACGCGAGAGCCGAAAGGAAAACACGGTCGCGGAATCGGGAATAAAAAATATATGCAAAATATTGCGTATACGCACCGGGTGACAACAATAGAGGCTGGATAATCAGGAAGTGCTGGTGGCGGAGCATCAAATTGATTTCTGGGCCTGGTCGGTAATCGATATCGCTACAAGTAGACGTGACTGCTCGTTTGGGCCAAACAGTAATAATTCATAGCCACATGGGTTGTCCTCGCAAAGGCTTAACGTTTTATCCGGCCCAGGCGACACATTTAAGCGCACTTCCTGCAGCTGTTGCTGATATGGAACCCCACCCGTAATCCATCCCCTCCCTTCCCCTCCTTTCCCCTCCCCTCCCACGGGCTATCTGCTCTGTCGCGTCCTTGTCTCTTATCAATATGCACTCGCATTAAGTGAGTTTATATGCGATAGAAGTAGCTCTAGGTTGCTCTGTTCGCATTCCCACGCTGTCTCCGCCAAAACCCTCGCAAATTCGGGCGGAGAAGGATATATATATATATGTACGAATTGCTCGTCTGCCGCCTCGTCTATGCGTTCTCGCACATTTTTCGCTTTTCATAAATTTTTGAGTGACATTTTTGATGACATCAGAGCTTTATGCCATATGCCCTGCCAGACCCAACTAAAGGCACCTGTCACCATTGCCAAATGCGGCATGGCATGTTAAAGCGGCAAGTGTTAAGATGTCAACGGAAAAGGGGAAAGATCCCGGTTGCCAAATGCCGGTATAGGGAATCTCCAGTACGCTTAAAGATGAGGGAAAAGTCGGGTAAACGTAAAGATGTAATAAATAAATAAAAGGGAATTTCTATTTTCGGAATTTTTTCTTTATTAAGATCTTTTTTAAGAAGATAAAACATATTATTAGAAAACACAAATCTAGAAACAGATTTCTTAAAATTTCCTATTTGTTCATGATGATTTACTTGCACACTTTGATAAATGTCTCCAAGAACTAAGCAAATAAAATAAATCCTTGGTAGTTTTTCCGCTCAACCCGCCGACATGCGGATTCGGGATGAGTTGCAAACAACTCGACAAAGTCAACAGGGCTCAGGGCCCGGCTGCCCCCTCCACCTCGCTCAGTGTATCCTTTCACCTTTCGCAAATGTCTGAGGCACTTTCTGACATTGACACAGAGTCAGGGGGCAGGACGAAGGGTCGGAGGAGGCGGGATAAGTGCGTAGGCCGTCTAACAGGATTATCTGCGAAAAGGTTACGCAATGCGTTATCACGTATCATAAAGCGTAATCTCGAGCGCGTGGTTTGTATTTACATGGGCCCCAGTAGATTGCTATTTAAAATTTGATGCATGGAAACGCGTTGTCTCCTCGCCGTCTTTGTCTTACGCCAAATTAAACAAATGCCGGTGGAAAGTCAAGTGGGTGGTTGTGTATCTGCCGCTTAAAGCAACCTTGAAGTTTCCCGGTTTTTGGAAAATCAATTGAGCCTAGGTGAGTGAATCGCGCACAGCGATTTATTCAATTTTTTTCTAGCGGGAAGGCTAATAAATGGATTTTCGGTGGGAGAGGGAGTGGGAGTGAGGTTTTTGGGGTGCAGATAGGGGGCGAACTGGAGCTGTCATGTCGCGGCTTGGCAGGGAAAATGCTGCACGATTTATGCGCCTTACACGCTAAGCTCCAAAGTGTGCTACATAAGCTGCAGCAGCACTGCACTTAGAATAAAGTAGCTCAAAACAGTGGAAAAGTTTATCAAAATAATGTATTCAGTATATACTTCTTTCATTACCATTCCTATATTGAACTTGAAAGCAAGAAATACTTGTTTTTAATAAATTCACACTTTTTGGTAGTGTATAAGCAAACATAAAGGATCTGTGAGCTTTGAAATTGTTCTGGAAACCCTTTTGGATTTTTCCAAGTGCTGGAAAACACAGCAAACGACGACGAAGGCGCCGCCGCATATGTTTGGCTGTTTGGTAAGCTGAAATTCAAATTTTTTCACTGCCAAACGGAACCGAACGCAAAAAGGGGTTTTGGCTTAAATGCGCCACGCCATTTGTCAGCGTAATAAAAATCAAACACACACATTCTGGCGGGGGAAACCTCAAAACCGTACAGCTCCGGAGTAGGAATCCTGGGGGTGAACTTCAGCTATTGAGAATTTATATTGGCCACATTTGTAGCCCTTGGCTGGCATTTACCTTGAGCGCTTTTTGAAGTTTTCGCATTTATTTCACTTCGCTTCTTCAATTTTTTTTCGCCGCCCACTCATTGTAATTGTGTGTGCACTTCGCCTTTAATGCGGCATCGTGTCAATTCGACCTTACCAGCTCCGAAGGACCTTCACTCAACCCCGTGTCGATGTGTTTTTACGGCGCAATTTATTGCGGCAATTTCTCGCGCGCAAATGCAAATGCAGGAGATTGGAGATTCTACGCGACCGCTCACCGCGCTGTTTACATTAGTTATTACGCTTATTTATGTGATTTTATGTGCCGCCCACTTGACTAGAGTGCGCGGTGTGGCTTTAAAATGGATGCGCACTTGGTGCCTCCACCTCCATCTTCATCTCGACCTCCGCGATTGCCGCTATTAAATTAGGTTTAGTACTCGGCGATATGGCCAAGCCTTTTGTCTTCCTGTCTGTTCACCTTCGACTCGTCGCGTGATATTCGCTTCGAGCGGTGAGAGCATTGAGAAATCACCAAATAATTGCCACGCTTACACTTTGTCGCTTATCTCGGGGCAACATTTACAGCAGCAGCGGCAACATCAAAAGCAACAGCAGCACACACTCGGAAAAACTAGGCTCAATATGCGATATAAAATGTTAGAGTTGGGGGTAAATAAATACAGCATCTGCGCATTCTTTTATAAAAATTTCCTTTAAATTTTAAGTTTATTTTAAATTTAGCAAGACATAATTATATCGTAAGATTAATATCAGGAAAATTATATTTTATTTCCATATTTATCAGGTAATAATGCCTTATTAACAGTAACAATGGTTAATAAAAATAGGATTTCAAGTATTTAACTGCGACTTTTATTCCCAGTGTAGGCAAACTACGAAGCAGCGCTTATTCCTATGGGAACGGGAAAGGCAACAAATTACAAATTCAACAAGCGCCAAGTGGACAACCCTCATTAATTTTTGGACCCTGGCATCCCTCACCCGCCCCTCGGCTGGCAAAGTTTTCTATTAAAATTAATAATGTTGCTAAAAACAAAGCGGCGGCAACAACAAAGCCGGGGCAAAGACAAAGTCGCCCAGCAGGGTCCTCTAATAACTGGCGCGGTTCCTTCGCATCGCATCCCATCTCCTGGCAACGGACAATGTCACTTCGAATTTATCAACAGCGCCATCAATAAGTGTTCCGCGGGGGATCCCCAAAGGTGGTCGAAAACGGATGGGTTTTATGAGTGGTGGCCAAATGGCAGCGAAAGGTGTAAGGCGATACTTTTCCATGGTGAAGCGTTTGGGACTGTCCGAAGTTTTACTTTGTGGTCAAACTTACCAGACATCAAATACGACTCTTAAATCTACCTTTTATTTGTGGTTGAAGTAAAGCTTTTGATTGGGACTGAAATTTTCGTACAATCATTTGATTGGTAAATTAAAATTTAATTACAATACAATTAAATTATAATATTACAGATTTAGAAGAATGAAAATAACTTAAATCTTTAATATAAGGAAAGAACATTTTTCAAGACTCTATTCCTGTAATTTAAATTCTGTTCTTTTAGTTTGCTAGCCATAATTTTTTAAAATATTTTTTTAGTGGTTTAATAAAATATTTGCATTTCAATAACAACAACAGTTCCCCTTTAATTTGATTGTACTATAAAGGCAATCACAATTTAAGCCAGCCATTATATATAAGTAACTTCGGTCGTTTTCACACAAAAATGTAAACACCCGTGTTACGCGTGGAATATGTTAATTAGGCAGACGTAAAAATGTAATTGGAATAGTAATGAGCAGGTTACAGACACGAAAACACTATTTTAATATTTTATGAAAACACAGTTTGATACAATATTGCCATAGGTGTTGTGTTTAAATGAAGAGAGAACAAACAAATGAAGAATAAATGATATTGTGACAAAAGTCTTACTTTGATAAGGCAATTTAAATGGAAAGGAGCATGTCAGTTGCACCAATGATTTGGGGAAACTTCTTGGGAACTGGGTAGTTACCTTTAATTGAGTTTCGAGCACTTCGTCCTTCCACGTATGCCAGTTATTCCCCTGATGATTATTCGCTCTCCTCCTGGCAACACATTACCCATGTCACGGGGAAAAAGCGCCCGCCCTTCGTTTGTCTAAACTTGTAATTGAAACTGCCATTCCGCCTCCCTGTCGCCGATGTAAAATAATTAGCATTATGCTGTAGAATTCGCGCCCCTCATCATCGCCATCGCCATCGCCATATCACAAAGGTTAGTTCTGATCTGCCAACGCGCTTTACTTGAACCTAATTAATTGAGTTGCCGTGTTATGAATACTTCATGATGGGGCGCAGGATGGGGATTCGGCCAAATAACCGCAGGTAACCTAACGAAGCTTGCTTCGTGTATAAATATTTGAGGCAATTTTCAAGTGCGCCGGGACCCGTGGCCTTTGTCTTTGTGCGTGAAGAGTAAATAGCGCATTGGCAAACAAAACGGGCGGAAAAGGCGGAAAAAGGAAGCTCGGGAAAGAAAGACGGCCCCAGACTGGTGAAGCAATCAGAGAAATTAGCAAACAGAAAGTAAGAACAAAAAATGTTACCAAAACGGGAGGAAACGGAAATGGCAAGAAAGGAAGAACATAACGCAGTGCACCGAACATAAATAATTCAATGTTTCCACTTCACTTGATGGTTTGCTCTTTGTTTGCACTCTTGGCACTTTTTGTCTGTCTGAAAATAAGCAATTGAATGCTCGGTTAAATGTAAGAAAAATCAATTTTCCAAACAATTTTACTGCTGCCTTTCCCATTTGATTGTGTATTTTTATGCACTTGTCGCCGGCTGCGGGCAATGCTCCTTTCCAGCTACAACACTCCGCTTTCTACTCTCCACTCAGGCTTTGTTTTGCCGGAAAAGCCCGGTGAACCCTTTCCCAACCCCCGAAAAGGGCAATCAAAAGCACAGCAAAATCAATCGTCAAATCACTTGAGTGCGTTCTCCTTCGCCGCCGTTGCCCTGCGGAACTTTTTTTTTTACTTTCAATAGGTACTCCTCTAATGGAGGGTATATGGTAATTGTTTCTAATCGAGCTTTCCTTTCGTTTTAACGTGATTTTTCTGAACATTAGAAATATGTTTGGTTTTAAATCATCGCATGGATGATCAGATGGTTGGTCGCAACAACACAACATTAGAAATATGTGCTCACACAAGTTAGGCAATAAAAGTTTTAATAGACTAGGGTTGGTAAAAAAAAAAACGATATCACTATCGATGCTATCGATGGTTTTAAAATTTAGGAACATAAACGGTTTGGCCACACAATCGATACTATCGCTGAAAAAATAATTTAGTTTTACAGTTTTTGTTATATAATAAGAAAAAATATTATTTTACAGTATATATTTTAGAATACGACGGTAGTTATGTTGTTATATATATATTTAGATAGTTTTTTTCTCCAGTTTTATGATACAAAGCAATAATATTTATTATATTTCCTTAATTTTTGTAATTGGCTTTCTTTACGATAATATCGATAGTATCGATAGTGACCACCATCCATAGCCAAGAACATCGATAGTGTCCACTGTCGATGTTTTAACAACAGATGTACAGATGCTATTGGAGCTCCTTTATAGTTTTCAAATGCGTTAGTCCTAAAATATTCCCCATAAAGTAAACCCCTGTTGTGTATATTAGTTGGGATTTGTTGTTTAGTTTTTAAAATGTGTTCTAAAGTAAAAGAATCCCTAGATAGGGTATCTGAAGACCTGTAAGCCCAACCTAAGGCATCTAACTTGTTTTTCTTTCGTCTATTGTTGCCTTTGCAGCTGCTTTCCCTTCCCAGAGTCTCGTTTTGTTTTGTTTGGCCGTCAGTGCGATGCGACCAAAATGGCAGGCTAACGATTCCTCCGGGTCCGATAGCTCGACTACGGCGGAGAGAACGAAAGAGATAAGCATATTCTCTTGGCTCCGCTCAACTCAACTCAGTTTGGCTAGGAACTGGTTGCTGAACATTGAAAAAAATATGTTTTTTTCTATTCCGGTCATTTTATATTTAGGTATCTTTGAAAGTTTTATCAAGCCATTCGGTTTATTCTACACACGAAAACAAGGCCAAACTGCGATAACAAATAATAATTGCTCACCAGTGAAGAGCAGAGGATTGAAATACATAATCATAAACGTAAAATAACTGTATAATCAGTAATTTCTTATTTCAATTGCAAAAGATGTGTGAATTCAGTGTATTTATTCCTGTAACAATCGTAAAATAAGTTGACTTTATATTGCATAATTCTTTTTTCCTTGTGTAAGAGCTGGTTTGCTGCTAGCTGGTTTCTGGTTTCTGCGCTTCAGCTGCGTCTTTGGCCTGAGCTTTCGGCGTTTTAGGCGCTTCAATTGTGTCACGCATGCACGCACGTTGCTTCCGTTTTTCCGGTTGCCGGGTTTGCTATTTTTCCTGCTTCCTTCCCTACTTATTTTCATGCCGGCGCTGGGGAAAAACAACAGAACGGGTGGGAAGAGGCGGGTACAAAAAAGGAGGCAGCGACAGACTGGAAAATTTGCATGTTTGGACATGTTGAAATCTTCTTGGGAGTTCCTTGCGGTACCGAGTTCCGCGTTGCTTTTTTCTTCTCGCACTCGATTTAGCCTAGCATGAAAATGAAATTTGCATTTGTCAGTGGCGCTGAGGGGATCTCCGGGGAGCCCCGAACCGAAAATCCTCGAAAAGCCTGCCGAAGTCGAATTAATTTCCGCTCAATCCTTTCTCCGGGTCCAGGTAAACCTCTTTCCATGGGTCATCCGACGGCTAATTCCCAATTTACCAGTGTCGTACTACGCCCATGTCTCTCTGTGTGTCGGCACATTCGTCTCAAGTGTAAACATGCATTCGACTAAGTGAAACGGTTTTCCGGAGAAAAGGCTGAGGCCGAAAGAAATGTTTGCCAAGTACAAAAATCCTAGCGAAAGAAAAGGGAGACAGAGTAGGAGGATAATCACATATGTATAGGGGAACGTGTTATTGCATTTTAAACAGATTTACAAACTGCACTCATAAATGTAACAGCTTATGCTCTCGACGGAAAAAAGTTAAACAAATCTGAAAAAGAACATTTCGCTATTTTTAGAAGTCTGTTAAGCAGATATGTGTATTTTTTAAATTTTATAGTTAATAATTATTTTAATGTTTAGTTACTATTTTTTCTATTCTTGAATACCTATACCATTGAACGATAAAAATAAATATTTTCTGATTAAAAGATGGTTTTTCTGTGTAAAATATTTACTCAATATCTAGAATTAAGTATACAAGGTTTTGTTTTGGGGGCCCTATCGCAAAATATTTTAAAGGGGAATTCAATTAAGTTATGACTAAAAATTAAATCCATGAACAATTTTAAATACAAGTGGCTGGTTCTAGCGCCACGTCCATTTATTGCCGGTTGCTCTTAAACAACTAGGGCTAATAAGTTGCCAGAAGTTTTGCAACTGACGATATGCATCTGGGGGCTATTGCCATATCGTAAGCGGAAGATGCTAAACAAATTTAAAGCAGGCAATCGCCCGAAGGTCATGTTGTCGTTTCCTGCGGCAGCAGCAGTGCCAGAAGTGGCAACAGCAACAGCAACAGCAACAGCAGCAGCAACAGCAACATCAGTTGGCAACGCACACAGCTGGCACCGGATGCCCGGGGAAGCTCGTGCCACAGTTAAAAGTTCAATTTGCGCAATAGCGGTAAAGGCATTTCCACCCACCGCACACACATCCTCATCCTCATCCTCGACGGCATCCTCGAAGGGGATCCATTGAAGCGTAAGGAACAGGAGCTGAAACCCAGAAGCAGCATCAGCAAAAGGAAATTTTGCGTTAAATTATTACTTTCCGTTTATGCAAAGCATTTGAGCGCACTCACTTTGCTTCAACGCTGGTTTGTGGTTATGTTTTCTGTTGTTCCCCAAACAGAATCCTACGCACAGCTGTGTCCAAAATACTAGTTGTAGTGGGCGACGGAAAGTAGGAAAATTCTTTCTAGTACCTTCATGAATTCGATAGCCATTAACCTAATGAAAAGCAACTCAAAGAGAATTTATATCTATTTTTGGAAGTCTACGGTTTACGATTGAGCTGAGTTATGCATAGAAGGTCTTACCCTATTGCTTTTGGCATCGCTAACTTTCATTATCGCCTTCTAACTATTTTTTGTCTGACCCAACTATTATTTTGAGCACGACTGTGTACATATTATATTTGGTAGGAGGGCGAATCTCTATCCGTACTCTGTGCGAATTAGTATGTGCGACAAGCAAGGAAATTGCAATAGCATCTCATGATGCCACTAAATGCAACGGCAACGCCAGCGACAACAGCAAGGAAAAAATTCATTTGCTGCATTTGCAAAAAATCTCGTGCACCCCAGAGGTTTTGGGGGAAAAAGCAAGAAGGGGTGGGGAAAAGAAAATAGAATGGGGGCTCACTATACAGACACAGCAGCTGTGGCACACTAACTGAAATGAAACGAATCGTAACGTGGAAATTGCCGGCGCCGCCACTGTGTGAATGCATTTTAAAGTAAACGCCTCGCTTTTGTCATTTTAATTTTGCGGATTTTTCCATTTTCATTTCATGCCAGTGTCTTTTCCCATCCCCTTTTCCTCAAGGTTAGGCTGTTTTTTAATTGAAAATGTTCTGGCAACTGCCAACTGACAAGCTGTTACTGATACTGCCACTTATAAAAGCTACAAGCTGGGCGGAAAAATACTGTGGATCGTATTGAATTTTATTCCCGACATATTTATTTACTACTGATTAAAGGTTCATTTAAAGTCTTCTTTAGTTATAAAATAATTGATAAAGGTATAGATATACTTTCGAACGCCCTAAAAAGTGATTTTAAAACCCGAAAATCTGTTTAGCACCTTCAATAAATATTTAAGGTATTGTTTCAGAATCAACTTCTTCAACAGAATCATAAAGAACTATCTGTATTTTTTGTTCTGTGTAAAGAACGCCGTGAGTTACCGAACTAAACTTAAGCTGGGTTCACCAGTTCACTTGGCCCTCCTCACATGTTGGCCATTTATCTTGCTCAAGGTAATAAAATGTCTATAATTAGTCATTTAATATACAGATTTCCGTTTTGCGTCGAGGGGCGAAAACTTTTGCCAGGCTTCTGCTTCCTGGAAAACCGAAGGCAAAAAAAAAGGCAAGGAGCACCCAACGAGAATCGAGAACAAAGTTTTTCCTCCGGCTCACATGTGGGGGTGGAGTAATTTAAGTACAGCGAATGATAAACTACTAAGCAGCAGACTAGCCGACGTGGCTGGGTGGCCGAGTCCTGAGCTCCGAGTTCCGAGTTCCGAGTGCCCGACTGCCTTGGCGAACCTAAATAAATGTGCAATTAAGAGCTGCTCGCCTTAGTGTTGGACCGCACAATTTGCTGCCAACTTTCGCCCAGGCCACATAAATACTTATGGGTATATGCAAGCACTGAGGGAAAAGTCGTTAAATTATGAAATTCTATGAGCGCCCATAAAATCGTTCTCATTAGCCGCAGATATAAAATCTAAACAGCTATAATACTGGTCAGATCGTAAAATCTTGCTGCATTTAATAGAATCCCTAAACAGGTGGCAAAATTGTTCTGGTAGCTAGTCGAAATGTAATTAACAGTGTGGTATAATAATTTATTATTATTCTTAAATAATAATATTGCTTTCTTCTTAAATAAAATAATAAAACTTATATGTATAGTTCTTGAGTTTACAATAATACTGCTTACATCTTAAATAATTACATTTTTCTAAGTGTAACTATTGTGTGTGCGTGTAAACTTTTCGTATCTTTGTGTGTGTTGGGCACTTTTAACGTAATATGCTGCCGCTTGCCTGCCTGAGCTATGAGCATTTTTATAATAAATCTTGGCGCTTCCGTTTTTGGTTTGCAAACTTCCTGTTGGCAACGTCTTTAGTAGCCGGCGGTGGCAGACAGAGCCCAACCCAGCCCATCCCGAAAACCAGCCCGTCTGCTCTGTGATTTGCACGCAACATATGGACTGCGCTGTATCTATATCTTTGGATATATATCTGGCAGTGGGTGTGCAGCTGCAGCAGCAGCAAATTCAGGGGGAAATAAATCTTCAAGTTTTTGCTTTATTGCAGTTGTCCGACTCTACATACATCTCACCCCCCAGCCTCAGCCAAGGTATTGCGTATACGCCAGGTCTGACGGTCTGACGGTCTGATGGTCTGAAGGAGCCTTTAAGAGAACACGTGTTTTCGCTGGCAGCATTTACATAATCTACTGTCAGTACAACCTTTTCGGACTGACGCACGCACTCTTTACTGCCTATTGTGTGTACTTGTACCGCGGACATTTTAACGAGCGCTCAAATAAATGTTAATGTCTTTTAAATGATTTCCTGGGTGGCCCCAAAAGGGCTTGATCTATGGCCACGTCACTCCCCTTTTCTGACACCACTTAATGGCCAATATTCTACGTGTTTACGAGCCCGCTTTAGAGGCTCAATACCCGACTTAGTCCGGTATTGAAGTCCAACCAGGCGGCGAAAGATCCTTCATAAATACTCGGTTTGGGCAGAACATCTGCTTCGGCTGCAGTTGCACATTGAAAACACTCCGTGGATGTGAATAAAGCCTTTTGGTGGGGGACAAAAAAACGTGGAAAGGAAACAGAAAGTACACGTGGAAAATCAACAAAAGCTAGACGAAACAGAAAAGTCGAGTTTAAATGTTTCTTTGGAACTGCGAGTGAAAAATGCAACCATGTCCTCTGTGCATGTACATATTTGTGCCGTCTGCTATTCGACTTTTTTTTTTGCTATTTCTTTGCACTTATTGCTTGATATTTCTGCAGCAGCCGGAAAAAATGCATTCCCCGGCCCATTCAACTTGAGATTTCCAGTGGTAACGACATATTTCAAAAGGATGCCACCAATTGTGAACTGAAATTCATTTTTTTAACCGATGCCTTGGTTCTCAGAGGTGTCGAACATTCAACGGACACTTGTCCTAGGTGCAAACCAACTTCAGGAGGGTCATTATGTAGTCTGCAAAGTTTATAGCCACAAAACCATCCAAAATCGTGATTACTTGGATTGCATAAAAAGAAATCAAATAAGGAAAGATTGAATAAGGAAAATTAAAGAGCTTGCACATTATGGTCAAGTCATGATTTATTAGTTTTAAAGATGATAGTACTCCACTACAAATGTATTTATTAGTTAGCGATAATATTTCAAAGTGCTTAATTGACCCACACTCTAGGGTTGGTAAAAAGATACTATCGATGGTTTGCAATTTTAGGAAACATAGATGGTTTGGCTCACAATCGATACTATCGCTCAGCAAAATAATTCCGTTTTGCATGTAATTTTTGGTATATTTTAAGAACAAAAAAGTATTTTAAAGTATACATTTTAGAACACGACGGTAAATTCATTGTTAAAGCTTAACATTACTTTTTGTTTTACTTTAATCTCAGTAAAATTAAGATCGTTGTTTTCCACATACGTTTTATGATACAAGTATACATTTTCAACTATTTCCTTTTTATTATTTTCCGTAATTTTTGTAATTTGATTTTTATTTTCATTAATTTTTGATACTATCGATAACAACGATAGTAACCACCATCGATAGACAAAAGCATCGATAGTTTCCACTATCGATGTTAAAACAAACATACCTCACTCGACTTTCAGATAGAGCAAAAAGATAATACTTTCATAATATTTATATCTATTATTGTACACTTTCGAGTACTTTTACTTCCGACGCGATGGCCGTGGGATCAAAGCGTAAATTATGAAATATTTTAATTCAGAAATCTGGCCCGACTTTGAAGCTTTTCCCGGTTTTCCCGCTTTTCCGTTGACCAGCTATAGCTGGCCTTGTCCGGGTCCGGTATATCCTGTTTGTCAACTAGCCAGCCCAGTTTCGCAGCCTTTGTCTCCTCGGTCGCCGAGTTATGGCTCGTGGCTGTTTTTCAAAACAAAATTAAAGGCAACAAAAACAAGCGGGCGAAGGAAATAAAAACCGAAAAAATTGTAATGCAAATTTAATTAGGTTTTAAGTGCTTCGGCAAGGACAGCCCAGGCGACTCTCTTGTTGTTTTTGCTGTGTCTTGTCAAATATTTACTTTGAGAGCTGCGGAAAATAACAGGCAAAAAGGTTAGCCATTCCAAGAACAATCCAGCTCCCCCGAAACAAGAAGGTAATGAAATTTTTCGCGCCGAGTTCTGAAACAGTTTAAAGTTATTACGCCCGACTACGTGTCCACCGGCGGGAAAATTGATTTTCCAAAAGCCGAAAGCCGGTTTAAAGAGGGATTGCTGATGATCCGAGAACCTGGGCCTTGGCCAAATATTGGGCCAGGTTTAGGCATAATATTGACTTTGGTACTTCTGGTTGGCGAGGCCGATGCCGAAAGCTAATTAGCGTGACCCGCATCACATGCAAATCGAAATGCCAGCTGGGAAATCCAATTGGTTTATTGTCTGGCAAAAGTTAGTCAATGAAAGTTTTTAGCGCCCCTGCAAATATGCAAATATTTGTTCAACTTTATTAAAATTCATTTTTGTCATTCATGGCGCCGGCTGAAAACTCTTGACAATAATAATTTTGCCAAGTTGTTACTTTCAATGTGGGCACGCAGGCATGCAAGGAATTTTTGTGCTAAGCGGCAATAATTGCAAATTCCACTGCAGCACACACACGTCTCCCAGCCCGGCGACCACGCCCCCTCGCCCATAAGGATCCCGCCCCCAAGGGGGTTGAAAACTTTTGCCTTGTCTAACTGTCGGCAAATCGCAGAGCTCTGCGAAAATCTTTGCCAAAATGTTTGCCATAGGCATTCTGGTGAAACTTTTTGAAGCTCGGCATAAGTATGCTGCGGCTCTTTATATGGCCACAGTGCATGCGGCTCTGCAAATTGCACACATTGTAATCTACGACACGCCCACCATGGCACACACACACATTACTGTTTTTGGGGGCGGAGTAATTAAAACTGATTAACAACAGCTGAAATCCCCACCATGAATGGAATAATGCCAATATAATGCCCATCCGTACGGCTTCAATTAGTGCAGCGAATCAGTGGGATTTTTTGCGTGATGCAAACATTGTTTTTATGCCCAGATGCTAGGTACAGTGAAACCTCATGGACACGCTTTTTGGCTGGCAATTGGGAAACTTTTTGCCGCTAGAACAAATACCCGACTTATACCCTTTGAATGCGGTCATAATAAATTGAGTTAAAATATTTATTGGCCGCGGAGACTGGGCGCTTTTCGTTGTTTAAAATGAATATTTAAGTAATTTATGTATCACTTATTGGCCTTTCTCATCGCCAACAATTGTTTTCAATAGCAGTTAGTAAGAAATCAAAAATAGTTTAAAAATTTTAAATTTTGATGATGAAAAGTGGCTATTTGTTAACATATTTAGTTGAATTAAACTGCATTGTTTATCACTACTAGTAAGCTTAAAGGATATGGAAAATCATTGTAAAAGCTACTTAATGACTTTTAGATAATACATCTGTAGATTAAGGTTACTTATTAATAGAGAGTACTTAAATTTATTGTTTATGCACTCAAAATAATAAAAGAGAAATTTTAAAAAATTTTAAAATGTGTTGTTATGGTAATAAAATTAATGAAAATTTTTGAATATTAAATTATTAATATTATACATTTCAATAACTTATAGAAAATACAGAGAAAAGAATAATAAGTAAATTGTATTACAAGATAGATGTAATCTAAAATCCCTTAACAGTAATCGACGGATCCTTAATCTGATGTTAAACACCCCGTTAAAAATAGACCAAAAAGCAGTCATGTTGCCATTGCACTCCGCCATCGATTTGTTTTTCTGCAAACAGTATAATTAAGCTGAAAAACCTTTTCTCTCTTGGAATGCCCGCTTGTTCTTTTTTTGCGTTACATTTTGTTTTTTGCGGCAGTTTTTATGAAGCCACTAAATTATGCGGTGCACACAGTTTGGCCGGGACTGTCAATTGGGGCTATTATCATCGCTGGCGCGATTCCACGCACACAAAGCGCTTTGGGCCAGAACAACAAAAAAAAGGGCAAACGTATTGGGTTGATAGACATTCCGCTCAGTAGTCAAGCAGCGGAAACGTTACGTATGCGACCCGTGAGCCGACTGCCTGCCTGCCAGCAAACATAACTAACAGTTCAGTGCACACACTTTGCTCTGACTCTGGATTTCGGGTCTTCAAGCACCGAGCAGCTGCTCCAATTGCTCCATCGACGTGGCCCAGGCCAAAAAAAGGATAGCCAAAGGTGCCAATTGTTTGCTGGTATGCGGGCACGTATGTGTGAAAATTATGGGTTGACATGACAATGCAGCTGCAAAATGCTGGCGTCGAACAGCACTTCAATATGCTGCCAGCCAGTGCCAGAGAGCCGGACTGCCATAGTTTCCCAGTACGACTACCGGTTCCAGGACCTGATCAGGAGCAGTGCCATTGCCATTGCCAGTGGCCAACTACTCCTGCGGGCTGCCAACTTTCCTTCCCGCCCTTCTACTACCATCCCCACTGTCCCGACTATCCTGACTCCTTGCTCTTCGATCCCCTGTGTACGAGACCACCATTAGGTGGGATGGCAGATCTGGGCAAGCTCTCTTGTACTTTATGCCTCGACTAGTTCTGGTGGCCGAAGAGTCGCTTTTTTCCAGCCAACGGGAGTGAAGAGGGTGGATTGAAAAATCTGGAATTCGCTTACCTAACTAGGAACTTTGTGAATAAGACTTGAGTTAAAAACTTAAGTTTAAAATCTGGAAAACAATTAAATTGTTTAAAAAACAATTTTTCAAATCGGACCATTTATTCAAAAGATATGAGCAAATAATGAAATTCGAGTAAGCAGTGCAAGCAGTCGCTTTGCTGCATGCTTATCTGCCTCTCCCTCGCACTTCCTTTGGCTAAGTAACGGGTATCTCTCTTGTTTTAAACTAGATATTTATTTACCTTTGTGGATTTTCATTTCAATATTTTATTTCTATGCAAAAATCTTTACAGCTTCTCTAAAAGAAAATGCACAATATTATAGACATTAACATAAACCACTTCCATTGCCTTCTTGCTCTGCTCAATCGACCCTCGCTCCGGCACTCGTCCTGGCCAAGGCAACTTTGTTGGCAGCGAGGGCGCACACCTCTAATGCGACCTCAACGTAAAATAATTGCTGACCAAAGTGCACTCAAATGCAGACACATGGCCACACGTGATGACCAATGCACTTCGGGTCAAATATACACAGTGCGAACGAGTGGAACGACGACGACGACGACGACCACTTTTGTGGATCTGGAAAAATGAAAATGAAGGCAGTTCCGGGGGGCGTGGCCGGGGCAAACTGGGGCATCGTAAGGCGGCGGCCAGGTCCTGTTGCCCAGCTCGTTATTCTTACTCCTTCGGTCAGGTCGGTTTGAAGAAAGCCGGCTCTGTAATTGATGTAATCCCTGGCATCCGAGGCATCAAACTACACAAAGCTGATCTGAACTCCTACTCCTGCCAGTTGATTCGCATGCCTCGGGTTGGCACCTGCCCTTTGACCGGGTAAAGAGCCAGGTTCCCGAGAATTCCTTCGCTTTAAGCACCGAGTTCGCTCGACTTTAAGCGCCCAGCCAGCACACACATATTCAAATATCGATTCGATATTTCTGTGCCCCGGGAGGCGATGGGAAATCAATAACCCAACACCCACTCATCTGCGACAAGGCCGAAGGTCAACAATAATGTACAAGTAGACAGGCAGCGGCATGCCTGGCTGTCAGTTTGTTATTTCTTTCGTTGTTTTACGGGGCCCACAAAGAAGTAAAAGTATTTGCCATTGTGCCACTTTTGTGACTGCTATCATGACTGTCACGATTGCTCTTGGCCCTGGCATTTTATTTATCATGTCGAAATTGAATTTGTGTTTGTTGACTCGGCCCGTCAATTGACATGCTAATTGCCCTGATCCCACTGCCACTGGATCGAGTGAATGAAGCGCCCCTAATTGCAAGCCATGCTAAATTTAAGCACAGAAAAATTACTTTGCTAATTACGGAGAGGCAAAATGCGAGTGCAAGGTGTAAACGGAAAATGGGCTAACACTTTCCCGGGGCTGTTGTCAGCCTTGTTCTTCTTGCTTCACTAAGCGGCATTAAAAATGCAGCCCTTGGCTAAGAATCTCAGAGGGTGCGCTGAGAAAAAAAAACTAAAAGCTTTAAGTAAATTTTTGAATATAACTTTTTTACTTGATTTCCTTCAAGTCGAAGTTCGGAGACTCGAGTATAAGTCACATCATTATTTTAGCATTCTTTTATTTTTATTCCTTTTTTTCTATTATTTATTAAAAAAGTCTAGAAAACATCTGACAAATTTATTTTCTTTACTTTATAACTATTAAAATACGTTAAACTTTTTAATACTTAATTTAATATAATAATATATTTTCTAAAGATAATTAACACAGTTTCTTTATTTGTGGTGATCCCAAATCGAATTACGACCGATAAAAAATGTTTTTCTTAGTGTGGTAACCAAACTCCCTACCTCTCCCATTCTCCAAGCTTTCGAATCTGAAAGGCGAAAATTGAACAAAGGACTTTGTTTGTTTTTCAACTAAATTAGTGTAAATAGTGCAAACACACAGATACAGCCGCACACACACACTGGCGCACACGCCGCAAACAAAACGAGGGCGTGGCACCTGAGAACGTGAGAACCTGGGGCTGAGAATGAGGATGAGGATGAAAACTGAGGACGTGGAGGCTGCAGCAATGCGACTTTACCTTGTGCCACTTAGGCACTACGGCAGCGGCAGCAACAATGCCACTGGGCTGTTGTTTTTAGTGGCATTCACTTTCCCACACACACACACACACACGCACACCCATGTGCGTTGGCATTGTCTGCCATTTTGTTAGCTTGCGATTCGGGCGCTCGAAAGTATGCTACGCTGGTCATTAACTTTCATCTCAATTACACACACGCACCGAACGAATTCATTGCAGACTTGCAAGATGGAAAGAAGAAGACCACTTCTTTGTATTTAGTTTAATATCAAATTTTATGAATATAGTTTTTATCCCCAGCTTGCTAGCGCCAATCAAATTGATATGATATCTTGAGAATATCAATTTATTTTGAGTAATACCCAATTTCTTCCGGTGCACACCGTGAAAGACGCTAGCACACTGACGTGCATATATGCACACATATTTATTTAAGGAATTTTCCTACACCCAGGACAACAATAACAATGCAACAGCAACGACTGACGCAATGGCACGTTTATGCCACACGTGACCTGCTTTAGCTCCAGCTCGGCTTTAGCTTTCGGCCAGGGTCGACATCAGTGGCTGCCTTTACAGTCGCACACTATTTTTACAAGTGTCTACAGTTAAGTGCTCACACACACACGCCGGCACACACACAAGCGGCCATCCAGGACCTGCAGAAATTACCATGCTCAGGACTCGTTGGCGTTGTCGTTGGCATCCCTGCGGTTGTAGCGTGAAACGAGAAGAAAAACTTTGGCGCTCTCTTAAACAACAACACCGAGCACACACTCAAGCACACACACACACACACACCGCCAGCGAAAATAAGAAGAGGAAGACGTATAAGCCAAAGCGCAGCAAAAGCGTTGCCGCGAAAGTGGAACGTGGAAAAAGGCAAGCAGCCCAAGTCAAGTCAAGCTAAGAAGCTGCCGTGGTCCTACACTGAAATCAAGGGAGCTGGAAAAATATTGAAATTAATAGGAGTTTGAGAAATTATTATACATTTCTGAGAAACCGGATACACCCACTGAACTGACACCCCATTTATGTCTTAATAATATTATTATTTTACAAGAATTACTAAGGATTTGAAACCACTCTAAAGGTGTCTAAAAGTATGCAGTGAATGTCGACTTTCGATTCTTTCGGGAACTTAATAATAAAAGGATTTTCCTACCCATAAAATTGTAGTTCGAAATTTCTGCCAGTGCATCGAAGATTCTGCCGTAGCCATGGATTTCATTATGCGCATTTTCTACAACTTTTTGGAGCAAGGCGCGTTAGCATTGCATACTTTTAGGCGCTGTGCCGCTGCTCCTGCTCCTTGTGCTCCACGAGCTCCTCTCGCCACGCTGTGTTTTGTGTCGAGCTTTTGCGCAGACACTGAAATGCAATTTGCATAAGTTTCACAGCTTCTTTCGCTTATATAGGGCGAGCGGGATGGGAACGGCGACTTTTCTATATAAATATAAATACTATGTGCATGGCCCAAGTGCGCCGAACGGCGTGCCGTAGTCAGTGTGTGCCATCTATCCACTCTTTGCATCCGCATCCGCATCTGGGTGTCTGTGTGTTTGCCCTGGTGCGTGCTAAGTATGTGTTGCCTAGCTGTTGGCAATTTTCATAACAAAAAATATAAAAAGCGACAAAGGGAGCGCGGAGCAAAATGAAATTTGTGTTTGTTTTCTACTTTAGCCAGCATAAAAAGTGAAATGACACTGGGTAACGCAGAAAAAACGTGGCCATAGCATATAGGATCCAACGGAAATCAGCAGGAAATTCCCATTCCCTTGTTAAGATGTTTGCTCTGGTGTTTCCCCTGTGCATGTGTGCGAAAATGTCGTTAATGTAGGTAAAGGTTACATGCTTGAATATCACTTTTTATTGATATCAAACAAAGGAAAATATTGGAGGGGTATTACATCGAATGGCAGAAAAACAAGACTTTACTGAACCAGTTTAAAGCTTTCTTTCATTGCCAATTATTTATAAATGCAAAGATTCGAAAATTGAATTGACAAGCTATTATAAAACACAAAATTTAATTGTTATTGTTAAGCTGCATATAAATCTAACATAAATACAAATTATGGTTTATCCTAATAATAATTAATAGTATCTTGAAAGTATTATCTATTTAAGGATAATAACCATGGAATAAATCAATTTCTTCAAGTGTCTGCAAACACCATGGTGATTAATCAAATTAATTTCATTTGACAAACAAAACAAAACAAAACGCCTAACCTAATCTGGAAAAACACGAACGGATTACAGTGTTCACAGTCTCTGAAATCAATTTCCCAAAAATAGTTTCTCCTTCGATTTGCACTAATAATCCCAAATTGACCTATTTTGCCGCCTGCACGAACTCTGGCACATATTTACCCGACGGCACACACGCGACTCGCTGGAGTGACATTTGTCTATCCGAACTGAACTGTTGCCGCTTGTGGCAGCCCAATCCGGTGACCTCAGAAGCAGCTTGCCACCTAAGCCGCAGCACGCGCCACTTTGTCCAAAATCCAGGCAGTTGGTTTTGGCTGCCTGATTCCGTGGTCTGTGGACGGGACGGGATCGGAGCTCCCAGTCATCCCTCCTTCTACTCGATTCCCCAGTGAGCCCCACGGGCAAATCACTCATTACACAATTACGCTTGCGCGACGTTGACGCTGACGAGCGGCAGGATGATGGAGCTGGAAAGGAAAAAGGATACGGAGGCGGAGCAGGAGCAGGAGCAGGAACAAGCGAACGACTCGCTGACGAGATGGCGGAGGCGGCGACGGAGGCGCATATCACAAATTATGTCAATTTGCTGCAACAGCCCGCCCGCCTTTGGGACTCTGAGACAGCGACAGGAACAGGACCAGGACACTGCAAAAAGTTAATAAAAGATGGAAAAAGTGTCCTATTTGGGAGCATTTAAATTCGTTTGAATTTCATTGAAAACCTTATATATAGTACATAAATTAAAAGTGTTTTATTACTTCCTATTGCAAATAGTGCCCTTAGTATAATAAAATTTTAAAGAGAGATACCCTAACTAGTACGAACTATACAATTTTGTTACAATCGAAAGGATGATGTGATCAAAAACCTTTGTACCATTATTGTATGCTTTATTTTTATAAGTTTTAGAACATCTGAATGATATTTTATGTTAAGTTCAAAATGAAGTCATTGCCGAATAAATTAACCAATTCAAGTCCTCTGGGAAAATATAGCATTTAAAGTACAAATTTTTGGTCAAGGAACTAAAGAAATAAAAAAGTATCAAGGAGGTAGATGAATTTCATATCCAATCAGGAAAAGTGAACACAAAATAATAGATTTATTTATTTATTGTACACTGTAGCCGGAAGTTTAAACTTCCATAGTTGCTAGGACTATTGACTATTATTTACATGTTTCGGAGAGACACGTTGACATTTTAAATTAGTTGATATAGGTTAGTTGATTTTAAAAAATTAAGGACTTGTTTTAGACTAATCTGAGTCTCCACATCTACTTTAAAGAGGGCTTTTCTCAGTGCAGGAGCCCCAGCCAACTGATATAGAGGGCCTAACTCTGTCTGCTCGTCGAGCATTTGACATCTTACATGGGAATTACAAACGCACGAAAATTGCTACCATGTTCGGCGACAGCCCACTCACCAATACAGCTGTAGCTGCACACCAACACAGGAACACGATGTACATACGTATATGGATATCTGCTTGAATGCCTGAATGTCTGACGGTCGCTCTGTCCGTTTGTCATTCGGTTCTCCAGCGTGGGCGAGTGTTTTTCGGTGGGTGGCTCTGGGTCGGCGTTTTCATGTGCAAATTTCTGTAGTGTGCCATAAATTATCCGACTGGGAATTGCTTTTCTATAAAACGTGCGCATATTAAATAAATGTCAACAATTTTTGGCATCGTCTGCAAGCTGAGCATTTGCGCCCCCGTCGCCCCCCCTCACTTTTATTCCTTTCACTCGTTTGGTGGCTGCTGAAATTAAATTACGCGTAACACGATTGTGAGGCTCCCTTTTGGGTATTAATGAGCATCAGGCTGTAAAATAGGTTCATGATGGATGTGCTCGAGTTTCTGGGTTTTGACAGCCGGACAGGTGAGCAATTGAATTTTCAATTTTCCGCACCGAAATCGATGCGTATGAGTGTGTCGGGCGTCAATCGTTGGCAAATGTCTCTTTTTCTCTGATTTGCGTGGGGAATTCAATTGATATTAAAATACTTGGGGCATGTAAAGCATTTAGGAGATTTTTTTACAAATAAAAAAGAATGCGCGGCTTTTTTAGTGCAATCTTGAATATCTTTTCATAGTAAATAAACTATACCAATGCGACGTCACAACTTGATCCTTTCTTAATAAATTAAATTTACCCATTCACAACTCTTTGATGGCTGTTAATGTTTTATTCATCCATCTGATTGATGGGCATGCATTTACAGTTCATGTTTCTCTTATTAATTTACGACTTGTGACGACAAACTAACTAAACAGCAGAGTCCCGCCCACTTCGACCACTTTGATCCTTCTCACGCCAAAGGACAATTAGGGGGCTTTAACTCGCAGCCAGCCGGCCAACTTTAATCCATTGTCATTTCCCAGAATCGTTTGGGAAAGGGAAGGGGAATGGGAATGGGCAAATCGGCGGTCTAGATTGGATTGGGAATGAGTTTTAGCCATTCGGAAGCGACGACGACGATGCCCTTAGCATTTGTCTGTTTTCAGTGACATCAATTGGCAGTTTAAATGCAAAAGATGAGGCCGCCGTGAAATCGCAGACCGGCCATCGTCATCGCCATCGTTGGCAACAACGTCATCGTTGTCGTTTGCTTCAATTTGGCATTAATATTCCCACTCACGTACTTGGTTGTGATTATGCGAGTACAACGATGAACGTCAGCGGCTATTGCGGTTGAAAGGAGCTGGGTGGTTGAAAGGATCTGGGTGGTTGGGTGGCTCAATGGTTAGATGGTCGGGTGGTTCAACGGAGCTGGCTTGAGGTTTTCGTGCGGCTGCCGCCTTGCGTGCTCCGCGTTTGTGGGACGGCGGTCTCAACGTGACACTTAAAAGGCAGCGTTTTGTTGACATTTGCTAGGAAATCGACGAAGGAGTCGACTCGAGTCGAGTCGAGTCCCAGTAATTGTGGCAACACCCCAAAAGCTCAGCCCGGGCGTAGAGCAAAAAGGACATTTTCATATTGTGTTAATGACTTTGGCAATAGTTTTGTCATGACATTTCAAAAGAGCCACCCCACCTGTCGTTTCATTCAATTGCATTGGGTGGAAACGGTAATGATACACCAAGGGAAAAATGAGTCGAGGATTACTAGCAGAAAAACTTGATTTGGAAGCGATTTGAGTCGTGAGCTAACTTATGCTGTTTAAATAGCTCACATTATTTTAACTCATCCTTGAATATGGTTTATATTTATTTATTATATCTTTCTCATCCGCATGTTAAATTTAAAGTATGCTTTAAACTCTGAATTACCATAAGTTTTCAAGGATTTATCCTTACTTTAAATTTAACATGCGGACTGGAAAACGGCACTTAGCATTTTATTATTGAACAAAGTGACAGATTTCAATTCTTACTATATTTCATTCATGCAAATACGGAATACTCTGGGTTATAAAATTGGTGTATGTCTTTTATAGACCACATGTGATTATTTTACCGCAGTGCACTCATAATTGTCTTTCTCCTCCCCTTTCAGTTTCCACAGTGGCCGTGGAGGCCGTTCTGGGACGAACCGCATCCTTGCCGTGCGACATCGAGCCGGAGGCGAAGGACGATCGGGTGTACATGGTGCTTTGGTTCCGTGAGAGCGCCGGCAAGCCACTTTACAGGTAAGCAGTCCTTCCTCCATCCGAGGCAGTCGAATTTGAATTCAGGTTAGCAGCCACTTGCTAATTTTATAGTCTCTTTGAGATTCCAAGTATAAGTGTGTGGATGTGCGGATGTGTGTCTGTGCGGTTGACAGAAGTTCCGCCCTTTTCGGGGCTGGCCAACTGGGGACCCGTCCCTGTGCCGGCTACCTTTGATTTATAAGCCCCTCCTCCAGTGGCAACTCCCTCCACTCATTCGACCCGACAGCTTCATGAGAAATGGCAGCAGTTCATAATTTTCAAATAATTTATTATTTTAATAACATCATCAATATCAACTCAACTGGAGTCGGTTCGAGTGGAGACTACACTGTAACAATTTAGAATAAAAAATATTTTACAAAATAGTTAAATTCTGGATTTAAAAGGGTATCATTATTTAATAAAAAACTGACTTGAATCAAGGTTATAGTTATTTAAAACATAGAAATAGGGCTTAACGATATAAGCCTCTAGCCCATCATTAGTTTTCTCCACGTGTAGCTGCCGCATGAGCCTAGTCCCGGAGTCCCGGAGTCCTAGGGGCCAGGACATGGCTCCAGGAGTGGGTCAAAGCAAAACAAAGCAACGGCATGCCAGGCAGGCCAACCAGGGCGACATGGGCTCATATATTAGCCGCAGGGCCCGAGGCAAAGGACATCCGGGGTGAAAAGCGGGGCCAGCAAAATAATGGCATCCAAAGTGAAAACTGTTTTGGCGGCAGCTTTGATTGTGGGAGGAGCTCCGTTCACATCCTCATCGTCAACCCCCCAACCCCCCGGCAATGTCCTCGAACTCCTGCTGCTGTTATTTATAGAGCTCGCTGGCGAACGTGTGCTTAGGTTTAATATGTTGCACATTATAAGCAGACATCGATATCCTTTAGCCTTGTCAATTTTGCTTACATGTGCTTCCTTTTCAATATGTTGCCAGCGGGTGGACGGGGCTTTTCGGGAATAAGGACATAGACAACGACATGGATATGGGTACCAAAACGAAAACGAATACGAATGCGGATACGTACGAGTTTACGTATACCAACGCACGTGTATCTCAAGGGCGAGCGCGAGCTGTTCACGAGTCCTGCCGCCCGGGACTCTGATCCTTGTTGATGCTGTTGTTCTTGCCACTTCGTGCACTCAATTGGAAGCAATAAATTTCAGGCCAGACAAAGAGGAAAATATGAGGAAAGGAGGTGAGTGTTTGGACCGGCGAAAACAAATAGCACAAAAATCGGAAAACTAGAAAAATGTGGAAAACAATAATGTCGCAAAAATTTCCGACTTTATAACCAAAAATATCCGAAAGTGATTCGAATTCGATTTCCCGTTCAGGACAAGTCGGAGCCCAACAAAAATGAAAGGAAAACAAGAAATAGGAATGAAATTTAGGGAAATAAATAACAAGGCGAAAACAGGAACAACAGCAACAGCTGCGGGGCGGAGGGCAGGATACCAAAGGAAAAACTCCAGTCAGGACTCGGACTGCGGCGTAAAATTGCCAGCTCTGCGTGAAATCGAAGGACACACAGAGGGGCAGCTGAATGGGGCTTAGAAAAGAATCAAAACCAAAAGCTAAAACCGAAAAGGCGCCGAAATTGAAAGCAGCATGTGAAGGGCGGAAAGAGAGAGCGGCAAAATAGGACACAGAACGGGATCCCACAAGGTTTTCCACTGTAGTGATGGTACACTAGGAGAAAATGGGTCAAGTTATTATGTGGTATATGGCGTTTCCTAAGATAAACCACGAAACTCTAAAACTTAATGGTTCGAATATTTATTTTTAAATTTTCCATCGTTCAGAGGACAACTCTACAAAATCCCGAATTCAAGAAGCCAACTCTGGATGATCTTTTGCCTCAGTGTCGTACATCCTTTTTGTGGGGCAGGCTTTGCAACATTTCCAAAGGCACGTCACAGCTGGCAGCCTCACCTAAACGGCTCCGCACACACCTCCGCCCCAAATATCCTGGGCAAGGTCCTGTCTAGCAGCTCCCCTGCATTTGACAGCTTTACACCCAGATACAAAGCCAAAAGCCGAGGCCCACGAACAAAACGATGTCCTGCCCAGGAGGCTAAAAGCAAAAATATTAAAAATTATAATGTTAACTTTTGCTTTGTTGTTTGACTGGCCAACAACAAGCTGGCAGTTTTTTAGGGTTACGCTATTTCGGGTTTTAGGGTTCATTTTTATGGCTCGGATAGCCTGGCCGGGATTTGTTTCTGCGATTCTGCCTTTCTGCTGACTTTGACCCTTGGAATGCGATTTTCATAAGATTTTTATACATTTATTTGTTATGAATCGTGAGCGATATAAGGCCAAAGAGCAGGGGTCGTTCTGCCTGCCCTTCCATTATTAAAATTAACATTTGCCATGACAGCCACCTGTAACGAGGTGCGAGGTGCGAGGCGAGGGAAAGCTCTGTGGGTCGTCGGGCCAACTGTCACGTTCAATATTGCAGGCCGTCAATGGCACTGGCAGCCCCTCCGCCCACCGCCCCCCACAAAGCCTACATAACAAACAAAAGGCAAAAGGAAATGGACACGGCGGGAGCGATTCAAAAGGCAAACAGGAGCACTGCACTCGCCACATCCCTGCTCCCTGGCGACTGCGATTCACGCTGGGATCAGCCGAAATGAAGCAATGAAAGTATGTGCAAATTAAATTAAATTAACTGCTCTTGCTCTTGATGAGCAGCTCGGGTGGAAACAAAAGTATACTTAATTTAAAGTGCATTTGATTTTTTTGAATGCCATGGAAGCCTCAACAAGGTCTTAAAATCAGATTTATGGTTTAAGAATTATGAAGCTCTTCGGTAGCTTTACACTTGTTTCACTGGTAGTTAACCAACTTTAAACTTTTAAACTTAAATAATATATAGGTTTATAGGTTTACCAAAATATGTGATTTATACACTCATGGAAAAATTTTCCATATCAAATCAAGTACGAATGATATCGAAGATTAGGTAAACATGAAATTTCTTGATCCAAGAACGAATATGTCAGTACGACTAATTCAAGACCGAAAGTAAAAATTTGAGAACGAATGTTCTTGAAATAAGAACGACAGAAGATTGTTTTAAGTACAAAAAAACCACATTTAAGAATGAAAAATTCGTAATTCAAGTACTTTTTTACTTAAAAGGTTTTACTTGACATCATAAATTATTTAACATATTTTTAAAGTAATTTATATGGCTGTATGAAAAAAACAATAGTTTTTATAGATTAAGGAGAGCGAAGTGCACAGATTGCGTAAAACAAATATGCCCGACTACCTTATGTACACATCGATGTTACGGTGGTCTTTAAGCCGGGGCCACAATCAAGGTTAATTGATTTTTAAAGCTCACCTGGACGCCCGGCTGCTGGGTGCCAGGTATCCGTAGGTTCCGTGGCATGAATAATTAAATGCGCTGCGAGCACTGGGTCGGATTGGATTGGTTCTGCCCTGGTCTGCTCCTTTCCCAGCTGAACTGAACTGAACTCGGCGAAGGACTGGCTGTCAAAAGCGGATAATCTGAGTGCCACGCTAACTGCCATAATCGCCGGCAGCCGCCTGCCAACCGCCCCATAAATACAGGCTGAGCCCGGCGGCGGGAAAATCCGGATGGAGGGGCAATCGAAAGTGCATTCACTTCGAAATGGTTGAGCCGTGTGTGTATTTGGCTTGCTGCTTGAGAATCGGTCTGCCGCAAAAGTAATAAACCACAAAATGGTATTCAGAATGGCTGGCAATAAAGGCCAACGCCAGCGGAAGCGAAGAGAAGCTGAAGATGGCAGAATCACTGCCTGGAGTAGGATACCGCTACACGGAAAGGAAAATTGTTAAAATGGATTTCGCGAAATTAACTAGAGGGAATTAAATCGAAGATAGCTTGTGAAACTATAAATGAGCTTCAAAAATATGATCTTGCATTTAAACTGAACATTTCCTTGAGTTTCTTGGTAAAATCCCAATATCATACACCAAACATTTCTTTGAGTGTAGCAAAAAGGACAGGCAAAAGTCGTGGTCCAAAGGCAATTAAGTCGAGTGCATTTTCGGGCCATTTTACGAGCGGCAGGCGGCTCTGCAGTCGCACTTTGCGCGAATTTCAGGTTAGATGGGATATTTAAAACTGTAATTAAGTTTCAAATGTATATGCAATTGAGTGGGTATGTGTGTGTGTGCTGGTGTGCGTGTGTGAAAACGGAAATGCAAGCGGCGCATGCAAATCGATTTGGCCGCCACTAAGCTCTGGTTTCCACCGCCGACAGAGAAATGCCAACGTCGGGATTTTCTTTGTCGGCTCACCACTTGGTCACAGTCGGAAATGGTGGTCCAATCCTTCCACTGATTGCGCATTCCAAGGCGAGAGGCCGATTACCAAACTTCTCTCCATCGTCGTGATTAACTTTTAATGACTTCGATTTCGGTAATTGGAGGGAAATTCTGCGAATTTAAAATCATTGTATATTTAAACAATCTGTTCTTGTTTTAGGTTTCCACAATTAAGTATTTATATTCGTTTTAATGGACCGATTGGTATGTGATTGAACTAAATAAAATATATAATTGTTTTGCTTATTGTTCAGTTCCGCTGAAATATCAATTTGTATGTGGAATATGGGAATTTTCATTATGAATGCAACATAATTTTAATAGGAGACTTAAAGTATTTAATATTATTCATTTCTATAATATTTTAAAAAAGCTAAATATGCTAAGTATATGAATATTGCATAAAAACCCACTTAAACATACCCTATTTCTGTTGGCCAAAATGATTTAGAAATCCCATCACCGGCGAACCCTTTTCTAGCTAATTTTTAACCCCAATCAAAATATTAAAATCTGAGCTTCAGCTCTGGATTCCCAGTCTGAATGGCTTTTGGCTCTCGAAAACCCTAACCTGCGGCCACACTCACGAAATACCGAAAACCAAATAGGCAAGCCCAAGATGAAAGTTTTATTTTGAATTTATTGCGGAATTTATTGGGCGACACTGCATAAATTTGAACTTGGCCAGCGAGCACAACGAGAACGGCGTTGTTTGTGTCTTTTGTTTCTGCGGCCCCTGCTTTTTTTTTCTCTTCGGGCCCTTCATATATTCATATGCTACAAATTATATAGTAAAAGTTAAGAAGAAGATGAAGCGAAAACCAAACAAAAACCAACACCAGCGGCAACAATGTGTGGAATGATGCCAACAAATGTCAACACCGCTCGCTGGAAAAGCGAGGGGATTGGGAAATTCGGCGGAGGGGGAGGGGGCTAAGGGAAAACTGTTGTTGGCAATAACAAAAGAAATTTACAGATATTACACAGCATGGCTCCATAATAACACCAATACCCACACACAAAGGGCGACTGGAAAAAAGGGAAAAAAACGAGAAACAAAACAAAAACAAAGGGGCAGTAAAACCATTTGCATACTTTTGTATGTATGTATGTATGTGTATATGGGGGCGTGTAAACAGCCCCTTTTTTTTGTGTTATTATTGTTTCATATTTCTCTCGGTGCTGCGTTTCTTTTGTTTGCACGATGTGTGTGGCTCTGTGTGGAAACCAATTTTAAATTTGTTGCCACTTTGGTCGAGTTACGGAGCATACTTTTTGGCGCTTCAGCGTGGAGGATCCCCGCCTCCGCCACCCTGTGCGATAGGGTTTCTTTATGCATAATTTGATAGGGGCCGCCAGACAATATGCGACTGTACAATGTGCGAGAGCCTATTCTCACCTGTCTAATTTTGTCCACGGACGTGGATGTGAGTGTGGATAAACCACCCAAAGTGGGTAGTCTGTTGGCAGACCCTCATGCCCTTATAGTTTATTGCCTTTTGTCAAGCGATGCATAGTTGGATTCCACAATTTAAGTACCCTGTAGAAAAGTTTATGGGTGGGTACAAAACTCAATTAGAATTCATTGCAATAAAAGAAAAATGAAGTGTACATGTATTATTATAATAAAAGATATAATAAGACTTGGAAAATAATAAAAAAAAAATTGGAATTTCGGTAAAAAGATATAATATATAACCTTAGGAACTTGTACAATAATTAATACATATAATATTACAAATAAAGTGCTTTCTGTATGTACAATACCTTCTGAATTCGTGGTCCAGCAATTAAAGATGATTCCATTCCGACATATTTAAGCTTTGCCTGTCAGCTGGCATGAGTATTCGGCAGTCGGGAGCGGAATCTCGGCCGAAACCGTTCCCACGACAGCAGCATCTGTTTAAACTGTCAGAAAATACCGACACACACACGGGCTCACACGCACACACACCGACACGGTCTGACACATATTGTCATAAAATTATTCAATGGATATTGTGAGTGCAAAAGTTTTCGGTCCTTTTTTTATTTTTTTTATATTTTTTTTTGGGGGAGATTTCCCATCCCGCCCCTTAGCCCTTTTGCAATCTTTTTGAATAGGATTTTGTAAGCGTTACAAACTGAAGAACGAACAAAAAGGAAAAACATTAAATGGCAATATGAGAAGCTTGCTTTGATATTGGATTTCGGGGCGGGGATCGTCGGTTGCGAATACTAAATTCGAGGGGCGGTCAAAGTTTATGCCAAGCCACCGAAAAAGCCAAAACGTAATTACCAAACCCATGCAACCAACGTCCAGTTCAAGGTCCGTCTCGCTTTGGGATTTGTTTAAAGAACGCAGCTCATTCATTCGGCCCAAGATAAAGTGCTACCAATTAACGCAAAATAAATAAAACTCAACTAATTGTCGGAAAAAAGCAGACCATCGACAAAGGAAAAGCAAAAGAATGGGTGAGTGGAAGAAAGCCAATGTGAATGAGACAGATGCACCGGGAAAAAATAGTGGGGAAGTTAATCAAGTCGGTTACGTTATAACAATTCGATACTAACCACTTCTTAACAATGGTACTTTTAGTGGAACCTATTCTATAGGATAAGATATATCCTATTTTATATAATGTTAACAGTTTCCTAAAAAAAATATTAAACAAATTTTCAAATTGGAGAATTCGGAGTTTGGGGCTTGCTATCTGTGGAAATTAAAAGAGCAGGTTCTTGAAAATGATTTATATAATTATCTAAAAAATTTTATAAATCATTTTTTTGGAGTGCAGACGAGTGGACGTCGCGTGGTTGCGTCCACTTGTCTCCTATGCTTTCCTACTTGTTCCCGGACCTTCTCCTCTTCTTCCTCCACCTTCTGGCCTTTCTTCGTCTTCTTTCTCCGCGACCCTCTGCCTCTTATCCCGGTCTCCGACGACAGTCAACATTTCTGCAACTGCCACAATGTTGTCTTCTTTTCTTGGCTTGGCCCATTTTATTTAGCTCCTTGCTACTCGTTTGCTTTCCCCTGTTTTTCTGCTTTACAATTTTTACTGCCCGAGCATTTGGCGTTTATTTTTCTGTTTTCTGTCCTTTTCGACGTCCCCTGGTCCTGGAAGTCTCCATGATGCTTTGCTGCTTTGCTCATTGTGCAAACTTGGCATTATTGTTTCCTAAGGCCAACAACGAGAAAACACAACGTCAACAGAGGGCAAGCCGGGCTAAGACCGGCGAATTCTGGCCATATTTGGGTGACGGGATGGAAATGGGAATGGAAGTGGGAAGTGGGAAGGGAAACTCCATTCCATTCCACCTTGCCTTATCGCCATTGCTCCTCCGCCTTTGTTGACTATTCGGCGTTTCTCTATTGTTTGCAAATGCGCAAAATTAAAAGCGGGAAAAGCGAAGAAAAGCGCGAACCTGAAGCGCAGTTTTTAAAAGGAAATTTCCCAAGGAGTTCCCCGCCCTCGGCAGTCCGTTATGTTTACATTTTCGCGCATATATTTAATTAGGCTAATTAGGGAACGTGCCCTGGCTTTGGGCAAGGCTTAGAATCCGTAATTTATTCGCCGCATGGCTTACTGCACTTTGAACACAATTAGAGGAATGGCCAAACACATGACAAGGCCAAGGAGAATGGAGAAAGGAGCGAAGAGCGAGGGGAAAGCACCGGCGGCAGCAGAGGAGCCCCAGTGATAAGCATAAGAAATATGAGCACCGGATATAAATTGTGTCAGCGGCAAAATGATAAAAAACCACTTAAAGGCGCAAACAATACGGCCGTCGGGCGGAGGCCGCGAAGAATCCTGCCAGCCGGCACAATGACAAACCGCTCCGCTAACCGCAACTGGGCGGAGGGCCGGGACGGGTGGGGAGGGTAAGGGGGCGTGGCAAGGACCCACAGATAGCGCAGACTGCACGACGACAGCGGAAACAACAAAAGGACACAACTGGCGATGACTGTGCAAAGACGATGTGCTGGTGTGTGGGTCACTAGAAAGGGGACACTGGAAGAAAAGTTTATGGAAGATACTTTATATTTGATTTAAATTTAATACGTTTTTCCTGGTTCAACAGGTCGAATACGCAATATCGGCCTCAACCGCTCCAATTGAAAATTATTTGTCATTGGTGGCGATTCAAATTAATATTATTGTGTTAAATGTTTGCAAACAAGGCAATACATTTAAATCTAAATTATATGTACATAATTCGAACTGTTCAACTATTTCAATGCGCAATATTATGTCATTCTATAAATCATCCATAAATTGCACTTATTTCCACACATAATTCTTTCATGTATGAATGCTAAGATGATTGATTTACTCCCTTATGACAAAAGGAGATACATTTAAATATATAACTAGAATATAGGTTTACTCGGCAACAAATATTTTACTTTATTTCAATATTTTCTTACTTATTCAATAGCCACATTATTAATGGAGCTGTTAATTTTTCCAAAAAAATTATACCAACTAAATTTACATTTAAATTTAATTCTTAAATAATTTTTCGGAATATCAACACCTAAAAAAAATCGATATGAAACATACATAGATCAATTTAACATTATTTAAGATCAATTTGAATTTGATATGTGGCCAGGTAAATTTGACATTTAAAATTGATATGGGTTTTGCAAGACCTGAAATTTACATATCAATTTTACGGTTAGTTGCTTTTTTTTGTGTGTCCAGTAGACTTATTTAAAACTCTAAGACTTTAACATTTTAAAATACATTTTTGGACTGATTAAAAAAAAAAAACAAAGTTTTGATCCTTACAATAGAAATACATTGTTTTCAGGTGGAACATATTTTTTGGAGTGTCTTGAAAAGAATTGTGGGAAAGCTTTGCCACCGCCAAGTCACTTACGGCGTGTCGCTGGGGCATCCGGAGTGGTGGTACAAGGGGCAGCTGAGGGGGCGGGGGCGTGGCAACCTACCCTCCAGAACGTCCAAAGTCCTCAGACGGACATTAACAAATACAATAAAAGCGCCAAAGATAGCACGTCAGGCTTTTTAATGCGCAAAATTGCAAACGTTTGCTGGGTCTGTGCTGGGCTGCGAAAATAATGCGAAACGGAAGAAATTAGTTGCGTGCAAATTTATGCTCGGGGTTCGTTTTGTCGACCCCTCGCTCCGCGGGTCATCGGGCACAGGAAAAGGGTCATTTCGTAGACGCGTGAAAATTCTGGCCCAGGCCACTTTCGAGCGTGTCGTTTTTTACAATTTTCCATTCAATATTTATGGTTTGCACGAGAAATAACAGCCCAAGCCGGTCCAATAAGTTGCTGGCTTTATTCAGTGGGCTCTCTTGAGGCTTTAAAGTAGACTTTATAGAAAGCATGCCACCTTGTGTGCTACTATGTTTTCAGTTTTCCAGAGTTCTAGAGAGTGTTCTAGCTTTTCCCGTTCGTTCTGTGCCTTCATTTCATTTCATTTTTTATGACTACTTAGCATTTTCCTAGAGATCCATACATATATGTGAGATTGTGTCAGGTTAACGGCTTCATTCTGATTCCACTTTTTTATGTTTGAGGTTTTGGCCAAGCTAAAGAGTATTTTCCGAAGAAAGCCGATCCATTTTGTATGTTTAAAACATAAGGTCAAGCCCCGAGGTCACAGTCCGTGAAAACTTTCGCATCGCATTAATATTTACGACCTTGGCTGCGACATCTGAAATGCTCTGGGAGGCAATCGCTGACACAACTTATCGTCAATATTTTGGTTTTACTTCCCCTTACTCACTCGCTTTTTTTTCATTTCCCCTGCGGCCGTTAGATAGAGATAACGAAGGAGGAACTACTTAGGCAACTTTTAACATTTCCCACCCTGTTTCTCCCTTTGCAGCTTCGATGTCCGGGGACGGCCCTTCGAGAAGGCCCTCTACTGGTCGGACACCAACTCATTTGGGCCACGTGCGTATTTCGTTACCGGACAGCAGCCGGCCAAGTTATCGGTGGACAACATTCAGCTGGATGACGAGGGCGTAAGTGGCTCAAGCTGGACCATTACCAGCCGAAAAATGCGCTATGTTATTGTGTATTTTTTATTGGATTCCCTCAACAGGTTTACCGCTGCCGCGTCGACTTTCAGAACTCGCCCACGCGTAATCATAGAATTAACTTAACGGTTATTGGTGAGTACCCGAAAGGCAGTGCAGCACCATTAAAGGAAGCTCTGCGCCTCCCACTATCACAAAAACACTCTGAGAAATGTTTCTGCAGATAAGAAGAACTACCTTTTTATTGTCAGGGAATAACTAAACAGAAAAGATCAATATTCTTACCCAAGTTTAACATTATAAAATAATTAGGGATAGTGCATAGCGTATATTCAAAATTAAAACCAAATACTAATACTTGAATTTAATAATTTACTAAAATATTACATATACTATTTGAATTTAAGAACATGATAATAACTAAAGTTTACCCAATCTATTATTAGGAAAACATTCTAGTATCTATAAGTAGTAGTCCTTACTTATAGTCACTAGAATGTTGTTCCTAATAATAGATTGACCTTTAACTTTAAACACCTGAACCCACTTTTTCTTAGTGCATCCCTTTTATAACGACTGTCCCGTCTTTTCCGCTCTTCCTGCAGTTCCTCCGCATCAAATACTCGTGTACGATGCCTCCGGTCGCGATGTTGCCGGAGCTGTGGGTCCATTGCTCGAGGGCGATAATATTGTGTTGACATGTGAAGTGCGTGGCGGTAAGTAAATCATGATAAACGACACCAACGCATACACGTACCCTCTGCCACATAAATGTGGCACTCAGACAAAAGGCTATCAAGCTGGGGAGGTCGGCACAAAAACGCAACTGATTCTACTTTCGCACACAGAGAAAAAGTATAATTTGTATCTAAAGGAGGATATTGAATTTCAAAGTATTAATAAGTAAAGAGAGTAAACCCGAACAGTCTTACAATTATGAATATCCTTCTTTAAAATACAAAAACCACCCTTTCTTAAAAATGAACCACTATAAGTGGCTGTTTCTAAAGAAGTGTAACTTGGTAGGTGACCCCGGAACGACATACTAATTTTTCTCCGTGCAATCTTTAGTGAGAGATTCAGTTTCAGCCTCGTTCGCATCTCCTACCATCCCACCACCCTGCCAGTCTATTTAAAGAATTAAAGATGAAAAGCCCCAGATAGGCCCCAGCCGTGACCGAGTCTGCTGGTTCGAGTGGGGGACAGGGACAGGGACAGGGCCAGGCCGGCTAAGTCATCGTAAATAATAAAAATAAATGTATGTCAAAGTCTGCGGTGACATTGCCGCTCCACAGACGCCACCAGGACGTCGTCTATGGAGGAGGATCCCCCTGCGTCTGCGGCCGCTGTCATTGCCAGTTTGCTTTTAAGGCAAAATGCAACAATTTCGAGCGTCTGGCGTGCTTTTGTCGTGCACGGCCCATCCATTGGCCAAGCTATGACCTGTAGGCATATGCGGCATCGTAAATCTTTAAAGAGGTCCCCAAGGTGAAAGGAAAAGCACCCCCGCCCCATCGACCGCATCCACTAAACTTTTCACTCGCCTTTTTCTGCTTTTCTGCTGGCAAGTGTGAAAAATTGTTGTACAAGTTGCTCGCTTCGCTGGCTTGCCTTGAGGGGTTCTCCTTGCATGACTGAACCCCATGGATACGAACCGAACCGAACACAACCCAACGGAACTGGCGATGGCGACGAATGCCCGACATCAGCATTATAAATCATTAACTTTTCTGACAACAATATTTTCGGCGCTCACCCCAGACATTTTCCATGTCAACTAGCAACGCGATTTGCGAGCTGCTTTCTTCTCTGGCCATACTAAATGGGTTTTGGCAGAGCTTAAGGTCGAAAATGCAGCTGATGGTGTACAAGTTGTTAGCTTGAAGCTCGCCAAAGTTTTTAAGTCCATTTGATAGTGGAATTAGTTGATTATTACAGACAGCCAGTGGATACAGTTCATTGAACTGCTTGCAAAGTGGCCGATATTCAAGAGCTCTGTTGTCCTTAGCTTGATTTTAAACAGATCGGTCACTCTTTAAATGATTTGTGCCTTTCAATTCCGACTGCAGAACTAAATGTTCTAATGGGAAAACCGAATTTGCCTGCTCTAGCCAACTTTCCTTTTTGTATTCCGAGTACCAAAGCGGAATCCTGAAGGACCTTCTTTAAGCCTGTTCTTGAACTTTATCAAGCTCCAAAGGCCGAAGTAGTGGCCCAATTTCGACTGAAGGATTCCGGGCTTTGTGCAACCCACTCTTGGCAAATGCTAGCTCATTATTCGCCTCACCTCTCGAATGGCAGCCGGTGTTTGGTGATTCCTGGGCTGCTGTCACCGCCGCCTGCAGTGCTCCTGTTCACGTGCAGCGCTCTCCTGCCAAAGGATTCATCCTGCGCCTTGGCATTTCGCCTCTTGGTTTGCTTTGGCAGCGTTGCCTCACGTCGCCGCTTTGACTAACCGCATGTGAATGAGCTAAACAGCCAGCGGCCCGGGCTTAGAGGGGGTGGTGTTGGTGCCAAGGGGGGGGCGGTACCCTTCCATGTAAAACTGCGACGACGACGTCGACAACATTCGCTTTTGACACCTGCTGAGCGACACGCTTCTTGGCAGGTGGCATTGCCTCTGATTTGTATGCAACATTTTCCGCACCGCCCCAGAGTTTCCACCCTTTGCACTTAGGGAAATTGCTTTCACTAAAACTGAGATAAAAGATAGGTAATTCAGGTCATTCAAAATATCAAAAATAGAATTAGCTTAGGACGAATATTAAACGATTTAGTTAAAACTTTAAATTTATTAAAAATTAAATGAATTAGAGTTACTAAAACTTAATGCTTAATATACTATTTTACTATTTATATTGTCCAAAGATTTGTAATTCCCTATCATATACCGCATTTTATTCCAGTGCATGGGCTGGCTCCTTGAAAGACCGCAATGCAAGCTCGTATTTCATTTGGCACCCTCGGAGGTCTCGGAGGTCTCAAAGCCAAATTAACTAATATCGCAATTTCAGCGCCACATGGCGTCGACAGGGCGATGGTGAGGTATTCGCCCGGCGAACGGTGGGTGCTCGCATCCTGATTAAAGCTAATGCAAATCCTGACGCCATTTTTATGGCCAGCCACTAATCATAGCCCCCAGGCACAATAAACGCCAAATGCCAAATTGCTTTATCAAGTTTATTAACTTCGACTAATAGCAATTAATACCGGCAATAAAAAGCTAATCTAGGCAGGCCCCCATAAAAGCGCCGGGGTTATCCATTGTGTCCGGTTCCAGTTGAGTTCAGTTCCGCAGTCCTTTGCATATTTGCCCCCCGACTCCTTTAGAGCATTGTCCACTGGAGCAATTGTCAACAAGCGTAAGTATGGCTTAGCAAATGGCAAACGCGCTGTCTTCATTACACAAAGGAAGTGGGTGGTGGGTGAGAACGAGAACGAGAAGGAGAATGAGAAAGAAAGTGCCGAGAGTTGGGGGAGGTGAAAGCCAGCTAAATGCCGCAGGGAAACTGTTATTTGTCTATTATCCCTGCATTCCCATCCCAACTTTACGCGTGTGTGCGTGTGTCCTCGCTAGCTTATTGTCGCCGAGTATCCTTTGCAATCAGCCAGCATTCTGCCATTCTCCCATTCTGGCATTCTGGCAGTAAATTCCCAAGTCCACACTCCAGCTATCAGCTACTTTCGCCCTTCAATCTCCCATCTCCAATCTCCAGCCCCCGAAAAACCCAATCCCAAACCCAATGCCCAGCTGCTTGTTGCTATTGTTGCTCATTTCCGCCGCATTCACTTGGCTCACTTAATGGCCCAAACCAAACCCAATGGCTATGCCAAAGGCGGGCAGTTGGGGCCCAGGCTTTGGGCACTTAAACGGATTAAAAATATTTTCGTACATTTGATATGTGAGCGAGGGAAATGCCTTTCCCTACCACTTTCTCCGAGCATTGAGCGATGGCAGCAGAGCGAAAAAGTGATTGCAGAATTTCAATTGAAATGCCGGGCTGCAGATTCGGAAAACTGCATCGAGAACTCCCCCAGCTCGGGAGAGCTGAATTAGTCAATCGAACATATGGCCAAGTCATATTTTATTAATTTAATATTTGTACTCATTGGGTAAATTGGGACAGGTAGCGATGGGTTTTAAAATGAAATTGAGTGAGTGAGTGGATCCATCTTCCTTTAAGCATACATACGTCATCCTGGTGGTCTACTCGGATTAACATTTTTAATTGGAGTAACTTCTGTGAGTACTCAACAAAAGGGTTTGCTTGCTTGATTAAATCAATACGACTTAAATGAAATAGGAATATTCTCTGATTTGTTTTTAAATTTTCCCAATATTAAACGTTGAAAAGGGTTCATAACAGAAGCATATAAAATATATCGTTTCATAGGCCAAAACTAAATTATACCCTCTTTAGAGGCAGTGATATTGGACCGATTCTGTAATTCACTTTTAATTATTGTCTAATATGTATTTAAATATTTATACATACTTTGATAAAGCCCATGGCTTTGTGATGCACTAATCAGCTTTGCCCACGCCACCAAATGTATCAAAATGTGCCTTTTATCCGCTCTCCCCTTGTGTCAGTATTGTTTTTCACTCGGGGTCATCAGCGTGTCCCCAAAAACTTTCCGCATCCCTCCCTTTGGCTCCCCAACCGACTAATTCAATATTCACGCTTATGCGTTTGCTGGGAGACCCATGGCCTTTTTCGACCATCCATCCATCCCGCCATCTCGTCCATCCCGGCCATCCAGTGCCCCAACTTTGCTAGTTAAGCTGGCTAAGCCTTTTTTAAAAGCCTTGGGTACACACTGCTAAATGCGCATTATCATTAAAATGTTGAAAGTTTCCTTCATTTTTTTTCGGTCATAAATTTTCGAACGCGGCTCTGTGGTCACGCCGCTTCCGTTAGAAAACCACCTCGGGAAAACTCTCTCTAGACGGGCGGGTTAATAATGCATGAGTGGAAAAGTTTGCTGCCAGCGAAAAACAGTTGGCACGAAATTTAAAATTAATTTATGCATTAAACATTAATTTAAATTTGAATTTGGATTGCGAGGGTACGGCAGAATTGTTTCCCTTTGTGCTGCTATCATAAAATCCATTACACACGATTGTTTCTGAATTCGTTGCTCCTTTATCACCAACCATTAATTTTTGCAACTCGCAATTATTATCTATAGGAGAATAGAGAAATTTTATCGCTTAAATTTTAAAGCTATTAAAAACATGCAATATAACTGCAATGATTATGTATAAGTATATTTTTGGCGAAAGCAATCTATATTTATGATATCAGTTAATTATATAATAATGTAGTACAATTCCTACAAAATTGCAAATTAATTTTGAGAAATTCGAAAATATTTTAACATTTCTAAAAACAAATTGCATAAATTTTTGCTTTATTTTGACATTAATTTTCGGAGTTTTTTGACATTTTGTCAAAAATTATTTTCAACATTTTTAATCAAATTTTAAAAAAAATCAAACGACTATTTTTAAATAGCTATCATTGCAAGGATATCGAAATTAATTAATAGTACGAAAACAGCTACAATTTTTTTTTAGCATACATGATAATAATACTCAACTCCCCATTTTCTTAATACTTCTGAGAGTAATTTAAATTTCGGCTGGCCGAAGTTAGCTGCCTTTCTTGTTTAAATTAAAAGCAATAACATCTTGCAGGGCATATAAATATTTAATTAAATGCGAAATTTAAGTTCGAGTCAGTTTTGTCAGCAAAATTCATAAAGGCATAGGTTGCCTTAGGTTATTATACATATTATTATACATATATCAAAAAATTAATAAAGGCATAGGTTGCCTTAGGTTATTATACATATTATTATACATATATCAATTGTAAAAATCTGTAAATAATTTGTATTGCATTAAAACAACCCAAATATACCCTGGGCTATTCTGGTTTGGACATCGCACACTTTACCTTCAATTTCAGTTAAATAGTTCATCTCGATGGTGTGTATAATTATTGTGATTTTTCCTATTCCATCAACAGGTCGACCGGAGCCGACGGTCACCTGGCTGAACGGGACGCGCGCCTTGGAGGCGGGCAGTGGGGTCTCCATGGGCCGCCATGTGACGGTCAACCGCCTGGAGGTGGCTCAAATCTCGCGCTCCGCCCTGAACAACACGTACCGCTGTCAGGCTTCCAACACGAAGCTGGTGGCGCCCGTGGAGCGCAGCATTCGCATCGAAATGTTACGTGAGTGGACGCAACGAGCAGTCAATATTGCCAGTCACGCCTAATCCCCTTAAACCTTAAACACCCACAGTCAAACCCACATCAGTCAATTTAACCAATAAGTTGAAGGTCTTCGCCTCGAACACGCAGTACAATCTCACCTGCATTGTGGCCGGTTCGGTGCCGGACACGGAAATCAAATGGACGCAGAATAATCGGCCCTTCAAACGTGGCCAGGTAAGCTCTCCAGCGTCTCTAACTCAATCTTGGCCTGGCGAAAGCCCTATTTATGAATTTCCTCCGGTGGATCTGGCCAGCGGGCACTTTTCTAATCGATTTCACTTCATCTCTCCACCCACCCAGCTGTCAACGAGCCAGGGCAATGGCAGAGTCATATCCACATTGACATTTTATCCGCAGCCCGAGGACGACGGCACGATGCTCAAGTGCGAGGGCTCCAACCCACGGCTGCAGAACTCGGCCATCGAGGACTCGCTCATGATGAATGTCATCTGTAAGTGGAACGCTTAATGGGGGCACACTGAAAGAAAATGGCTAAAATAGGGAAAGGTTTTCGTTTTAGTTCAAACAGAAACTTTTTTGTATCATTTCAGTCAGTTAAATATTTATCCTTGTCCGTTATTTGAAATGTATATTCTAAAAAATTTTGTATTTACTCATGCTTTATTACAAAAACACCGAACAGGGACGCGAATTCTTAGGAAATTGCTCAGGGGAGCATTCTACATTCGAATTAATAACCTTTTTTTAGACAACAGCCAACGAAACATTTTTTTCGGAGCGCACACATTCCATAAAAGCGATTAGTATTTCCATAAATGCAGGCAGGGCACAAATCAAAGTCGCCTGTGCAAATAAGTCAAAATTATATGGCATCGAAAGTGGCCCAGTATGAAGCCGTTCGCTTGAATGTCAATATTTATTCCGTTGACTCTTAGCGTGGCCATAAAAAAGCTGGCGAAAAATTGTTGTTGCCTGTTTTGCTTCGTTTCGCATATTTGCTGCAGCGCCAGCGAAATGTCATAAATTTTACTTTATATGATTATCAATTTAAAATCAACAGCAATCGCGACCTTCTACTTTGTCGAAGGGAAACGAAAGCGATTTGGGTTCGTCCCACACCAAAACGTTCCTTCGGGTTAGTTATTTTCGTGTTGTCACTTTGTTTTGCCATGGGTTTTTCCTTTGGATAATCATAAATTTATTGAATTTTAAAGTCACGCATAGATCCCCAGCTATGTATGCGAGATTCAGCCATAAATATTGAATGGCGAGCGCGTAAGCTTCGAACTGAAAGTTGGAGAAAGTTTTTTTCTCTGCCCTTTTGACCCGGTCCAGCGGGAAAATATGAAATTAGAAATACACAAGGATAAAGCTGCTTTAAAGGATTAGCGGCGCTGGCTTAAGCTTTTAATGGCGCGGAGTAGGGCAAATGGACGACTGTGATTCATTTTTCCCCTGGCAGAAAAACATGGTAACTACCTGGATCCAACTGTTCTACGGTTTACAGTCTGGTTAACCCCTTCTCACACATTCAACCCGGCCATAACAGTAACAATTTGTTGCTTTCCCTTTCGCGAGGGCTTCGCTTTCAGCCACCTTCTTCGGCGGGCAATCATGATGCTGTAAAAACGGCAAAAGGGATGGGAAAACACTAAATATTTTATATGATCCATCATTGATATTGGGGCGTTGCTCGCGGCAGCGGAACGATTTTAATTTAAAAATTTCTGTCATACTCATTGGTTAGCCTGTTTGGATCCGGAATGCGGAATCCGTATCGAGGGGGCTCGGTGGTGGTTTATAACGCGATTCCGCCGACGCGCTGTTAACTTTTATGGTCTGCGCAGCGACGTTGTAGATTGATGACGACAACAACGCGCCGTACATTTCGTCGTTTTATTATGCAATAATATTTTTCGATTTTATACTCTATATGGGGCTCCCTGCAGCCTGGCAATTTGAATAAACATATAAGAAAGGCGAGGAGCTCGCAGTGAAATTTCCAAATTAGCGCAGGCAATTAAAATGGGAACCCAACTATTGACACATGGGTCTTTCGCTGCTTTCTAGATCCTCCACAGGTAACCTTGTCGCTGGGCTCCACACTGCGGCCGGATGACATTAAAGAGGGCGACGACGTCTACTTCGAGTGCCACATCAAGTCCAATCCCAAGGAGCATCGCATCATGTGGTCGCATGACGTGAGTTTTGGCCAAAATATAAATGTTTAACTGGCATCAATTAACCGGGTGATTCTCCTTCCTCCACCAGGGCCAACCGGTGACCCAGAATGTGTCCTGGGGCATCATCATCTCCACTCGCTCCCTGGTTCTCCAGCGAGTGGGTCGAGTCCACTCCGGCTTCTACGCCTGTTCCGCAGCCAATGACCGCGGAGAAACCCAGTCAGCTCCGGTCAACTTGAGGATACGATGTAAGTTCCCCAAGTTATTTCACTTTTTAGCTGTGCTTTTCAGATTAACTCCAGAACTTGGTTCCCAAAGTTATTCAACTTTTTAGTAGGATATAAAAAAGAGATGTCACTATAAACAATTCCTTTAATTCTAGATTTAAATTGAAGATTTCTAAAGTTGAACATTGCTTTTACAGATTTATTAATGGTAAAATCAAACTAAAAACAATTCCTTTAATACTAAGTTTAAATAGAAGGTTTCTGAAGTTAAAAATGGCTTATAAAAATATATTAATGGTAAAATTAAAATTCCTACAAAATTAAAGAAGAACCCGTATATATCTTGCGATCGGTGTTAACATGAAAATTGTGTATATAAAAATCCAACTTTGTAATATTTACCAGAAAAAAACCGAAAATTTGCACAAAAATTATGCTGACAGTTGATGTCAGTGGAGCGGAGCATTAAAAATACATATGCATAAATTTATGCGCAAATGGGCACACACCGAGAGAAAATGCGGGAGATGAGTCTCATTTGCACATTTATTTCATGCCATTCCACAGTGGTAATAGTGCTAACTGGGCGGGGCAACGCCCAAATGGAAAAATGGAAAATTGTCAGCCACAATAACAACAACATCGGCTGTGCACTTGACAAAATCGCACAATATCCCACCCCCTCCGCCCACCGAACTCACAGGATGGCCAACAACAATGTCCAAAAACTAAAGTATGCTAAAATGACAGAAAATATTTTGTGCAAAAAGCCGTAATATGCACAATGAAACGGATCTATATTGTGCCGCTCCTCTGTCATCCGCTTACATCGCCGCACACCGTATAGAATATATATGAAATATGTAAACTATATGTTTAATATATGTGTAGCTTTGTGCGTGAGTGCATTTTGAGTTTGTGTTTTATCAAACAAACGACACGTCTTCACGAATTTTTACTGGTCGAAACTCAAAAATTAGTTTGCACACATTTTTACACCGGAAATATGATTGATACTCTATATCGCGTGTTGTAGAATACCTGAGATTTCATTTTATAACCTATCTAATTCGCTATATCGCGCGCTGTTTTATAGTTTACATTCTATATATTTCTATATTTCTATATATACAACATAGCTGCAAATAAAAGAGAGCTCGAGTCAGTGCTTTTGGCAGTTTCCTAATTAAAACTAAATTTCTAAGCCCTGCCATCACCTAAATTTAGTAAGAGCTCTTCGAGGCATATCAAACTTCGGCTTCTCTGAACAATCCAATTATTTACTGTGTTTATTACTGTGTTTATACGATGCCGAATTCACGCTATCATTTCACGCTTTCGGCCGATTCGTGCTTGTATAAACGCCATTTCGTGAATTCGGCAACACACGAAAGTTGACTATGATTTCAGCCTCAAAGCGTGATTTGGTGATAAGCAGCTCTGGTAACTCTGTTAAAAATTATCAACGTTGCCAGATCGCTAGAAATTTAATGCCCTTCGTAGGCTATTTCTCCACTCAGAGCTATTAAAGGTTAAAAATTATCACTTATTTTTACCGGTCCGGCATCCCTATCAGCTGAGAGTGAACAAAAGCATGAATTCTCTGCTGTCGTATAAACAGGGGTTATTTCTATTTCGCGCTTTCAAGAAATCGTGATTGCTATCGTATAAACATAGTATATACGATGCCGAATTCACGCTATCATTTCACGCTTTCGGCCGATTCGTGCTTGTATAAACGCCATTTCGTGAATTCGGCAACACACGAAAGTTGACTATGATTTCAGCCTCAAAGCGTGATTTGGTGATAAGCAGCTCTGGTAACTCTGTTAAAAATTATCAACGTTGCCAGATCGCTATAAATTTAAAGCCCTTCGTAGGCTATTTCTCCACTCAGAGCTATTAAAGGTTAAAAATGATCACTTATTTTTACCGGTCCGGCATCCCTATCAGCTGAGAGTGAACAAAAGCATGAATTCTCTGCTGTCGTATAAACAGGGGTTATTTCTATTTCGCGCTTTCAAGAAATCGTGATTGCTATCGTATAAACATAGTAATTGTTATTTATATAAAATAAAATAGCTCCTTGGGGTAAATTTTGCCCATTTCTTTAACAATTAAGTGGAGGGAAATAAATGAAAAGGGGTACACTCAAAAACCACATGAAGAGTAGTTTGCAATAGCTGGTTAAATCATAGAGGCGGCCATTTCTTCCCCAATAAAACTTTATTTAAGGCCATTCCACATTCCACATTAAGTGTGCTAGAATATTCTACACCTGTCATAGTTCCCAGGGCTCTGTCCCACTTAATTGACACTTTTGTGGAATCCCCAGCCATTTTAATGGACTCCAATTACCATCGGAGTCAAACAGGCTGCTGCTCCTGGATAACAAAACCCGGGCCGCAAGTGTAAACTGAAACCAAACAAGTGATAACTCAATTGATTTCTAATTGTCACAGCTCTGACTTGATGTGAACTTCTATTATTCGTAGGCAAACTAACTGGCAGTAGTAGTGGAGTGGCATGGGCTCTTTCACACTTTCAGGGCCAAAAGTGTATGTAATTATAATTTGTGGACAACACAAAAATAAATGACCGATAAACGCCGCTCGGAGCCTTTGTGTGTGCACATATTGAAAATGTCTCAATTACCGCTATAGAGCATTTACTTCCGACTGTATTTCTAAATAATTAATGATGCTTAAATACCAAACAGCATTTGTGTGGGGTGACCGGGATGGTGTGTTTGTGTTTGCTTTTGTGTTTGCCTGTGCATAAATATGCATATGCTTTCATAAAGTAACCCTCCAAAAGTTTAGCCCCCGAACTTAACGTGTCAGCTGGGGGCGGTTCGCCGGGTGGGTAATAAAAATGAATGATCTGCTTTTATTATCGAAACTCACAGTCATTATTAAACCATTTATAATTATGGAAAAGGTCAGGCAGAGTGGGTCAGTCAGGTGGGTCAGGCGAGTGCACACACATTCAGCAGGTGCGCCGGGGGGAAATTCAATTTTTATTTTGCATATTTAATGCAACAAAGAAGCGTGGCAGTCCCACATGCAAACAAGGCAGGTTAACGAATATTATTTAATTAATTGCCCGGTTAAATGAATATTTTGATGCCATTTAAGCCTGAATTTGCATCGTTAGTTTATTAAACTAAAAAAAAATGCAATTTTCTACGATTTGTCCGCTCGGCTGCACAGATTCCAAATTTAATTGGTTGGGATTTCAAGCATCAACATTATTTAAATTTAAAAATGGAAAGTGGTGGAAAAAAATGTCTCTTTAAACGCCTATGCCTCCAAGGGTTTAAAAACTTAATTAAAAATTTGTTATTTCAATGATTTTATTTGCCTTAGTCTGTGTATTGAAGAAATGCACTGAACGCACACTGTAATTAGTTTAAAGTTAACCAGCAAATAATGATCATCATGCGAGACAGTTTATGCAATATTATTTAATTAATTTCCCATGCTTGTAAACAGACCGAGTTATGAAGCCAGAAAAACATGTAATTATCCCCGATTTGGGCGCCTCGCTGCACAGCTGCCAAATTGAATTGGTCTGGGACTCCGACCTCCGACCTCCAAACTCAAATAAGTAGCTACAACTGGTGGAGTTCAGTGAAAACAAAATTTACGCAGCATCAGCATGGGGGATATGAAATCGAAAATGAATGAGAAACAACGGGCAACAAAGGCGAAAAAGGAAAATCGAAATGAAAAGCGAAAAAACGAAAAACGAAGACATCAGCAAACGTTTGCATTGCCTTGCCATTATCGTTAACGCTGCCGCATACAGAATTCGGAATTCAGAATACCCAATGCCCAATGTCCGTTACCCTTTTTGATAATTACGATAATTGAAAGTAAATACGAGTACAATGCATAAGGATACACCATACACCGCCACCGACTGCTGTGCAAATACTACGTGGGCTATTTGCACGAGCATCGCGCATACGCCACGTAAACATTTACATACAGATGGGTGGATGGATTGATGGTCGATTGGATACGGAATGGGCTCGGATGGGTTGGGATCAGATAGTGTGGGGGGTTCTTTAGTGTGGGACCACGATTGAGATAAATTGATTTATGGCTGCCAGCAGTTCGCTCATATCTTTGCAGAAATTAATCAGCAAAGGTTAATAATTGACATTCTGCGATTGCGAAATTGACGCCGTCATAAAAGTATTATGAGTGCAAGCAACGGGCTGCTTCATGGGATCGTAAAATGGAGCTATCAACTGCAGCTAGATGTTTATAATAATCCGAAATGGCGTACTTGTGCCGCAGATTCATGGCTTTTCCCAATTTGCATAGCTAGAAATATGGCATGCGCTCGAGTTCATAATTTTCACAAAATTCCGACTGGCTCTGTCGTAGCTTGGCAAACAATGCCGTGGTCTTCCCATCTAATTGGTTTGTGACCATGCGAAGTTCTTGGCCGGAGTTTCCCAGCAAATTGCACCTTGTGCTCCGGGGAATTGGCACTGGCCACATGGCCCAGCCCCGAAATGTGCGAAATGCCAGCGACATCTAGATGAAACCCAAATGAAGAAGGATGCAAAACGGCAAGGACTTCAAGGTGTGGAGAGTAGACTAAAACAGTTGATTGCAGGAAAATAAAGCATCTTTAAATGTCTTCTTTAAGACTTTATTTGACTACCTCTAGCTGGAGTTTAATAACTAAAAGTTTGGGCTCACAGGCAAATAATAAAATAGAGCTGGTGCTGCACAAAATAAATGCTACACATTTCTTTAATCCTTTTTGTATATTATTGTTATAAAACCTTGCTTTTGCTATGCAAATTAAAAATTTTAATTATTTTAGGAACGTTTTTCTAATCCTATCAATCCTAAAATGGCAACTCTATCAACAGATAATTGATTTATACATAGTTTATGCATCACTTTCCTATATCGAGTTCAAATATTTGTGTATAAACTCATTACACGATTTTCTGCTTACGTCGCGACACAAGCTAACTTTTCGAATAATTTTTAATAAAAACCAACAAAAAGTGTTGCGGCTTTGGTAACAAACGCCTTCAGGTGCTTAGAGTGTTGTGTGTTTGGTTGTTGTCTGTTGTTGCTTTGTCGCTGCCCTGTTGTTGGGTTGTTTATGACAGAATTCCGCTGCCACAGGGCAAACAAGGAACAGAATGCCACGCACATCGCACACTTGGCGCAGTTTTCAAAAGTTGCTAGCAAAACTTTTTTTCCTGCGTGGGAATTTCGGGGAGGCGAGGCTACATTTTTGGCATGCCTCGTGTATGACATAAAATTTCAAGTTCAATCGTTTGTAACCAAAAACGCAAAATGAGTTTACTTTGAATAAATCATGAGTCAAGTGGAAGGAGTACTCCACCTTTAAGCTATGACGAAACTTTTGCGGAAATTTTATTCCAAAACTTAAGGACTAGGCTTTAAATATGGATGCAGCTTAATTTTGGGAACATTGCTTTCAGATAGAAACGTGTTATATTAGAAATATTAAATTTCATTATAAATTTAACAAGTAAAAGGATTTATTACACTGCTATCCTGTTGCAAATAAAAATACCAATTGGATATAAATTCTATTTAAATCCCTTTAATACCTTGTAATCATCATGAGAAGTGCAGTAATTTAATACATCTTGTCTAAGAATAAAATTTAAAGATGGCGGGCTTACACTCACACTCATACCTGAGGAAAAAGTGTACGCCAGCTGCTTTGTTTAAATTGAAAATCTGAGCTGTCAATTTGCCCGGCTCACAACCCACCCTCCCTCCGCTCTGTCAGCACAATGTTTGCAATATAAATACTTGATATAGACAGGGGACAATCGGACAATTGCAGCTGCTCATTATTTTGCATTTCGCCCGTCCTCATCCTGCTCGGAATCTAAATTCGATCTCTCAATCGTGTCGCCAACAGATGCGCCCGTCTGCAGCAGCAGCACCATCACCGTGATTGGGGCCTCCCTGGAGGAGGCCGTGCCCATTCCGTGCCGCGTCAACTCGGATCCGCCCGAAATCGACTTCGAATGGACCTTCTCCACCAGCGGCGAGCACTTCGAGGTGCCCTCGGGCCACTACGCCACCATCCAGGACCCCACCATGACCACCACCAGCGATGTCCGGCGCACCGTCGTCGAGTCCAACGAGACGCACTTCGAGAGCTATGGTGAGTGCATACACCTGAAATAAATTCAATATTAAGATTGATCAAAAAAATAAACATAATTTACAATTACAATCATTACAAATAGTAGGTATAACAATGACAACCTTAATTGATATGGTTATTAAAACATCGATAGTGGACACTTAAAGTATACCAAAAATTACAAGTAAAATGTAATTATTTTTCTGAGCGATAGTATCGATTGTGGGCCCAAACCATCGATAGTATCGATAGTGCTATCGATTTTTTTTACCAACCCTATGAATTGATGTTAAATAACAATTTCAATCTTTTATAAGAAAAGGATCATCAAGAATTATCTTTTAATGGGTTACTTTTCTTTTCTTAAGGTATACCAAAATTACATTTAAAATGTAATTATTTTTCTGAGCGATAGTATCGATTGTGGGCCCAAACCATCGATGTTTCCTAAATTTGCAAACCATCGATAGTATCTATAGTGCTATCGATTTTTTTACCAACCCTATGAATTGATGTTAAATAACAATTTCAATCTTTTATAAGAAAAGGATCATCAAGAATTATCTTTTAATGGTTTAATAGTAACAGGACAGACGATTTAAAAATAATATTCAGTACTACTATTATTTTCATAACAGAGAGATTATTGCATTTTGAAGAACGACTCTTCGCCGTGTATTTCTTATAGTCCACAGACCATAGTTGCTGCCGTCTCTTGGCGACCTTAGAGCAAGCCTATGGTGCAAATGCAATGGAGAGGCATTTGCATGTGCTTGCGCTTGAGCAGGCATTAGAAATTAACATTTCGCAGAGGCCTAAGTTCGCCCAGAGGTGGCAAACACCTATATAACTGAACAATAGAGGTGGGCGGCTGTGTAGAGCAGACTTTTATCAATATCATGCACATACTCGCACCGCACGGTCGCAAATTGGATTATCTGCTGCCGTCCCAGTTGGCTTGACTGAGCTGCTCGGGCGAGCAGAACTTATTTCATTTAACTTTGCCGAAAAGGGCAATTTAATAAGCGCCGAAACTGAATTGCAATTTACACCTGAATTCTGTATACTCCGTTCTATTCGATTCGCCCGCAGTGGAGACCGTCAGCGAACTGATCTACACGCCCAAAGGAGAGCGGGACTACGGGACTTTGGCCTGTTACGGCCGGAATGCCATTGGAAAGCAGTCTGAGCCGTGTGTGTTCCAGGTGGTGCCAGCAGGTAAAATTATTATTTTAAATCATTATCAACATTTTAATTTTTATCTAAATCCCCAAACGAGGGTAAACTAAGTTTTAATTGGGCTCTTCAGGTGGTTTTACTGTACTTTTTAAACGAGATTTCTGCAACTTAATATGTATGCTTTGAATGTTGTTTGCCATTGATTGGTTTCGCTTACTCGATCATTGTAGCCAAGCCGGGTGCCCTGCGAAACTGTACACTCCGGCCGTATGTGGTGACCTCCGCCTCGCTGAACTCATCGAATCAGACGACAATGCATGCCAATCAAATGCTGCCCACACAATACGGCAGACACGAGTCGAATTACCCGCACATGGAGTACGTACGTGAGCGCCATAACAGCAGTGGCAGCAACAAGGCGAATGCGAATGCGAATGCGACTGCCCGGAACAATGTGGCCAATAAAAATATGGGGGGCAAAACAAGTGCTGGCCAGGCCAAATCTAATAATAAGCAGCTCAGTCAGCAGCAATTGCAGCGCCTCAAGAAGCGGACATCATTCACACCGTCGCAGACATTGGCAGCCATCGAGCGGCAGCGGCAAAAGAAGCAGCAGCAACACCAGCAACAGCAGCAACATCAGCAGTCACAGCAGCAACACCAAGCCACTGCCGGCAAGTCCGGTGGCGATAGCAAACCTGATGGATCGCCGGCCAAGTCGCCAAAGCAGCGAGTGCGGCGTGCCAGCCAAATCCCGCAGAGACGGGAGCAACATCAGCTGGATGCAGCATCAATAACCAGCCAGCGGAAGCCGGCAGAATCAAATTTATCAATGTCACATGTAGGCAAAGGCAGCAGCAGCAGCAGCAGCAGTAGAAGCAGCAACATCAACAGCAACAGGAACAGTAACAATGGCAAACTGCCAGCAAAGTATTTTAATAAGCGACAGAAAAACATGCACAAACAGAAGCAGCTAGAGGAACAGCAACAGCAGAAGGAAACAAACGAGCACAACGGCAATATAATCCATCATTATGCAACTTCGAGTTCGAGGAGAAGAAAACGGCTGGCAGCAAATGACATCTTGGCAACTGTGGCGGCAGCAGCCACATCGGCATCATTATCATCCTCCTCGGCATCCACCTCATTGGCAGCCACTGCCACCGTGGCGGTGGAAATCGAGCAGGATGTTGCTTCCGCCAGCAGCAGCAACAATAAGAGGTCTCGCAAATCCCTAACCATCCTTGACAAACAGCAGCAGCAGAAGCCAAAGCAGCCAAAGCAGACGAAGCAGCAGCAACAGTTGCTGCCGCCGAATGCCCCGCAAATAAGCAACCAGCCGGTAGCAGCAATTAGCGGCAACAATGCCAAGGAAACAGCAGCAACATCGGCCCAGGTTGCAGTTGCAGCGGGAGTCAAGGACAAGACGTCCTCCAAGGAAGACTCCGCTGACAACGACGAGGACGAAAACGAAAATGACGACGACGACGATGATGATGATGATGGGGCAGAGATGGATGCTGAAACTGAGACTAATGACGACGAGGAGGTCGAGAACGGAGGGGCAGGGGACCACGATGACGACGCAGACCTGGATGAAGACGTTGCCCAGCTGCCCACCGATGCCGATTACTTGGCCGACGGTCCTGTGCCCAGCGACTTGGAGGAGTACGAGACCGTGGAGGAGGTGGATGGGCAGCCGAAGCACGTGCACATGCTGTCCCTGGAGGAGCAACTGGATCTGGAGTCGCTGGAGGACAATGTCGAGGAGGAGGAGGCTGGCGATGACGATGGCGAGGTCGATGATATGTACAATGTTAGCGATGATGACTTTGTGGCCAGCGTGGCCCTCTCCACATCCGACACCACGGCCACAACCAGCGTCGTTCAAAGGACAACAGAAGGACCTCACATCCAGGACAAAGCCACCGAGTCCGCCGCTGAATGGCAGCTACCTCATTTCGACTACTCACGCATGGAGTACAGCTTCAGCAACGGAGTCGTCACCCAGAGTTTGCTGGGCGGATCGGGGGCAGGGGCTGGAGGCGGAAGCGGACACGACGGCTTTGCGGGCGGCGGAACCATAAATTTCGACAACTACGACAACATCATCTACTCCACGATGGAGCTGGAGTGCATGCCCGGCTACGATGGCGGCCTGCAGCAGCAGTTCTTCTTGGAAGCCTACGATTCGAAGACCAAGAAACTGAGGCTCAACATGAGCAGCACCTATGTTGATGTGCCGGTGTTCCGGATCGACCTATCAGGTAAGTCTGTTTCTTTATTTATGGCTTTACGGTTGAGCTATCATGTTAGATAAAAAATCGTTTGCTGAGAATGTATTAGGTATATGACACTTCTTTTAGAAACAAAGCTGGTATTTTTTAGGTACCGTTAAATAAATTATTTCAAAAGCCTTCGATAAGCAAAAATTTTTTCTTTCTTGTTGAGCTTTAGTTATTTTACGAAGAACAATAAATTAACTTAAACTTATTTAACTTAGGCCTGATTCTGCAACGTATTACATATTTGTGTTCTGTTTCAATGTGGTTTTGGAAATTTTGATAATGTTGTTTCCAAACTACACAGTAAAACATATTCGGTATAAAATAGGGTCATTCATGCGCGGATCTACGGGGTTGATATGGGTGAAAAATAAAAGGACTTTTGGTATTCAAAAAGTATGCAACAAAAAATTGTTCTGATATCACCCCCTCTCCCCCCAACAAAATCCTAGATCCGCAACTGGAATCATTTCTACCTTTTTTTCATATCAATAAAAAGCCGATATGATTAATGTCAAATTTATGATTGAAACATATCAATTTGATATTTCATCATTTCATAAAAGTTATAGAAATATTGATTTAAAATAAGAAATATTATTATAAAATGTATATGAATAAGTTGATCTTTAAAAAATATTAAATAAACCTGCATATATCAATCTGACCTTTTGTCAATTTTTTTTCTGTATACGCTAGATTTGACTTGAAACTAAATTGCAACCTACAGTTTTCTGTGCGTTTAGAATTTAAATCAAACAAATGTCCTTGTCCGATTCCTGGGAACTTAAAATCTCCACGAACACCACTTGTTTCAGTAGTCCGTTAAACGGGCCACTCAATTTCTTGGCCTTTAATGGTTCCGGGGAAATCCAATATTTCCGCAGATTCTCACAGCCCCAGAGCCATGTTTTATTACACGATGCTTATGTATTATTATATTTAAATGAGGTTGGCTTAGAAATCACGAGGCCCAGGGTGTTGGCGGTACAATATTTACAGTGCTGTGCGAAAGCCGCAAACTAAAGACTTGACTTTTATGCGGCCAGCAACAAGGAGCAACAACAACAACAACAGCAGCAGCAGCAGCAACAACAGGGCAAACAGTAAAAACAAAAACAAATCAAAGTAACAAACTGAGCAAAAAGTTGAGCTGGCGAAATTGCGCGTTGCCTTCAAGACAAGGAGAAAATCCTGCGGCTGGGAAGAGGAATAGCTGCAGTGAGCGAAAATATTTGCAACACAGTTTTAAATTTTTTTTAAATATTAATATGGTCCTTTGATGCTATTCATGAGAATTAAATTGCCTTTATTGGTATTAAATAAAATTACAAAATCATTTCTCAGAGACTTATAGTTTTTAAATAGTTAACATCCCCCAAAAAATTGTCTAAATCATTTTTTCCTTAAAATGTATTTAATTGATGAATTTAGTTTATTTTGCGTTTTTGTGATATTTTTCTAAATTGTTATTTTTTTTTTAAGATTTTAACCTATGGCCAAACATCATTTTTTTTCTGTGTAGGTAGCCAGCCAGCACTACGCAGATTAATTAGTTGAGGCTGCCAGGACCTCAAACTCCCCCACTTTCTTGTCCCTGAACCGTTGCTGGCACATGCTGTTGCCTGTTTTGTTGTAATGAATTTTAGCTAGTCAGCAAAACTTTTATGCCAATGGCGTTTTGAGGTGGGGAATTGGATGAAATAGAATGCTGCCGAGATGTGCGGGGGGATGGGATGACTTGGGGGCGTGGTTGGCCACGAGGCAGAAGAAAATTCGAATCGAGCTGTTGAAAAAGCAAGATTTATTATGGGGGTTAACAGGGAGCCGAAAATTATAATATTACATTTGATTCTGCGGGTATGAGCCGAGTTAATGAGCCACATTTCGGATTATTAAAGTTGGCAACTTGGCAACGGGAGGGATGGCCCGGGATCTGATCCCTGCCCCCCGTGCTGCAGTGGCATCTTTTTCAGCCACCTCCATGGCATATCATCGATGACTCGGGGTTAAGGGGTTTCGGCGATATTTGCAAAGTCAAACGAAGCGTAAAGTCACGATTAGTTAGACAGGCGTGTTAACGACGCTGATGGAGGATTGGGATTGGAGGGGGTAGATCGGGGTGCTTGGGGACTCCCACCAAGTGTTTTTGTTCCTGCGGCCTGCCAATGTATGCGTATTAGTCCTGCCACGCCCCCACCTCTGGCACCACCACCACCCCGGCCGCCCCGCCCCTGTGCAGTAGTTGCCATTTTAATGAGCTGCTATCGGTGCAAGGAGAGCACGAGCACAAACAAAACTTTTGATGCGCGCATTAAGAAAAACCAGAAACACGGAAAAACAGAAAATCGGAAAATCAGAAAACCAGAAAACACCGCGTCAGGGCTGGAGGGAGAACTTTTCATTTTATGCGACCGAAGTTTCGCACCGCTACGTGCTAATTAAATGCCTGTTTGCCTAATGAAGTTTGCACAAAGCACTACAAGTTTTAAATTAATGATCAAAGATGACCTGACCATCCCTGCACTAAAACAAATAAATATATATTTATATTATATTTAGATGCGTATAAAAAGGTTATAGAAAAAATATATAAAATTATTCTACACCCAAAAAAAAGTCGATATGAAACGTAGATCGACATTATGTAATATCAATTTTAACTTGATATGAGTATTTCATGTAAAAACGATATGGGTTTTGCATAAGCAGAAATTTACATGCACATATCGATTTTACGGCGACATGCTTTTTTTTGTGTATATGGAATTCCAAAATAAAATCAAACCATTCGTCATAATTTTGTTAAATATTATTTCAAGAAAAGTGTATAAAAAATAATAGAAGTAAAATAAAAGTACAAATAATTTTGTGTTTAATGCAGTCCACATCGAATTTAAAATATTTAAAAGGTGAAAATTGCTACATTAGGATGTTGTGTATATAATAAAATCTTTAAAATGTTATTTACACACACTTTCCTTCTTATTTCAAATCGCTTTCGGATCTTTCCTGTGAAAGCTACCTAGAAAGCAAACCCTAGAATTTCATAGGCAACAATCTCTGGTTTTCAGGACAATCTTTTTGAGTTAGCAAAGGAGTTAATCACTTTGGCCTTTAGTTAATCACGGGACTAATTAATTTCCTTTCCCCCTGTACCCACACAGATCTGATGCCCATGGACTACTATCCCGATGCCCATCCTGCTCTGCACCTGGTCGTCTACAGCGTCAATCAGAAAGGCCGCTCGGAGCCGATTGTCCTCGAGAATGTGCCCATCAATGAGGCGGACAAGCGTTCAGGTAGGTGTACAAAAAAATGAGGGGAAAACTACTGCAAAGTTTTCCCAGGCAAGAAGATGGAGTTGGGAGGGGAAACTTTCCCTAGACCAGGACCAGAGCATTCATTGCTTTTTAAGCACCATTTCACCTTTAAAAAGTCATTCAAGTATTTGCATATTCCGCTTAACCGTTTTAGTTTCCTTCTTTCATTCATTTCTTTGTTGTGGTTCTTGTTGCTGCCGCTGTTAGTACAATTGCTCTTTTATTTAACGAGTTTTGTTTACGCTGGGGCGACAGTGCAACGCCACTTCCCCCGGCTCATCCCCTGGAATCCCATCCCATCCCTTCACTCCACATCCCTGGCTAGCCAAAGTAGTGACACAAAGATTTCTTATTCATGCTTTGTTATTCAACTTTGACGCTAATTTTCTTTAAAAGTTGTTCCGTTCTTGCGACAATCGAGGTAAAAAGTGTGAAAGTGCTTGTTTTTCGAGAGTGTGTAAGGGGTTGAATAAAGTGGGGGAGTGCACCTGGGAAATTGCAGCCAAACGTTTTTTACACGCAAACAATATTGATAACTCCAAAGTGATTTTTTAAGATTTTAAGATTATTTTAAGATAATTCTCTTTAAGAAAATCCCTTAAAGTATATGAAAATATAGTTATATTTTTAACTTCAATTTTCATTTTGATTAAATAATTTTAAACATCGTATAAGTAAAATCAGTACTTGCCTTCAGTGCATAAATACAAGTAAGGAACAATACTTCTGTGTATCAAATTAAATTATTAACGTTTCAATCTCTGAGTTTTTCGTTAAGAACAACTTGCCCCATGCCGATCGATTTCTTTTGTACCAATTATAATTGGAACCCAATAACATCATAATAATTTAATATGCCTTACATGCAATAATATTGGAGAAATTAACCAACATCAAGCTCTGGGCTTGAGCTGCATAAATTTAATGCTCATATAATTTATTTTCAGAAACGTAATTTAAACAGCTTAACAAAAGTATCAAGGAATTATTCTTCGCCTGCTCAAGACTTCAGTACTATAGATATACAAATTATCAAAATACCTCGACCAGTTTGCTTCTAATAACCATTTAAATCATTTGCATGATTCTCCGGTAAATCCCCAAATTAGTCCAACACTTTTGCAAGGCCGAAATCGATTTGTTTTGAGGACACATTGACAATTGTATTCCCCATCGTTTTGGCATCACCGATACTACGATACTACGGTTAAATTGCATTTGTTGTCCCATATTAAATCAGCCGAATACCATAACGAGCGAATTATGCAGCAGCATCCAAGTATTTATTGCATCAGCAATTCCAATGGCAACACTACCTTACCAGCAGCATTATTAAACGCACCGCACGGAGAGTTATGTATTACTTATGTTCCGAATTCTGTCCGCACTTGGTCAGCCAATAATGTTTATCTGCACAATTGCATATTTGAACGCTCGGGCTGCCAATCGCCATGAACAACAAATCCACTCAATCATCTCCTAATGCGCTCCAGGCACACACAGCCCAGTCCAAGGAGATGGCGATGGAGATGGAGATGGCGATGACGATGACGATGGGATGGGATTTCTCCAGCAGATGGCCGTTGTCCGGAGTGTGCGATAGATTGAATGCTGGCCAACTTATCCGGCGTATTATATCACAGCTCGGTTACGGAACACTGACGGCTCCGATTGCCCCTGTGTGTGGGCGACTTAATTTGGGAACATGCAACGCCCGTAGTTGCAATCCACCTACCATCCAAGTGTCAATATTTGCACCTTGGTAAATCTAAAAGCTTTTCTGCCAACAGCCGAATAAAATCGGTCAGAGGTGCGGGGGTGGAAACATGGGCGGCAGAAACATTTTACAATGGCAACACTTGATGGCACATTAATGTAAATATAATCAATTTCATGTTTTAGCCAAAAAAGCGATGGCAACGTAAAACCCCAACAGAGAAAAGAAATATCTTGTTATGCTAAACTGACACACAGAGATTCCCCAGGAGTTACATTATTCCGCCAGCATACACCCACATGCACAGCGAGAAATCTTCAAAGATTATAAATTCAAGAAATTATTTGTAACTAAAATGTGATCATTTTTGAGTTTATTCCAATTAAACCAATACTTTTTTTAATTTTTCTCTTTAAACTAAAGGTATATTTTACGATTTATTTGGATATTTTTAAGATGGAATCGTTTACTTTTCTAAGAGAGGTTCTTAAACAAAGGACTGGACTGCATAATATTTTTTCCCCGTGCATACACACATCCACTCTGTGGTCGCAAGGTAACAAGGTATCAAAAGCAGCAACGGAAACCGAACAGACACCGGAGCTATAGCTTCTGATACAGCCTCACGTTGAGCTCGGGCCCAAAGCCCAGGCGCACAAAATATAAACGATTACTGTACGACAAGAAAAAATACATTAAACATGTCTTATCTGAATACGATATCCCAAAAGACAACGGTGCAGAAAGTGAAGTAAAATAAAATAAAATTATATGTTACGGCGGATCGAAGAGCGGTGCGGCAGGGAAATGTGACCGCCATTGCAATAGATGACAGCCAGCTCCTTTCCTCGCTTTACTTTTTGTACTTTTCACTTTTCATACCCGCTGTCTGCCTTGTTTCCTTGAAATGGAGCGCCAGACGCAGACAGCGTTTTCTTTTTATTTATGCTTACTTTGTGTAAACGCATTCCTGCCTTGAAACCCACATGGGCACGTTGGCTTACACTGTCGGAAGAAAGCGGAATTCAGCACTGGAAAAAATACATTCTAGTCTTGAAAATTGTAAATAATTGTTATTAAGACTCAGTTCGATATTCTGTTTTTCAATCCCATCAAAATACTTTTATCAAAAGATTTTAGATTTAACAGGTGAATTAAATAGATAGTTTTTCTAAATATTGTTTTTAATAATTTGAATTTGAGGAACATACTTCCACTTGATTCAAAATTTCCTCTCAGTGCTCTCCGTATTCCCAATACATTTTAACCAATCCACTTTTTCATCATCTCATCGAATCATTTATATCTCAAACGGGAGCATTAAATCGAATTAAGCTTATGAGAGCAGGCAGCCGGAAGGAGGATAGCCAGGTCCTGCACTCATCCAAATGAAGCCCATGCAAACAATTGGCTTATGAGCGGCACGCAGGACCTGCTCCTCCTCGTGCTGCTGCTGCTGCTGCTGCTGCTGCTCCTTTTGCCTGGTGGTTTCCTAGAGGTCCGTATCGGATACGGTTACTGAGCCACTGAGCTCCTGGTTCCCACACGGAGTGACTCGCCCGACGGCTCTCGGGTTGGTTGGTTGTCTGGCTTATCCGCTTAAGTCGGGGCATGTGCATAGAGTGGGACCCCAGTTGGTTGGCACACCGTTCCAGGTGGTTTTATTGGTAAATATTTGCACAAGTGTGAAAATTTCATTACGCCAGCGTGCTTATATTTAAATTAAATTTCTTTTTCTTTCGGCATCTCGTCTTGTGTGCCGTGTCGTCGGTCTCCGTTTCAGTTTCTGTTTCTGTTTCAAGTGCCCTCTTCCTGGTTGCCAAATATACATTTTATTTGGCAAGCGATTGCTCGATTCGCTTTTTATTCCTTTATGCCCTTTGTGTTGGGTTGCCTGATGCGATTGGGGATTTGTCGCCGGCAAAGAGGATGGAGGATAAGGATACGGATACGTATGGATAATTCGAAAATGTTCCTGTCTTAGTGCCAATTCCTCACATTCTGCCATAAACGAGATAGTAAATTACGTATCCGCCATGTGGTATCGTTCTGCTGAGTACCAAACGGAATGATGAATTTATAATGAATTATTCCCACTCTGGCATGACATTGAATAAAATGAATAAATTTGGCATTTAATTTAATTCACTCGCTCGCCAATCTGCGCATCGATTCATAAATCATTTAAACGCTACATGAGCATACCGAAATTAAATAACACTTTATTTATCTGCTCGGATGAGCGTTAAGAAATGAAGAGGGGGGCCGTGTCTAATTTGGAAATTGGTTAAGAGCTCTGGATTCGGGCCATGATTGATGCCTTGTCCTAAATCAGAGTTCGTTTGCCGGCTGCAATTGCCAGGCATTTAGCATTTAGCCCGATCTAATTAAAATTAAAAATGTTATACGTCAGCCTGTTAGTCGTTCTCCCTGTGCCCCACTTTTCCCATAGTTTTTTTGTGGAATTCAAATCAAATACAGCAAGCTGCAAAACTTTGTAACAGCGTTCATACCACACTTACACTTGGCCAGGATTTAAGGAAAATATTATTTTTTTATTTTAGATTTAAAAGAGTGACTTTAAAAAGTTGTTTAATTAATATTTAAGTAGTATGTATTTTTTTTACCCTTTTAATACCAGTACAAAATCGAACTAAATAATATAAATTCTTATGAAATATACAACTACAATTTATATTCACCAGAAATAATAAATCGGTTAATCTACTATTAAAAATCAACGAATTGCAACCGCTAGCATTGCCTTAAATAACATGAAAAAAAGGATGCCTGAAATGCTTTTAGCTACGTAAAACTCGATAAACAAACTATACAAATCGGAATACCAAAAACTTTTAACTTTCACATTTTGAATGTGGTGCATGGCTGAATACACAGCTACAAGCATATATGTGTACATTTGTATTTTTTTTTACAGTCATGTGCCAGCAATTACAACCCACGTACAAATTGGACATAAGCGATGGCCAGTGGGTGTGTGGGCGGGAGTTTCGGTGTGTGATGTGTATTTTGTACGGATGTGTTCGCTTAGACGCAGCCATGCATAAATGAGCAATTTCGCCAGCGGCGCAGTTTCGTCAACATTTGGCACAGCGGCATCGGCCAAAGAATATTTATTGATTTGCAACTTTGGCGTTTGGCTGACAACAAGCCCAGGTTTATAAATTAGCAACAGTCTGCAGCCCCCAAACATTACCTTCCCCTTGCTGCCTGTAGGTAGCATGTCGTTCGGCTGTTACAGTAACTACTCCATAAAACCGGACTTTTATAAGGATTTATAACAGGCATTGTCGTAAAAACAAAATAGGCTTAGTGCCTTATTGTCCATCATTTTCTATAAATAAATATAATTCAACCACCTTGAATAACTTAATGGTTAACTTTTTAATAAAAATAAATAACTTAATAAATAACTTCATGGCTAACTTTTTAACCATTAGAAAAGAAAATAAAAATTGGAAAAAAAATTAATTAACTTTTATTTTTAATTTATGAAATACTCTTATGATTATGTTGTCAGCTTAAAAAAAAGTAGTAATAAATATAATGAACAATTTATTATACAATGAAAAATCTTTAAAAGAGGTTTACAGGTTGTAAATCTTGCTATGGAATTTGAATTCTAAGATTATTATCGAAAACTATGCAATCGACATATTTATAAGCAATTTCAGTGTCATGATTATTTAATTATAAACATTTGTGCGTAAATTAGGGGCAACAAATAATTAAATTTTTCTAATTTAAAATGTAATATTTTAAATTTTATAATTTTCCCTTTAAGTACATTTTTCCATTTTTATTTTATTCAATTTCCCCTGTATTTCGGCCTGCCTGGTTTCGACTGTTCAGATGTTTGCTTATTGAAATTCTGCGTTGCATATCCGCAGGCGCGCACGATTTGTTGAATGTCGAATTGTTGAATACGAAGTATACAATGCCGGGCGGCGCGTCGCATCGCTTAGGTTGCGTATACGCAGTGTGTGCGGCCTTGTAATGCATATTCAATTACGATTTACCCGAATAGCCCGAAAATCCAGCTGGCAAACGGATTTTAATTGAAATGCTTAGCGCTGACGTTAAAGCCATCGCAAATACAACAAACTAAGCGAGCGAGTGGCTGAAGGACCGCTGCCTGTGGCAGCCACTTGACATGCGACGTGCGTTTTATGGCCACCAAACGGTGGGGGCGGGCATAGATATAGAGGGGGGTGTGCCAGGGGCAGGGGCAGAGGCGGTGGCATGCCTGCTGGCTCGGCTGAAAAAGAGCTGGGCGAGCAGCAGTCAAGTGGCCAACGCCGCATCCAGTTTATTGGGCCCTCGACGACCAATGGCTATTTATCGAATTCAGTCAAACAAAGAACTGGCATATTGCTTTCATCATCAGAAACCGGGGAAATACCGTGCATATGTGCTGCTCACGTGTGTTTTATTTTACAAATTGTATTTTAAGTGGCGCATTCACAATTATATCACCTTTGGACTTGAAAGGATTTATTACAAATCCGATTTTACTTTGAATACATGCATTTCCGATTTTCAGTAAATACCTACTAAAAATAAAATACAATTTAAATTAAATATCATGTTTTAATTTTCTAGTTTTTATTCACATTTAATACTTTTATAGATCTGATTTAAAGACACTAGAATATTTATTTTAAATTTAGTAATTGCTATTGTATATTTTTAAAAACTTGCAATTCCTCCTTAAATAATATTATAATAAGCAAAGGTTAATAATAAAATAGTAACAATCAAACAACATTTTGCAAATGAAACCAATAAGCAAAACGAATTCAAAATATTATATTTTTTAAAATATAATTCTTATATTATATCAGCTCATATCTCTTAATCAATTGTATACATTATTATAACCTTATACTCGTATATGTTAAATGATGAGGTCAGATTAGAATAGAAAAGGGTACTTCATTTAAATAAAACATTATTAATTAAAATATATAAAAAATTATAAACCTGCAATGACAGTGAAAAAACTCTACACTAAGGATTAAAAACTCTAGAAGTATAGGGATTTGTCATATAACTTATTTAGTCAGTTTTATCCATCTGTATAGAACTTGGAGGAACAAATGTAGTATACTTTTAGTATACTTTTAAAGACAAAGCTCCCCGTTCTAATCGTTTTCCCATTTATTCCCTGCTTTTTTTTAGATGGTCGCATGGGCCTGTCGATTTTGCCCCTGGCTGCCCTCCTGGCCGGCACTTTATTCACCGTGGGCATAGCAGTTCTATCCGTGGTGGTCATCGCAGTTCGCAGACGTCGTGGCCAAGGAGCCCGGAACATGTGCGATGACAAGGACAAGCACCTGGGTGAGTCAAATGGAGAAGGTTCTTTTACCCTTGCTGAGGGTAAAATAATTTCCTCCAAAGTCTGCAGTCCAGAAAGCAGATATTGTAAATTAAATAATGACTCATCAGTTGGAGAGTCAAGTTTTTTTTGCTCCTAGTAAAGTACTCTCGACTTGGTCGAGATACTGCCCTGCAGGGTATTCAAAGCCCCAGGATATGGCCATTTCCAGGCAGCTTGCTAATGTTTCATACTCCTGACAGGCATGGATGTGACGGTGACGGCGCCCCTGGAAACGGGAGCTGGCCATCAGCGCCTCGTGGTGGCCTACACCCTGAAGCAGGGCATCGAGAAGCAGCCGGACATATTGAGCGCCCAGAAGAGCGCTCCAAGTGGCGGTGACGCCTCGTCGCCGCTGGGAAATCGGCCGAGTGGTTTGTTCGCCGGCGGAGGAGGGGGTGGACCCGGTGGTGCATCTGGCGCTCCCATGACCGGCAGCACTGGCGGCCACAAAACCGCGGATTATGTAAGTGCCAGTGGCCAGGAGGAGGCGTTGCCCCCTGAATGTGCCATTTGTGTAGCCGGTACCACAGGAGTTTGTTGTCCATTGGAAGGGCTTAATAGCGCACTTTAAATAAATGGAACATATATTAAAGTGAATAACAATGTCGTAAACATATTATTCTTAGATATTTTGAGGGTAGTGGATAGGAAGCAGAATTTTTTTTAGTTTAAATATTTTTAGATATAACCGCTGGTGTTAATTTCATTGAAAAAGGCATATACAAAAATAAATTCAATATGAAATAAGGATAATAATACCCTATTTCATATCAAAAAAAATCCGACATGATTAATGTCAAATTTTTGATTCAGACATATCAACTTGATATTTAAACGTTTCAGTTTTTTCATACAAATTATAAAAATTATATTTTAAAATAGCAAATTTAGTATTTTTTGAACAAATAATGTAAAATAAAATAAACATTATATTTATTCATATTAAAACGAGGACGGAAGCTAACTTCGGCAAGCCGAAGTTTTAATACCCTTGCAGATTTCACCCTATTGTTCCTATGGGAGCTATAAGATATAGACGTTCGATCGGCACGCGCTTTTACCCTGATCAAGGTACGCACAAAAAAATACGATTTGGAAAGTTTCATGGGAATAGCTTATATTCTGCGCGAAATATCCTGAAAAACGACAAATTTTGACCGATTTCACCCTATTGTTCCTATGGGAGCTATAAGATATAGACGTCCGATCGGCACGCGCTTTTACCCTGTTCAAGGTATGCGTAAAATAATAAGATTTAGAAAGATTCTTGTCAATAGCTCTTACACTGAGCGAAATATCTTCATTTTGTGAAAGCTATATCCGATTGTTCCTATGGGAGCTATAGGATATAGACGTCCGATCGGGTCGGCTTTCAAACTTGATCTGCGTACACATGTTTTAGGACGACTGTGAAAGTTTCAAGGCGCTAGCTTTTAAACTGAGCTCGCAAACGGTATTGAAACAGACGGACAGACGGACAGACGGACAGACACAACGAACTGGCTATATCGACTCCCCTATTGATCCTGATCAAGAATATATATACTTTATGGGGTCGGAAACGTCTGCTTCACTGCGTTACAAACTTCTGACCAAAATTATAATACCCTCTGCAAGGGTATAAAAATGATATGAATATTTTGATCTTTAACAAGAGAGAACGCTATAGTCGAGTACTTCGACTATTAGATACCCGTTACTCAGCTAAAGGGAGTGGGAGAGAGATTAATATATGCACGCGTCAAAGCTACTAGCGCCATCTAGTGGCTGTTTCATTTTTTGCTCATAACTTTTTAATGGATTGTCCGATTTGAAAAATTTCTTCTAGGTATTGATAAACAGAATAAAACTGCATTTTTACTTTTCCGAAAACTTTAAAGTTGTGGGCGCCAGACACCTTTCAAAAAATGGTGTAGGTCGATTGTGGGCGTTAGAGGGGCGTGGCACCTGTTTGAAACAAACTTGCGCTGCGTAGGAACTCCAAGAATCTGCATGCAAAATGCCAATCCTCTAGCTTTTGTAGTTTCCGAGATCTCAGCGTTCATACAGACGGACAGACAGACGGACAGACGGACACGGCTAGTTCGACTCGGCTATATATATATATACTTTATAGGGTCGGAAAAGCTTCCTTCTCCCTGTTACATACTTTTGCACGAATACAATATACCCTTTTACTCTACGAGTAACGGGTATAAAAATATGATGTCAAATTTATGATTCAGACATATCAACTTGATATTTAAGCGTTTCAGTTATTTCATACTAATTATGAAAATTATATTTTAAAATAGCAAATTTAGTATTTTTTGAACAAATAATCTTTATTCATTTTAAAATGATATAAATATTTGGATCTTTAAAAAATATAAAATTGAACTGCACACATCAATTTTATATTTATTCCATTTTTTTATGTGTATATAAAATATGCCTTACATATTTATTAACGGTGAAGTAATATGAGGTTGCATAATGAACACCATTGTAAAAACTTTAAACAAGATGTATAGGAATTCTTAATTTTAAAAATAAATATTACGCCTTGAATCCAATTTGGTTAAATCCATTAAAGACTGACATAAATTCCTTGTGAATACCGGTTATGTTAATATATCAAATCATTCATGTAGCTCGCTAACCCATTGTTTATTGCAGGACGCGAATGCGCCGCACCTGAACAGCCCGCCCTCGCAGTCCAGCACCTTGAAGCTGGAGAGTGACCCGGCGGCGGTGGCCAGTGGCCGGGGCGGAAACGCCCCCCCACTCCTCTACGACGCCATGCCCACGCTGAGTCGCTACGAGCAGCTGGGCCTGAGCATGGCCAGCTACTCAGCCGGAGCAGCGGGAACAGGGGGCAGCAGCAGCACCCTCAGCTCCGCCGGCAGCACGGTGAGCAGTGCAATGGCCGCCAACGGAGGCGCCGGCACAGGTGGCTATGCCGCCCACCTGCACCACACGCTGCCCCACAACATGGCCCCGCAGCGGGGCCACGATCCGCTCAACCTGGCCGACTACCTGACCACCAGCAGCCTCATAGACTACGGGCTCAACAAGCCGCCCGCTGCGCACATGACGCTGCCCAAGGGCATGGGCTTGGGCCTGGGGATGGGGATGGGAGTGGGAGTGGGCGTGGGAGGAGGAGGAGGCATGGGAATGGGTCCTGGAGCGGGACTGGGCATGGGATCCGTGATGGCCGCCGGCACGAGCCTGTCGCCGTCGCAGCTCAACACTATCACGCACAAGTCGGCGGCAGGACGCAACCACATAATCACGGACACGCTGCCAGGGCCAGAGAGCTGCGTCTAAGGACTGTCACCCTGGCGTCCTGGAATCCTGGCATCCTGGCATCCAACCAAAAGACTGGCGCACAGCAGTAGCCCAAAAACACAGCCGAATCAAAGTGACAGCGAACTACTAACTAGTCTTGTGGAGCTGCGGTCAAATTAGTGGATGGGAGGGAATTTGAAAAAAAGGTTACAAAATCTATAATTTTATCTGTTTTGTAAGTTATAATTTTCAACAATCAGACTTGAATGACTTCTAAAAGGATATTTATGTTAATACCTTAAATAGTCACTGTCTAAAATATGTCAAATGAAATATTTCAGATCTAAAATTGCCTTTATACTAATTGTTTGACTTTGTGTCATAAGCTTTGGTTTACGAATCCAATCTATAAACCAATTTTTAAATTTGATATAATCAATAATAGAAAATCAAATCCTTTGTTAAAAAAAAGTGATTCGAAAAATCTTTAAGGAAGTTTATTTTTAAGATTTTAAGAACAAATATTTAAAATTATAAAGATAAATTAAATTAAATTTTTAAAGAGAAACTTCTGTCAAAAAAATTGGTTGTAAAATCTAAAAGAAATGAATTTTCCTGACTAAAAAGATATGATTTTTTGTAGTTAAATTTAGAAAAATGCATTAGTCAAACTTCTGGTTTCGCTCCACCACTAATTTGAACGCAGCTGCATATGGAAAACCTGTTCGGCAACGTCGCTTAGAGTAATTACTAGATTTAGAGGAGTAGCTAAAGTACGAATATGTTTATGTAATGCGTGTGTCTGTGTCTCCGTTCGTTTGTAAATGTTTAAGCTAAGTGTAACCGTAGTTGTACTTGTATACTATACCTTTGACTGGTGTAAATCGGAGCCTGTTCCCAGCTCCGTGGATCGAGTTCAGTATTTAATTTAAGGGACAAGCCCCAAGGTGAAACTAATCTTCCAAGCTCTGAACTCGCCGAGATGCTGGGAGCAGAGCTCCCTCACTCCCGAACTCGTTGTTAAATCTGTTTGTCCCGGCTAAAAACAGGAGAAGGACATATATCCCCCAGAAACATATCCCTTCCTGCCCAGCCGAAAAAGCCAGCCGCAACTATTTGAACTGTCGTCGCAGCCCGAGATCAAAGTCGGGCCGACCCGAAAAAAGGAAAAGTTATATTGGACACGTCTTGCGCCATTGCGTGCCCAGTGCTGGTCATTATTTAACTTTTAAACACGCGCCAAAAACAGCAGCAGATTTGAATTTAATGGTCACAGCCGCCGCCCCCGCTCCATTATCCTCCATTATCCTCCGCAGTATCCAGTATCCCAGTCCCGAGTCCCACTGCCATTAGCCATTCGCAGCGGAGGCAGCCAACAAGTGAGCAATAAAGAAAAGTTTAGAAAAATATCCCAATCCCAATCCCCATTCAGAATCCCCTGCCCCGATGATAAGCTCACGAGCGATTGAATGGGTATAGAGCACAATAAGCGTGGAGGAGAACAAGAACTGGGCACGGATTTGTGCGCACGATAGCGCAAAACGATGACAATAAATGGAAAAGTTTTTAATAAGCTAATAAAATGATTTATGCGGGTCGGGCCGGGATAAAGGACCCGGAGCAACAGAGCTCTAGATGGCGATTTGATGGGCCCGATTCTGGTCACTTCCGCCACCTCATTGACGGCCATTAACCAGTTGGACCTGAGCACACACAACGAATGCATTCTTAAATATTATTTACGGTCCCTTAAATGGGTCGGCCACCACCTGCGCGCAGTTCAAATAGGGGCGAACCTCTTTCGATCATCGTACTGTTCATTGGCAATTGTTATCAAGGCATTAGCACATCAGAAATTCGCATTGAAGGCCATCAGAAGATTAACTATATCATAGACAAGGGCTAAACGACTATAAGTGTTCAAACGTTTGTCATATCAGTTGAACGATTCTTTTCGATCTATGTACGTCTTGACTTTCTAACGAAAACCGTAATGAAAAACCGACAAATATTTAAGCTAAAATCATCAATAGTGTTTAGTGAAATCAATGTAATGTCATAAAGTTTAAATGTAAAAGTTATAGCATTCCAGGCAATCTGGTGGAGCAAATCGTAAACTTCCTCCAGGTTTATACATAGGCAAAGGTCCCCCGCTGTAGATATCCAAAATCGAGTGCGCGTAGTGGAAATTTTTAAACGAACCCAAAACCCTGTAGCATCACGCCCTTATGTCGAGATCAGCAAATACTATTTTATGAGCCTCAAAGAGGCCCTCGTTGTACATACATACATGCATAGGCAAGCCCCAAACAGACATATACACATCATTGTAACTAACTACATATGTAAAAATGCTTAAAATATTTGTGATAAAGTAATAATGTTAATGATAAGAAATAAAAGGCAAACATATTAATGAAAATACAATGAGTTTAAATTAAAAACATTTGAATTTTAAATTTCAGAGCTTTGGGGGCGCAAGGTTTTTTGTACCTATCTAATTATATTTTTAGCCCTACAGGGGGAATTACAATTTGAAGTCAGATGTGTTCAAACAGACGGAATATATACACTTTATAGGGTACGAATATGTTTCCTCCACACACAGAATAAAAATCACCCAAAATTTTAGAAAATCGACATACTTTGAAAATAAGAAAAAATTTCTTTTTCAGAAATTGTTCTTAAAAACTAAGAAAAAATCGCCTTGCTATTTATTTATGTTATTTTCATCAATTTTTTTTATGCTTCCCTGGCATAGCTAGTAGAGTGTTTGACTGCAAACTGTCAGGTAAGGGAATCGATTCCACTATGGGGAATTTGACCATTTTTTTTTTGTCCAAGATTAATAACTCCCTATCAAAGTAATACTTTTGCAATCGTTCTTGTTTATCCCAACGCATATTCTGTATGAATATCTTTCGAATCAGACACCTATATCATATAGCTGCCATAGGAATGATCAGATCAACTTTGCCATTTTAAGAGATAAATGCATAAAACTTGAGGAGTATCGTTTTAATACGATATTAAACCCACATAAAAATTTGGTTAAAGTCGGAAGAATATTTCGTTTAGTTTCATAGAACCGAAAATTATCAGATTTCACTTGTCATTTCTTTCACTATACCCGTTACTCGTAGAGTAAAAGGGTATATTATATTCGTGTAAAAGTATGTAACAGGGAGAAGGGAGCGTTTCCGACCCTATAAAGTATATATATTCTTGAACAGGATCACTAGCCGAGTGGATCTAGCCATGTCCCACGTATACGTGGGGACTAACCATACAGATTATTCGGGTTCCTGCGCAGGGTTGTTGTTGTAATTTATCTTTTCCTGGTAATATTTTATTGATTATAATTGTACTATTGAGAAAAATTTGAACCACAAACTTTAAAAAAACCAAGGGCGGGAACTCTGCCACTATTTTCACCGCATCTATATGTTTCTATGATTTATAGCTATGTTTTCTTTTATTTTTTTTCTACCTTAAACAAAATGTTAAAAGTATTTTGAGTACGGAGCTTGAAAGATAAGGAGTGGAACAAAAACCCGGAAAGTGCTAAATCTAAAGCATTTTTCCAACTTTGAGGTAATTTTTCTCAGATTATTGCGTCGGAGAATTTTTGTAGAACGCAGTTCAAATTGCAATTTGAAGTTATTTTAAGTCTATCGCATCCATCGAGGTAAATTACCCTAGTACACATGCAATAATTTGTTTAATTTGGACTATAACGGCTTAACACAGCCGTTAGGATTTAAATTTGAATATCAAGCAGTTCACAATAGTTGCGCGCCGACCAGTGTTGCTAAGCGATAAACCAAAGGCCAAAATGCACTAACGCCTGGCGAGCATAAACATCTGTTTTTTGGTGTCATAAAAATGTAGGAGGATTATATACATAGGCGCTGAATCATTTGTTTGCGGGCTTTTTTTGGCGTCCCCAGCAATATTAGTGTTTGTTGAGAGTGCTCTCAGCCATACACACACGTACAAAATTGCCATGGCAACGTAAATTGAATGTGAAAAACAAACACCCGCACACAGACCTTTGAAGATCGCAGCACGCAATTGCACATTAGTGATTGCGTCAGAAACGAGTTCCTCGGACCAATTTTTAAACGTGAGTGGAGTGCATCGACTTGCCTTTCGGTTGGCTGATGAAATTGCAGTGCGAATTATGTTTCTGATGAAATTCCGCCCTCTCATTTTTGTTTGCTACTGACACGCACATATGTCAGTTATTTCCCGCGATTCAAACTGAGCAGCGAGCTTTTGCCAATCAATTTCGAGATATAGCGTCATTCGCAGCTGATCCGATCAAAACAAAAACGCTTGTGTAGAAAATCAGATGCGAAACAAACGCTGCGAGGACAAGACGCGAAAAAGCTGACGCAAAAACGCGCCAAAAACGGAAGGGTCTGGTCGACCCGAACATCCGCTTCCGGATGGTTATAGTGTGTTTACTTGGTTTAGTAATAGTGGAAACCCTAACTTATTAACAAACTCCAAGTTCAGTGAGTTGAATAGCAAGAAGCTTCTTTGGAAAGCTGGTGTATTTCAAAATTAAGAGTAAACTCACTCCTAGAGCTGATACACCCCCCTTTGTAGGGTATTGCGAAAGCTCTTGAAATCATTTAGGCGCTTCTCTTCTCATTGTGCTTCGGTTCGCTTCGCACACTCGTTCGTTCGCGGGCGCAAAACAAAGCGGAGCAGGTTATAAACAAAATCGAAAGGCAGCCAAAAGCATAGAGCACAAGTACAACTACAACTACATAGCACCAAAAAAGCCAGAACCCAGAACCCAGATAGCCGAATAACAAATTCGACCTGGGCAAATGAAAAGCGCAGCCAAAATCGATATTTTGTGCCAGCGCAGCGCGCAAATAGGAACTGTTTTTCTTGTCGTTTAATATCTCGAATATTTTCAAACCGTTTGGTGTGTGACTTGTGGGCTAATAGCATAGAATATCTGGTAAGATGTTACGCATTCGTACCGTTATTTTTCCTAGCCCCCCCTTTCGTGTGTATCCAAACAAAGGCGAGTGTCGTGGCAAACATAAACAAGCGTTTCAAGGTCGCTGCAAGTCAAAGAGGACGGTCAAAAAAACAAACGAAGAAATTCTTGATGGATACACAAAAGCAAATACGGTTGCGGTAAAAATATCAACTCAACACTCGGGTTTTTTTTAAAAGTAAATCTTAAAAATAAATTGTGCTTTATTATAAAAAAAAATTGATTACAAAAAATAGAGATTTTTTCGAAGTATGATTTTTATCATGTACATTTTAATATATTAAAAAAAAGGGTTTTAAAACTAGTTCTACAATAAATTCCTGAAACACTAAAATTGTATTATCTTGTATTTAAAGATATTTTTAGACTTAAATATGGAAAAAATGAGTTAAGGCATTAAATAATATTTGCTTGCTCGTAAAAGTATCTCAATGCTATTATTTCACCTACAGCTGTTTAAAAATCTGTTGAGAATGTTTGTATCTCGATGTCGCAATCGGCCCAAAATTTGCTTTCTACTCGAAACACAAGGCGTTTCTTTGTTCAAAAGATAATGAATTGCGTTAGCCGTGTCCTATAGAAATACCTACTTATTTCGAATGTTTCACTTTCAGCCACACAGTATGGAGTCCTTCCTGAGCCTCTTCGATCCCAATCAGGACGACGGCTTCGAGGAGGAGCCGGAGCTGAATGGCAACAGCAGCGGCGGCGGGAGCAGCAGTAGCGACTATGAGACGGACGCCAACGCCAACGAGTGCAGCCTGAGTCACTTGGGCGGCGGAATGCCCACCGAGCGGGGCAACCTGATCTTTGACTTCGAGCAGGGAATGCTGCCGCCGGAGCCGCAGCTTGGAAACGTGGAGTACAAGCTGAAGCTGGTGAACCCGTCGAAGCAGCGATTCGAGCACCTGGTGACCCAGATGAAGTGGCGGCTTCGCGAGGGAAACGGCGAGGCCATCTACGAAATCGGGGTCTCAGATGCCGGCTACCTGCAGGGTCTCAGCGACAAGGACATGAATGCCTCTCTCACGACCCTCAAGCAAATGGCCCACAGCCTGGGAGCCAGTACCTCGGTGCTGCGGCGGAAGACCATCGCCTCGCGACGGGCCGTGGCCGAGGTCCTCGTCCGGAAGATCCCCGACGACCAGCACAACATCGAAGTGCGGGTGGCGGTGCTCGGAGGAGCCGATGCCGGCAAGTCCACTCTGCTAGGCGTCCTCACGCAGGATGAGTTGGACAACGGACACGGCAGGGCGCGGCTCAACATGTTTCGGCACATGCACGAGATTCAGTCGGGTAAGAGCCGGTTTAAATTGGCAGTTGCTAACTTAAATAGGGTACTACATTGATTATTTACTTAATTACAATTACTTTCTTTTCTTTTAGGTCGCACCTCCTGCATCTCCCACGAAACCCTGGGCTTCGATGCACTGGGCAATGTGGTCAACTACAAGTACAATGAGATGATGACGGCAGAGGAGATTAGCGATAGGTCCAGCAAGCTGGTAACCTTCATGGATCTGGCCGGGCACCGACGCTACATGCGCACCACCGTTCAGGCGCTGAGCGGCTACTCTCCCCACTACGCCATGCTAGTTGTATCGGCGGGAAGCGGCTGCAACGACACCACCGAGGAGCACTTGGCCATTGTCCGGGCACTGGACATGCCCTTCTTTGTACTGGTCACAAAAACGGACATCACATCGCCGGATGCCACGGTGCAGGAGCTGTGCAACCTGCTCACCACCATCGGCTGCCGAAAGGTACCCTTCGTGGTGACCAACGCGGATGAGGCAATCTCCGCCGGATCGAACCAGGTCTCCGAGAACATTGTGCCCATTTTCTGCGTGTCGAATGTCACAGGCACCGGCCTAAACCTAGTCACCAAGTTTCTCTACGTCCTTTCACCGGGCATCAGCAACGCTGAGAAGGATCGCCTCGAGCAGGAGTCCTGCGAGTTCCAGGTGGACGAGATTTTTCGGGTCTCCGACGTGGGACCCGTGGTGGGTGGCCTGCTGGTCCAGGGTGTGCTCACCGAGAATATGCCCATGAAAATTGGTCCGCTGCCGGACGGAAGCTTTCACCCCGTGAATGTTAATACCATTCACCGAAATAAGGCTCCTTGCCGGGTAGTCCGAGCTGGCCAGAGTGCCTCGCTGTCGTTTAGCTTGGATCAGGACCTGCCCACGCTGCGGAGTGGCATGGTGCTGCTGGGTGATATTGGGAATAGTCTGGATGAGCCCTACGGAACCTATTTCTTCCAGGTGAGGCGAGAATTTCAATTGAAACGGGAATGCTCACTCTAAACTATTATAATTTTCTTTTGCAGGCCAAGGTGTCCGTGCTGTTCCACGCGACGGCCATCTACGTTGGCTTCCAGACCACGGTGCACATCGGAAGCATTCGCCAGACGGCCGTAATCCGGGGCATCATGGGCGGCGAGAGACTGGGCACCAACGATTGTGCTTCGGTGATGTTCGAGTTTGTCGGCCACCCGGAATACGTGCGGCCGGGAATGCGCATTCTGTTCCGCGAGGGCACTAGCAAAGGAATCGGAGTTGTAACGCAGGTATTTCCCGTCAACAAGACCGGCGTAAAGTAGAGAAGCCCCGGCCGGAAGCTGCCCAGCTGGATACTTGCAATGTCCTAACTATATATCTCAAACAAAGATGACATGTACATATACTTAATTAGCGGTTAGAGGGGGCGTTAAATCCTTGGCAGATCTTCTGTACACTTAGTTTTGGGTTCTGTGATTTTTCGTTTAAGCTCGGCTCACAATCGGAAATTGTGGGTAATCCTCTCCTTAATTACTCTTACTTCATTAAAAAACCACACAAATATAAATTGAATATAGATACTTTTTGTGCGTTGGGCTGGAAGGTCGAAATTTAAGAGACTGGCGAGCGGTGCACATGTTTGTAAATATTTTAATCCAATTGAAAACACAGAAAATTGCTCAACAATTTGTTTATTCCCGTCTACTGCTTGGTTGGTCATCTTGACTACTGCTCCTGCTATCACTTGTGGCTGGGACACGGGCGCCACTCTCGATCTCTTCCGATTTGGCGGGCACTTCGGACCTGAACCGAAACAGCACGGGCACCTCTCCTATGGAGGGATTTCCGTTCGCCTCGAGCAGGCGAATCCACGAGAGCAGGGAGTCCTTGGTGGAGGTGCCTGTGGCGCAGATGGCCAGGATGGTGCCATCGTCCTGCTGGTGGACAGACCGTAGTTTCCCCAGCTGATTGTGACGTCTAGGCGGAGCACGGCCGAAGAACGGCACCTCGATGTGGGAGACGTCGTCCTCGTCTAGCTGCCGCTCATCCAACTGCGAAAGGAACTCGGGATCTGGGTCGGCGCGGAGGGTGAAGTAGTTGATCCGGCGATTCCTAAGCCATATGTGGAAGGGTCCCTCGATGTACAGGGCCTTTTGACGGGAGTGCTCCCGCAGCAGTTTCTCCTGGTCGGGACTGATCCCGCTGACGATCCACGTCTCGTCGATGGCGTCCTTCAGCTCGCTGGTCTCGAACACCGTGATCTTGGATCGCAGGTCGACCGTGCACATGCGCTCTAGCGCCAGCTTGGCCATTTCCAGGGTATCATCCGGCACTGGATCGGGCAGAGGCCACGGCGACAGGTTCTTGAACTTGGGCATCCAGTACATCATGCGCCAGTACTTGCGGAGCGGGTGTCCCTGCCTGCCGAACACATTCAGCAGCATCGCCTCCATCTCGTGGTCGGGCATCACCCCGCAATCCTCCATCTGCTCGAGCAGATCAATGATGCACTGCTGCTGCTTGGGGTAGTGCATGAACTCCGCCTGGAACAGGTTGGTGGGTATGAACTTGCCCTTGGGCATCACGTTGATCAGCGCCTTGTAGACCTCCAGATCCCGCTCCACCCCGAAATCGGCCATATTCCTGAGCGCCGCGTAGATGAACTCCACATGGTTGCGGCGATGAACGTCGCGCTCCTGGAAGATCTCCACCATGGTCAGGTAGCTGTTCTTCGTCTTGTCCTGAGCCGCAGCAAAGGGGTTTCTCACAGCCGGCAGGTTTTTGGAGCCGGGTTTCTGGGCCCTGGGATTGGGATTGGGGTTCTGTTTGGGATTCCCCTCGTCCGTGGAGAAGCACCGGAGCCGGGTGGCCAGCGACTGGCGTCCATTGCCGTGCAGCTGGAGCAAGCACTGCACGCGGCGCAGCATTTCTTATTTATAAATACGCGAGTAAAGTATTTTGTAAATACGATTACAAAACATTGCACAAGTCAGCGGTTCAACGAAACTAGTTCGCGTTTTGGAACAGCTGTTTAAGTGTTGCTGGCGGGCTAGCTTGTTTTGTGCTAAATTTAGCTACCTTCGCCAGCGGGAAACGCTGTTTGTTTTTTGTTTGGAAAGTAATTTCGAAAATAATTTGCTTAATATGCCTATATTATGATAAGTAGTGTATTTTTATAGCCTTGCAAAAGGTTTTATTTTTGATTATATTAGCGTGCAAATAAGTATAAAGTCTAAGCCGGCATGACCTCGAATTAGCTAAAAACTTCTCTATATAATTATGATCGCGTTAATTAAAAACAATTTAATGAAACAGATAAGTAATCCTTGGTTTCCCCTTCCCTCCCCTGCTCAGCAGACAAAGCTATTTTGGTACCTTACTAAATATTTTTAGTAGGAGTTTTCTAAAATGTATGTAAATATTGTTGGTTGACTTTTCTCAGAACTATTGTTTTATTTTAGTTTTTAGTTCAGTTTCTCAACGAACTAAATACTGCAAAATATTCTATTTTAGTTGGTTAAAACTACACTTTTAAATTGTTAATTATTTTTAAATCAATGTTTTAAAAAGTGTGTTTTGTAGAGAAATTACATCAACAGTTTTTTGAAAGGGTGTAGAGATTTCAAATCGCCAAAACACCTGAATCCTTGGAAACTCGATTTCAACACTGTGAAGAATGCATCATTTATAATCTTTCTTTGAATTCAAATCAGTTCATCTTTTGCGCCAAAAACTCGAACAAAATAGGCCCACAGGGTGCTCCGAGCACAGTTCCGCACGTTCTTGTTCTCCTTTCCAGCGATCTGGCAACGTCAGTCAGATTTTTTGTTGTTGTTTCGCCGTTTTCTGTATTATCCTTTTCGCATAGTTTTTGGTTGTTTTGTGTTGTTTTAGTTAGTTCCGAACCCTGATAAGAAAATGCAATCAAACAAGTGGAAATCCGCGAAGGAACCCTGACCACCAGGCAGTATCTATAACAGAAGCAACACAATAGATTTTGGCTCCGTCCCAAGGAGCACCCCTCGAGCCCAAGGTTATTCGAGACTTTTCCAGCCGCCAAAGATGCACTGAATATCAAAACAAAGGAGCAGTTGTTCCCCCCACTATGCGAAGAGGCTAACACGGAATCCGGGTATCACATTCGACTGACATGCTGTGCTTCGACTCGGAGAGGATGAACTGGTACTACCACGTCCTGGCCAGACGCCCCTACCTGGTGGTCGTCTCCATCGCCGTCTACTGCATCGCCTGCATCATCGTGGCGCTCATCCTGAACAAGCTGCCCGACTTCAGCGATCCGACATTGGTTCGTACATACATACCCCCTGCCATAGACCCCCCTGCCCAATTGTTTTAAACCCTTTCAATGGACCAGACAGAAATAGTAAATCATTTCAAGGTCCAAAAATGCTACAAATGGTAGTTTAAGTTATAATATATATATTATATTGTTGAAAACATTTTTTTTTTAATTTCTTCATGAGTATAAAGTAGTCGTCTTCCACATTCTGCTGGTGTCCTTCGAGACTACGTCGACTACCGTCTACCGATAATAAAACGTTATAAATTTTAATTTACGCAAACGGTATTCTGTACACATCGAATATCAAACTTTTTATCATAAATTCTTACTCACTTAACCGCTATTTTTTACTCATTTCAGGGCTTTGAGACGCGCGGCACCAAGATAGGAGAACGCCTGACGGCCTGGTACAACCTGCTGCAGGAGACCGACCACCATGGAATGCTCTACTCGAATCCCTCGGATCTGTGGGAAAAGAGGCGAGTGGAACAGGGCTATGTGGAATCTAGGCTGCATCCTAATCACAAGCGACGCAAGAACAAGCACAGAAACCGAAACAAAAACAAGCGGCGCAAGGAACAAAATCAGAGCAATCACGAACATCACGATGTGGCCCAGAAGATGATGCAGTTCAAAAAACGACTGAAGGCCACGAGTTCCCCCTCCGCGAATCTCGCTGTGGACACCTGGATGGGAGACAGCGGAGTGTTTCGAGATTACGAAATCACAAACGACAGCGCTTCCTCCTCGGTGGAACCCACCCGACGCACTGAGCAGATCGAGTATGGGCACAACACCACCTCTGTGGATGAGGACGAGCATCAGCAGCGGGTGCAGACCAAGAAGAGCACTTGGCGGCTGCTGAAACAAGCCGCCACACTGCCCACCGATGGTTGGGCGGACATGCATCTTCGCCAACCTATAGAGGGTTTCTTTTGCGACTCATCGCCGCGAAAGGAGTACTCGCATTTTGTGGTTCAGCGGATCGGCCCCAACGCCACCGACTCGTTGTTCGACTTGAACGGCCTGCTGGCCATGTGCCAGCTGCAGGATCAGATCACCGAGGTGCCCAGCTACAAGGCTTTCTGTGAACCGGAGATGCAAACCACCGAGTGCTGCAGGCCGTGGTCGCTGCCGAACTACGCGGCCATGCTGGCCAACAAAAGTTCCTGCTTCGACCTCACCGCAGAGGATGTTACTTCGCTGCAGATGCTGCTTTCCGGCTGCTACGAGTACTTCCACGACCTGAAGATGGACAACCACTGCAACGAGATCCCGCACTGTCGTGCTCCTGAAGAGTGCAAGCGTCTTAACATCGTTTTTAACGTCCTCAATTTCCTGACCGATTTTGGCTTTATCAAATCCAATGTAAGTGATTGACTATACGTTTATTAACTGTATTGAGATCGTTCAAATAATGTTTACACACTTATTATTTCAGGACACCAACGTCTACTTGAAATACGCTATGATATTTGTACCGGTGGCCCAATCCAATCGACTTCTGCCGCTGTTCCACGAATGGGAAGAGGTGTAAGTACGGATGTCTGTTAGTACTTGCGAAATTGGTACCGATCAATGGGTGACGAAGGCATTACACCAGATTTAGCTTTCATCAAAGCTGGAACGCAAATAGTGTCAAAATAGGTGGTCATATTGTACTTTGTGAATAATTTCCGCAACTCGATAGCGATCCGGTCCAGCGTCAAATTCTTTATCACATGTTCCGGATGTAGGGAGCTCTTAAATGGCTCCGTTTCTTGAACGCGATTATAGAAGCAACCATAGGTGGTTCGATAATCAACGTCCTCAGTGGCAAAGCTTTTTTTTGTTTTTAATCTTCGCCGACTCACAAAAGAAACGAAGTCATTTCGCGAGTAATCGTACATATAAACTGACTTGCGCAGATCCTTAAGAAAGTTCTTCAGCAGATTATAATCCACGGGGGGCCACATAAAGAACAGCTTATAAATCTCTTCGTTGCACCACTTATTGCGCTTGATAAACTGTGCATAGTCTTCGCGCCAGTCCATTGATTGGGGCCATGTCTTTGTAATCGATTCTACGCCAGAAATCTTAAGATTTGCGGCATAGTGGCCTGTTATTAAGGAGGGATCTTCTTGACTTTTTCTGATGGGGGGATTGTACACAGCCGTCCCAGTATGATCCACATAGTCTGCTCTGCTGGTCGTTATAAGCATCCTGGTCTTTGGCATTAGTATTTTAATCAACTCCTTTTCTCTCTGTACTGGATCCATTTTGCAATTTTTTTTTATTTTTTTATTTGTGTATTTTTTTGTAGTTTTCTGTTTGAAATTATATTTCTGACTGATTTTGCAGGGAGCTGCACAACGAACTTGTGGAAGTGATTGCGATGGATCTGGGCCTTGATAATGAGCTCTTCAACGAGCTGCTCCTGACTGATGTATGGCTAGTTTCCCTAGGAGGGGCCTTCGTCATGGCCAGCGTTTGGTTGTACACGGGATCGGCATTCATCACCATAATGTCCTGTATCGCCATCTGCTTTTCCTTGGGACTCGCGTACTTTTTTTACGCCATCGTTTTGGAGTTTGAGTTTTTCCCCTACATGAATCTTCTGGCCGTTGTGGTGATAATTGGCATTGGAGCAGACGATGTATTTTTGTTTCTGAAAATCTGGCAATGTGTGTTAGCTGAGAGGTTCAGCAATCGATGCACCACTCAATCTCAGAGTGCTCTTCCTGCGCACCTGGAACACAGCGATCATACGGAATCGTTGGAAAACATCATGGCGCTAACCATGCGACACGCTGCTGCCTCCATGTTTGTTACATCCCTTACCACCGCCGGCGCCTTTTACGCCTCCTACAGTAGCTCCATAACAGCCATTAAGTGCTTTGGGTAAGTAGATATAACTGCATTTAATTTTTTTTTAATTTTACTATTCCATAGACTATATAATCAAAAACCCATTTAATTTTATTATTTCAGGATCTTTGCGGGAACCGTCGTGGTTACCAATTATTTGCTTATGATCACTTGGCTGCCCGCTTCAGTATCCATCATGGAACGGCTCTTTGCTACCAGGATATCGTGCCGCCATCCGATGTCTCAGAAGCTGATCCACGCCTGCAAGAAGTCAATTAACAGATTTTGTCAGATGTTTGAGGAGTGCATAACGCACAGCATTATGAACTACTCTTATCTGTGGCTGCTGATCTTTGGTGCTCTAGGCGCGTCCAGTGCCGTAATCGTGTTCTGGTATCCAGGACTGCAGTTGCCGGAGAAATCGCACTTTCAGCTCTTCGTCTCAAGGCATCCGTTTGAGATTTATTCCAGCCTGAAGCAGCAGTTTTGGTTTGAAAAACCGTTGCAAGCGTACGAGAACTTCAAGATGCACATGCATTTCGTCTGGGGAATTCAGGCAGTGGACGATGGCGACTACACGAACCCCAACTCCTATGGCAACCTGCACTATGACAATAATTTTAATGTATCGAGCAGGCAAGCGCAACTCTGGATCCTTGACTTTTGCCAGAGTGTGCGCCAGCAACCCTTTTACAAAGAGACCCTGGGCATGCTGTTGCCCAACTGTTTTATTGAAAATCTTATTGATTATATGAAGCGCAGGTGAGCAGATAAATTTCCACTGAAATAATGATTAGTACTCGTTTTTTTATGACGGCTTGACTTAAAGCTTATCGTATATTGGTACTACAAAAAGTATTTTCGAATTTTTTATGGATAACATCAGGAAATTTGTAATAACTTTAAAATTCAAATATGTTTCATTTAATGTTTATACCCTTTAAGTATCAAAGGTTGAGTTGATCTCGCCATGTATGTACGTTTGTCTGTGCTAACAATGTGTTATCGGATTCTTTGAAAATTCCATGTTTATGTGCCACAACGCCCATAGCGAGTTAATATTTTACAGCCGAGAGCCACCCTTACCCTAACGACCACAATCCGCCAAAGTTCATTTCAAATGAACTTTGGCGGATTGTTATTTTATTTGTCAGTATCTTTCGGCATGCTAGAACTAGTTTCAATCGGACCATTAGTTAATAACTTAAATTGGCTAGCTGAGTATTGTTTGTAGAATGGTCGAGTCAGTCCGACTTACATACATAGTTGCCATAAAAAACTATCTACAAAAGTGTTTAAACTGCGGCTTCCCAAATTAGCTTTCTTAATAGTTTTTTATAAAATTGGGAATCCAAAAACGTATAAAATTAACCTCCCCATAAAGTTTAAGAATCTTATTTTAAAAAGCTTCATATGTGTTTCAGGTGTATCGATGATATGGACTTTACAAGGAAAGATCGCTCGCCGTGCTGCGATGCCCAGTTTCCCTTCGATCCGCACATATTCGAGTATTGCTTGCCACAGAGCATATCCAACATGTATGACACCACATTTTTCCGGCCTGGCGTGGCAGGACCCAAGTTTGCAGATGGTCCTCGACTGGAGACGGAAGATTACCTAGGAATGGGTGGAAATGAAAGCACCGAGTACGGCAGCAACGGATCATCTACACCGCTGTTGGTCAAAGCTTTGGTAATCGAGTTCGAGTCCAATGTAGCCTACAGCACCATCTACGCGAATATTAAGCAATTCTACGAGTCTGTAGAGAACTGGTTTCAGCATCAGTTGAGCACGGCACCTCCGGAACTTCAAGGAGGATGGTTCACCAGCGATCTGAAATTCTACAATGTGCAGGACACACTTTCGCATGACACCTTGGTTGCCATTTGTCTGGCGATGGCAGCGTCACTTGCAGTGCTGCTGTGCTTTACGGTCAACATACTGATTTCCATTTACGCTGTATTAACCGTATCGCTGAGCATTTTTAACACCGTGGCGGTGCTTATCCTTCTTGGCTGGCAGCTCAACATTTTGGAGAGCATTGCGGTGAGCACGGCCATCGGACTGGCTGTGGACTTCAGCTTACATTACGGCATTCACTACAGGATGTCTCCCGTAAAGGAGAGACTGGCAGCCACTCAGTTTGTACTATCCCGCATCATTGGACCCACGGTGATGGCGGCTACCACGACAGGTCTGGCCGGCGGCATCATGATGGCATCCAATATTCTGCCCTACATACAGATCGGCGTCTTCCTGGTCGTGGTCATGATCGTAAGCTGGTTCTACGCCACATTTTTCCTGATGAGTCTGCTGCGCGTGGCCGGTCCGCAGCATGGTTTTCTCGAGCTTAAGTGGCCGCTGTGGAACAAGCGGAACAGTTCCAACAGCAAGTTCTATGAGCGGTAAGATTTTGATAGCGTATACAATTAAAACATTTAAAATTTTCTTTTAGTTTGGGTTAGGAGTATGAGATTAAATTTTAATAATTTATTAAGAGGAATTAGTAATTGAAGTTTTAGTATAAATAGGTACTAACTAACTTTTAAAACATTCACTTATAAGATTGTGTTGCTCATTTAAATATGCTCTGCTAGTAAAGTACATATCTGAAGAAAAAGCATTTCGGAACAAACGCATTTAAAATTTGTAATTGCCATATGTCTTTAAGCAAAGCGATACAAATGGTACATTTTCCACGCTATTTGTACTGAAGATAGGATGGTCCAAAATATACAATACTCAATATAGTTAATTCAACTAGGAATATTTCAGCATGAAAACCTCAAAACTCGCGATTTTCGACTTGTATCACTCTTCTAGAACATAGAACTGAACTGGGTTATACAGTAAAAACAATTTTGATTTGTAATATTAGAATATTTTCCACTGCGGCATAGATTTTGAATGCATAGATTTGAATGGATTATTCGGTTTCAATTTTAGTTTGGGCAATCGCGTTATTTCTCTTTACTTTTCTTAACATATTTATTTTTGTTACGTTTTTATTAAAAAGTTTCACTTTTTTCAGCAGGAAGCCCAGCCAGGTGATCGCAAGCGAGCAGTTGCTGACACCCACCAGCTCGGCCATCGTGGAGCTGGCCAATTCGGAGACGCACGAGCTGGAGTCCCTGAACTCCAACAGCCTGATCAAAACTATTTCGGGCGCCGAAAGCGCCCACGCACTCTCCTCGCTGCCGAGAGACTTTGAGCACTCGTTTCAGACGTTGCACGAGTGCAAATATCAAACGTATCCGTCTACATCCAATTGAGTTAGTTACTATTGCCGGCCAGAGCGCGTTGTTGTTGCCAGGTTCTATCAGGCAACTGCATTTTTATACAGGGTAAGGCGGCATCGAAGCCTGCCCGAGATACATTTATATATACATATACAAGCCATGTGTCGGCATATTCAGTTTTAAAATATGCTGGCCAAGGCATATGTACGTTGTGTGAGTTCTACATTGATATACCCTAGATATATGTGTAATTGTACTTGGTAGACTTAAGCAAAGCGAAATCTTGTAAACTCTCCTTAGTGTGCTATTTCCAAAAGACTTCAGACGGTTGCAATATGCTTTTTTTATTTTTGTTATTGCACGTTTGATGCTCCAGCCAAGTGAATAATATTTGAAACTGAAGCAATTAGCGGAGGTACTGGGTACGTCTTTGTCGGTAGGACTGTACGATGACGGTATTATTAGTTTTTAGCCAAACGTTTCAACGCTGTTTATGTACTTAACTGTAATCAAAAGTATTTATACTCTGGATTTTTATTAGATGTTAAGTTGGGCCGCAATGTTGGCGCCAGCAAGATGTAGTTACTTTATATGATAGTTACATATATGCGCAGAGATATGTGTTGTCTATCCTAGTTGTATGCGTTCAAAACAAAAACACAAAGCAAACATACACACACTCACGTTTGTAATAACCATGTAACTGTGATACAGAAGGTGAGAAACTTAAAGAAATCGGTGTTTATACAGACATAGTGTTATAACTGTAAACCATGACGTATTGTAAAATTACCTGCAACTAAAAGGCCCTGTACTTCCTTCATTGAACTTATGTGTTGAAGTGATTTAATAAATGTTACTTGTAAAACCACTCTAAATAGGAATATTCTAATTTACATGGAAATATTTAAGAACTGCGAGTGTTTAAGGGAAAAAAGGTCTCCCGTAATGGGAATATATTTATTTGTTTTCGCTGTGTAAACCAGATGTTGAATTGTCTTTTTTTACATCAATCCGAATTTTCGTGAAAAAATTGAATAATAAACACAACGTTTTTATTGCTCCTATTCAATTTTCTTTTCCTGATGCAAATTACTCGCTTAAAAGTTGAAAAAGTTCCAATTCCATTGGGGCCTCATTTAAAACGATTCACCGATAGGCTTGATGGTTAGCTCATGGATCTGCACATTGGGAGGCGTTTGGATGCAATAAGAAACTGCGTCGGCCACATCCTCAGCACGCAACATAGGGAAGTTTGGCATGATCTCCTTGATTTTTGCATCAATGATCTCTGTGTCGACGGCTCCGGGGCTGATGCTCTACGAATGGAGAAATATTTTAATTAAGCGTTATTATTAGAAAAACCTTTTCTGTAATCAGAGTCTGCCAAGAACCATTTGAATGGCACGAGCTTATTAAAGCAAATTTTTGCATAGTAGTCAAAATATAAGATAATAGGTATACAAAACACTTTTGCCAATATAAAAAAATTGAATTGACTATCAATTTTTGTTGTCAACTAAAGAAATCTTTACAAATATTCAATGCTAAGTAATATTGATGAATTGATTACAACAAAAAATTTAAAAACGTAGGGCGGGAACACTACAACAATTTTAACCACAGCTACATACGTTTGCTGCCTTTTATTTCTCCCCAAAAATCTTTAAATTATTTTAAGTAAGGGATTCGAAAAATTAAGTGTGACACTTTTGAGATAGCAAAATCAACCAGTAATCCAACCAGTTTCCCTGATATACCCCCTGATACTTGCCAAAATGTATAGATTATGAACATTTTTTATCATTTTTGCTATTGTTATCTGAATGACTTTTTTCTGTGAGATTTTTTTGTGAACTCACTGTAATCTTGGTCTGCGTCTTCTTCTGCTGGAACTCCAGTCGCAGCACCTCCGCCAAAGCGGTGACCGCAAACTTGGAAGGGGCATACATCTTGAAGCCGAAGCCTGGCAAAATGGGAATTTTGTGACCCACAATGCTGTTAATGACCACCACATGGCCATCGGTGACGTTGCGCTTCTGCTGCGACCTAAAGGCCTCGCGGGCGCACCAGACGAATCCCAGGACATTGGTGTCCAATACGGATCGCATGTCGGCGCCATTGTCGGGATCCGTGATCAGGGAAGCGCTGGTAATACCAGCATTGTTAACCAAAACGTCAGCCCCTCCGAGGGTCTCATCAATCCATGCGAAAGCATCGACCACCTGCTGCTCCACGCTGACGTCACACTTGCGGCCATGGAAACGAGCCTGCTGATCCGCTGGCAGGGATTCCTTCAGTTGCTTCAAACGCTCCTCCCGACGGGCCAAACCCACGACGACCATACCCTTCGCCACCAAATCCTTGCAGCAAGCAGATCCGATGCCAGAACTGGCACCCGTAACAACAGCAACGCGATTTGACCAACGATTCATTTCAGCTGATATTGTATTAATTTTTCCCCAAGTCTTGCCAGTTAAAAATTCTGTCGATAACTAAAGCTCTCGCTCACAAATACCTCACATTTTATAACCACCCCTAGCTTTTTCCATTGAGCGAAAGCTCAATATTTAAGTGGTTTTAAGAGAGTATCTCGATCATAGAAAATATAGCGTTAAAAATTTTCATAGTATAAAGAGAATATACATAACATAACAAGATCCAAATACTTCTCAAGTTAAAAGTCTATCAGGCTCAAATCAGCGAGGGAGATGGATATATAAAGCTTTGATCGGGCATAACTTTTTACCGAATGGTCCGATTTTAAAAATTTCTACTACATTTCTACATTTTGGTAGGTATTGATATTCACAATAAAACTGCAATTTTACTTTTCCAAAATCTTTAAAGGTGTGGGCGCCAGACACATTTCAAAAAATGGTTTAGGGCGATTGAGGCGTTAGAGGGGGCGTGGCACCTTTTTGAAACAAACTTGCGCTGCGTGAGAACTCCAAGAATATGCATGCAAAATGCCAATCCTCTAGCTTTTATAGTTTCCGAGATCTCAGCGTTCATACGGACGGACAGACAGACGGACAGACGGACATGGCTAGTTCGACTCGGCTAGTGATCCTGATCAAGAATATATATACTTTATAGGGTCGGAAAAGCTTCTACCTGTTACATACTTTTGCACCAATACAATATACCCTTTTACTCTACGAGTAACGGGTATAATTAGTTTGCAAAAGTGTGCTACAATAAATTTGTACTGAAATGCCCTCCTAAACTAAATCCTTGCTACGCCACTGGGCCAATTTAATAAGTCTATTTTGCTATATCAGTAAAATTTTATTAACTGCATTGCATTATCGCTATAATCCCGTAATGGTTAACTGAGTTCCGCTTAATGCTTGCGAAGTGTGTAGCGATCGATCGGTCCCGATGGCATTATACCATCCTTGGCCTTTATCAGCGCTGGGAGGCATATGGTGTCGTAATAGGTTGTAAGATTGTACTTGGTGAACAGTTTGCGCATCTCTTTGGCGAATTTTACAATGTCTGTCTCCTTGACAACTGACCCTGGTTCTGGAATAAGGGTTGACTTGAACGGATCCTCCTCCTGAATGCGATTGTGATAATTGCCATAGGTCGTCTGATAATCAATGCCGTCCGCATCAAGACGTGTCCTTTGCTTGCGCTGGCTTTTCAGCGATTTGTAATGGTTGGGGGAGTAATCGGAGATATAAGTGGTTCTAAGCAGATCCTGGAGATATTCCTTGATTTGGTAGTAGTCGACGGGTGGATGCACGAAGAAGAGCTTATATATCTCCTCGTTGCACCACTTGTTGCGCTTGACGAACTGGGCGTACTCCTCGCGCCAGTCCATGGATCGTGGCCATGTCCTTGTCTTGAGCTCCTGGCCCCGAACCTTCAGATTGTTCGCATAATGACCGGAAATCAGGGCAGGATCCGTTTGCTTTCGAAACGCGGTGACGGTTCGTTTAGGCTTATCGGCCGTGTAGTCCTTGTAGAACGCTTGTGTGGTGGTTATGTCCTTGCAGCACCGTGGCAGTATTGTGTCCAGAAAGATCAAATCCATTTCAGCCAACGCGGCTTCTTTCGAGCTTTGAGCCATTGCGGATTAATTGTTTTCGGTATTTTTTTGTGTTTCTGTATTTTTGAGTGCTCCGGTTTGTCTGGTCCGCTTGACTGATCAAGATTTACTTATGCCAAGCTACTGTGTAGAGGAAGTGGACACATGAATAGTTGAAAAAGTTTGGATGGATACCTACTTATAGAAGAAGTTATAGAATTGTTATCGGTAGAGAAATTGTGTCATTGGCTATAATGCGCCAAACTTTGTATTATTTATCATTATTATATTGGGTTTTAAAGTAAACTTCGGAAAATAAATTTCATAAATTGCATTGTTAAATTGTTTAAACTCTTAATTTGAAAAAATTGTATTCTCGTGAAGAAACCAATAATTTGTTTAAAAGTTATGGCATATTTTCGGGCATTTTGTTAAATGTACATGTTCCTTACATTAGTTTAGATTTTTTGTTGAAAGCCTCAAACGTCCATTTCCTTTTTAGCATAAGATTTAAGCGATTCTTTTGGTATCGCTTTCTATTTAGGGTGAAAGTACAAGTACAATTAAACCGTGAAAATGATCAGATTTTCACGATGTTTTGTTTTAGTGATATGCAAATTTTTTGTACAACAAAATGTTTTAAAATGGTTGAGATATGAAGGTAAAAAGACATCACCTCAAAGTCAAAGTTTCCAATTGGCACGCAGGATTTAAAAAAAAATTAAATTAGTGTATTTTCTGTTTTTTTATGGTCGGATTGGCAGTCCAATTAATACAAAAACTTTTCATCTCGTAGCGTTTGCTTTGTTGACCAGTGAAAAACATTTTTTGTTTTTTTTTTAATTGTATCATAATTATTATTACTAACTTTTTGTTTACAAATTAACAGGAAAACATGTAACAATTGAGTTCAGGCTTACAAAACTAACCAATAAAATACTTGCATATAGACCTTAGACGTACGTTAAAGATCACTACGGAATCAAAGGCACCATCAACTACAGGATCTGCGTTCTAGTTGCGTTTGCCGTTGAGTCGATCCTGGATCTCCTGCAGACTTAGGCCCTTCGTTTCCATCACAACGAAGAGGACAAAGAAGAAGGCCACCACCATGCAGACGGCGAAGAGCCAGAAGGCGTAGTAGGATCCCAGGGCATCGAGGCTGGGATAGAAGAAGGTGACCAGGAAGCCTAGGGTCCAGCAGGTGCTGGCCACCACCGAGGAGGCCGCCGACTTGATGTTCGCCGGAAACATCTCCCCAAGCACCGCCCACGGAAGCGGTCCGAAGCCCGTGCAGTACACAATGTTGTAGATGATCAGGGCAGGAACCGGCATCCAAACCACGCTGGAGATGTCCCCTTTGACCAGCTGCATATAGAAGAATGCTCCCAGCGCCGCCAGTCCAATGGACATAACGCTTGAGGACGTCAGCAGCATCACCTTCCTGCCCAGGCGATCGGCCACCAAGGGCGTTAGTGCCGAGGATCCCACCTGGACACACCCGATGATAATGGTGGCGATGGCCGGATCCAAGCCAGTGTTGGCACTAGCGAAGATCGACTGGCTGTTGAAGAGCACCACGTTGATCCCAGACAACTGCTGGAAGGAGATCAAGCCGGCGCAGATGAACAGGGCCCTTCGGTTGCCAGCGTTCTTGAACAGGTCCATCATAGTGCCCTTGTTGGCCATCGCCTCCTCCACATTGGCCTGGATCTCGGCCATCTCGTCGTGCACGCCCTCGGCACTCTGGCCGCGAAGGTACTGCAGCGACTTCAGGGCCTCCGATTTGCGGCCTTTTCCGGCAAAGAAATATGGACTCTCGGGCATCAGGTAGAATACCACGTCGAAGACCACTGGCACCACAATGCAGCACCACTGCAGAGCCTGATAAGAAACATACGGTCCAATGGCATAGACATATAGGATTCCACCTGAGGGAAAAATATTATTAAATTTGGATTGTTATTAACCCGTAAAGATATAGATAGATAACTAAAGTTTAACTAAGTTTAAGTTCAAGAATGTAAATCTGAAACACCGATTCTTTTTGGTTGATGTGAGTACTTGGGTTTAGTCTAACTGGTAACAGGATCTCCTAACATATAACTACACAAAAAAAAAATCGATATGAAACGTATATCAATTTTACATTACTTAAGATAAAATTTAATTTGATATGTGCCCAGGTAAATTTGACCTGGTCGAAAAGGACATATCTATTTTAGGGTAACATGCTTTTTTTGTGTGTACATTTGAAGTAGATTTGGCACTGCAGCTAACAGAATCTACTAACTGATTAATCGACTCACCCACAATGAAGAGCTGCATCAGGGATCCGGTAGCACCGCGTACATTGTCCGTGGAGATCTCACCCACATACATTGGCTGCACAGTCATCACAAAGCCCACGCCGAATCCTTGAATCAGTCGAGACAGGTAAAGGATCCACACCTCGGAGGCCACCATGTTTAAGCCGAAGGCCAGGACGAAGAAGAGGCTGCTGGACAGGAGCACCCACTTGCGACCAATGCGGTCGGCCATCGGACCGGCCACGAACGGAGCCACCAGGGCTCCGACAGCAATTAGGGACGAAATCCAGGCATCTTCATCGGAGGTAATGGGCCTACTCAGCGGCGAGTCGGATGTGTCCTCGGCCTTGAGCTTGGGTCCGATCGGGGAGGTCCATCCAAGTGTGGTGCCCACCACAAATGCGGATAAGTTGGCTAATCGAAAAATGGACATTGAATAATGTTCAAATAATTGTAACTATTTCAGATTTTTCCAATTATAATCTGATGGCAATTATTTATTTTTTTACTTTCCTGTTTTCATTTAGTTTTAGTTTATCAAAATTGTATGAAGAAAATAAATGTATTTTATTTGTGTTTAATAGTTAAATAGTTTAAATTTAAATTATACCGTAGGCATTCTTTATAGAAATGACCGAGAAGTTGTTTGTTTAAATATAAAATATTTAATATGCATGTTATGTTTTATTTTAAATGTATTTAATGTAGTAGTTTACCAAAACAATTGTGTTAATGGTAGAAATAGATCACTCACCTGCCACGGCAGCCAGAAAAATGCGACCCGACTTGACGGGTTCGGGAGACATGTTTCGAGTGTTTCCTTCACTTATCTGAAACGTACTGACTTCCGTATAGGAATAAACCACTCCGCTCACTTCCTCGCGTTGTATTGAGGGCATCTGGCCGACTTAAAGTGTACAGAAGCAGCTGCAAGAGCGTAAGAGTAAAAAAGCGAAAGTCCCTCATTAGCAATTCAGTTGACTTGGATTAATGATGCTATCCCCATTTGTAATTCAATCGGGTGTAAGTTCAAACGGCCAGAACTTGACACTGCTTTGATTTCTTTGTGGCATGACTCAGGCCACCATATGCGAGAGGAAGCCAAAAAAAAATGCCATCATTCTGTCCCCATCCACCAGAGGTTTATCACATTATCTGCCAATTTTCAAATCATGGCGTTATCGAATCATTAGCCAGTTAAATCTATACACATCATTTGGAGTTGGTAATACAGCAAAAAGTTCAACGAAGGCGGAACTGCAGTCTGTTCATTATTTAATGCGATAAATTACCAAATTATTTTAATTGCACTATGAACAATTTAATTCTACCGCATTTGCGTTGCTAATTAATTTTCTTTATTTGAAGCGGCTTTTGTAATCACGGATGACACTTTTCGCCGATTTGTGTAATCATTACGTAACCAAGTCACTAGTATTTAGGAATTTAATCACTTTGTCTCTGGGCACTACAATTATTGGCTGTTCACACTGGCACATCCTTACAGAAAAAAATCCTTCAAAACGAAGTAAATCCCACTCGAGCAGGATCCTTGATTAAATTGAAACGACAGGGCCTCCCTGGAGAAATGTAATGCTGCTCGAATCGGCGAATCGCGCGAATTTAAAGATTTTCCACCTTATATGGCAGGCATTCGAAAGCAATACACGTCCAATAATGCTCACCGACACTTGACTTGACGAGTGCTCTTACACGTGCATTATCTTATCAGGGAAGCGCCTCCCGTTCCATGTCGGGCCCATCTACAGGCTATATATTCCTATAACAGCGAATAGAGTGCAGTATCATCGGAGCTGCCTTCTCCCGATCGATACTCTCTCTGTCATTGGCATCGGATCGGAATCTCAATATTTTTGTTGTGCCTTGTTTTGGTCGGAATGGCGCTATTTGTGTGCATTTTGCACTTGAACTGGCCCATTTACGTATTCCCACATCTGTAATGTGATAAGGCGAAGCAGCGAAAACTGTGCCCCAATCTCAATTTGTTTGCAAAGCCGACCCGCCGGCAAAAGGGCGACCGGCCCACTTCAGTCCTGGTATAGTTAAAAAAATATTTGATTTCTTTTTAGTTTAGAAGAAAAGAAGCCAAAATAATAAGAAAGTCATGTATCAAACTAGCTTTAAATTAAAAAAAAAATTGTTTTTCATTAAAACAAAAAAATATGAAAAATATTATATTCATATAAATATTCATATTTTTGTTCTGTGTTAATATATATATGTCCCTAAGGGGAAAGAAAAAAACTTGCTTGGACTCCCACCCTTATTTCTAAATAAAAACGAATGTCACCGAATGCGTAAATAATATTATGATTACGATTGGTGATTATTGAGTAATTTCCGATGCACTTTTACGGCACTGTCCTTGGAACTATTTAGTTAGTTCCAGATCAAAGATGGTGACACAATTTCTGTGACTAAGGTGAGCCACGTGAAGTGTGTGTGAGGGCTCTTGGAATAGCGCCGATTGTCATATCTACTTGGGGTAGTATCTCAACAAGTTAGTGGGTAAGGAACACCTGGGCTAGCCAAATAAAACACTTAAGATTGATCCTCGTATTGCAAAATGTATTTTGAAAAGTAATCCCCATTGTTGTATTTTTTACGCAACGGTATTGTTTTTTATTGTTTTTTTTTGACTTCCTGAAAACCGCAAATAAAAGCAGTAAATTTGATAATGGAAAAATTCAAATATATAATTGCTACGTGCGTTCTTAATTTATGAAGCTTCTTGAGAGAATTCCTTCGTTGGGGTTTTTGGCAATAACTCAATCTAATTTTTGTAATCTCAAAATTGGTTTAAGTTCCTAGAAATGGATTTTCTATATTTATAATGATAAGCTTGTCAAATGATTCGGGCACATAATTTTATTAACTTCTTCCTCTGAAGGTTATCTATCAAGCTGCTGCCAACGGAAGTAAGTTTATTATTTAAAACTTTCCGTTGTGCCACGACGTTTGATTTGTTTATTTGTACTTGCTAAATAAATGTTTATTTAAGAGTATTGTTCCTTTTATATTGTTGATAATTTTAATGTTTTTTAAATTGACAGACAAAAAGGGGCGTTTAAATTGTTATCAGGCTGAAAATACAACCTTCTTTAATTTATAAAGCAATGAAACGAGTATCATCTGATCTGGCACACAGACTCAAATCGATATTTTAGTGGCTAGACAGACAATGTCAATTTGATAAGAGTTTATTCCAGCGACTCCAAAATTAAGTGTTGTTTCTATTGATTAAGTAAATAGAGATACGATTCCTAATGTTGACTACGTACACAGAAATATCTGGCATGATATGTTGGGTAACAGCCATCGATTACCAAATAAATCGTGAAGTTGGCTTTAATCTCTGAAGGTTTTTACGTTTTTTACTTGGTTTACAATTTTTATTGCGTGAAAATTTTATTGAAAAGTTGATCTGTACATTTAAAACTCGATTTTCAAATATAATATTTTTACTAAAATATTCTTGTTAGTCAGAATGGTATGTAGGTCAATTCCAACGGTATATTGTTCTGCTGTTGGTTGTGATAATCTTTATCATCCCCAGACTGTCATATCTATAATATTTAACTGGTATTCCGGCATTCTGCAATGGATAAATTTTACCCTCAAAACAAGAAAATTCTTTAAATAACAAGAGAGAACGCTATAGTCGGGTGTCCCGACTATCAGATACCCGTTACTCAGCTAAAGGAGTGCGAGGGAGATAGATATATAAAATCTTTGATCGGGCATAACTTTTTAACGAATGGTCCGATTTGAAAAATTCTTCTACATTTCGATAGGTATTAATAGTCACAATAAAACTGCATTTTTAGTTTTCCAAAATCTTTAATGGTGTGGGCGCCAGACACCTTTAAAAAAATGGTGTAGGGCGATTGAGGGCGTTAGAGGGGGCGTGGCACCATTTTGAAATAAACTTGCGCTGCGTAGGAACTCCAAGAATATGCATGCAAAATGCCAATCCTCTAGCTTTTATAGTTTCCGAGATCTCAGCGTTCATACGGACGGACAGACGGACAGACGGACATGGCTAGTTCGACTCGGCTAGTGATCCTGATCAAGAATATATATACTTTATAGGGTCGGAAAAGCTTCCTTCTCCCTGTTACATACTTTTGCACGAATACAATATACCCTTTTACTCTACGAGTAACGGGTATAAAAATAATTAAATAAGTGAGTTTATAAAAAAATATTTTCAAAAAAAAATTATATCTTATAATTTTTTCCACAAATAATTGGCTCTTTAATTTTCAAAGATGAACTATCATTTAAACATATTTTAAGGGGGATTTTTCGTGATTTTTTTTAACCAATAACGGATTGTACTGGGATTTTGTAACTTGGCATGTTGATTACATCCTCTAAAGAAAATCCTCTCTTAAGAAATGTTTACTAATACATACTTCACATCTTTCTAAATTCAAATGTAAATTCAGAAGAAAACAATGAAAAACATACAAGTTATGTTTATGTCTAACGCATGTATTAAGAAATCAAGGAACTTACTAAACCCGAAGGACACCTAATGCAGCACAGCAAAGTGTGGACCGAGCGCAACGAAACCAGATGGAAACTAATGAAAGAGGTAACAAGCTGATTTGGGGAAACATTATCTCACCAAACTTCGTTCATGTTCAGTGCGATAATGCCTTTAATGTGGGCCCTAATCGAAGCCCCCGCTATTATCATATTTGATATTTATAATAATTCAAGGCGACACTTGATGATCAATTTATCAGCACTCGGCAGCGGGGTAACAAATCAATGGCAGACATACACTTATTAAGTAGGTCGCCTAACTTACCCATTTTGAAGCCGAAATTATCAATTAGTGGGCAATCAATGAAACACTGTCTGGCGGTAGTACGCGGCGTATACGTAATGTGAGAACTAATTCAGTATCTGGACTGCACAGAGATCAGAGCTAACTGTTTGGCTGGGCTGCCGGAATTGAAATGATGTCGGATCGCGGGTGTTTTGACGCTTTTGTGTTGGGCATGCAAAAATTATGACAGACGCATTTTATACTCGTACTTAGTCGTACTTATTCGCAAGTGAGGCTAGATAATACATTTTTCACACACACCGAAGGAAGCTCACTCACACATGTCCGATTGTAGAGAACCAGACTTATCGCAGACATGGGCAACTATCATATCGAATTAAACGCGACCGTTGAACCAAGCTCGACTGAGAGAGTTGAGCTCGGAATTTTTTCGATTTTATCAACGCTTTGTCTGCCTAGTCGGCAATCTCTCGCAGCCTTTTTTGACATAGAAAAATAAACAAACCCATAAAAAGCACATTTAAGTTCGGTTAAGGTGTTCACAGACCTCTAGTTCCGGACTATAGTGTGGAAAACTTTAGAGTAATTTGGCCGATCGGTATCTCCCACTATACCGGCTGTGTGAATCATCGTTGAGGAAGTTAATTAGCATGCACCAGACCCGATTCGGGGGGATTGACTTATTCCGATGGCTTATCGATACAGTTAGTACATACACAATTAAGTCGCTTAGCTAGTCGGCAAGTAACGTGCGTGCCCCACACATCTGCTAATTGAAATGTCTCCGTTGTAGGCACTTTAAGTGTTTTATATCGACGTGGGTCGGCGAAGTGGGGATTCTGGTTAACGCCATCCGGAAGAGGCAGTCCGATATGATATACATGGGAATTACATGGGCCAGAAGTCAGTGCGTTTGTTTACGACAATCTGCTAAATTTAAATCGTGAAAGTGAAATTCATTTGGGGGTTTGAATATTGATAAGGCAGCAGTAGCATGTTTAACAAACTGGTTATCAGGTCTTGACAAAATTGTATTGTGAAAAAATAACGATTTGTTGTTTTGTGTAAATGGGAAAACAGGAGGCTCGTGTCGTTGCCGTTTTGGGAACAAGTTGCGTTTTCCTAAATTCCAATTAAGGAATGTTCTCCTAAAAATAGCACAAAACAATTCCTACCGTTGAAACGATTGTGGCTTTTATATAAATAATATATATTTATTTATTTATTGAGTAACCAAATAACTAGAGCCCCCCATTGTTAGAGATAAAGAGACCATAAATCGATAATTCTGTCATAAATGCAAGTAGCTCTTGCAATCGTAAATCGTTTTACTGCCCTATGATAACGAAACAAATATTAGGTATAAATAAACATTACTCGAAGATTAATATAAGTACTTTTTTATAACCACTTCTTTAAAGATTTCCGAAAAATTTAAGTATATTCATATATTTATAATATATTTATAAAAGTAGAAGAAATTTATTTAATTCGGACCATTCGATAACAAGTTATAGGCAAATCATGGAATTTGAGCAGTGCAAGCAGTGGCTTTGCTGCATGCATATCTCCCTCGCACTTCCTCTAGCTAAGTAATGGGTATCTGATAGTCGACTATAGCGTTGTTTTGATGAACACCCAGACTTTTGTGAAGATCTTTGCGGCAATCCTGTTAGAATCATATAAGGTTTAGTTTTGATTTGATGCCTACTGTACTGATTTCATAAACTTTTAATAATTTAAATTATGTCCTTGGTTTTCTTTGAAAGTTCAAATGCGAATGCAATTTAAAATCGATCTGAAGAATAATTTGCAATGAACACCCAAAATTGATTACATTGACATTTCTGAACTTTATTAAGTTCAAGCTAATGAATATACTGGATATAAACCATCAAGTAACACGATTTATTTACCAGACACTCGAACGCAATTTAAATTATCGGCAATAGCTGTAAACTACAACTAAAATGATATCCAGCGACAGTATCACTCCCACTTTTGCACCCGGCAATATTTGCCATTTGTGTTTATTTTGTTGCTGATTGTCGACAACCTGTTGAGCATGTGAGCAAATATCCAAGCAAACACGGGCTTCGATGGGCTTCCTGTAATTGCGTTAAATATTTGCATAGAAATGCCGGCAATCGAACGAAGCGGGTTGGCTGGCACGATTTCAATTTGCATTTTGTGCATCTATCTATCTATCCGGCGATTCCGATGTCGATCAATCAATCAACCGACGATGACCTTCACAGTGACCATGACGAGGGGGCAGTGGGTGGGTGGGAGTACGCCGAGTACTGGCGCCTCGAGTGGGCGTGGCCTGTCGCCGACGTCCAGCCGACGGACTGCAATCGCCTGATAGCAATCTAATTTCGCACTTTAAGGGGCGTACCCGTGATCTGGGGTTATCGCCATCCATCTGGCCCACAAAAACACCTCGAGCTTCTGTACAGTTTACTTTTATTATCAAATACATGTACATTTATTCTAGTTACTCAGAACATGCAAGTTATTTATAGGTATATGTCTTTGCCATCTTAGCGTACATTTACATTCAGCAGGAAGTTTCTACAAAATGGAGGCCACAAAGAGGGTGGACACTCCGTCGAATCTTATAGTTATGGGGCGTTACCATGAGTACTTAGGAACTAATTGCACTACACTAAATGTAAGCTTTAAAGTCAATTCAAACGCTGTGAAAATTGTGGAACATCAATAAGTTAAATTGTACATTTTGTGTATTATTGTCCTTAGATCCGAAACGGTTAGTGATACCTTTGCAATTTTGGATTTGAATTTCGATTTCGATGGAATAAGTGTTCTTTAATAAAAGTTAAATAAATATAATAATTAAACATCGTATTTCTTTGCTGGCCCTAATCGTTATTATCTTGGCAAAGGTATCGAACAAAACCCCTTCAAAACTCCTACATTACTTTTTGGCATTGTCGGCTTATCCACCTACGAGTTTAATGGCATTTGGATAGAATAAACTATAGGGAGTCCTCTTAGGATCCTTAGCGACCGCTCAGCCAACTCTGGATTTGGCTGGCAGTCTTGCCCTTCGTCTCCTGGAGGGCAATGGCCACGTAGGCAGTGGCTACTGCCATCCAGCCACTGAAGAACCAGAATGGCACATCGGTTCCGACGGATTTCAACTGGCCGAAGAGCCATGTCACGAGGAACACGCACACCCAGTTCATCATTACGCTCAGGGACACGGCGGTGCCCTTCACGTCCGGCATGAAGAGTTCGCCCATCATCATCCAGGGAATGGGACCGTATCCCACCGAGAAGCTGACGATGAACAGCACTATGCAGAGCAGGGGAAGCCAGTCGATGGAGGATACATCACCGTGGTTCTTCATCGTGTTGAAGGCACCCAGCATGGCCAGGCACACTGTCATCACCGAACTGCTGAAGACCAGCAGGATCTTCCGGCCCGCCTTCTCTATAAGCAGCGAGGATACCAGGGTCATGGCCACCTGAACCACGCCGACGATCATGGTGCAGACGCCGGCGTCCAGGGTCTTACTCTCCTCAAAGATTGCGTTCATAAAGAAGATCACCGCGTTGATGCCAGAGAACTGCTGGAAGAACATGAGTAGCACGGAGATCACCAGGCCCTTGCGAGAGGCGCGATTGCTGAACAGATCCATCATAGAGGCGTCCGCACCGGTCTGGTCCAGGTCGTTCTGGATCACCTGGATGGCACTAGTGGTGTTGCAGTAGTCCCCCCACAACCATTTCAGGGCGCTATTGGCCTCGGAACGCTTGCCCTAGAAGCCAAAATGGATTCAGGTATTTTGTAAAATTATAGACTGGTATTTTCAGCTCGCTTACCCTTTTAAGAAGATATACTGGAGTTTCGGGCAGGAAGAACAGGCCGATTAAGAGAACGATTGGTATGACGAGACAGAGCATGCTCAGCGTTTGCCATGTGACCCAATTTCCCACCACATAGATGAACAGGATGCCGATGGTGAGGAGCAGCTGGAACAAGGTTCCCAGGCTACCGCGAATGCTGGTCTCGGCGATCTCCGAGATGTACATGGGAGCCACCACGCAAAAGCTTCCAGTGGATATACCTAAAACCAGTCCAATGTTAGTAGCAATGTTAAAGTGCAATGCTATTATCATCACTTACCGATTAAAAATCTTCCCAAGTAAAGCCAGCCGACTGAATTGGCGAAGCTGATCGTAATCCAAGCCAAAATGAAGGGAACGTCCATAACCATGGCAGTATACCGTCTGCCGATCATATCAGCTATGTAGCCGGTAGGTAAGGCTCCAAATAGAGCGCCCAGGGGCAACATTGAGCCGACCCATGTTTCTGCAAAAAAAAGCGTTATTAGATAATCGTTAGTGAGGACCCAAAGAGGGAGAGAGCTTTTCGTTATCAACTATATCCCTTAACTTTCGGTCGATAATCAGAAAAGGAATACTCTTTACTGAAGTAGTACATAAGGTAAGAAATTGGCGTTATCAATGCAGTTTCAAAAGGTGTGCTATCAGTGCAGTTTATAAATTCTTATCATGAAAATAAATTCTATAAGAAAGGTACTCACCTTCAGATTCGGTCAGTAGAAGGCCAAATTCACTGTCAGTCGTATTAATAGTAGTCAAATTTAATTTCGTTAAGGTGTTGTTCAAAGATATCTGAGGTAACACAGGTGAGGTCCATGATAACGCAGTACCAGCAGCAACAGCTCCGAAACAAACTGTAAGAATTGAATTAATACACCCTAATGACCAACACTAAATTAACTCAATTCTCCCTACTTATTATGGCCGCCAGATATTGCCGGGTCTTCGAGTTCTTCGCCACACTTTCCTGCAGAAGATCGTAGGTTATCGGATTGCGGGAGTCCCCATCCTCTTGACTGACAGTCTGCAAAGGAAAAAGGATCTTTAGTGATCTGTCTCAAGTATTTAAGCCTTATTGCAACTAACTATAATGATTACGATTGCTGCCCTGCTTGGCTTCCTGACTGGCCTGGTTATGATAATATTCAAAGTGCTAGTGTTCCTTTGGACTTTGGCAAAAACCTTATACGTAACTCTCAAAATAGCTAGAGCGTTAAAGAAGACGCCAACATTTAGCGATGTGAAAGCTCAATTTAAAGAGATGTCTCTTGGTAAAGCCAAAACAATATTAAAGGAAAAATTAAATCAATCTTAAAAAACCATTGTGCATGTATAATAATACCAAATCTTTAATTGGCAAAAAACTTTTAATTCATTTATAGCATAGAATTAAAATGCATTACCAAGTTTACTTTAAATTTAACATTGTGGTCAAATATAAATCAAATGAAATATAAATAAAGTTTTTGGAAAATTGTAAGGCGGTCAAAATTATTAAATAACTAAACTGTTACCTTCCTATGAGATGTTTTTTATTTATTTGTCTTACAGTATTTTGACACATTTGTGGTATTATGATGTGAAACCCTGCCACCAAATTGAATTTACCTGCCACCAACGAGCCATTGCGCGAACCACCTTTTCAGAATCCATTCGAGACTCAACCGATTTCCGGGTTCTTTACCAACGCCTTATATAAGACAATCGCACTAAGAACGCACTGTGCCAAAATTTGATGACTCTTTGTTGGTGTAAAAAACACTATTTTATGGTTTGTCTATATAATGGCTTATATATTTCACTTATTTTTATCGCTTCCCATTAATTATCTTAGGAAAGCGTTCCTATATATAAATAAATTTTTGTTTTGATTTTTCCGCTAATTTTAGTGCCTGCCTCGGGGGCAGTGGATTGTCTCGTGCGAACACCTCGAGACGACTGATTCTGAATCGTTGGACTCTTCGAAAAAGCGTATTTTCATCTCGATTCTTGGCGAAAATTCTTCTATTGCGGATAGAACTTTTATTTTATCTGGCGCTTGTGTCGGCATTTCGTTGTATTGCCAGCAGATTACGCGCATCACTTGCAGCCGAATCTTTTGTTTTACGTCAGATTCAAATGGATTTTCTCTTGAAATAGGACAGACGTAAATAATGTTTAGGAAACAACCTGTTGGATGGATCTTTCAAGATATTCCATCAAGTAAGCTTACAAATAAATCCCTCTTTGTATAAACTAAAAACCTATTTGCATTGACATTATTAATTGTTCCTCAATAACCATCAATTTGAAGCGATTTCTTAAGTGAAAGCACGCAGATATTACGCATACGCCACCGTACCTGAGTTGAACAAAGTCCGAGCAAACAAATACTTCCGGCAAAGCGCCCGTCAGTTAAAATTAAATTGCTAAATGCATTTTAGTGCGTTTGCATTTACGGTGCATTTGCCAAGCGGCATCGGCATCGGGAACCAAATCCATTGGGTATTCTCCGACCGTAAATATGTAGAAGCTTGTCTCCGATTAGATGACAACCGCATAAAACAGTTCCTTATGAAATTAATTCCTTGTTGGATGTGCAAGCGACCGTTTAAAATGTTATTAAACGGAATGTCTAATTATAAAATAAAGCACGTATGTGCTTCTTAATGGCGTCAAGTGCATGCCAAAAGAAACCTGTCGCCGTATTCACACCGAAACAAGTCGAACAGCCGCCGGCGGAGCGAGCGAGAGGCACATACAGTGCGAGGGAGATAGCGATTGGGGGTCAGAACGATCCGGCGGACACACCCACCGTACACTGAGAGAAACAGAGCGTTTTCTCGAAATGCGGAGCATACATGCGGTTTAATATACAGAAGTGTTATGACGTCAGTAGATAATGCACTCGGAAATACTTTCTTAAAATAAACGATTTTCTTAATATAAGTAATATATAACTTAGAGGAAATACATTCTTGTAAAACCCCTAAAAACCAAGTCGTAGTATTCTGCAAAACTTTTTTCAAGTTAAGATCCCTATTTTCATTTATTTTAGAATGTCTTATATTAGGGTTGATAAAAAATCGATAACACTATCGATACTATCGATGGTTAAAAAATTAAGGAAACATCGATGGCTTGTGCACACAATCGATACAATCGTTAAAATTTATTTATTTTAAGAAAAGAAAAATATTTTAAAATATACATTTTAGACAACGACGGTGTTTTTATTGTAAGGGCTCAATATTGAATTTGATTTCACTTTAATCGCAGTTAAAATTAGTCGTAGCAAAAATTATCCTTTATTTTGTTTAATTATTTTTCTTAAATTTTGTATTATGTTTTTTATTTTCTTTCATTTTTGATACTATCGATAATATCGATAGTGACCACCATCGATAGCCAAAAACATCGATAGTGTCCACTAGTTTTTACAACCCCATTTTATATGACACCACTGAAGAATTTTAAGTGGGTAATTTTGTCGCAGTGTACAGATGGGCGACCATCAACATCACATGCTAATTAGTTTGCATCGTTTGCTGTGCTCTGTTTACTTTGTTTCTGCAGCCGCCTTTCGCTGTTTTTCCGATGTCAAGTTCAGCGAGTGCCTTGTGCCATGTGCTTTCGCATTCGGGAGGCCCGTTCTCGAGTACCTGCCCCGATTTCCGAGTAAAGTATACATATATATATGCACATTTGAGGTGCACGATGGCTTATATGCATGTTCGATATTTCCGCCTACACGCCCACATTTTCGCTAACTTTATTGTGGCCCGTGCCATTGCAGCTCACTCAGCCGATAGACAATTTCTTTTATTGACGCAATTCCCTTAATTTGCTCAAGTCCATTGCCCATGGGGTAAATAAAGCGATATTGTTTACCCTTGGCCACCGCTTCTGTTTCAAGGTGTGCTGAGCATTTGAATACTCCTAAATATAGACTATGAAAATGACAAACCGCAATAAACTGTCTTTATAAGTGGCTTATGGACTTGCATTTGGCGTAGTTACTCGACTGGTGCTCTTTGGAAAGTGAGGATTTCCCGGTGCCACATTTTTAAGGCTATGAATCTGCATTGAGGAAAAATAAAAAAAAAGTTGTTTTTCTTTCATGAGAAACTTATTACTCACTAAGAGATAAAAATAATGACAAGGGCCTCCAAATTGTTATTATTTCTGTTATTGGGTTATCAAGGGATATTAATGGATGCTTTGTATGACTCACTATTAAATACAAATGCCTGTGTTTCTCATTGTCTTTTCATGTCGTATGCCAGTTTCTTGAACTGACTGAAGGTCCTTCAGTTATCAAGAATACTTACATCTCATCGTAAATAATCTCATATTAAATGAAAATACCTCCTGTAAATGTGCGCAAATTTAGAAATCACATTTTACCGAACACTGAAATGACCATGAAATCCTACAACTTATAGATATGTAAATATTATTATTTTGCCCTGCAGATTGCCCGACCGTCCAGTGCAAGCCAGATAAACTCGGAATTAATATGTCAGTAAACGTAAACAACAGCAAGTGATTGGCACGCGACTGAAATTATGTACATTATATTATATTGCTGCATCGATTATTGTTTTACTGACTCGATTTGATAAAACCTCGGCCCAATGGATCAGTAGCCAAAAAAACCCGAAAATACGCTATGCCTTATCGGCCGAAATGGCTAGAAATGAATCATTTGAAAAGCTGGAAATCAAACTCTTTACATCTGAAACTAGAAGATCCAGCGTCACGCTCAAAGGTGGACAGCTAATTGGCCATTATCGAAAGCAGTTAGTGGCTGCGTGAATCGCACGCCGATCGTAGCTGCTGCTCCCTCCGAAATCTTGACGATCTCCTCGCTCCCCGATAAGCGCCTATTGGCCCCGTGCTCAATTACGGGTATACGACTTCCTAATGCCCCATCAAATCGTTCGGTAAGAGCCACTTCAGGGAGCAGTGTCGAGTGGCAAGTAATCGATCTGTAGTCTGTCCCACTGCCAAGGGCGAGATAAGGTTGTATGCCACCCCCCAAGTACAAAACTCTCGATCCTGGGCCCCTAAGCCCGCTCTAATCTTTGGTTTATGGCTCCCGATAACATAACACTAAGTTGGCTTGACAACCTGCCGTGCGGAAGCGTAAACAAACCTGTTCAAGCGGGAGCCTTTATAAATCTTGAACTTTGCGTAAACTTCTTAAGGGGGAAGTGTAGTTCGATTAGATATTTTCGCTGGCCACTTGGAAATCGTTTCGCAATTAGTACCTAATAAATTATTTCTTTGATTGAGGGCAAGATTGTGACAATAAATGCAAATTTAAGTGGCTAATTAAACGGGTAGCCAACATCTAAAACAGTAGTTGAGTGACTGAGAACAAAGCTCAATTGGTTTTTCGAAATACTTAAAACACTACAGATTACTATGAACTTTTTTCTGCATTTCTAAGGAAATTTGTAATAAAAGGAATAATCCTATCATTTCGTTTTCCTGTTTTAATTCCTAAAAAGTTTTATGTTCAATTTAAACGAATTTTAACCTTTTTTTAACCTAAAAATTTTGTGATCTATTTACCGGTTTTTGCTATTTGATTTCCTTTGAAATAACAAAAAACTTGAATGCCCTTGAAACGGCCCTTACTTAACAACCAGATACTTCAGCAAGATAAAGAATTCTTTACTTTTATATTGAAATCTAATCTTAGGCATTCCCCGCAGCTTGTTTATTAATAGGAATTTTCAACTTCCATGTTACCAAATTTACTTGTCATGATGTCGCATGCCCAATAAGTATATTGCTAACGTCGAATACAACATCATGATTAAAATGTATTTATTGAACTCTGCTGTACACTTAGCCTAAGACAAACCAAAGTTAACTAGACCAATTACCATTTTAACCTCCTCGGTGGCCACCATGTTGCTGTGACGTTTGGGACCAGCACTATTTAAATATATCGCCCGCTTATGCGATGTTATGTGTTCGGTGCACTTGTATTTATTTCGTGGGTGGTGACACGTTTCTGATCAGTACTATTCTCTGGAAGCTTTAACTATGGAAACGTGTGGATGGGCGCGATGAGCGTCCGAGCTGAACTGAATTTCTCCAAGGAAACCGCTTAGCAGCTAAGCGAAATAAGCGGCGACTGCGACGGCGACTGCGACAGAGGCTGATATCGCGGTGGCAGAGGCAGCGGCCGCAGCAGCGCCGATGGCAACAGCAGCCCGATAAAATTCCACTGGGAGCTCGGTGAAGCTTATCATGAATCTATGGATCAGGAAGACCGATACGCGTCTAGGGAAGGTCCATCTTGCTCAGGCTATTATGGCGGTGTTGATTGGCTGATGGTCCTGGTAGCTCTGGAACTTCTCGACCATTTTCATAAAGCCCCGCTCCAGAGATGGGGAGCTGACCTTTTGGAACACCTTTAGCACATAGTCCACCAGGGCCTGGGCCAAATTCTGCACAGTACAAAAGTAATAGAATAACAGTCAACACATTGATAGTTTGAATACAATTTGTGGTTTTGCTCATGAGCAAGTTTTATGGGTTAGTTAAATGCTATTTTATACTATCCATGAAACCTAAGACACAACATTTTACAAAAGAGACCGAAATATAACCATTCTGTCTTTGATCTTAAAAGTTTGGACATACAATTCAATCAGTTTTTAGAAATGTTACGCACTTTGTTGTGGGTATCACTTTTCTGGTTCATAGCCTCTAGTCTCATTATCGATTTTTGTATCCTGCCGATTCCTATTATAGAAATTAAAAAAAATCATTGTTTTTTTTGTATATTTATGCAGACTTTATTATATTAATCAGACGTTTCTAACAGCCTTATAAATACCTATCGGATTATATTCAAAACTGTATTCTGAACGTTAGAATTCAAGCGAACTTAGTTAAGATAAAATTGTTTTTCAATAATTCAAAATTTTGTCTAAAAAATCCAACAATTTTTGTTATTTTTTTTGTTGAGTCATTTTGTTTTATGAACTTGTGAATAAGAAAGGTGACTCAATTATCCTCGTCATCATATGCATATCATGCCCCAAAAAACATTTTAAATCAAAAGAGCTTCGATAGTGATAAATAAAGGAGATCCTTAAAATTAAAAGTGATCCTAAACGATTAAAAAACATAAATATTCTCATGTCAAACAAAAAAACCAAAGAGCTATAGTGGAGTAGTTAGACTATCAAATACCCTTTACTAAGCTGAATGAGTGTAAGGCAGATAGAAGAATATACTTTGTAGGGTCGGAAAAGCTTCCTTTTACCTGTTCCATACATTTTCCCGAATACAAAATACCCTTATAGTCACTTTTCGCTCTCTAATTTTAAGGATTTTTTTATAATTTTTAAAAAATTTAGGATGATTTTCGTTTTCTGCAAATTAGTCTGATTTATATAAATTGGTTTGAACATATTTAAAATGCATGTAATAACAAATGTAGATGCCACAGGTTGATTATGGGAGTGGAAAAAACTGCATGTTTAAACCCAATTCTGACGGAACTGACCAAGAATACAAATTTGTATTTTATAGCGCAAAAACACTTTGTTTAAGCCACTGAAATAAGATTCATACATACATACATACAGTAAACCTTCTAGGACACTAAAACTATAACCTACATTTTGACGAACAATTTTGGATGAGTAATAGTTGGGTAGGTGGATTTTTTTCTTTATCTAAACCATGCGCGGATCCACGGGGGGTGATATGGGTGATATATCACCCCCCACTCGGGTAAAAAATAAAAGGAATTTTGGTATTCAAAAAGTATGCAACAAAAAATTTGTTTTAATATCACCCCCCACAACATAATCCTAGATCCGCCACTGATCTATACCCATCCACAAAATTTTCAAATCGGCCCATCTATAAGAAAGTTAGCTTTCATACCTAACAATGAATTTAATAAAATAAAGTGATTTAATAAGTGAGTGATCAATTTATTTAATGACACATTAATGACGTATAAGTTGTTTCTGTCCAAAATGTTCTCTTAGTATTAATCATAAAAAATTTCTTTTGAAATGTTTACATATATTTAATATGTCTTGAAAAATTATCTGTGAGTCACACCCTTGGAATCATACTCACTCCTATATAAGCAGACCCCACGTTGCAGCGGGTGTGGGTGAGATGGTTGTCATTTATCATCAGCTGGAACATCACTGGGTCATCCTGTTCGATCAGAAGACCAAAAAAGTGGACAAATTGTAACGCATGCGAGTGCAGGGCCTTTAGGTTAAGTTCGCCTTTGTCCCTGAACTTATTGATACCCCAATACTCATCATTTAAGAAGCTGCCGAATAATTATTTTTAACATTACCTCATCGAAAGGAGTCTTACCCGTAGAATACATCCTGCCCGTAGCGCCGCTCAAAGGGTCTTACTAAATTCCACACCTGCCTAAGAGCCAATCTTTCGTTGAGCGTGAAACCCAAGTCGTCCTTAATAGCACCAACCTTAATTTTTGGTAAACGCTTTGGGTAGATAAGGCCCGCTATCCCAGATGTCTCCCTTGTAATTTTGTCCTTACTCATTCTGGAATTTCGGTTTTTTTGGTTTTATAAAAAAAGGAACAAAAAGGAAATGTAATAAAACAATAATGTAATCTGATTCTCTCTTTTTGTTTTCCAACTTGTAGCATAGCATACTTAGAGCATGGGAAATAAAAACAAGACAAAACGATTTTTAAATACCCTTTACTCAGCTGAACAACTTTAATATAAGTATGCCTTCTTGTATGTTTTTAGATTTTGCATTAACATAATAAGAGTGACCATAGGGGGTCATAAAGGACAAATAGTTAAAATAATCCTTAAAATAATAATAGACAGGTTTTAGCGTTAAGGGCGTTTATTGGCGTTAAAGTGGGTGCGGCAAACTTTTATTAAGCCAATCAATATGTATTGACAAAACAAAAACATATCAGTTAAAATTTTCATAATAGCACCAAAACTGTGGGCGCCACAGCTTGTGGGCGTTAAAGGGGGCGTGGCTCCTTGATGAAACCAACTTGCGCTGCCTAGAAACTCCTAGAGTCTGCATGCAAAATGTCAATCCTCTAGCTTTTATACTTTCCGAGATCTTACCGTTCATCCAAACGGGCAGATGGACATGGCTGGATCGACTCGGCTAGTGATCCTGATCAAGAATATATATACTTTATAGGGTCTCTGCTAGGGTATAATAATAAAACCAATTTAATACGGCCTATTCATTTAAGCAATGACCTAAACATTTTTAACTTTTTTAAAATTGGTCATGAAGTTATTTCGGACTTAAAAGTCCGAAAGTCAAAAAATAAACGTTATTTTCTGACCAAAGAAAATAAAAGTATCCGTAAATTTTATTCCAAAATAACTGTTATTGTGTGACTGAAATATATAAGTTATGTTCTTATGGTGGCAATTTGTACGCGAGTTCTTTAGGACAAGAGAAACCGATATTCACCATCGTAACAAATTTGTTAGGTAATTTTATTCAAACCAATTAAACCCAAATAGGAATTTATTAACACAATTCTTTGGCACACTGTGTTCTAGTGTAATTATTTGGATCACCGCTTTTTAAAATACCAAGACATTCTTTATATTTTGAATCCCATACTTGTAAAAAAAACTTTTTGATGATTTTCTTTACATCGGCCGATCATTACCTTTATTACCCTGTCAGTCTCAAGCTTTTTTACAATAATTCCAAATATTTATCCAATTATGGAAATATTTGCAGGGTATTGCGGTATTCCTGAGGGACACCACACACAGGGCAAATGCTACGAGTGCTAAGGGCACGATAAAGACACCCATGGCAAAAGACGTGACCACAACTGGTGGCACGGGGAGTGTCGGCAGAGCGAAAGCAGATGGGGCACCTCACCACACTCTCACAATTGGAGGGCAAGAATTCGCCATTGGACCTGGTTGCCTGGGCTGGAACAGCTGAAGAAAGAAATATTTTAAACGAATTTAAATTTTGCGCAATAAAGTAAATCGAACCTCCAGAACCATTAGGCTGAAATTGAACCGAGACGCTGGTAGAATTGCGATTTTGAAAGTTGAAAGAAACGCGTGCTTGATTAGATGTTAACTGGGTACCTGAAAGAAATTGATTATTAAAAACAACCGATATGGTCTACTAGTCTCTTAATAAATTTACATTTATAAACAATGTACATATGGGCGGTTCTCTTACAAACCGAACATCTTTTCTTGGGTCACATTTTTGATTTGCCTGAAACTATTTTTAGTGTGCTATTCCAAAAAAAAACAAGAAAGGAAGCTAGATTCGGCTGGCCGAAGTTGTGTTGTGTTGTACACAGATTTAATAACCCTATAAGATATAGTTTCCGATCTGGTCGGTTCCGACATATACTACCTGCAATAGAAAGAAGACTTTTGGAAAAGTTTGAACCCGATAGCTTGAAAACTGAAAGACTAGTTTGCGTAGAAACAGACGGACGGACAGACGGACGGACAGACGGACATGGCTAGATCGACTCGTCTAGTGATGCTGATCAATATATATACTTTATGGGGTCGGAAACGTCTTCTTTACTGTGTTGCAAACTTCTGACTGAAATCATAATACCCTCTGCAAGGGTATAAAAAGTAAACACGTGTATAGAGGGGCTCGTCCGAGAGCGACAACATAATACAGATAATACGGACAAGAGTCTTCATTCTGGTCAGAAACGGGATAACTCAGAAGGCTAAAACTTTGCTGGCCCAAAAAGTACAAAAGACGCACACAACTGATGGCATTACAACCACTTATTACCCACCAGAAATTCCAATTGTAACTGGTGAGCCACCAGATGGTGCAAAAGATAGGCTGACGTTGATCTCAACAGAAGGCGAGGACTGCTGATGGTCAGAAGGTTCGTTGGTCGCCAATAAGTTATCGTTTTCATCTCCAGAGTCGCCCGGCGACGGGCTGCGACTGTCATCAGCCAATTCTATTAGATCGTCCACGGGTTGACCACAAATGATACATAAGGGACATCCCTCCTCTGCTGAAGCTGTTGCCCGATGTTCCGGGCTCTCGGGCGGAGTCGCCTCCTGAGAACCAACTGAATAAAGTTCGACATGTAGTTGCTTAAATATCTTTGCTTATTAATCGACCATACCATCAATTTCGGCATTTTCTTCGTCGGATGCTGATGGAATTAATTCCGAGTCTTGATGCGACTCATAATCCCTATTTTCACTCATATTTTTTTTTTAATATGTTTTTCGATTGGCTGCTTAAAAGATTCTAAATATTCCAATTATCTTTGACATCTATCAGAAAATAAAGAGTTGTCAAGAATTAATCCTTTAATAATAAACCTACGATTGTCAGGTAGCAACCCTTTGAATATTAAATGTGACCATTTTATTTTTAACAATAATTACATTATTGAACAGCGCTTTACAAACACTTCAAATTAAATTTTTGACTATCCTTTATCAGGCTTCTTCACTTATTTTAACCTGAGAATGGTGCAATTCATAAATAGGCAAGTTTTCATTTCACAACTTGTATTAATGATTATTTTTCTTAGCAGAGTGGATTACATGATAAAACTAAGACTATCGTATATGAATCACAAGATCAGACATTCATTTGCCGGCTTTAACATTTCCTTGGACCAACAATTTAATTAAACTATTTTATAATAATAGGAAGTTAAACATATATGGCTCACAGAGCAAATCCAAGTAAATTAAAAAAAAAGTCCTCATAGATATATGCGAAAATATTGACGTGCTGTTAGCTTTTTGTTGCACATCGGGCACTTGTGCGTGGTGCTGATGGCAGTTTTAATACATTCTTGGCAAAAAACGTGTCCGCATTTGGTTGAAACTGGTTCGCGTTTGGACACACTTTCCATGCAGACCGGGCACTTGTAGGAGTCCTCTTTCTGGGACAACTCGGGATCGCGGTGGGCGCGTTTGGGTGGCGACACATCGTCAAGATCCACAACTGGGGAATTTTCGATCCGCCGAGCCAATATGGGGCGACGATTGGAAACGGTAGGCGAGTCGTCCGAAAGGATTTCTGGACGGCGTCTAGCTCCGTCGGGTGTGCACAAGTCAATCACAGCGTCGGGAGCACGATTCCGGGCGGATCGCACCGGTGGCACAAATTCCAGATGGGACAAATCAATCACTTCCACAGGACTAACTAGAGAAAAAGTATACCGGTTTCGTGTCAATGCATACAACTTTTGAAAGCGGGTTTTCACAAAACTTATCTTTTGTTGGATAAGAGCTCTTTATCATTGCAAAAGTGGAGTACCCACAAATGTAAGTAAACTTATTAAGTCCTATCTTTCAATATCCTAATCTTTAAGCTTTTAAAGTGATTTGTAGAATAGTTTTGTGAAAACCAGGATACGTTTTGATTGATTCGGACTTACTGTCACTCCTGCGACGGTTTCCACGCACTACCGTGGGTGTTGAGGTCGACGTGGGGGAAATGTTGTTCCCAATCTGGGTCACAACATGATCGCAGTAACGATTTACTGAAAATCATAAAAGTCAATTAATCTAGTACAGGGACCTAATTCTAGGGTTGACCTACTGCGATCTAGTTCGGCCTCCATGTCGGCTACGTTTCGCGAGAGTGATCTGATCTGCGAGGGAACATCGTCGTTCGGAACGGACAAGTTGGCCAGGGAGTGCGATCCTTCGAGGCTCATATTCAAAGAGCTCTCTCCACTTGTGGATTGTAGGTTGTTTGATCCGTCTGCGGAAATGCCGCTGATATTGGATGCCGAGGATGAATTGGCTTCCAAGGACGAATTGGCTCCTAAGGATGAATTGGCTTCCAAGGACGAATTGGCTCCTAAGGATGAATTGGCTTCCAAGGACGAATTGGCTTCCAATGATGAATTTAATGATGCCGATAAATTGGAGCCCGCTGATGAGTTTGATGCCGCCGATGAATTGGATGCCGCGGAAGCACTGGAGTTAGAGCTGGAGCTAGAACTAGCGCTGGAATCAGATACGTGGCTGTCCGTTGACTGGCCAAGGATTGAAGAATCAACCGCGGAGTCCTACTAGATGAAACGAGAAGAAACTGAAAAAAATCGCTTGGAGTTTTACAACAAAACAACTTACAAAAGAAAATATAGTTGAATCTGACATGCTTCAGTGATTTCTAAATGAAAAGAAAGGCAGGGGCTCCTGGATGTATCTCATTTGATTTGTTGTCAAACGCAATAATTGCCAAAATGCGCAGAGTTTTCGCGGCCATACGGCTGTTTTAGAGATGGGACTTTACTGGCATGCCGGTGCAAAAACATAAAATCGATAACTGAGTATTTTCCAATGTGGTTTATTTGTACTAAATTGAACACTTAATACGAATTTGATTTCATTTAATGAACTAATTTTATTACCTTAGGCATAACCATTTTTACACCACTCTTTCTAAGCTTTGAAAACTTTTTTTTGGGTTGGTTTATTGCTAGCACTCATAAATTTGGTGGTAACATGTTTTAATAATTTCGTATTATTAATGTAATTTGATAAATTATTTATTAAATAATTGTTTAAAAGCTGCAGCATTTAAAATCGATTTATTTTAGCCGTTCGGCTTATCGATATCGGTGCAATTTTAGTGTTGGCTAATTCACGACTGCTGCACGTCACCAGAGCAAAGAAATAGAATTTTTAAAAATCATAACAATACGGTTCTTTTGCTTTGGAGCCATGGATAAGGACACTTTTACGCTGCAGTCCATCCGGCAGGACCTTATCGACAACAACCTGCAGGCTAAGGCGATAATACAGGTGAGCGTGCGCCAGGTGGTAAGGAAACCTTAAGTCCAAGCTTCCGATTCCAGGATATCCTGAACAGCCGCACCTCGATCGCCGAACTCGAGGAGCTGAACGAAGCGGGGCGCTCCAAGCTGTCGGCCATCAGGAGGAGCATCGAGCGGCTGGACGACTGGGCACGGGACACGACGGACCCGGCACTGGCTAAGGAGGTGGACACCCACCGTGACCAGTTCTCCAAGACGCTGCAGGCTTTCCGCAAGGCCAACGTGTCCACCATGCTGGAGATCGAGAAGGCCAACCGCGAGGAGCTGATGGCCATAACCGGCGAGAGTGAGCTGCGCCAGCGAACGACGGCACGGGCGCGCCACAACCAGGGCAGTCTGGTCTCCCAGGAGAACGACGTGACCGAGAAGATGCTGGCCATATCCCGGCACCTCTCGGAAACCACCCAGAAGAGCGCTGTCACCCTGGAGACGCTCGTGGCCTCGTCCCAGAATGTAGAGGCCACCAGCGACGAGCTGCAAAACACGGCCGGCAGCATCACCATGTCCGGCAAGCTGCTCAAGAAGTACGGACGACGCGAGTGCACCGACAAGATGCTGCTCTTCTTCGCCTTTTGTCTTTTCCTCGCCTGTGTCTTCTACATAGTTCAGAAGCGGCTCTTCTAGGGCCCCCGAATTGACCACTTCCTGCCTAGCTTAAGGTTGTCGCTTTTGTTGTCTAGGAATTAGCTATTTAGGCTTAGCACACGACCATAACATTTAAGCACCGATCTTATATTTATATTTATTTAGTGAACTAACCAAGTTGTATGTGTGGTTTTGAGTGTATAAAATACAGTGCAGGCTAGTAAAAACAACCATTTCTCTAAACTCTCTGAGACACGCGAGTTTAAAGGAAACTGATGCGCAGGTTAGTTAATCTTACCCTGTAATCCGACTTTTTTCCCACCTAACACCAGTCTTTCCATACATATTTACTGTTAAATTGTTTGATTTCAAGTTTATTCACAATGATCATGGAAATATAAAATGTAGGACAGCCTATTTAATACACTTTGGCACTCCACCCGGGTTTGTAAATCCGTTGAGGTTGACCAAGCGGCAGATGTCGTTGTAGGATCGCACTGGAGCTTGCGGCCGTCGTGTGTAGTCGTTGTTGTAGTTGTATGGATAGTATTGCTGCCTTGGATAATTATAACCGGGGAATAGCCCTTTGAGCACAGATCTACAGGTGACACCGGTCAGCGCCAGTATACACAGTATAACGTAAACAAATGATTTGCCCATAGCCACTCTGTCTCAGATTAAGCTTCGGATTAAAATCGTAGATGATCGGCTTCGGCTGGCCTACTTATACAACTTCCGCGACCTTGCACAGAGTGGGAAAGTAATTGAAATCTGGAATCTATTCTGATTTGCCTAAGGTGCTGATAACAGTTTTGCTATAGCTATCATCAGAAAATTCGCCCTTGTACAATGAGTGGAACCCATTTAAGCTCGGATTCCCGCCCTCAAAATGGCATGTTTAACATATTGATAACTGATACACCAACAAATAAACGGTATAGTCGGGGTGGCAAAGAAATTTCAGTCGAATTTAGAGTGCACACCCGATTCGTTGGAAAGTACATTTTAATTTCGTATGAAAAGTAAGATTATATGTATTTATTCGTTGAAAAGCCAACTGTATTTTTATAAAAAATTTAAATTCGATTACAGAAGAGCCTTATATATTTCAAAAACACCACCCGCCGCACAAAAAATCGAATTGTTATCGATAGTTTGGTATTTTTTGCCGTATTAATTGACCAACACTACGAAATAAACAAAATAAGCATCACTGGCCGTGCCGTTTTGTTTTGGTTGAAAAACATCAAATTATTAATTCTTTACCGCTCTTGTCGTTCTAATTACTGTTTAAAACAAAATGAGCACCGCTGTAGAAGTGGTCAACAAGGGACCGGGGCAGTTGGCCAACTACTTTGCGCTGCAGACGGCGTTCGAGGTGAGAGAGATGAAAAAGCCAAGAAGCCGGCCACGGCCATCATGGGATCTGTCTGATTTAAAAACTAAATTGCAGAAAGCCTTGGAACTGGCCATAGCCGACGGCAACGTGGAGCTGCTGGTCAAGGAGTACAACAGTTTCCCGGCCAACACCGAGCACGACAAGCGCCTGCCCATGGACCACGCCTTCCGTGTGCTCCTCATGAAACGCCTGGAGGATGACGTGCAGCGCATCGGCGAGCTGGTGCGCCTCTCCGTGGACGCCACGCGGGCCGAGATCGTGTCCAACACTATTCCCGTGGTGCTGCTCATCGACACCTTCGACGTGGTCACTCTGGACAAGTGCCAAGAGATCTTCCGATTCGTCGAGGAGCTGGTGGAGGTGTGGAAGGAGGAGATCTTCTTCGCCTCGTGCAAGAACAACATCCTGCGCATGTGCAACGACCTGCTGCGCCGCCTCTCTCGCACTCAGAACACCGTTTTCTGCGGACGCATCCAGCTGTTCCTCTCCAAGTTCTTCCCCTTCTCGGAGCGCTCTGGCCTGAACATCGTGTCCGAGTTTAACCTGGACAACTTCACGGAGTACGGGCTGGACAGCAAGGACCACGACGAAAGCGACAACAAGGAGCTGGAGGACACCGCCGAGGATATTCCCCTGAAGATCGACTACGACCTGTACTGCAAGTTCTGGTCCCTCCAGGACTTTTTTCGAAATCCCAATCAGTGCTACAACAAGGCTCAGTGGAAGATGTTCCAGATGGTGAGTAGCAACTTGGAAGTAGGAGTGATTATTTCCACAGTAATACACTGAACAACAGAGATTTTGGTGACGTATTTTGGGTTAAGATATCTTCGGCCAGCCAAAGTTTGTATACCCTTGCAGATTATTCAGATTAAATTACAAAATATAACAAAATTAAATTTTGATTTCGAATTATTTTGACATCAATTGTTTCTATCCTTCCTATGGCAGCTATTATATAATAGTCCCGTTTGTCAAAATTTAGAAATTTAAAAATCAACGAAGATATAATTTTTGTTGTTTTAGGCCAACTAAATTTAAATGGAACAAGAATGAAAAACCCGTCCTTTGGATATATTTTTACAAAAACATCAATTCAAAGTTCAGATAATTATAATTTTAAAAAAATGGATTTTATGATTTCGTCGACAACATTGTAATAAGAATTATTTTAAATACTTTCTCTTTAGCACGCCGAGAATATACTACAGTCCTTCTCGAGCTTCAAGTTGGAGGACGTGCGGCAAAGTGGCAGCGAGAATGCCAGCGAGACGGGTCAAGCAATGGAGGTGGACGAAGAGGCAGTTGATTCTGCAGCGGTGACCGCCGTGGTCAAGGCGAACCACTTCTTTGCCAAGTTCCTCACCAATCCAAAGCTACTGGCACTGCAACTCTCCGACGCCAATTTTCGACGTGCTGTCCTGGTGCAATTTCTCATTCTGTTTCAGTACCTTCAAGTCAGTGTAAAGTTTAAAATGTGAGTAAAATAATAAATCAAAAGGAAACAAGATTATCCTATGACGCTTGTACTTTCAGTGACACTTATACCTTGACCGCAGACCAGGCGGACTTCATCAAGGAAACAGAGTCTCGGGTCTACAAGTTGCTAGAAGAGACACCGCCGTACGGCAAGCGGTTTTCTCGAACTGTGCACCACATGCTGGTGCGCGAGGAGATGTGGAATAATTGGAAGAATGAGGGCTGCAAGGAGTTTAAAAAGCCGGAAGAGCCGGCCGCCAGCGAGGAGGAGTCAAAGCCACCTCCTTCTAAGAGACCAAGACGTCCTTTGGGCGACGCCTTGCGCGATGCTGCCCGCAATGGAAAGTTCTTTTTGGGAAAGTGAGTACTGAGTTGTTTAGCTAAATCATAATGCTAAAGTTATACCCTTCCAGTGATAACCTAACCCGACTGTGGAACTACTCTCCGGATAATCTGCAGGCCTGCAAAAGCGAGCAGCGGAACTTCCTGCCGCTGCTGGAGACATATTTAGAGACGCCGCATGAGAAGGTCGACCCCGCCTTTGAGTGGCGAGCATTGCGTTTACTTGCCCGCCAGACACCACATTTCTTTACCTCGCTCTCTCAACCATCGAGCAAGATCTCCGATTATCTGGAGCAAGTGCGCAAGCGTCTCATCCGGGATAAGGAGCCCAAGCCCGCAGCTCTGTTATCCAGCAACTCTTCGGAGAACAGTTTTGGCCTGACGGTCAACCATGTCCACACGGAAGGAGAGCAGGATGCCACAGTGGCTCTTCAGGACGCTGAACCAGAGCAGGATCTCGAGGTGGAGGACAACGAGCCAGTGGTGGAGGAGGTAGATGAGGTGCCAGCGCACGAAAAACCCCTCATGGTTACCAAAGAGCACATCCAAGAAGTGGCGCCCTTGATTGGCGAACCCTGGATGAAGGTGGGCAAGAAGATTGGATTCACCAACGACGAGCTGCTCTTCTTCCAAATGGAACACCCTACCGCCAACGTGGCCTGCGTCCAAATGCTGACCAACTGGATCTCCGATGACGACGATGCAACCCTGGACAACTGGGCATACATGCTCGAGGGATTGGAAATGAATAAGGCTGCCGAAGCTGTAAAGGCCATTATTGAGCGCGAAAAATCGGGATCTACTGCCGCGCCAGCCGTGCCTTTGGCCTCCGATAACGACGTGGAGGTGCTGTCCGATTAGCATAGCCATGCCAAACCCACCCTAGTTATAGGCTACTTTAAATTCGTTCCAATCATCAAACTTCTTTATCACAAGTAAAAGTATGGGCATGTTCACTGTTATCAACCAGAGATCAGCTAGTACCGATTCCCAATCACTAATCAACGCCTCTTCGGCGGGGGACCATTCCGGGGTTTGTTGTGCACCATGTTGACGCACTTGGGAATGTGCCGCTCGGCGGCCTGTTGGTTAAATCGACGTCCACAGTGCGGGCACTGGATGTAGTCGGCATTTTCCGAGGGCGGCGGCGGTGGCAGGTCGCTCAGCTTGCCACCGCGGGCCAAGTGCGCTTGAACCTGCTTGGCGGCCCGTATCGACTGGATGAACTCCTCGTGCTTCTTGCGCCAATTGTTCTTCTTCACCCCAGTGCTCAGGCCCTTCTGTTGGGCAGCACTACTATACGTGGACCGAGTGCGGTTTCCCTTCGGCTTCTTGTTGAACTTCTCGGCTTCGGTGCCCTCGACCCGCTGTTTGGAGGCGTCGAAGATCTTGCGTTTTGTGGTTATCATGCGTTGGCACACCGCCTCGTGCTTTCCCAGACGATCCGTGTTAAAGTGGCGTCCGCAGTGCCTGCATGTAGCGGTTCCCTCTGGGGCTGCCGACATAGTCTCCTGGAAATAATAGGCCAAGTTCAGTATTTGAGTACTCCAGAAATCTGTTCTGCGGTACTCACCATGTTCACCTTTTTAGCTGGGGATTTAGGCTCCGACTAAACCGGAACAGAAGACATAAAAATTTGTTCGAAATAAGTTTAGCAAATGATTGACAATACCATGCCTCGTTGATTGCACTCACCCGTCGAATCACAGGCGGTGAAAGGCGACTAGCCCCCGTGGTCGCACCACCGGCTAGCCGAGTAGACGTCTGCACTTTGGGACTGCGCTGCGGCGAGGACATGGATCGTTGGGACAGCGTCGTCTCCTGGGCAGGCGGCGTCTTTCGGGTCACCACTGGCTTGAGGTTCCGATTAACAGTGCTTCGAGGGGTGGGGGTGGCGAACTTGTTGTTATTGCTGTCGCTGGTAATGCGCCTGCTCGCGTTCGGCGGATCCCTTAGGTTCATGTCGGAAACTCCCTTGATAAGCCGCTGCATCGGCGGTTGGGGGCGGGATTTAGCTGGGGCGGGCGGCGAGGTAAGCGTACCGATCGGCTTGAGGGGATTACTGCGATCAATGCCCGCTCCTCGGCGACGCTCATCGAACATCTGGCGAACTTTCCCGTTGCCAATCAGCCTGGTGGTTGCCGCACTGGGCGCTGCAGTGGCCAGATTCTCGACAGTGGTCTTCGTGGCCATTAGCTCCCGTCGACGCACCTCCTGCTCCTGCTGCGTCCGCTGCTGAAAACGCATCTGGTGGTGGAAAGAAAAGTTATTAACATTTTTTTGAAAGTGCACAGGGATATGGGATCACTTTAGATTAGATTAATTTGATATTTGGGTTCTCTTAATGCTATCTTGTCAAATAAATACACGGCTATAAAGATTTAAAGTTCAGTTATATGATAAGAATAAAACGATTTTATTATAATATAAGATAGCCCTGTTAAAACACTTTGATTAGCTATTATAAATTTCCAATCATTTATTCCAACCACCTCCTTTGGCTTTAAAATAATAAACTTTATTGAAAGAAAATAACTTTCTCGAATAACTTTTCGAAACACTATAAAAGTGTTAAGTTAACTTTTTAGAACAGATCAAAAAGTCTATTGGATCATAGTTCTTAGTTTGAATTTAACTTTTGGGTAAGACAAATCCTAAGCTCTCCGAGTATGAAACCAATTCTAAAAGATTCTATAAAAAGGTTCACGTTTTACATTACATTACTTCTGTGCTGTCAAATATTTTTTGGAATTGTAACATTTCCATATTTATCTTACTGGTGCAGAGTTAATGCTGCCGTTGCCACTGGGTGGCAGATGACTCAGTGCCTCCATCAGGCGCCTGGCCGCCCAGGACTCGTTCAGCTTCAGGGGCAGAATGTGGTCCTGGCCAAACTCCGACTCGAAGTCGTACTGGGGGAACTCTCCGTCGTCGTCCTCGTCCCCGTCCGCCGATTGCAACATTCCGGGCCGGAGAGCGCGTGTCAACTGAGCGAACGGGAACCGGACATTAGCGCGTCCATTTCCCCCGAGTGGAGTCATTAAGTGCACAGGTTTCACTGTGTGTTTGTGCTTTGTTTGCTTGTCTATTCTGGCGATGAGGAGGTGTCACCCCCAGAGCCTCCTCCAAGCCCCTGCGAATAAATCCGTGCCCACTTACGTGCCGCCAGTACATAAAACCCCTTGCCACACGACCCGCCTGGGCGAAGGAAACCCTATCCTGTCCCCGGGAATGGGTCGTGGGCTTGGGTGTTGGTGTGGGTGTGGACGTGGTTGTGGGCATGCTCCTCCCGTTCTTGTCCCTCGAAATACCCCTTCTCTTAGTGCGCTTGTCGTCTGCCTCTGGTGTCCTGGTAGTGGCCTTCGAACTCAGCCATGGCCACCTGGCAAGTTGTCCAAAGCGAAAAAATGGTCTTTGTGAATATCGGACACTCGAGAAATCCTAGCTGGCTGTCCTTTTGTTTAGCCAGCCATTTGTTTTTGTTGTTATTGGCTTGCAGCAATAACAACAAAAAATCAATGACTGCATCGTTGCCAGGACACGGGCCACATGGGATATACACACACCCGCCTCGAGCCCCCTCCCCCAAATGCCCAGCAATTGTTGAATGCCGCCAAGGAAGAGCGACGACCAGGTGACAAAGGACCTTAGCATTGTCCTTTGCCCACCCGCCCTTTCAGCGATTAAAATCGCGAGCTACTATTTTCCTAGGTAAATTTTTTGATTGATGAATTATTATAGTTGGATGAATGAACACGCGGAAAAAAATCGGAAGGCTCAACGGAATTATAAAATATATCTCTTTTTGACATACCGGAAAAACTATAATAAGTAATAAGTTAAAATTATTATCAAGGTCAAATACAAAATTTTACAAAACCTCAAAATATATAAAGAATAAATACCAATATATATTACTTATCAGAATTATTAGACGAATCGTCTACGCAAACTAGGGTCTCAGTTTTTAAACTATCAAAATGAAACTTTCCAAAAAGTCTTATTTATTTTGCATATAGTAAATAAGTTTGAATGAGCACAAACATACCCTATAGCTTCCATTGGAATACTAAAAAAATAATTCGAAAAAATTAATAATAATAATTTCGAACAGAATTGGAAAAGTTTTCTTTTCTCTCTGTGCTAATGAGCATGATTGCGTTCTTAATGTCAACCCTTTTTGGATATTGAGTGGCTAATACAGTGACGTAGTTTGGCTACCACTAATTACAGCTAATACAGGGGAAAATATTGCACCCCTTCTGTGCTGTCGACGCCTCTGTTCGCCGCAAACAGATGGCATTCAAGGAGCGCCTTTTCATTCGTTGCGGGGGCGAAAAAAGTTCTCATTACCAAATATGAGCAGCGGCAAATACAAATCAATTAGCTGGCATTTCGCTGGGAAACTTCAGCGAGAGCACCCGAAATAGAACTCCACCAAAAGAACCAGACCATTTACGGAACAACACGGAAATTAAAGTAGATAACTGGCTTGTATGGAAGCTACTCTTCGTAAAATAAATATTTGCCTTATAGAGATGGCGCCAAAACTAATTATGATTAAAAGCACTCTTTTAAGTCTTTGTTGTTTAAAATAAAAATAATAATAATCCAGAATATGATCTTAAGAAAGGCAGCTATCAGCTTTGGTAACTTTCTGGCTAGATATAGTTTTGATGAAAAAACTGGTTTGTCACTATCGTTATTTTTCATAAGTTATTTTTAAAATGTTGCAATGTGGACTTCAAGTGCTTCTCGAGACTCACGAGTTTTACTAGAAAATTCAGTGTCTAAAGATAGACTCTCTAAATCTTAAATCTCACCTGCATTTGCGCCAGCCTTGAAGTCTTCATCTCTCCGGAACCTTGTGACGCCATCGCCAAATGGAGTTTATTCAATTTGCTTCCAGTCGCTTGAATTCGATGCGATTTGCCGCGATGCTCGCGTGTGGGCTCGGGCCAAGGTGATGACGCGACTGAGCTGGGCTCAAAGTGTTTGGCTACCGCAGACCCGGCTCAGACTCGGATTCAGACTCAGCTCGCCGGTGAGTCACGCAAGTTGGCACAAAACAAACAAAAAGCGGCAGCAGCACAGGCCAATAAATGTCACCAGGAGGCGGCTGTGGATGTGGATACGTGGATGGAGCTGGGGTTGGACGTGGGTGCCGATCTGGAAGTGGAAGTGGAAGCTGTTCAAACCGTGCCCAGATCAAGTCCCAGACCCAGACTTAGACTGACAATTGTGGGCCGATGGTCGCTCCTAATACGGTGCGATCAATGAACAAGCCAATCCAATTGAATTCACTTTAACTCGCCAAAAACGTACAAGATTCGATGAAAGCGAACGCTTATCGCTACGCGTATTTATAAAACTACAAATCTGGACCGAAATAAACTCGCGAAAGGTAGGAGGACCGTTTGTTTGAAATTTGTCAGTAGATCTTTATAACAAGCTGCCGAATATTTGAAATGCTTTCGTACGATTAAAGGGAATTTTGTCTGACAAGTGAATAGAAACAGAGAAATCCAACTGACTGGATAAGCAGGGAGCTGGTTCTAATGTAGATATAACGAAAATTACTCAGCCAAAGTTTAAAGATATTACTACAAGCAACGTTAGGGTTTTAAGTTATTCAACGCTAAAGAATTTCTTAGTCAACAAAGTTTTAAATTCCTTATTTAAATTTTAATTTTGTAATAATATATGCCCAAAATAAAAAAAAATCATGAATACATTATTCTATGTAATTTAGGTTTTCATGATACTGCTGTATATAATACAACACAGAGAAAAAAACGGAACAATATGGGATTGATATTGTTTCATATCAATTTGTTCATAACAAAATTGTACGATTTCATATCACTATGGTACAAAATCATAAGAAAATTGATATGAAAAAATACCCGATGGATGATTATTTTTGGTATTTTTTTTTCTCTGTGTACAGTTTATATATGTAAATACACCAAAATTTCATTTTTAGGAAGCTATCATTTATAAGCGCTATTATTATTATCCCAAACATAAAACAGATCATCATTAAAAATATATGTGATGATGTGTCCGAATTCAAATATATTCTTCAGTAATTGTTGAATTAAATTATAATATTTAGGATATTCAGAGAAAGGTGTGACTTTCTTTAACCTATTATATTTTGATCCGCTCTTTGTCTAGGGTGTACAATAACCGACTTGTTCTGCTCGCTCCACCCATTCCCTAACAACACCATTAATTTATGTATTTTTCGGCTTTTTGGCACACGTCGTTTCTCGCTGACTAATTCCAACTCTGCGCCGGCTTTGTTTGGGCTGGGAGCCCCGATTTGCATACACTGCCGAAATGAACTTACCAGCTAAATGGAGAAATGGCTCCCAACTCTGGTCGGGGGCAGCTGGGAGTGGGCACTGTTGACCTGGGAGGCGGATTGGGGGGAGTGGACACTGGGCACGCGAGTTTATTGACACACAAAGAAGGCACTTAAACGAGGATTGAACTTTAGAGCCAGACCTCGAAGTGGGTCACCGAAGGATAGGAGGTGGCTCCTCTGTGGGCAACTGGCCAGCTGTTGATGGACTGTAATTACGCATACGCCGCGTGTGCCTCGAGTGTTTTGGCTTCGATTTGTGTCGCTGTTTACTTCGAGGTTTTCGACGCTTTCGAGGAGCCCCGCGCTGGCGACTGTTTGCTTAGAAGTTTGTGCGCTAACTGAGACAAGATTCCGATTTCAAATCCACACACTACACTACCATACGATGGCCGGCCCGAACAAGTTGCGAAGTTGGCGACATCGAGCGTTGCACCGCCAACTGATCTGTGGATGATGGCGTGTCGGGTGAGTCAAGTTATCGGGTAGAACCCCCTGTACACATCGTCCCTTTCCCAGAAGCCCACTGCGCATATGTACATATGTGCGTGCAGGCGAAGAGAAACATGTATTTATCGCTCAATGGCCGTTTTCGCTTTTATTTCTTTCTCTCAGATGTTGTTGCTAAACACTTTATTTGCTTTTGTTTTACATTTATCAACGCTGACGCTTCGCAGATGTTTTCCGCCTTCCACTCTTTATCAACCCCTTTTGAAGTCATCGAATCAAAACTTGGATGAGGTGTATTTTTTGGCATTCGATTGACAAACCATAAATCATAGTTGAGTGTGGCTTGGAAAGCTAATTAAATTTTTGTTTAACATAATTAAATTAATCATATTGGTATTACAGTTTGCTAATTATATTAAATTTTTGCAGTGGTATTTAGGCTTTAGAAATGACAAAATAATACATTTGTCTTGACTATATTTTGAATGCCATATGCCAAACTTAAAGTCACTTAAATTTCAGTAAACAAATACTCATAAAAGTACAGTTTATAGTTATAATAAATAATACATTTTTCCGTTTAATGGCAAAACTCTGTTATAATTGTGTAGGGCATTTGAGCTTCGTATATCGCCCGTTGACTGATTCATTTAATGACTTCTTTGCTGTTCGCTTAGCGTCTATTTGCTCATCGCTTTTATAATAATTATTCATACATTGTTCGCTTGTTTTGGGCTGCGGTTTGAAACCATGTGAGAGCGAACTCCGCTTCTCTCTTAAGTTGGCCAGTTTGCCAGTTGGTAAGTTGGCCAAGAGAGTGGCAGCACTTGCTCTTGGCTCGAGTTGGTGGAACCTGAATCTGAGCCTGGCGAAAAGATCTTTTGGTTTCTGGCCAGTACCGATGCCGATGCCGATGCCGATGGCTTCCTGGGTTGGCTTTGGGTCTCTAAGTGGTTCGAGCTTGGCGTCGTCTGGCGAGTGAACGTCTACAAAATATATTTATAGACACATACACATCTATAGAATTACGTAGTTACTTCGCTAATTACGGTTCGGGGGGAAACTCGGGGGATTTGGAAGAGTCTTTGGCAAGGCTGATTAAAACTTCTCGACATAATTTCGGGTTGGTTCGAGTCGGAGCCTTGTCCTCAGCTTTTTACACCAATGTATATATGTGGGTATTATGCACACCTATGTATGTATGTATAATGCTTGTATAATTTGTATAATCTTCTGCGTGGGTCGATGAGCACCGCCCTGCTAAGCCGCTCCTCTCTGGTTCCCAAAAACAGCTAATTCCGAACGCCGTCGGATTACAACTTGAATACGTTTAACAATGACACGGCAATTTCAATTTCAATTTCAACATCAACGACACTGATAACAAACAACGCGAACTTTCTAGCCTAATTGTGAGTTGCAGTTGGGACCGACGGGGCGTATACGCAACGCTTTTCAAGATGGCCGGCTGGCGGGAAGCCTGCTTCCGCTTCCGGTTGCTCTCGTTTGCTTTGTGCCTTTTGCATCGCCCCCTCTCCTCTCACGGATCATTTCACAACGACTTGCCACCGATTTCCGATTGGGTTCTAGTTCTACAATTTCATAATTCGGTTACATCAAATGCAAATGCGGTTTGCACGCGATGCCACGCTACCTATACCTAAGGTACTATTCACAGTTCAGCCGCGGGCCGAAAATGCGCAGCACAATAAAAACGGGTGTATCGCGCTCGATTCGCGGTCGCCATACACTTATAAGTGGGTGTCTGTATACACTATATATATACTATATACGGTTGTTCAGCTAACATCGGAAATGCAGTTTACGTGTACAATTATACTACAAAAATTTGCCTCTAAAGTATACTTTTGTTTTACATTTGCCTTATTTCGCATTTAAAACATCCATATTCTTGGTATTCGTTTGCTTTTGTTTTCGATTTCGATTTCGGTGTTCTTAATAAAGTTTACAAAAATACTTCTCGGTCCAACTGAAGAGCGTGGGGATTGACACTTAATTGAAGCTTGACCTGGCTCGAGCCCTCAATCGAATCGAATCATCAAATCATCGAATAGCATCGTGTGTGTTTTGTGTGTTTAGATTAGTTGAGTTCACGGAGCCCCTGAGGATTCCATGCTGGACGTGCTAAGACTATGCCACACAAGCTATCCTCGGTCCTTTATCGCCTCCGACCGACCCGAGGGTCAACAATTTACATACATTATTTAAACCGGGTTTCCTCCTACATGCGTATGCGTGATTGTCCAAGATTGATTTTACTTTTACGTTTACTTATTTATTTTCGTTTTTCATTAGGTTTTGGTTTATTAGTTTGGTTTTCGCATTTTCGACTCGACTTCGTCACTCGCTCGCTAACAAATCTCGATTAATTCGGGCTAGGCTTCAGACTAAAACATTGTGGTGAGGTTATCCTTTAATATGTTCCTAAACGCTCCGCACGTCGCTCTGAATCGCTGCTTTATCTAGAACTATAAGCCAACATTCAATGCGCTCTAATTTAACGTCTAAACGACAATTGCTTAAGTCTTTTAGTCTACATTTCATTTACGTTACGTGGCGGGTTCTATGTGTATCTCTATATATTTCCCGACGCCCGACGCGCGTCTCCCGACTATAGCTATATAGGTATATTGTATACATGCACATTCACATGTGTACGTAGATACTATAGGGGGCTAGAAGCGAATGGTGGGCGTGGTGACGGGGTATGATAGCTAAGGCTGTAGGCTCAGGTTTAAGGTTTAAGGTTTCTAGTTCCGTCTCCGATTCGTGAAGCTTTGCTCTTGGTTATTGTTGTACATAAATATAGTAATATATAAGTATACACGCGCGCACAAGGACATGCAACAGATGCGTTGGGACTCGGTGAGTCCTGTTACCCGTATTTTACATAATATTTCGCGTTTCTATACTCTAGCTCTATGCATTTTCGCGGCATGCAACATTTTGAAAACCTGCACAATCTTACGGTACATTTATCATACATATATATGTATAACTTTTAACGGGCACTCCGACTTATTCTAGTTTCTATTTAGGTATGCCTAAACGTAGTTACAATTACAGTTTTCTCAAGGTGTCCGTAGCGGCGTTTCCCTTCCTCACATTTCGTGTCGAAAGTTCCTCAAAATCAAATTCAAAATCGAATCGATGCGGGATGACTGCTGAATGGTGAGCTGAATGGTGCGATTACCTTTCTGTGTCTGTGATTTCGAATGTGTTCTTAACTGCTAATTAATAACTTGTACATGTGTACGTCTTTGGCTTTATACTCTGTGATTTTCCTGGGTTGCTAACTTGTTTTTCGGTTTCGCTTGATTTCGTTTTATAAACTTTACATCAGTACGGGTGGGTATGTCGATCTGTATCTGTGTGAGTTAGTTTCGAAAACTAAACTGACATTCGGATGCCATGCCTTAAGTGCTAACACATACACTTACACTATAGTGTTCGGTGTGGCTATGTGTGGCTGTCTTGCGGGAGTATGAGTTTTTACGACTAGAGTTCGATTTTTACCTCTTTAATTACTTGTTATTTACCTGGTTTTCCTGTTTACTGTCATTTCTGTTTAACATGCTATATAAAAATTGCTATGCTCCACTTTAAAATTCTGCGTTGGATTTCCGCTTGTTTGGTTTTGTTTTTGCTTCTGTTTTTGTTTTTGCCTTTACACAATTATATTAAACATTTATCGATTTTACCACTGACTTAAGTTACGCGCGCTGTATCTGTATAAATGTTTCAAAAATTTGCACACAAAAATGGGTTTTTGCGAGGGTTCGGGGGCTAGGGGGTTCTTCGGGCTCCGGTTTTGCGGTTAAATACTATCGATTCCAAAAATTCTAGAAAATCATGGCAAAACAATTTGAAAAGTGTTTCCATTACAAATTGCATCAATATAAATTTCAAAAGTCTCAAAATACACAAAAGTATTTCAATCTCTTGCGGTTGTTTTTATCGTTTTTAATTTAGTTGTCGCTTCGTCTTGTTTGCATTATTTATTGTAATTTGTTCGCTTGTCGAGTGCAAAAATATGTTGTAGCCTACTTATATGCGCGATGCAAAAATGTTTTCGCATTTCATTTCAAATGCTTGTGGTTGCAACAGCGACTGCAATGGCTGAATGCGGTTGGGAGGGGGGTGCGGATGTTAGTGGGTGGTGATTGCGGGTTGGAGGTTGGCTAGTGTGCGGCCTTACATATATGCACATATATTGCTGGATACATGGGCACACGTGTAGCGGACAGAACTCGAAAAGCAGCTACAGCCGCGGCCATAATAATTGTGGCACCAGAATATATTTTTAAAACAAGAGAGAACTCTATTGTCGGGAACCCCGACTATCAAATAGCCGTTACTCAGCTTAGAAGGTGCGAGAGAGATGGAGATACGCATGCAGCAAAGCGACTGCTTGCACTGCTTGAATTTCATTATTTGCTTATATCTTTTTAATGAATGATCCGACTTGAAAAATTTCTTCTGCATTTCGATAGTTTTTAATAGCCACAACAAAAATAGCATTTACACTTTTCCGAAATCTTAGAAGACGTGAGCGCCAGACGTGTTGATCGGCTGCCCAAGAATATGTGTGGTTATCCCAACTATCTAGCTTTTTTAGTTTCCAAAATCTCAGCGTTCATACAGACAGACAGACAGGACATGGCTAGATTGCCTCAGGTAGTGATTCTGATTAAGAACTTCTTGATGATACTTTCCGACGAACACAATATACCCTATTACTCTTAGAATAACGAGTATAAATAACTTTTTGAACTAATTTTTCCTCTGTATAATTGTTAAGTAACTAAAATTGGTTGGACAATCAGAAACGAAGAAAACCCTAGTGACTAAGCTAAATACTTAAAAACGCATTTTTAAAATTCATAAATTCTGAGACATTTCTCTCCATTTTAACGGAACTGAAATTTCATCCGAAAATTAAACTTTGACTTTAGGTTACCAGAATTTCTTCAAGATAGCTGATTGACAACTTTATTGACAGCAAGCTTGTTAAAAAGTTAATCCATTTCTGAACTGACATCAGACGAAGTTACAAGATGTTACAACTACTTTTTTGGCTGCAGCTTTATATGCACATATATATTTTGTTATCACACTGAGGGAAATGGAAAAGGTCGAATTGTATGTGTACTTGCAGTTTAACTGCTCCACGCAATTAGAGCAATGTACAGAGTTAAACGCGCTAATGGGCGGGATAGTTAATCGCACTGGGACAAGGACAATGGGGCGAATACGCAACGCTAGGGAGTCAGTTCCCCTTCCACTTGGCAACACCTAACACTCAGAGGTTAACGAAAGCACGGTTAAATATTAAGTACTACCCAAGCGACTACCAGTTGCTTAGCTCCTTCCAATCGAAGGCAAAATCTGCGGGGCAAGGACGAAAGTGTCCTGCCCACCGGGTGGGTGGCTGGCTGAATGTCGTGCTGGAGGGAGTTTAGAATATGAAATCGCCACAGTCCATGGCATAGTCGAAGTCCTCGCCCCCGATGTCGTCCACGCCCGAGGAGTGAAAGTCGAAGCCGCCGATGTCCGTGTGATACACTGCCCCGCTGCAGGAGGTGTCGATCAGGTTGGTGCAGTGGGTGGTGGGCAGGGCGTGCAGGGTGAAGGTGTCCTCGCACTGCGACCAGGTGAGTCCGCCGCTCCACACCCCGTTGGGCAGCGTGGCCCATCCCCAGCCGTGGCCCCAGGGCAGGGCGCAGGCCAGCGAGGCCTTCGAGTCCGGCTTCTTGCTGAGAATGGCCACCGCCGCGTCGCTCTTGACCAGCGGATCCTGGGTCTGCCTGTACACCTTCGTGGTCATCGCGGAGGAGCACCGGTGGTGCTTACTGCCGCCGGGTCCGTGGGACGCAGCCTTGCGCTGCTTCACCTCCGACTGGGTGGCAGCTGCATTTGAAAAATAAAATCAAACCGAATTCATTCAATTGATTGAAAATAATTAGGGCTGTTTAATAATAAGGCATTAATTATTATTACTTTTATGGGTACGCTTTATGCGTAAAATTTAAGGCTAAACAGAAACAAGTGTTAAGGTATTGTTCATTTATAAATCTATGTTAGTACCTTGGGTGTAAATTTTCGTTTATAGATTTAAATAATGGCAATAATAATAAAATTCAAACGTCATTTTAGGGTCTAAGTTTGCCTCAGTTTCCGAGATTACAGCGCTCACACGGACAGACAGACGGACGGACTGACATGGCTATATAAACTCGGCTAGTAATCCTGATGAAGAATATATCACTGTGGACGAATCGCACCGGAGATACTACTATATATTGCTGCAGAATTGAAAATTTTCTACTATGGTCCGATCGAACCAAGTAATCATCCCAATCGGACCATCCACTCAAAAGTGATATTTTAGGGACCTGGTTTTTTGTGTAGCATAATAAAGCAGCTTAAACTGAAAAACTTTGGTTTTACCACTTTTTCAGTGTAGTTGTGGTAGTAGCAGTAGTTTGGAAAACGCTAGATTTTACACGCCTGCAGTCTGCTGTGAACGAGTGATACAACAATCTAAGAGTATCGCAAAAACTAAAAGTATTGCATATCAAGACTTTAACAATTTCATTGGTGAAAGTGTAAGGAGGGGAATAATGCACTCTCGTATCAGTCTAGTTGTATTCTTAGTAAAAATACGTGTTGAATGATGGGTTATACGATAAAATCCGACACATCTGACGTCATTAAACACACTTTCTAAAATATTCTCATTCGGCAAGCTGCAATAGAATAGTGAAGGGAAAAAAGCTTGAATAGTTAGGGCGTGCCGAATGAGAAAATTTTAGAAAGTGTTTTCAATGACGAGTGTATTACTTTTTCGTCACAAATGTTTATGAAATTTTGTATGTTAAAGATGCGATCGTCAATTGTATTTTACCACGTTAAGAGGGGTTTTTATTTAATACTTTATGGGGTCAAAAAAGCATCCTTCAACCTGTGACATACTATTCTTTTAATACAATTAACCCTACTATTCTACGAGTAACGGTCATAAAAATAAAGGAATTTCTATTAAAATTCAAAAACGATTGCTTATGTCAACAGATATTTTCTGTTGCTCTGCTTTGGGTAGAGAGCAACACTTTACGGATGTGAACGACACCATCTGGCAAAACGAGTAGGCGGATGGATTAAAATGAGGGACTTCGGGGGATTTACTCACGTCTAATGCGCACTAACGGACGTCGGAGCACGTTCATCAGGTGCGGCTTGTCCACCACCAGCTCGATTTGCGGCGGCGGTGGCAGGGTCTTGGTAATCGCATCGATCCAGTCGCTCACCTCCTGCTCCGACTTGGCCAGCATCCAGTAGACCTTGGACCGCTTGCGCTGCGACCCGAGGGCAATCAGTTGGGACACATTCACTCCAGCCGGCAGCGGCGGACGACGTGGAATCTGGCCGGTCCAATGGGCGATGGCCAGCATCTCGGGCGCCTCCTTCACCAGGATCTTGCCCGTCGGCGAGGAGCGCCCCGGCTCCGTGAACCAGGCCATGGTCGAATCGTCGTACAGCACCACCCATTCCTCCGCCCAGCGGTTCCAGAACATTTGCTCTGTGAAGGAAAACGGAACGGAAGTCAAACCAGATAATATTAAATTGATCGTAGTTTCATATTAATTTTTTTTTGGTGTATCGTCGTTAGGAAGATTTATAAATAAATACAAAATCAGGAGAGAACGCTGTAGTCGAGTGCCACGACTTTTAGATACCCGTTACTAGCTAACCATCTTTGAAACAAACTAGAAAGAACGTTATAGTCAAATACCTCGATTATCAGATACCCCTTGCTCAGCAAAAGGAAGTTGCAAAGCGACTGCTTGCACTGCTTGAATTTCATTATTGGTCATAACTTTTTAAAGAATGGTCCGATTAAAAAAATTTCTTCTACATTTCGATAGAAATTAATAAACACAAAAACATTGGCCTTTAACTTTTCCGAAATCTTTAAAGACACATTATAAGGTCGTTTAAGGCTCATTGTCTCATAAATCGTTAGGCAGTGTGTTAACCTATGTATATATTTTTTTTATCTATTAAGGGCTTCAAAACTTGTGCTGCCCAATTTAAATTTCATTTATCGTTTCTTTTATTTCTCTCTACTAATTTGCGCCAAGGACTCAACACAAATTGTTTAGGCCATGATTTTCAATCCGGCCCAGCAAGCATGACAATGACGCATCTACAGCGCAGCCAAATCATGAGTAATTACACTTGAATGTGACCCCGAAATGATTATACCCATTCCCGCGTTCGAAGGACCGCAGTCCTCATCCATCTACCTCATCCATGGATGCTGCGTCATCCTGTTGAGCCTGAGTTGGGAGGACCTTTACTGTTGTGCTGATTTGACAGATTGTCGACTCTTCTAAGGGGTTTCTACTCGTCCCTGGGCGGACCGGCCTACCATGCTGACAGCCACAGGAAAGGGTCTGAATCGGACCTTCGTTTCAAGGACCTTCAATTGCCTAGCGGCTAGTCTTAAATTACTAGTTTTACTAAATCGCAGTTGACTCTTTCGCAAAAAATGTGAGAAAGGAAATAAATATACCAGTGATTTTAAAAAGATATTATTAAACCTTAAATGAAAGTCTGTAGAATTGCAACACATATTTTGTTTATGCTATGAAAACCACCCGTTAGAATGGATAGATCTTAAATGTATTTATACTAAAATAAATTAAAAGCTTGGGACTAAAATGGATACTCACTTTTGTAGCGCAGTAGATAGCCGCCCTTGATTTGTTTCCCGCCGGTTCCTGTGAAAAGTAAAGAAAGCGAATTATGCAGGGAGTGCCAAGTGGGGAAATGTCCGCCTGCGAATCTCATCTAGTCCGCATCCGCTGCGCAGTGCCGTACCCACAGTCCAGTCATACGATACCACTAATTGAACAGGAATCGGGCGCTGCAGCTGAAGCCCATTTCCCATTCGAGGACTTCTTCCCTTTTCGTCCGACGTCCGACATCCGCCAGCTGAGGACCCAGCGCCCACGCACCGAAACTGGATCTGCAAATTTCAAATGTAGCGAGTCCAGGTGCGAGGCGACTGGTGGCGCCGGATAACGAATGGCGAAAAACGAAACACGGAATTTCATTTAGCAATTTCCTCGGAACTGCAGCGGCAGAGAACTCAATCACCAGCCGCCACTGCTGTTGCTGCAGTTGCCCTGGTGGCCTGGTCTGGATCTCTCATTTCAAATTCATTACCACTGGCATCCCATTTATTTGGTCAAGTGTCGAGCGTCGAACGGGGGATGGGACTGCAGCAGGATTTGGGGCAGTGGCAAACACGACGCTTGCGGTGGACTGAATTAATTATTTCAGTAAAGATGACCAAGGCAACGGGCATTCGTACGTATACTTGATCCGAAGCCATTTCACACCTCTGCCACCAGTGACCACTTTACTAGAACGTGTGGTATTATATTTTGACCTGGCATATTGCATTGAGGCAAATAACAAGTTACTTGCTTTAATTTACTTTTTAACGACTCTAAATGTATGCTCTCATTAATATGGTAAAACCCTAAAGTATTTATGTACTTGATTAAAGAATTAGAAGATTAAAGAAATTATTTTAAGAAATGGTATCGATTTAGTATAGAAATCCATATAACGTACAACAGTACGTATGAGTTATACATTTAACGCCATTAAGGACCAATCTTATGTTTCCAAATGGCACCAAAAGGGAATACCTATTAAATATTATATTTACAGATAATTTACTTAAAATTCTATTACCGCAAATTTTCTTGAACTTTTAAATTATTTCTTTTAAAGATAAAAGTTTTTGGGCTCGGAAATTCTACATCAGCTATAACCGCTTAGGCTATCAGCCACAATTAGTTAAGATTCAGAACATGATTAATTATTAAATGGGTAATCAGAAACCAATTTTATCTATTACTTTTTTAAATATCTCAAACCCCCTATCAATTTAACTAAGAAGGTTTAAAGGTGACATGAAAAATAACATTTAAAATGTGTTTGTTTTTAATTTCCCCGGTTCAGCGAACAACAAAATTAAATTAATAAAACGGAAAGGGAAAATACAATTTATTTTGACATTAAGCTTTAGTTCTTGGTATTGTATTAAGTCATCCGGATAATTTTTTCCGAGAAACTGATAAGCGAATAATGCTGTCCTGGAACAGTTCTTGTAATTTCGATATTTAAGAACCTCTCTGGGTTTTTTTCCGCACTCGACCTCTCGAGAAAGTTGCCTCTGCAGCAAACTGATTACGGCCAGAGTGGCTGGTGACAATTTGCTCCGGCTGAGAATGGGATGCGATGAGCTTGCACAGCATTTGAAAAACGCTCGAGGCAAGGCGGGCTGAAAAACGACGTTTGCCCTCAAAATGGTCTGTCTGCTGAGACTTTTCTGCGACCTATGTAATTTTTGTACACAATGGGAAAAACAGAAGATGATTGCCTAATGCATGAATTTAAAATTTTAAAAAATGTATAATTGTGTATTTATAAAAGAAAAACCTATCAGATAAAAATAATGCATAATAAGTTTTTCTTAAAACTAACATTCGCATAGGGTTCGGTAGCAACATTTAATTTATTAATTCGTTTTGGAGAAAACTAAATACAATTTTTTAGTCATCCTTATTCCCATATTTTTTAAAACAGACAAAATGGTTTTGAGTGTACCCAGAAGCAAACGAAATGCAGACGACAACGATAGAAGCAGTACAAGTGTCGACGGAGATGATGAAAGGATGAGCTCGGGAATGGCGCTGGAACTGGTGACTGGGGGATAGGGGCAGCATATATGTACATACATATGTTGCATCGGGGGTTGATGAGAGAGCGAGCTCGCCGAAGGACACTGCCTCGCTTGTGTAAGAAGGCAGGGCAGCGGACATCATGTGTGCCACTTCAGTGCACGCACACAGCCACATGCAGCCATGCCCACGCGCACACACATCCGCACTTGCAACCCCACCCCCGCATCCCTGCACTCACATCCACATGACAAATCAGCTAGAATTGCAAGTGGATGCCACAGACAACGAACCCATCCCATTCTCGTCCCCTGTTCGCACTGGGGCAAAAACGAATCGGAAGGCGAAGACAACGACAAACGTGTACAGACATAATTGCTGGCCTGGCTAGATATGAGAGTGGATAAAGGGCTAGGATATACAAAATTGAGGTACGCGCACTCGGAAAAAATTCCGAAAATCAGACTATCAAACTATCAAATACTCAACAACTTAATATACCCCTTTACACTACAAGTACCGCTCAATATAACCATACACCCCAAAATCGATATGAAACGTAGATCAATTTTTCACTACTTAAGATCAATTTTAATTTGATATGTGGCCAGGTAATTTTGACCTGGTCGAAAAGAGTATTTCATGTAAAAACGATATGGGTTTTGCATGACCTGAAATTTACATGGCCATATCGATTTTATCGATTTGTGTGTATAACATATACCGATTATATTATTATTTTTGTATCTTTTCGCAACTAAAATAAAAAATCTTCTGCAAAATAGTTTTTATTTCCAAATAAATCTTGTATCGATTGAATTTAAACACTACACCTTAACCAAAATCTATAAATTTAATTTTGTCTTACTATGGTGTGCACACATTAATATAAATTATGAAGTACGGGCGACTCTATGACAGTGACACACAAAATATTGTTCATAGTGTAAGCGGTAAACCTAACTAGAACCAGTTGGGAATTATAGCAGACAAGCCCGTTTCGTGACTTTACTTTCTTATTTTTTTTTTCCCAAATATTCCTCCGAGTGCAAGCACATGATTTATGCATGGGGCGAACTGCAGCAGCAGCTGTAACCCGAAGCCAGTCTGCCATCCTGCCATTCTGGGCCTCTACTCATTTCCAGCTGGTTCCCTGGCAAATACTCAGATGCCCCACGCCGTGTTTAGCGCGATGTGGGGCTGTGTTGTATCTACTTAATGATTTAATGCAGAGCACACACAACACCCACACACATGTGCTGGGCGATGGGCGTGGCACTGTCAACAATTGCAGCATAATGAAACCGCATCCTGGATTCCGCTTGATAAGTTAAACGCTGGTGTGGGCCAGGATGTGAAAGCGAGGGGCTGCAATGATGTGAAAGAGAAAGTAGCAGACAGACGCGCAGCTGCGCCTGTGTGCGAATTCATTGAGAAAAATAAGCAGCTGGGAGGGGCGCGGAGGACCAAAAAGGGGCGGGGCACTTGGGGTGGGGCAGCAAAAACGAGTTCAAGGGTTTTCCGCCAAATGAGGGCACACCGACAGCCTTTCGGGGGCGCAGTTTCAGTTTCAGTTTCAGTTTGAGTCTCAGTTTCGGTTTCACTTTCTCCCCCGCTCTTTTCCCCATTTTCCCCATTTCCCCGTTTTCCCACTCACCCATCGCCTGGGGCTGTTGCAGCTGCAACTGCTGCATCTGCTGCGACTGCGATTGCTGCATGAACGAGCTATCCGCATCCGCACTCCGCGATTTCACCTTGGTGCACATGGAGAACATCTTGTTTGGGCTGGGCTTTTCCTTCGCTTTGCCTCGGCTTTTTCCCTGCTTTTCCTCTGCTTTCCTCGATAATTGGCTCTTGGCAGCTTTGTTGTTGCTGTTGCGGCGGCTGTCGTATTGGTAGCTTAATTGATTTTGTTGCCGTGCCGCTCGAGTGGCAGCTTCCCGGGGGCCAGGTTGGTTCCTCGAGTCGGTTTTCCAAGTGAAAGTGATGTCAGCGCCAGGCTCGCGTTATCAGGCCCTCGCACACAAACACACACACACACGCACAGCGGCACACAAACACACCGACGCACACAGTTTTCCCTTTTTTCTGCCTTAAATTTTCCCGATTTTCCTTCTTATTTTTTTCTAGGGCTGTAGCAACGCCTTTTTGCCGAAAAGTTGTTGATGCGATGCCTCGAAATTAATGGATTTGCGATCCTGACACTGACGTCGCTAATTTGATTTCCGATTTTCGTTGCCTACTCTCGCGGTGCTCTGTCGCTTGGGATGCTGCTCCCCCACATCCGCGAATCCGGGTATCCGAGTCGTCCAAGTGGACAACGGGCATGGACGTGTAGTGAGCGAGGAGGCTAGTCAATCAGTTGCTCCTGGGCCAGTGGTCAGTTGTCAGTCTGGCATGACATTGCGATGGCAGTTAATCAGATCCAGATGCAATTGAGCGATGGATACAGTGGGTCAAAGGGCAGGGCAGGGCTTCGCTTCCTTTGCGGCCGCAGTTATTTAGTCTGCTGCTGCTGATGGTGCTGTATGTTGCGGTGGTTGGATTGCTCTCCGCTGCACACCTCTGCTGGGTTAGACGGCCGAAACTCGACTGGCGAGTCCTGCCGAGCCACCGAAGCTTGGAACCCGAGATCGAGCACCGACACCCGAGCCCACGACACGAGCTACTCCCGCCGAGAGCTTTCGGCTAGGACTAGGACAACACTCGAGCGCCAGACGCAGGCGGTGATGCTGCTCCTGGTGGTGTCCTTCAACGTCCTACGGCAACAACACCAGCGAGCCCGCCAACGCCAACAGATGACAGGCAGCGCGCTGCTTTCACTCATCTTCCCAACTTTCTCCCGAGCTTTTTTCATACTTTTTATCCTCTCTCTCGCCTTAGTAGGTTACCCAGTCACCCCGCCAACCCCATACCACCACCCACCGCACCATGTACCATGCTTACTTGGCAACCCACTGCGACTCCGGATGGGGCGGCAGCATCTGCTCCGCGCGGTGATAATCGGTAATAATGCGCTCCGCCACTATTCAAATGGGCGGCAAGTAAATAAACAGTACTTAGTACAGTTGGAACACTTGCTGAGCCCCAAAAATTTTGCAGGACGCAGCTGCCGCGGCGCGAAAAAAGGAATCGGGAGGTTGGAAAGTCGGAAAAGTCTCCACCCAGTCCCTCGGGTGCCAGTGCCAGCGGAGGCGGGAAAGCTCCGAACGGCTCCCCATCCAAGTAACTGTGTGACCCAAATTGAAATATATTCAGGCTGCACGACGGCGATTTAATTATCCTAATTTGATTTTAAGTAGCGCCCAACGGGGATCCAAAGTTGGCTCGAACCACATGGCGAATGAGTGATGCCTGTGATAGTTCGGCAATGGAAAACATATTACGACTATATCAACATTTTGGCTAGCCAGGAAGACTTATATGACTTCTGTGTATTAAAGTGAAATTATAGTATTGTAGGTATAGCGTTTATTGCAAAGCATAAATGGAGTCACCTAGATGGTGTGGAAAACCTCTTGGAATGAAAACCACTTTATTTAAACGAAGAACCATTTACAATATCGCAGAGACCATGGGCTATTGTCTTGAACGTTATCTTCTGTGCACTTAAGGCTAACCGGAATGTCAATTAATTGTTTAATTAAATTGTCATATCACTACTCATGTGCTTGTCGAGCAGTAGACCTATCAACTGTAGGTCGTTCCAGCGAAAATCATTCTCGGCTGCCCAATAAACGGCAACTGTGTTACCGCATTTATGGGCCATAAGGCATAAGCTGCTTAAAAGCAATCTCAGAGTCTCCATTTCTATTTTGCTGTCCTGGTTTCCTTTGCAGCTGCAGTCTCCCGGATTGTGGGGGTCCTTTATGACCCAGCACATCCATTCGTGGAAAAGAGATCCCATTACAGGAGACGCGCACCTGCCAGCACTTGCTCCGTTCGCATAGTATTTATTCGATATGGTACACGTCTTTGTCGCCCTTCAATGTCAGCTGGTTGTTCCCAGCGCTTTGTTGACGTTCCCACTTCTGCGTTCGACGTGGATGCTTTGCATGCCTGCCCCAGTCCCAGCCCCAAACACCCAACCCCCCAACCCCCAACCCTACTGAACCTAAACCTGAAATCACTTAATCAGTTTATGCAGCACAAATTTGCCCAGGCAAAGTGGGCTTGATATTGGTGTATGGTATTGGTATTTTGCATTGCCGTTCCTTTTGCCTAGGCGCTCGGAGCTCTATTCGAACGTAATGCCTTTGTAAGTGGCAGTAATTTAATGCTGCTCGATGTCTACTCTTTCTCTCACCCGCTGCATTAATGGAATTTAATTTTTGGTATTCTAGTTTCTCAGACAGGGTTTTAATTTTGCTTAGATGTGATATCCGAACTAATACTAATCCAAACCTTGGAACTAGGAATTGTTAATGACAATTTTCATTGACTAAATAACTGTAAATAATCTTGTCCGTCCTTTCAAAGCAGTTTCCTTATATCAAAGGAACTTGTCAAAAATTCCTAGCGAGAATGCAATAGTTGAGCTACCAAAAGTTAATAGTTCTGCGTAGTAATATAGCTAGTCACCACTTAGATATGGATATAAAAAGTGTATATACATTTGAAAATATAGTAAATGGTCGTATAAGGTAGACATCGGTTCCTTGTTATCTCCCTATTTGTCCGGATAAAAATCTTTGCAATATTATATTGTTTAGCTTTGTAAAAAACAAATAAGAAATTTAAACCATAGCCAGAGGGGCTGTCACCCCCTGGTAAACAAACTTCGAGTTCATATCTGTGCGGCCCCTGTCGAGGATTTCAAGGCCTGGGCGTTTTCACTTTCGGTTTCCAATTACACACAGTCGCGCTTCGCCAGCTCGCTCTCTCACGCTCCATGTCTCTCTCTATTTTCCAAAAACACGGACACAGATACGCACACGCTTAGCTTTAAAGTGTGCCCCGGTTTCGCTTTTCCACCATCCCAAGCCCAAGCCCAAGCCCAGGCCCTAGTCCTAGCCCAACCCAGCCCTAGTCCTTGCCCAAATCCCCATGTCCACGCCCATACTCCTGACCGTGACACAATTTCCATTGTCGGGCATCGGCAGTAACGGCAGCCAGAGCAAGCAACAGCGTCCACGGGTACATAGCTGCCTGGTGACCTGCTCTATTTCATGGATACTCCAGCCAGCTGGGGCTCCAAAACACTTGTCCTGGCCCCAAAAGCAGGGCGACCAGGTGCTGGGCGACGGAAATTGGACACTTGTTGGCCTTGCTGATATCAATTCACATTTCTGACATTTTTGTGGGTGATTATCGAAGGATTTATTATCATTTGGTGATTTGATTTAAGGCTCTACCTTGTACATTACAATGATATATAAATACATTGAACTACTCGCGTAGATCAGGACTTCTTTGAATGTCTGCGAGTGATATCCTCCTCTTGTGTCTGTTGCGCTTGGCAATATACTTGCCGAGTCAACGTTGCGTATGTATAAAATATATATAAACATGTATCTGGGTTGTGTATGTACAACAGACTGCCTTGTTCAACTTGCGCCTGACTTTCGCTTAGTTTGCAATTAACATTTTGAGTAACAAATTTATGCAGCATCATGCAGAAGTCGTCGTGTTCTCGGCTCCTCAGCTGCGATGTTCCTGAATATACATAATAATGCTAATTAGGTGATGGAGGGGCGATGGATTCAAATGATAGATGGCAAGATGAAGCGTCAACCAACTGAATATCCCAGGCCCTCTCCGTCTTCTTAATATATATTAGGGTGTGCCGAATTGGTCGACAAGGAGTAATTCTTTGGTTCTTTGAAGCGACTTTCGGTTGTTTTGCATCGGCAAACAAAAGTCAAACTAAAAATGTGAATTACATATGAGTTATGTATTACTAACGGAAAGAATTTAATGAGCTAACATATTTTGCATAGTATAAGTTTAATAATAGTACTTGTAAACCTACTACTTAAGGTACGACAAATTACATTTATTTAAACATTTCATTTGATTGAATCGGTCCACCCGAATACTTTGTTAAAGTACACCAAGAAGATTGGCTCGATTTTGATTTAGTATTCAATCTGATTTAAGTCCTGGCAAGGCAATCTGCTGCACGCATGTACAGCAACCGTGTACACGTGTGTGACTTATTTTATGTGGGGTTATAAAATTAGGTACATTTACAGTATTAACTATAACATTTTAAAAAATCTGTACTTTTCACACAAACAACAAACATTTGCTAATAGCCGAAAATTATCCTACGATTTTTAATTCGTTTTGGTTGTTTTTACCGCGTAATACTCAAAGCGTGTTTATCATCTAGGGATTCTTGGTTTGATTCTTCTTGGTTTCTTATTTAGTTGGTTTTACAATAAGGACACTAGTGAATTACATTCAAACGGTTGATGGGAAAGCGACCAGCCGAAAATTTGAGGAAAATCCAATGGGAAAGACAACGAAAGTTGTAAATGTAGCCACGGTGGCTTCCATTTCCGGTTCCGTTTAGTTTTGCAGCGCGGCTCGCAGGAGACTGTCCAGTGTGAGCTGGATGGTCCCATTGGCAGCTGCCTGCAGAACGGATGGCGGCTTGGGCAGTGCCGGAAACATTGTCGGTGCTCCCGCTTGACTGCCCTTGCCGCCCAGGCATTCCATTCCAGTGGTTGCCAGGGTTTCGGGCACGGGGCCGGGGCACAAGCTGGGCGGCGAAAGTTGCGTGGGCAGGGGGCTTTTTGATTTCTGTGTTTTGGGTTTTTCCTCTGGCTGGCTTTCTTCCATCGGCTCCTTCTCCTGTTCCTGTTTCTGCTGCTGCTGGGCAATCGCAGTGTTGACCTTGTTCCACAGGTTGCTGATGACAGCGGTATCCTTGCCAGCGGCTGCCGTCCGCTTCGCTATCTTCTCGAGGAAACTCTCGGTTTCCGGAGCTGTATTCGCTGCAGTTTCGACAACATTCTGCTGCTGCTGCGAACCGCCTTCGCTACGTGTGTGCGAGATAAGGCGTGGTCGTATCATCGGTCTCTCCGAGGGCAATTCCGGCAAGGTAGCGGATACCGCCAAACCCTGGCTCACAAGTTCCAACATGATGCGACGTGTGATGCCCAGCACCTGGGGCTTCTTGGCCTCCGTAATGTAGGCCTCACACTGCTTATGTTTGCTTTCATCATTGTTCCCCGTCGCAGGGCGACGTAGCTTGGCTCTCATGGACTCCACTGCCAGCGCAACTGGTTGCTGGCCTGATCCGTCTGGTTTGAAACTGACCAAATCGTAGACAAAGTCCTTGTTGACCGCCTTAACGCGCTTGCGGATAGGACGCTTCTCATGGGAATGCTCACCGGACTCGGGTGAGATTTGCGTGCGTGACTTGCGACGTTTCTTGCTAGGCGTGGGAGTGGATTCTATCGACTCCTGACCTGGTTCTTCCTTTATCACGGTAGTTGGCGATATGGGGCGCACATCTCCCACAGATTCTGTTATGGTTTTTACACGCTTCAAGCGCCTTTCGTAGGTTTTAATAGGGGGCTTGGCCTCCTTTTCCGTGACTGTCAGCTCCTCCTCTTGATCCAGCAAAATGATATCGGCGTCCACATCATCGCGCGAGTACTCGCACTCGTGGGTGGACACATACTGCTCCGTGAGTTTGTCTCGGTCTCCTTCTATCTTGTGGGTAAATCCCAAGTGATTAACAATATCATAGCGCCGAAATGCGCGATATTCACACAGATTGCAGCCAAAGCGGCGTGCGCGATAATGGAACATGGATATGTGACGACGTAGGTTTCCGAGGGCATTGAACTGCTTATGGCAGATCTTGCAGCGGCAACGCAGCTGTTTCTCCGCTGGAACATTACGCTTTTTCTTTGTCTTGCCCTTAACATCTTCCTGATCGGCATTGGATTCAGGACCAGCCCCTGGTGCCAGATCGTGCTCCTCGTCAGTGTTAGAGGCCTCATCACTAGCAGAGTCGCTTTCGTTGCCCAAATTGAGCTGGTCTAACGACACTGTGTGCAGGCCAGAGGCAAATGAATCGTTTGGCTCCGGCAGATCAGCAAACATCTCGTTTAGAGTAATTTCCTCTCTTTTTATCGGCTCATTTTTCGGCAGATCTATGGACGCAGTTGCGTCATCATCGGGTACATCCAGACTGGATTCATTGCTCTTCGCCTTAAGTTTCTTGACGGAAGGAGCCGGCTTGGCCAGCGCCTCTTGCTTAGCCCGACAATTAAGCAGGTGGGTAGACAGAGCAGCGCGACGTTCGAAGGACTTTTCGCAGTAGATACACAAAGACATGATCTTTCGGTGCTCACCGCTGGCATCCAGTGGCTCCGGGACATAGCCCACTACGTCGTCGGAGAGCTGCAGGCGCTTTAGTTCCCGGCAAGGACCCTTGGGCTGAATATCCCCTTGCTGGACGCGGCGCTTAAGGATGGTGTTTCGCATCATTCTAATGCGACGAGTAGGTTTCCTGAAAAAATGTTTTCGAAAAGACAAGCGTTTTATTTCAGTTGCAAATGCTGGGATAAATATGAATAAAATATGGCTGTCCAATTCAATAAAATGTGATTTTTCTTTACAAAATTGGTATAAACAACTTATTTTTACATTGAACCAAATATATAACTCTGAGGGCCTAATATATTTTAAAGAGGATACACGGGTAATATTTTAATTATTGGACATAAAAAGTCACAAAATTACCAAAGGTTTTGAAGAAATGATCCTAAATTTAATTTTAAAGACAAGAAACTAAAATTAGTCTCATAGGAAAATGTAATTTACAGGTTTGACTGTGTTCTTAACTAGCCCTACTCACTTGTGATCCTTGGATAAATGACGAATAACTGCAGCGGCCTGGAGAAAGGTCAGCGAGCAGGCGGGGCACTGGAACACAAACGCCGACGATGAGTGATGCTTTTGAATGTGCAGCTCAAGCGTTTTGTGGGTCTGAAAAGTCAGGTTGCCTGTGAACGAGAATGGAAAACACACCAGTCACTAATTGATTTCAAGGCCTATTCGGTTGTGTGTCCGTACAGATCTCGCAGAAGATGCTCGTCTCCGTTTCGTCGCTGATGGACTGCTCGCCGGTTTCGCCGGAGTCGCTGCCTCCGTGGCGTTCTAACTTGACGGTGGTCAAGGCCTTGCCGTCGGGTCCCACTATGGTTTCAGCGGGATTGAGCATGCGGTGCACCTCGTCCAACTCTGTCCTAATGCTGTCCTCCTGGTCCACCTTAATAGTCTGGTAAACGGCCTGACTCGAGGTGGGCACGGACTCCAGCTGTAGAACCGTGGGGGAGCTGCGCCTGGCCTGTGATGGAGCCTTTTCCCGTCGGAGACGCTCTATGACGCCACTCAGGTCTCGCATCCCACCTCCTCCTCCGCGTATGGGACGCACTTCGCGGGGAACTGGAGAGCAGCCCGTGCTCCTGCTGCGCAGCATGTGCTCCATGTCCTGAGGCGACGGACCGCCACCCGTTTGAATGATCATCGTGGAGTTCTGATCCTGTGGAGGGAGTTCGTAGCGATTAATTAGCATTCCATGGCTGTGGGACCATGACATGGGGCTATCTTTACTGCCCACTCACTGTGTATCCATTGCCGTTCGCGGAACGAGCGCTGACGCAGCAAAAGACGCGCTTGTGGCTGATGAAATTGGCCAGACTGCGGAACATGTTCCGGCACACCTTGCACTCGTAGATCAGGCTGCACTCCAGGCTGAGCAGCTGGCGCACCTGCGGAAGAAGCGGTGAGTTATCCGGGCATATGTGAAACTGGGTCGAAGGAGCAGCCGCCATTGCGGTCCAGAGCTGAGTCACGTACTCCACTCGGACGGAACTCACCTCGCTGGTGCCATCCTCGTAGGCCCGACGCGCCTCCTCGAATCCCGTGTGGGCGGTGCGCAGTGGCCGCTGCAGCAGGCTGATGTCGTCACCGTTGTGGTCCATCTGCTCCTCCTTGAAAGTGTCCGAATTACAGCGCGAGCTGCGCTTCCTCATGGCGCTGGTTTCCGCGCGCGTTTCCGCTCCTGCTGTCCGAGTCCTAGCGCACTGCCGTTCCTATTCTTTTCAGCCACGTGCGACTCTTAATCAGTTTCTAATTCGCGATCAAAGTGGTTTTCCAATTCGAATATGGGCCTGCATCTTGCATTTTTTGTATTCAGTATGACCGTGGATGAAGCGCTGTTCTGCAAAGATTCGGATATGGTATTTCCTGACATTTGGTATTAAAATAGTGGTATTCATTTTAACACTCTGGGTATTTTCTTAACTGTTATATTGCTGAATTGTAGAAAATTCAACAGAAAATTTCAGCAATTGAGGGAACGACCCAAAATGGTTCTTGTTGAATTTTCAAACAGCTGTTATTTGTTGGAAAGTTTCACGAAACCAAAACATGTAAAAATTGACTTTTTATTGTTCGTCAGTTGTTAGTTACTGTCTAAAATTGCGGGCAAGGTAAAAATTTCGAATAAACCTTCTAAATAGATTTTAAATCCGCAAGGCGGATTAGTAAAATGTTGCAGGGTTGCTATGACTTTTAGTAAAATAAGATGACAACTCTGGTTTTCAACGATTCAACAAAATTTTCAACAGGTTGTTGAATTGCTTCTAAAAGTTGACTTTTTATGGAACAGCTAATAAAACAGATTAAAATGCCTCCTCATTGCGGCAAAAAAAAATTTTTTTTTGCGAACTCAAGCCTGTATATACCCGTTACTCGTAAAGTAAAAGGGTATATTGTATTCGAGCAAAAGTATGTAACAGGGAGAAGGAGGCGTTTCCGACCCTATAAAGTATATATATTCTTGATCAGGATCACTAGCCGAGTCGACCTAGCCATGTCCGTCTGTCTGTATGAACGCTGAGATCTCGGAAAAGCTAGAAAGTTGGGATTAACCATGCAGGTTCTTGGGGTTCCTACGCAGCGCAAGCTTGTTTCATTATAGTGCCACGCCCCGTCTAGCGCCCACAATCGCCTTAACCGATGTTAAGAGGTGTCTGGCGCCCACAAAATATCTCACTCGATGGCGATCTTCTGCCTCGACTCAACGCAGCAAAGGAGAGGCACCCTTGTTTTTGTAGCAAACCTGGGAACTTTAAAATTACAATTACTAGAAAACCATGGCCGACCGCCAAGTTCTTTTGCACGTAAATTTTTAAGAAATCGCGGTCCATCGAGGATAATTTTTTCGCGGGGTGAGTCAGTTATCTAGAGTATTACCGCGGATCCAAATTTATTGCATCCAACGAGGTACATTTTTTATATAACACAGTTTAATTAATCATTTTTTATAATTATTTTCTATATATTTATCAGGCAGCTTTCGTTACCAGCCCACAGTTTATTGATACAAAAAAGTTGAATTCGTAGTTTTCTTGCATACAAGCATTTTTTATCATCTCAAATTTGGTCATACTGTTATTGTTATCAGGGAATGTATTAAGTATGACCGTTGCTGAAGCGCTGGTATTAACAAAAAGTGTTATACATTTTTATACTTAAAGACGGTATAATTGACTGTTCAGCACATGGTCACTCTGATGACTTGAACAAAACACAGTGACCGGAATTAAGCTCGTCATATTTGTTTCACCCATAAATTAACTTAAACCAGACACCATGACCTGTCCAGGATTTGGGGAACTGAACATACCTTCGTCGCGCGCCTTCTGGGACGACTGCGACGAGGATGAATTGGAGAACCTGAAGCCGGTGGAGAAGTGGGTTATTTTGGCTTGTTTACCCAGTGTTAATATCCAAGATTTGCAGGCTGGAGCTCAAGTTCGATGGCGATTCGGCTGGCGAGGTAGCACCCGTAGAGAGTGAGCTCCTGGTGGTCATTGAGGGCGTCAGCGTCACCCACTTCGGCACCTCACTGCTGGCAAAGGACTCGAAGCGCGTGTGCGGCATTCCCGCCAAGACCTCGTCCCTGAACTGGAGTCCTTCTTCCAAACAGCTGCTTGCCATCCTGGAGGAGGACCTGACCAGCAGTGGCGAGGTCACGGAGCTTCTTCTGCCCTACGCCAAGCTGGCCAAGAAAGTCATCACACTGACGCTGAAGCCAAAGGTCGAGTTTAAAAGCGAGGACATACAGCTTTACAGGGATCACATAGCCATTGTGCGTGGCGTGGGTGTCAACCAGAAGGATGTCACCGAACTAGAGGCTCCAAACTTTATTGCCGGAGTAGCGGCGGGAGGTGAGTGAGTCCTGGTAACAGCAATAGGATCGCACATTCAACTTTTTTGCTTACTCGCAGTTGCCAGTTGGCGAGACCAGGAGGAGTTGCCCGTGAACTCCTTCGTTATCTACACGGACAAGCTGCCCCTAGACGCAACGGCTGCCCAGCCAGTGATAAAGCTGCTCCAGAGTGTGGGCGTGCCAACCGGCAGTCCCAGTTACGTCCCACCTCGCAAGGAGAACTCCTATCTGTACATGTGAAACTACTTTCGGCTGTGTTCTTCCTAGTTTTAATGATTGTAAAAATGTTGCGGTTGCGGAATAAAAAACGAATTACTTCAGTACTTCAAACATGCTGAGGTTCACTTCCCGACGACGCTGCTCCATGTGCGCCTTGGCGATGGCAATGAACTGCGGCCGGGAAAGCATCGAATAGGCGGGTACCAGCAGCGAGGAGGCGAGCATGTGCAGCTCCTTGTGCCCACTGCTGAACATATCGATTCCCAATTCCAGGGCGCTGCCAAAGTCCGATTCATCCACGGCTATATTGGCGGCATTAGCCACCGGCTGCAGCTTCTCCAGCACCGCCTGCTTGGCGGCACCATTATCCACGTCCTTCTGCTCCAGCATGGCCAGCATCTTTTTGAGCTCAGAATCGCTGACGGTTAGTGGGCGGTAGCCCAGCTGCGTCTTCCGGTCGAAGGGCACAACAATGCCGGCTCGATGGAATGTCTTGGCCACCACCCGCTTGTTGCGCTCTCGCTGCAGTCGCTCCAGCTGGGCCAGTTCCAGGGAGTTGTCGCTCAAGTACTTCGGCACAGCCTTCTTGGTTCCGGCCAGCTGTCCGGCTGAGAAGGGAGTGGCCACGAAGTCGTGTTCCAGGTAGTAGAGGAATGCATCGAAAACATTTCCAGCCACAAACTGAAACTCACAGCCTTTGGCAGAGTCGGTGCGGGCTATCAAGAGATTCTCCTTATCCTGAGGCACATCTCGCCAGTAGCCGTAGTGGATACCTGTGCCTCGACGCACGAAGATCGTCTGGAACTCGGGTGGATCGTAGTAGAAGCGCCAATGGCGCAGATAGTCTCCCGGTTCGCCGAGTTTTGCGCCGTGGAATCGGCCGGCTAGGAACTCAAAGGGACCCACCAACTGTAGTTGGAATACTTTGTCCAGGTGCTCCAGGCCCGCATCCTTGGGCTTCGCAGGATCGGATTTCAGGCTGCACACAAACTTCCAAAACTCATAAAAGTCAGGCGGCATTTCGACAAGGAATTTGTGCCTGATGAACTCGTTGGACTCGCAGAGATTGTCGTACTCCTTCTGCACGGACAGGCGAATGCGCTTCTCCAGGATCTCCATGTAGTTCTTCCCGGATATGTTGCCCATGGCCTCCTTGTGAAGCTCCGCTGTTTCTGATTCATAACTGCCCTTGGCCTCCTCCTCGTTCGGCATGTCTGCACTGGAGCTGCTTGTGTTGGGCTTATCCTTATTGCTGTCCTCCGCTTTCGAGGTTGCACCTCTTTTTGGCGCCACTTTTCTGTCTTCGGCGTCGTCCGCTTCTTTCTCGACCGGCTTCTCTGGATGATTGTATTTGGACAAATGTGCGGGATTACGCTGATAGCACTTGTCCCAGTATTTGCAATCTTCTTTTGGCATTCTCGATTTAAAAAAAAAAATAATTTCGCAATTTGTGCGCTTGGTATGCTAAAATTAGCGAGAACACACGCTTTCAGGGGCGGAGTCAGGAGCTTGTGGGGGTGAGTCGGCAAAGTTACCAGGATAAGTGTTCTAAGCCCTAGTTCAAATTCTAGATGGACCAACAAGTTGTTCTATTCTGTAATTTTAATAAATATAATTTTTATATAAATTTAAAAAAAATTATACTTTATATACATATGTTGAAATTTATTAAATAATTAACCCTTAATTTTAAATTTATTTTTTAGTTCCAAATATCCCCTCTTTTTATTCTACGCTCATGCCGATTCCCACGAATAAGAAGAAGAACTGCACACCCCCAAGTGTTGCGAAATGCCCACGGAAAGTGCCGGTGACTGGCAAAAAAAATGCACTTTTTTGCAATGGACATTTAGAGGGGTTTTCTTTTTATTATTGTAGTTCATTCAATGAATACAAACTTCGCGAAGATAATCGAAATGTTGATGGTTGGGTGGTTAGTACAGATACAGTTGCGGATAAGCAGGCGCTTCAAAGGGAAAACACTATTCTAGGCAGCCGTATGGAACAGAACTAATCCTCGACAGCGCACATGACCGAGTAGACGCACTCCTCCTTGTTGATCAGGTGGCAGGTCTTGTTCACCAGCGACATCAGTTGGTTCACGTCGGTGGCCCAGTTGTTCAGGATGTCCGAGGCGCTCTTTTTCTGGGTGAAGTAAATGATGCCGGCGGGACGATCGATCTTGACGCGGATGGTATCGCTGTTGGCCAGCTTGGACAGGTACTCCTCGCAACGGCTGGTGGGCAGGTTCAGCAGCTCGCTCATGCGAGCCAAATGCAGGCGAGAGTAATACATGGCAATGATGCGAATATTCTGTGGATGGAAAATAGTGTTCAGTATTGAAAGACTGATAAATCTAAGGCAATAAGCATACATGCTCTATCAGACGATCCTTAAGCTCGGTGATGCACTTCTTGCCGTGCTTGGTGTTATCCTTGAACATCTCATTCTCGGCCAGCACGAGCCCAAAGTCAGCATTAAATGTGTCGAAGTTGATCAACTCCTTTGACATGAACAAGCGTAGGATTTCTCTGTTAAAGGAAAAATAAAATTAGGTTTGGAAGTGCTATAGAGTAAAAAACAACCCACTTGTAGGCCGGCACTTCTTCCAGCTTCTTGTTCTTCGAGAGGTGGCCCATCATGTCGCTCTGTTCGTTGTCAAAGGGAGCCAAAACGCAGTATAGCACGGCGCAAACCAGCTTTTCCGTCAACTCCTTCTTCTGTTCCTCTGTCAGCTCAATTTCGACCTCAGGCTCTGGAACGACCTCTGGTTTTTTGTCCTTGTCCTCCTCCTCCTTCTTCTTCTTGTCCTCGTCCTTCTTTTTCTGCTCATCCGTGGATGCGGCGGAATCCACGGGTGTGAGGCCAGTCTTCTTGCGCGGCGGCTCGGCAATGGCCTGGTAATGGCGCGAAGTATTCAGGAAGGAGGTATCCCGGTTAAGCTGGATCATCAGATAGTAGAACTTAAGCTTCAGATCGTGATGAATTGGATCGTCGAAGAACTTTATGCTGATCTTCTTGGCGATGATCTGCGTGGACACGTAGTCCTCCTTCAGCAGACAGAGGCGCATCTGCTCCAGGATGAGCTCCACCTTCTCGCGCTTGTCCATCGAGCCGTAGGTCTCCACCTGCAGCTCCTCCATGACGGTGGCCGCTCCGGCGACATCGCCATCCGCCTCCTTGATGTCGGCCAGGATCTTGGTGAGACGGGCCCGCTCGATCTCCACGTAAATCTTGCCCTCGGTGACAGACCGCAGGGTGTCGATCAGCTTCAGCTTAGTCTCCTTGTCTGGCGTCTTGTCCACGTATGTGACGCACTCTTGGATCATCTTGACCACGGCCTGCTTCAGCTGAGAGCGACGGCGGACCAACAGTGACACGTACTCGTTGAGGGCGTTCCAGTTGGAGGCGTCAAAGCAAATCTGGCAGATGGCCACCAGGACGCGAGAGCAGGAAACCATGTCGGCGCCCAGGCGCGTCTGCTTCTCCAGCTGCAGCATCATCTCGATGGCTTCGTGGAAGGCGTCGGGGTTCTTTTTGGCCAGCTCCTTGGCAAGGGGGATTTTCTCGTTGCAAGCCGGCTCGTAGTCCACCTCCATCTTGGTGATGCGGCCTCCATCGAACAAATAGGTGTCCATTGTGCTCTGAAAAGCAGTTGACTTGTAATTTTGCCGCTATGACTAGGCAATTTTCCCACTCACCTCGCCTTCGTCTTTGTCCTGCCGCGGAGTCTACTGAAACTGGTGGTCGCTGGGTAAAATGCTGCACTGCGTCTTGTCCGCAACCTGGTTGGCTCGCCTTCTCGATTTCCTTGCGTTGCTGGATGCAAAAGCGGCTTTTCTAATAATATTTCTCCGCACCGCACAAATTTCTGCTTACAAATGCTGTGTGAATGCCCCTATTTTGACAAATAAGCATCGATACTTATCGATGCCTAGAAACGCTGTGTTGTTAAGTTGCCTGCAGAGCAGTGCTGTAAAGTGTTTGCCGGCCTGGATTTTGATTTTGAAATGGAAATATCAACGCCAAAAGTGTCACATTTAAACAACATTTCGGATTAAACAATTTTCGTTAAGACAACTGAAGGCTGCGAGGAACAAAAGAGAGCGGCAAGTTGGATATAGGGCTGTCAAAGATTGAAATATTGAGACATGACATAACATATGTGAAATCCTTTAAACTCGAATTAACTGGATAAGGACTTCGTTATCACATTTATTTTACGTTTTAATTGATATTCTATAGCGTCACCGATAGTTCATCGGCACAGCTGGCAACCCTATTTGTGGGCTAGCTTACGTTGCTAACACTGGTGGGAAGCTAAAAATCTTTGTTTAGCCGCGAAAATTGCTAAAACACCACAAAATCCGACTAGTTTTCTATAAAGCGTGCCTTTGCGTTGATTTTGAAAGATATAAGTTAGCTTGATTCTACGTAAGTGTCACAAGCAAGCAGTCCCGAAAACAGCTCCTGTCGTACCATCTGCAAAACCGATTTGATTGGCGGCATTGGAAATATCACAAAATGGCACAGATTGAGGAGTACCAGAACTTGGTGATCGACGCCCTGGAGGTTGTGGACTTCAAGCTAAGTAAGTGGTGCCCCTGGCTTGATCGGAGACAGTCTTGCAATGCCTCTGCTTTCAGTTCGGGACAAGGGAGACATCAACAACGACGCCTTGACCTTCCACCCCGCGATGGCCCACCAGATTTTCGGCGAGTCCGAGACCATCTTCGGCTACCAGGATCTGCACGTGCGGGTGATGTACACGGCAGGACCCCTGCACATTTACCTAGGCGTCGAGTACGGCAAGCGGGTGAACGAGATCTCCGGCGGAGAGATCAAGGCCGACGACGTGGTCAGCACCATTGCCCAAAGCCTGCCGGACGGCTGCTACTTCATCAATCTCGATGAGTTCCTCAAGACCCTGGACAAGGCGGACAAGTTCCAACCGTTCGGCGAGAAGATCAGTGAATACACCCAGGTGTCGGACGACGGCAGCGAACGGCTGTTCGAGATCTACCAGTGCGACTACAAGAGCTCCTCATTCCTCAAGTTCTTTGGCCGCCTGCAGACCTTCATCTTGTGGTTTGTGGACGCCGCCTCCTACATCGACACCGATGACCCACAGTGGTGCTACTTCTTGAGGTAAGTAGTCTGACGAGGACTTGTACTTGGACTTTTTGTTATATTTTGCTCTATCTATAATTTAAATTACTAAAATGGAGGGTTCTAAGGTTTTCTAAATATGCAAATTTGTTCAAGACACCGGTGGGTCGCATCCCATTAAGCAGGTATAGGGAATAGCCTTTGCTTCAGCTCTGCCGCTACACACTTACAGTGGAGAACTGTGTTCTCAAATTACTCACACGAATAACAAACAAAAGTCGTTTGCTGACCGCTTGTTTTAAATCTCTCCACATTAACAAGGAGTGGCGTATAAGATGATTTAAGATTTCATGGAAGTTATGAAATCCTTTTTAGCACATGACAAATCTCGAAAACTAGTGCTTGTCGATATAATATCGCCTGTTTATCGTGTTACTATAATTTTAGGTTGCTCAGTATTTTCTCTTGTTTTATTTCCCTTCAGCTATGAAAAGTACAAGAACAACGATGGTCAATGGCAGTACGCCACTGCTGGCTACACCACCGTATACGAGTACTACGCCTATCCACAGAATAAGCGGCCCAGGATAAGCCAGATGCTGATATTGCCGCCATTCCAGAAACTCGGCTTGGCCACCCAGATGGTGGAGACCATTTACAAGTTCTATCAGTCTCAGAAGAATGTGGTGGACATCACAGTGGAGGATCCCTCCGAGGATTTCCAGCGCTTGCGCAACTTTGTGGACGCCCGATCCTGCAGGGAACTGAAGTCGTTTGCTCGAGGCGAAATCGTCAAGGGCTTCAACAAGGAGATGGTGCGAGAAGCTCGAGAAGCGCTGAAGCTGAATCCCCGCCAGGTGCGGAAAGTGTACGAGCTGCTGCGTCTCTTCTACACCAATGTGAAGGATGAAAAGGAGTACCGGTCCTATCGGCTGGAAGTGAAGAAACGACTCAACGCCGTTTATTATAAGCAGTTGAAGGATCTGAAGAAAATGGAGCGCTTTAAGATGGACACGGAGATGCTGCGGGCCCGCCTGCCAACGATCAAACAACGAATGGAGCAGCTGCAGGAGGAGTACAGTGTGGTCGAGCAAGACTATCAGAGCACCATTGACAAATTGAAAGCCTAGTGGTTCTGCGGATCCAAGGGGTGTTGAGTAATTTATTTCGTTTTTCCGTTTTCAAATATGTTGATTACAAAATACATTATGTTGCTATAAGCCTATGAATAAATATTAAAAATTACATATGTGGTTCCAGTGTATATATCATGTATTTATAAGATATCAGATTACCGAGTGCACGTACATAGAGGGGCAATGCTGGGCGTGGGGCACTTGAGCAATTAAGCGTATATAAAACACAAAACATTACGGCTAGCGAGTACGATTTATACAGATTGAAAAGTATTGCAATTGAGACTTGGAAGTACGCATGGGATACAATTATCGAGGGTGCTGGGCAAGCAGCCCGTACAACTAGCAGGATCCGTACTCCTCCATCCACTTCTCGAAGCGGGCCACGTCGTCGGCGGACACGGACTTCTTGGTGCGCTGCCGGGCGTCCTGGAAGTCCTGCAAAGTAATCGGCTGGTCCACCTCCTCGCGGCGAATCTGCTTGATCTGGTCGGGAGTGCGGCCGGAGATGAGGCGCCTCATGGCCATCATGGAGGCGTCGCGGCACACGTTGCTTATATCAGAGCCCGAATAGCCCAGCAGCTCGTCGCCGATCATTCCGGTGTTCAGGCTGGGAGACAGGCATACGTCCTTTAGGCAAAGCTTCAGAAGAGCCGACCGGGTGTCCTCTGAAAAACAATCGATTTTTTAAAGATTAATAAATATTAAGACTTTTTAAATATGTATACAATTTTTTTACCCTCCACTTACCGTTGGGGAGAGGAATATAGATCCGCTTCTCAAAGCGTCTTCGAAAGGCCTCATCGATATCCCACGGGTGATTGGTGGCCGCCAGCACCATGATCACTTTTTCCTCCTGCATGGTCGCGTTCAGACCGTCCATCTGGATTAGCAACTCGGCCTTGAACCGACGGCTGGCCTCGTGCTCCGAGTCACTGCCTCTGGAAGCGCACAGGGCGTCGATCTCGTCAATGAAGATGGTGCTGGGCGCATAGAAGCGAGCCATCTCAAAGAGGAGTCGCACCAGCTTCTCGCTCTCGCCCCGATACTTGGAGGTCAGGGTCGAGGAGGACACGTTGAAGAAGGTGGTGCCGCATTCGGTAGCCACAGCCTTGGCCAGCATCGTTTTGCCAGTCCCCGGCGGTCCCACCATCAAAACTCCTCGCCATGGTCGGCGGATTCCCTTGAAGAACTCCGGCATAATGACCGGGAGCACCACCGCTTCCTGTTTTGGAAAAATAATTCTAGTAAGTTTTCGTAAGTACCCACTAAAGATTGAATCACTCGAGAAGAAGAATTACAATATATAAAAAAATTATTTATCATTGTATGTTTCTCAATGTTGTATTTTAATTGGAAATTATTTTCTGAATCAGTTTTTATATCCTTGCAGAGGGTCAAAAGTTCGTAACACAGTAATGGAGATGTTTCTCAAGATATTTGTAAATATGCATGCATATATTTCGTTGTTTATTATTTCATATTTTATATTTGTACTGTTTTAGTCGAAGTTTGTTTCCGTTCTCGTTTTAGTTTAAAAACAAGTGTAAAACTTTGTAAAATATTTCAGGCCAATAATTTTTTAAATAGATCAATAGAAAAATATTATACCAATTATACCAAAAAATAATACCAAACGTTTTAGATGCAACAAACATGCTGAAGAGTTTTATAAATTTAACAATTTATACAAATTTTGTTTTATATTTTTGAAAACGTTTATTTTTGTGCAAGTGCCAGTATTTTTTTTTGAGGTCCTATTTTTTAGAACTCGGGGAACTTTTCAAAATTGTTCAATTGGGAATTCGAAGCGAGCAATTGTAGCAATTCGTTTCAGACACAAAATGGAGCTTGTATTCCGAGTTTACTGATTATTTTGTCTGGCTGTTGTTAATGTAGTAAAAAGCTCACCTGCAGTATTGTCTTGGCCTCATTGAGACCGGCCACATCCTGCCACTTGATGCACGGGTGTCGCTGCAGGATGTCCTTCTCGAGGGTGTCCACCAGATGAGCCTCGTAGCCCAGCGGCGAAAAGTGCTTGGCCTTTGTCTTGGGCGAGCACTTGGGCGTGTTGTGGCTGGTGGAGAGGGACTGGGCGTGCGAGTTGTCCTCCAGCGATGTGGTGGCGTCCTGGTCATCCGAGTTGGAGTTCTCGTCCAGTGAGTTCTTCTTCACCGGCTTGTGCTTGAGAGTCAGCTGGGTGTTGGTGCTGAGCTTCCTTGCCCGCAGGCGCTCCACGGATCGACTCTTCCTCAAGGCAGCAGTCATGGCAGATGCCCTGGGTGGTCTCCCCAGCCTCATGGCGCCCATGCTGGTGGCCGGTGTGGGTACGCCAGCGCCCGCCAATCCCACATTCCCGGCACTCCCGTGGTGGCTCTGCCCCAGGCTGCTGCTATTCACATTGCTGCTGATGGAGGGCAGTGTGGGCTGCAGCTCGGGATCACGACGCCTTAGGGAGGACACCCACCGATTGTCCTGCTGCTGCGATGGAAACGGCATCTGGGCCTGCGTCTGACTGGCTCGCGGCTGAGGTGCCACTTCTGCGGCGGAGACTGCGTTTTATTAATGATTATATAATAAACCCCCATCGCGGAGCACTCACCTTGGGTGGGCAGTCGCTGCTTGGTGCGCAACGGAACACTTCCGCCAATGCCCAATCCTCCGGGTGCATTCGACCCCAAGTTGTTGATCGGCCGGTGGCGATCCGCTGTCGAGGAATGTCCGCTATCCGAACTCTTCTTCAAGCTGGCATTCCGAGAGGGTCTACTGGTGGCGGTAATCTTTGTAAAGCCAAATGGGGATAGAGAGTCCAGGATCAGGGAGTCCATCATCCGGGCCATGTGCGATAGGCTAGTCGGAGGTGTGGATGAGCTGGAATGAATGATGGGTGTCGGTAAGTATAAGTTCCTTTTATTCACGACATTAAAGTTATTTTATATACTTGTCCTAAGAGGGATAACACCTAAAGGTGCCTTAAATAATACAAATTGTCATTGGAGTAAACAACTCAAAAGAAAATAAGAACAAGAGAGAACGCCATTGTCCAGCATCTCGACTATCATATACCCGTTCCTAAGCTAAAGATAGTGCGAGGAAGATGAAGTTATCCAAGCAGTGAATCGACTGTTCACTGTTAGCATTCCATTATTTTCACACAACTTTTTAATTAATGGTCCAATTTTAAAATGTTCCTCCACATTTCGGTAGGTAAAAATTTTTGTCGGCAAACATCGATTTCTTTCAATGCCGGCAAACTTTGTTTTTTGATGAAAAATTAGATATTAAGCAGTTTTTTCAATTTAATTTAATTTTATTTTATTTGTCATTCTGTATTTTCAATAATTAATGTAACAATTCATGTCATTCGATTTTAAAACCAATTTTTCCAAATTTACAACTTGTAGCGTTAAGGAGCATAAAACAATAAATACAAATACAAATGAGAACCCAAATATCATGGATAGGCAAAAACTAAGAAGGGACAAGATTATTCTTTAAACAAGAGAGAACGCTATAGTCGGGTGCCCCGACTATCAGATACCCGTTACTCAGCCAAAGTGAGTGCGAGGGAGATGGAGATAGAAAATTTTTAACCTGGCATAACTTTTTAACGAATGGTCCGATTTGAAAAATTTCTTTTACATTTCGATAGGTATTGATAAATGCAATAAAACTGAATTTTTACTTTTCCAAAATCTTTAAAGGTGTGGGCGCCAGACATTTTTTAAACTCGTTTATTGTGGGCGTAAGGCGATTGTGGGCGTGAAACAAACTTGCGCTGCGTAGAAAGCCAAAGAATATGTGTGGGTAATCCCAATTCTCTAGCTTTTGTAGTTTCTGAGATCTCAGCGTTCATCCGGACGGACAGACGGACAGACGGACATGGCTAGATCGACTCGGCTAGTGACCCTGATCAAGAATATATATACTTTATAGGGTCGGAAACGCTTCCTTCTACCTGTTACATACTTTTGCACGAATACAATATACCCTTTTACTCTACGAGTAACGGGTATAAAAAGAAGAGTTCAAAAATCTTGTTTTTGGCATAGCTTTTAAACGGAACATCGGATTTTAACAAATAGGGTGTCATTGAGTGTTACAGCAAGAATAAAACCAACCATTTAAAATAGTTAATTTTTTTTAAGTTTACGCTATCCTTTTTGTTTTTGCGCTACTATTCGATTGGTGTATCACTTTTAATGATCAGACCAGCACAGCAACTTTTATTTTATCAAGTTTAGCTTATGCATTTTAAAATATCTGGAAAAAGCTTTTTTTTTACCGATAAGGATCGAAATACCCCACAAAAAGTGCCCCACACAATACAAGCTAAACCATTTCCCTAGCATACCATTTTTAAAACTCATGGCTTACTATCCATAACTTTTTGGTGGCTCCGTGGCGCTTGCCATTCAACTTGGCCATCATGTCGCAAAGGTCATTTGCTTTATCAGCCGCGGACAAGTACTTTGCGTGTCCTGGTGTGTGCACATATATTGGTTGGATTCCTCGTGTCTAGCCGTCTAATATTAGCTAGCCCTAGCGGAGGTCCTGCCCCTCCAACCGTGCCGCTCCGCTGACAATGCTCGGGAACTTCCAGGAAATAAAGAGTTCGTGGTGCCGTGGACAGCTATTCAAAGGCAGGTGGGTTCAATAAACTCGGTGGCTCTCGGCCAGGTTATTGACGTGCCGGCGACAATTGTTAACTGCTTTATTCGCATTCGAATTGTTTTTTGGCATTTGCATGCGTCATCCGGAGGCATTAAAGCCTTTACGGCTTCAACATTGTAAATCTCGATCTGGGAACTGTGCCGCAATATATTTTCCTCCAGGCTAATTAAGTTGGCAGCAGCAGCACGACCATAATTCCCGACCACATTGCCTGACTCCTGGCACATCCGCTTGGTATTTATATTGTGTGCCGTACTCGTTCGAATTTGGGTTAATGTTTCCTATGTGCTCGCCCACGATTTCTGGTTCCTGATGGGAATGATTAGTCGAGCGACTAACTAGGCCAGTGCTTATTTGTCCTATATATGTACTATTCAAGAAGCAATGGCCCTTTATCTACGAATTACTTGCATTTTAATTGAGCCATTGATTGATTGGCAAAGTGTTACAAGGCCGGCACGAGCGTGGAAAATACCCAGGCATGGGAAAGTCCAATGATGGCGGACTGGCCTGGCCTATTAGTTATGATGGTCTCTTTAAAATTCGTGTCACCAAGAGGTGTTTATGCTAATTCCTACTCGATAAAGCCATTGGCACAGCAGAGAACAGCGTTTTGCCCTATGCAAATTACAGCAAGTGGCAATTATGACTGGCAGAAATACGTTCACGGAGGAAACCAGATGGGGTCAAGAGGGTAACTTTCCTCGGGAACACAATGAAGTAAATCTTTTAAGGTGCCGAGATTAAAAATCAAGGAGGTACATGTCAGGTCAGGAAATTCAAAAGCTTTGTTTTTCAATTCCTTTTGTGAGATGCTCCCAATGAACTCTGCATACGAGAAATTGAATAATTGAAGTTAGGGCTATTTTTAGGATTGGATAAGGAAATAGAAAAGGCAAGTCAATCCAATCTTTAAATTAATAACAATAACTAATAATGCGGAGTTAAGTCCTAGGGTATGCTACTATATTTTCAGTCTTAAAATCCTGTTGATCAATGGAAAAGAGTTCACATTCCCCTTTTCCCTGAATACTTTTCGATTTAAAACCTCAAGAGATTTATAGACTTCTTAAAAATAAGATTTCAGGGAGCTCGAACTATTTTCTGGAGCCAAGGATTCCCACTGCCCCTTACCACTGGTGTAAGTCCCAGAGCGAATGATATGGGGTGTGACGATAAGCGGATACGAAGGGCACCGAAACCTCGTACTCCACCTGGACGTTGGGTGGCGACTGGGGCCGCACGGCAATGGCGTTTGAGCGCTCCAGGGCGGGATTGGAGCTGGTCAAGGATCGCTGGCGCATGAAGGGATGTGGCGCCGTCTGCTGCGGCTGATTGTAGAGACTCGAATTGTTGTTGAGCAACTGGGCAACACCGCCGGCCGGAGCCACCGACGTCTGGCCCATGCCGAACCAATTCTGGGCACTGGTGTTGAACATGGCGCTGTGCCGACGTCAGACGGATAACGACGAGACAGACACTACACTTTGAATTTGAAAACACACGCGATTATGCTCGAGCGGAAACTTGGCTCCTTGACAGTCCACGCCCGGACCCCTCGATTGGCTTGCTGAGGAAATTCGAAAACGAAACCCGAGGAGGCGAGCCGTCCACCTGACGACTCAAGGGTTGCAGACCAACTGACCGCTCGACTGGACGACGCGTCCACAACAAAGGCGACCGGGTAGTTTTCCTAGTTGGCTTGTGTGCGTCTATGTGAATGCGAATTGAGGTTAAAGGAAGTTTGCCAGGGCACTGCTAGGGGGCGGTTTCAATCATGGTCATTTACAGGGAAAGGGTAGCGTAACTTGGAGGAAAAACATGAAGAATCGGTGATAAAATTGACTGTTGCAATCTATGGACCTATAGGAATTTCATAACGCATAATAAATATTTAAATAAAAATATTGGTTAGTATTAAATATTTACTATTTTTAGCAATGAAAAAAAAAGTTATTAAAATCAGCTATTATTCCAATTTGCAGTACCTATATTACATTTTCATTTTTATTTGAGAAACATAAATGTTTATAATTTTTTCAATTATGTTGCTAAAAGGTTTTATTAATATCTATATTTTCTAATTACTCTGACTATTCAAAATTAGTAAGGTATAACCCGTCCGTCAACGTAAACATTTTATCAACAATTGAAAGAAATAACCAACACGTAGGACATTCAAAGTTCGAATTGTCCCCACAACAATCCCGACTCCTCGTATTACCCAACGCGGACTGTGGTCAATGCACGCTAGCTTCTGGCTCAAGATTCCATCGATTTCTGGGGAAAGCAAGGCGGTTCACTCACTTATGTATGCCCGAGTATTTACTCAAATGGCAGCGGATTCCTAATAATTTGCCGGCAATGTAATTTAATGGCGGTCTTGCATGCGGGCGTAGAAAGCCGGTTCTCGAGTTGGCCTGCAATCATGGATCCGAAAGAACTATAGCATACATTTAAGAGCACCGCAATCGGGGGGCCTTGAGTGGTTTGTCAACTCACATCAGCACAATCCGAAAATCCAGAGGAAAGCCACAGGCGAAGGTCGTTTTGGCTGCGCACATATAATACCTATATCTGTATCTGAAAATCAGCTGCAGCCCGAGATAAAAATCGATTTCGAGGCGACAGTCATGGAACGCTCAAGTGTCCCGGCACGCCTTTCGCCTCTAATTGCTACCATCCCCTTCGTCCGTACCCCCGCGAAACACTCACCCCGCAGGACTCATCACGGGCAGGTATGTGGAAGTGGAGTCCACGGTGCGTATGGTTGTGTTCCCTCGCAGCACAATCTTCTCGCGCGTCGTGCGCCTGTAGGTCGTTTCTTCCCCCCGCATCCTGCTCCGCTAATTTTGATACAATTTTCTCGATGAATTTAGATTTTTTCACAATTGTTTTTGATAGTTTTCTTGTTTACTTTGGTCCGAAAAGGTTAAAACATTTTGCATCTGTTCCTCACACAGGCAACGTCAAAATGGGGACTAAAAGAGGGATACAGAGCGAGCGAAGGAGGAAGGATGCTGCGAAAAAGCTTCGGCTCTCAGCCCCAGCTTTTCTCTCTTTTAGCGTCCTGGCTCTCAATCCGTAATTGTAAACAATTGCGCAATTTTCGCCTGCTGTTGCTCCTCCACTCGCCTCGATGCACAAATGGTCACTAAATACTGGATTTGTTGTGGCCAACTCGGCCTGCCAGCCGCATTGCAACGCCCAGTGGGCTAAGATTGGGTGGGGGAAGGTCGTCTTTTGGTGGTGTTTTTTAAGGAGGAAAGCTCAGGAACCTGTTTCCATCCTTTAGGAGTAATAAAACATGTTTTTTTTTTTTAAATATGCATTTTGATTTCAATTAATTTCTTTGAGCACATGCTGAAAAAAAAAATTGTTTGGAAAATAGTAATAAAGTCGTTATTTATAGCGTATGTGTTATAGTTTTTGCAACCCTTTTTCTTCTCCAAATAAAATGCGCTTTTTAACCCACTCAGAAGAACAAATATATATGCATCTTTATTGATCGATTTTTAAAAAACTACTTAAAAATTCGAATAATAAATTACGATTTAAAAAACAGTATTACATTAAAATTCAATTCTCAGTTTAGTTTGGCGACTAGCCTGTCATTACACAATATTATTGACGATCAGAAATTGGATGAACTTTGCTTCAACACTCAAATTGCATTTGAACCCCTATTTATAGTTGTGTGTAAACAGTGACAGAAAGTTGTAAATAGTTTGGGGCAGTTTTTCAAACGTTCGGCCACGACCCACAGAATGCCTCTGTGCAGATCGTCGAACGGAATTCAAAATTAAAATACATGGAAAAAATGAAACGGTTTCGAAATTTGTAGAAAAAGTGAACATATTATGAACTAAGCGAGGAAGTACTCATCCGCAGACGTAAACATAGATTGATGTTTGCATATTTTCATGTGTAAATATATATAAAACGTTTCTAACAAACACGAGGCACGTCGAAATGTAAGTAAGCAAAAATGAAGTGATCTCTTTAGGTTGGTTTTTGGTTTTTATTCCGACTCGGGGAAATTTGGTGGCTTCAGTTGCTTCTTGTCTTTAGTTGACCTCACAAGGCTGCGTGTGTGTATATATATGTGTATATGGATAAGAGTCTATTTAATCATTTTGAACGGTTTAACTTTCAACTAACAATAACTTTAACGCCGACGCTTCGTTTAGTTTCGACCATATGTTTTCCCTTCCTGTATGACTAAGTGTGCGATACCTTAACAGCTGCATAACTTTAGATTTACCATAGTTTCATTACGCTCTTGTGCACTAGTGTTTCGAGTTAGTTTCAAGTTTCCAAATTATTTACAACTAGCCCTGCTCTCCGACGTTTACTAGTTTGGCGAGTATTTAGATTACTGGAACTTGCGCGTGGCAGTTCTGGCCTTCCAGGCCTTGACCAGGTTGTAGGCGAAGTACAGCGTGAATCCGTGCACCTGGAAGCCCACGAAGCAGAAGGCGTACCAGAACACACCGTACGGATAGCCCTGTGGGGATACGAAGGATTAGTGGGGTTCTCCGGGAACTAACTGGGCCTGCCACTTACGCGCCACACAAAAATGTCCGTCTCGTCCAGCTCCACGGACTTGTCCAGCGTGGCGAACTCCCACACGTCCGAGAAGTAGTAGGCGAAGCAGTAGAGCAGCGGCAGGATGGCGAACAGCAGGATGGCCACCATGTACTTCTGCATCTCGCGCACCTTGTTGCCCCGGGCGGCCGAGAGGCCCAGGAAGCTGGTGAGCAGCGATCCGGCCCACACATACTCCCACCACAGCGGGGGCGGCACCTCCAGCTCCTCGATCTCCAGCACAAAGATGTCCAGGCGGTCCAGGATGTCCGACGTGAGCTTGGCCAGCATCACGAAGAAGAGCAGGGCGTGAAAGAAGATGCAGAACTTCAACCTGGACTTGTTCAGCAGGCTGAAAGAGAAAGTGGTCGTTCAGTCGGGGATCTGTGTAAATTGAGCCCGTTACTGGGGCGCACATGCTGCCCAGCTGGCACTTTGCCCACCCGCCCTTCTTGTGCCCGCAAGTGGGTGGGAGCTCCAGGTCGTGGGGGGAGCTCCTGGGGGCCACTTGTGATGTGCATAGCTGCCGTAGCTGACTACTGCCGCAGGCGCCCCAGTAATTAGATAATTTTGTGTGTGTGGGAGAGAGCTGCCGATGTGATGCAGTGTTATTAACCTAATTTGATATGTGCCAGCTACGCGCTGCCTGAACTCGAAATCGTTGCCGTCGGTGCCCGCGACCATTGGACCGCCGCGCGTTGCCATTTCGTTGCCTTCGTGGTTCGTTGTCACACGTCGTGTCGTTGCTTATTTTTAATAAATAATTGCACAAAAAATTAGGGATGTGGAAAATATATCAAAATATCAATATACCGATATTTTTTAAATAAAAATAAATATTTATGTCGTGATTATTTTTTCCCTGATATATCGAATATCGTTATATTTTAAAAATATATTTTTGATATTTCCCAATTGGTTGAACTGATCTGAAAGGAAGATGCAAAAAGTACAAGAAGACGATTTCTTGAGGCATAACCGGTCGACAGAAAGACAAACTAATGGAGTACAGGTGATGAAAACATCGATGCATCAATGTTTATAAGTTTTGGAAACATCGATGTCACCATCACCAAATTTAAAGAAACGGCGGAAAATGTGTTTTAATTTAAGTTCACGGTATTGACATGTTTTTAGATTTCACTGGTGTAAGAGGAAAGCGGCGGTGGATTTTTAATAAATAATTGCACAAAAAATTGAGCTGGAACTGAAATCGATGTTTGTTCGATTGTATCGATGCCGGAGAAAGAAATATCGAAACCACCGTTAGTTTTTAAATTAAACCGTTTGAAATTGACTAAACAGAATAAAGAATAGTATTGACCGAATGTTGTAATTTGTTTACGTTTCGTAGTTCGAACACTAAGCTTTGCTCTGAAATTCAAGTACAAGAATTTTAGTACTAATCTTTTGATTAATAGCTTATTTATCAATTTAAAGTTGAGTTGGCCAATCCGCATTCCATTCAAAACTACACACACATTCAAGAAAGACATACAAATATCGATTAGACCTGGTAAATAGTTGGCAACGCGGTTGTGGAGGTTGACTCTGCTAAGGGAAAAGGGTTGCATGAATGGGTAACTCTATGAAGTGTGGGAAATGTAAAAATACTTATTATGTTAAAAATACGTCTTGTAAAAAACACGTTGTGTTAATAACACGTTGTGTTAATGAAGAGTGTGTGTTTATGTTTGTACAATTTTGTACAACTTAATACTGTGTGTGCTCAAAGCATGGAAATTTAAATATAAATCTTAGACTCCTTTAGCGAGATTGCGATTTACTTATTTTAACTAAATAAATAACTGTGGATTGTTGTTTTAGTTTACTGTGTATTTACAAGTAAAGTTTAGAATCAGCTCCGTGTTAGAGCTTGATTGTTTGACTACCATTTAGGAATCATAGCTCATGGGCTTATGGAATTCAATGATCCGTGTTCAGCTCAAGTAGGTCACAAGGTCACTCAAGGTCAGATTACAGATTACAGTTCGAAAAGTTCGGATGAAATATTTCAGATCCTGCAAACTTTTAATTTCTTGTTTAAACTCATTAACCTTTATTTAGTAGGTAATTATGAAATGTATTGTAAGTCCTGAAATGTAATTTTATTGTAGCTTACATGTTGGTTATTTTATCCGTGCGAAATCTTTAGGTGAAGATAGTCTACTATATTTTTAGAGATGAGATTTCAGTGTCCGTCCGTCTGTCTGTGTGTCTGTATAAACGTTGAGATCTCAGGAACTATTTCAGATAGGGAATTTGGGACTCACCACGCTTTTGGCCTAAGCCAATTTCAAATCAACTTTTCTATACACAACAGTTTAGTAAGTAAGTTCAGTAATTAATATAAAATATAGAGCCCGTCAAAAAACGATACAACTATACTCCATAAAGTCACTCCCCTAAAAAAATTTACAAAAACGAGAGAGAACGGTATTGTCGAGTGACGCGACTATCAAATACCCGTTACTCAGCTTAAAGAGTGCAAGCCGCAAAGGAAGGCTTGAAATTGCGCCAGCTGGCGAAAAACGCATTATTTGCTTATAACTTTGTAATGAATGGTCCGATTTGAATAATTTTTGAACTTGTGGATAGGTATTTATAAAAAAACAAAATCGCATTTAGCACATTTGTGGTTTCTGGGCGTTAAAGTAGGCGTATCACTGTTATGAATCAAACTTGCGCCTTTACTCTACGAGTAACGGGTAAAAAAATGTATGGGTCACGATCAAATCTAATTTTGCATTTCTTTGCATTATCTATTTATGGACACATGTATGTATTTAATTGTGGAATTAGGCCTGCAGTTTGAATTTTGACAAAGCATATGCAAATGATTGCAGTGCGTCAAGCCGAAATTTGCATCATTTAGTGGACAGTGCTCTTAGATATCATTATGCAAATTGCATCTAGCTTTGTGCTCCAATCAGTTCAAGCATGGGATTGGTGGGTGTGTCCGCCAGTCTTTCGACGCATTTCCGAACGACCCTCTTTGAGTGGCACCTGTTGCACTTAAATCCATAAATCAATCTGCCAAGAAAAAGGGAAAACAATGGAGAACGAGAGGAGAGCAGCATTTAAAAATAAAATAATGAATTTCGTATTTTCCCCGGCACTCTCTTTATGCTCGGCGCGCTACAAAAGTCGAGCATACGGTCCGTGTGTGTCATCAGTTCTACGGCGGTATTCCTCCGATTTGGACGCGTTCCTCGCATGCGATCGTTTCCGCACGAAAGTTGCTTTCCCCCCGCCTCGTTTTTAATGCCAGTTGCTGATAATTTCCATGCGAATATTTATGCCGAGCTCGGCAGCTGACAGTTTTGATCCCAAAGTTCAAATTGCATTCTAGTTTCGATTCGGGTTTTACGGTAAATGGCCCAAAATAAATGTCACGAAACTAAGTTGTGCATAGAAATTAATTGCATTTCAGCGCCAAGTTGTTGATTATTGCTTGTCTTTCAGTGTGTCCGCCAAAATATTAAAAATACGCAGCAGATTTTCAATGTTTTGGGGCCGGGACCTCAAACAACTGATTTGTCAGGGGCTTATTTTGGCGCGTGTTGGCATCCTATGGTGCCCAGAGTTATAAATGTGTCTGAAATACAGTTCATATATGCTACATTATATGGGCATGGCATATATGAATTATCCTATACAAACAATAAACAAATTATTTAAGCATTAGGCGAGAAAATTTAAAGAATTCAACGGCTGGTACTCATAATTCCTGAAGAGAGTTATAAAGATTTCCAAATATCAAATATTTGCGGAGAGGTCTTTGTGCTTATAAGCGGTATCTACTGTATTTGCATATGCTTTGTCTGAGACTATGACGTGTGTACCTTGTGATATTTGCCCAGATATTACAAACTATAATCCATATCGATCGAGTGCCTTAGATAGCAGTATGTTTAAACTTCTCCCCTCTTTTCGTTCCAGCTGCGGTCGCCCGTGATATCCGCCCCCCTGTGACTTGTCGGTTCCCGAGAAACAATCCCAACAATTCGCACAGTCCAGTTCCCGAACCAGATCCAGATCCCCAGCCCAACCATGTCCATCGCCGATAAACGCGCCTCCTTTGCGCGTCGCGCCGAAAGTCTCGTGGAGCGGGTGAGAGTAATGAACACAATTTACGAGGTACCGGCATCAAGTGACCACGGATCGTGAGATCGATTTTCGATTTTGTTTGTCGTTTGTTGTTTGCTGTTTGTAGTTTGCTGTTTGCTGTGGCTTGCTTGCTCCCTAATTCAGATTTATTTGGCCAGCATTTGCTGGCACGGCTCGTAAATTATGGCTCGAGGCGTTAAATGTATTTCACACAATCCGCAGCGTCCTGCAGTATCGATATATACATCTGATTAGGTATAAATGGCCGTGGGTGGCGGGGTTCAGACACCCAGGCCGCAATTCTGTTTGGCTTGCCCGACTGCTTTAATTAATCTAAAACACTCGTACATTATACACATCGCCTTAATGAGTGGGGCCAAATTGTGTTCGGATCAAGGTCGTCGCAGTGTTCCCCTATCACAAGACTGATTGCCTCTTATGGGCATGGGCAATGGCTCTTCGCATATACAATGCGAAAACACATCTATAGATGTGGGTTTCTCGGGAGTCTCTTATGTTCTTGGAAGTGAAGGCATGAAACCTATAGATTAAAAGCCGTAACTTGGACTGGGTTTGCTTATTTTGTGCGGATTCCGAAAAAAATTAATTTAAATTTACTTTTACTTTTTAATCTTTTTAATGCAACAATTTTCTAAGTGAAAAAGTTACTAACAAGAGAGAACATTGTTATCGTAACATTATACTTTGTATTACCCAAGATTTTTAAGAAGAGCTTCCAAGCGGAATTCTAAGGCAAATCAGTAAAAATCCGATAATTTCGCTTCCGCAGGGCATAAAAAAGCCATTGTTCGGAAATGTCTTCCGTTGGCGAGCTAAAAATAAATGTCCCAATGCGAATAGCCCTCCGAAACTGCATGGTCATTGAGGCTTTGCTTATATGCAACTGTTTACGATTACAGTACAATGGAATTTGTAGCTGAATAACCCGAAGCAAATTTGTCAGCGGCTGGGAAAAGTAATTGATAGACGCTATGGGTTACATGGGAGTATGGAAAGAAATTCATTTAATATCATGCCAAACTGAAGCCCCAATTAAGTGGGCTGTCCAAGGCACACATACTCAAAGAAACTGGGTTCATTGGACAGACGATCCATTTCAGAACGATTTATGTATACACGAGTAAACCATGCAAGGCAAACACAGAGAACAAATTTTCCGAGTACATTATCACGAATGTAAAAAAAACAAATTTTTTACTTGGGTCAACATATAGGTAAAACAAACAATTTAAACAAAAATTAATAAAAAAAAATCATACTTATTAAAAGCCGAAACTACTCGGTTTTATGTGTGGGTAAAAAATATATTTTCAAGTTTGGCGAGCAGAATTGGAAAATGTTTTATCACTGTGGACGACTGTCAACGTAGTGACGAATCAACCCGTAGACGTAGAAATGAAAAGCATTTACGATGGTCCGAAACTCTTTTCTTAAAGTTTTAATACTAAAACTTTTCAGAAGTCGATTGGAGTTATTTTTGTTCCCCGGTTTATACAATAGATCTGTTACAATGTTACATTTCTGTTCACTTGTCATTATTTTTTATCTATTTACTGTATCTTCAAATATAACTACCCACGTTGAATGGCCAAATAATTACAATGAGAAAATATAAAGAGAACTTAATCCCCCCAAGGTCTTCGCAAAAGCAATAAAGGCATTATACCTTCGTTGAAGGAACAGAATACACTCGTAATCATAATGCTGTCGATGCTAAATATAAAGACGTTAAGGATGAGAGACAAGGGGCCGAAGGGCATTCTTAAGTAGTGCAAAGTGGGGGAATTAAAAATGTTAATTGAATTTCGGGTCGGAATAAGGAAAGGGGGTGTAACTGGAGCTACATAATTCGCTTAACAGGGGGCCAGTGATAATGGGAGTTTGTGTTCAGGTGTTAGTCCGTTGAAATTGCTTTACTACGGCTTTGGTTACACTTTGCATTTCAATTTGGACGAGTGGAATCGGATGATGATGATACTGATGGCGCTTATCAATCAGCGTGGGGATTTCGGCGACCAGAGGTTAATTTGCATTCCATTTGAACCTTCCCCCACTGGAGGATGATCGATGTCTCTAGAAGGCATTGGCTATGCATTAATTTAAATTTTTGTGGGACGCCTTATCGTTTCACTTGTGAAATTCCAAAAATAGCAGTTCAAATAAATCGTGGAGGCGGGGAATCGCGACTACGACGACGCGAACATAACGAGCAAAATAAATGAACGATAAAAAGCTAATAAAGAGCGGCATAAATAAATGCGTAAATATCGAGCGCATATATATCGTGAGGGGGAATTTCTGGTGGGAGGAAACTCGTCTCGTAGATTGCCACTTGGCAGGGGCGCTACACAAAGGGGCGTGGCAGGTGGCAGGAGGAAGGACACAGCACACAGGACAAAGGACGAGGGAGTCGGGGAAAACGCATTTGCTCAAGTGTCGGCGTTGTCATCCTTCGGCTGTTTGGCCTTGCCAGGACGTGTGTTTGTGTTGCCATTTGGGCTTAAGTGTTCCTGCCTGATCCTGCTGGTGCGGGTTATTCCAGCGCACAGGATGCTCTCGGGCAAGGGTAAATGTTTGCATACGATTCCCTCTGCCTCGAGTCCTTGCACTTGAGTTGATGTGCCAATTCAAGCTGCAGCAGCTCTTTAAATTTTTAAAAACTTTACACTTCCGTTTGGTATTTTTCTGTTTTTGTGACAAATGCTTTGTTGTACTCAAATTAGTAAATTAATAATACTAAGTGTACATATAGACAAACATTGCTATTAATCCGCAAATATGATACATTTTTAATTAATTCAGTTTACTCTCTCAAGAAAAATGAATACGCCTTGGATCGAATTTCATTTAATTTCTCCTTTACATTTATTTTAAAACGTTTTACCTAAGCTGACTTTTAGATCGCTTTTGAAGGCAGGGTGACACATTCGAACTGTCCTGTCGCTTACATTTCTAGCATATCAAAGTGAGATGCAGCATATCAAGTCAAAATTGACACCACATAATATCAAATTAATCATCGTTTCATATCCAGTTTTTTTTTGGATGTACATATTTTTACGATTTTTTTACGCCTCCAAAAACATTGTGTTTGTGTATCTCCAGCAATATTTCAGCTTAAGCTACAACATTTAAGCCACATAGAAATTGATTGGATTTGTTTACCAAATAAAATTTTACTTTCCCGTTTCGCTTACTCCCGACAAGTCGCTGTTTATCTTTTGAGAATTTCGTGCTGTCTTTCCGTTTGTTTCGGGAAAACCTTGAAGTCGAGTTTTTCTTTTCCCACTTAACTTTGCGAATTGACATAAATAGGATTTTTGCGCTTTCCCAACCCTCTCAGATCCCCAGATACCCAGATACCCATATCCCCATATCCCCATTTCCCCCGTTTGGCCCACCTGAACTTGTGTTTTTCTACTGCTGCCGCCTTGGGCAATCGGCTTACAGACTTTCAATTGCAGCCACCCCTTTTTACACCCCCACCTGCCCGGGTGATAACTTTTCCCATTGTCTGCCACACCTACAACATCAGCTAACCGCTTAAGTAACGCGTATCTTGTACCCATTCGCCTTTCCTGTTTCCCCGCGCCTTTCCTCGCACATAAATCCCCATGCTGCCGTTGTTACCCGGGTTTCTGTTGTGGGTTCTGGGCTCTGGGTTCTGAGCACCTGCCTGGATAATTGTACCTGACAATGGTGTTTTGTCGCTGGCTCGTTGTTTATGTGCATGCAGCACTGTTCTCGGTTCTCGGTTCGCCTTTCGCTTAATTCCTTTGTCTGTCTGCCGTCTTTATGCTCTTTTTATCATCATCGCCTTTTTGTTTAATTGAAGCGCATGTCGAAATTAAAACACAAAAATAATGACATTTATCTGCCAATGGCCTTGGGGTATGCATGCGAGTTGTGAAGAGATCAACAAATTACGAATAAATCGCTGCAGTACAACACTGCGTATGCGTCATATGGTTTTTTGCTCTCTTGTTGGTGTCAACGGAATCCATTTCCACTTTAATTATCCTATTATCACAAGCATATTGGTTTTTAAATAAGTAATTTCAGACTATTGCATTATATTTATTTAAGTTTTTAATAATTTGTTTGTTTTCCTTTTAACTTATGAAGCTCTAAATATTTTTAAATTACGTAAAGCAAATTGTGGTTTCAAAACCTTCCAGACTTGTGGCTTTAGTTCGTGTCATTATTTTTGGCTTACCCTAATTGCTTGCAGCATTTCGGCGTTAGCCCTGCGCACGCCCTGCGTTTCACACATTTTTTCAATCTAACTTTAAATTACTTTGACTTTACCCAGCACTTTCGTGCTGCATCAGCGCATCATTGACGTTCTCGGCGGAGGCGGAGGCGGAATGGCGATGTCAGCACAATCGGATGGTATAATAATCCATTCCATCATCATGGCCAGCGTCACCGCTGCTCTCGATTTGCATGAATATTCATGCTCGGCAGCCCATTTCCATATCCATATCCAAGTCCCTTCGGCGGGATAACCGCAGCCGGCTTGACCTAGGACACGCATATTTCTAATGCGCATTTCGTTGAAAGGGGGGTGGAGATGGGAGTGGGTCGGCGGATTTGCGCATTTCCCGCGCGCTGACAAATTAGCACATCAAAACAAAGAGGACAAAAAGGCTCAGAGCAACAACAAGGAAAGCCTGCGAATGCGAGAACCCGCCGACAATGAAGGGTCTGCCCAACAATGCCCACGAAAACAAAGTAAGACAAAAAGGATTTTTACATGAACCCACGCAAGACACACTCACACAAACGAAAGCCACGTACACGTACAGTACGTGAGTGGGCGCCAAAACTCAGCGCTCTTAAAAGTAGGCAACGGAATTCGCTCTGTAGAAGCTGTAGATGCGCGTGTGTGAGTGTCTATGTGTGGGCGAATGTGAGCGTTGCCAGATGGGGAAATTATTTTGTGACGAACGAAATGAATTTATAATATTAATATTAATTAAGAATTAAATATTTATTGCTTAAAAGCCCATCTACAAAAAATGTTTTTGATCCTGAAAACCGGATTTGAAACCTCTTTGCCGTTACTTTCGGTATTCTTTCAGAGACAAACGGGTCCGATAGAAATCGCTTAACTATGAATTTAGATGGGTTTCCTAAGAGCTTTTGATATAAAATTGTATGCATGTGTTAAGTTAATGCATTTGTAATTTTGGTTTAAATCCACTTTAATTATTTGTAATGGTATAAACGTAAGAGAAATTTAAACAAGCGATGAAAACCTGAGTAGCAAGGATCCATTAAATTAAATTAAATTCGTTAGCGAAATTGCGTTGTATTCCATTTTGTAATGCGTAATTTGCGGGCAACTATCTGGCCACTCTTGGTCCAACACCTTCCCAACTAACTGCCCTACGGCAACATTTCAACACTTGCCCCGCCCCGCCCGCCTCCTTTTTCCAAAGCAGCATCCCTGCGAGAGTGAGAGAGACAGCGATTGGGGGGAGAAAGTGGGCGAAGGGCGATTTGACTTGGCCATTTCACTTTCCATCATTTTGTTTTGCTACCCATTTCGCGCGGCTTCGTTTGGCTTCGGAAAAGTTCGGCTTTTCACGCCGGCGATGGCGACGGTTTTTCGCATGATAAGCCAGTTTCACAGTCGTCGCCAGGCGTTCGAACATTTCGCATCGCATAAAACGCGTTTCCGCCCGTTTCGCTTCCGAATTCGGTTTCCATTGCCGAGTGCTGCTGTGCGCCTAATAGAATCCCGTTCGAGCCACGTTTGTGTGTCCCGCAGTTGCTTCGAGCCAAGTTAGAAGCGAGTAAGGTCGAGTGAAACCACCAAGTCATGTCGAAGCCGGGAACCCCGAAACATGGCGCCGGCTCATCCTCAGCCGCCGCCGCCGCTGCACCCGAGAAGATTAGCGTAAGTTCCGACAGCCCACCGTCAAGATTGCCCCGAAGTCGGACAGCTTTTTGACAAGTGCATCTTGGCTGATTCTGGATGCTGGGCGTCGTGTTCCCCGTCATTTTTGCCGCGTCGAGTACGTTAATGCGCTGCATGTGCGATGGCTTCTGTCAACATCTCAAGTGACTGAGTGGTTTTATTTTTCGAAATAGTCGGAATAAATATTTGCATGGAACTAGAGAACTTGGAACTCAAAGAGCAGACAAGTGAAATATCATGTTATTAAAAAGCAAAGTGTTTAAATGATTACAAAATGTAAATTATGGGGGGTCCGTTTATAATTGAAATAAATATATATCAGAAATATGACATTAGAGTGTGGAACACTCATGACGTTTTTAAAAGCTGATCGCTTTCCAACAGCCACCCATCTTTCATACACATAAGAAGTTTAAACGATAAAGCTTTGATTTATGTCACAATCCGAAAAGTATATAATTCTTAATTACATATTCGACAATGTACTACATAAAGAAGTTTTCACTTTAAGCTCACGTCCTCTAACTAATCTGATAAAGTAGCGTTGAAATTTGCAAGTTCTAAGAAGTCCGAAGTTTACCTTCCAATGAGTGATAGTGTGTTGATTACGATCTCGAAATCACTAAAAATACTTCAATTTGCATTAAATTTTTAGTACAAGTATATTTTGCAAGTTGAGATATAATTCTGATTAGGAGAATAAATATTTTTTTTAGACTCAGCCCCAGACTCAAAACTCATTTTAATTTTCTTTAATTCCTAATTCAAATACATGATTTCAGTTATAAATTTGAAGAGTTATTTCCTATAATTTGAAGTAAAAGTTGGAAATTCTGACATTTTTACCAGGACATTTTTATGTTTTTTTTTGTAGAAACCCTTGAAAACAAATTCCTGATAAATACCGTCACACCTTTTTTTGTCCACTTGTGTTACAACACTGTGCAATATTTTCTGTAAACTAATCAACGTGAAATCCAAAAGCTAAGCCAAGCTCCACTGCGATCAAGTTGAGAATATAGAAACCTATGCGGGGGTGGCTCCTGTGACCTCGAACTCCCCTCTGCGGTGGGGTTACCTTTTGCAGTTGGCAGCTATTTGCTTTTTATTTTCTTGCCCCGTGATGCCCAGTGAACCGGGCTCAAAGGGCATAGCATACTTTCTGACTTGCGCCTCATAAAAATTGCATAATTGTCGTCCTGCATGTGGTTGTTTGTGCGACTCTTTGTGGGACCATGTGGATGTGGGTGAATCAACCATTAGTCTGGATGTTTCTTTTTACGTGCCATTTGCGGTCGCATCTGGCACACAATAATTACGTAGACCGGCGGAAAACGAATGTAGGTGCTCAAATGGGCAAAATTATGGCGTTCGTTCGTCCTTAATTGCGTACTATTTTCCTCTTTGTTAGCTGCTAATTATATCGGGGAAAGTTGGTCCATCGAGCATACGACTCTTGTTGGGACTCTAAAATATTTATTCCAAAAAGCGTCTGTATCTTTGAAGTTAAACATTTTTCAAATTAAGGTATTGAATATAGAAAGGACTATAAATACTTATTAACACTGTGTAACATATGTACTGTTACCCACCCATTATTTTATAATTTCATCTCTATTACGACATTCTGAAACAGACTTTCCTCACTTAAGCCCCGAGAAATCTCTGGCTATGAAGTTTGTTGCTAGCATTTTTGCACTTCTCCGGCTGGCTCATGATTTTCCCATTTTCTTTACCGACTGAGCTCATCAAATCCAGCCACCCGACCACATAATGCACGCTGCTCGTCCCGGACTGCAATCCCAATTCAAATATGCTGACTACAGGGCTTTGCCCGGCATAAACCAGTGCGATATATGTATATTCCTGCCCGACTCGCTTTGTTTCTCGTCCTGATCCTTACTCGCAGGTTTCGCTTATCCCTCCAGGTGGTGCCTGAATGCGATGGGATTTAATTAGGGGAAAGCACAACGGAGAGCAGGGCTGGGCTGTCCATGTCCATATAGGTCTATGCATTATACATGATTTGCTGCAGTCCCAAGCTTTTCCCATTTTTCTCCGGCGTTCAGCTGAATAATAAAAAGGCAGCCCGCGGGGCTTCCATTTGCCGCCTTAAAGGAAACATCCCGTAATTTGTGCTCCCTCCTAAAAGAAAGGAGTCCCTTTCCGGCAAGTTTATGTCCCGCACATTGGATAAACTCTCGTTCGCCCGGACAGCAAAGTTTATTCATCCTCTTCGTTTGTTTTCGCCGGAGCATCTGGCATTTCCCCCGCTCGGAGTCCCCTGGCCAATAGGACGAAACTTGTTGACACCGCCGGCGGACATCGAAGGCGGCGAGGAACATGCGTTCGCCTTAATATAATTGTATTTCGAATGTTTTTTTAATGAAATTTCCCGTTTTCTCGGGACCTCGTCGATGATTGCGGGGTGAGCTTATAATGGCTCTGTTTTCAGGTCGGCGCCGTCATAACTTTGCCATTGGCAAAGTGTCAAAGTTTCAAGGCGAGGTGGCGCATACGCCCCGTTACCTCGTCGACTCGAAGTCCTGCGGCTGCGGGCGCAAACTTAAACAACATTTAATTGGTGGCTTTTAGCACCGGCCTACATGCTGGCCTATTTGTTTGTGTCTATTACGAATTTTCCCTTGCAATGCGGTCCCGTCCGCCAGAAAAGTGTGCTGGCATTTTGTTTGCACAACTTTTCGCATCACTTGGGGGCTTGCGCTTCTGTGCTCTCTCCCTGAAAAGTTTTCCATAAATTTCCAACACTCTTTAATGTGCTGCGCCCTCGTAATGGGTTTCCCAGCCTGTTTGGCGAGTGTGGGGGCATGAAAATCGCATCAAGTATACGTCAAAGTGGGCAGGAGTCGTCTTTGGAAGCCAAAAACTTCCTGACTACTTATAAGTGAGTGTGAGTGCTCACTCTTTCTCAGCACCAGAACAATTAAGAATCATCACTCTCGAAAAAAGGGCTATTGAATTTAAATTTTGAAACTGAATTTACTTATTGTTAAGTTGAAATGTAATTAAAATCTTGGTAGTCCACGTATCATAAACCATATCTATAGTTTACAACCCTTACTCTTAGAATTTTGATTTTTCAAACAGTATAAATATTCAAAATGTTCTGAACCAAAGTCGCATAATAATGCAAACATTCTGCAAAGATAATTACAATTTTCACATACAATTACCATGGCTACAATTATGATTTTGTGTGCATTATCAGGTATTAATGTGCAAATGCAACTTTGAAATCAAATAGCCTGTCAATTATGTGGCACACACAATGCACCTGCAAAATTCATATTTGGCAATTACTAATTGAAACATTTCGGACCAGCATCGCCTGTCGGTAGGCCGTTCGGAATATTAATTGAGATTAATGCGATGTCAATAGACGAAGCTCGGAAATGTCAGAAGGACGGCAGGCCAGAAGCCCGCAGCTGATAATTAAATCTACATTACCATTACGCATGCAGGTCGGGTTGGGAAAAAGTGAGCCATGGCATCGATTGAGTAAGCCGGAAGAGCGTAGTATATGGACTCTGGCGGGGCGACACATGACAGCACTTAACCAAATACGAATAAAATCCACAGCATGGGGATTTCGAGGGATCCCCAAAGTGCCTCGGTGCAAGTGCGGTTATGGACCGAAATCCATTTGCACTCGAATACGCTTTTGGCCAAAATGAAGTGGCCAAGCCGTTGTGGCAAATAAACTTTGGGTCCGTCCATAAACAACCCGGCCAGGATCTGTTTGTCAGGGCGGTCACGAGCCCTTAAATTACGAATGCAATAAATGTAGCCAAGGGAGGCATTGAAATCCCGCCGATTGAGTTAGGCGTGTCCGGCCGGGGAGATGCTGATTAGCGGAAAGAAAACCCGGCGGGGGAAAACTGTGGCCGGGATTCAATGGCCAGCACTCTGTTAAATAAACTTTCTGTTCGAGTGGCGAGCTCTTCTGCAGCAGCCTTGCCTCTCCAGAGCCCTTAACTTGGGCTTCCCGGCTTTGTTTTGCACCGCTGTTCTGTGTCCCCAGCTCGATGGAGCTGATGAGCAGCTGGGAGGATCAAAGATAAATGCTGACCCATATCTGCAAATATATATACCTGGACCATTGAAGGTGGGTAGTTGCTGGGTAATTAAGCAAGTACAAAGAAATTCTGTCTGAATGAAGCGAGTTGAGGTTCGAAGTTTTAGCTATCCCAGTTTCGTATTGTGTCTCACGATTTTCGAGCAACCAACCAGCTGAATTTGGGTAAAACTTCTGAAGAGCAAGTTCACTCGTTTCTTACTTAAAATATTGTTGGCCAAAGTTTGTTTGCATTTTTATGGGCTTTTAAGGCAGCTGTAAACATGTTCTTCGATTCGTTTAGCAGCTTGGTTACTTAAATTCTTCGATGAATTAATTCATTGAATTCAACGAAATGGAATTATTACAATTAAATACATGTATCCATCTAGAGCAACCTTCAAACCCCTTGTTTTAAACGTTTTCACCAACTTTTCCCATTATCAATTCAACCTGTAAAGTTGGGAGTTTCAACAAAACAAAGCTTAAAACTCGCATCATTTGGCGAAACACGGTATATCAGCCATCAACTGTGAAATCCTTCAGCAATCTGGCAGACAGCTCCTGCAAACTCTCTCGCCAGGACGGATGTCCTGGGAAGGGATAGGAAGAGGATGCGATGCCATGCGATATGATGGAACAGGGCTGCCGTGTGTAATGGGCACTTAGGTCGCTGCCACATGATTACGACATTAAAGGGAAATCGGGGTAAATGGGATCGAGGCTGAACGGAAAAAGTGAAGGTGCAGTGTGCAGTGGGGGGAAAGCTGGGAAAAAGTGGCGACGTCGACGAAATCGGGGAAAACAGGAGACGGGGATGTGAATGTGAGTGTGGAGCCAAGAGCTATGGCAACACGGAAAAGCAGCAAGGAGGTCAATGAGTTGACACGTGCACAGCAACATCATGGCAAGCTGCAGCTTTCAGCTTTGGCTTGGGGGCAATGCCTCAGCCTTTGGGTGGCTATTCACCCAGCCACCTCGAAACACCCCCCCCCCCCCCCCCTTTTGTTATCCTGCGCAGAGCCAGTGATACAGTTTTGTGCATGTTTTCCAAAGCATTTAGGACAACGTTTTGGGCACACACACAGGCCAGCCTCCTTCTACGACACAAAACTCATACGCCACGCATCCATTTGCATCTGCTACTGATAGCCAACAGATACCGGAGGAATGCTCGAAATGAAAACCAAACTTTGTGTACATGAAAATGCAATTCGTGTACCGAAAAATTGGACTGCTCTATTTTTTGACGGCAAACAAGTAGGTTGTTTGCCAACAGGAAAATATTCGTGGGCGGTTCTGGGGGAAAAGCTTGGCAGGTGTTTTTGTGATATATTTAAAAGTAAAGTATATTCTTCAAAAATTTAATTATTTTTAAACAAGTTTTGTAGTCATTTTTTTTAACCATTTGAAACAGAGTTAAAATTAAAAATGTAATTATTTTTCAATAAACTATTAGCATCAAAAATGTAATTAGTTTCTATACTTTGTTATTATATATACATAGCTAGCTGATAAAACAAGTTTTTAAAATAAGTACAACGTTTTTTCATTGCCTTTGCTTTAATAAAAATGTTAAGAGCAATAAATGAATTTCATTTTTGATTACCTCAAAAAACACAAATCGGTTAACTAGCAGATGACAGTTGTCAATTGAAGCACTGACCCCAACTGGTTGCACCGCAAGTAAATTCCCATCAATGCTCTTTACATCGGTTTCCGTCACAGGAACATCGAGTCAAAGGCGTGACGACTATATAGTGGTGTGTCCCAATCAAGATCCAGATGCAGGCCAGCACATGGCGCAAATAGAAGGCAGAGTGCAAACATTGACCCAATCCCAAGTCAATTAAAGTGCGACGAGCGAACGGGAAGGCTTCGGAATCGGCGGAAGGGCAGGGCTAGACTTTTCAACATAAATCAAACGATTGAGCCAAATGACTTTTTAATTGACTGATGGCTCTGGCAATGGCGAGAGCCACAAACAATCGGCCAACTGACACTGACCGGGGGCCAAAAAGTTCCTGTGGGGTAAAAAACGTGAAAACAATTTCGGTTTACAATCGAGTTTGCAGATGGAAAATTGCCAGAAGTGGGAAAAACTTCATATTGGTAATTTCTTTGAAGTGGGAAAACCACATTACAAATTAAAAGTGAAATACACAGAAGTTATAACTATATAACTATTATAACTAAAACTATTTCTTCATACTTTGTATGGAATTGTTTAAAAGGAAACCTGTTTAAAGGAAGGGTATACAACTGGACTGTCTCAAATTGTAATGTTTTAAAATAGAAATTCAAAAATGGTATTAAAATTCCCAACATTTTTTATGGAACTCCTGTTTTTTCCCAGTGCACGTTAGCGTGCTCAGAAGCATTCGACTGTTAGTCAGTGAAAATTTCTGGCTGAGCCAACCGCAAGACATCCATCATCCGTGATGTGAGCAGGGCGGACTGGCAAGGACTTCTCTCCGCCGGGGGCAAGGTGAACGAATGAGCATCGGCAGGTCGTAAAGTGCAGCCAGCCAAGCCAGGCAGCCCAGCAGTCGTCACAGCTGGCACACACACCTTTCAGCCACCTTTCCACTTTCACCCACAAACTGTGTGTTTCGAGGTGTGCAATTTATTGGCAATTTCAATATTTATAAGCGATTTTCAGGGCATGTATGCGCTTATATTTGATCATTCCGATGGGAGGACAGCTGCACAAAGGCTTGCTGAACGGACACACTTGGCTCAACGACAGTTTTACCCTACAATTTCCTAGGTCTTAACACACAATCCCTCTTCTTTCGCCATCAATTGTCAACACTTTATAGCAGTCATTGCCCGAGAAGTACTTGAGTGTTAATGAATCTACCTCGCCCCCGAGATATCACTTTTGAATGTATTTGCGGCTGGCCATAGTACAAGGTCAAAAAATTAGTGGTTGAAGGATTTATTTACATTACAACTTTTGCGCTATTGGCGTTACACAATTCGGTGAATGGGAAAATATATATTTGTGTGCAAAGTAGTAGACATAGTGACGAATCGCACCGGGAGTGTGCGCGAGCAGCAGAATAGAATCTATAAAATTTTTCTTATTCAGAGCGCTTTAATAAAAAACGGCTGTTTGGCCAAGAAGCTTAGCGAGGGAGGGTGATATGCTATCTACAAAGCGACAAAACGGCAAAGCGACACCTAGCGGCAACAATTTTGATTGCTCATAACGGACAGACGGACATTGCTAGATCGACTCGGCTAGAGATAAGCATAGTTCAAAGCGTCGGAAACGCTACTTTTCATAGAACACAATGTACACTTTCTTTTTCGAGTAATGGGCATAATAAGGAGTATTTAGAGTTATACGGGGATGTCACAGAAATCTCTTCCAATCAAAGATGGTTGATTTTGTGAGTTGATTTTTGTAAGAACCGTAACGGATTTCGGTTGGAAACGATTTGTGTGATTATATTACTTTCTAGAATCTAGATAAATCATTTTACTGGTTTTTTCTTTATAGTAAGAAAGTTTATTTAAGTTTTTTCTGCCCTGTGTGCCCTTGTCCTTGGCCGACTCAAGTTCCCACCCAACCAATCCGACCCACTCACACTCAATTAATGCCAATTGATTTGTGACGGCGAGCACGCCGTTTGCTTGTTTGTTGTTTTTCCGGCCATTATTCCGGTCTGCCCTTTTCCAACCATCATTGGCATTCCTCCCAAGGCATTTTTCCATAATCGCAGCTCGTCGATGGAATCGCGAGTGCAATTGCATCTGGCTGATCCTGCATCCTCGCTCTACTCGGCCAGGTGGCCTTGGGCCGGGGAAATGGGCTCCACCAGCTGGCAAAGCTGGCAAACAGAACGCAGTTACATAAATAGCCAATTTGTCTGATTTATTTATGCTCTTAATTTGAATGCAAAACTTTTTATTGGCATGCCGGCAGGTAAAAGCGTCCGTCTTTCGTCTTTCGTCTTCCGCAAAGGCAAACGAAGGCGAACAAAAGCTGCGGCGAGCACTCAACGAATGCATTTGCATAATACCCATTCCATTCCGTTTGTCTATCTATTTACTGGCTTACACACAGCCCCCGATGGGTGGGCCCTCCGGTTTAGCCGAATAGGCATTAGAGGGCTTAGGCAAATTCTTGGCCAGAAGAGGTTCTTGGCCCCGCTGGTCTTTTGACACTTGTATAGTTTCGCTCAATTTCAATAAGTGTTCGATGACTTGGGCAACATGAGGGTGTGTTGTTCGGGGGCGAGGATGCCCAGGGTGGCTGGCAAAGGCTATCGGAGGCTGTCGCTGACGATGCCCAAGCTCCGGTCTCAATTTGAGGAGCTTGCCAGGCTTATTTGCTTTACGCTTTAATAAACTTCGAAATGGGCTTAGTCGAAGGAGGAACTGCCTGAAACTGATAGGCCAACACAATACACTTCTCCTGACGTAGCGAACAATGTGCTGGGATTGTCCAGAGCTTGAATCATCTTAATCGATATCAAGAAGAAAATATAGGACAAGTCATAAACTATAGACTCTCAGTAAAAATCTAAATAAAAATCGCCACATTGTAAATTAGTTTTTAATTAGGTATTTAGCATTCATTACATTAATAAAGAAATAAACAATAATAAATTAATTATATTTAGAATTTATTTATTTTTAGAAATTCCTAAGTTCAAACTAAAGACATAATAAGTTAAATATTTTAACAAAGTAGCCTTTCCACTGTTTCACTTCCTCCAGGGATTATGAAAAGATTTTCAAAATTTTTCTAAACCAACCGAGCCACTTCTTACTTCCTGGATCATAACGAATTTATCCAATCGCACACAAAATTCAATTTATAAATTTTCCCCAAACAATCCCCAGGCAGTTTTCAATGCCGAAAATGCCTCGGAGCTTCGAAATTGAGCTGCTTTTTGTAGCAAAGCACAAACATTCAACAGTTTGGTGTGTTTAAGGATGCTCGTCGTCGTTCAGGCATGTCCTTAAAATTTCCATTCCGAATTCCGTTGCACGATAGGTATATTAAATGCACACACAAATATTTAACGTGCCGCGGCGAGGAATTCAAATTCAAATTCAAAAATTACACAAGCCAAGTCAGCAACCGAGGGCCATGGACACGTGGCTGCGAGGACATCAAGGACCTGCCAAAAGCAAACGCTCACAAAGTCAAATGCAGAGGAAAACATTTCACATTTTTTGGTCATTTTATGCCCGTCATTTTTCACGCTTGAGTTTGTGTTTATGGCAACGTGAAAATGATTTTGCCGTTTACTTTGCTTTTGCCAAAGTTTTCCCGTTTTCAAGTTCTGCCTAACAAATAAGCGGAATATTCCGGGCACACACTTCAATTTATATTTTGATTACGTTTTGTTGCAGAAATACAATATCAGCACGGAGAAGTGCGGGGATCTGACGGTTATAGTGCAGGTGAGTCCGGTGCGGTCCCGACCCTTTCGAGAGCCCCTCGTTATTATCCACTCGCTTTCCTTGTGATTTAGGGCGACCTGTCGCAGCAGGAGAAGCGCGCCGTATTCATCACGGTCCACGACCTGGGCTGCAACCGTAAGTAGGGGCTCCCGGGACTGGGAACTAATTGCCGGCCGAGGCCAGGTGACTAATTGAGCCATCCCGCCCCCAGACAATTCCTTCCAGGAGTTCGTCAGCAGCCCCTGCATGACCGAGATCAAGGAGCGCTCCTGCTTCATCCACGTGGACGTGCCGGGACACGCGGACAACGGCGACGCCCTGGCCGACAGCTTCCCGTTCCCCTCGCTCCAGGCTCTGGGCGAGGACCTGGTCACCGTGCTGGACTACCTGCACGTCAAGTACGTGATTGGCCTGGGCGAGGGTGCAGGAGCCAACGTCCTGGCCCGCTTCGGACTGGCCCATCCCAGCCGGGCCCTGGGCCTCATCCTGATAAACGCCACGGGCAGCGCCGCCAGCGTGCTGCAGTCCTTCAAGAACAAGGTGGGTGGTGCTCACTTTAAGTTACCCTTACGACTTACGACTAAGGGATTTTACGATTGTGATACCCTGAACAGATGATCTCAAGAAAAGTTCCCTTTAAGGAGTCTAAGACTATTCGAGTTTCCCTACTTTAAAAATCACAGTTCTCAGAATAGAAAAATATGAAAACGATCATACTTAAAAACGTATCTACGATGTATAAACATGCTCACAATTCTGTGAAAAAATCGAATTTGCGATAGGCTTAGATCTTAAATCTTTATTCATTGAATTTGAAAACTTATATGCCTTGATTCTGAATGGTTATTACCCATACGCCATTTTATTCGTTTTGTTTCGTAATTAGTAATTAGGATTGTACATGCATCGTTAAGAAATATTATTATAAATATTAACGGTTTATCACAATCATATAGTTTATTCTTACTTATAGGGTTTTACTTTATGGATTCTGAATTAAATTAATTTATATTTATTTCTTCGTAGTTCCTAGAGTATTTAATCCGCCTTCCCTGTCTCATTTCAGTTCATAAGCTGGAAAAGCGATGAGGTGGCCCAGTCGGCTGAGAGCTTCCTGATGTACCACAAGTTCGGACACGTAAGTATCAGTTGGGAGGGGGAGGGATGGGATATGGTACTGATATTGCGTGTTGTCGTTGGTTTGATCTCAGTGTTGTACTCACTTTACCTTCTGTTCTATTTTATGTTTAAACCCAACTACCAACCGCCGAATCGAACTCTGTTCGTCTGCGCTTTCAGGTTATGGAGGTAAACAGATCAAACGTCTTTTGAATAAGTCTCTTCCTCAGCCAAACCATTCCGCAAAAATCGCTCAATCGGTGCTGCAGTGCTCGCTAAAATTCAAATCCCCCATAGCTTTAGGTTCCCTGTTTTGAGGCATGTTTATTTGTTTATTTATTCAATGAATTTCTCGTTATTTTCTTCTAGAACTGGGTATGTACATAGTTTCCCCCATTCATCCGACAACAAATTGGCCCAAGCAAAAACTGTGCAATCAAATTTGGAAAGAAAAATATTTACTCATAATTTGCCTCATCCCACATTTGTAACTTTGTTGTCCCCGCTTTTGTAATTTTTGCACGATTGTAATTCTCGTAGTTAATAGCAAAGAGTCGTAGATCTGTTGTTTCTTTAGAATCTATGTCTCATGCCAATTTTCTGCTTTCTGACACTGCCCACAAAAACCCGGTGAACTACCGAACATTACAGCAAATCATGGGCGAGAATCCCGACAAGGATAAGATTGTGGCCGAGTACCAGAAGCGTCTGCACCGATCCCTAAACAGCAAGAATATTGGTCTTTATGTCAAAGCATTTATGAAGTAAGTTGAAACCCAATACGTAATTGTTATGTTTCGAATTAACTTAATTTCTGTGCCCAAAGTCGCAAGGACCTCACGCTCAAAGGTTGCAAAGTGGATGTTATTCTAATTACGGGCATGCTGAGTCCCTATGCCTCAATGGTGGAGAAACTGCATCGCGATGTGGAGAAGGAACGGGTCACTATATTGAAGATCGAGCGAGCCGGTGATGTTCTCGCCGATGCTGTAAGTGTTGCCTTTGGATTTAAGCGTATCTGAATTCGCTATGAAGATATTATCGTGAATATTGAAATTTTAATAACAATAGTTCAATATTTAAGATTCTTACTTGTCACAAAAAAAATAATTTAAACTAAAATTGAACTTCAAAACAGTGGGTTTAGGAATTATTTGGTTATTTATCAATGAATTACCTTTAATCACTGTGGACGGCTGTCCACGTAGTGACGAATCTATGATGGGTATACAATTTATCATAAAAAATTTTATTTGAAGCTGTTCAAAGACTCACATACATTTTTTTAAGATCTTAATATTGGACTTAACTTTTAAAATCCAGGCTAAAATCGCAAAAAATTAAACAAAAAATGGTATATCCATTTTTCGCCTTGTATATAGCCTTATGTGTTTTAAAGTGTTCTTTTCTAAATCATTAATTTTTAGCCCGGAAAGGTGGCCCAGTCCATATTGCTGTTCTGCAAGGGGCAGGGTCTGCTCACGTCGGTGGTAATGCCAGGAGTGGATCGCGGACGCGCCTTCTCCACCGCCAGCTCCGGATCCTTCGAGGGCGCCAACGGATCGCGGCGCCTGTCGCGCGGCATCTCGATGGAGGACTACGACAAGCCGAACATCCGCCGCCTCAGCATCATGAATAGTGAGTTGCCCAAGAAGGAGTAATCCGGTAATCCCGACCACGCCACGCCCACGGCTTCAGCTACAGAAGTACACCTCCAGCGATGGTAGATTAAGCATAATCGCGTATTTAAATTACTTAAACTAGTGAAATACCTTTAGTCTGAGCAAAAACGTATTTGTGTGAACCCAAGCCAAACAATCATCCCAAATGTAACCGCTTACTCTCAGTCAAATAAGAGGATTATTGAGCAAAATTTTAATTAGCAATCGCTTCACATTTTCACAAGCTAAAGAGCAACCAAGAGACACCTTGACCATCCGAATGGAAGAAAAGCAACTAAAAACTGTATTTTAAATGTGTATTTAGGTTTAGTCTTATGTACCCCAAGGATCCCACCTGTGAAACTAAAACAATGCCAAAGCATTCATATCTCAATCTTCCACTCGAGCGAACTTGAACACAACTGCTTAACAAGAACTCTAAGCAAGCAATCTATGTAATACCTCCGAATAGTAAACTGTACCTAAACACGTAGAAACTATTGCGAAAACTCCCAAATGTTACTCCCTATTCTACTCTTCTTCCCGCAAATTTGTATACTTTTTGTGAACAGTCTCAAATGTTGCTATTTTAGTGAAGACATCATATACAAAGTTTGACTAGTGTAAGTTGAAGGCACCTCTACAAAAGATGCTTATTTAAAGTATTTATACCAAACAAAAGCACACGGATTACATATATGTATGTGTAAACAATCAAAACCAAAAGCAATTCGAGAACCAAAGAATATTTCATTGCAGTGTAGCTGTCATGCGTTTTTTGAAGCGAGTATTACAATTGTTTTATCGCATTGGTTTTAGCTTAAAATTTAGCTTAACATTAGTAAAGACAATTAAGTCGACCAAGGCACTCAGATAAGTAGATGCAACTACACCGTTACACAATAAAGTTGAAATCGAAAATTCAGCTATATAGCTTTACTCTGTTTTCTAATTAATTTGCCTACAAGCCTGTTGGTTGTCAAGCTATCGTTAAAAAGGGTAGGACTAATGGTTTTTGGGGGCTCCAACTACTATAACTACTACCATGCTTCAAATTAAGCTCTTAATTAAAATGTTCCTATGCTAGATATCAATAAATTTAAATTTAAATTTTTGCGGGAAAGTATATATCCGGCGATAAGAGAGTGCACCCATCTCTACAGAAGTGTCCATCTCTAATGAAATCGATAGTTTGACGCCTCACAGGTTTTGATATTTCTTGCGCACTGTTAACTCGCAGTGCAATCACTGAATGTTAACTTAACCGAAAAACAGCAAAGACAAAAACCAAACACCGATGTTTCCAAAATTTACAAAAACATCTTTCTCCAACGCGTACGGTCACACTGGTGCCTAAGTGCAAATTTAGTTTTTTAACAAATTTTAAACCATCGCTGCAATATAATGTTGATACTGAGCTAACCTGTGCCCCACCCCCGCCCTGTCGCCCATCAACCAGCCAAGCACTTCTTCGCCTTTAACAGCGTCTACATGGACGCCCCCCCGCCCACGAAGCCTCCGAGGGGAGTGAAGTACGGAAAGGATGAGGTAAATTACTTCAAGCCCTCGCTGAAAATGTTGTTCCACTCGCAGCATAGTCTCTCCAATCAATAAACCCACCTAGAAAGCCTGCCTGGTTGTTGTGTTTTGATTGTTGTTGGCTAACTGATGGGTTCTTGGGCCGCCGCCTGCGAGCTGGTCCAAAGTTGATGACGACACCATCTGGCTGTTGTTGCTGCAGCACGCCCTCTTTTTGCTTGGCGATATTACTTTTCCTAGATTACAAATGAGTAATGCCTGGTGGCCGGCTTCCCTTTGCAGTCCGCAGGATGTGGCTTCCTGGTCAACGTCATCAAGTCGCTGGGATTCAGCGAGACCACTGAGGAGCGCCAGAAGGAGAAACAGAAGATCGAGCAGGAGTTCAAGCGCTCGGATCTGCGGCTAAACGAGCTGGTATCACGCCACGACCAGCAGCTGACCCAAGTGCTGCCCCTGTTCAGCCAGGTGTCATCGGAGGTGACGACCAGCCGTGAGCGGATCCATGCCGTCAAGGAGAACCTCGGAGTGTGCAAGCGCCTGCTCCAGTGCCGTCGCGATGAGCTAAGGAAGATGTGGATGGATGCAGTGCAGCACAAGTACGTGCTGGAGATGCTGGAGCAAATGTAAGTGCCTTGGCCTTTGGGGTTCATCAAACTCGCTTTAACTTTTTGAACACCTTGCAGTCAGGAGCTGCGCAAAGTGCCTCAGCGTGTGGTGGGCTATACCGCCAAGCGCCAGTACCTGCATGCCAGCAAAACCTTAACTGATGCACTGGCCACCCTCAATGGACCCTTGCAAGCCGTCGAGGGCTTGTCCGATCTGCGGACCGACCTGCAGACCCGTCGCCAGCAGCTCTACCAGCGCCTGCACGAGGAACTGGTCGCCCAGGTGTACACCAACTCGGCCAACGAGGCCCTCTCCTCGTTCCAGCGCAGCAACTCCAGTCGCTTGAATTCCAGTTTCACACGGGGAATAGGTGCCCGCCGCTCTACGGATCGCATCGAGGCAAACGCTCGAGTGCGCAAGGCGCTGGCCGAAATGGCCCAGAGCTTCGATTTGGACAAGACCGAGGTTATTGAAGACGCAGATCTCATTTACCCGGAGCTGAGCATGAGCTACTTTGTTGCCATCATTGTGGAGTCGTTCGGAATGTTGCACAAGGTGCCAGACTCCCTGGAGACGCTGCGCGTCCAAATCCAAACAGAGTTGCTCAATGTGGTGCGGCACACAACGCATCAACTATCTCTGAGTGGAGCAACGGCTGAGGCCAATCCGCTTCTCACACTCCTGGAGATTATATTCAAGCAGTTCAAGGCCATCGCCAAGACGCATACCTTACTGCTGAAGAACTATTTGTCGGTGGGCCAGAAGTACTCGGTGGTTGGACCGCAACCCTACGATCTAACGGACTTCTGGGCCCAGGCCCAGTCTGTGGTTAGTATTGGATATGAACGCTGTAATGGTTTCCTCTAATTTGGTGTTTATTTTAGTTGCAACTGCTGCTCACCGACTACTTGGATATACAGAATGCTGCCGCGGATGAAGGTGCCCAGACGGGGTTTTCAGAGCCAACCAGCAACATCAATTCCTATTTTCTAAGGCGCAAGGTGCCAAGGTAAGAAGATATTTAGCCATTTAATCCTAATAATTAACGACAATTGTATTACTAACCAGCACCAAGCGCTCGATGTTTAAGTTCGACAAGTCCTCTCATGTTGGCGCCAGCAGCAATAGCGACTCCTTCAAGGAGCATCGTCGCAATGCCTCGGATGCCTCTGTGGACGATAATCTGGGCGCCCAGCTTGGGGGCAGTGGCAAGGGCTCAACGAGTGGCCTCTTCCCTAATGAGAAGAAGCAACGCGAGAAGCTACTGATCTGCACGCCCGATCAAAATATCATAACCAAAGTGTATCTACCTCTAATGGGATATATCAAGGAGATAGAAAATTTTATGAAGTGCAAGCCAGGGTGAGTAATAGTCCTTATGGCTGGTTCAATGTTTTCACATTTTCCCCCACTTTTAGGCAACCCTGCAGTCTACATGACTTTTTAGACAACTATATTAAGGACACATTCCTATCCAAGGGTCACAACCGCAACCTGCAGCTGACGATCGAGTCGCTGTCGAAGAATCAAGATGCATGGCGCACTATTATAAGTCCTGAGGAAATAAAGGCTCTCAACCTGAGCAGGCCTTTGCTGCAGTCTACTGTGATGGTCGAACGGAGGCTGATGGAGACTAAGAACCTTATTCAAGACCTGCCCTGTTACTCTGAAGACCTTCTTAAGATGGTGTGTGCTCTGCTCAAGGCCTATCGAGAGATTTGTCAGGCGGCTTACCGCGGAATCGTGCAGCCAGATTCAGAAGACAAGCGGATTTACAGTGTGGCCTGGCTAAAAGATGAAGATATCAGCAGATTTTTAAAGTATGTGTAGGATATGCAATGTATATACATATTCGAAGACTTAATCTTATTCAATGTCTAGAACGCTCCCCAACTGGACGGACCTAAAGACCTCCAGTCAGAAATCGCGTCATAACCGGAAGCTTCATCGTGGAAGCTTCGAGCCGTCGGAGGAGGAGAGTCCGTTGCAGGTGCAGCAGCGAAACATACGCGAGGCTGAGATGCTGACCAGTAACTTGGGCGAGGGAGGGATCACCCAGCAGGAAATTCTGGTCGAAATCAGTGTGCTTAAGGAGCTGGCCATACTGCAGGAGAGCATGGAGTGGTTCTCGTGCCGGGTATCTGAGTTCGCGAACGATTTGCGCCGGCCTTTGGTCAACGGACTGAATGCAGTTTCCGCTGAGTGCAGCGCCGACATCGCCGTAAAGGATGGCACGATCAAGGTGATGACTAACCTGGCTTTGGAGTTCGATGAGCTGGCGAATACCTGTCTGCTGGTGCTGCATCTGGAGGTGCGCGTTCAATGCTTCCACTACCTACGCTCCAAGTCGAGTGTCAGGACCAACAGCTATGTGGGCTCCAAGGATGACATCCTGGAGCCGGATCGCCAGGTGCAACTCCTAACTAAACGACTCTCTGAAATGGATGAGGCGTTTAGCGCCACTTTGCACCCGAGGAAGACCAGGGTAAGATGCATATATCCCCCTTATTTTATGTAACCCTAACATTTTAATTTCCTCTAGTACATTTTTGAGGGGCTAGCGCACTTGGCCTCTCGAATTCTTATACAGGCCTCCAACTATCTGGAGCACATCGATCAAATAACAGTTCAACGGATGTGCAGAAACTCGATCGCTCTGCAGCAGACGCTGAGTAACATAACTGCCTCCAGGGAAGTTGCTTTGGATCAGGCCAAACACTTCTATGAATTGCTTTGCATGGAGCCCGATGTAAGATGGATGGCTTAATTCGCCTTTGTTTCTCTTTCTACATATCTGATTGTTTACCCTCAGGAAATACTCAATGCGTTGCTAGAACGGGGCACACAGTTCTCAGAGATGCAGTTGCTCAATGCCCTCCAACTTTCCTGCAAGTCCTTCGGCATAACCGACGCAAATCTCTTGGCTTCCTACCAGCAAAAGCTATCGGACATACTGGGCGCCAAGCCCTCCAAAGGCGTTGTTGTGTAGTTATCGTTGCAGCCGGCGGAGAAGCCCTTTTTAATATCCATACGTTTGTGTACATCGGCATTAGGTGTAAGTGCAAATTGTGTGTTAGTGTTAAGCTCAAAATGATTATGAATGTTCTGAATATGTTTGGCGAGCACTTGGTGTTGCGATGTAGTCGTTTATACAGATACAATACATATTCTAAAGTTCATTAACAGTACTTTAATGGCTTATACACAATAAATGAGAATTTAACAACGATGTTTTATAGCCCCTTTCTACATCCGTTTAACAGAGGGTCCATTGGGTCAATGGCAATTGCTCTTCAAGACAGCTGTTATTGGATGGGGGATGTGGTATGTGGGAATCAAAAATCCCAACTGTTACCAACGGTTGTCCTCTGTGGAAAGAGGGTATTATGAAAGAAAAAGTTGCTGAACCAAAAATACCCCTGTCTGAACAGACTATAAAGAATGCTCTAGAGAACAAATGTTTAATGATAGTTAAGTAGCAAATTTGTCTTGTCTTGCAGACACTGCATAGTATTACAAGTTTATAGGGAACAAATAAAATTTAAAAAACATCGGCAAAACATCTACAATCGTTGAGGTCACCGATGTTTTTAAAACATCGATGCCAACATCGTTGTTATCGATGTATCCCAAGAAAAAGCCGCAAGAAAATATTGTTATTTTCAACCTTCAGTTAATTAATTAATAACTAAAATGCCCGAACCAGTTGAAAGCTCAGAAGTAAAGTCGCCATTGTACGACTTGTCGAAGTTCCGGCTGAAGCGGATACTGACCAACAACAGCGTCAGAAAGAGTATATCACTCCTCGGTACGTTTCCAGACCTAGGAACTGACGATGCCATTGTTGTCTTCGAGAAGAATGGTAAAAAAAAGAAATAACTAGAGTTGTATATATTATAAACTTAAGCGTTATCTCCTGCAGCCTACCGGGAGAGCGACGTGGCCACCGAGTCGCCATCCGAGGATTCGGAGTCTCCAAAGAAACCAAGTTATTTTAGCGCGGATCTGAAGGTAGACACTGAGTTTGTCAATAATATTTACGGCAGTTTTCAGGTTGTGCCCAGCAGAGATCTATGCGGCAAGTATTCAACTAATAAACCATACTGTAATAAATATAACAATCGTCCATATCACAGGAGTCAAGAGCACAGTAATTTACCCCGCCACCGAGAAGCACATCGAGAAATATTCCGTATGCCAGAAGTATCTCATTCGGGAGACTCCTGATCTCTACCAAAAGATAACACTTCCATATCTCACCTCAAGCCAGTTTTCCCTAGAGTGGGTCTATAACATACTGGAGCACAAACAGGAGAAGGAACGCATCGTATTTGAGGACAAGGATCCGGAGACGGGCTTCATACTGCTGCCCGATCTCAAATGGGACGGACGCAATATTGAAACCCTCTACCTGCTGGGCATTGTTCACAAGCATGACATTAAATCGCTGCGGGATTTAAACGGAAGCCATCTTGATCTGCTGCGAAACTTACGACAGTCGTCGAAGGACGCAATCTTAAAGCGCTACGGCCTCAATCCCAACCAGCTTCGCATGTACTTCCACTACCAGCCGTCCTTCTATCACCTGCATGTGCACATAAATCCGGTTCGGAACGATGCCCCGGGCATTTGGTGCGAGAAGTCTCACATGTTGGACACGGTGATTAACAACCTGGAGCTCATGCCAGACTACTACCAGAGAGCCACCTTGCCGTTTGTCCTGTACGAGGGTAACAAGCTGTTGGATCTGTACGAGCATGAGCAACCGATTCGAGTTGTGCCAGTATTGACTGATGACAAGGAGCAGCCCGAAAAGGGGTCCACGGATGCCGAACCAGCCGATGGCTTCAGCGATGAAGAACAGGAGGAGAGGCAGTGCAAACGCATTAAGCTGGCGACTCCGGAGCCCAAAGAGGTCGAAGCTACTGTCCAGGCGTGTGCTTAAACTTACTTTCCGTAAGATAAAAGGTGATGAAATGCAAAAGGATCCTACCCAAGAAAGGGGTATTGCTTAACGATAGAGCTAACCTATCAATATTCAGTGAAATCAAAATAAAGTATGTAACAAATTATTGAAATCTAAGAGTGTTCTTTTAATATTTTAAGTAGCAATATTTCATTAAAAACCAACAATTACAATTTATCCTTCATTTGTGTAAGTTATTTGCACGGGGCAAATAACTGCTCGTACAGCGACAGAAAACTGACAGCGATATTCCGTAATGTCCAAGAGCAAAACTGGGTAATTGCACCTATAAAACCTATTAATTTAGTTCTGCACTTAATTTCTTGTAGTTTCTAATTCATTATTTTATCATCAAATGTAGGTCTATAGTTAAGACTCTAATCTTTTCGAATCACATGTAATATATATGTATGAAGAAAATAAATCTAACCGACGTAGATTAGAAAAAATTAAGGAAAAACACTTTATCATTTGTCAGCTGGTCGCCATCTTTATTTATTTAATAATAGTGTAGCTATGTCTGTTGTGTATTATTTCTGTTGCATGCTCTGCTTGTGTTTATATAGTTTTTTAGTTAAATAATTTATTTATTATTTTTCGTGGCCTTTCGTATTTGTTTATATTTGTAATACATTTAAATACATTCCACTTCGATTTTAGGTTTTGTTCTCGTCACGGCATGGCTATTTTACCAAATTTGATATAGTCCTAGAAAAAATCATCTTTTTAATGGCGCACAGATGTTTTTATTCAAAATCTGAGGATGTCTGGATTTTCATATTCGAATCTTGTCTAGCCTTTGGAGCTGCGAATTCCATTCGTGCTCGTTCCAGAGTTATGCTAAGCGACTGCTTGATTTTTGTAAGCTCGTTAGCTGCGTGTTCTTAAAAGTGTGTGTTGAAAGGTGGATCGATACTTTAATTATGACATGAAGATTAACGTCAAAATTATTATTCTTAATTTTGTCAAAATAACTATACGACCAACAATACATTTTAGGGGAGACTACTACGAATCGTGTTTAACCGTAAAATATTTTGTACATCTTGCGGTTACGTTTTCTGGCTTTCTGTGTTATTGAAATACACAATTAATGTTTTTATATATAGTTTCTAAGACCCCAATTGCCGTTAAAAGACTTCAGATAATTGTCTGTTTCTGCAACTTTTCGTTCTTATCGTATTCATGCGAGTCGACCCACCCTTGTGTGGTGTGTGTGTCCTATGTCATCGAATTCTTTAGCCTGGAAGCCTTGTTCAACATCGTTTATGGTACATACATACATAAATATTATTTCAAATACATACATACATATATATAGGTATATATATAAAAATAACAAATAATAGTAGTAATAAAATCGTAATGTGTAATTTCCCAATATAATAAAAACAATACGCGCCGGCCTGCCCTGAATACTAAGCTGATACTTTCAATTGCTCGTCGTGCCCGACTGTTCGACCTCGACGTCTACATCTGTGTGCTGTTGCCCCTGCGGCACATACATCACGGCAGTGCCCTGCTGGTCTGCATCCGAGGATATCGACCAGTTGCGCTCCAGCTGCTCCAAGGCCGCCATGGTTGCCGTGGTGGTCACCCCCACTCCGGAGCTCTCTGCTCCGGCACCGTCGCTCATAACGCCCGCTTTGAGCGTCTCCTCTAACAGTACCTGGATCTTGTCCTGGTCGTCTAGGTGGACGAAGCCCAAGCGCACCAGTTCGCTGGTGAGATCCGACGCCGTATCGTTCTCATTCACCTGGCACGTCAGTTGGCGGTTCATTTTGTCGTCCATGCGCAACAGTATTGTCATGGTTATGTCATTGCTATCCTCCTTGATTTTTACGCTGCACATCATGTTAACGATGCGCCGCGATTCCGTGTCCACCGGCTCTGGCGTGGCCGATTTTACGGAGTCTGCCCGCTCCGGGGAGGCTGCACGTGAGCGGAAATTGGGCGGCTTCTTGCCGCTGTACGTAATTAGCGGATAGACACCGTATTTCACGTCCTCGACGAACTTCTCCAGTTTGTCAGCGCCCGATACGTCTGCCAGTCGGTACTGCCGTTCCTGGCCACCGGCGAGCCGTAGCTGTGCCATAACCACATCCGGCTGGTAATAGCGCTGCATCAGGCCGTCGAAGGCGGTTTCCGAAAACATGGTGCGGTTGGCGGGCGAGAAGACCAGACAATGGGCAGTCAGCAGTTTAAGGGAGTGCACCTACAGGAACAGCAAATAATATTATAAAACACTCAATTTGTTCAGGGGATCACATTTAGTCAGGTGTTTTTTGAAGAAAATAACAACTATCAATGTACATTTCATTATTAAATGCCAAAGGTGAGGATAAGGATGTATTTGACCACGGACAATATATTTTTTATCAATTTTTTTAATTGGCGAATGTAGTGCTTTTCTGGTAAATGGTATGTAATACATACTAATAAATCATTAGTTTCATATTTTTATATATTATTTTATTTAGAAGTTACCAAAATATTCACCTATCCATCATTGACATTAAAGAGTCTTTGTTAATATCGATTCAGGGAAGAATTAAATAAATAAGTAAGTTGTAAATATAAATCTATAAGTTAAACAGGAACTGTAGTAGTATTATCTGTAATGGTAGCCTTTGGGTTTGTCGTTTAGGCCATTTCAGTTAAAATTACTTTAAAAAAAGTTATAGTAGTTGAAATGTTGGTTTTGGTTACGCCGATATTTCTATTTGCACTCGGCTTCCAGAGCATTGTATTTAATAAGTTTGAATGTAACTAAATAATAAAAAAGGAAAGCTAAAATCGAATGCCTCTACTATCAGATAGCCGTTACTCTGTTCAGGAATTTACAACAATAAAATGCAACAGTGCGTATGTGTAATTAACTTTAAAGCCACTCCTAGCAGAGGTTATAATAATTTCAGTCAAAAGTTTTCAACGCATTGAAGGAAACGTACCCCCCCCCCCCCCCCCCCCCCCCATTTTCGTAAAATATAACATTAATAATTTAACAGGGAAATAAACTTCAGCTTGCCGTAGCAGCTGAACACTGTTCATAAGTCGGAACCAGCCGGATTGGACAACTATATCATGTAGCTCTCATAAGAATATTCTAGGATATTCGGTGTTTTATTGACATTTGTATGTAATCCTTCTACTATTGCAAATATCATTTTTGTAATAACTTCGAATTTAAATTAATGTAAATCAGACGACATATAGCTGACATAGGAAGATCAGAAAATGGATGGGAAATTAATAAGAAAAATATATAACTTTGTTGACTTTCACCATATTTGCTTCTACTCAAAGATATACATTTAATTTAGTATTTCAGAATTTAAAATTAGTAATTAAATTACATTTAACAAAAATTGGACGACTATATAATATAGCTGTCATAGAAACGATCGTCAATTATAGTCAAAAAATTATGAAATCCCTTTCATATTTTTTCGAAAAATATACGCAAGTAATATAAATGTAATATTTATAATTTAACAGGGAAATAAACTTCAGCTTGCTGTAGCAGCTGAACACAGTTAGATGTACTTTTTGGGAAAACTTGATAAATTTAAGAAAGAAAGATTAATTGAGTAAGAAAGCAGCAAAAAGCTTAGTTTCACTTCCGCAAGATGTATTCAAGAATTAGATTACAAGGTCTACTTTTCAAAGCAATTTCCATGCGGGACTTCAATTGAGAACATAATAATTGGTTTGCCGGTTTACTCACCTCGAAAAGCAATGGGTGAAAGAGCAGATCATTGGCGCTTGGCCGGTCCTGCGGCTGCGGATTAAGACACTTTCGTATCAGGTCGCGCTGCAGATCGTTCTCCAGGCTGAAGATTGTGCGCTGGATGGTCTCCTCGTTGATGGCAGTCGACTCGCTATTGCTGGGCTGGATCTCCAGGGCGGCCATCTCCAGAGCGCACATCCCGAAGGCGTAGATGTCGAGGGCTGCGGTCAACTGGTCGGCGGCTCCGTACTCTGGCGCCTGAAAGTAGTGGGCACCCCGTTCGCGTTCCCTTTCCCGCTCCCGACCCCTTCGAACGCTGTAGTGGACCGCATCCGGTACCACCGAGCCGATCTTGACCAGGCCGTTGTGCTGGATGAAGATGCTATCACAGGTTAAGTTGCCGTGGATGATGGGCGGCGAGCAGGAATGCAAATAACTGAGCGCGGACAGGATCTGGGTGCACCACCGACGCCACGACTCCAGCGGTAACCGCTTGGCGTTGCGCTTTGTGCGCTTGAGGAACTGTTTCAGCGAACCACTCGACATGTACTCGGTGATGAAAACAACTCGAGGTCGCTCGGCCTGCTGCGTGTCCGTCCAGTAACGGTGGAACTTGACGATGTTCTGGTGGTCCAGCTGCAGCAGGTTGTCGAACACCTGTCGCATCTTTTCCTCCTGCGACTTTAGCTCCTGAAGACTGGCATATTGCACCTCGTTCCACACGACCTCCACGCCCTCCTCGGTGTCCATGGCCAGATGGACGCAGTCGATCCCGGGCACGTCGCGTTGGTCAACCTCTTCGCGCCTCTTCAGCCATCGTCCGCAGGGAGACTCCTCAAGGATCTCGCTTTCGTCCTCAGAATCGTCCCCGGATTCGCGTGGCGACGAGTCCAGATTGACGCCCTCACTGCCCGCGACGACGCCAACAGTGACGCCGACGCCGACCGCAACGCCGCTGCCAGCATCAGCTGTTGAGGCACCAACTATGTGCGGGGGCTGCTGCGTCGACAGCGACGCCGGCGTCGCGGCTGGGCAGGATGCATTCGCTGGGGCGGGCACCAAGGGGGGGTGGTGCTGGGTCGGTTCATCCGATGTTGCGCTAACGCTGTTGCCGGCATTCGCTTGGCTATTTGACATTAGGGTGCGGTCACCGACGCGTCTGCGGCTGTTGAGCAGTTCTGTTCCAGTTCCAGAAGGCCTCGTCTTCGGTTTCCAGTGTTTATTCTCTTTGTGCCTCCAAGTTGGCCTGCGTACGCTTACGCTCGCTTTTCGTGGTATCCACTGCGGGGTCCGGGCAACGAGCTACATCCGCTGATGCTCCTCTGTCGCTGCCTCTGCCCACTCACTGGCGCACACATACACATACACCTCCTCTGCACCCCTCGCCCAGTAAACACTCGGTTGCGACGGCTGGCGACTGCTGTGACGTTTTCTCGGCGCCTTCAACGGCTCCAATCTTCGACTGCGGCGCGAACGGCGATCTGTTGGTTGCACTTTCTGGCCTGACACGCTGCCAATTCGTTTATTTAGGCGTTTTTTTCACGCTAAAAGACCCATGAAATGTGAGCAAATCGATGCCTCTGGCCTATCGATAGTCACCCTCTCTTATCGCTGGGCCAGCGCAGCAGTGCCGCCTGGTATCGATAGTCATGCGGAAACCCAAAAGTAGCTGAAAAAAGGCTACTTTAGCGTTTTTAGCAAACATGTAGGGGATTCCCTAAGCTTTTGTAAAACATCGCTAAAATATCGCAAAAAAGAGTCCGTCAAAATTGGATGGCGGACATTATGTCATCTTCTCATAAAGTCCTTCCACATCCACCATCTGGTAACAGCTGACTTGAAGAACAGTTTCTAGTCTCGGCCCAACTATCGCGTAAAGGAGCCCGTCAAATTTGGGTGGCGGACTAACTGGGAAATTTTCGGACCGGCAAAACCTTACGGACCATCCGTTCAACAGATGGTGGATAGTTCTCTGTGGGAAGACCCTATTATGTTAGCTCGCGGTTTGTGAGTCCTATGCTGTTACCCCTTTAAAAAATAGCTATTTTTAGTGTAAAACAGTGAAATTTCCGACACCACATATCGTTTTCGATAGTTTCTCAATGGTACGATAACCGCTTGCCATCTGTGCCGGCAGCTCTTGAAAATTTCCCAAGAAAGGTGTAGAATTGTAGAGCATTCCGCAACAACTGACCGATCATGGATAGCATAATTGGTCGCAGCCAGTTCGTCTCGGAGACGGCCAATCTCTTCACAGACGAGAAGACGGCCACGGCAAGGGCTAAGGTAGAATAGTCTCCCCACCGGACCAAGCCGCCAAAGTTGACTGCATTGTATTTTTGGTTTCTCCATTCAGGTGGTCGAGTGGTGCAATGAACTGGCCGTCGCACCGGCGTCGACCAAATGCGAACTGCTGGTCAAGGTGCAGGAGATTGTCCTTGGATCCTGCGTGGAGCTGGCCGAGGAGTTCCTAGAGCCAGTGCTATCTTTGGCCCACGACCCGAACATGGAGGTGCGCAGGCAGGTGGTCGCCTTCGTGGAGCAAGTGTGGTAGGTAGCAACCATATAAATATAAGTATGTCCTCGTTTCATCGCATCTCTCCCATTTATAGCAAAGTGAAGGTTGAGCTACTGCCTCATGTCATCAACATCGTGTCTATGCTGCTGAGGGATAACTCGGCCCAGGTGATCAAGCGAGTGATCCAGGCCTGCGGAAGCATCTACAAAAATGGATTGCAGCACTTGTGCAACCTAATGGAGCCCGGCGACAGCGCCGAGCAGGCCTGGAACATTCTTAGCCTAATTAAGGCCCAGATTCTAGACATGATAGACAACGAAAACGACGGCATACGCACAAATGCCATCAAGTTTCTCGAGGGCGTCGTTGTGCTTCAGAGCTTTGCTGACGAGGACAGCCTCAAAAGGGATGGAGACTTCTCGCTGGGCGATGTCCCCGACCACTGTAAACTCTTCCGCCGCCAAAAGTTGCAGGAGGAGGGCCACAATATATTCGACATATTACTCCAGTTCCATGGCACCACGCATATTTCCTCGGTAAACTTGATTGCCTGTACAAGCAGCCTCTGCACGGTCGCCAAAATGCGCCCTGTGTTTATGGGCGCCGTGGTGGAGGCTTTTAAGCAGTTGAATGCCAACCTGCCGCCCACCCTCACCGACTCTCAGGTGAGCTCCGTGCGCAAGAGTCTCAAGATGCAGCTGCAGACATTGCTGAAGAATCGCGGTGCCTTCGAGTTTTCAGGAAGCATCCGAGGTATGTTGGTGGACCTGGGCTCTTCGACAAATGAGATCCAGAAGCTAATACCTAAGATGGACAAACAGGAGATGGCTCGGCGACAAAAGCGCATCCTTGAAAATGCCGCACAAAGTCTCGCGAAGAGAGCTCGTTTGGCCAGCGAACAACAAGAGCAGCAGCGGAGGGAGATGGAACTGGACACCGAGGAGCTGGAGCGGCAGAAGCAAAAGTCTACTCGAGTGAACGAAAAGTTTCTGGCCGAGCATCTCCGCAATCCCGAAACGGTGGTTGGTTTGGTGGTGGAGTTCCTACCAAGCCTGCCCACCGAGGTGCCGCAGAAATTTCTCGAGGAATATACGCCGATTCGGGAAATGTCCATCCAGCAGCAGGTCAGTAACATCTCCAGAATGTTTGGCGAGCAGCTTTCAGAGAAGCGCCTCGGGCCAGGTGCCGCAACCTTCAGTAGGGAGCCTCCAATGAGAGTTAAAAAAGTGCAAGCAAATGAGTCAGCATCTACTCCTATGGATGTTGACGATGAAGCTGTCCAAAAACTGAGTGAAGAAGAATTGCAACGTAAAGAGGAAGCCACTAAAAAGCTGCGCGAGACCATGGAGCGAGCCAAAGGAGAGCAGACTGTGATTGAAAAGATGAAGGAGCGCGCTAAGACGCTGAAGCTACAGGAGATTACCAAGCCTCTGCCACGCAATCTTAAGGAAAAGTTCCTGACAGAAGCAGTTCGTCGCATTCTTAACTCGGAGCGGCAGTGCATCAAGGGAGGTGTTTCATCTAGGCGCCGAAAGCTGGTCACCGTGATTGCGGCCACCTTCCCGGACAACGTACGTTACGGCATTATGGAGTTCATTCTTGAGGATGTGAAACAACGAATTGATTTAGCCTTCTCGTGGCTCTTTGAGGAGTACTCCTTGTTGCAAGGATTTACAAGGCACACCTACGTAAAGACCGAGAACCGACCCGATCACGCTTATAATGAGTTACTGAATAAGCTTATCGTTGGCATCGGAGAGCGTTGCGATCACAAGGAAAAGATTATACTGATTCGTCGCGTTTATCTAGAGGCACCCATTCTTCCGGAAGTTTCAATTGGACATTTGGTTCAGCTTAGTCTGGACGACGAGTTTTCCCAGCACGGTTTGGAACTGATCAAGGATCTTGCAGTTCTCAGACCACCACGAAAGAATCGGTTCGTGCGGGCGCTACTTAACTTTTCCGTACACGAGCGAGCTGACCTGCGGGATCGGGCACTGGCCCACCTTGTCAGTCTGTACCATGTGCACAAAATCCTTCCAGCGCGGATAGACGAATTCGCATTGGAGTGGCTTAAATTCGTGGAGCAAGAGTCTCCACCGACCGCGGTTTTCTCGCAGGACTTCGGTCGACCAACAGCGGAGTCCGCCTGGAGGGAGGATACGGCAAAGGTGTGTCTCGGTTTGGCCTTTACCCTGTTGCCATATAAGCCGGACGGTGAGTTTTCATAGCCCATACTGATATTTTTATAACCCTGCAGAGGAACTATATTAACTTTCTTTTGTATCCCTAGTTTATTTGGAACTAATTTGTCAAGTGTTCCTGTCTACCTCTGCTGAACTGAAGCGCACAATCTTGCGTAGCTTGGATAATCCTATCAAGAAGCTGGGTGTGGAAAACCCCACAATTCTGCAACTGATCGAAGACTGCCCAAAGGGCATGGAGACCTTGGTGATCCGCATTATCTACATACTGACAGAGCGAGTGCCATCCCCACATGAGGATCTGGTACGGCGGGTTAGAGATCTCTACCAGAACAAGGTCAAAGATGTACGAGTAATGATACCCGTACTTAGTGGCTTGTCCCGCTCTGAGCTTATCGCCGTTCTTCCTAAGCTGATAAAACTTAACCCCGCTGTGGTAAAGGAGGTTTTCAATCGCTTGCTTGGCATTGGAGCCGAGTTCGCTCATCAGACAATGGCCCTGTCTCCCACGGATATTCTGGTGGCTTTGCACACCATTGACCCGAATGTCTGCGATCTTAAGGCCATTGTCAAAGCAACATCGCTGTGCCTGGCCGAAAGAGATTTATACACCCAGGAGGTGCTTATGGCAGTGCTACAGCAGTTGGTGGAGGTTATTCCACTGCCTACTTTGATGATGCGCACAACCATCCAGAGTCTGACTCTGTACCCGCGCTTATCGAACTTTGTAATGAACTTGCTGCAGCGTCTGATCATGAAGCAGGTCTGGCGGCAGAAGGTGATTTGGGAGGGCTTCCTAAAGACCGTGCAGCGCCTGAAGCCGCAGTCCATGCCGATCTTGCTGCACCTTCCTCCCGCCCAGCTGGTGGACGCACTGCAGCAGTGCCCTGACTTAAGGCCAGCATTGTCGGAATACGCGGAGAGCATGCAGGATGAGCCCATGAACGGCAGCGGCATTACCCAACAGGTCCTGGACATTATATCCGGCAAGTCGGTGGATGTGTTCGTCACGGTAACTATGAAACTTTAATTAATTGTAACCATAGCCGCGGTTTAACCTAAAGATCTTGAAAATAAGATTTTAATAACATTTTATTGCTCTAATATGAATTCTCGGTTATTTTTACAAATATATCTTCTTTTCAGGACGAAAGTGGCGGTTACATCAGCGCCGAGCACATCAAAAAGGAGGTGCAGGATCCATCGGAAATCGGCGTTATATCCACAGTGCCCGTGCTGACGTCTCTAGTGCCACTGCCTGTTCCCCCGCCCATCGCCAGTGACCTGAACCAACCTCTGCCGCCTGGAGAGGATTAGCTGCAGCCTAATTGTTTTGTTTGCCCATAAACATCTCCATTTTACTCAATAAGACAAAGCTTATATTTGCATTTTCACTTCAGCTACCATTTTCTCACTTGAAAGCGCTTCCAAATGTTCTGAGCTAAAATTTAATCCATTTCCTTGCGGGTTTCAATCTCGGTACTGCCGATGTGGGGGAGACTAACCCAGTGCCCAACGTAAAAAGAGGGTCTTTCAGGGACTCTTGGGTGGTCACATTGAGACCTACTGCCTTAATGCGCTTTGACATTAGTGAATCTAGCAAGGAATTTTTATCAACAATGCCGCCACGAGCTATATTGATCAATATCCAATTGTATAAATGTATATGTGTGCGTACTTATTCTTTATTTTATATAAATGAAATTCTTTAAAGTGGGGTTTTTAACATTTACTTACAAATTAAAAGGAAACATACATTCATCGAAAAGCATTCTGAGATTACATGTTTTAGACTGCTACTTCGGCTTCCATTTTCTCCCCAGCCAAAGCAGCTAGAATATTTCTGGCCGTGATTCTGGACATTTCCTTACGTGTTTCGATGTCAGCACTGCCAATATGAGGAAGGATAACCACATTGTCCAGTTCGAGGAGCAGGTCATCCAGCGGCAATGGCTCCGGCGTCGTGACATCCAGACCTGCGGCCCGAATTCTGTTCGTCTTCAGTGCCTCGTACAAGGCCTTTTGGTCTACAACCCCACCACGAGCAGTGTTGATAAGAATGCAGTTGGACTTCATCTTTTGAAAGGCCGCTTCATTGAAGATCTCCTTGGTCTCCGGGGTTAGGGCGCAGCAAACTACGATAAAGTCTGAATTGCTGAGCATCTCGTCAAAGTCCACGTGCCGGGCATTCACAGCTGCCGCACTGTTGGGTCGTTCCGAACGGGTTGTGTAGGTTATCTCCGCCGGCTTGAAGGGCACAATGCGTGCCGCTATCTCTTGACCGATACGTCCAAAGCCGAGTAAGCCCACTCGGGAGCCCTTCAGTCCCTGGCCACACATCCACATGGGGGCCCACGACTTCCAGCCACCGTTGTACACCTGCTTGTTGGCCTCAAACAGCCGCCTGTTGGTGGCCAGGAGGAGGGCGAGCGTCAGTTCCGCCGTGGCATCTGTTAGTACGTCCGGGGTGAAGCCCACGCGAATGCCACGTTTCCTGCACTCGCCCACATCGATGTGGTCGTAGCCCACGGAAATTGTGGCCACACACTTAAGCTGAGGACCTGCAGCATCCAGGACTTCCTTGTCGATCTTGTCCGTTAGGGCGCAGTAAAGGGCTTCTTTTCCGGCAACCTCGCGGATCAGCTCGGAGCGGGGGACCGGAAAAGTCTCACGCCAAGTACTCACCTGGCAGCTGAGAAATTTCATGGATAATAAATTAGTGCGTATGCTAATTAGCCGGCACCAACAAAAACAAACCTCTTGCGCAGCAACTCCAGTCCGCTGTCGTCCACATCTGGTCGTGTCACGTATACACTTGGTTGGGTGCTCATCCTTCGAGATATCTGTCCTGGTAGCAATAAGTTTCTGACTTGACCGAACGGCAACCGCGGGGGCATTGATTTAAATTTCTTGGTTCGGAATAAAGGTAAACAAAGTAACAGGTTTTCGTTAGTATGCCCGTAGTCGGCATATCAAAATATACCGCTGGGCAAGAAATTTACTGACGATGGATTACTCGCGGGAGATTACCCTGTATTTTCATTTTGTCATTAATTTATATCGGTTATGTTTCAGAAATCGCTTTCAACCAAAGGCGGTGGGTTATGTGCATTGATGTACGTAAGCAACATAACGGATTTTGGTTGGAAGAGATTTCTGTGACACCGGCTAATATAATATTTTTATGTCAATCATATACCCGTATACCCTAAAACTACAGGGTGTAGATTACATCTGTTCACGAAACTAGCCCTCAATCCATTTGAAGTCGTTTTTTCCGGCCTTTTCACTGTTTACAAGTCGAACACAAAATACAGTCTTTTCGGACAAGAGCCTGCCCAATTCTCTCCATGAATGGTCCACGCCGCCTTGTCAAGCTGACGACACGTGCGTTCGCCTCCCTTGCACTAAACCTCAGACAGAGGAGTCGCTGGATGAAGACCATGGCCGTTCGTATGGCGCCATGTTCGGTTAATCGACGAGATGCCTCCCCAGAGATGATCGCCCAGCTGGGGAAACCGCCTAGGATGCGCAAGAACCCTGCGTTCCGGAAGGTAAAAACCCCCGAGTTCCAAAGCATTTTCACACCCGAGCTGGAGGAGCTGGTGGCTCTCTTCAAGAAGTACGACTATGAGCTGCGGATTGCTGGCGGCGCTGTGCGCGACATCCTCATGAGCATTCCGCCGAAGGACATCGACCTGGCCACCACCGCCACTCCGGACCAAATGAAGGAGATGTTCGAGAAGGAGGAAGTGCGGATGATCAACGCGAACGGCGAAAAGCACGGAACCATTACTCCCCGGATTAATGACAAGGAGAACTTCGAGGTGACCACGCTGCGCATCGACATCCGCACCGATGGACGCCATGCGGAGGTGATGTACACCACCGACTGGCAGCTGGACGCTAACCGCCGTGATTTGACAATAAACTCCATGTTCTTGGGCTTCGATGGCACCGTTTACGACTACTTCTATGGCTACGACGATCTCCAGGAGCGTCGTGTGGTCTTTGTGGGCGATGCGGATATCCGGATCAAGGAGGACTTTCTTCGCATCCTGCGCTATTTCCGATTCTACGGACGCATAGCAAAGGAAGAAAAGAGCCACGATCAGGCCACTCTGGCTGCCGTGAAGGACAATGCCGTAGGCCTGGCCAGGATAAGCGGCGAGCGGATCTGGATGGAACTGCAAAAGATAGTGGTGGGCAATTACGGATACGCACTGCTGCTGGAGATGCACCGTTGCAACCTATTCGAGCACATTGGGCTGCCTGTTGCGCCAAACTTGGAGGAGTTTGAGCGACTTTGCGCTGCTCTAGAGCACTTTGAAAAGCCGCATTATCCTATTTTATACATAACGGGGATGCTGCACTCTACAGAAGATGCCATGACGATGCACAAGCGCCTTAAGCTATCCGCCTACGAAAGAGACATGGCTAAGTTCATCACACAGGAGCGGGAGAAGGTTAGAAGTCCCACATTCTAAAATTGGAATTACTTCTAATTTAAACTCTGACTTTTAGGTTGGCACAAATTACACTACCCTGCGCGATTACCAGAAACTGTGCTTGCAGAAGTACATTCAACGAGATTACGTAGAACAGTTGCTGAAGTACTCCAACAATCAAGAACTATACAATCAGCTGAAGACATGGGTCAAGCCAGATTTCCCAATAAATGGAAATGCTTTGGCTGAGCATGGTCTTAAGGGAATAAGACTTCGTCTGGTTATGGACGAACTTAAACTCCTTTGGGCAGACAGTGACTTTCAACTAACCAACGATGACTTACTGAAAAAGATTCCTGAAGTCTTGGAAAAGATACCAAGTTCTCCCAGTAAAGTAAAACGTGTAAAGTAGTACTGATTCCATTTGGAGCTCTCCTTCCTGGGTGTTTATATTTATTAAAGTTTATATGCCCATTTCGTTGGATCTAATTTATACTCCGTTTTATGTGGCCTTTGTAAAGATCTGAATGGGTCGCTTGAATCCGGCTTCACAGTGCTCGGGTGTGCCCATGAGTTCCATGTTGGCAAAGCCAACTTCTGGGCTAAGCAGGTATTCGGTGAAATGCTCAGGTCGGAATTTAATGGAATTGTAGTTATCTCTTATTTGTTCCTGAAAATAAATGGTTTCAGAGATATACAAATATATCATGTATCATAAGTACTATTCATTCTAGTTATACTCACCGATAGCTTCTTGCGCCTCTTGTAGCCATCAAAGGACTGAGGCTCTAGGATCAGCTTGCCACCCGGGCGCAGCTGCAGGTACATGCGGCGGAAGGCCTGCTTCAGGCCGGAATCACAGAAATTGAGATGGATCCACTTTGTGACAGACAGGCAGAGTATTACATCGAACTGCGGCCGCTCAATCTCCAGCAGCACGTCGTCATCCAGAACATAGTTGCCCTGCACGAATCTCATGTTGTGGGGAAATCCCTGCCCAGTGACTGACTGTCGCTTTAGGTGGCTGATGGTGCTTTGCGCATCCTTGACCAGGCCACGATCTATGTCCAGACCCACGAGACTCTTGGCCTTGAAGTTCCTGGCAATCTGGATCGAAAGGTGACCTGAGTTGCAGCCAATGTCCAGGAGCTGCTTGCCTCGGAACAAATTCGACTGGGTGCCAAGCACGTCCAGGCGAATGTCGTGGAAGTCCTTGTCCAGAATTCGCTTGCCATAGTAGTGCTTATAGTTGCCATAAGTAAAGTTAAGATCTTTGTTGTGCTTGGGTTTTCCATTCATTTGGAGGCGCTTCTTGGGGCTCTGCGAAGGCGGACGGGGCGTGGCCTCTACAAGGGCATCCGCCCCTTTCAGTCTTTTGTTTACCCCTTCCTTGTCTTCTTGAGTAATTTCACATTTGCGCTTTCCAGCACATTTTTCCGGTTCTTTGCCGGTTAACTGCGTGTTGTTGTTGTTCTCGAAGTCCATGGTGAAATCTAAGTGGTGGTAGGACTGGGATGTAGCAAAGGCACTTGGAAACGTTGAAGTCCTTATACTCACCACATATGTCCATTTGAACGAGGCTTCAACGAGTTCATTCTTGTTTCTGCATATGTTTTAAAACATAAAAAACTAAAAAATTAAACACATCTCGCGGTTAACAGGGTGATTTTCGCGGCAATACCAAAATGTTCCACAGGGTGATTATTGCTGTAAATGTTTAAGAGTGACCGATTTTTAAAAAATACCAAATTTAATACTAGTTGAAAATAAACTTGGCTCGCAATTTAAAATTGTCGTTAATTTAAAATATATATATTGTTATAAGATAGCAGGGACCGTAAATAAGAGTTATTTAAGACTTTTATTTCAAAAAGTTTACTATGTTTTTTAGTTTTTAATGGTTTATTTATCATGTAATGCAATTTTATTATCATTACTAGTAGGGAAAATGTTTGAATTCTTTTTGTGCTTAGGCGGTTATTGCGACATAGCCATAAACAAAGGAAAATTATTCCTTAAGGACTTTTACAAATGATTAATAAAAAGACCTCTTAGGTGTTCTACACACGTATTTTGATTGGAATAAAACAAAAATCAATGCATAGGCCATTTTTAAAAATTTGTTTAAAAATTGTGTAAAAAATCGTGGAGGTGGCTTTGATAACCCCTTAGACGGCTGTGAAATCAGATTGGCGAATAGTCTTACAGGATGGCCTCGCGGCCCTCCTCATTTTATTCTCATTTTATTCTCATTATTTATAAGTCTTATTTTTGTTGATAAAAAATAAATTTTATGCCCTAAGTCTTATTATATTACTCCAAAATACAGATTATCATAAAGGGAAAAATATAAAAATTGAAATTGAATCTCTACCGAGTAATTTTTATTATATAACTTATAATAATTACAGCTCCTGATTTTAATAACAAAACCTATCCATTAGGGTGGGTCGATTTGGGAGCCCAAAAATCGTATAGGGAGAACGTATTCTTGAAATGATTCTAAGCAACATTGCCGAACAAACTTGTGGTCAACACTTTTATTTTGGTAATAACTTTTTGTAGAAGTCCAACCCTAAAAAATAACGTGTATTAAAAATATGCTAAGTTTATTGCATTTTTTAGATTTTTCAGACCACAAAAAAAAATCCTCAAATCCGATGTCTACTTATAGCCTATAGGCATCCTATCCAACAAATCCAATATTTAAAATTCTTCTTTTTAAACTTATGGCGCTCCTCTACCCAAACCAAGTCTTGGTATAGAAACCCTTTTTAGTTTTTGAGATACCATTCGGTAAGATCTGAGGCGCTCTCTCCTGGTGTGCTTCGTCACTACATATACTGCCGTCCGCAGTAATATCTTCGGTCATTATACATTTTTTCCAAACTTTTAAAGTTAAGTTATGTTTGAAAATCTTTGAAGAAACTATGCATAATGACAAATTTACTTAAAGGAATGATTAATACATTTGTATTAGGCATGAAAGGTATCTTAATACAAGAATGGACAATTTGTGAACCTAACTATAATTTGGAAATAATTAAAATAAAACCAGATAAGAAGATACCTTTGCTAGCCCAAAAATAAAATTTTTTTCATAGTTATAATAATTTGTTGTCCCAATTAAACCAGTTTCAATGCCTCAACGTAACTGAATATGGTCAAGTTTTAAAATTGTATATACTATCGGTCAGTGCCATGCAATTTTGGTTGTTGGCGGTAAATGCTTTCGCACAATTTACATAACAAAGCCCGCTTAATGAAAGCATAATATATGTTTTTGCAAATTGAAATCCTTGCTTTGTTTGCCGCATCCGTTAAAAGTGTCGGCTGCAATCGCACAGGATACATATTCCTGACCAGTCGCGCGTGCCGCATATTGACCCTTCTTCGTGAAACTAAAGGGAGGATGGTGATGACGGCGAACAATGCCAATGATAGTTTGGGTGAGGACCAGCGGTCAGTTAAAGTGCGGCCAAGGGTTGAACGGGAATTTGTGATTAGGTGACCGGCTCGTGGCAAATTTTAGACTTAGTATGCCGCTTTCCTCGTCTTCTAAACTATTTCTAGTTCTTTTAAGCATTAAAGTGTTCAGAAGATCCCTTTAAAATGTATGGCCGCTTCATTGTCAGCGCAATTATGAATTTTTAAATCCATTATTTTGTTTCCAAAGGCTCTCAAGATGCCATAACCCAAAGAGACCATTAAGCGGCAAGAGATAAATTCTATCAAAATAAATTGTAAAATTTCTTATAAAAAAGGCAGGCACCGCATAAGACATTTCCCATGGAAAAATTGCTCGATTCAAAGAAAATAAAATTAAAATAAAATTTCCGGCCACAGGAAAGGGTTGGTCTGGTTTAGGAACCAGTTTTAGCTACTTTTCCCAACAAAAGGATGCAGCATCTATTAAAACTTCAAATGACTTGTTGTTTTTCCCCTCAGCGTCCAGGTCCTTTGATGGATGGACAGCCCAGCATCCGCATGCTGGCATAGGAAATGGGCATAGGAAATCCAAAACCAGTTTGCCCGAGTTTGTGCAACGAAAGCTGCAGAGCGTCCAACATTTAATCTGCTGCACATGCGCGGCTCTCCGAGTGAAATTAGAAGGGATTTGTTTGGTCAAATCCCTCGGCTGGCACCGAGCAATTTGAATACCCACATGAGGGCTGCGCGGCTAACAAGCCCAGCGGACCCGGAGTCCAAGGGTCGGTCCACGGTTACGTTTATGGTCCTCGGTCCGGCAGAGCCCCTGTAATTCGATTCGTTCGGGGGTAGCAAAGGGTTGTCCTGCCGGCGCTATTGTAACTTTATAATTTAGGGTCAGCGTGCTGGTCTACTCCCAATTCCCGATTTCCATCACCACCGGCACCCCGCTCACCTTCCCCCTCCCCCTTCCTCTCCTGCCCATCCGAATTGTGCATACAAATGTAGCATCAAATTATTTTGAAAGATCCAAGGCATTATTCCCCTGGCAAAACGGTCATTTGCATGTTCAGTGGATGAGTGAAAAGTCTGTTCATATTCGGTCCATTTTCCCTCTTTGGTGAATGTGATTTTGATGGTTAAAGTGTTTGATATTGTGGGATAGATTGGCTTGTAGTAGCTCGGAAAAAAAAAACATTTTTGGGTAGTTTTCCTGCTTTTGTAGCAGAGATCATGATCAATTTTCCAATTTTAAACATTTTCTTTTCACTAGTCAGTACGTAAATTCGGCAACTAATGCTTAAGTATACATTGGGCAATAAAAAAAAGTATAAACATATTTTAAATTGGAAATTTATATTAAAGAAAATGAAAAAAGAAATTAAAAAATAGACAAATGCTTCGCATTCATTTTATTAGATAACCTTTGCCAACTATTTTATTTAAAAAGTATGGGTCAATGTATTCTTTTGGCCTGACCCATCCAAAAAGTAACAAAGCCCTAGGTTTGGGTAGTTCACCTTTGAGCACCCTTTGCCATTAATCTGCATGACTATTGGCATTCGATTGCCATAAATTCGGCTTAATGCGGCAATGACCCAAAAAACCAGGCCCTAGTCCTAGGCGGATACCTTTCCTTAGAGTGGAGTCTTCACGGGTGAACGCATTTACCAGTTCAAGCTGGCATAACAGAGACTCAGGCCAAACCAAGACGATCTCTGAACTCACCCCGTCCTTGGGTCAATGAAAAATCGCTTCAGTTTTGAGGCAAAAATCATTAAATTCGTCACAAAAAGGAGCGCAAGGAAAAGGGGAAAAGGTAGGGAAAAGAAAAGACAAGAAAAGCGGCGAGCAAGGGTTGGAGACCTCGGGAAAGACCTTTGGCAAGGCTCTTCGATCCGTCTTTGTTTGCATTTCACCTCTGCTCGTAATTTACTGTGAACCCGGCGAAGATCGGGGTCGGGATGAGGACGCTGCCAACGAGAGCTGATGACTATCTGCTCACTGGGGTAGCTGCTGCAGCTTCGCCAGCAGTGACATCATAAGACGTGACACATTCGAACCCGGCCTCAGGACCTCTGGTCGGATTGTGCACCCTTTGATACCTGGGCCTCGGTTATTTGATCGCTCGTAAATTTCTTTTTCGCCAGGATCGGTTCCTTTTCCTAATCTCAATCGCAATCCTTCGCCGATTTTCGCACTGTGGGAATTTTTTTGCGGAAGGAAGCGCGATCATGATCGATGGCTGTATAGGGTTTCAATGGGGTTAAAGGGGCGTCGATTGATAGAATTAGGAGAAGAAACTTTTAATGGCAAAAAAGCGAAACATGCAATCCTTAACTGCAATTTTTATTACCTCAAAATTCGTTATAAACTAGACTGAAATATTTTATAGCGCAGAATGTTTTCATTGGCTTTCCACTTTTTTTATTTGGTAAATTTAGTACTTGATGTTTTTCAGTTGAGAAACCATAATTAATATGCAATCATAATAACTAAACCATATACATATATTGCCGTTGAAAACCGCTTTCTTTACCCCAATTACATGACTTCAAATTTATGGTGCTCAACCGCTTAATTATAGCCTAAGCTGTTGCTTTTTGCATTTTCACACAATTTTCCGGCCGCTTTTCCGGGAAAACCAGTTTGTCCAAATCGTTTTAGGTCCCGCCCTTGACCACAGACCATTTTGATGGATTTTCATTGTGTGTTTTTGTGGAAATTCTGGTGACGCGTGTCCAACAAAAGTTAACCCCTCGGCGGGCAAAGTGACCGCTTGACCAACGCCGGACAGGATTCCCCTTTGTTTTGGTTGTTGTTGTCAGCCCATCCTTTTTGGACAGCACGTGCGTGTGATTAAGAAGTCGCCTTCGGACCGTCAGCAAGTTGATTTCGGATCCGATATCTTGATGAGGGAAGCCTGCCGGTGCAGACGAGCCATGTATATATACATATGTGTATACAATATCAAAAATATGGTTTATGAACGCACAGCAGTAGGCATCTCCTGCTGGACGCACATCAACCCTTTATTCGCATTATTTTTGTTGGAAATTCTGTGATTTGAAAACGTTATAAACGCTACATTTTGGCAAAGGCCTGTCATTGTCACGGCCATCATGGAAAGGGGTAGCTTGGCGCATAAAGGATAAAGGATGCTGTGTGCGTCGCCTGACAGCGTGTTCAATTGTTGAGGACATAAAACAGAAAAACCCCGAGCGTTCTGATGTTTGCTAAATACAAAAAATTCGCTGACCTTCCCGCAGAATTTTTAAAAACGCTCCGAGAAAGAGAGAGTGGTTGAAAGGGGGAGGAGAGTTTTTCGCAGTTTGGGAGAGCAAAGAGACGGGAGTTCGGTTCTCTTAAATCTTAAATGGCTTGGCGAAAAAGTAATAAAATGCTATTGAAACTCAAGTCAAAAGTTTTGGCAGTTTCAAGGACATCGACGCATCGTTATTATACTTTTCGCTCAACTTTTAACGATCAATCATCAAAAGATCTATTGTATCCTAAGCTATCAGCATCATCTTGGTCGAAAAATTAATGATCTTTATAATGTGGCTAGGTAGACAAGGCATGGGAATATAATGTAGAAACTCTTAGAAATATTGTAGGTGTGGAGATCTATATTTTATTTTGCAAATTCTGAAGTAGGTATCTAAAAACATTTAACTGATATCCTTTCCTGAAAGCAGCTTTTTATAAAACCCATATTATGAGTCATTTATCCTATACTTTGTGGACTATATTTTCCTTCTAAATATCAAAAAATTAAAAATTAGGTACATAAAGTAAAGGAATAAAACATTGTTGGCACTTTAGTTAAATAAAAATTGTTTTTTCCTTAATTGCCTTACTTGATATTCGTTTCATATTTTTCGATCTTCAATTCCCATTTCCCACACTGATTGCAATCTACTTCGATTAAAAAAAATTAAAATAAAAACTATATGCATAATAATTTTATTCAGAGACCGTGAGTAATAAACTGCAAATGGCATTGCATAAATTTTCCGAAACTCACTTCGACGGCTTGCGAATTTTCCGCAGCGCCCAAGCCGACAAATGTAACCCAAATGATGCACATCTGAGTTTTAGTGGTGATTTGCATAATTTTGGCATTTTCAATTAAGCGGGTGTCCCGGAAATGCGGCGAGGAGCGAAGGGATTCTCAGCACATTTTTGACTTGTGCCAATGTTATGCAAATTTCCCGGATGCACCACCGAAGCCAACGGGTTACAGGGATTGCCCAAGACGAGCCCTTGATTTCATTTTGATGTTCTGTTGTTTGGCATTAACCGTGCTAAATGTTAATTCTCCTCAAGTGCCGATAGCCTCTTCTTGAGGCGGGGACTTCTTCGACAGGAGGAGATGTCTTCTGTTTGGGCAACTCAATTGAATCTTATTAAATATTCATGAGGGCATATTTACGGACCATAAACATGCGATGCGCAAAGTCGATTGGTAGTGTGCAAATATGTATTTGGTTGGGTAATGAGGTGGAGCTTTTTCTAAATATTTGATAAATTTCAAGGAGATTAGGGCAAATATTTCAACTATTAGGTACATATAGAATGTACAAAAATATATAATATATATGATTTTTAAAGTGTCTGGGGATGAAAAACTGCAATACATAATTATTGATTTTGTTATTTTAAATCAAGGTAAAAGATAAATTTAAGTTAGGAAAAAAGATTTAAAAAATGAGTAATACACACAATGTTTTCTTTTCTTTTGTTGAATGCTAATTTCAAGTCTATAGATTTATCTCTACGAAAGTCATTCTTCTGTGCCCTACTGGTTAGAGTGTTCGACTTAAATGATTGCGGCCCGGTTCGATTCCCAGCGAAGGCAAAAAACCTAATTAAAAAGTTTAACTATCTGTGAAAAGTAAGTGTCTATAAAGAACTTCCATATAAATAAATATAACAACTTTTTTTTCGGGTAAAATACTATTTTCTTAGTCATCTACTATTTTATAGGTAATCTACTATTTTTTAGGCATTTATCTATTTTTATGGGTTGGGGCAGTTTTCACTATTAAGTAGTTGGTTTTACATAGTTTTTTTGTATAGTACAATTATTAAAAAACAAATTTAAAGAATGGTAACCAAATCTTGCATGTTTTTCGTGCTGTCTCAGCCAAAACATTTTAAACTTTTTCTGAAATAAAATTTCTTTTGTTTAACGAATTTTGTTTTTTTTAAATAAAAAAGAAACCACCCAAAAAACAAGAATTACATTTTGGTGCTAAGAAATATTTGTTTCTGTTTTAAAGGCGACTTTTAAAAATAAAAACAAAGGCGAGGTCGCCTTTGGCAAAAATTCAAGAACAAATTTTCTAGATTCTAAGAAAATTCGGAGTATTTTTTTATAAGTGTATGTATATGCAGACGACTTGCTTACAAACAATTAATTTCCGCAGCCCTGCGCTCCGATTTTCCCAAGCCTTAAACCTCGGACATCGATGAATGCAAAATTTAATTTTTGCGGATCCCTTAACCCTTTTCCCTCTCCAATCAATTTATTAATTTCCCATGCTCTGTGTTTATGCAATTTGCAGTATCGAATGTCAGGGAAACGGCAAAAGTGCTCGCAGAAAAATATAATAAAGGATTGTGCAATGAATTCCCGAAGCAGCTCAGTCAAATGAAGGAAGGATGCAGGATGCAGGTTTCCTTTTTTCGCAAGAGTTTCGAGTGCAAGAATCCTTTTGCTCAGACAGGCAGAAAACCGTAAAACACTTTTCCGTTTTTTGCATTAAGGGTGAGGGAAAGGTAACCCTTTTTTCGCAAGGAGATCCTCGAGGGAACTTTCACATAAATCTGCAGCAGCTGACATCATTAGGCTGGCATTTGTCATTCGATTTCCGCTAAAAAAGGATTGCCGCTGAAAGTATCCTTTTTCTGGGTGAATTTTCTTGGCCGGAAATTCGAAACTTACATATTGGGCTGGGCAACCCCGTGGCCCGATGATCGATGGACTTTGACTAAGGAGAAAATCCATCAATCAGGTCGAGGAATTAAAGGATCGCGTTGCAGGGACATTTTCGATGAAATGTTACCTAAAATAGCTGACAATTTGACTAGGGCCATCCCTTATCCGATTGAATGAATGAACGGCAAATGACCAGCGCAACTTGACCCCTGGCCAGCCAACTGTCAACATATCCGCCGTGTCCCTGCATATATAATCTTATTAATTGCTTTATTACCAGGACTTCTTGGACCACGGCCAACGTAAACAGCTCAATAATTTTTTGTGTGAAAATGTGAGAAACTTCCCAGGCAAGAGGCAATAAAAAACGGCAGATCTTGGGCAAAATCAACCCCCCAGCTGGCAGAAATAGCGCCAGCTGATCGGCCCTGCGATCATCATCAATATCATTTAACCTAATGGACCCTGACCCTGCCCGAGTGAGCTAAGCTGTGGCAAAAGTGTCTTCATGCCTGGCTGGACTGCGATTTTACCTTTTCCCCCAGCCTTTTCCGCTCTTCCTATTTTTCTTTAATTTTCCTTGCAGAAAAATGGCAAAGCCAAATAATAAAGGCATATAGGGTGGGTTTTCCCCGTGTGCAATTCTTCCTCTTGACTGTCCAAACAAATATTAATCAAAACTGGGACAACGGTATTTACTTAGGCTACCTCGATCTTAAGTAATACTTAGGTCTAACCGTTTTTCTCTTATCCTTAACACAGTTTACCTAGTATTTCGGAATAGTTGGCCAGCCAAAGTTTTCGGCTGGAGTGAGGTGAGCGATTTAATTGTCATATAACGTGACATCCTTAGGTCGTGCCCCTTCAACGCCCTCATTCTGACACCCAATTTGCATAAAATTAGCAAGTCATTAGCAACTGTTGAAATTTGCGAATCGGAAGTCGAAGGGTGCAACATTGATTGGATCTCAATGAGTTGTGTTGACATGTGGAGGTCGAGGTCCGACCGTAAGTCAGCATATTGACAAGTTGAACCTGGCAAATAAATTGATTTTAATTCGAATTCTCAAAAATATCGTTTGTGTAAAACATTAGACCTAATATTTAAGATTCAAGTTATAATTTAATTTAACTGTGGAACTTAAAAAACCCGTTTTCATGAAACTTTATATTATTTTCCACTTTATACTTTAATATGTTAAAAAGTTGAAAAACTTTTTTTCGAGAGTATTGTGTTATCCATAAAGCAGCTTGAACATGATCCTTCCGCCTTTCCTCACAATTATTTTTGTCATCGCCTTGTTTTGTTTAATCTTTATCGATTTCGAAGTCAGAAAGTCAATTTCCAATATCTAATTCGCTAGTTTAACTGTAAATAATAATGCTGTGAATATTTTAGATTAGATTCCATATAAACTTATCGTAAGTATAACCTTTTATATTTATACACCCATAAAAATAGATATGAAACGTAGATAAATTTTACATTACTTAAGATCAATTTTAATTTGATATGTGGCCAGGTAAATTTGACCTGATCGAAAAGAGTACACCATGTAAAAACGATATGGGTTTTGCATGACCTGAAATTTACATGGCCATATCGATTTTACGGTAACATGCTTTTTTTGTGTGTAAAGATATACTTTTAAAATCTTTTTAAATTCGTTTTTGCTCGAAAATTTTTTTTGTTACTGGTGTTAAAATGTATTATTTTGTATTGCGACTAGTTAAGTTTCTCCATAGACTGTTTAGAATCAATAATCCCTTTTGTGTAATTAGGTCAGTGCTTACGGGGGTAAATCATCTGTACTTTTTTCTAATCGTTGCGAATAAAATACCCAGTTACGTTTTATTGTTGTTTCAATCCTTTTTCCTTTCCGCATTTCTGTGATTTTCCTTCGGCTCGCAGACGGGACCGCCCAGTTGTTGACAATGGAAACCCAATCAAGCTGCAAACGTGCTTTGATCATGATATCCTGATCCTGTTCTCTGGAACTGTGTTGGCGTTGTTCGGCTCATTGCGCAACTGCCAAAACCGAAATTCCAACAAAAACCACAACTGCGTCGGAGTGTTTTCCACAAAACGAGATCAGAATTGGGACGGAAAATGCCAAAAAAAAAAGGATACGAGGAAAGCAATCGAGTATCGGGAATCCACCCTCAAGCTGATGGCGCTCATGATGATGATGCTGAACACATAACAAGATGTTCCCTCCAAAGCATTTGTCTAAGCATGCTGCGTAATCCTTTTTGTAAGGACACGTCGCATTGTGTGAGTGCCGTGTGGTGTGTGTCTGAAAGGATTGTGCTGCAAGGAAGCGAATCGAGGACGGCATATCTCCGGCCGGTGCGCAGTTTCCAGGCATCATTTCAGGGAATCCCTGGAGGCAGCTGAAGACGATCGAAGGACGCCCAAAGGATAACAATCCGAAGGGGGGCTCCGATGCTGCGCTGTTTGTTGTGACGATGTAATAAGATTATAATTTCATATTTCTCCTTTCGGTTTTCCCTTTTCCTCTCCGACTCTCTATTTTCCTCGCTTTTCGCGCTCCAGAGTTCAGGGAACTTTGGCAGCTGACCCCGTGGCTTGGTTTCGCAGTGAAAGGACATTTGCTAGGGGTTGCAAAAAATGCGGAAATCGAAACTTTAAAGAAAGTCCTTGAAAAACGAACCCTTTTCCCGGCAATTAGAGAAATTGCGAAATTTCTTACCTGGATTTCGCACATTTAGGCTACATTTCGCCAAGAAAAAGGGTAAATATTTGCTGGATGTCACGTAAAGTATCCTATAACATCGCCCGGTTTCATTAATTTTAATATTGTCATTAGTTTTCGGCAATAACCCTCCGAAAAAAACTTTTTAATCTTCGAAAATCCCAAAAACTGCGTGAGAATTCTCTGCGATCTGTAACTTGAGTCATCGCTAATGATTTCTCGGCAATCTTGGAGACAACTTCGGGAGTTTCATAACAATCATCAATCAACTCGGACAGCTGCTGAAAGGGCACATATTTTTGATAAATTATTGTCCAAGTTTTTCCTTTCTTTTCCAATAAAAAGCGTGAAAATCTTGAGCCCGAGATTCCCATTACCTTTTTGGCTGCAAAAATCTGCAAAAGTTCATTAAATCAATCGAAGAAATCAGCTGCCGGCAAAAATAACGACTATTTGCTTGCAACCCTCCGAGGGTTAATATCATTAATAAATTATGCAAATTTCCACCATGTGGAGAGACCTGATGCCTAAAACGCATTTAACAAATATTTGCATAATTTTGGCACAGGCGACTTTTCCACTGAGGCCCAGGACCCAGGACCCAGGACTCAGGACACGGCGTTATGCAAATGGACCTGCACTTACGGCGGGGAGGAGGGTTTGTTACAGATTTGTACTTCTCGTAGTGCATCAACGTCCGCCGATCGACTGCGCACGCGCGCAATCTGGAAATTTATGCAAATCAGCAAGGAATCCCCCGAACATCGAACAAATCGATTGGCGAGGGGCGGAGGCCGAGGTACGATTGATTTTGAATTTGCATTTTGAATTCAGCTCGGAACTTGGCAAGGCGAGAGGAAGGGAAGGGCACGAGCTGAAGGATCAGCTCCGGACATGGTTTGTCACTTGGTTGGCGAATTGGGAATGAAGTGGATTTACCAATTGTTGCCATAATTGAGTGACATGGATAACGCAGCGAGAGAGTAAGAGACTAGCCCATGTTCGGGGCTATTGATTACAGAAAAGGTTCCATGCCACATGGTAAAACATAAAATAGCAACTGAAAACGGAAATCTGCATGAAAATGCAAACAAAAGCCCATGGATTTCGAATTCGTAGCACAGGGTCTGGTCTTGTTTTATTTCCCCATTCATGGTTTTACTTTTGCTTTTTCGCTTTTGCATTAGCCCAATGAATTTACATACGACAATCTCATATTCAGTTACAAATGTTTCGAAGTAGAAAACTTTTGTTAGTCACCTTTGTTCAATGTTGGTACTACAGGGCTCAGTTGATTGCAGTTTTCGCAGGACAGCCGCTTGTTTAGAGGATCCTGCGATTGCTATCCCATGAAGCGACAATTATTATTTGGAATTAGCATTACACTGGCAAATCAATTAGCCAAGTGAGGGGCATGTCACTGAACGAGAATCGCTCAAAGAGACTTTATGGGGCTTTAATTGCCACTGAAGTTCATCCTTAGTGGTATATACTGTGCTGAGGAACACTTTACTGAGATGTCTGTGATGTCATCAACGTGAGAAAATCCCTGAGAACAATTTGAATAGAAAACGCATCTCCCATCTATCTCCCTAATTACGCCAATTGCCTGCGGCACTTCGATTTCATTGTCCTTTTTCCAAATTTTCACGATTTATGCTAAAAAGTAAACAAAAACCGTTTGAATATTCAATCCTAAGGGCGCCTCAGTGCGCATGCACACCCTATTTCCCTATTCTTCGCAGATAAGGAATATTTTCCGTATTTTCTTCCTTTTTGTGATGCTTTGTTTTGGGATGCGTTTAGCCACAGATTTATTGCCCAAGATATATCAGAATTCTAACTTCTACCCTCGCATGGCAAATGCCATCTTACCCGAATGATTTTTCAGCACTCGAATATATTAGTGATTCCTGTTACTTCTGGAAAATTACTGACCCTTGGCAAATGCACGCCGATGGGTTGGCGAATCATGCAAATAAATTGGCAGATACCTGAGCCGAGATGAATATTTATTTCAGGCAATTGACAATCCAAGTGGACACGTGTGGATGTCCACGAACAATGGCGACACGAGTGAAAAGTCGAAGATTATCTCTGGAGGTGTACTGACCAATGGGCAGCGCGTGTGCGAGGACCTTAAAGGATAATGGGTTTCCTATTGAGCGGTCAAACAGGTTTCTCGGAAGGGTCATCTTGAGTGGTCATTCCTTCTTACGCGTGGCCAGTAAACGAGGACTAATTGAGACGGTCAGTGGTCACGCCTGATGTGCCGCCATCTTTCCTCATCCGTCCCATTTCCCTTCGGCTGCTAATTTATAACGGTTATTCCTTGTGAATCCCTTCAAGGATCTTTATAAAAAAAAACTTGAGAAAAGATTTCACATCTAATCCCTGTCCTTCGGGTCAGGCCCTAATCTGTACAATGAAGCCGAAAGCTGCAATTTTATTCGCTTTTGCGCATCCTTTCGGAAGCGGTCCGGGAAAACAACAAAGGGTTGAAGGGTCGCTGGAAGGACCGCCTCGCCCGAAAACCGGACCGGACTCGCGACCACGAATCAAAAATGAAAATCACAAGAAAACCGGTTTGGACATTGGCATTAATTTTCAGAAAGGCCGCGAAGAAAATTTCGGCAGCGCAGCAAAGGCAAAAAAAAAAAGGTTGAAAGGATGAAACCCTTGCAGGATATACGAGCCATATGGCTGTCCATAGCCGGATCTGGTCAGCCTGGAAGCATTGAAGCGATGCTGCGCTCTGAGGCTGGATATTGGGTGTCTCGTCCTGATCCTGTTCCGTTCCCGATCCCATTCCCGATGCTGTCCTTGGGGTGGCGAGCCAGGCGGACGGGCGGGACAATGGCGACCGGGCTCAAAGGGGTTCCCTTGCGGTCATGCATTCAAATTATCTTTCTACTTTGTTCTCAGCATGTCCTGCTGTCCCGTTTGGGAAGCCCTGTGGCCGGAGGTCAGCCATTTTGTTGAACCCGTGTTCTCCAATTAACGGACATTTCTCAAGGAATTCGCAGCGAACTTTTCATGGGAAACGAGCAGGGACAATAGATAGGCGTCAAATTGTACCTTTTGAGATTATATAGAACTTCGTATAGCTATGTTAAAGGTTTAAACCTTATAATAAACCATGTTTAAAACCATAACACTAATTAAAGAGCCCATACGACTAGATCTTGAATTAAATACAAGTTTTTAATTAAGTTTCTTTCTTTTTAAAAACTTTTTAATAATATACCATTTTGTTGTTAAAAACTTATATTATATATATTAATACATTATTAATGTGTATAGAAACGACTATAAGGCGACGGTCAGACGATCAAATTATCATAGAAAATCTTTGAAAAAGTGGAACAAAATGATTGGATTTTATATGTGACTTTATTGCAATCTTTAATAAATTTGTTCATACAATTTGATCGTCTGACCGTAGCTTTAGGTCAGAGCCTCTGGACGTCGCGTGCCAAACTGACCCCTGGGATGACCGTTTGACTTCCCTCATTAGTCGTTAACCCTTCAGGTCCATCCCGAAACTCGTTCTTGACCAGCGCTAAGCGATTGAGATTACTCGGTCGCGTGTCCATTGAGGGGTTGGTCAGTCCAAGATGCCCAACTGCCCTTCTCTAATACTTTTCACATTTGCATTGTCACTGCAATGACTTCATCTTTAGCCATTGTCCATCCGTTGCATCCCTAAGTGGCAGGAGCTGAGGCCCTCAAGAAGTGTCGACAAAACGCAAATGAAGATCCTATTAGCATTGGCTCTGGTCATTGATAGCCGAGATTTATGCAAAAGGGACAGCAGCCCAGGATTTCTTCGTCAGGGGTCAGCAGTGTTTCCCAAACAAAGAACGAGAATTGGCAATGAATATATTGAAATATCATCGATTGTGGAATACGACTTCGTTGGCCCATCGGGGGTAGAAGTTAGATACTCGAATGGCTTAGGCAATAAATCTGTGGCTCTACGCATCCAAACACAAAGGATCACAAAAAGGAAGAAAGTACGGAAAAAATGCCTTATCTCGAAGGAATAGGGAAATAGGTAAATAGGGTGTGCATGCCCACTAAAGTGCCCTTCGGATTGAATATTCAAACTGTTTTTGTTTACTTTTTAGCATAAATCGTGAAAATTTGGAAAAAGGACAAAGAAATCGAAGTGCCGCAGGCAATTGGCGTAATTAGGGAGATGGATGGGAGATGCGTGTTTTTTCAAATTGTTCTCAGGGATTTTCTCACGTTGATGACATCACAGACATCTCAGTAAAGTGTTCCTCAGCACAGTATATACCACTAAGGATGAACTTCAGTGGCAATTAAAGCCCCATAAAGTCTCTTTGAGCGATTCTCGTTCAGTGACATGCCCCTCACTTGGCTAATTGATTTGCCAGTGTAATGCTAATTCCAAATAATAATTGTCGCTTCATGGGATAGCAATCGCAGGATCCTCTAAACAAGCGGCTGTCCTGCGAAAACTGCAATCAACTGAGCCCTGTAGTACCAACATTGAACAAAGGTGACTAACAAAAGTTTTCTACTTCGAAACATTTGTAACTGAATATGAGATTGTCGTATGTAAATTCAGTGGGCTAATGCAAAAGCGAAAAAGCAGAAGTAAAACCATGAATGGGAAAATAAAACAGACCAGACCCTGTGCTACGAATTCGAAATCCATGGGCTTTTGTTTGCATTTTCATGCAGATTTCCGTTTTCAGTTGCTATTTTATGTTTTACCATGTGGCATTGAACCTTTTCTGTAATCAATAGCCCCGAACATGGGCTAGTCTCTTACTCTCTCGCTGCGTTATCCATGTCACTCAATTATGGCAACAATTGGTAAATCCACTTCATTCCCAATTCGCCAACCAAGTGACAAACCATGTCCGGAGCTGATCCTTCGGCTCCTGCCCTTCCCTTCCCTTCCTCTCACCTTGCCAAGTTCCGAGCTGAATTCAAAATGCAAATTCAAAATCAATCGTACCTCGGCCTCCGCCCCTCGCCAATCGATTTGCTCGATGTTCGGGGGATTCCTTGCTGATTTGCATAAATTTCCAGATTGCGCGCGTGCGCAGTCGATCGGCGGACCCGAATCTGCAACGAAACCCTCCTCCCCGCCGAAAGTGCAGGTCCATTTGCATAACACTAGCTGTACGAGCTGGTGATCCGGATGTCGAATTTCCCACCCGATCGCCCGCTCTGGCCTCGGGCTGATGTGCTAAAATTATGCAAATAGCTCTGCGTGCCAATATTTTACAGCAATAATTTATGCAAATTACAATCGGCAAAGGATTCGGTGCTCCTGCGCAGCGGATGTTACATGTCGCCTCCGTCGAATGGAAAATGTTTTAGGGGTTTGCTCACGTTCAGCATTTCTGCAAAGGTTTTTTATATGCAAATTTTTTTTTGCAATGGGTCTATGAAAATTTTGGCATTTTTAATTGTGTTTTTTTGCACGATTGTAATGCAGATTTTTTGCTCGATTGTAATTTTAATTTGGAAATTTGGGTTTTTATTTTTTGCATTTGAATGGATTTCATTCGATTATTTCGAGAACGGAAGGCAGCTGCTCCAGTTCCAGTTCCATTTCGCAACCGCGCCAATTCCGCGAAATCATTTCAGTTTTCAATTTTGCCGAAATTTGTACAGACAATTTGCATAGAGATGTTATAGAAAAAGGAACAAAGATGCGGATTCTGTATTTTGTACGGGCTAAGAGTTGATTATATTTATGGAAATAAGCAAATGCGAATGGGGACGCGAATATCTACTGTGAGAAATTCGTTAAGACATTTTTAATTAATATATCGCGATGGTATTTTTCTAACGGCTATTTCATTTAAAATTTCCTTTATGACATCCTTATATGTACAAACTTATATTACTTACTAAAAATATATATTTGTCGTCATTATCTTTGATAGAATTACAGATTTGTACATCTTGGAATACAAATTTAATATAACTAAAGAATTAATATTTGCAGAGTTAACAATAAAGAGTAATCCTCGAGTTTTAGTAATATTTTAGCAAATTTCGCTGCAAAATTGAAATAAATTCCTTTGCTGATCTGTACTCTTCTATCTTTTGCTATCCCTTTCTATCATCCATTGGGCAACGGAGATTCCTTCACAAATATCCGCTCCTCTCTCGCATTCTATGACATTTTTTACCTAAAAACTCTCTTTTCTAGATAAATTTACATGAACGCTGGCATTTTATTGGTCGAGAAAAAGCGAACGAAAAAACGGAAACCAGCCGAAAACAATACGAGTTTTCCCAGAGCATTTTCCGGCGAAGGGTCGCTAAAAAACTAGGGGTTGAATGTCGAGCCACCACCAACGGTCTTCTCAGTTTGTTCGTTTTTTAAGAGAGCCGAGAGCCAGCGAGATCGGTTTTTTAAGAGACGCGAGAGGGTTGCTGCCGAGACTTGGGTTTGCGCAATTTTTGCTATATTAGCTGGAGGTCGCGGAAGAGTTGAATCAGTTTGAGCCTTGCAGCCGAACTTTGAGGATCGCTGAGACGTCGTGCAAGAAAAGTCGATCGAAAACGAGATATTAATACTGTGTTCTGTGCTGTGACCCACCAAAAATCTAAAAGAAGAAATCTTGAAGAATTTTTACCTAAAATAAAAAATATATATCCTTGTGCTGTGCCGAAAATATCCAGAAAAGTGCACCGCAAAAATGTCGAATCAAATGGAGTTTATTATGCAACTCTACATGATGAACTTGATGAAGCAGCAGCAGCAACTGCAACAACAGCAGCAGCAACCGCTGGCTGGATACACATACACCCAGAACGAGGATATCTCGAGCAGCACTTGCCTGCAGCAGCAACACGAACAGCAGCAACAGCAACAGCAACATCAGCAATCGCAACTGCAACAGACACAGCAAGATCCTCTCAAGACAAGAACGCACAAACGCATTAGCTCGCAAAACACCAACTGTAGTAGTAGCCGTAGTTGTAGTCCCAATAGTAATTTGATTGCTTTTCAACCACAACAATATACAGGCGCTACGGCAGCAACACCACCCAACAACACACCTAACAACAACACACACAATCTGGTGGGCCAAATGTTGCTCAACAGCCTGCCACCGCTGACGCAGTACATGTTGCAGCAACAGCAACAGCAGCAGCAGCAGCAGCAGCAGCAACATTTGCTGACCACCTCCAACCTCCTACTAACACCCTCCCACACCCCCAGTTCCCTGGGAAAGCTGGATCCGCCGCAACATCAGTTGCTGCTGGGCCAACTAGCCGGCTGCGAACAGTTTACCACAAATAATTTTCTGCAATCCTCCACAGTGACATCCACGCCAATCGAGAAGGCAGCCACACCAGCGACCTCAGCAGGAGCAACTGCCGGCAACCTTTCGGCGGTCACAATCAAATTTGAGCAGGACTCCGCCGACGACGAGGACGATGACAAGCCGCTGTCCAGCCTCAACAGCTGCAGTTCCTCGGGCCACACCAACGCCAGTTCCGAGAAGCTGCTCCTGTCGGGCGTCCATCCGCTGGAGTCAACCACCGACAGCCTTGACTCACCCAGCATGGTAAGTGATCCTTAAAAATCGGGGGTTTACTTGGATATTTCCAATTGCAACTGATTCTTAAAACTTAAAAGTTACTTTTTAAAATTCATGGTTACTAAATATTAAAATAAATATTTAAGAGGGAGAGTTAGTCAACCAGCTTAATTATCATTTAAATTAGAATTAGAAAATGACCAGTTTAGAAAGCTTAAAGTTTGTTCCCTATTTTGCTTTGTTTTTAATTTGTTTTGGGAATATCCCACGCTCTGTTGCTGTAATTTGAGAGATATACATACATGAAACAATTCGTGATTTGAAAACTTCAAGTGTGAGGGTAAACAGAAAGATCGCGATTCCAAGAACAACAAACAGCTGTGTCGGCAACGCGTGGGTTCCCCAGCTGTGGGCACCAGGCAGTCTGAGATTGGCCTCACAATTCTATCCAAGAGTATGCTATAAAGTTCTCCCTCCCTTTTCCCTATTTTTGCAGTACACGCCCGTCAAGCAGCCGGCGGACTCATCGTACAACATCACGCCCGTCGAAAGCGAACTGACCCCCAACACTCCCCTCCAACAGACCCAAACCATCTCCCTACTGACCCCCCCTTCCAGTGAGCAGAGCAAGAGCCTGGTCTGCCTCTCGGCGGCCAGCGGCTTGGATGCACTCCTCCAGAACGAGGAGGTTCTGAAGAACCTGCGCAAGGTCTCCTCCTACCTGGAGTGCGAGAACAGCCTGTGCCGGCAGGAGAACCTGCGGGAGCACTTCCACTGCCACGAGGAGCCCTGCCAGGGCAAGATCCTGAGCAAGAAGGACGACATCATCCGGCACCTCAAGTGGCACAAGAAGCGCAAGGAGAGCCTCAAGCTGGGCTTTGCCCGCTTCTCATCGGCGGACGACTGTGCTCCGGCCTACGGAGAGGGCTGCGCCTACAACTGGAAGCAAACCCACTACCACTGCGTCTACGAGCACTGCCCGAAGGTGTATGTGAGCACCAGCGACGTCCAGATGCACGCCAACTTCCACCGCAAGGACTCCGAGATCGTGAACGAGGGCTTCCGCCGCTTCCGAGCTCACGAGAACTGCCGCATCGAGGATTGCCCCTTCTTTGGCAAGAAGATCTCGCACTACCACTGCTGTCGCGAGGGCTGCAATCACACCTTCAAGAACAAGGCTGACATGGGTAAGTCCACTATGAATGCTAAGATAAAGTCAGTCGATATAGTAAAGAGAGAAAGTCAAGGATTCCCCTTAAAGGTTTCTGTGGAACTCTCACTTTGTATTAATTATTTTCAATTACAACAAAACTTTAAATGAGAATATTTATGCCTATATATGTATATATATTATTTCTTTTCTCTAAATAAATCATAATATTTCCTTCCCTAGACAAACACAAGACCTATCACCTGAAGGACCACCAGCTGAAGATGGATGGCTTCAAGAAGATCCTGAAGACCGAGACGTGTCCCTTCGAGGCCTGCAAGTTTTCCACCGTCTGCAATCACATCCACTGCGTCCGCGAGGGCTGCGACTACATCCTGCACTCCAGCAGCCAGATGATCAGCCACAAGAGGAAGCACGACCGTCAGGACGGCGAGCAGGCCTACCAGCAGTTCAAGGTCAAGCAGGATGTGGAGGAGTCCTCGCTGGATGCCACCCCCCAGCAGCAGTCCATTGGCGTTAGCCAACCCCAAGTCAGCAACTCCGCTTGTGGCAGCAACGCCTCCACTCCGCTTTCCTCCCTCTCCGCCGAGCATTTTCTGGCTCGCAAACGCGGAAGGCCACCCAAGAAAATTGTAAGTATAGATTTTTAAATTCCAAGTTAAATATGCATATATATTTATCCTTTCCAATTGCAGCAACTGCCCGCCGATGTTCAGCAGTCGGATGCGAAGCGTCTCAAGTTGGAGGATGATACCACCAGTCCCGCCCTGTTCCTGCCTCAGTCCCAGCCAACGGCCCCTGTCCATCCGCTGACCAATGGTCTATTTGCCGGTCTGCTTCCCGCTGCCTCTGCTCCTGGAGTGGACCCCACGGCCCCGAACTTCCAGCTCACCCACCTGATGGCCATGTTCCAGCTGCAGAATCCGCTCTTCTACCAGAACCTCTATCCCGGAATGACCCAGAACCCTTCTATGCTCGGGAATCTGGCAGCTCTCAGCGCCGCTTCAGCGGCAGCGGCGGCGGCAGCGGCGGCAAATGGAGTTGGAGTCCAGCAGCCCAAGGCGGAGTTTAGCTTTAAGACAGAGTTTAAGGAGTAGAAAGGATGCATGTCCTTAGGGTAGTTTGTAACTAGTTAGTTGAACCGACGGACTGTAGACCTTAATGTACATACACGCTTAAAGCAGGTTGGTTGGGTTGGGTTTGAATGCAGGACCAGGACATGCCATCCTCTCCTCCACAAAAACCAACTCAGCCACACTTTGAGGAGCTACAAGTCTCTGCTCAAAGTGTAGCTGAATTGGCTTTTGGAATACGTTTTTCCCTAGCATAAATTTTTCAGTGCCACATTAATTTTTAAAATTTTTCAGCCATTTTTAATAAAAGAGAAGAAATTCTTGAATTTTAGTTTGACTAAAACTGTGATGTTTTCATTAGACTAGCTTTTTTTTAATCGATAGTAAAAAATACAGTATATGCCGGACCTAGGAGACTTGGATTGTCAATAACATAGCATATAAGCATTAACTTCTGTGTGATATACTAATAAAATAGGGATAATTGTTTTCGCTTTATAAGTTAAAAGAATGGTATTGTAATAAATAACTAGAAATTGTAGCAAATGCAGCTTTTTTGAATTTAGAAAATAACCTTACCTGAATAAATTATAAATATTACCATTTAACATTGATTTCTCGGCGCCTTATTGGGGGTACATTGAAAAAAAAAGACTGGAATTTTAAATACTTACCAAAATAAAAAAAAGATCAAGAATTTCCAAATCATTTTTGATTAAATAATTTTTGACTTTATTACTGTTTTCATGTAATTGTTGTTGATTTTACTCATAGTCTAACACAAATCAGCTACACAAACTCCGGACGCCTGATAAAGGCCATCCAGCTAAGCAATACATACATAAGTACTTAACACAGAAGCAAATATTATTCCCTTTGCTTGTATTATTCATATTTCATAATCGTATATATATGTAAACAATCAATACAATCCAAGTACCATAATCATAATGAAAGAGATTTCAGAAAGTTGTATCCTACTCAAGAACAATGTACAAGCAAGTATCATCGGTATTGTTTTATACATAAGGTTTCTGACTTTAGTTTACATTGCAAAGTAAAACCCTGGGAGAAATGTACAAATATAAGTAAATTAAGAATAACATTAAGAACTAATGGTCTAGAACTAAAGAAACATGAAAATCAACAAGTAAGCTACTAAGTAAATTCGTAAATTATTAAGTCAATAGAAAGGGGAAAACTAAAACAGACTACAGACTCATTAATGCTTCTTTTGATTTTGTTGTTTTTTCGGCGGTTGCCTAAGTTTATAAGCTTCGATTTTGATGCGGTAGCCAAATTTATAAAACCTTGAAAAAGCATTATCCAATTTATTCCTATAAGCATGTATACTTGTCTAATATTTGGGGCATCAGTTTATAACGATTGCATAACTTTCGGAGCAATATCTATGGCAACATTTTGTGCGCACGTCGACACATACACACAATTTGAAAACGAAGTAGTTGAAGTTTATATCTTATAGGTTGGGTTAATCGTATCTAAGCCGCAACAGAAGAGGTTATGAGTAGCGTTGGGTTACTAAGCTGCCCGATCTGCCTTCGGGCCTAATCGCGATAAAATCCGCGCAGCAGTTTCCCGATGAATCAGAACCGTTAGCTGCGACCGGTCGTCGCCGTGGCCGCGGGCGGTGCCAGCTCCACGGGCACAGGAGCCACTCGCACCGCGGACTCCGTGCTGGACTGGTGCTGAACTCCACCCAGCGGAATAGCTCGCATGTGGTGCACCGGACGTATGGACTTCAGCTGTGTGGTGCCCTTGAAGCGCACATTTACATCGCCTCCGACCATGCTGAGCGGATGCATGGCCTGCGGCTCCTCGACATCCTCTCGTGCAATAACAGCCATCGTCGTTGCTGGCGGCACTTCCTCCATGTGTTGAGGAGACGGAGCTGTGGTGATGGCCACTCCGTAACTCTGGCGCTGGGCCAGCGGAGAGAGAGCCGGTGGTGTGGTGCGGTAGCCCATACGACTGAATATGCTTCCTCCGCTGCTGTTACTGGCCGTGCTGGGCGGACTGAGGGGCGTGCCAACGCCAGAATCCACCTCCAACGGGCTTTTGATATTTGCCACAAACTTGTCCACATGTTCCGGCAGCTTAAGCTCGTCCAGCTTTACTTGCATGACGGTCCGGGCGCTGGCATTGTCTAATAGACGATTGGGTCGCGACGGTGGTGTCGGGGACACCGACTCGCTGGCATTGGTGGATTGCCCGTTGAGGCGATGCTGTTGCTGCTGCTGGCGCAATTGCTCAAAAAAAGGTGTCTTCTCCTTCTTCTGCTTTTGTGGCGAACCAAGTTCGTCTCTTTCGGTCAGCTCTTCGAGCACCTTGAGTGGAAACCCCAAGTGACTGTTGACGGAAATGGACTTGCCGATTTTGCGCTCGGTGAAGATGGGTTTGCGACGCTGGCGTTCTAGGTCATCCAGCTGCTGGAGCATGCGACGCACCTCGTTTGGCAGCTCCAGATCGGGGTTGTGTTCCACCAGTTGGCCGACGTACCGACCGAGTGTCTGGATGGTCAGCTCTAGAGACTGAACTTGCGATTGCAGCGTGGTAATCTGAGCCTGCTGGGAGGAACGTGTGGTCTCCAGCTGAGCAATCGACGATTGGGCAAACTGCGAAATAAAAGATCCCAATATTGTTAAAAATAACAATTTTTTTTTGTTAAATAGCTTGTGTTTTAACTTTATTACTTACCTGCAATTGTTGCTCCAGATGCTGGTTCTGCGTCTTCTCCCTGTTCAGCATTTCCAGGTGATGATTGGTGGTGGTAATCTCCTCTTGCAGCACGTTGTACTCCACATTATACTCGGCCAGCTGCTTGCCTATGTCCATGCTGAAGACCAGCTTCATAATCTGCTCCATGCAGTTGGGCTCTATCTTGGGCACCACCGTCTTCAAATAGTCCATAATCTCTTCGAAGTTGTCTTTGGCCAGAAGTTGCTGCTTGTGTACGGACAGCAAAGCAATGGCAAACTTGAAGATTACATCGGAGGATTCCAGGAAGAGCAGATCAAAAACACGGGCCACGAATCCCAGCGGAAACTGGGAGCTGAAGACAGTGAGAATCCAGGGAGCGGCATACAGAGTGGGCGAAACGTCATTTTGATCGAGCCACACATACAGATCCGGCAAGTGATCCTTCACCAATCGGGAGAGCTGGTACAGCTGCAGCTGAAACTTTTTCATGTCGGGCAGGTATTTTGTGCGCATATTACGGCGGAACATCAAGTGTTTCAGAAGCTGAAACGCATTGGACTCATCGCACTGGAAAAAATCAGAAATTAAGGAATTATCCTTACAGAATTCGGTCTAAGAAAACCCACATGCAGGAGTAATACGCCGCAGATGAAACCCAGACCCTGGCAGTATCCCAACTCGGGATCGAGTATGGAGTATGCCTTCAGCAGGTTAAACAGCGACAGCTGTCCGAGTCCTAGAGGATCCTTGTAGAACTGATGATTGGGAAACGTTCTGCCCAGATCGATGAAGATCGCATGCTGATGTTCGGTGAGGTGCTTCAGCAAGGTGTGATACGGCGTATTGAAGTTGGGAAATCGCTTTGTGTCGACCGGAGCCGTGTTCATGGAATGCTGCTCGGCCAGAAAGGTCCACACATCGCCGCGCTTTGATCGTGGTACTCCAGTGCGGATGGCGTGACCCAAAACCTTGGGATCCTTTTTGTTGCCAATCTGCGTGGAGTTGCGCTCGATAATCTGCTCCCAGCGCTCGATTAGCTGCTTGTCGCAGGGCACAATCTCCTCGTAGTCCAACTTAATGCGCTTCAGCTCGTTTTCGTTCTGCCGTGCCTGCAACATGGCGTTCTCCGTCTCCATGCGGTTCAGCATTATGGTCTGCCGGATGGCAGTACGCCACAGTTCCCTCAGCTCCGCCGCATCCCGCTTGCCACGTTTCACAGCTGTTATACGAAATGAATTTTATGATTAAAAGTCACAGATATGGGATATGCTATGGGAATTACTTACGTTTGCGCATTGGCGATAAAAACTCGGTGGGCACCTCGCTGTCCAGACCCTTGGAAGGCGTCACAACACTATTAAGTATTGCCTGGCGCCAGGAGCCCTGGTGGGTTTCTGCCTCTTTGGGACTATTGCCAACCTTGATGAATCTATTTGGAGTAAGATGAAAACAGTATTATTGGTAACGCCCCTGCTAGGACATACATTTCTCTACTTACATATCCATCATGGGGCTCTTTAGTTGTTCAGCTGTGGGCTTGCTGCTGGGACTGGCTCCCACCGTATTTGATCGCGAGCGAAAGCCCTCGGGAGGTGACTGTGTGCCCAGGGGCTCGGCGGATCCCTCCCTGATATCCCTTAAGTTGTGCGGCGGAACGGCAATATCATCTTTGGAGGGCTTGCGTTTGAGGAGATTGTCAAACGAGTTGGTAAGCGAGCGCTTGGCCTTCATGAAGATAGTGCTGCCACCGAGATACTGGTTAAGGAACTCCGACCTGTTCTCGGCGGTGTCGTGAACATGCCTCTGCTGCCTGGACTCGCAGTGTGCCCTTAGCAACATCATGAGGAACTGGTTTTGCTCGGCCACCGGTGAGTTGGTCTTCTCTGAGCCGCAAAACTTGGCCCACACGATCTCCTGCTCGTCGTCACTAAGGGTTTCGATACGACGCAGGATCAGCGCCTGGGTCTTCTTTTCGGAGAGTCCCTCGACATCCGTGCAGAGTTTGTGGTACCAAAGCATCGGGCAGTGCTCGCAGCTAAAGATTTGGGTCTCCTGTTTCTTCTTTTGCTCCGCGCAGGTGTCAAAAGCCTGAGCAATGGCGGCCACTATGTCATCGCAAACGTGCTCCGACTGGCACTTGAACACGTAGCCAATGTAGCCGTCGTTGTTCAGCTCCCGGCAAATGATGCCAAAGTGGTCCAGCGACTTCTGACCATGGACACAGCTGGCCACGTCCTTGAAGTCCTTGTAGAGAAGCACCTGCTTGCGATCTGGAGAGATGAGGCGGAGATCGCATCGTCCCACCAGAAACACCATCGTCCTGTTCTGTTCCACAAATGGTGGAATGCAGCCCTGCGATGCGGAGCGATCCCTCAGTTTGGGTATGCTGAAAATGGAGGAGTTAGTGTCTGAATAGAAACAGATTTCGGTGCTACAAACTATAGGTGCTTTGGCTAGTGTCATGCGACTATAAAAAGGGGAAGCGATGGGTGCTACTAGGCAAGCGAAACAAACGAAAAGGGGATACACTTTTAAAGGATCGAAAGTAGGGCTATTTTGGCATTATCTTCCTTGAGGATCTTTTAAACTATTAGCTTTAGATAAAGTAACAAATTATGATTTAGTACACAAGGCTTTTAGTCGTGCAGTTTTGTTGTAATATTTCAGAATCATTAATTAATTGTTAGTACTAGTAATACGTTTTTAGACAGATTTAAAAGATAATGCTTGTTTATTTGATTAAGGGGTTGAAAAGGCTGTTGCGAAAAAAAGCTCTATTCTTTGTGGAATAAAATGTCAATTTATTTACAATTTAAGTCCATTTCGAGGGACTAAAATCAGTCACTAACAAAAATAGTGCTTTATCGAGGGAACAAAGTTGCTTATCGGCTCTAAAAAATTCAAGATTAAAAAAAATAATAAATCCTAAGTTTAGGAAAAAGAAACTAAACCAATCGGACTTAAAGTTTTCTACAAATAAAAACAAATAAAAGTTCTAGCGCGTATTAGAGTTTATAATTCCTTAATTAATAAACAAATAATAAAATAACATTGCTAATAAAAAAAATGTGTTAAACTTGTACAAAAATATGATTTAGGCATTAATAATGTAACTTAAATCAGGATCAGGATCTCAAGGAATATTAAAAGCCAGGGCAAATGCTGTGCACAAAAACGAGGAAACTAAAACAAACTAATCATGCGACGGAATTGCTGGCCTTATGTTCTTACTTCTCCATCGCATAATTGGGATGCAGCTGACTGGGGCCCGCAGAAGCGGAAATGGCACCCCCATTTCCGTTCCCAATCCCAGAGTCCACGCCCTGCTCCCTAGGCGGCGTGGGCTGCTTGTTTACAATGACATTGGGAGCATCCAGTTGGCTATTGGTTGCTGAGGGCTCAGAACCGTCAGAGCTTTGAGGTTTTCGGCAAGATGGAGAAGTTGTTGGTCGAAATGTCAGGGGAAAAGGTACTCGAATGACTGGATACTTACTGCTCCTTGTGGCCCAGTTCGATTTGGCTCTGACCTCGTAACAGAGTCCTCTTCTCGGGCGATTTGTTTTCCTTGTTCTCCTCCAGGGGTCTTGGTGCAGCTCCTTCCTCGGCGCCCGTCAGCTGCAGCTGTACCAGGGGTTTGGCCTCTGCATCTGGCTCCCCTTCCTTCCGCTGACTGTGCTCCTGTTCTTCTTCATCCTCCTCCTTGAGCTCGTGACTCTTGAGGGAACTGCTGGCCTTCGCCTCAATACCCACACCACCCTCACTGCTGAGGGACATCTTTCGATTCTGGAGGAGCCTCAGGCGCTGGGCATCGTACGCCTTGAACTTGGGCAGGGCGTCGTCGATGAAGGTGTTGGGCACCCGCTTCTGGGAGACACGAATCTTGCCCACGTACATCACCTCAAAGAAGTGCGTGTGATTCGGCGAGATGTCCGCCAGCAGGGAGAGATTGCTCTGGGCCGATGTGGACGTGGGAATGTTCACCGTGCCCGAGGAGCTGCTCAAGCCATGGGTGTACGACTTGGAGGCCTTCATCTTGGAACTGACGGGATTGGGGCTCGTGTCATGCTGGGCACTGCGCATCGCCTCGCTCATCTTCAGATTCGTGGCGGGAGTGGCATGGATTCCATTCAGAGCTCCGTTGGACGAGCCGTGGCTGCCACCTCCGCCGCCGATCAGCGTCTGTGGAATGCTGCCCACGGAACCTCCGAGCGTGTGGGCCGGATCCCGCATCTGGTGCATCAGCTCGGCCATCTATAAAAGATTCGCATAAAAAAAAACACGGGTTAGGCACTAATTTTTTGTATGTCTGGGATTTGAGGTTTGAGAAGAGAGTTAGCAACGTGCAGTCAGTACAAGAGCAAAAGTCATGTCCTCTCAATTTGATGGATGACTTGGTGTCCTTCGCTTTCATTCCACTTCCCATCTTACCCATATTTCTCCCCGCCATGAGTTTTACTGCCCCTGAGTTTATGACAATTTTTGTGGTGCCACTTAAGGGGTTCTGGGAGATGCTGTGAAAGTTCGGAGCAAAGTTTGCTGGACATCCCTGTCATAATTTCAGCTGTGACCACTTCGTGACTGGGATAATGCAGCTTGACTGCGGTAGGGTTATATTCTTTTTGATAGTATTTTGAAAAAGGGAGGAAATATTTGGTTTATTACAAAACCCATCAATTTCCAGCCCTTTCGGAGAGATCAAGACATTCCTACTTGATGTGCAGACGAATTTTTTTTATGTTTTGTAGCCTAAACAAACCAAGTACATTTGTTTATGAAATATTAATAAAATAATTTATGCAATATTATTATGTTTATACCCGTTACTCGTAGAGTAAAATATCCAATTTTTATATATCCATCTCCTTCGCTCTCCCTTTAGCTGAGTAACGGGTATCTGATAGTCGGGGCACACGACTATAGCACGCGTGTGGCTGTTTCATTTTTTGCTCATAACTTTTTAATGGATTGTCCGATTCTAAAAATTTCTTCTACAATTCGATAGTTATTAATAAGCACATCAAAGTGGCATGTACACTTTTACAAAATCTGTAAAGATGTCGGCGCCAGGTTATTTTTAAAAGTCCTTTAAGGCGATTGGGGGGTAAAGGGGGCGTGGTCAGTCATTATGCGCAACTTTGAAAACTGGATCAGTAAACCAAAAGATAGAAATTCATTTCAAAATCGAATATTTTAGCTCTCCCACTTGATTTATGGATCATTTGCGAAAAGTATCCAGATATGTGTATGTCAAACCGATGAGGCAGGCAGCCGCAAACCGAGATAAAACTGGGAAACTTTGTGACTCACAGTGATCATGTTCAACGGTCATGCCGACGCAATGTCTGCCCGAAAGCTTCGGCATCGGTGGATGCATCAGCTGCTCCCGGCGTGATGATGATGCACTGCCGAGAGACTTGCGGCTCTCTCGGCGGCGTTCCTTGAACGAGAGATCGGGCTGTCCGTCCGTCGTCCCATTTTTGCATTGAAAAGCTGCCAGAAATGATTTTGGCGGGTGCCAGCAAGTTAAAAGTCCAATGTCATCCTACTCCCAGTGGATGCAGCTGTCCGTCAGATGCGTTGCTTGTACACAAAATATCTCGAAGATACATTAGTGTGGACCACAACTAATTGTCATTTATCAGCAATTTTAAGGCACAAATTCGGACACACAAACCAATGAAAAAGTTATCTTCCTAAATTGATTTAAATTTTCATTCTTATTTTGGGACGGTCCCCTCCTCTTCTTCTTCGTCGTGATCAGTCGTTTGCCGAGTGATCGTGACGACATCTTCAGAACAAGTTGACCAATAGGTTGAATATATATTTTTGCTACAGCTGCGGTCATAATAATAACACTAATATATCTGGTTATATCGAAGACAAATCGGTTTAAGTATTAAGTAACAATCAAAATTATTGGAATTAATTGGAATTAATTAATACTAAAAGTTTATGCTTTGAGATGTTTAATCTTTTTAATATTTTCCTTCAACGTTTTTTCAAATTTGAAGCAATGATGTATGAATTATTTTGCATTGTAAAGCAATACAACTTCATAGGATTAACTAGTCCAGCCTGCGTGTTCAGCTTAATAGATATTTTTTTGTAAATACATATGTTTCTTTGAATTGAACCGCAACTGTATATATTGCTTTGGATTTGTGCGGCACGCGTGTTTTTCAAACCGTCTGACAATATATGCATGGGTGTATCTCTTTTTTAATATTATTGTTTACGCAAAACAAAAAAATCAAGCATCGCACATAAATAATGAAAAACTGTTCGCAGGAATTCAATTCAACGTCACGTTCGCCTCGCGTTTCACTTGATGACTTTGTCTTTTTCCTCCCTTTTTACGTGTTTGCACTTTTGCCGTTGTTGCATTACTTTTTAATAACAATGTGCATATATAATACCGAATTGACGGGTTTAATCTGCCCGAGACTGAACGCAATAACCTTGACAAGCCGCAGTGACGACAAAGTCAAATTACAAGCGATTTGCACGCGTTTATAATCGCCAGCGATTTTATGGGTATTTTTATGTCCCTCAACTGTTTTGCATTTGAAAAGCTTTAAAAACATTTTTCAAAAAGGGTTTAACTCGTCATGGAAACTGAAAGCAGTAAAACAGTAAGTGCCCCATAACGTTTTTGCACAACCCTAAGAATATAATTATTTCTAAAATAAACTCATTTATTGAAGGTCACTTTTCTGATTTTCTCTATTTATTTATTTAACTGTAACCCTAGTGTAAAACTTAAAAATTAAAATGCTTAAAACGGAGCTTTGTGGTAAATATGGCATTACCTTCAGAGGGGTTTACGCTTCTAGAAATGCATGTTAATAAATTGGTCATTCAACCTTTCGAAAGTCACTTAACTTGGGATCCTACTTTTTGTCATATATCAAATATTTCCGGGAATACCGGGCTTGCAAATTTTGTCACATGTCTGAACTGCAATATTTAATGTTTCATGTCAGCGTTTTTATGTCATCTTTTTGCCCACAGTCGTCGCTGTTTGCTGTTATCGCCACTCGTTAGCTGTTTTATGACTTTTTATGCAGTTTGAAATTGCAATGTGCGGTGTCAGTGCGCCTTGTGAATAGTAAAGACCTGGACTGGCATCAAAAGCCCCAGCCACTGCGCCCTGTGGCAGGGTTTGTTGAACCCAGTCCCGGCAAAGGACGGATCAATTGAACCCACAATCGGCATGGCCATTCCATTACATCAATCGAACTTGTTTACATTCGATTTAGAGACGCTTTAAGGTCAAGACTGCAACGCATTTCCCTGCCAATTGGTGACGCTGCCGGGTTCGATCCGGTTGGGTTTGTGGACCTTCGTTCCGGCCCATTTGAGCACACAGCGCTGTTTATTGTAGTGTTTATCATCTACTAACCAAGCCCCGAAAGCGTTGATTATCCTGCGATAATTCGAATTTCGAATTGTGACTCAAATATCATTTGCCCATTGGAAAACGACGTTCGATAGCAATAAAATGCATTTAGAAGTTGGCGAAAAGCTTGGCGGTAATAACGCCTAATGACATACTTTAGCATGTAGCTTAAATTACTACTTAATTCCTTTTCTAAACAAAGCTCAAAGGTGATCGGAAATATTATATTGCCCGGCAATTTGTGACCGGTTTCTGAAAGCCTCTAATTCAATTGAAATTTAATGATATTTGTAATCTTTTTTTTTTACCCTTGAAAAGAGTATTATACGTTTTAAAATAAGTCTGTAACAGTATTCTTAAAATCTGTGGATATAAAACAACCTTTAGACTTCTCAATGCATAACAATATTAATTTTTTTAAATGACAAATAAATGAAAAATTTATAATAAGCCAAACAAAGTCGACTTTTAAAAGGTTAAATATTCACATTTAATACTTTATCGTTGAATTTTATATCCATTTTACTGTAACTTTTTTAACCGGTTCAGCCACTTGACACATAATTATATTTTTTATACTTTTCGCCCGAAACTTTTTACCCCTTATTTTTTTCAGCTCTTGAAACGGCTTTTGTGCAACTTTTGAAGCCCATCAAAAGTGAACAATCGACTCAGCTAAAAAGTTAAAGCCACAAAAAGTGTTTTTCCCAATTGCAACGCTCTCTTGGACACCGGGGCCAATAAAGTCGCCATGGCCATGGTCAAGTGCCACATAAAGGACGAATTCGAGAAACTTTTTCTGGCGCCTACGGGCGAAAGTGGGTTCCTGACCGCCCTTTCTCAGCCTTTTGGCACGCGCGCGGAATTTAATTTAACACAAAATTGAAGACGAAGGAGGAGCCACAAAAATAAAACACTTTATATGTTAATCCGCAAAATAGAATATCCGAGTCATTTACATGGGAATTGTCTCTGGCCTTTTAAATTTCAATAAAAGTCCAACTTGAGAGGTAAAAAGAAAGAAATGGCACAACGAATTCATTATTGACGAGATGGCAAGACTATTTCAAGGGTAAATCAATTAGTGTTGAGTGGAAGTCAGGGCTGTACTGTGAAATACTGGGGGAGTCGACTTTTAACTTGGCCTAAACGCTGCAATTAGTTGGGAAACAAAAGAACAAAGCAATCGCAGCAGTGCATGCATAACAAACCATTACATAAGACGACAAACAAAAGGCAAGCAGCAAGTAAATAGAGACAAATTACACAAGCTCAGGCGCAGGCATTAAATTGAAATCAATTCAGCGGGTTGGTTAGTGGTTCGATACTGGATAGGGAATACTGGATACTGGATACTGGATACTGTATCCAAATCTCTACATACGGCCCGACTCTTGTTGAGCACCGAGGCATCGCTGACGGAGGTGGTCAGGATGGTGTCCCGATGAAACGGCACCGTGAACATCTCGAGATACTTTCTTATCCGCCGGGCGAGCTCGTTCTGGGTATGGTCTTTCAGTTATCACAACTTACGTTCACAACTTTTTCACAGCTGCAGCTTGTATCACAAAATTCTATTTTGAGCCTTGTACTTTGAGTGTTTCAACGACTATCACAAGTTTTCCATGGTTGTTTTCTTTTTATCACAAGATAGCTTGTTCAAAATATTCACACCGTGCTGAGCCTGCATCACAGAAGACCATTAGTTATTAACCTTTTTATTTGGATTAATAGGTAGTAGGGTCTAATAAGACTGTATTGGGTTATTTTCACGTTATGATTTTATTAAACACTTATTAACATCGAGTTTAATTATAGGTTTCAAATCAATCAATCACTGCAATTCATTGTTGATCTATTTATTGCACCCACATCATTTCGGTATTGCAGCTTTTTCAAATATTTATACCTATATATTCCGATTTCTGTTTGACGCCCGAGAGATCACGTAGAGCACCAACTTTTTACGACCGTTCACGAGGCTCGTTTAGTGTGAAATGACCATCAGAACATCAGAACCCGGCAACAAATGCGAATAGAGCGTGTTCCGAGGGCCAGCCAATTCTCGCTCCTAACGAAAGTATTTTCGAATTTCGAACGAGCTACGGCAATCAGCTGTTAGAGAAAAAAGTATATAGTATCTACCGATACAGAAAGGGTCAAAGTACTTTCTGCTGCGCTTGGCTGGCCGATAAATCATTATAATTAAACAGATTCCCAAAGCTGCACTTGTCTCTATAGCCAATTGGCCAGGGAATTGCACTAGCACCGATAATAAGACAATGTCGTTGTGTATTTATAACTAACTGTCTACATAACGACGTGTATATATGGTCATTTGTTTATCCATCCATCTTTATCTTGCGTCCCTGCTAATTGTCGCGTTAATTGACTTTGGCCTGACTTGATTTCGAGTTGTTTGCAATGGCACTTTGCAACTACACGATATTTGGGACAATGAGAGCCTATTGATTTCTTTCGCTTTTTTGATTGGAAAATTTCGTAGATCACTTTATGTAAGAGTCAACAGATACGAGGAGTATTTTCAAAACAGACCCAGTTCGTAAATACCCAAAAGAACCTCAATTGTTTTGCTTTGCGGGTCCAAGACTTTTCAATTATTCAAACAAAAGTTGGATAAAACGAAGAAAAGAATGGCAAAGACGGACAAAAATAAGCAGAATTCTATATGATTTACACATGTGTGTATTTATATTGTTTTGCTTTTCGATTTGGCTGGCGCGTTTTAGTAACTGATTTATTTTTGTTTTCGAAACGCTCTGTTTTTTATTTGCTAATCACTTTTTATTTTCGCGCACGATAAACAAGTTTTTTTTTGCCCATTTTTATTAATTTGTTGTTGATTTGGTTATTGTCATCGTTGCTAGACGGCTCATACCCGTTTAATTATTTACTTATTGTGGGGCTCTTCACTTTCTGCTGGTTTTATATTATACGATTTTTGTGGGTAACTCTCGCCGCCTTCAAGCGAAGCGCGCACGCGATTCAATTGCCGCCAGACAACTGACGACAAGCGGATCCAATTTGAGTAGTGCGACTGGGAACTTGCTATATAGCGACCTGCGCATGCGAAAACGAAGACGATATACGCGGGTGCTACGCTACTGAGAGCCAAAAGAGAGACACGGAGAGTGGGAAATTCGGGGCATGCAGTCCACGCTGCGAATACTTCATGTGGTAAATAAGATCATAAATTACAAACGTGCATTGGGCAACCGACCATGGTAAATACAACATATGTCACGGGGATTTCAATGGGGAAATGACAATAGCTTAGCCAAAATCGATGCTCAATCGGCCGAAGTCATAAAGCAGATATATGTAGTACTCAAAGAAAAATGTATAATGCAAATGGAACATTCTTTCTCATGGTTGAAGGGAATTTCTATTCCAAAATAATATATATATATATATATGTATTTTAGGTAAACCTCCTTTACCAGTGTTAAATTTTTATTAAAAAGCCTTAAATCAATTCCTAACTATCTAAGAATATCTTCACAACATTACGTGGTTATACCCATTACTCGTAGGGTACTCGTCGGAAAGTATGTAAAGGGTAGAAAGAAGCGTTTCCAAGCCTATAAAGTATATTTATAATTGAACAAAATCCTTAGCCGAGTCGATCTCGGGAATTATAAAAGCTAGAAAGTTGGGATTAACCTTGCATATTCTTGGATTCCTGCGCAGCGCAAGTTTGTTTCATTAAGGTGCCACGCCCCCTCTAACGCCCACAATCGACATAAACAACTTTTAAATGTCTCTGGTGCCCACATCTTTACAGACTAAAAAAAAAAAAAATGTAATATTTTTGTGTTTATTTATACCTATCGAAATGTAAAAGAAATTTTTCATATCGGACCATTCATTAAAAAGTTATGAGCAAATAATGGATTTCAAGCAGTGCAAGCAGCCGCTTTACTACATGCATATCTTCCTCGAAATACTCGACTATAGCGTTCTCCCTTGCTTTTTGAAATCGATATGCAAAATACGAAACCCTAGCCACTATATCTCACCCTCCGCTAACAAACTAAAACCTGACTATAAAATCAATTTGGCACAAGCACAAAGAACCGAACCAACAACGGCACAAAACTAAGTGAAGAGAAGAGGACCGACTCCAATCTAATCATGGTATAAAAAGCTTCTTCCTTCCCCAATGTGCGACAAATTGAATTTGTTCACCGGGCAGGCTTGCTAAGTTCCTTGTTCCCGAACGGAAGGAGGCAATATTTTGCATGCGATTCGAGGAAATAAAAGCAAAAGCCAATTATCTGCCGGAGAGAGCGGCTTTCGAGGAAGGCAAAGTGCCCGCCTTTCGTTCAATATCGGTTTGCAAAAAGTTATCTAGTGCACAAGAATATTGGAAAATGGGATAGGTACTTTAGCGGTACATTTTTGAGGCCTTTCATAGCATTATGTGGACACTCCAAGCCAAATCGTTGGCTCTTCATCAGCCTGACGATAGCATCTTCAAAGGATGCGAAATTGTCGACAGTTTGAAAGGTTGCCAGCACACTCGATTAGTTTCTTGTTGGACCAACCGAGTTGTTCAAGCGGCGATGCAGAAGAACATGTTGATGGCCAGGTCCAAAAACTGGCACTGACATTCGCCTTGAATGCCCATTTAGGATCTCACATCTCCCACGGCCAACCCGTCCACTTCGTGCACATCCTGTGGGAGGGAAGACAATAAACCCGGTGTTTAAACAGCCGAATGGCAGCTCTGCGCCATGCGTCATTTAGCAAAGGACCCGGCACGGATCCACCTGCTAATGATGCACAAGGACATTTCACAGGTGGAGCGGACAAGGGCTTTAAATATTTACGAGCTTATGATGTTGTTTAAGTGCCGCCGAGGACCACAGACTGCTAACGCCCCCGAAAGTATGCCACGCTCAGCCGACTCCTCGCAATTAGCTTTATTTTTGCAGCATTTGCGTAATGGGTTCCACTTTTTTTGTTCATCGCTTTGAAAATAGAAAGGATGGCGAAGGGAAAGTGCGTTTATCTCGGCGCCTAATGGCTTCAATTAGTGGCTCAATCGCCGGAACGTATTCACTAGGTTGACCACAGGCGGGCTATTATGTTGGGGCTATGTATTCTGTGTTCGCTTCGCTTAACGTGGTGCAGTACCTAATTAGAGATAGCGGTAGTGATTCAAATTCATGCATTTCAAGAGGAAAGTTCGACAATATAATCGTCTTGAATGTATCGAAGATATAACAGTTCAGCTTCTTAAAGTCAGTCATCCCGATCCTTGAAAAATGGGGTTTGGGTTGCTTGAACTTTTTATCAACCTAGTTCATTACCTAAATTCACGAATTTCAAGAGAAACGGTATTTAAGTTATTATTGATCTATTGCACTGAATCTATATGCCGTGAATCTATATTATGTAAATAGTAAAATGAATACTCTTGATATCCAGAATAATTCTGCTTTAAGTTATCTAATAGAGTTTGGTCGTAATAAACTTAATCGGCTCTCTTTAATTAATGTTCTAGAAATCAAAAGTGGGATATGACTAAACTGATGGAATTCAAAAAACCTAGACCAAAATTGGCAACATTTTAAATTTAATGCAAGCAATCAGTCATGAATTTAATTTTATGAAAATGCTTTAAGGCATTAATCATATTAAAGGAAATCCAAAAAAAAGGTTAGGTTAGTAAATTAAAATCCTTCAATGTAAATTTTTTCGAAAAACATTAATACTTTGTTTTGACCTGCATTAGACTTTCACATGCCATCTAAATTTGTTGGGCGTTTAAGACGACCGTAAAACTGAAATGCGAACGCTGACCCAGATACTCGTAAATCAAACCAGCTGGAGACTGCATGCAGGAGGCACAACTCAATAAAACCTGTGAGGAACGCCAGCTCACACCAACAAAATCCGCTATCAAGAATCAAGCCAAGTCAACATCACGGCCAAAACGCAGGGCTTAAAACGCTTTTGACATGCAATGAGCCAACAACAGCTCTTGTGGAAAATTCTCTACCAATTACGATGGAATTAAGTGGAAACGCTCAATGGAGAACTAAAGCAAAAATTCAGAAGTAAATGAAAATTGCAAGCCTTACAGGGGTGAGATTTAAAAAATATCTCCCATTAATTTAAATTTAAAAGCACTATGCACTGAAAAGTTGGTAGATTTAATTTGTTGTGACTTTGTTTTCGCAGTGCAGTTTTTTGGCCAGTTTTCTGCCAAAAAAAACTGGCTCTTAATTGTACACCCCATTGTTATTCTTCGGAGAGGCGTGACTACTTCGAAAAGCGTAGAAGTGGATTTGTTTTTCGAATTAACTTTTTGCGTGTATTTGGCAGAAGGTCATGTAAAGCCGTCCTAATTTTATGGACTGCTCTTGCTGGCTTTCCTCGTCGAACAGCCCCAATTTAGTTGCCCTCTACTTGCTGAACTGTTTTAATTAGAAATGCAAACGGAAGTCAATTTATGGCGTGCTGGGCGTCCAATGGGCTCAGACTTAGAATCTAACACATGATATAGAGACGAGGTCAGATCGGACATAAATTGTAGTTACTATTTTGGTAAAGCTCCTCGGAACAGTCGAGAATTTAAGGTGTTTATTGTATGATCATCAATTCTTTCCCAAGTTGTGGGAATGACGATTATCACTTTAAGTTTAAAGCCGCAATGCTTTTGATATCTTTATTTTGTAAACGTGTAAATGCCATTTTGTTGTGTTTATTAATACTTATCGAAATGTAGAAGAAAATTTTTAGATCATACAATCCATTAAAAAGTTATGAGCAAAAATTGGAACAATTTCACTAGATGGCGCTAACGACTGCGTATCTCCATCTCCCTCGCACACACTTTAGCTGAGTAACGGGTATCTGGCAGTCGAAATACTCGACTATAGCGTTCTCTATTGTTTTAAAATTGGTACATTCAAAATGTAATATTTATTTATATAAAAATAATAATTTCACTACCAAGGTACGATCTCTGGGACATCTATATGCATTTTAACCAATTCAAGAAAAGACAGCAATTAAAAATATGTCACATTTGCGTAACCAACAGTAGTTGCTCGTTAAGCATCTAAATTTATTATGGTCGCAACAAAAACCCGCAAAATCCTTTTGGGGCTTCTCCTGCACGTTCTGTGCAATTTAATCCGAGTAGTTTTTATATGGAAAACTATTGTGTGGCAAGTTTTCTAAACATTTCCATATGATAGCATTTCAAAAGGCCACAAACTGTCCGCACACACATTCATGCCGTTCGGTTCAGTTCACTTTCCCCTCAAAATAGCAGAGATTGTTAGAAAACGAAATGCCAGCGGACAGACAACTGTCACAATGTCGGCTAAAACTGTCGACAACTTTTCCCATCCGTCTTCTGTTTTCAGGCCGGGACTCGGACTTCAACTTACCTCCTCGACGGCCTCGCACTCGAAGAGATAGATGTGCAGCAGGGGATCCTTGGGATCCTTCAGCAAGTAGACCAGTCCGGTGATGGGGCCCTGGAATTCCATGAAGTTTTGCGGCTGCTCCGCCGAGGCTTCGGCCGCCTGCTGCTGTTGCAGCTGATAAGCGGACGCCGCACTGGAAGAGAGTGAGCCGTACGATGTGGATGCGGTCAGTGTGTGGCGAAGTCCGTTTCCGGTAAGCGAGTTGTTGCCTCCGCCGGCCATCGAGGATGCGACTGCCGAGACGGCCGAGGCCTGGCCAGAACCCGATTTCAGCTGCAGGAAGCCGTTGCCGATACTCTTGGCCTGTGGCTTGTGGATGATGCGGCACATGCCGACGATATGCTTCAGGGGGTGGCTGAACTGCAGCTCGAAGTCCGAGTTGTACGACTCCAGGATGCCATGCTCAATGCCCACCGATAACTGCAAGACAAAGGATTTACATACATCAGTAATTAAATTAAAGAATATGTATATCACTTAAGTATTCAGCTTGGATGCTTCCACTAGAAAGTTTCTACCACATCGGAAGTGTTAGCACTTACGAAATACTTATCAGACATGGAACATATGTATTATTAAAAGCATCTAATTATTTAGTTCTAGGACCAAAACACACTTATTTATGTTTCAGTCGCAAATATGAGAAGCAGTGAGTGGTTAAGTTCCAAATCATTTGTCTCAGTGCTTTTCTAGGTAGTTTCTATTATTGTTTTACCATTACTTAATATGATACATAGATATTGGGCAGATATTTACTTATAAGTTGGACTTAAAATATCGCATTTTATGCCATGGAAAATAGCCGGAGCAACGAAACTAAAAACAATGGCAGGAATTGCAGGTTGTTTCATAATTTGCTAGAATGTTTCCACTACGCGAAGCAGATTAACAATATTAAATTCCTTTTAATCAGTTTACATACTTGCATGCACAAGTAGAAAGAGAGCGCGGGCTTAGAGCGGGATGGCAATAGAGAAGGAGCAATGGTGACAACGACGACAACGACAACATGACATGCCTGCCAACATGGCGGCTGCTCCATTTCCGGCGCCTGGTGCCCGTCCTTCTCATTTGCTTTCTTCCGCCGCCTGTATTTTCGTTTTTCACTCTGTTCTTGGCCCTTTTTTATGCCAACAACTAAAGCCCGGTAACTAGGGAGTGTCGACACTATGAGCTGGGTGGTTTTTTTTTGTTTTTGGGACATGGTTGGGGAGGCGGAAATTGTGCTGTGCTCAATGCTGGGTGTGTCGTTGTTGTGGCTGCAAGGGCTGTAGTTGGCAGAAAAGCAGGTCGTTGTGTTTTTTAGCCCCATTAGGGCGGCATTTCTCGGGTCCCCACAAGTTTCTATTGTCAAAGGTTTTGCAAATAGGAAAAATATAAATAAAGAAAACATATTTATTGCGAGAATTTCTGAATTAAAACGTGGTAATGAGAAAACTGCCGTAATGAAGAATTGATTAAAATCAGACTTCCCAAAAGCAATCCACCATTAACAAAAACCAGTGACTTTAATATCGCCAATTACCTTAAAAAAGGGTTGAACTACTAAGGGGGCAGCAAATGAAGGCGTTCATTATCGCCGGGAAAGCTCCGACAAAGTGAAAACTTTTTCTTCGCAAATTAAATTAAAATCAAAGTAAAGTGTTGCCCATGCTCGAGAGTGTGTGGGCGTGGGTGTGCTCATGAGATGGGCGTTAACTTAGAGAACTTCAAACAGAGCATAAAACTTTTTAGACAAGTAAGGGAATAACAAAAATACGATAAGTAAAACCTATGGTTTGGAGAACTTAGGTCTCACATGCGCTCTAATGGGTAGAAATTGTATTGATTTATCGAACTTCCGATTCTCGAGAAATGCAGAACTCAAATAAATAATGAGTCCTGCAAATTACACTCATACGAACTCAAAAAAATTGGTATGAGTGCAGTATTTAAAAATAAAACCATAAACGGTACTGATTATTAAAGAATTTTGTATTAAAATATTATTTTAAATTTCCAGCCTTTAAATGAGTTTGTTAACTTACGAACATTGAAGGTAGAAGTTTATGAGGGTAGAGGACAGGACCATAAAGGACACCTAATGACGCCGCCTGGCAACCGGTAATTAGTGAGAACGTCTTGACTTGAGAAAAAGCTAACGTTTTCGTTTTGCTCCCCATCCATTTAAGTTAAATTATAAAGGCAATACCTTACATACGGCCAGAGTTGGAGGCATCTCCACTCTGCCATGACATTTTAAATTTAATTAATTTTCTTTGACACTTGACGAAGGACCGGGCTGTCCATCACAGACAATGGCACTCTTCGTTTATTGAGTATCCAATTGAGTGCCTCGCAAAAGCTTTGTTGGCAGGTAAATTGTGATTTAAAAATAGCAAAGCTTTGATTTCGATTCACGTTTGATCTCCAAAGATTTTTTTTTTTAATTTGTTTTGGATTTATATTAATTACATTTTATTACATTTTTAAAATAATGGTTTGAAAAACTTAGGAACAACAGACGCTGACCTACTATCTCATTCTTTTCTCCTCTAGAAAGGGAAATCATCGCTTTTGCTCCAAATTTTTGTTTCCAAGTTACCCATTCTTAATAATTTGTCCATTCTTTGTTTCTATTTGTTTACGAGAACCACAAAGGAAAATTGTGATGTGGCACACTGCGTATACGTAATCTGTTCACTTGCTGGAACAATTGACTGCTTGACCTCTTTTAGCTTTTCTTTTCTCTCTTTTCCGCTATTCCTAATTGGAATCAAGTCTTTTGCGGCATACTTATAAAAGATGTGTGTTTGTGTGTACAAAGGGTGACCCCTTAATGATAAAGATTTAAAATGTTTTGTAAATAACACATCATAAAATAGTTATAATAATTTCTATAAATTAATTTAAAATTCATTTTAAAACAGATTCTTCGTATCCTCACTTATTTGACTGACCACATAACGTACATATTATACTTACTGTACTTATTATTTATTTACTCAAAAGGAATTAAGCTGTTTTAAAATGGTTTTTTATATATTGACTAGTAATATCCTTGATTTGACTATCAAATGCTAAGTTCGAAAAGAACTTTAGATCTGAGGAGGATACTTTATGAATATTTGTGAACTTTAAATATTAAATATTGATATTGGAACCCGATAAGCATTAATATAAATAAATTATTATCTTGAAATCACTGGTCCACCCTGGAATCTTACACACATGTGAATGTAGTATTTTCACCTGACATCTCTTCTACCCACTTTCCTGCACGCATTTTCATTTGCTTTGAAGTGCAGTTAGCGTCATGTCAAAAACAGCTGGCGAGAGAAACTACATTTTTTGCATTTGCATTTGCTGGCTTTTGTTGTTGTTGTCATTAGTATCGCGACGCTGACGTCGACGTCGCTGTCATGAGCAGACGTCGCGTGTTTTTGCCCAGTGATTTATACTTTTAAACCGTTTTTCCATTACCTTTTCATGCCGCAGCTGCAATTTGTTGTTATTGTTGTTGTTGTTGTTGTTGCTGTTGCCTAATAAATTGTCTACAATTGTTCATTGCATTATTCGTTGTTGCTTTTGTTGTTGCTAGCGTTGGCGCAGTGCAGCCATATAATTAGCATTAACTGCCATCGCTGCTGTTGTTGCTGCTCCTGACGTCTTAATAACGAGTTGCTACCTCTGAAATACAGGCCTAACTATTCACGGGGTCAGTCGAAGGAACCCGACTATTAAGTCTGGATTACGGCCATTTACTACACAACGATATCTCTACTTAAAACTTATAATTCATAAACAGAGGTTATTGAAAAAAGTTATACACACAAAATAAAAACAATAGCAAAGACACACACCTACTTAATTGGTAGAATTGACAATTTTTGTGGTTGGGGACTGTTTGACAATTATATTGGTTAATTTTACCAATTTTTTTTTTGTGTGTATGTATATAATTTTTATAGCAATAGATAAGATATAAAACGTTTCGATTTTATAGAGCTTATATAATCATTGTTATACTTCTAAATAAGTGATTTATTTCCTTTTTTAGATTCATTTCAAAAGGTAAAATTTAAAAAATGTTTCATTTCTGAAATAGGTTTTATTTCATAAGTTATTAATGTTAAACATGCAAGGGGATTAATGTGTGTTCTATCTGCAAGATATAGTAGTTAATAGATGCATTTGCATCAGCTATCCGACCACTCGAATACTAGATAAAAACGAAAACATCAATTTGTTCATAGATATTGAAATTAAACTAGGCCAATGTTACCCGTAAAAGTATGCTAAAAGTTTTAGTTTGGGTGGCTTTGCCTGATATATAGATTTCAAATGGATTGACTTATAAAAACAAGTAAAATATACAAGAAGACACAAAAGGGACAACAAACATTGAAGGAGATGGAGCAGAAGGACGAAGTGAATCCCAAGCGGGTGGCCGCCTTCTTCCGAAGAAGCACCATCGGACCTGTGTGCCGGCTGCAGTCCACCTCGGACATCGAGCCCTGGCAGGTCTCGAAGGCGTACTTTACACTGATCACGTACTTGAACGATGTCAGCACCGAGATACAGGGAATTCGGAACACCGACTCCTTTCCGATCAGCCAGAACATGCGGCGACTGACGGCCATCTTCGACAAACTGGACGTTATGATCCAGAACAATCCACCGGCACCCGTCATCCAAACTTCCAGTACCAGTGCCTCGTTGGATCCGGCCAACAAAGGCTACAGGCGGTGGGCGCACAGCATGCTGAGGGATATTTACCAGATGGTAGAGAAAGCTGTGCCGGCCAGCAAGTGCAGGCACGTGAATGAACTGGGTGTGTACTTGTCGGGGGCCTTCGGCAGCTCCACCAAAATCGAGTATGGAACTGGGCACGAGCTGAGCTTCCTGTTCTTCGTGTGCGCCCTTTTCAAGGCGGAGATCCTAAGTCGGGAGGAGGACTTGGCCGCTTCGGCTCTGGTTCTGTTCGATCGCTACCTGAAGTTCGTGCGCCGGCTGCAGGTCACCTATTCTGTGATATCATCCAACTGGCATGGAGGTTACTCCCTGGATAAATTCCAGTTTGTGCCGTTTATTTGGGGATTCGCACAGCTGAGCTACGAGGCGCCCTTCGCCCCGCAGAAAATGCTGGACGAGGACACCGTTGCGAAGTACAAGAAGGATTACCTGCTGATCGATTGTGTGGCACACATTGCGAACACCTACATCGGCACTTTTGCCCGCCATTCCAGTCAACTTTGGAGCCTGGCCGCCTTGTCCTCGTGGACGAAGATCCATCGCGGTCTGATGCTCATGTATATGGAAGATATACTGTTGGACATTGACAACCTGAATGCCCTGCGATTCGGTGAACTGATGTCCTTTGAGAATGACAAGTCCGGCCGGCAACTGGGTAATGCTCGCCTGGGCGTGATGTCTCCGCTGCGCCGCCCAAGGGTCGAGGATCAGAATGATCAAGATCAGGACCTAGAGCTGCCTTCTATCACTCCTTCGATTTCCAGATCGGACCTTATCGAAGGCAGTAAAAAGAAGCCCATGGTGGACGAACCCTTTAGTGATGACATGTCCAACAGCGGACTTTCCTTGGGCAGCGACTGCTCATCTCTCAGCGGCGTAGGAGTCCATCTGCCCTCTTGGATGGATGACGGTCCGAGCAATGTCAAGCATTAGAAGTTTTGTGATCAGTTCTTTAACTATTAGTTCGTTAAGAGAAGTACAATTACATCATGTTCAACTAAAAATTCTTGATCAGTATCTGTAGAGATTTGGAAACGCTTCCTTCTACATGTTAAATACTTTCCGACAAATACAATATACCCTTTTTTCTACGACCGGGTATAAAAATACAACTAAAAGTACAACAACTAATTAGTTCTCTTGTTGTTTCATCTGTCGGCCGCTCTTTCTACTGCTTTAAATGCGAAGCAATAACCCACAAAATTAGAAAAATCGTAAAAAATACTTTTAAAAATATTTTGAATAGTTATTTGAACAATAAAACTTAGGCACTTGAGCCAACCGTTGATCAAAAAATCATATTGATCGGATTAAAAAGTTAGGTTTCGATTTGGCCCCCAAATTATAGGGAATTTGGAAATTTATTTTTGATTATTGATTTCCCCTTTTCATAACCTGAATATACATAGGTAAAAAAGGTTTTAAATTATAAAAACTTTAGGAATTGGTCCCGTTTAATTCAATCATTTGAGCTGTTTTGGGAAACTATGGGGACTTGTCGAATCTTAGTGAAATGCTGTATTAAGAATTTACTTCTCTTAAGGGTACGTGATCGTATCCCCTTAATTATCACTTCCATGTCGCTTTACGAAGGAATTTTGCCACTGTAACAGAAAACAAGTTAATAGTTTTTGCGGGAATCCTGAAATGTTATATTTTTTTTTGTTTTAATAATTTTTTTATTTATATTTGTAATACTGTATGGAGAAGATCATTATTGGTTCTTGTTCTTATCGTAGAAAAATCTTTTCAATAATCACACTTGGACAAAACATATAAATTATGCTCGTAACAGCTAAATGACAACCCACTAAATGCATAATTTTCGAGCTGCTTTTGCTCCGTGTAATGGGAAAATTATGTGTGTCATCTGCACGAATATCCGGGGACGACATCTGCAACATGGCAACGATGTCAAGAGACCTGCAGACATGGGTCCAAGGATCAGCAGACCACGAAACCGAGTTCCATCAAATGCAAACAGCAGCCAACTGGAATAGAGTGGGCTGGCTGTGTGGCAGAGGAATGAAAATGGAAGTGGCTGAGGATGGGGATGAGGATGAGTATGGGGGTGGGGTGCAACCGGGTGTACTGGGAATATAGCGCATACGCCGCGTGAGCCACAGCAGCAATACTCGAGAGCAGCGGGCTGGCGACGATGAAGTGCGAAAGCATTTATGCCACTGCAGAGGACTTTGGGGGTCGAAGTCGGGGGGGGAGTGAAGCGACTCAAGTGACTCGACCAAAAGCGGATTACCAACGCGACTTGAGTGACTTTCCGAGCAGGAGGCCGCAAAACAGCTAGAGTGGCAACAATCGCAGAGGCGAAATGAGAAAATGGAAATGAAAATGAAACAAGCGGCGTATTGATTTTTCCTCTTCAGCCCCATCGCCTAACTTAACTCCCCGGCGTTGTGACGTCAATGGGGCAGCACGCGCCGACATCGCAGGGGGATGGAAAATGGGTGGAAATCGGGAGGCCCCACCAACTACCTGAAGTCCTTGGCAGGCCTCATTCGTGTTATTCAAATGTATCAAAGGGGGAATGCTATGGGTGAAAAAAATGGTCATCCCCTCCATTGTTGCGAGATTAAAAGTCACCCATTCTATGTATATATGTATGTGTACGTCGTCCAAGTGCGTATAAAACCTGATTTATAGGCGATATTAAGCACACGAAAGTGAAAAGTGAAACGATTTATTAAACCCTATGGTAGAATATTTCTCAGAAGAATTTTGGTTCAAACAATACTTTAGGAGGGCATCAAAAAATCAACTAACTTTGCGATTTTTTCTACAAAACTGGTTAGATGTATTTAATTCTAGCCTTTTGTATATTATTAATGCATATAAATATGCGACAAATGTGAAACGATCGAGAAAAGACATTGGCCATGCTTAAATATGGGCATTGCAATTTTAGTGAAAATATTTAAGGTAAGACCAAATATATACCCCACTTAATTCAAAAATTTCGAAATTTATAGAACTCAAATTTGTATGGGACTTTTACTCAGGAGCACCCAAATGTCATGGAAACCAATAAATGGTTCGTAGAAATTTTTGTCTGTGTATTTGTGTTATTATGCCTACTAATTAAACAGTTCAACAAATCAAAAATAAAGGAATTTATTTATAAAAGTTGCCATCAATCTTCTGCCACTAATTGCAGGACAAATTCTTAGCTATCAAGTGCCAAAATATTAGCTCTGCCACTTGCACTTAAGTAATTTTCCCGCTGAGGAGTCAGCAAAGCTGACAAAAATGTATAAATTGCATGACGTCGCCACAGTGGGCGCATTTTCTTTCGTTTCAACTTTTCTATGTGGGCCTGTGGGTGGGCGTGGCGCGACCAGCCGTCCAAGAAGCTTGTTATAATTTTCATGCGCTATTTAACATAATAAAGCAATAAGCCGCCACATAACACTGGAGAGCGAAAGAGGAGCAAGAGCTCTGGCAAACATTTTATTTATGCCACTCGCCACTGTCTCTTTTGCTCTGGGTGCGTGTTTGTTTTGTGTCAACTTAAATGCAAAAATAAAGAGAGGGAAAAAATACTAACAACTATAATAAACAAGTGTGCTGGCTTAAGTAAATATTTAAATAAGAAAATATGAAGCGAATTACGGTCTGTTCCGGTCTCTCCCGAGCCACAAGTAGTGGCTGCCTTATGGAGTACGGATGCCTAAGTGGATTACAAGAGCGTGGATAAAATGTCACAGGGCTCGAACTAATGGTTCGTGAAACTGATATGCGCCGGAATAGAAAATGAGCATGCCTGCAGGCTAACGCACAACTTGATGACGTACTATCAATTTATAGTTAACTTATAGGACATGACCTAACCTAACTTTAACGTATTCTCAATATTTTTCTTTAACTATTTCCTCGATAAATTTCATATACAGATTACATTAAAAATAATTCATATACTGAAAGAGTTTTCAGTCTCTTTGAATACACTTTTGGAATTAACTGAAAAATTTAAAAATCATAATTATTTTGATTATTGTATAAAGATAAATAAAAATGGTATTATTTTCGTAGTATAACAATAATAAATAAACAGCAACTAATCGATTTTTTATTATACAAATAAATCATAATTTTATCATAATTATGGGTTCCTTACTAGTAAATAGATATCACAGGAAATTCAAAAGAAATCTAAGAATCAAAGATTTACTTAAACCCCTTAATGTTTCCCCTAAGTATTTCAAATAATAACTTACAAGAATAAGTAAACCAAAGAAATTCCCCTTTGAATTTCAGAAAGCTCATCCTTAACTAAGTACACATACAAAACTCTGTGGGCAAATTTAAGTCGAGTATTTTTTGTTGAAGTGATTGCGAAAGGTTCTTGAGGGCAGTCAAGACCTCAGGTACATTCAATGAGCATCAACAACAATTGCCAGAGGCAGGTGTGATTCCCCCGCAGATCCTTTGGGGCATGGTCGCAGGCACGTAGAAAGGATTCGTTTTAATGCGACAACGGACAACTGAGCTCTGCAGACCCAAACGAAACAGGACACACACGTAAAGGAACCAAAATAGGTAAATAAAAAGTGTTTCTTACCCCAAAAAAGGGATTGCTTAGTCATTACATTTTACTCTGCACAAATTAATGCCTTACACACAAAAAAAAAACGAAAAGTTTAAACTCTCTAAGCTTTGTGTTGAAAAATGTACTAAATGTAATATAATATTTCATACCAAATATTATAAAGTTTATATTTTTTTGGTTTCATTTCAATACCAAAAGATACAATTTAATACTTTCGAATATATTAAATTTATGCAAATTTGATACTAAATACTAGAGAATTAACAATAGTTCCGTTTCTCTGACTAATATAATCATCAAATGGTATTTATTCGACAGATTGTTCAAAGGATAACCCCCGAGAAGGAAGATTGACCCTCAAATACACCCATACCCGCACAGATCGCTAATGACTGGCTAATTGCGGACTTTGGTAAAATTAATTTCCCAGCTTCTAATAATATTACCCAAAGGGACCCGGGGCAAATGGGTTGCGGGAAGTGGGAAATCACGCGGAGAGGGTGGAGCAACTTGTTGTCGCACGTGTTCACCGCGGCGTATGCGTAATCTCTTCGGTTTGCACCAGGTGACGGGGGTGTCCCTCAATTTGTTTTAGGCCTCAGCGTTCGTCATCGGTTATCTCGGTTCTATTTATAGGTCCGAGCACCCGATGAACGCCTGCCGATGGGTCACTAATCGCAGTAATTATCCTTTACGGAGCACAAACTTATTAATTAAATTTCGTTCGCTATTTTGCCAGCATCTCACTTGGCACATAATTGATTTACCCAGCCGTAATAATGGCAAATTGCTTTTAATTGTTTTCGCCAAAGGCGCACAAAGTGTGAGGAGCAGACCTGTCATGTGCGATATGGGTATTGCATACCATGTTTGATTGGATTAACAAGAATCGTTTTTGTCGTGGGCGGCATGTCGGGTGGGATTTAAAATCAAATCAAGTTCAATACCATTCCATTGGATATTAATCAATTAAACTGATGACTTGGGATCCAACTTTCTACGTACCAGCAACAACGTACCTAGTTTCATATTAACTTATTACAGACCCGAAAACCCTGAAGAAAATTCAAGGAAAATACGTTTTCACATAAATTATAAAAGGTAAAATATAATCATTACACTTTAGCTGCAAGCATGATACATTATTATATACTGTGTTTATACGATGCCAAATTCACGCAATTATTTCACGCTTTCAGCCGATTCGTGTCTGTATAAACGCCATTTTGTGAATTTTGCAACACATGAAAGTTGACTATGATTTCAGCCTCAAAGCATGAATTGGTGGTGCCCAGCTCTGGTAACTCTGTTACAAATTATCAGCGTTGCCAGATCGTTAGAAATTAAAAGCCCTTTATAGGCTATTTCTCCATTCAGCGGTATTAAAAGTTGAAAATTATCACCTATTTTTACCGGTCCGGCATTCCTATCAGCTGAGAGTGAAGAAAAGCATGCATTTTGGATGTGTCGTATAAACAGGGGATATTTCTAGATCGCGCTTTCATGAAATCGTAAATCTCATCGTATAAACATAGTAATAGACATCTGCATGTTAAGTGGAATTTAAATAAGATGTTTGATACATGGATATTAATAATATAAATAAAAGAAATATGTATGAATATATTTACTTACAGAGTAAAAAGATACAATTTATTTAATATACAATACAGAGGGTATTATGATTTCATGTCAGAAGTTTTGCAAAATTCTACATACTTATAAGTCGTACAAGACGGTTCGGACCTCTATAAAATATACTAGATCCTAGAATAAAACAATTTTAGCTTCGCCTTTTTAAATTTTTGTTTGGCATATGCGCAAATAAAACTAAATATAGCATTATGTAATTATCAAATAAAAACACCTTTTAAGGAGGTAAAAAAATAGTAAAAAAAAACTAGATGCCATAAAATTGTTTTCGTTTATAATCCCCAAATTGAACTGTGTTCTCAAAAAATTCCCTGACGCAAGGATTCTGAGAAAAATTACCCTAATGTAACTTTTAAATCCCATACTCAAAATAATCCTAAGTCCTAAAATTATTGTGAGTATGAGATTTGAAAGATGAGGAGTGGCAATTTTGAAATGCTTTGACACTATAACAATGCAAGAATCCCCTAGCATGTAATACCCCCGAAAGATTATCCAATTTTGAAGTCCTGTTTCCTTGCGTCAGAGAACTTTTTGGGGAACGCAGTTCAAATTGGGAATTCAAAGCGAATACGATTATATAGCATCCATCGATGTACATTTTTGATGTAACATAGTTTTATTTGTTGTCTGAAATTTCTTCCTTTCTTGTTTTAATTAAATTTTAATTAAAATTTGTCGAATTTGTATTTGCTTATATCAAAATGCTATAAGCAGAAAGTTCCCAAATCGAGTTGAAAAATTCAATGGCCCCTCAAAATATTTACCTTTGTGTAGCTCTCCGTGGACCGAATGTCGTTGATGGTCCATGGCAACATGGAGGCGGAGTAGCGCGGATCGACGGACGCACTGCCGCGATAAGTCAGCGAGACGAGGCGCGTTTTCATGTTCACTTTGTTTTAAAGTTATTTTTGATTTTTAATTTTATTTATTGGTGTGTACTTTTGCCGTACGATAAACTGTTAAAATTGCAGGCCAAATTGAGTTGCGGGCCATTTATTTACTTTGCATTTTATTTGCCCTTTTGCAAAATGCTTTTTAATCGTTTTTGTATATGTTTTTTCTGTAGCGTGCTGTAGTGCAGAATCGAAATCAATATTTAATGGACATGCGGCGAGGGCGACCGCGTTTTCGCATTCCCAGGGAGAAGGGAGTTGCTGATGGAATTCGGAGTTCGTGAGCTGAATGACTCACCCTAGAGGGCGGAAAATGTGGGTGGCTAGTGCGGAAAAAGGGAAACGGGGTGCTGTAGCGGACAATGACCACCTGACTGCGCTTCCTGCGGGAAGGTCTCGAAAAGCATCCAAGAAATTACTATCAATATTGATTTTTATTCGCAGCCATTGCCGTCTTTGTTTTTCACATATTCATGGCTCACCCATTCGCATATACAGTACGCGTTCTAGAGAAAGAACTTTTAGAATAAGGGATATGGCTTTTATAGAACAAATTTACTTTATTTATATTTAGGTTTATATAAACACAGACCAAAAACACCTAATACAAAGATTCAAAAACCTTTTATAAAAAACATTTTTATTTCAGACGTAAAATATATCAAAGTTTGGTTATCCATTTCAAAATTATATATGTCATTAATATAATTATTAAGCTAAATAGAAAATTAGGAAAAATTGAAGTTTTTAGGTCCTTTAAGAGTTTTTCTTTAAGTCAATTTCAAAAGTATGAACAACATTTATATATTGTAAACACCCTCGGATTATTATATTTATTCACTCTATCAAGCGCGGACTGTATATTTTTTTTGCTATGGCATTAGGATGGGTGGGTGGAGGGGTGGAAGGGCGCGGGGGAAAGGAATGGAGGAGGAAGAGGACGAGCCACCACCAGACAGACTGAGAAAAAAAGAGACGACAGTCACCCCAATGTCGGAATTTACTTTTCCACAAACTTTGCACTTTTTACTTTCTACTTTATAAGGTTTCCACTACCTTTTCGCCGACCCTCGCCACACGTACACACTCGCAGAAACACTCACACACGGATGTTGGGCAGCGATTTGCAAATAAAAATACTGTTTTGGGGGATTTGTGCAACCGAAAACACGTTGAAAGGCCACCGAATTCCGCTGAGCACTGAAAGGCGAGTTCCTAGCGCGGCTCCACATTCGCGATGGCCCAGCATTTCTCTATGTCTCGTCCTTCGTCCTGGCGCCCGATATTGCGATTGCTGCGCAGGCGCGTGCCTGCCAGCGAAACGGGTTGTAAACAAAGGCAACGCGATTGTGTCCTTTATCGGTTTTCAGCAGATGGTTTACTCATCTCTGCGGAAATACATTTCAATTTGCGTTTTCTTTTGGCCGTAGTCGAAAGTCAAACAAATGCGCGTCTTGTCGTTCCGATTCGCCGAACAGCTGATGAACGCTGCGCTTCTTCTTCTGCGAATGACATTCCCCACGAAGCAGTGTTGCAAAGCGATGGGTTCAGGTGCTTGAAGCGCGACTATTTCAAAATTGAAGTTAATGTTGTAAAATCATATTTAATATCAAATAATTAAATACAATTACAAAAATATTACAAGTCATCGTAACCTAGCACGTATTTATTATTTCACTAAGAAATTACAAATTTTAAGTTAAGAAAAGCCGTATTAAGTATAAGTATGACCGTTTGACCCTGGAATTGGGTGTGACCACCCACCTGAAAATCTCTTGGAATATTGCCACCTGCTTGCCACGGTAACACTGCCCGTAAGCCAGGCTTGGCATTCAAATTTCGATCGCGACGAGCTACAGGTGCGCTTTTTGTTTCCCGTTTTCGTATTGGGTTTCTCCCTCTTGGCGCCCTAAGAAATCGCCAGGGGCAAAAACCATAGATGAATCGTGTGTGTGACTAGACTTTCACTGCGGGTCAATTCCGAGATCGGGATCCCAGGCGTCGCTCGTCTTTAATTAAGGCGCTTCGCACGCGTTGTCGTCGTTGTTTTAGCTTCATTTTAGCTGCTTCGGCCGCCTTAGTTGTTTTGGCCATGTAGAAGAGGCGCTGCGAACGTGTTTACGATTTTCTGCAGCTCGGGCTGTGTGAGTTTAAGCTGGGATTCGAATGCGAGTTTCGCGTTTTCGCACTCGCAACTTCTTTTCGTTCATTTCTCACCCAGAAAACACAATCGGTTGGCTTGATTTTGTAGTTTAGTGAGAAAATGCCGTAAAAGAGCTATGAAAAAAATATGGCAAGAGATAAAATAAAGAAGCAGAAGGCGACACTGTGCGATGTACCGTTAGTACGCGAGTGACTGTTTAAGCATAATTTAAATAATGAGGAATTCGCGCTCTTAATTGATTTAAGTAGCGCTCCGCATTTGCATAATTTTCCCCATACACACTGCACCATAAACTTGGAAAATCCGCTTTTCCACAGCACAGGCAACAAGTGCAATTGTGTAGGTGTGTGCACCAGTGCATGTGGCTCCGCGCAGGTGTGTTGGTGCTGTGAACTTAAATGGACAAGTTAGAATCCACATTCCACAACAATGGCCAAGAAAACGGCCGCCGATCTATTAGTTCCTTGGGCAAATTTCAAAATAATTGCGGTGCAACTGTGGAAATTGATGTGCGGTGCTTTACTCGCAATTTGTTCAGCAGATTGTGCACAACAACAAACAGTTCACACACGCTTACCTGGATTTTATGTCAATCTTCGAAGTTGTTTTTCTTAGCCTGCAGAGAATAAAATACAAAGAAGTCAGACTTTTTAGTTTAGAAAGCCACATATATCTTACCGAACCATTTAATACACTTAAAAATGTTTTTTTTAACGAAAACATAACGTAAAATAAATAAATCTTAAATCTAATGGATTCTGTATTTGGTCAAATGCATAAGTAATTTCAAAAGTAGTTGAGAGCACAAATATTTCTATATTTCCTACTGTATTACCAAAATGTTTTTCTTATTATAGTTAGTCTTACTTTTTAAATTTTAGTTTTGTACCAACAATTTTTTTTTGCCCTATCACCCAATCCATAAGATCAGAATTTCCACTCTTGAATAAACCTTTTTTAAGTGTACACACTTGGCTATTGAACTAAATCTATAACCGGTGGCCTTAATTATCATAACAATGAAATACAACAAAAAACGAAAATAACATGAACCTTTTAGAAGAAGCTGGGGAAAAAGAGTCGCTTCATAATTAGAACAAGCGAAAGGTTGCACAGTGGGTCAAACCGACAAGCCATAGGAAATGGAACATACAAATCCTGTGTTACCTGTCCGATTAATGCGGAATGCCGACCGCTTTCAAAGATCTTAAGAAACCCTGCTGGGAATTAATTAATTGATAAAAACGTAACCTTGGAGAGAGATCACAATATTGAGGTCATTAAAGGCTTTACAAATTCAAACAAAAATTTTGTTGTAAAGCATTTTATAATTCATTAAAACGCTACAAAAATTGAAAATTCAAGGTACATACATTTTTTAAAACATTTTAGAACCTTTTAATAAAAGTATTAAATAAAGTGAGCATTGACTTTTAAAAAAAATGTATAATTTATAAGTTTAATTTAACTTAATGAAATTTAACATAACAGATGGTTTTAAGTTTACACAATTATTAATTTTTAGTATAATAGTCTTCACATTAGTTTTTGGAGTAAGCAATAACAAATCGACAGTTAAATTCAGTAGTTTTTCGAAGATGGTTAAGAATTATTGTTCAGAACTGTATTTTTAGGTGCAACATATTAGGGTAAAGGAAATTAATACTTTTGGAATCATTTTTCCTTCTACTTTTTAGATTAACGTTATTTTCATTATTTTTGGGACCCAGAGCTTTAAGTCTATTTTAAGAACCTTGGAAATCATCTAATTTGCCTACGAAACGAATAAGTCATCTTCAGAACATAATGTAGGCAAGTGGGTTTAGCGTCCCCCATCGTTTGGTCAGATATATTAACACTCCAGATCTATTCTTAACCCACGTTGCCACGCCGTCCGCCCACGGGGCCAAAGAAAGCAACTGTAAACGGGGGAAAGGCCAGAAGAAAGAGCACAATTTTCAAAGAATTCATAAGCACGCGCTAATGCGAATACTAATGCTATTCATGCTCCATCTCTCTTCCACCGACCAGTGACCACTGTCTACTGGCCCCTGTCTTCCCACCTGTAACCCTCCCTTCTTTGCCCACCACCTGTTACCTGTGCGTAAGGTGTGTGGAAGCACCTGTTGTTGAACAACGTAACCGTGCGTGCTCGGGCGTTCGGGTTGCGTCTTATTAGAAGCCGCATTCGGTGGCCCCAGAGCCAGTCAGGAAAAATAAGAAAAAGTCAAACAAAAAACAGACCTAGGCAAGAGAGTCGAGAAAAAACAACGCTGAAAACCGGTTAATGTGAAAATGAAAGAAAACCATTTGTATTTACAGTCAAACTTCCATACCTCGAATTTTTTATTAATGAAAATAATACGAGTGACAACAAAATTTTCAATTTCTTTAAAAAACTACTTTTAAAAATATTCTTACCAATAAAATTGTAATTTCAAAACCATTAACTGTTATCTACAGGAAATGTCACAAAAAATATCTTAAAGTTGTCTACAATAAATACTTCTAAAAAATTTAAAAAATATTTTATAAAAATAATAGTCATAAAATAATAAGGTTTCAAAATTTTCCCATTCACTTAACCAATTTGCCACATATTGGTTCGAGATAAAGAAGATTGACTGTATAATTTGTTATATATCAAAGGCTGATGTCGCTGAAGAGCTGATTTTTCTTTTTTCCACAGTTCGAATTTGGTGAAATCAATGCGTAGAAAGTGAATCGAGGCTTACGCAAAGTTAGGGGAAAAGTGAAAAGCTGCGGAAAACTTGGCTGACCAAAAAAGTACATTTGGACACACCTGCATTCGGCTGTTTGAGATCGCGTGCTCCACCCGATTTCCCTGGCCAGGAGCTGGAGCTGAGTCGAGAGCTGGAGCTGGAGCTGGAGCCAGAGCCACAGCCACACACCTGGGCGAGCGGCGGCCCACCTGCCGGCTTAGATGCGTCTAATCCAATCGGCAACCGGCGGTGCTGCTGCGACCGTTCTGCAGACCCACTCCCAGTCGCAGTACAACTACACCAGCATGCGTGAAGATGATATCGAGCTGGCCATTAAAGTGGTAAGTTGCCCAGCCGGCTGAGTGAATGTAAATCTTTTCCATTCGGATGATGAATGGCTGAAATGAGTGCACTGGAAAAAACCAGCTTGCTATCAAGTCAAAGATAAAATATATATCTAAGTATAGGTATATATTTTCGTATTGTTATAATATCTAGAACGAGATAAATTGTAAATTCGTTTAGTAATATAACGTACATTGTACATATTAGGCGAATCTAATATTATCAATCTTTATTACCTTTTTCTGACTGTATTCCCATCTTCTAGTGCTGTGAATGGCACCTGTGAGATCAAATCCAATTGGCCAATGCTAATGGCGAAACTGCACGGATTAAGATTCTAGTTCAATTAGGGTTTTTTCCTCTCAGAGCGGGATAGTTTCTAATGGGTTTCTGGAATTGTTTCGAATTGATCTCTACATCACTTGCTTATCTGGAATTGTCTCTCGATGGACAAGCAAAATTTTATTGAATGTTACCCGCTTAATTAACTTAAACGGCTAACCGTTTTAAATGTCCAATAGAAAGCAAATAAATATTGTGAACAGTTAATTTTCTCACCATCTGATGAACACAAATATATTTGTTTAAGTTTAACATTTCAATGCTGATCTTTTCCATTATGAACAGATAAAAATAATATCGATTATTACTGCAATAATTTAAAAGCTATTGAAATCAAAAGACGTCCAAAATTATTAAAGTGCTCTTATTTTTTGAACAGGTCATTGTGGGAAATGGTGGCGTGGGCAAGTCCTCGATGATCCAGCGCTACTGCAAGGGCATATTCACAAAGGACTACAAGAAGACGATTGGCGTTGACTTCCTGGAACGGCAGATCGAGATCGACGGCGAGGATGTGCGCATTATGTTGTGGGACACCGCCGGCCAGGAGGAATTTGACTGCATCACAAAGGCCTACTACCGGGGCGCCCAGGCCTCCGTCCTAGTTTTCTCGACGACGGATCGGGCCTCCTTCGATGCAATCAAGGACTGGAAGCGCAAGGTGGAGAACGAGTGCAACGAAATACCCACGGTGATTGTGCAGAACAAGATTGATCTTATCGAACAGGCTGTGGTCACCGCCGACGAGGTGGAGACGCTGGCCAAGCTGCTTAACTGTCGGCTTATCCGTACATCCGTCAAGGAGGACATCAATGTAGCGTCCGTGTTCCGCTACCTGGCCACCAAGTGCCATCAGCTGATGACCCAGAGCTACGACCAGGCCGCCGGAAACCAGCAAAACTCCAGCCATCCGCCCTACAGCAGCACGCCCACGATCAGCGCCTTCAGTCCGACCTTCACCAAGTCCAGCAGTGGCACCATCGTCCTCCGTCCGGCGAAGAAGGGCCATGGCTCCAGCGTGGCCCGGAAGCGCAAAATAGTGCTCAAGAAGTGTGGAATATTGTGAGGAGTTGTCGGATTAGCTGGATGGATGGCAGGGGCGACTGGGCCGGCAATTAATAACTGGAGCATATTTAACGCTCAATTATTTTGAAGTCTAATGAAGTCGTAGCCGGGTGGCCAGCCAACCGTTGGATGCAACCACAGCCATTCACTAGTCGTGCACAGACTCCGCGTGATGTGGTTCAGACATGCCTACGGAGCACAGATAATCGGAGGTAGCAATGTGAATCTTCGGAGCAAACTCCGAAGAGGAGATACCCTTGCAGAGAAACAGATTATTTTATCTAAACTAGACCAAAACTCATACATATATTCCATTTGATCACACTCTTTTTCTTTCCAAATTTCATCTTTAATAATGTTTTTAAAACTTTATTTTTCGGGCTGGTTCCGATGTGTGTATACTCTTGTGGTTTCCACAAAAAGGCTTTCTTTAATTTTAATCTCATTTCCGATTTTTAATTGTTAAAGCATTCTCAAAACTATACTGCTTGATATTGAATTGCTCTTGTCGGAGCTCCATTAAAAAAGACCTATGAACTACACAATAGAATACTCATGCTTCGTATAAAAGAATACACATAATATAGAACGTAGACTTACTTAGCTTCACAAGCCTAGCACCCGATCTGCAAGGGTAGATGAGTTTTCAAAACCACAGACAATATGCACAAGCACTGGCAGTTTCTCAAAAAATTGCCCCAATTAGTTATAGATATGAAATTAAATTTTGTATTATGCCCGCTTTTCTATAACGGAGACTGAAGCAGCTTTGCTTTTATTTCGGATATGTATATAGACACGTTAGCATGGGTACAAGCTTGCCTAACCAAGCACAATTAAAAGGCTATTTATCACGCTAACCCAGCCCAGATATCCATGTGAAATCCCTTCGCCAATTTGCTTTGGCCAAATGTGCAATTAATTATTCAGCTTATACATTTAATAACTAATTGCAAGTCATGTAAAAGCGCAATTTGACGCGATTCTATGTAGACCAATGTTCACATTCTATGCAATATAAACCTAGACCACAAGGAACTCGTAAAACGTTTATGTAAGCCGAATATGAGAGTATGAATAAATAATCCTAAGCCTATTAATATTGTATTTATAATTGTAATGACTCATTAAAATATTCTCCTAATAAATTATTTTTGTAATTTAATTGAAGTGTTTTTATTTTGCTTTAATCTTCTCAGCTGAAAATACTTAATAATTATAGAATGTTACAAATTCAGACTACAAAAAACCTATTTAAAGATGCTTAGTGAAACCCTTTCTTTTGTGCTACCGTTTAAAAATGTTTGGAAACCATTCTAAAATCTGTAATAAATATATTGATTGATTCCCTTTCCGAAAAAAATCACTTACCATAAAAAAATTCCCCAAGAAAAGTGATTTCTAGGCTAAACAAAGGGAGGTCAAATAAAATATCAACTGTAATAAATTATTTCTTTAAAAGGTTTAGAATCAAGAATTAAAACTGCAGTTATAGTTTTGAAATGTTTACCATTTTTTATTTGATTTTTGATTTTACACTTTTTTTGTAAGCTTGACAATTTTGCGATTCGCTTTTGTTACACCATCGTTTCCACGATTCCTCATTTAAATTGTTTAAAGTATTTTGTAATATTATTGTTTATTTTTTCTTATTTACACTTCGCGTTAAAAAATAATGCTTTATAACGCATAAATCAATAAATGTGTATATATCTATTTTGTTGTAATTTTCAAGTGTTTCCTTGTTATTAATAAAGGCATAAATAACTATTCGTCGATTTCCGTTCTTATTTATTTACATAAAGTCGAAAAATCAAAATATTTTAGATATAAAGAGGGAGAGAGAGTAGAAAGTTCGTTTTTCGGGGAAGGCGGGGAAGAGAGTGGTGTAAGCTGAGCATAAAACTGTGTTTTTTGCAGGCTGAGCCTAAAAGATTGTGTTTGTTTGTGTATTTGTGTGAGGGTGGGTATGTGTGCAAACTCTTTGTGTTCTAGTCTTTTAAAAATGCCTATAAAAAATATAATTTTCTTTTCCTCACTTCAATTTTACTCACTACGAAACTAATGTGACTTGGAAAAAATTTTCTTGGCACTAAATGAAGGAAATTATAACTTTAAACCGAAAACTACCAATGTATATATTTTGATTATATGATAAATTTGTTAAAGTACATTATTTTTATTTTAAATAAAAATTTGAAAATCCTAGCTTGTGTTTGTGTCTCGGTGTGATTGTGTTTGAAGGGGTAAGGCCCGCATTCAAATTGGATAAGATTATATCATTATGTAGACGTAGACTACATTAGAACAATTGTTTTCAGTTTTTTTTTTTCAATATATATTCTGCACTTGGTAAACTTTAAATTAGTTAAGTATATAACTTTCACGTTGCTGTTGTTGTGATTGGTTTGTTGGTGTTTGCTGTATTGTGTCGGTGTCGGCCCTGTGGCTTATTTTTAGGGGGTATTTTTGTTTGTATGCTGTGGTTCCTAAATAGAGTAAAAGATTTAGCCTAGATACACACTCCATTATGTATATAAGTAGTTATATGTTACTCCTAATTGTCGCACACTACTCGGAAATGGGAAAATCATCGGCATCGCCATCCTTGCCCTCCAGGGATCGGTACTCGTCGGAGTCTTCGCTTATGGCCGCCGTACCAATGGACATTGGTAGCATGGCGGCTGTGCTGATAATCGGATCCGCAATAATGGGGCCCAGGATGCTAGCACTTGTAATGTTTGTTGCAGTTGATGGTGCCGGGAGATTTGGGGGCACATAGATGGTGATGGTTTCCTGTTCCGGATTCTCCGGTTGGATTGTTTGATTTGGACTTGTTTCCTCAACGTGTTGTTCTTGTTCCTGTCGCTGTTGGTGTGGTTGTTGTGTTAAGGGTTGTGTTATTATATCAGCAGAGGCCAACAGTAGATCCAATTTAAGTTTGCTTGATGCCGTTGGCTGCTCTGTTATCACAGACTGTGCTTGAGTTGCTGCCGTCGCTGCAGTTGTCGTCGGTCCCGCTACTGCTGTTGCAGTAGTTGTAGTTGTTGCTGCTGATACAGTCGATGTGGCTGTTGCTACAGCAGTTGTTATTGCCGACACTGAGCCGCCAGCAGCGTGCAACTCATCCTCCTCGCTGACGCTTATGTAGCGACAACGCTCACTGAGCAGTGATGCCGACTCGTCATCCTCCTCATTCACGCTCGTAATGCTCACCGTGCGCTGCTTGAAGCTCTGGTAGACGCTGCTGCTGCTGGTGGGAGCATCGATGACATCTCTTGGCGATGCAACGGCTGCGGATGAGCTGGCTAAAAAGAGAAACGTAAGTTATTTTTTTTACTTGACATTCCATGACTCTTTTAGTTTTTCGTTTGAATGGATGAATTAACAATTCAGGTAATATCTCTTTAAAAACTATAAACTATAAAACTATAAATTATAAACATTATACGGCTTTTACTGTCTAGTATGACTAACATAAGTAACAATATATAATAATATATGTATACAAAATTGAAAATATTGCCTTTGAAACACAAAAAGCCTCTAATCCAACAGTCTACAAAAAAATATAGACATTTTAAATGTCTACTTTTTTTTGGTAATCTGTTGAGTTAATAAATCCAGATATATTAAAAAAAACGCTCATGTTGTAAAAGTACAAATATTCTAGATAGTTTTGTGTAAATACAGTTGAACTATGCCAGAATTCTCTGCTTCAACTCCAACTTACACTCTAAGCGCTCCCGCCGCGAAGCGTTTCGAGACGGCAACGGGGCCAGCTTGATGCGATAGAACTTGGAGCCCCTGCTGACGCGATAACGATTGTCATCCTGAAAAGAAGCCACAATGGTAAGTCGTGCAAGGTAAATTTACAAACAAGCACTCACCTTTCGCGCCTGACAGTACTCCTTGTCGATGACCCGGCCTATAGCGTAGTAGGGCAGCGGGATCTGGTTAAGTTCCACAACTGCCAGCGAGGGTTCCAATGCCGGAGTCGGTGCAGCCGGAGCCGTCAGCTGCAGACCAGCGAGACTGTCGGCGTGGACAAAGTACAGGGTGAGCGAGTCCTGGACGACCATAAATTGCGCATGACGCATGCTCCAAACCACGAAAACGAGGTCACCTCGCGCACATCCCTCCAATGCGATGGATCGGTGACCGGAACTGACGCCGGATTTGGAACGGGTTAAGGGCCCACCCACATTTAGATCGTAGGCAGAGCTATGGACGGAAAAGCTATGTGTTAGCATTCGTCTAACCGAAAAGCCAAAGCAAATACATAAACAAGCAAAAAAAAAAACATGTAAAAAAAATAAAGGTGTTTAAAGTAATGTTATGACAATAGCTATAAAATTATTTGTTTCAACTTGCCGTTCCAGGATAATATTAATGAATAGTACATACATAAATTAATAGTATCTTTAGCTTTTTTTGACAAAGCAAGATCAAATGATTTGGAAAAGTGGCTTAGCTATGTTTCGCACTCCTTACCTTCTCATGGCTGCCACACTGGTCTCCATCTCTTGGCGCCGGCTCTTCTCATGGCTGAGCTCCTCTTCCAAGCGACATTTGTCCTTGTTTAGGTAATCAATCTTCTCCTTGAGCCAGCTATTGCCATCCTCGTTGGTGATCATCTCCAGTCGGGTCTTCAGCTGGTATGACTCCTGGGTAAGGATCTTGTTCTGCTCTCGCAGCTGATCCAGTTGTCGCTCCTTGTCGGCCAGCATATCCTTTAGTATGCCCACGTTGGCCATCACAGATTCAGAGTTCAGGGGCAGGAGGCGGGACTGCCACAGCGAGCGCTCCGAATCAACGGCCTCGCTTATGGCACGCTCCTTTTGGGCCAGTAGCTCCTGGCGCTGCTGGGCCAGTAGCTGGTCGATATCTACGCCAGCGTTTGCGCTGGCCACGCTGGCACTGCTCGTCGGTCGCTCTAGTTTTTCAAGACTGCTGTCCGATGGCGAGCGCTCCATCGAAGTCATCAGTTTGAAGCGACAACGAAGGGACTCGAGCTCGGTTTTGTGCTCGTGGATAAGCTGCTCCCGGGCTTGAGCCACCGCAGTCTGCTTTTCTTGCTCGGCCAACTGCAGTTTCAAGCGCATCTCCTCCAGCTGCTCTTGAGATTTCTGTTCGCGTGCCTCACACTGCATCCTCAGCACATTGCACTTATCTCGCAGGAGATGTAGCTCGGACTGAAGCTCGTCCTGGTAGTTAGCGGCATCACTGCGAAAGATGCCCAAATTAGAGCGAGCTTCGGCAAGGCAGGCTCGGGCCAACTTTGACATATTTTCCATGTCGCTACGCATCCTTTGGATACTACCAGCGTTCTCTTCTGTCAGGGTGCCAGCACTGAGCATGAGCAGATCCTCGGTGGCAGTGCTCCGTGCTATTTGCTCCACCAAACTGGCAGAGGTTGAAGTAGCAACACACCTGGACGTGGTGCTAAGCTTCTCGAACTCAGTCTCCGTATCCGTTTCGCAATCGGAGGTACCTGTCTGCCCCTGCAGTTCGGCCAAGCGGGGAGCCAAAAGTGGGGTATCCTGCTCCTGCTCTTGGTCCTGCTCCCCATTTTTGCCCGACCGGAGGACGAAGAAGTCTATCACTGGCTTCATGTCGGGCAGTTGCAGCTGTCCGGCAAGTTCCGGCAACTGCGAGGAGAGCAGTTCCATGTCCGATCGACTCAGAGGAGGGAGACGCGTGTCAAAGCTCAATGGGTGCTCGTTGGCGAACGCTGGAGGCATGTCAGCCATGCCAGGGAACAGAATATTGAGAAAATGACCTTCAAAACTAGCATTGAACTCCCTCCTTCGGCGCAACTCTTCGCTGTGGATGCGATCAAAGTCCACAGAGAGTCGAGTGGCCCACTGCCGGAACTCATCTGAAAATATCTTCCTACGCACCACCTCCGCAACGGCGGCCACATAAGTGCTCGGAGCCCGGTGGATCTGTTCGATGATGCTGATGTGACGTTCGGCACGCCGCAAGCAGCGATGATTAAACAGCAACCGATTGTCAAATTCACTCATCCCATTCTCGATCCACACGATCCGGCGCAGACGTGTGTGCAAATTCCTCCCCAGCTCGTCCTTGGAGTTGGCTATGCAGCGGCAGTACTCCCGAATCTTGGTGTGATTTTCCAGCATCACCTGTAGCTGGGAACGATGGGAGAGACAGAGGTCCGGCAGGACGGAGTTGTCGCGCAGATTCTGCGCCCGCGCCTCGTTCTGCTGCAGGGCGAGGGCCTGCTCCTTTTGCTCCTGCACCATTTTCTTAATCCGGAACTTAAACTCCTCCAGTTTGCAGAGACGGTCACCGAGTCCCTTAATCTCCTTTACATCGCCCTGGTTGGCCATCTTAATGATCTGTTTGACCTCCTCCTTTAGCTTGTCGTAGATGTCCGCACTGAAGATGTCCAATCCCTGTATGCACTCGTCTGACATGAGTTGCAGGGCACTGTGGTTACCTTTGGAGCTGATCCACTGCAGCAGGTTAAGGTTGTGGCGGCGAGCCAGTGAACTACTGCTGGTCGAGGTCTGGGAAACGCGCTCCTGCTGGTCGCCAGAGTCAGTTTCCGCTTCCTCGCCCATTTTAAGCTTCTTATTGGGAGAGTCCGCCTGTGATGATTCAGTGAGACCTTGCTGCTGCTGCGCCGGTTGTTGCTGGGCCGTAAACACGTCGTCGTTCTCCAACAGTTCGTCAAAACCGTGAAAATCGGCCTCGGCCAGAGACATTAGGGCCGGCAGTATGGGAATCCTGCCCAGCTGTTTGAGATCATCGGCAAAGTTGCGCAGCAGCTCCAAATAGCTCTCACGCTTCTGGAGATGCCGATCAAAGGAGGAGCAGAAATTGTGGAAGCGCTCGCGAAACTCGTTCGTCAGATCCTCCATATTGGCCACAACCGCCGACCAGCCTTGCTGCTGGAGATGTTGCTCATGGACCAGTCTCTCGCACTGATCCTCCTCTTTCCTGGCCAGCTCCCGCATGTGCTGCGCCAACTGGGCGCGTTGACGCACCGTCTCCAGGACCGGTGGCAGGCGATGGCTCTCCTCCACCTGGCGACGGAGCTCCGCGTCGGCGTCTGAGTTGGATATCGTGGGCGCCGGGCGCTCTTCCCCCGTGAGGAACATGTAGATGGGATTGGTGTCTGTGCCAGCCGAGTAGCACGATACCTGGGTTGAGTGCGTTAGCATTTCGCCTCCGCTCACCAACAGCACAATGTTGGCGGCCGGGATGTTGTGCAGCTTCTGGATCGTGTCCTTCAGGTGCTCCACCGATTGCAAAGCAACGTTCATGTCAAAGCTCAGCATGCGGCCGACGTCCACGTGGAACACGTACAGCATCATGGATCCGTTGGTGCTCCCTATGTGTCCTGGACTTGGCTACCTGGAGGGGATACTCCCGCTCCTCCCGCTCCCACGCCCGCTCAGCCTCCTCCGCCTTCTGTTCCTCTCGTCTCGCTTATGGTTTGGCAGTGCTTTAGAAGATTTTGTGGTGTTCCCTCATTGGTTCGTGTGCTTGTACTTATATTCACCTTGTACCCGTGTTTGTTTTGTGAGTGTTAAGCTGTAAGGTTCAAAACAAAAGAGACAAAGAGAACGGGTGAGTAAAGATAGTGCTATCTGAGATGAGCATAAAACTTATTTAAATATAATGATCATTTAACTCAAATCAATCATTTCTTGTATATAGTCTAAGCATTAACTAAAATTTTAACATCTCTTTGACCAAATAAACAGAGATTTAGCTTTCATATACGGGTATACTATTATATTTTATATTAGTAAAATAAAATATTAATTATGTCGGTAAAGTTAATCGGTTACCCGTTTATACAGTTATTATTATACAGAACAATTTGATTTGATTATCATGTCACGAAATTAAGGACTGGCATGTATTTGTTAAAGGAACACCACTACTAAATATGGTTCACTAGTTGTTAGGGCCATTATATCCAGCAGTCAGCACTGTTTTAATTGTTTGAGATGAAAACCCAAACACACAGAATCTTTTACATCTAGTGATTCCACCAGTAATCCACCGCAGAGAGATTTTTGAGCCATTGATTGGATCACCGCCGCTCTTCAACAGCTGTTAGACAGACTGTCGCAGTTGCTTTTTGCTCTCTTTGTGTCGTCAGAGGGACAAAGGGAGGCGTAGCGTGGGGGTGGTTCAAATGTTAATGACTAACTGGGCCATTTCCGAGTCGCAATAAAAAATAGCAGGGCGAGCATGTGCACAGACGCTTATTCAATTTTATTTTTATAATTTTGTTTACAGTTTAGTCTCGCAGACGGCTTTTGGCGATAAGGCGCATAACAGGGAAAACGGAAAAGCGGAAAGAGCGTGGCTCTGGCTCCACACTTAGAACACGCGCACTCACTTTACCCCACACTATTTATTTTGCGAGCCGTAAACAGCAGCAACCAGAACAACAACAGCGTGGAACGTGTTATCAACGCACCTTGATTTGAACACGTCTAGACTAGCGGGTGGCTCGAAAACAAATGAGCAGAGCGGAGCGAACCGCGAGAGGCGAAGAGAAACTTTGAGAGGGCGAGAGAGCGCCGCACGTGTGTGGCGATCGCACCTATTCACAGTGCGGTTGTCTCAGCTATTTTGTAGCCAGATCTGGGTTCTCTGTTTTAGCTAATTTTCCAAATATACCTTTATTAGTTAGTAGCTGCGTAAAAACTTTAAAATTTAATTGGAAGAATATGCAAACTAAAATGATCTTTAAATTTTAATAGCAAGGCCTGCGGGTTCAATAAAGAGCATAATTTTTTTTGACAGTGATCTAATTCAAAAGCATGTTGGTCGAAAATTAAAGAAATTATCATAATCTCATTTAAGAAACATAGAACAACATTTTTTTTAAGAGATCACTTCAATGATAAAGAGCGAACATTTTATTAGTTAATACTACTAACTTGGTTAAGATCAGAATTTGCTAGGTATATTTTGGAAGCGGGAGATGGCAGCACTGCCTCGCACCGTGTGAGTGAGAGAAAGAGAGGGAGTTAGAGAGAGACTGCTTCTGCTGCGCATGTGTCAATGCCAACGTCGACGCCGACGCACCAACGTTTACCTGACTTCGCGGTCCTTTTTTTTACCTAAGCGAATTTCATCATTTCGTTAAACCAATCTTGTAAATTTCCAAGACGCGGGATATTACCGATGGTTTTCTCAAAATTTTCCACATTTAGGGGACACGTGTAACGGTGCACCGTTTTTATAGCTGACGAAATACCAGGAACGATTAACTCAGGAGCATCTGTAATACCTAGGGAAAATGCCAGGTACTCTTTAAGCAAATTGATGAAATAGCTGTTTGAACTGATAGACAGAAAGCAATAACCGGCTGACTAATCACCGATGACATGCAAGAAGGCAATAATCTGGCACCCCTCAACCTCAATAGAATCATGATATCAAGCGAGCCCTAAACTGATAAGATCTTATCAGAAGGGTGGTGAGCAGTATCTATGTTGCACATTTGGCACATATAGGCGCGATAAACAGGGAACTCCAAAAATCCGATTACCTGATTAGCTTCAAGCTATTTTGGTAATACTCTAGATTAGGGGACTAACCTCCCAAATTCGCGAAAAAATATACTCGATGAACCGCGATTTCTGAATAATTTACGTGCAAAAATAATTTATTCTCTTGTAATTGAATTTCAAAGTTCCCGGTTTTGCTATATAAATCAAGGATGCAATCAAAGTAATTACAAGTTAATGCTTTTCTATAAAATTAATAAATTTATAAAATAATAATAATAAGTTGCTATGATTTACATGATTTTTATGGCCTAGAAATCTTTCTCCTGAACTATTCCGGAAAGGAAATCGTTTGTAAGTATTGCATTAAAAAAGAAAGCAAAAGAAAAATGCTTTCTTTCTTTCTTGCTTTCTTTTTTTAATAAATCTCGAATTTCGGGGGTTAATCCCCTAATCTTGAGTATTACCGCTATTTTCTATGTAGGATTGAACTTATTGTGTGTAAGAATTGGTCTATAATAATTAGTCATCAAATTAAAATTGAACAAATGAAGTACTATGTCGATGTTGTATGTTTTATCAACATAAATTTTTGAACATTTCAAAATCTTTATAAACATAAATATATATGTATTACAAGAGTTGGAGATAAACTCAAGGGTACTTCATAAGAAAATGCAGATAAGCTTATGTGAAATCACTATTGGTACTGGGAGAATTCTTCCAAAAACACTTGAGTAATCAAAAAACTGTTCGCGCTGGTCCTCAGGAAACAATTTCATTCACGGTGTATAATTTGAAGGAATAGAAAGAATGTGACACTAGGAAATATTTAAGTTACAATTTGTACATAAATATGTACAAATACAACGGATTTAAAATAAATTGTGTTATTAAGCTTAGATTACCTATATTTAAATTTTTTAGTTTATCAGAGGATTAAACTAATTTGAAACTAATAACGGGACAAAATCATCTGAAAATATTTTTATTAAAGTTTACAGCTTTTTGGCTTTTTAGTGGAAATTACCATATCTCTTAAAATGTAAAATCCAAACCATCTTCATGAAAAGTTTTAGCTCTAGCTCTTAAGTGTTTGAGATTACAGCGTCGAACAGTCAGTCGGACTAGTGATCTTGATTCAGAATATAAGTATATACATTGAAGGATCGAAAGCTCTTCCCTCTACTGGTTACATACATTCCAACGATTACAATACTCTGCGAGTAACGGGTATAAATATATGTGATACATATTCAACTAAAATGTTTAAATACAAATATTTTACAACCCCTTGAAGAAGTAATAGCTAAGTAACAGGTTCAGGGTTCTATTTTTCACTTAATTTACACTCAGAATTTTAGATGTAAACATTCCAACGATTACAATACTCTGCGAGTAACGGGTATAAATATATGTGATACATATTCAACTAAAATGTTTAAATACAAATATTTTACATCGATATTTGTATTTAAACATTTTAGTTGAATATTTATCACATATATTTATACCCGTTACTCGCAGAGTATTGTAATCGTTGGAATGTTTACATCTAAAATTCTGAGTGTAAATTAAGTGAAAAATAGAACCCTGAACCTGTTACTTAGCTATTACTTCTTCAAGGGGTTGTACTGCACAAAGAAAGAATCGAAACTAGCAGATCTATGGTCAGGGGGTGAGTCTAGGTGGTAATGGAGAAAGAGGACAAGCTAAAAACCCTGAACCAAACCAAGTGAACTGAAACTGAACTCCTCTGCCGCTGCAAACTGATTACAGAGCGTCGGTGGCATCGCAGAGTTTATCAGCTATCTCTTCTTTTGTCGTTGTGGGGGGCAGGAAAAAGCACTTTCTCGCAGGGAGAGCGATAAAGAGCGGCTGCCAGGGGGCAACTAACTGCAATTAATGGTAAACGGCATTCTTGTTTGTGCCCTATACTTCTTTTTGTTATGTGTACATATGTATAAACGTTTGTATTTGAACTTCATAAGTGGTTTAAAGTACATGACTCACGCAAAAACACCAACTGCAATAAACAAGTTGAGCCAAACGGCTAAAACAAAGCGCAAGAACGTAAACATTGGAAATTATAAAACTCAACTGAAAACACATGATCAGCTGGTCAAACGCAACTTATCGATATTCGATAATCCGAGCCGAACTGCATTCTCTGCTTGCCTTTCCTCCGCTCCTTCGGTCCTCGCCACATCTCCCTCTCACTCAGCTGTTGTTTTGTTGTATTACATTTCCCTTTGCACTCATTCGGGTGCAGTTAACAGGAAAAAGCTCTCGAATGACGAACAAATGCACACAGACACCGAGTTATTCTTGTAAAATATGTAAATTATGGCAATTAATTGCAATTTGGCTCAAACGGACGCACACAACTATAATGCGCGAGGGTTGCTGACGTTCGAAAAAAAAAGAAAATGGCAGCAGGTGTAGTTGCATTTGGTTTATGGCGAGAGGGGTTGGGTGAGGGATCGGGTCGAATTGATGCAGTTAAAAGGGCGTCGACATGTGCACTAGTATTGGTGCGCATAAAACTATAACTAACGGTTAATTAAAACCATGCCCCACTCACACTCACCTTATAATCTTTAATCAATTTTCACAATGGTGGGCCTGTGTGCAAGTGTTATTGTTGTCTGCTTGTTTGCGAGAGTGTGAGCGCGGCGTGTTCGTGTGTTTTGGTTTTAATCAATTGTAAACGGGCACGAACACACAGGCGCTGCAAATTATTTTACATCAGCTGTGGCTGTATCCGTATCTGAGTGTTTGTGTGACTTGTGTTTTTATTTGCACCAGCAACAACAACGGCAAAATTTTATTTTCGCTCCCTCTCTTTTAACGCCAGTGTTTTATTTTCCTTCTTGCCTTCCACGTTCTTCTTATTTATTTTGTATGGCTATGCTTCTTCTTCTTCCGCCTGCTTATTACTTATTACTTTAAAAGCTATTTTCGTTGCGTATCAAATGTGCCAGTGTGTAAAAAGCATTTACTTGAGTTTCCTTAGTCTCAGTGTCCATCAATATGTTCGAGCAAAGAAATATTTTCCAAATTTGTTATTCGGGCTGTTTTCGTTTCGTATTTCCCTTCCTCCTCTTCTCCTTCGCTGTTTTTCTAAATCTATTTCTTTGTCTATCACAATTGCGTTGTTGTTGCTGCTGTTGTGGGTGTTGTTGTTGTTGGTGCTGCTTGCTTATGCTTTCTGTTTTCAGCTGCTTGTTGTTGTTGGCAGTTTTACTTTTCGCGTCAGTTTTTTGCCATTTACACGATGCGGGCACGGGAGCCTTTTGGTTTTTTGGAGTGGCACAATTTCACTCGCGCATATTGTTGGTTTGCTTAGATTTCTAATTAAATTAAGTTGTATAAAAATGAAATAACGCACTTCGTTCTCACTTTTTTGTCTTTGCTTATGCCTCGCGATGTGAGAATGACAACAGATTTTCAAGTCGATATCGATAACGAAACTAGAGCGGAAAAGTTACTGAATAGCTGCAAACTGTGATTTTCATAGGCGAACTCCACTAGCACATATTTATTCAAATTACCCAAGCGATAATAACAAGAATTTGCTATTTAAAATAAGAATGCAAATAGCTGTTCCATACAAAGTCATCTTTAAGTAATTTCAGAATTTTAAAGTTTTTGTTGAATCGTTGAGAACCAGAGTTGTAACCTTATTTTATTAAAAGTTATTGTTATTATTATTTTTACTTTAAAATCAATTTAGAAAGTACATTAGTAGTTCTTTTCACCTTATTAATAATTTTAGAGAGCAACTTGCAATAAAAAAAACAATTTGAAATGATTTGGGTTCCGTAAAATTAGACAACAAATTACAGCTGTTTGAAAATTTAACAGGAATCATTAAGGGTCGTTCCTTTAACTTATGAAATTTTCTGTCGAATTTTCAACAATTCAACCAGGGTATTCCCTAAACTGTTTAATTGCTGAATTGTTGAATTTTGGTCAGCTGTTAATCAGCTGTTCCACACAAAGTCAACTTTCAGAAATTTCAGCAATTCAACCCCGAGGCTGTTAAAAATTTTGTTGAATCGTTGAAAACAAGAGTTGTCACCTTATTTTACTAAATTTCATGGAAACTCTGCAACAATTTAGTATTATAAGTTCGCATTACTTACTTTAAAATCAAATTATAAAGTCTATTACGAATTTTTCTTACCGTGGTAACAGTCGCAAACAATAAAAAATGGAATTGTACATGTTTTTAGTTCCGCGAAACTTTTCAACAAATAACAGCTGATTGAAAATTCATCCAGAACCATTTTGGGTCGTTCCCTTAATTGCTAATTTTTCTGTTGAATTTTCAACAATTCAGCAATTCAACAGTTTAGGAAATACGCAGAAAATATTTTTAGAAAGCTAATAAAAAGTGACAAATTCACCTTGCGTGAAGGTTAAACCTGTTATTGGTCCATCCCTCTTTGCGTTTCGAAATAAAGCCTATCGGAAGTTTGACATCTCTAGTGAAAAGTGCAAAAAAATAATCCGAAAATTCTTCTTTTTAGCAAATAGTCCTGCGCCCACCCACAAAAAGTCACAGCATTTATTATCTTAAGTAGCATTAGCGGGGACCGAAGGTTCAGGTGGCCCGAATAGCCCAACAAACAGATTCGGGCGCCCATTAAACAGAATTCCCCCATCCTTCAGACACACTTAGCAACACATACACTCATGAAACACACACGCAAGGCGGCATTTTCCTTTTGCATTTTCCTGGGCGTTCATTTAGATCACACCGTAGTTTGTAGCAATAGGTTTAGTTTGATTGCCTCGTAAAAGATACACAAATATTACTTTCTGTATTCTGCCTCATTACATTGTACTGTGTCGAATCAAAAAACCGAACAAAACAAACCCCTTTTCCAAATGACCAACATTCAGAGCATAGAAAATGTGGCCGACTGCACGCCTCTCTACCTGCCGCACAGCTTGTACCTCAAGCCGCTGGCCAAAATGCAAATCTCCGTATCACTGCCGCCGATCAAGTCCGGAAAATCTGTTTCCAACCTGGAGATAATGGACAAACTGGGCGTCGAGCTAAAGCCGGACAAGTTTCTGCTGCTCAGAGTGAGTTTAATTAATGCTTTCTGAAAGTAATAAAGAATTCATTTGTGAAATCCCAGATAAATGACTTGAATCAAACTATTCCGTATTCCCCATTAGGTATCCAAGAGCACAGTAAACACTATCCGTTTGGAAGCTGAGCTTGATGAGCGCAAACGTCTGCGGGCAGCCATCCAACGCCTGGACGGCATTTCCCTGCGCATCTCTGGCTTCACTGAGTCGTTCCGAGTGCGTTGCACAGAGCACAAGGATGATTTCCCCACGCGACACGACTGGGACTCCTACTTCCGGGATGCCCGCAACATGGACGAAATGAAGGCGGGCGAAAGACCGGACACCATTCACCTGAGTCACCTACCCATGCGTTGGTTCTGTCCTCGGCACTCGGAGCATGAGGAGCACGTCAAGCCCAGCGAGAGCATCTTCAAACGAATCTTCGAGAAGTACGGTCGCGTCCGAATGGTGGACATACCCATCTGTGATCCGTACCGAAAGAGCATGCAGGCGGATATCAACGGCATGCGCACTTTTAGCTTCGAACAAGATGTTCTCTTCGAAGCGTGAGTTTGGATTTACTTTTTGTATTTTTCGGTTTTTTAGTAATCAAATCATTATCATTGGCCTTACAGATATGTACAGTTTGAGGAGTATTCCAGCTTTGTGCGCGCCATGGATGAGTTTAGGGGCACTAAGTTAGTCCGAAAGTTTGTGGACAAAACCCAGGCCATCAACATTTGTGTCAGCTTCGACAAGCAGAAGCATCTCAGCGACTCGCATGTGCAGCGCAGAGAACGCATGCGGAAGAAATGCATCGCAAAAGCCCAGGCTGAGGACGAAGAGCGGGAAAAGCTAAAAAAGCAGCAGGAAGAACATCTGGAACGCGAAAGGTTTGATTATTGTTTTGTGCCGGGATCAGGAAACAGTAGTTAAAAAGCAGTCGCTCTGTCAGTTTAATGAGTACTTAATTTCTATCACTTTAAATCCCTTAAACGTTATTTTTGACCAAAATTACTATTTTGTATACGTCAGTGGAGTGAATATTAATATTTTGAAAGCCGAAATAACTTTATATTTTTGACATCCCCTTCGCCCATGTTATCTGAAGTATAATGTTGCGTTAAGCCTTGCCTGCTGTACTACTGTTTTCATATCTGGTCATTTTTAATTTACATATTTATGCTTCTCACCTGGCGGCCGCTGGGCGAGGCGAGCCTTTAGCCAACCGTTCTCTGTATCTTCTAGACGAACAGTTAACAAATATTTATTATGCATAACAAATATATCAAAAGCAAAACAAAAACCCGCAAACATTGCAACAAAAATTACAGGCTAAAGCAAGAAGAGTTGAAAACAGCGGAAGCAGAAAAGCAGCGTGAACGCGAAGAAAAGCGGAAAGAAAAGCATCTTAAAAAGATCCAGGAGCGAGGTCAGGTGGAAATCTCGCAAAAGATACGCATCGAAGAACGGAAGCTGATGATAGCCCAACGGAAGCTGGAGAGTATACGCACCCTGGAAAAGCTATTCGAGCGAATACAGGTTAGGAACATTTTTGTAAATTCAAAATTTTAAGACATCCCAATAATTTTCAAAATAAGTTTAAAACTAATTGTGGTATCTGCTGAAAACTTTAATCACAGCTGAAACAAAAAGACAAAAACCGTCGAGCCAAACAAGATGAAGTCAAGGACATCCAACGTGGCCGTCTGGTTGAAAAATACAAGGCTGCTACAGAGAAGCTCGTCTGTGATCAGCGAAAAATTGTGCAAGATATAAAAAGCAATACTCCACTAATGGGTCTTCTGAAGAGCAAATCCAAAAAAAATTCTGCACCCATGGACGCAAGCAGCGACGAGGACGTGGCGGCCAGTAAAAGGCACAAATTGGGCAATGGTATAACTGACTCTGCGGCAGCATCCGACGTTAACGCTGCACTTAACCCGTTGAAAGCGGTAGCCGCAATGGCCGCTGGCGCTGTGCCAGGAGCTGGTGCCTACGGTGCCGAGGCAGCCAGCGAATGGATGCAGTCCCTCTCGATGTTTGGATACGGCTTGCCAGGCGTATTTCCTGGAGCTCTATACCGCCCACCAGCTCCGTTTCCTGTATCCAGCAATTATAGAGGTTTCGCACCGCGTCCTCGAGGTCGCGGAAGGGGTCGAGGCATCGGAATAAGAGGCGGTCGTTCCGGATATGACTCCTATTACAATTCCAAGCATGATCGCTACGAAGACGATGGCGACAATGGATACTACCACAAGTCAACGCGGGGCAGGTAATACTCCAATCTTGAAAATATTGAATTCTTTCTGCTTTAACATGTTTTGCATAGGATTTCAGTCGGTAGTAACACCCAAACTTCCAAAAATCCATATTTTTACCCTTGCAGAGGGTATAATGATTTCAGTCAGAAGTTTGCAACGCAGTAAAGGAGATGTTTCCGAGCCTATAAAGTATACATTCTTGATCAGCGTCACTCTTAATTTCGAATTTAGTTCTTACAAACTAATAGGACGATATAGTCTTATATAGCTGACATAGGAACAGCTGACATCGGAAAATTAATAGGAAAGAAATTATAATTTATGGTTTTTTTTGTATTCTCTTCTACTCTGAAATTTGGTTATTTTTTAATATTTTAGAATTACGATGGAACGACAATATTTTTTAGCCGCCTTAGGAAGGATAGAAGAATTAATGTTAAAATTATACGAAATTAAACATTCTGTAATTTGTAATTTAATAGGAATGATCTGCAACGGTATATATTCTTCGGCTGGACGAAGTTCGCTTCCTTTCTTGTTTTTTTAAATTTTAAACTACATACTACAGGGAAATGAAAAATTCTCTTTAATTAATTGATTGATTTTTAATTTCAGAAATCGATCCCGTTCTTCATCTTCATATTCTAGGAGTAGAAGTCGTTCCCGGGGACGTCGGTAAGTGATGCGTTCATTTTGATTACACTTTATTATAACCCAATATAGTGTTGTTTGTCGTTCCAGGCGCTCAAAGTCGCGAAGTCGTTCACACTATCGAAAGTCGTCCTACTCATCAAGATCCAGGTAAAAAATAAAATGTATTACAGTACAATAGATATTTACTCTGGCACTCGTTAATTTATAAGGTTTTATTTTTGGAATGACATTAAATCTAAGCATCTTATTCAAATTCTTTAATTTTTTAGGCGCAGCCACAGCCGATCTTCGCGCAGCCGCAGCAAATCGGCGTCACAGCGCAAGAACCGCAAACTGGCATCAACGCGCCGATCTCGATCCACCAGCTATTCTCGATCGCGTTCCCGCTCTCACTCACGGAGGCGCTCCACTTCGCGCCGTGATCACCGAAGTCGACATCGCAGCAGTCGTAGCAACAGCAGAAGTCGCAGCCATACACCGAAGGATGTTAAACTCGAGGCGGACAAGTTGGTGGCCTCAGCCGAGAAAATACAGCGAACCATCGAGCAGCATACTAAGGATCGGATGCGCGAGGAGGAGCGCGAAATTAAGGAAAACTTCAGACATGCCCGTACCAACAGCCACAACAGCAATCACGTGGACGCACAATTACAGGAGGAATCCAGCGATAGACGTGACAGCATCAGCAAGCGCAGCAGCCGCAATTCACTGGCTGCCTGAAACATATTCATTAGTTTAGTTGTTAGTAAGAGTTCCGAAAATAAAGATATCAAAGTTGTTCCCCTTAACTTACATTGTTTTTTTACTTTCGTATTTTCAATTAGATGAAATTTAAAAAACCAATTCTTGTGCCAAAATTATGGATATTGGTCTAATAAATAACTAACTATAATTAGTAGAAACGAAATCATTTAACGAACTGATGTATTGACAATTTTTGGACAAGTGAAAATATTTACTTTGCCGGAGCATTTTTCCTTATCAAAATCTATACACCCACATATTAATTGCTTTATCTTGTTTTCATTAAGATTCCTTAAAACATATTACAAAATCAGCAGAGAAAAGAAGAATAAAAAGGATAACTTTGGTTATACAACAACCAGACACCCATTGCATAGGACATATATATAAAAGAGTGAATTCTCCAGTGATAATCCGTCCTAAAAACACCTCAAAAATAAATCACACAATTTATATACTATATTACAATCTGATTTTCTTTTCGTTCTTTTTTAAACAATATAAATTGATTTTCGCATTAAAGACAAATGTTGCAAAAGAGATTGAGTCAACGACAGAAAGTGGCTTATAACTTAAGAATGTGTAAATGGGTGCATTGGTGGGATAGCGATTAGTAGCGCCTGTTATTGTTTCGGCCGCGGTTTCTGCCACTTCCACCGACACCGCCTCCTCCACCTCCTGCGCCGCCACCGGAACCGGAATTATTGTTTCCACGTCGGCGACGTTGACCACCTCCTCCATTATTTCCACCCTTTTGGAAGTCACGATCGCGATCGTTGAAGTTATCCGCGCCATTGTTGCTGAAGCCATTGGATCCATTACCCCCGGAATTGCCATTATTTGACCAGGGGGCGTTGGAAGCCCACGGATTAGGCCTGCCCCCTGATTGGTCTCTCTCCCGTTCGCGGCCGCGATCCCACTCCCTATCGCGATCACCATCTCGTTCCCGTTCCCGTTCCCGCTCCCTTTCCATCTGCTCCAGTGGAGGTTCGTCCACGAACTCGGTGTTGGGTTGCTGGGCTTTCGCCGTGACCAGCGATTGCAGGAAGGGCTTCTTCAGTTGCAGCAATTCACGAACACACACCAATTGTGCGTTATGCTGTCGAGGCTCGAAACGGGACTTCTTGGTGGGTGGAGAAACCACCTCGCCACGTGCCTCAACCGTGGGCGAAACAGATCTGGAGCGATCCCTTACTGGAACCACGTCATTGAGCTCCTCCAGCTTTCCCGCGTCGATGTACTTGTTGAGGAACTCGGTTCCCTGACGAATAGCTGCCATCAGTCGAGAATCCGGATGCACGCGAATAAACCGATTGTACACGAGGACCCCGACAATAGTCTGAGGATCGAGGCCATTGAGCATGCCGCTGGCCAGGATGCCCTCCATGGTGTTTTCGCTAATCTGCTGATGGTTTAGTCCGCTTGTCGAGTCCTTGGCCTCGCGGGCGGCCAGCTCTTCGTGAATGCTAAGCACGCTGGGATCGTCCGCTCTCCGGGGACCCGCCCAGTTCACTTGGAAGTTGCGGGGAATGGGCTTACTGTAGGGAACCTTCTTCTCCCGGTCTCGGTCATTTAGAGCTCTGCTTGGATCCAAGTCAAGACCAGGAATAAAGCCCTTGTCGGCCGTTAAGCTTTCGGTGAATTCAACGCGATCTTCGGGACCCATTCCAGGTATAATGGCATCATCTGTTAGGAAGATGGGATAGAGATTGTGATTCTACGGCATTTAGGATACTCAAAAAAAATGGGCCAGCCTACCATATTCACACTCGTCCAGAGCTGCTAAGCTCGCGGGCAGTGTGTTCAGATTGTATTTGTCCCTCATTAGATCACCCGGCCGGTTTCTCGTCCAGAACTTAATCGTATGATCGTTGGAGCCAGAGCACAGAATGTGCCCCAGAGGATGCCAGGCCAGGGTCCACACAATGCTGTCATGGGCCGTCTCTACACATCCAATCTCCTTATCGGTACTGGAAGCAAAGATATCAGTTAGGCCTAAAACTTTTAAAATGTAAGAAAATTAAACCCACCCAACGTTCCAAAACAAAATGGAGCCATCGGAGCCGCCAGAGCAAAAGAGACCTTCGTGTATGGGATGCCAGGACACTGAGCTGGCCTCCTTTTTGTGGCCACGGAAGACCTGCACCTCCTCCTTTAGGTTGCGAATGTCGAAAAGCTTGAGCAAATGATCTCTGGATGCGGTAACCAACCAGTTGCCGTTATCATTCCACTTCAAATCCATCACCGTGGATTTGTGGGCATGTCTGTAATACAAAGAAAGTTATCCTTATTAGCCGATATTAATTAAAATGTTTTAGGGTCTAGAAGAATATTAGCTTCCTTTTTGATATTTCCCCTTTTTGTTGGTCTCATAAGAAACTGAAACCGATTTTATCAATATATATTTGCAAACACAAAAAATACATAATACTTAAAAATGTGTAACGCTTCAGATACTTACAGCGTGGCAAGAGCAATGCCGCTCTTGGGATCCCAGATTTTAATGGGTTGCTGGTTGTCCTTACTTCCGCTGACAATCATTCCCTTATGAGGATGCCAGTGCACGCATTTGACGTCTGCTCCGTGGCCTGGTTAGGATAATTTTGTTAAGCTTAGGTCCTTTTTTTTTGCAAATCTTCTAGTTCTCACCTCGTAACACTCGCTCCTCCTGGCACCGCATAAAGTCCCAAATCCTTAAGGTTCCGTCGTCGCTGCCGCTGACAAACTTGCTGTCCGTGGGACTGAAACTGCGTTTGGTGGATGGCATTGGAGAACGGTTAGAACGTAACAAAACACGAATCGGAAGGTTATTATGAGTGTGGGCGATGTTAACGGATGACAATGTTTCACTTCTTTTTTTGTACAAGATATAAATGGTTAGCGAGTAGAGGTTTAAACAAAGATTCAACTACTGTTATTTAGTAAAAGAATCTAGAGAATGCGAAAATAAACTGATTAAATATACTAGGAGCGGTCGGCGTGAAACATAGGAAATGCCTATTTTACTTGGGTGTAATTTTGTTAAGTTTAAACGCATAGCAGCCGTGCAAAAACAATTCCGAATTCATTTTTATTTGTAAATGTAGCTAAACTTTAAATGGTTTTGTTTATAAAATATTTTGTGCTATCCGGTTTTAAAATACATAGTTTTTTTAATAACATCTCAACGATTTATATTTGACTTTTACAAATGATTTCTTATCGAAGTAAATAAAAATTTCTGAATGGTTCTTAGTTAATACTAAAAGTCCAAATGTATGTACAAAAGTTTTAAAAAGATTATTATATAAACATTTTATTGCATTCCAACACAAATCTTTTTCAATTTTATTTATTTTCGGTAGGACAAGATGTTCCGGATTTACATTCGCCCATACGCCAAGATTTATCGCCAGTCTTGAGAAAGAAAACACTCGAACCCCCGATTTTTCGAACAATCAGTGCAACACAATGCATTTTATTTATTGTTGATGTTGTGGCCGCGGAAATAAAAGTGTGCAGTGGTTTCTTTTTGTTCTTAGTCAGATGCTTTTATTGTTAGCTTTTGGCAATATTGCATTTGTATCATTTCACTTTCAGTCTTTTTATTTCTTTTCATTTTTATTGATATATCACAGAAGAGTTCGAGGCTTACAACATATTTTAGACTTTTTCTTCTAATGGAGAGATTAAAACTTAAATAGCCAATAAGGCGAAACTGATATATGGATGGCATGTTGCTGAATTGACGGTTTTATTGGTATGTGTTTGCAACAGCCCTGAAGGAAACCGATCCACTAAACTGATCAGGAAAAGAAAAATACCAAAAACTGCCCCATCGAACCAAACAAAAGATACTATGAAAACAACAACGCGATTCTGGATTTGGTTTTGGCTTGGTTGGCTTGCGTCAGCGGCTACAAAATGGTAAATACAGTCGACAATTACAATTAAATGGCTATACCTTATTCCCCTAATCGCCTCCTTGTGCGCCTGGTACATCTTCACGTTGTTCATGTTGGACTGCCAGTACTTAACGTAGCCGCCATGATCGCCGGTCACCATCCAGCTGTCGTTGTGCGACCACACCATAGTTCGGACCGAAATGTCGTGGGCCTGTTTGACAAAAATACCAATTAACTTTGACTCCACAGGATTTTTTGACATAAACCCACCTGTAGAATGGTCTCGAAGTTAAAGGTCAGGCCGTTCCAGAGTGTAAATTCGCCTGAACTGGCCCCGGTGACCAAACGCCTGCCCTCTGGTGTCCAGGCTAAAGTGAAAATCGGACACCGCATTTTGTTCGTGGCCGTCTTTACAAACCTCGTGGTAACCGCGTTCGAGGGATTGTCCAGGTAAGCGGAAGGCGGCAGCATATGGGGTACATAAATGCTGTCAGGCTGAAGGGCCAAGCGGTCCCGATGATCACGCTGGAACAGGCGATTCTGATGGAAATCAACAAAACATTAAATAGGTTAACTATTGAAAGGATAAATTACAAAATTGACAGATATTAAAAGACCAATGCTATATGGTAAATTACCTTATGATAATCATAATTGTCTTCTATAAATCTATGATTTCAGATTGTTAAATGAAAATTTCGAATTGTACTTTAGTGAAAAATCTTTCTCTATTTTCTGTCAGACAGGACATTGTCCTGAGGACAACGACAGTTCACGTAGTGACAATAAGCGCACAATTAGAAATGTTAAAACAAAGGAAAATAAAACTAAAATAAGTATTCCAATATCTAACCTGATGGGCGCAACTCAAAATCCAATCTCCTAAAGTTACATTTTGCAATTGCTAAAATTTCCCTAAAAATTGTTTGCTTTGCTGAGTTTAAACTACAATTTTTTTAACAGGTGTCTTGAAATGATTAAAAAACAAGAAAAGAAGTTAGCTTCAGCCAATCGAAGTTTATATACCCTTGCAGGTAAAATAAATATATTTCTCCTATTTCAAATGTTGTTTTTATAATGTCAAAAATCAAACGCCTACTTCCTACAAAGTTAAAATGTTTGATTTTCATTATTCCGATGGGAGCCATAAGATATATTGGTCTGATCCGGCTCGTTCTGACATACATATGTATGTAATACCTGCAACAGAAAGAAGACTTTTGGGAAAGTTTCATCGCGATAGCTTTAAACGTGAGAGACTTGTCCGCAAAGAAACGGACTCGGCTTTTGGTGCTGATCAAGAATATATATACTTTATACTATGTCGGAAACGTCTCCTTCACTGCGTTGCAAACTTTTGACTGAAATTATAATACCCTCTGCAAGGGTATACAAAATCGGAGTTTATGCTACTTGAACTGGCTAATAATGGTATCCTATGACGTTACTGATCTAGTAATTTGTAAATGGGGATTTAAAAGGTCGCTAACCATGTCAATATCTCTCTACTTTTGGTTGAATAGTCTTTAAACATTGTAACTACAAACTAACTATACGCCCTGTCCCCCCGTTTGGTGGGAACCTAAGAAATCACCTCAAGTGCCTTAATGATGGACGAGTTGTAGTCGACAGTCTTTCGCATCACACTCTTGCGCAGCCGCTTGCCGTCAAAGTCGTCCTGAGACATCCCGAAAGGCCGTTGGAATCCACCGGGCATAAAGGGCTTGAACTGGTTATAGCCGTGCTTGTTGGACCCGTGATGTGGATGGTAGTGCCGGTAGTGCTGGCCGCCCATGTTCGGGGGCGGGAGCGATGTGAAGTTGGTGGCCAGCGCCGAGGGCGCGGTGAGGAGCTGCGGCGGTGGTTGGGACACGTCCATGTTTGGTGGCTGTTTTTCCTGTGCCTTTTTCCGCTTGGGTGAAATGAATTTTCTTCGCTGGCACACAGACACACACAGCTGCAGGCGTAAGGTGCGGATTAGTTGGCCGTTTTCTACCCACTTAAAACCCTACTTACTCGCTGTCCTAGAACGCGTGCATTGGTTAGGCGGCGGTTTTTAAATTGCTTAGTCTAACTAAATTAAAACCGAACTGTAATTAGCCGCGTTAAAAAATTATTAGTAACTTTTGCCGAACAACGCGAATTTATGCAATTCACGGCGAAACGCGGACACCAGCGTGTGCCAACTGCGATAAACGGTTTGCAACGTTATCGATATTCCCAGAAAAATGAAGGGTATTCATGAAATTGATAGCGATTTTAATGGTTTTAATGTCATCCAGGCATTTATTTTATTAATCTTTTTCAACCGATTTTTGCCATTTTTTAGGATTAAGCAGGACAGCAAAAAGCAACATTAATATTTTATGTCTCACATTTTGGGTTATGAAAGATAATTGTATTCTTGTTTTGAGAATTCTGAATGACAACTGTGTGTCCTTGGAAATTATAGTCTTTGTTATCTTAAAAACATATTTTTATTATATTATATTTTAAATGAATTCTTTAATAGCCTGTTCGCACAGTGGGCGTTTTCGCTTAAGCGACCAAATTGCACTTCAGCGACCTTTTCTCCATAAGAAATAAATGTGATAGAAAGAGACAGCATTTCCAGCATTTCAATACCCTTAATCTGTATTTTTTTGTGTTACGGTGATTTCTGTTCTTGTCGTTTGCACAATAAACTGTTATAAAGAAATTGTTGTCGGTGCCGTACCACATTCTGGACTATTTGGTAAAAACAATAAACATGCTACCGTTTAAATTGAAATTAGTTTTGAGTTGTAAAACATTTTAATTTCAGGACAACTAAATTTGCAAGTCCAATTCCTTCGGTTTGCCGATCATTAGCGTTTAAGCGATTTTAATGTGAACACGTCGCTGTTGCACTTTTAAGAGGCTGTGTGCTGAGATATCAGAATAATACTAATAATAGTTTACAACAAGGCTGAAAATTGACTGGGGGAAAGCCTAACTGCCCGTATACCCACACTCCGCTCTCACTATGCCTCTGTCTAGTCAATATTAATATTGCAAAATTGTAAACAAAACCAAATGTGTGATGTTTTTGTCACTTACAGCCAAATTTAACTTTATAGACTACACTTGTAATTAATATTAGTTATTATTTACGAATTGCACAACATATTCTGAGTCTTCGCTGCGAAGAGTGTTGTTTTGTTAGAACTTCTCAAGAATTTTTTTTTTTTTACATTGTAAAACCTTGACTGGACGGGCCTAAATCATCAAGCATTCTGCCCCGTGCAAATTAGCACAGAAATATAATACAAAACGTCATTGTATTGTGTGGATAGACCGCTAATCTAAAACGTATATCCAATATTAACTCATTTGACAGGCTGTTTCAATTTCCCGGAATACCTCTAGTATATTTATCAAACGAAATAGTTTGCACTATCGATAGTTTCTGCATCGATACATCCGACACCTTTGGAATGCGCTGGCAACCCTGCTCCATTTTAATGGCGACCGGACCGACTTGCCTACTACGTGTTTGTCATAGAAAATAATTTTGAAGCCGATTCTCGAGCGTTCCCCGAGTCCCTCGAACTTCGTCGAGAGTGGAGATAGTTGTCAACACAGGTTGCCGATCCGTGCGCTGCTGCCATATTCCCGTCGATCCCCGTTTCCCACGCCCGGACACTGGAGAAAAGTGTGTCTGTGTCGCAAAGTGCCTGCAATTTCGCCTTGCCTTGCCTTGTCGCTGGCTCTCGAAGTCACTACCCATAATGGCGAGACTCACAAAGGTCTACAACACGGACGACGACGACTCCGGTTACGTTGGCCGCAGGAATTTGCCCCTGGTGGCTGGCGATAAGTTAATGGTAAGTATAAATCCGCACCGATTTCCGCTATATGTACGGCCATCGCCGTCCGAAGAAAATGACTGCCAGCAGAACCCACACAGACGCAGTCGCCCGCAGTGCGTGTGTGCGTGCACTTGGTCCAAAAACTTTCATAACACGGCGGTTGTGTTATGTGTAAGTGGCGGATGCCATTGTGTTGGTTCGTGGGTATGTAATTGTGCGTTTATTAATTGAACTTGAGCTGTGATTCTGCACCTGCTGTGCTGCCACCCACAATTATCTTCTTCTACCTCCCTGGCTGCAGCCGCCATGTTGCTGGAAAGTGCACCATTAAGAACCTGTTTGTGTGCATATATGCACCCCTCACCGCGCCGCCCTTGAGCTGATCTCGCTGTTTCCCATTTTCCGGCCCAAAAACTCTAACATAAGTTGCACACCTAACCGCGTTTGGAATCGATACCAATAGAAGCGCTAGTACTAAAAGAATATATTTATATATTTATTATAATATAAAATATAATTTATTTCCCCTCTTAACAGATGCTCATGGACCTGAACAGCAAAGGACTGGTAATCGACAGCCCTTTGATCCGCGGACGTGACCTGGAGGAGTTCTCTCGCAAATTCAAATTGCTCACAGAGGCCGAGCGGCGGCAGTCGCTGGAGATCGACAGCGCCAGCTTTATGGCGGTGCTCAACCAGTGCGTCCAGTGCGTCGGCTGCCGGAGACGCGTGGAGCGACTGTTTCACCAGTTAACCGAGTCGGGACATCGAACGCTCGATCCCCTGGAGCTACGCCCCTCAGCCACCTTGGGCATAGTCGAGGAGAAGCTTAAAACTCCGCAGGCACTGGGCACACTGCTCTACCGACACCACGAGGTCCTCAACAACCTGTTGGACAACAAACTGCGAAACAAGACGCGCTGCGTCCTCCACTCGCTGGACGCCTTTCGCGCCAAACCCTTCTCGGAGACGTGGCGAGAGGTGTGGTCCGCCATGAAGAGTAACTGCCGCAACGAGTTGACCATCATCGAGACTAAGGAACTCCACGACGTGCTCGAGAACTACCTGAAGAAGCACAAGTTCTGCTCTGGCTGCCGAACAAAGGTGAGACACAAAATAATTTAATTTTTATTGGGAATGCTAAAGAAATTTGCGAACCAAGCCTAAGCCAAAAGTCTGTCCAAGTGTCGGGCGGTTCTTCTCATATTATTATTGATAATGCAATCTTGCAAACTAGAGGATTTATTCGATTTATCTGCCTTCAAATTAATTTTCGTGTTTATTGAGTTAGCGAAAAAGGGTTAATAAATTGCATTGCGTAATTAAAACCAATCATTAGACTTTGGATAAATGTGGTGAGACGAATTCCTTGAAAACCTTATTTAAATTAAGATACAATATATAACTATAAGTGTATTCCGTCGTTGGGAGAAAACTATTTCATGGGCAAAATCGACAACCCGATGCTTGGGGACCGTTTTACTATTATATTGTTTAATTTAACCAATAAATTTGTTGTGTGTATTACTGAAATAATAATACTAAAAATTCTTTTGCAGATTGAGCGCGCCTACAAAATACTCATTGGCGAGATTTCGGCCAAGGAGAAGGGTTATGCGGCCCAGCTGTACGCCCATATTCGGAAGTGCGTGCCCGACCAGCACATCCACGTGAGCACCAACAAGATTGAGTTCCTGGACGCACTGATCAAGCGCGCTGAGCCGGAGGTTAACGGTAGCTACTCGAAACTGCGCGAGCGCCACGCCAAAACGCTGGAGATCGCCCAGGAAGAGGTTTTGACCTGCGTGGGCATGATTATGTACGAACGGCTTCGTCGCATCTACGTTAGTCTGCGGGAGGAGGAGCGCGCCTGCCAGGTGCTGGCCGCTGTGGGTGTCCACGCTCTATGCCGCAGCTTCGACACGTTCGTGGAGCAGAAGCAGGGGATCAGCAACCTGGAGCTGCTCTACCAAGAGATCAGCCGGGCGGAGCGGGCCAAGCAGATAAAGCGCGAGCAGAAAAAGCTCAAGAAGAAGAAGAAGAAGGACGAGAAGAAGAACATGCTGCACCGACAGTGCGAGGATACCGAGGCCAACGAGTCCGACGAGGAAGAGGAGGAGGAGTTGGAGAAGAACAAGCTAGAGCAGGAAGAGGAAGAGACTCAGGAGCACATTGTGGAGCTAAGCGATCCAGGTGCGGACGATGGCATTGTCATAGAGGCACCACATCCGGAGCCCGAAACCGAGCCCGCGTCCAAGCCAACGAAATCGAAACCGAAGAAGCAAGCGAAGAAAAAGAAGCAAAAACCAGCTGCCTCCCAAAAGGCCGGTAACCGAAAACAGATGCAGCCCTCGGCTAGCATCCAACCGCTGGACGACGATCACGATCACCTGGACGTGGCCAGCTGCATCTCGTCGAGCGTCGCCAAGACGGACGGCGGCGAAAAGTGCGAGGAGTGCCTGGCCCCAATGCCTAACTGCCCGTGTGAGCAAGATGTGCGCGATTCTGGTTATGGTAGCGATCCCACTTCGCACGCCGACTCGCGGACTTCTAGCGTGGTTTCGTCGCCAGAGGGTTCGGAAGTGTCTTGCTCGGACGGGCTGTGTAATCACGATGGCCACGACGAGGACTCAGAGAGCTTGACGGCCCGAAACAGCTACGTCTCTGACCTGTTCTTTTATGGTCATCAGTCGCAGTTGGATCACAAGTTTTCATTGTTGCAGATGTGGGTGAGTCTTGGAAAAGAGGATTGTGTTTAATTATGGAGATTGAAACGATAAATGGCATAATTAATGATTAGATTTCAATTTGTTCTATTTAAGGACTTTTATAAATCCTTTAAAAATATCCTTAAAATCTACTTTACTTCTGTTCGGAGTTGTCACAAAACCGTCGACGGTTTTGGGAATGGTTTTCATGTTTTTATCTAATTCTGTATATTATGGGTAGCTTAGAATAGGATTTTATTGTATTCCGCTTATTATTTTCTGTGTGTATCAAGTGAATAAGTATCAGGTTTTAATGTCTTGCAGTAAATGGGTTATATTCGTGTTTCTAGGGAATTATAAGACTTGTAGTTCGAAGGAAAGGAAGGGTTCGGAAGTGGTTTGTAGATATTTGTGTTTTATTGTTCTGAATTCCGAACTCCACATCCTAACCTCATACTCTTTATCAGGATCACTAGGGAAGACGATATAGCCATGTCCGCCTGTTTTAATTCCGTTTGCGAACTCATTTTAAAAGCTAGAGATCTGAGACTTTAATAGTCGTCCTAAACTATGAGTACGCATTTAGTTGGTTGATCGACGCCTAAAATAAAATTAAATAAATAAAAAAAAAAACGCAGATAAAGTTTGAAAAGGGCCCGATCGGACGTCTTGTGGCAGCCATAAAATAATGAAACTTGCTAAAATGTAAGAAATTTCTCCCAGTGTATCAGCTGTTGACATAAACTTTCCAAATCGTATTTTCCGTTGTGGCGCCCATAAAAACGATGGGATAAAACTTTTAAAATTAAGCTGTTCTACAGATATTTCTCGTGGTTTATAAGCCGTCGACATTAATCTTTCCTAATCTTATTTTGTATGGATAAAAGCGCTTGTCGATTCGTCAAGATATTTGCATATATTTTGTTCTTTATTTTTATATATATTGTATATTGTATTTTAAATTTATTTAGTCAAATTGTTCTTTTGTGAAATCAGCAAGGGTATTACTACTTTGGATTTCCGAAGTAATTTGCCGTTCTTGTTTTTTTTGCAAATGGTAGTAGTCTATTACATTTATTTTTCTCGACATAATTTAACTAACCGGTCTTAATTACCTTTGCAGGACGACTTTGACGAATACGACGACAAAGACGAGGAAAGCTATTACATTCCACAGGAGGTGGTGCTGGCCTTTAAGTGTCACCGGGAGCAGGTGCAGCGCCAGCGGGAGCAACTCCGCGCCACGCTGCGCGCTAACTTCGAGCGCCTGTGCCTGCAGCGCGGCGTAAAGACGCAGGTGCAGAAATCGAAGCGGGCGACTTTTGCCCTGGCTGGCCATTAAAAAACGCATTAAACCGTTGTAGTTATTCAGTCGAGCGCGGCGATTTTTAAAAATCCGCCCGCATCCATTCAAAGTACATATAATTTTTTGTTTTTGAAATAAATGAAGTATACAAGTTACGACTATCAGTATTATTTATTGTAAAATGTTCAGCAATTGCGACACTCCTCGTGGAAGGGCTCAAGGGTGCGCAAGTCCCGCCATGTGGGAGGCAATCCATGGACCACGAATTTTCCACAACGCTTGCAGGGCTCCAGGAACAGCTTTATGTGGCTATTTAGCCATGTTACGTAGCTCTTCACCGCCAAATCGGGGAGAGTCGGCGAGAAGAAGTGCAGCATGGCGGAGTGGGCATGCTCCTGCACCTTGCGGAACACCTCGTATCGCGACTCTGCCCACAGGTCGTCGTGCTCCAGAGGCTCGTCGAATCCCTTTACAGTCACCCACTCTATAAGCACTCCTTTGAAAACTATAGCTGCCTTCATCACATTGCTGATCGTAACGATTGCGACTGCGTTTGTTCCGAATGGTCGGAAAATCCGGTACGATGTATGCGGTGGCGTGTTGATCTCACTCAGCAGCTTGTCTATGTGGCTGATGATCAGAAATAATATAGATGGAAAAGGATTTTAAGTGCCACGTTTTCAAAGCATCATACTAGGGCTCTGCATAAATTGTTAACTCAAAATGTAAATTATTTTGTTTGGGGTGTTACTTTAAACTGAATACGTGGTGACTTTAAGAACATCCCTAAACAAAAAGTATATTAAAAGTATAACTTTTCATGCATAGAATCTCAAATCATAAGACGTTTAAATTCATAAGATATACAAAATATTAAAACATGTTACTTAAATCCCCTAAACATAAACAGGAGCGTCACAGAAATCTCTTCCAACGTTGAATATTCCACTACCCAATATTTACGTAAATCAGAAGTCGTCTCAAATTAAAAAGGTTTAAAGCGCGGACGGATTGGTTGGTTGCTTCCGTAACAACCCAGTATTAAAACAAATGTATAATGTTGTATGTTGTATTTTAAAACATACAAGTATAGGAAACGAACTAAGAAAAAACAGTTGAGCATTTTTAGTTAATGGAGGACTCTGCTTTACACTTACTCCGGATCATTGTTGAAGGAGGAGAAGGGTAGTCGCTGGCGCTTTTGAGAGCAGTAGTTGTAAGAGCGTCTCAGTGTGTTTTGGTTAAGATTGTTAAAGGCCAGAAAGCTGTGGTCATGCACCTTGTCGACCCACTTGTAGCTGTTCACCAGTTGTGGGTAAAGAGCCTGTCGCTCCTGGGAAGTCTCCTGCGCCAGGTAAGCCGTATTTCCCAGAGAATAGGGCGTGGGCGGTACCTGCAATGCATTTATCAGCTGCTCCACTTCGCTGAAAGTGGTTCATGTAGTTTTGTTTGCTTCATTGTAATAGCCTGCTTTCTTTACTTACCGCAATTGCGAGTTGATGGCTCCGAATCTCTCTTGGAAGTCGTGCACAAACTTATTCCGGCTATCCTCGCCGCCTTCGCCATCGGTTCCGTCGGCCAGGTGCTCAAAACACTGCCTCACACTGGATCGCAGGTTCTTTATGGCAGTCAGAGTCGAATTTAACTTGTCCATTATTGCAATTTCTATCCGGTAAAAGAAATGTTTACGTTTTTCTTCGCCAATGCCAATAGGGATGGGAAATTACCAGTGCCAGTCACGAGTCAGTGATGGCACGAAAATGCACCTTGTTTAAGCACTGTTCAGACAGAGGGTTTCTGCTACAGCGACCAACTTCAGCTTCAGCGACTTTTTATTCCATAAGACGTGCTAGAAAAGGGACGGGAAAGCATTCCAAATGCTAGCGTTAAAATTGTATTTAGTTTTGCGTTGTAATCCATGTTTCTTTTAGAAAAACTAATTTGGCACTCATCTCCCTTCGGTTTCGGTTTGCGTATGCCGATCAGCTGTTTCCTTCAGCGTTTCTCAATATAAAAGGATATGACGAAAAAACCCAAAAATAGACTTGCTAAATTGATTTTTAAGTAAATAATGCGAACTTATGATAGTTTGAGAGTTGCCATGACTTTTAGTAAACTAAGGTGACAACTCTCGTTTTCAACGATTCAACAAAATTTTCAACAGCCTTGAGGCTGAGGCTGGAACAGCTGACCAAAATACAACAATTCAGCAATTTAACAGTTTAGGGAATACCCTGGATATTTGATATATCAAAAAAAAATATCTATGTATATATGTAACAGATATTTTTGATATTTTTGTTTTATTAATTTTTTTTTAATTTTAAGCTGCATCAACATTAACATATTTTTTACCGCGTTTTCTTGCATTCTGAATGCTATGCTGTACTACGCACATATGTACATACATATATTCTATCACAAATGTTGCATTTGGCATTTGAGCAGCTCTCATCTTTCACATATGTTTTTATTCTTGTTCCGATGAAAAGTGTAACCGCTTAAAATTATTAAAAAAAAATGTGAAAAAAAATTAATGCTACCTGAAAATTATTTTAAAAAATATCACGATAAAAATATGTATTCTTTCGCAAAAAATTGATATATTGATGTTTTGATATATTTTCAACATCCCTAATTTTAACTACATAAATTTTTTTCTTTCGGCAGATTTTTAAATGGGTATAAACATTCCGAAATCAGTAAAAATATAGAAATTATTCCAAACTAAGCAGATACAGTAATGAAAGAAAAAGACAAAAATATAAATTGTATTCAAAAGTCCGTTTACTGTCTGATTTGAAACGCCAGTCGAGACTCGAACGTGGTTCGGAAATCGGGAAAAGAACAAGTGGCCGAAGATAGTGGCCAGTCGAGTATGTAATTAAATAACAGTACACTTCCCCCGCAGCGTAACAACTATATTTTTTCTTATCAACTGGAATGGGAATTGGAAATACTTAATTGCACATAGGCCAGACAATTGCCCCTATTTAAATTTAAATTTAAATCAGTTCAACTTTTGCGCCAAAAAAACTCGAACAAAACAGGCCCACAGGGTGTGCCATACTTGCGCAACAAAACTCGAACAAAACAGGCCCACAGGGTGATTCCTGCAGTTTCTCTTTCATTCCAATTTTCGATTTTCAAAGAACCTTCGTGAATTTTTTGGAAGCCCGTCTGCTGATGTTTTCGTCGCTGCGGCCAATAATTTGATTTTCATACCGTTTTCGTATTCCGCAGAGTCCACTTAACGCGCTCGTAAAATCGCAAAAAATACAAGTAACCGAAGGCAACTGCGTGAGTGCACCAACACACACACGAGCACAACAATAAAAAAAGATCCAAACCAAATCCAATGCCATTCAATGCTCGGCTGCTATCGTTGAAAGTTTAAACAAATCGATCAGATCAGCGCACAAACTCTACGTCACCATGGGCAATAAATCGTCGCTTTTCCTGCGGAACGAGGAGATCGCGCAAATCCAGGAGGAGACTGGCTGTGAGTACGAAGTTTTGGAGGTGATAGGCCTTGGGCCTTGGACTCCGAGACATTTAACCCGGATCCGAAACAAATACGCACTAGGATATAAATAAATGTGCCACGAGCAAAGCAAACAACAACATCGCACTGGAGTGCTAAAAGCTTTTTGGCTAATGGTTAAATCCATCGATTGTTCAAATAATTCCGATTCATCATTTCCATATTGAACTCAAACCTCTACGTGTTCACACTAACTCCAAGTCCTTCGAAATTATGCAGAACTGCATCTTAACATATTAGCAGTAAATGCACAGGCATTTCCAGCGAAAAACAATTTGCATTTCAATTGCACCTGCACCTCCCGCGTGACGTCATCGGTGGCTATATAGAGAAATAGAAGGCGGGGGCAAAAGTCGGCCCCTATCAACGATATTGGCTGGCAATTATCTAGTGTCCGAGACCGTGTAATTTCAATATTCCGTTCGCGATAAGGGCGCAATTGAAATTGCCACCGCATTGGAACTTGTATCCAATGTTCGACCAGGTAGTATCAGCTGAATTGATAAGGGGTTCGCTCTTATCAGCCCGATTTTATAACAACTAATTCGAAATGTGCCTGGAATCTTTAGCACAAACACAGTAAATAGGTGCCATTCGACGGGTTTTCATGGCAAAACTAATATCGTATAATGGTTTACAATATTTTTCGTTTAAATTCCATTCTCAAATTATTTTTAATATTATGTTGAACATCAGACATTTATTGACGGCATTTGCAAACGACCTTGTAGTTAGATAAAAAGGATTATCAGATAATATTTTCAAAATGAATCTTTATTTTACTTTATTAATTAATACCAATTAAACTTTCAATAGGCTGTTTTTTAACAAAATAAGTACCAATTATTCGATTTGTTTTTGCGCAGTCACCCCCAATCAAATTGAGCGACTGTACTCGCGCTTCACCTCGTTGGATCGCAACGATTGCGGAACCCTGTCCCGGGAGGATCTGATGCGTATACCGGAGCTTGCTATCAACCCGTTGTGCGAGAGGATAGTGCACTCCTTCTTTGCCGAGAGCAACGACGACCGGGTAAACTTCCGGCAGTTCATGAACGTCCTGGCCCACTTCCGTCCGTTGAGGGATAACAAGCAGAGCAAGCTGAACAGCCGCGAGGAGAAGTTGAAGTTCGCGTTCAAAATGTACGATCTGGATGACGATGGCGTGATCAGTCGGGACGAGTTGCTGTCTATCCTGCACATGATGGTGGGCGCGAACATCAGCCAGGACCAGCTGGCGAGCATTGCGGAAAGGACGATCCTAGAAGCAGATCTGTGCTGCCAGGGCAAGATCTCCTTCGAGGACTTCTGCAAAGCTTTGGACCGCACCGACGTGGACCAAAAGATGTCCATACGGTTTCTCAACTAGAGTGGACTTGAGGATCACGAAGAAAGAGCGAGCTTCTTAGTCAGTGTGTACCAAATAGTTTAGGGCGGAGTCAATCGAGAGGCGTTTCGGCGGCTTACTGAAACCTCTGATGATTTTAAAACAGTAATTGATTGCTTATTAAAAAATACTAAAATTTCAAGGAAATTCTAAAAGTGTCTCAAAGTGATTTAAGCAACAAAAAAAAATGATGAAATGTATATTTAAGATGTAAAAAAAATCATTGCTTTTTTTCTTAAAGAACACGGGTGCTACAGAAATCTAGTGAAAAAGAACCATAAGTTCAGGTTCTAAAACTAAAATATGAATGTGGAAATCTAATCAAGTATTGATGACAATACATTTCTTAAAATTCTTTTGGACTATAAAATAATAAAATATTTATTATAAAGCTTATATGGCTTTTCCTTGGTCATCAGTTATTGCTTAAAACTGTTCAAAGGTTTCAGGAAAGCTCCGGACTAACTTGTATTAGTAGTTGTTATAAAGGAAGAAACGCGATTTTCTTTTTGTTAATACCTTGTTTTTTTTAATAGCAAACTCATTCCGGCAACGTAAATTCTTATACTGTGTTTAGCTGCATCTAAATAAAAGCCATTAACGCATAAATTGTTGAACATAATTTGAATAGTTTATTGTGTTTTCAGACGATCAATTGGAATAAGTGGGTGTATATCTGTAATTGCATTGCCTAGGCCAACAGTTCCAGTTGACTTTGCCATCCGGGAAAGAAATCGCATGACCCGTACTAAATTAAGTGGTAGTGGACACGGCCAGCTTCTTAAGGTGCTCCATAAACAGCTGCAGCGAGACATCATCCGTGAGCACCGGAGCTCCGCCATCCTATGGAGATAATTCCCAGAGAATTAGTAAAAAGATGGGTGGGGGCGGGACAGTGGTAAAGGTGGAGAAGGGAAATGAGCAAGAGGCACAAACACCGAGAAAAGTCCGACACCAAAAGGAACTTACAAATACGTTAAAATATAGAAAAGGCCAAATTATACAAATGCTAGAATGAATAATATACACGAAAAAGTAGGGAAAATCGCAAAATCTTTGGTAAATTTTCAAGGAACCTGAGGGATTAAGAATAAAATAGATTTAAAAAAGTACACATATTATTTCTCACTATTATTTATGTTGAATTCATAAATTAAAATCAATTGCAATGAATTTAAAATAAATTTAAAAATAAAAATAAGAAATATAACACAGGACAAATTTTGTTTATGCCTGACACCATTTCATTTCGTTAAATTAGTCTTCTCTGAGCATAATTTGCCACTACACTTATAGTCCATCAGCTCTGGTACTTGCGGTGTTTTAATTTAAGAAAAACCTAATTTGTATTTACCTTTTTGGTTATATATTTAGGAATGGACAACCATAAATAGTTACATCTTTCTTCGTTATGCTCGTTTTTAATTTTTCATCCGAACTTTAGATATACGGGTATATAATTTTAGGGTAAAGGCAAAGTTAAAAAAAATCTTAATTGCAAAAAATATTTTCTTCTAATACAGTGGTGTAAGGCGTGGACAAACAAAACATAAGTTAATTCTGTCGGTCAGGGTAATCCCTTATTAAAATTTCTCTAGAATATTATACAATTTACCAAAGAATTTATTCCCGCCCCTACTATTTCTTGTGCAAAAATAAACCTATTCCAGATAAGATGTTGAACAAAAGTGTACTACCGTGACTTGACCAATAGGCGCCTGCGCATGACAGAGGAGCGGTTACGGATACGGGTACGGATTACACAATGAGAGAAACAAAACCAACATAAAACGAGATTGAGATATCGATTGAGATTGTGTTTTCGATGTCGCAAAGGAGCGCGCTGCAAAGATCAATCAAATGTGGCCAGCCAATGGCGATGGCTACGAGACTTACCTGGCCGTAGGCGTACATGTTGTTGTGCGTCTGGGAAGGATTGACCTTGGAGAGCAAGAAGCGTGCCTGGGATCCACCGTGCTCCGTGTCGATGTAGCGGGGCATGGGGAAGCGTGTCTGGAGGATCTCTTGGGCATCATCCACAGGAGCTTGGAGTAGCTGCTTAAAGTTTTCGTACTCGGGCATGTCCTGGTACTTGAGGGCTCGCCACTGGGCAATCGTTTCTCCATGATAGATCAGGATCTGGAAGAACGTGTCCATCAGCAGGATGCGATCCGCCTGGATCGAAGCCGTATCAAGGAGGACCGGCTCTGGGGGGCCGTTGAACGAGTAACTGTAGAGGATCGGTTGGATCATGATCAGCGATTGGGTGAGGTCCTCGCGCATCAGCATGTGTCGGTAGAATGTGGTCTCGTCGGGCGAGTTGTTAAAGACCTGCAGGAACTGCGAGCGGCGCAGGTGGTACATGAATTGCGGGAATAGACTAAAGTTCTGCGACAGTCGGAAGCTGTTGGGATCGTCCTTGGAGTACTCGCCGAACTTTTGGCACTGCAAGGCAGAGAAGAGAATTTAAAAATGTTATATAAATGTTAGAAAAAGATTACTTTAAGCATATTATTTTCTATAAATAAAAAAGTTAATATTGGAAGTCGGTATTTTGAATACTTATAAATTATTTTCAGATTATTTTAGATTTTTATGTTTGTTTGTCGGAATAAATTGTTCGTAAGAATCTAAAATTATCATGATCGTTTAACCTAACTTAAGGTGATCTTTAATTTTGGACATAATACTGAATGCACTTACCAGGCGAATCAACTGACGATCGACCCAGCGCAGAATATCTGGTCCTTCGTCCGTCTCCGCACGATAGACGACCATTCGGGCCATCAGCACGGCGGCAGCCTCCTGGTCAAAGCCGGCGCTGATGTGGTGCACGTTTGAGGTGGCATCTGCCCAACTGTAAATCATGAACACAATTATTTAAAGATTCAGCACTGGGGACACTTCCCGCCAACACTCACTTCCTAGCCAGTGTGGTGACCCTGATTCGCCGCTGTCCACTTGGGTGCTGGTACTGTGTAATGAACTGTATGCAGCCACGCCCGCCCTGCGGAATGGGGGCTGCATGCTGGTTGACCACCTCAAAGAAGTAGGCCACCGTGGAGCTGGGATTCAGCGTGCACAGCTTCCACTGCACCGTGTTACCCATGCCGATCTCCACATCCGACACCGACGGGCTCTTCACATTCAGCGACACACACGAGCCGATCCCACCGGAGATCTTCAGCTCGCGCGAGCACTTCACCTCCAGCGTGGCATTAAAGGCCATCTTTAAATCGTTGCGACCGTCACGTGCGAACACGCGTTGGAATGTCTGCTTGAAGAGCGACGAGTTGAAAGAATCTCCCATCACCATGTGGCCGCCAGTGGAGTTGCACAGCTGCTTCATCTCAAGAAGGCCGGTTTGATCCAGGGCACATGAGTATATGTCGACACTATGTCCATTGGTTGCCGCCCTCAGGGCCAAGGCATCAAAGTGCTTGATGGCCTTCTTCATGAACCGCACGTTGTCCTTGTGGATGTCGTGATGCGAACGGATCGGGTGCTTCAGCTCGTCGTCAACCACCTGGCCGGGGCCCTGGGAGCAAGGGCCACCCACGAATGTCATGATGCGACCTCCCGTGTTCGGGTAGGTGCACTCCAGCAGACCCACCGCAATCGACAGAGCGGCGCCCGTGGAGCGCAGGTAGCGCTTGCCCTGCGGCACCGGCCAAGGGTCGCGCTGCAGCTCACTGAGCAGATCGCCCAGAGCCGCGTCGCACTGGCCGATCGGCTGCAGGAAGCGATGGGCGGGCGGCACAGGGGCCGCAGCTCCAGCGGCCTGCCCAGGCAGCTGTTGCTGCGGTCCCGGAGCCGCACCGCGCCCGATTCCGAGCATGTCCTGAACCTGCTTGGCGGTCAGATCCTTGGTGCCGCGGAACACATAGCTCTTGGAGCAGCCCTCGGCGCCCAACTCGTGCACCTGTATCATCTTGCCGAACGTTATCAAGCCCACGAGAGCGTTGGGTGGCAGCAAACTCAGCGACATTTGCAGCGAGTCCTTTAGGGCATCAAGCTCCTCCTCGTCCATGCAGGTGTCCACAAGGAAAATGAAGACGGGCGGCATGGTGGGGGCCCGGGTAATGGTGTACTCAATGGTACTGAATCCCGGAATCAACTCCGCCGGCTGGTGCTGCTCGGAAATGGCCGCATATTGAGGGGGGAACTGGAAGACGGGCTGTTATACATGGCGTCTAAAGTCTAAATTTCCATTACTCACCGGATTGCGCTGGAAGCAGAAGTTGCAAACCCACAACTTGGCCCGGTAGTCAACCTGGCACAGGGGATTCAGGATGGCCCTACAATTGCTACGGGTGCAGAGGACCGGCTCGTATTGGATGGGCGGCAGGTCGGGGCGCTCCTTCAGCGGCTGGTAAAGACAAGCGAGGGGCACGACCAGTCGACTGGCTTCGATGCGACTAGAGGGCCACACATTCCACGTCAGACGCACCCCGTCGCGGTCCTCGTTCTGCTGGATGAACTCCTCGTAGGTGGTCATCGCCGCAACACTTAAATATACTATTTAAAGGGGAAAAACGAAAGTTAGTCCTCTGCCAATTGGAAAAATCGGTCGACCAGGCCACGTCACGGATTTGACAGCTAGTCGTGACACCTTTCGTGCTGGCGACGGCCGAAATACTCACGCGAAACTAAACGAATTCGCGAAAGAGGTCCTCTAGTTCAACAAAAAAGTAGACACTTTAAAACAATTTATATAAACGTAGAAAATGTAGAAACCAAGACCAAAAGTATTATTAAAGTCTTTATTGCAAACGTAGCCGATCAGTGAAGATAGTTTTCAAGCGATACTATCGCAAGGCCCGCGTGAAACCTTTTTGAAAGAATAATTTAAAAAAAGAATAAAACGAAGAACGATTAAACCTCATGGACCAACAATTTTATAATATTGGATATCAGTTAAATATTTGTTATAAAAGTCAAATCAAAGTGATCAAAACGATAAACGATATTAGGCCAAAATACAGTGAAAATCGTATAATTCTATCAGCTGTCCTGTTGTTATTTTTTTTTAATTTCGATTTATAATTACTATTATCAAATAAATGGTTTTTGGAAATAAAATAGATAAACAAAACAATTATGATTGTTTCCTGTTGTTGTAAAAATAATTATAAACGAAAAACCACCTATCGATTCATCGAATGTCCAACTATCGCTACGCCAAATGCATCCCTGGTGCAGCTGTTTACTCGGCGTTGTGTGTGTGTGCGTGTATTTTTTAGAGTTGAGTTGTTTCTAAGATGGCGACGAAAAAAACGCGTCTTCTTATGTGAAAAATGCAATCATAACAACTCGAGTTTTCAGCTAATAGATGTGCACTAATTTGAAACAGGACCATTGAAAAACAGTGCTTAGCGTGTGCCGAGTGTTTTACATGTGAAAGTTTTGGTGCGGAAACGTAGTGAAAATGGCCACAAATATGTATCGAGTCGGAGGTGAGAAAAATTTTCCCGTACTCGCTTTTCTATCATCTTTCGTTATCGGCGCCGCCGTCTCGCAGTGTGCGTGTGTGTGCGAGTGTGGGTCCTGCGTGTGCGTATGCGTGTGTGTTGTGTCTGAGGAGGCTCTCCAACAATAATGAAAGTGCATTTTAATTGCCGAAAACCCTTCAGTGGGAGTCCCTCACGCACGTGTGTGTTGGTGTGTGTTATCAATCTCTTGAAAATTCTGCCGGAAGGGAGGCTCTTTTCTATTTTTTTTTAATCATCAGCGGGGGAGGGGGCACTACTTTTGTGTCGCAGCTGCAGCAAGTGTTTTCGACGTGTTCCAACCGATAAGCATTAGCTTTTGCCCTGCCTGTAAATGAGTGTGCGTGTATTCTAGGGCTGGGAAGCGGAATTGCATTTGCCGAATTGTGTGATCTCCAGAGTGTGTTTGTTTGTCTGTGTGCGAAAGTGTATCTCATTTTTGAGTGAGCCCACCCGCTTTGTTGTATTTTCTTATGCTAATGAGCTTTTGAGCATCTTTTTCTCCTTCCCCTCCACCTCCCCCTCCCACGCTTCGTTTCTTACGCACTTTCGGTCAGCCCTCTCGCTCGCACTCAGGCGATGACGTTATTGTGTTGTCTTCACCTGCTTTTAATGTGAACGACAGTGTGTGAGTGTGTGTTTTGCTCTTTCGAAATGCAAATGAACTCGGATACGCAAGCGTTCAATTAACAGAATCAAAATAAATAATAATGGGATGTACTTCGCGAATTATCTGCTATACGGCTGAGAACTTTTTGTCTCCATCAGCGCTTTTTGTTACCCGTTTTTAATGGCCACGCACACAGACACACACCTTTGGCAATGCTTTCTCGCTGCCTCCACACTTTCTTTTTCATCTCTCTCTTCTCATCTATCTGTATATGTATCTTTCTGCATCCCAAAATGTAACAGAAATGCACACGATATATAAGTACGTACTGTTTTTTTTTATGTTTTTGTAATGGTCACCGACAGGTTCCGCTGCAGTTGTTGTAGTTATATGGATGGATAGCCCCATTTGTATTTAATTGAGGTTTTGCTGGTGTTGGTGGCCGCAATTAAGCAGACCAAGTGTGTGTGTGTGTGCGTTTACCTGTGACGTATGAATGGAGTTTCCCCCTCTATCGAACCACCCACCTTATGTTCTCAATTTTTCAGACTATGTTTACGTTGAGACAACGCCGAACAGTCCCTACTTAATACGACGCATCGAAGAGCTGAACAAAAACCAAACCGGCAATGTGGAGGCGAAGGTCATGTGCTTCTACCGCCGTCGGGATCTGCCCAATCCACTCGTGCAATTGGCCGACAAACACCAACGTGAGTATAGCCAAAGCCCCTCTGAAACCGCGTCAATATCTCGCTTTATCTTTAAGTATGTATATTTGTTTTGTCAACAAAGTGAGGTTATGTTGCGAAGAGTCGTTGTCTTTTTCGTGGCCTTCAAACAAGTTAAAAGTTAAAACCTGACGAGAAGATCTGCTAAGCACATTTCCACCAAAAAAAAAAAACCACAAAACCCAGAAGAGGGCATAGTGTGCAATGTGTCAGGGCAAGTGAAAAACCAAGCCACCCACCGAACCACCCAAACAACCCACAACCCTAGTCAAACATTCAGAGCAACAAGAACCGCAATGACAACAACAGTAAAGGCGGAGCGAAAACGGATTTCGTCCAGCATCCGTCGCATCCACATAAGCAGACAGTGGAGCCTCCTTATCTCGGACGACATAAACTGGCAGTGAATCCTCCACAACTTGAACCATAAGCATCCATTTGTACGAACACTCCAGAATTTCTTACGTTATGCTGAGTCATTTAGTAATCGTTACCTTCTTTTTGGTTAACTTATATCTTATTTAAACGGAGGTTATAGATTATTTTAAACCTCTTGAGATTGATTTGTCCTAGGGTTCTTTTTACCATGGGCAATGTTAAAGGAACTATAAAAAAAACTTTAGAAAGATAAAAAGAACAAATATAAAATAAACAAATATAACAAAAGGGAACATGCTAATATTGTGTAGTTATTTGATGTAACTTCTTAAAAACGATATAAAATAATCTCTTCTTCAATACTGACTGAATTCACTATATAATCCTATCCACCTTTAAGTTACGGTGTATACCATGGTAATTCAACCTGCAAGGTTTGGGCTGATGGTGTTCGCCTGTAATGAGCTGGGCTGCACTGTACCCATGATGTGGTTGTTGCTGTTTTCGACTGCTGCTAGGCGGCGCCGGCGTCAATGTGAATGTGATACTCTTGGTTCGGCTGTAGGTAGACTTGCTGTCTACCTCTGAAAAGCTGCCACACACTAACAAACCTACTGACACTGTACAGCACGGTGTGCACGAAAATGTTCAAGTCAGAAGTTGGGATCTGGAGGGGATTGGAGTGCGGAGCTATGGCAATGTGGCACACGCAGAGAGGCGCGCTTTGCATTCGTGTATACATACACACATCGCCTTCATCCACTCCCATCCTGCCGCCCCCCAAAAAATACAAAAAAAAAGCATGCCCAATTGGGTTGAATTTTTGGCTGATGCCACCTACTCGAATTCAATACGTGACCCCGACGAAAATGCGTTTTCCGTGGATCTGACCCCCCACTCCAACCCCTCCACTGCCCACAACCCCCGACATGCGCCAACAATGCCCATTAACGCAACCCCTTTTGGCCTTAACATCATCGGACCGCTGTCATCTTGTTTTATTTATTATATATAATTTTTTCCGTTCCACGAGCCAGTTTTTATTTGAGTGCGACGCCTTTTCGCGGGCCACTTGCTAATCAGGCATAAAAAATTAGCGCAAAAAGTCTAAATTTGAAGTACAAGTGTGCCGCAATTCCAACCCCGAAACTCGGACTACAGTGCAACTGTAGCTGAAAAGTATCTATACGCACGCCTAAGCGTAGATACTCTTCAGAACTTGTGAGATCAAATATTTTTATTAAACTTTAATTAAACATTTGGTTTTTAAATTGAAGTACGTACAATGTACACTTTACATTTTCAACAATAGTTGAATGATAGTAATATGTTATTATTTTTTTTATTTGCTGCAAAAATTAATAGCTATAAATATGCAAATATAAGAAAATTAATTATGTATATAAAATATATTTTTAAATTCTTCATTGATCTATAATCATTTATGAAACAAAAAGCATATTAGGTTAGAAAATTTTTTTTTTAGTTTCCTTGACTAAATATATCTACGCGTATTGTTAACTTACAACAAAAAATTTGAGATTTTCAGCTTAAGCTCTCCGTTTAAATAACTCTTCATGTGCTAATAGCAATGTCAATAGCAGGCCTTGAGTTCTTAAAAGGTTGCGGGTAGGGTATACAAAACCAGGAATGCTCAAAAGGCAAACAAATCCCACAGCGGCCCACCCACTTGTGTGTCCTATCTATGCCCACCAAATAACACCCCACGCCCAAGCCTCCACCGCTGTCCTCTTTCGGGTGGTCTCATTTCGTCTTCCGAACAAACAGAAAATACAAATACACAAAAACACCTACACTGCCTCGGCTCTTTTCTGTGACTCCGGCGATGCATCCACGCCCCTTCGTCCTCCGGGGAGGTGGGGTTGTCCTGGAAAGCCCCCTATTTTTCCGACCCCTTGCGAAAGCATACTTTTTTAATCAGCCCCAGCGAACTTCCAGAAAATTCATGAGGGCAGCCATGGGATTTTTCAACCACAAATTTTAGAGGATCTTAAATACATATATAGATAACGAGTACTTTCAAGTAGAGTAGCATTTTTTAAAAATATCTGCTTAAAAATATGAATATGATTGTGATTTCAAAAATTTACCGTTTCATATGTATGATATTTTTAAGGCCATACTCTCTACTTTTTACCTGAATCCAAAAAGAACAAGAGAAAACGCTATAGTCGAGTGCCCCGACTATCAGATACCCATTACTCAAAGGAGTGCCAGGGAGATGGAGATATAAAGCTTTGATCGCGCATAACTTTTTAACGAATGGTCCGATTCGAAAATTCCATACGTACATATTAATAAACACAATAAAATTTGCCTTTATACTTTTCCGAAGTCCGTTTAAGGCGATTGTGGGCGTAAGAGTGGGAGTGGGGCTGCTGTGTACAAGAGAGACGGGTGTTCCGACTATCAGATAGCTGATAGAGAGTGCGAGGGAGATGGAGACATAAAGCTTTGATCGCGCATAACTTTTTAACGAATGGTCCGATTTGAATAATTTTTTCTACTTTTCGATAGGTATTGATAAACACAATAAAAGGTGTGGGCGCCAGACACCTTTTAAAATCGTTTAAGGCGATTGTGGGCGTTAGAGGGGGCGTGGCCCTCGGCTGAAACAAACTTGCGCTGCGTAGGAAGCCCAAGAATATGTGTGGTTAGTCCCAACGTTCTGGCTTTTCTAGTTTCCGAGATCTCAGCGTTGATACAGACCGACAAAATCGGTCGGAAAATTGAATGTAAATTAATAGGAAAAAAATGATATCTTTATAGATTTTAATTACATTCTCTTCTTTTCTGGTATATAGCTTTTCTATACCATTTCAAAATTTCAAATTAAATAAAAAAAAAAAAAATAATAATAATGATTTGCACACTCTCCTAGGGCGTGTCGTCACTATGTGTATTGACGTCTAAATTTATAGACATTTGTGCTTACTCTTAAAATTATGTCCGTATTATGAAGTACTTTTTTTACCACAACAACGACTCTTAGCAAATTGTTTTTCGCACCTGACCTCTCTTTTAGCTGCCATCACCTAAAAATATGTTTTAAAATTACCTCTTTTGCTTCTAAACATGAACATTGTAAATAAACGTATTCCCCCAAACGCACCATATCTTAATACCAAACATAACGCATCGCATCAGTGGCCACCGCCGAGGACTCACCGTTGGCGACCAAGCTGAAGAAGACCTGGCTCCGCACACCCGTTGGCGAGGAACAGGCGGCGCAAGCTGTGCTCGATCCTTCAATAGGTACCACCTCTCGCTGATTTTTCAAATACTATTTGCCACTTCCGTAGAAACGTAGCTAAAACTCCATTGGAGATGGCAATCTATTTACCCATATCCACCCCACCCAAACTCCATTTAATCCTGCTCTTTATGTTTTAAGTTTTAAGTAGAGATCTCGCTTAGTATTTTCTGTTGTGTAGATTACCTATCTTAGCTGGTAATTGTTATCTATGGCCCTATTCTGGTCTTTATTAAATAATTTCAGATTTTTATTAAATTATGATTTTACAAAATTAAGTGCGATAAAGTACAAATATTATACAAATTAAAAAATGTATGTACGTTTTAATTTGAGATTTAGAGAAATCAATAAAAACCAGACTAGATTGGCAATTATGAACCGGATTCACGTTCTTAACGTTTTGCCCTTTGCCTTTTAGCTGCCCTGGATGAGGAGCGCACCAGTCCAACGCAAGCGTCCGCAGGAGCCGGTTCAGCGACTGGCAATTCCGGTAGCAACAGCAGCAGCAACAACAATAGCAGCAGCGCGGCCAGTGGAGGAGGAACAGGTGGTGCCGGAGGAGCAGGAGGCGATGCAGAGAAGGGCGAGGCGTTGACGAGCAAGCAGCGCTACCAGATCAAACATCGCGAGCTGTTTCTGTCACGCCAAGTCGAGTCGATACCCGCCACACAGATCCGAGGCAAGTGCTCGGTGACGCTGCTTAACGAGACGGAGTCCTTGCAGAGCTATCTCAATAAAGACGTGAGTTGGTAGTAGCCCCAGGCAGGCGATTTTTGGTCTTTACATGGAGTGCAAACAATGAGAACTTCCCATTGGGAAAAGCTAGCAAGTAAATCTGTATCCTTCTTTCTAATATTCTGGCGTTTTTCTTATTCTAAACGAAAATAACTAAACGGGGTGTTATCATCCAATCCCAAACCAGTTTGCACCCCTAGTTTATACCTAAGATATATAATGATTTTAAATGGTTTGGTATCTATCCGCTTGCAGGACACATTCTTTTACTGTCTGGTGTTCGATCCGAATCAGAAGACGTTGCTCGCCGACAAGGGCGAGATCCGTGTCGGCAGTCGCTATCAGTGTGATATACCCGCCAGGCTCAAGGACACCGCAACCGATGAGCGCAAGCTAGAGGAACTGGAGTCGCTGGTATGGACACCGGAGCACAGTCTGACGGACAGAAAAATCGACCAGTTCCTCGTCGTTTCGCGCTCCATCGGCACGTTCGCCCGCGCCCTCGACTGCAGCAGTTCGGTGAAGCAACCCTCGCTACACATGTCCGCCGCGGCAGCCAGCAGAGATATCACCCTGGTAAGCGGCAATCAAATATCCGTGGTGGACTCGAATCCTTATTTTGGATTACCTTTCAGTTTCACGCAATGAACATTCTGCACAAGCACGAGTACTCTATTGAGGAGTCCATGTCATCGCTAGTTCCTTCCACTGGGCCGGTGCTCTGTCGAGATGAAATCGAGGACTGGAGCGCATCGGAGGCGAATCTCTTTGAAGAGGCGCTGGAGAAATATGGCAAAGACTTTAATGACATTCGACAAGATTTCGTAAGTGGTCTGACCGATTTGTTTTTTTTTGTTTTTTGGGTTTTTGACCTTTTTGCAAGCTTTAAATGTGGTCGTGTCATATATTAAATTTAATAAATATCTTCACAGCTGCCTTGGAAAACGCTGAAACAAATCATCGAGTACTACTACATGTGGAAGACTACCGATCGCTACGTGCAGCAGAAGCGCGTGAAGGCTGTTGAGGCGGAGCTGAAGCTCAAGCAGGTCTACATACCGCAATATAACAACAATGGAAAGGGGAACGGATCAGCTGTAAAGGCGAGCGGAGGAATCTATAATGGAACCACAAACGGGAGCTCCGATCTATCCAACAATGGCAAACCCTGCGAATCGTGCGGAACAACAAAATCATCACAGGTACGGCAGCGGAATAAAGTACCTTATTTGTTGTTCCTATTCTAATTCCCAATCCCTTTACAGTGGAACTCTGTTAACAGTGGGCACAGTACGTGTCGTCTGTGCCAGAGCTGCTGGGAGTACTGGCGAAGGTATGGCAGTATGAAGTCGGCGACCAAAGGAGATGGTGCCGATAGCGAGGCCAAGAAGAAGGCAGCTGCGTCGACGCCGACAGCCACGTCAGCGGGGACAGGGCCAGCCACGACGCCCACGGCTGTGGTCGACCTCAATGACGACGACAAAATCAGTGATCTAACCAATCGTCAGTTGCACAGGTAGGTGCATTCTGAAAGAAAAAGATCAAAAGTTTAGAAAACCAATCAAAAGGTTGCTAATATCAACACAAATTTAAAAAAATATTTTAACATTTTTTTAGGAAAATAATTTATTTGGAAATATTTTCTGTTGCAAAAAATATTATTAAATTTTAAAATAAATATTTTTTTTTAAGGAAAAACGTTAGATTTCTTATAAATATTTCTTGTTGGAGAAATATTTTGTTACATTTTACAAATGATAGGTTTAATTTTTAATCATTTCATTTTAATCATCATATTTTTATGACACTGTAACATTCCTTACTATTAATCATGTTTACCATTAAATAGACGAAATGGCCTGATTTCAGTCCAATTTCGAATTCAAACAAGCAAAAACTGCACTTTTTATTTGATCTTGCACGGATATTGTTTGTGTACCAAGTCTTTATTAATTTCCTTTCCCACAGATGTTCTATTGTCAATTGCGGCAAGGAGTTCAAGCTCAAGACCCACCTGGCCCGCCACTATGCGCAAGCGCACGGCATTGCAATCAGTTCCGGATCGCCAAGACCCATAATGAAGACGCGCACTGCCTTCTACTTGCACACCAATCCCATGACCCGGGTGGCACGCGCCATTTGCCGCAGCATCGTAAAGCCGAAAAAGGCGGCGCGACAGAGCGCGTACGCCATCAACGCCCTGCTGGTGAAACAAGAATGTAAGTCTTATAAGCTCTATATTTATAATTAGTTTTATCTAACCTATGCTGACTTTCTTTCCCTAGTTACAAATCGTATTAGTGGAAAATCGCCGGCGGAAATCAAGAAGTTGCTTTTGGTGAAACCCAAGGATCGGGGTAGTGTGACCAAGATTGCCAACCGGCTAGGTGCGCCGGGCAGCGGCCCACATGAATGGCTCATACTAACGCCCAAGGACAAAATGCCGCTGCCGGCTGTCGTTTCGTTTCCCAAACCCCCGAAAGCGGCCGACGGGAGCTTAGTCTATGACCGAGTGCCGAATAAGTCCCCCGACGTTGTGACCGTGCCGGCTGAAAAGGAGCTAACAATAATTCCAACGCAAGCAACGTCGACGATACGAAAGCGAGCACATGAGGAGCAGCAGCTGAATGGCACTGAAGGTGGGTTGTTTTTCACATATGAGCATTTGCAGGGTGTAGAATGCGACATATTTTATTTTGATTCGTTAAAAAGCCTACCTTCCATATAGAATTCAGCGTTTCCGATTTTATAAATTATAAATATTCTTGATCAGACTCTACGACTAGAGATTTGTGACTTAACATACAGATCAACTATAACGCTAATCAATAGGTTACTTCCTAAACAAAATATGCATTTCAGTTTACATCAAGGTTAAAAAAGGGGAAGTATAGATATAGTTTTTGGAAGTCCTTAACAAAAATGTTGACTAAATGAATGAAACTCGTTGCTAGCACTGGTAGTTGTTTTTTTATCTTACTAATTAAGGTCTCGTCATTGCAGTATCTATAGTGCCCAGCGGTCCTCCTGCCAAGCGGCCGAATAAGGATCCCATGCCCTCGCATTGTCCCAGTCCCGAACAGTTTGCGGCTATGATGGCGGCATCTGGACAACCCCTCTCCAGGCATCATGTGAGTAATGCCTACATTTAATCTTGTTTATGTTGTACTAATTTTTAAAAATTCTACACTCAGCTCAATGGTAAACAAAAGATTGCGCAGATGGCCCGCGGTGGCAACGGACGCAAGCAGGTCATCAGTTGGATGGATGCTCCGGATGATGTTTACTTTAGGGCTAATGATACACACAAGTGAGTAAAGAAAAGGAGTGATAAAATCATGCCATATTCGGTTTCCACTTCCGCAAACTTTGATTTCGAATTTCAAAACATTTTAATTTTCACAGAAAAACGCGAAAAATACTCTCCGCCGTAGACCTGCGCCGCGCAGCGCGCAAACCATGGCGCACACTGCCCATTAAGCCTGCGGCGCCCGAGCCAAGTAGCAGGCCCATTGAATCACAAATCGTCATACTGGACTGACCGTCGCCGGCAAACACATTAACAAGATCAGCGTCATCTGCAGCCGTAGCTTCATCGGCAACCAAGTTGTTATCGTCTTCAGCAAACAGATTCGAGCAGCAACATCCTCCATTTCCATACACCATGGATGCACTGCTTAACTAGTGAGCATTCTCTGGTTTGACGGGCTTGCCATGTACATACCCCCGCAGCATAAAACACACAGACGTGTGGACAGGCATTCGACTTAGGATCAGTGTAGTTACAGCATCACTGTATGACAACAGCAACCGATAGCAACCACAAACCACTTTATTAGCGCTTAAATAGATGTCTTTTTAAAAACCAATAGTAAGATAATAAGTGTAAAGGTCTGTAGCAACAGTAACAGAACGCGAAAACAACAAAATATTTATAAATATTTTATATATTTTTTTAAATTTAAAATCTCAACACACCGAACGCAAACACACATACTGACTGCACTTTCGCTAAGAAAGTGTAGGCTTTAGGCATGAAACTCAAAAGTTCGTTAATTCGTTTAGTACACAACGCATTTGCAATGATTTTTTTAATATATGTGCATGTGAGTTCTTGAGATGTTCTGTCGTACTTTCAAACCGCGCTTCAAAGTTCCACGTTTTATTTCCTAAGCCTAAACCTAGCTAAGAACCAGATACGTAATTATGAAATTAAAAGGCCTCCAAAATTTTAAATGTTTTTCTGTCCGGTCTTTAATTATGCATAGAAAAACCGAAAGATATATTTGAAATTGTTTGAATGCTTTAATTGAAGAGAGGAGAAATTTAATATTGTTAATATATGTGACGTGCAAAATTAAATAATTAAAAACCCCATAATTTATGCTGTAACTAATAACGGAAAACTTCAAAAAACGAAATGTACAGTCAAAACTTAAACGTTAAAATTCGAATAAAATTTATTTTCATAATTTATGTAAACAAAAGAAAGTTCGGTAATTTAAAGAGCTATCACACACACGCCTACACACAACCGACACCCACATATAGCATAATATTTACGCATATAAATTAGTACGAGTCTAAGCCGATATACATTTTAAAATGTATGAATAATTTGATTAGAGCGTCGCAGATAACAAAGAATGTCTAGACCCTAGAGGAAGAGCAGCGGGGCGAGCTAAATTCAGCAGAACATAAACAGAAAACCAATAAAATTAAATGATTATGAAGAAGATTCGATTCTAAGCCAACATACTTTTAACTTTACGACCTAAGCAATTTTGTAAAATAAAAACACTTCAAATTAAACGGTTAGTTAAGTCAAAATAAGAGAACGGATCGAAAGCTGCAACTATTGTCAAATTCATACCCTTGACCACAGCAAAGCCGCGCGAATGTTAAAACAGCCATCCACTATTGATTTGATCTTATTTTTCCACAAACACCATAACTTTAATCCAAAAGTCGGCGACTTCTAGCAGCGAATTCAGCAATAACAAACAGAGAGAGAAGCAACAGAAGCAAATCAAACAGAGCTATATACATAATTATATACCTATATATATATTATATACAGATATACAATATAACAGTACACATACATTGCGCATTGGAAAATAACAGTCCGCATAAACATTTTTACAGAGCAAGAAAATGACGAAGACGACGACGGGACGGCAAGACAAGCAACCGAAAAAAGTTTTCCAAATAAAGTTTTAAAACTAAACATTTTTCCTAAAAATATGCAAACATTTGAGGACTTTATTCACTTGTCTTTAAAAAATAGTTAACAATTTTTGGTAATTATTAGACAAAGCTGGCAACGCACAAGGAGGCATTTGTTCCTCCAAAACCAAAGGAATTCTTGAGAGCAATGCGCCGTTTTTGATCAGGTGACCATTCGGTGGCTTCCCTGACCACGTTGACGTCTACATCCAGATGCTCTATGTTGATGGAGGGCGGCAGCTTATTTTCTGCACAGGCGAGAACCACAAAAAGGGCTTCCAGATTGCCGGACGAGCCCAGCAGGTGCCCGTGGGCTCCCTTCGTCGAAGAGACCCTCACCTGAGGCGTGTGCTCGCCAAAGACACGTCTAATAGCGTGCGACTCGATGCGATCGCCGGTGGGCGTAGAGGTGGCGTGAGCATTTACATAGGTGACTTCATCCGGAGAAATCCCAGCGTCCCGTATGGCCCGTTTCATGGCTAGAGTAGCTCCGGCGCCGTCTTCGCTGGGCGAGGTTATGTGATAGGCATCGCCGGACAATCCGTAGCCCAAGATTTCGGCTAGGATAGGAGCTCCTCGGGCGCGAGCATGCTCAAGTTCCTCCAGCAACAGGACAGCTGCCCCCTCGCCCATCACAAAGCCATCTCGGGACTTGTCAAAGGGTCTGGAGGCCACCGACGGGTTATCGTTGAATGCGGTGCTCAAAGCCCGCAATCTGCAGAACCCAGCGATGGAGAGGGGATCTATGCAGGCCTCGCCACTTCCCGCCAGCATCACATCTGCGTCTCCATTGCGGATAAATCGCATGGCATCGCCCAGTGCATGGGCTCCCGTTGCACAGGCTGTGGACACCGAGTGGTTGGGTCCTCTCAAGCCATGACGCATGCTGATGTGACCACATGCCATGCTGGGCAAGAGTCTGGGCACGAAAAAGGGGCTGACTCTGTTGTATCCTCGCTGCAGCTGGTTCCATGCTCCGTAGACCTCTGCCAGGTCAAACATGCCCATGCCCACGCAGACGCCAAACCGCTCCAGCTGCTCCTCGCTCAGATTCTTCGGGTTCAGCTTTCCGGTAGCCAGAGCCTCCTCCGCTGCCAATACAGCCAATTGGGTGGCTGGGCTCATCAGTTTGATATCCGACTTGGTTAGGTGCTGACCCAACTCCAGCTTGTCCCTTGGAATTTGGGCCGCTACCTGGCAGGGCAATCCCTTGAACTCTGGTCCCAGTCGAGAGATTGCCGACTCTCCGGCCAGGATGCGTCGCCACGAATCTGGGCCATTGTTGGCCAGCGGTGTCACTGCTCCACCTCCCGTGACCACCACCCTTCGGCGGCCAGACTGCGTGGATGAGTTTCGCACCTGGTAGGCAAATAGAGTGCAGTTCCTTAAAAACCGCATTTTCGTGTTATGTTATGTTTACATGATCAGGTGAGTGAGACCGGGTCGTCCGTTAAAATATACCAACCAGCCCTTAAAAAATATACTAAAAATTAAATACTTAAATATCTACAAAAAAAAAGTTGTCTCTTTTGAAATTAAAATAGATATTTACTATTCTAAAATTATTTTTAATTTTTTCATTTTTTAAATAATTTGTTTTTTGTTTATGCAGCTGGCTATATCATAATTAACCAAATACACATCTTATTTTGGCTATATTTATTTTCATATTTTTAAATATATTAAATTGTAAAAACAAATTTTTAACTTTTAAAATTAATATAATTTTAATTTTTTTTTGTATCCAAAGAGAAGTCAAACTTTTCAAATTTAGAGGCGAATTTATTTATTATGACCTTTTTAATTCGAAAAATACTATAAATTTAAATGAAGCTTCAGATTTGAAAACACAACTTATTTAATTAAGGTAGCTATTAAATGTAAAGTAAGCAAGAAAACTATCCAAATAATGCATACAATTTTACATACTTATTAATATGTTGCACGTGTGAATACCCCATATAAAATAAGCAAGATGCGCACAGGGGCTTGAGATCCCCTTACGTAATTTTGGATCATGAATTTCGCCGGCAAAGTCATTCTAATTACAGGAGCCAGCTCCGGAATCGGTGCCGCCACTGCCGTAAAGTTCGCCAAGTATGGAGCTTGCCTGGCGCTGAATGGACGCAATGTGGAGAATCTCAAGAAGGTGGCCGAGGAGTGCGGAAAAGTGAGCCAATCCCAGCCAGCTCTGGTGGTGGGCGACATCGCCAAAGAGGCGGACACCCAGAGGATCTGGACGGAGACCCTGGAGAAATACGGCAAATTGGACGTTTTGGTCAACAATGCCGGAATTATCGAGACGGGCACAATTGAGACCACCAGTCTGGAGCAGTTTGATCGCGTGATGAACACCAACCTCAGGGCGATCTACCACCTGACCATGCTGGCCACTCCGGAGCTGGTCAAGACCAAGGGCAACATCGTAAATGTATCCAGTGTGAATGGGATCCGCTCTTTTCCCGGCGTCCTGGCCTATAACATTTCGAAAATGGGGGTGGACCAGTTCACCCGCTGCGTGGCTCTGGAGCTGGCCTCCAAGGGTGTGCGGGTGAACTGTGTGAATCCCGGGGTGACAGTGACCAACTTGCATGCCCGTGGCGGCATGGACCCGGAGACCTACAAGAAATTCCTCGAGCACTCGAAAACTACCCATGCCTTGGGTCGTCCTGGAGATGTCAAGGAGGTGGCAGCGGCCATTGCCTTTCTGGCCAGCGATGAGGCAAGCTTCAGTACTGGGGTCAGCCTGCCCGTGGACGGAGGTCGCCATGCCATGTGCCCACGTTAAGACCGGAGGACATGGGAAAAGGAGTGTTCCAGTTCCTTGCATGGATCTCGCCATGTGTAAATGCATTTATGTAAACCTTTGTTTTTAATTGTTACTTTGAATTTCTTAATGTTCTATTGATTGTTTTATGTACACACAAAAACATAAAATTAATTTCCATTAATCAAGTCATCTCTAAAACCTGTCTTCTTAAGCCTAAATGGATAGTAATATGTAATCTTTCTACGTCGTACGCTTTGTGCAACTTGATAATCCTTCTATAAGAATCCATTTTGATAAAATCTATGATTTTTTTTTTATTTTTTATTACTGTAATTTAAACTAGTTATGATCAAGTTATGTTTTCCCGTAAAGTCATCTACATAGTTTAATTTTTCCACCTATAACTTGGAAACTCGATTCGATGGGCAGCAAGGGCAAGGCGGGTCTGGATTTTTCCGGCAAGGTGGTGTTGATAACGGGTGCAGCCTCCGGGATTGGGGCCGCTACTGCGGAAATGTTCTCCAAACTGGGCGCTTGCCTGGCGCTAGTGGATCGGGAGGAGGAGGGTCTCATAAGTGTAATGAAAAAATGCATGAAAACGGGCAACGAGCCGTACGGCATAGCCGGAGATCTGCTTAAGCCTGTGGAGATGGAGTGCATTGCGAGGAAGACCACGGAGCGCTATGAAGGTAAACTGGATGTCCTGGTGAATGGGGCTGGCATCATGCCCACGGGTACGCTGCAGAGCACGGAGCTATTCTGCTTCACGCACGTGATGGAGGCCAATGTTAGATCCGGGTTCTACCTGACCAAGTTGTTACTGCCTCAGCTGCTCCAGTGCAAGGGAACCATCGTTAACGTGTCCAGTGTCTGTGGGCTGCGCGCTTTTCCCGATTTGGTGGCCTACAATATGTCCAAGGCCGCGGTGGACCAGTTCACCCGGTCCTTGGCGCTGGATCTGGGTCCCCAGGGCGTCCGGGTGAACTCAGTTAATCCGGGGGTGATACGCACCAATCTGCAAAAAGCCGGTGGGATGGATGATCAAAGCTATGCTGAGTTTCTGGATCGCTCCAAAAAGACCCACGCCCTGGGCAGGATTGGAGAGCCACGGGAGGTTGCGTCCGCCATTTGTTTCCTGGCCAGTGAACTGGCTAGCTTTGTGACCGGCGTCAACCTTCCTGTGGACGGTGGCAAGCAGGTTATGTGTCCTCGCTAAGCCCTGCAAATGAGTCCAATTCATCTTGTCCAGCCGAATGCCTTCCCTCTTTAGTTGTTGCCCGCCGATTCACTATCAAAATTTCAAATTTATAGTTATTATTTAAAAAATCAATAAATACGATCTATGAAAAACCAAACATTTGACTTTTATATATTTTAACAAGCACTTTACCTATACTATCCAAAGTAGTTTTGATATTTAGATTAAATGATTGAAAATAAGAAAACAAATTCAATAATTTAGAGGTAACATTTTGATTTATTTTTAATATTTTTAAAATACTTTCCCTCCATAATTTGGAGGCCAATAAATGCATTCTGGACAAGTAACCCGATTCTCATCTGGGGCACATGGCATGACGACCTCCATCCACGGGCAAGCTAACCCCAGTGCTGAAGCTGGCCTCATCGCTGGCCAGGAAGGCAATGGCTGCAGCCACCTCCTTGACTTCTCCGGGACGACCCAAGGCATGGGTGACCTTGGCGTGCTCCAGGAACTTGGTGTACGCCTCCTCATCCAGTCCACCTCGTCGCTGCAGCTCTGTGATAATCACGCCGGGATTCACGGAGTTCACGCGGACACCCTTGGGAGCCAGTTCCAGGGCCACACACCTGGTGAACTGATCCACAGCCGCCTTGGAGACGTTGTAGGCCAAGACGCCGGGAAAAGAGCGGATGCCATTGACACTGGACACGTTCACGATGTTGCCCTTGGTCTTGACCAACTCCGGCGTGACCAGGGTGGTCAGTTGGTAGAGCGACCGCACATTGGTGTTCATCACGCGATCGAACTGCTCCAGACTGGTGTTCTCAATGCTGCCCAGCTCCAGAATCCCGGCATTGTTTACCAGTACGTCGATGCGTCCGTACTTGGCCAACGTGGCGGATACGATACCTAGGACATCCGACTCGCTGTTCATGTCCGCCGCCACCTGAAGGGCATGGGCTCCTCCAGCTGCCACTATCTGCTCTGCGGTTTCTTTGAGCTTATCCACATTCCTGCCCACGATGGTGAGGAGCCCTCCGAGTTTGGCCAACAGGACTGAAGTGCCTGCTCCGATTCCCGAACTGGCGCCGGTCACTATTATAACTTTATCTTTGAAACTGGGCATGTTGAGGGGCTGTGCTTGAAAACGGGAATGATAATGATGGTGACATTGAAGACCCAGAAGTCAACTTTTTTGGGGGTGCAATTCGATTATACTATCGATAGAGTGAAACTTTCTATCTAATATCTATTTCTGGCGGTTGTGAAATTCAAAGTCGGTGTTAATTAAAATTTAATTTCTTATTGTTATTATATACTGTGTATGTGTTATGTATGTTAGCCAACCTTCGCGTTGATTCTATTTTTACTTGGGTAAACTAATCAGTCACACTTGATGGATGAATGTATACAATTTTTTTCATAAAATAAAAGTTAGATTTCAGACCAACTTAATTCCGTTTTTAGGTGAAAAATATTTAACCAATTTAATGTGAATTAAAATCGTATTTTTAAAAAAACTATGTCTAATTATAACATTACCTGAATTATCTTTCGAAAAAATAAACATTAAAATAGTGTACCTTTAAATAAAGGAATAAATAAATATTTCATATGAATACTTTAATTTAATTATTAACCACATATACACATGTCATAAAATTCGTAAATGCCACCTGATGATTGATATTTCTCCATCTTGCCATCCTGAACTTATCTAGGGCACATGGCATGGCGACCTCCGTCCACGGGCAGGCTGACTCCAGTGCTGAAGCTGGCGGCCTCGCTGGCGAGGAAGGCAATGGCTGCAGCCACCTCCTTGACGTCCCCAGGTCGGCCAAGGGCGTGAGTGACCTTGCAGTGCTCCAGGAACTTGGCGTACGTCTCCTCGTCCATGCCGCCGCGCTTGTGGATATCGGTCACAATCACGCCTGGATTGACTGCATTGACACGGACCCCCTTAGGAGCCAGTTCCAAGGCCACGCATGCCGTGAACTGATCCACAGCCGCCTTGGACACGTTGTAGGCCAGGACACCGGGAAAGGCGCGTAGCCCACAAACGCTGGACACGTTCACGATGTTTCCCTTGGTCTTGACCAGCTCCGGAGTGGCTAGCATGGTGAGTTGGTACAGGGACCGCACATTTGTGTTTATCAGCCGATCAAACTGCTCCAGGCTGGTGTTCTCGATGGAGCCGGTCTCCAGGATGCCAGCATTGTTCACCAGCACATCGATTCGTCCGAACTTGGCCAGACTGGCAGCCACAATCTGCTGTACCTCGGCCTCCTTGGTCATGTCAGCCTGCAGTTCCAAGGCTGGAGCTCCTCCTACAGCCACAATCTGGTTGGCCGTCTCCCGTAGCTTCTCCACGTTGCGACCCACGATGACCAGGAGCCCTCCGAGGCTGGCCAAGTGGACGGCAGCACCTGCTCCAATGCCGGAACTGGCTCCGGTCACAATGATTACTTTGTCCTTAAAGGAAGACATCTTGGGTAGTTGTGATAATGCTAAACGAGGTCTGGTAAACTGATCTGCTCCAGCTGATCCCCGAAAGCTTTTCAAAACAGCTGAGCCAGGAAAGCTCTATAAAAGTTCTAGCTTTATTTCCAACAGTTGGAAATTTAAAAATTGTAGTTCATGGTAAGATTTTGTTTCAAGGCTCGATTTGCAAAAAAGTAATAAATCGTAGGGGGAACTAAGTATAGGTTCTTGATTAGGTCACTAGCCGAGTCGATTTGGCCATGTTCGTATGTCCATTTGAACGCTGAGATCTCGAAAAAAACTACATAGTTGGGACTTTATTCATTATATATTGTCTTAGTTTCTAATGTAGACAAAATCGCCATTACAACCAAATCGATGACATTTTAAAAATCACAGATGACTCTTAGCTTTATTTTCTTTGAGAGTCTAGGAGTAGCCAGGGGGATTTATGGGTACTCCTTACAGATGTCTAGCCTCACGTTTTAGGATTGCAGCTGTTATGTTTTTCAAATCAAGTCTTCTGAGATTCGAGGCCTTTGGTTAATCCTAGTATGAGTAAAACTTGTCAAAGTATTCGTACTTTATTTACTCAAAAAAATAAAACATGGCTTTGGTGAACATATTAATATTTTTGGCTTTTTGTTGGGTGAAATTTAAAATTACTGAAAATTACTTGAAGCAGAACTCATTAATTTTCCTATCTTGCAGTTGGTCGCGGTCAAAGCAGGCCTTAAAGAGGACTACCTAAGCGATCACAATCGGTTGAGAAAGGGTCACGGCACTCCTGCGCTTATTTTAGACGACGCTCTCACAAAAGGATGCGAAGAATATGCAAAAGTATGTCTCGGGATCCTTTTAATACTTATTTCAATTAGCCGATACCCTCCCAATCGCTCATATAGGAGTTAGCCGAAAAAGAGGTTATGGTCCATTCATCTGATGGAGGCTCGAAGTATGGTGAAAACTTGTGTATGCGGTCAGAAAAACCTTTGCAATGTGTTCAAGATTGGTACGATGAAATCGAGGACTACAACTTTGATAATCCACAGTTCTCCATGGGTACTGGCCATTTTACCGCCCTAGTTTGGAAGGGTGCAAAAAAACTAGGTATCGGCCAGGCCAAAGATAAACAAGGGCGCTACTGGGTGGTAGCCAGATATTATCCACCAGTGAATGTTCATGGGAGGTTTCAAGAAAATGTTCCGAAGCCGCTCACGTTAGTTCTCGATGTATATTTTTAAACTTATTTTTCAAAATTTGATTTAATTGCAGGCAGGGTGGGGGTGGTGGTGGACATGGTCAAGGTCAAGTTTCTAGTGACGACGAAGATGACGACTCAAATATGGTACGAGTTAACACCATTCTCATCTTGATTGCCTTGTGCCTTCTCTTCTCGAATTAAGGTCTACACTATGATTTCCTCTTGCCTGCAACGGTTGTAAATTTGTAGTTCACCAATTCAAAAATTTTATTTTTTTTAAATTTAAATTACTATCTGTATGAAATAATAAATTATAGCTTTTGAAAAAATGGATTGATATCTCCTTACCCGTTGAGCATTGGTTTTTGTCCATGTTCTTCTTGCGGCGGGATCAAAGTACTTTTTTAAATCTCTTTGGGAGTCTTGCCCTTGATCATTTGCCCATATAGTTCATATACATAGTTGGCGGCCAGGATGACCTTAATCACTGTCTCCTATCAACTTTCAGAATATCGGCATCCCAGCAGTTGATTTTGTCGGTGGTGCTCTTCTTGCTCTAATTATTCTCCGTCGGCTGGGGATAGTCCTTGTCGAAATGGGATGCTAGTTGTAATTTATTTTATCCAATTCGTCCATTAATGGGATTATGGTCTAGAAAAAACAGGACAAATTACAACAACCAACCCAATGAATTAGGAGTTATACACACTTCTTCCACGAAAGAAAGATAGATTTCTAAACGGTTCGATCAGTATGAGTTTTCGTGTAAAAATTCTTGAAACTATTTACTAAAAGAAAATAAAATGGATAAAACTGCAGCGGGTATAAGTCTATAAGTATAACTTATGGGCGGTGACACTACTATTACTTTAACCACAGCTATACATATGTCTATGACAATGCCATTCTTTCCTTTATAAGTCCTTTATAAAATCCTGAATATTTTTATTAAAGGTTAGGAGTTGCACTTGTACAATGTTTTGACAAGTTATAACAAACCAAGAATCCGTTCGCCTGTAATTGCGATGTAAATATATTGGGCGGTATCCATTCCTGTTTAAAGAACTTAGTGCTGTTGGGATATTGGGGTTGGATTGTATGATGAGGACAGGAAAGTTTCTTCAATAGCTGTTGCTGAAATTTTCATCAGCTCCGTATTTGGCTTATAACAGCGTTTGCGATTTTAATGCAATTGATGGAAATTTTAGGAGACCCAGCCGGATGATTTATGTCTCACCATATGTTTTTGGTGGTGGAAAGAGAGATTTCAAGAGATTTCCGTTTTTCAGAAAGAACTATAAAAAAAAAGTATCTTTATCACTTCAAGTGAAAGATTTAATGTGTACAAAAGGCAGAAGATATTATCATTCACACCCCCATCAACCCATATATATTTTTTCTGAATAAGAGGTTACATAGACTAGCATTAAATATGAACTCCAACTCAAACAATTAATGTTGGGAGTAACAAAATGCAAAATTGGAAACATGAAACCGTGGCATGCCATTAACCTCGTTTCTAATCGATAGTGAACCTCCGAGCCTTCCACTCGCTATAGAGACGCTCGATGGTCTGAAGGGTTACACCTGGCAGTGCGTCGCGCATATCGCAATAATCGTGAAAGAGATTCCTGATCCCGACCAGGAGGTTCCTGTCCAGCCGCCTCCACTGCCGCAGGGTCTGCTCTTCGGAATCCCGGCACATTTCAGTCAGGTGACAGCTTTGTACGAGCCGCTGTTGATGCATCAACTGCTCTGCATTGCGGCGCAGAATTTTATCACCTTGTCGAGCGAACACGCGATTACAAATCTTTTTAAGATGCACCTCTAGCTCGGTGTCCAAAATGCCGATTTTCTCCACAAAATGTGGCATAATAGGTTCGTCAAATGAAAGAAAAATTTTCATCATAGTTTTAAAAACAGGCCTGGGAAGCTTGACCATGGTCTTGACCTCCTGTAGATAAATCTGAGCAGGCACTTCATCGCCATGAGTTTCATTTTCTTCTTCGGAACTGGCGTATGTTACATCAATCTGGAAAACACTGATTAAACGTCTTGCTACCAACAAAATTGCTTCCTGGATATAATTGTTTGATGCTTTAGCCTGCCCCTCTGACAGTTTCTTCTGTAGAAGGCAATTTTCGGCAGCCAATATGTCGGGATGGTAATCAGATGTCCGAGCTTGCGATAGAAGTTGGCCAAAAACCCGACTTTGCTGGACCCGGTCCTCCTTCATCATAATTTGATCTCGGCTAATCTTAGGTTGTTTGATCTGGGTATATCGTTTTTTCCCAGTCCTCGTGCAGTAAGTCAAGCCAATGTCACCTGCTCTCCCTCCACCTTCTTCTCGCCTTTCCTCAAGTTCTTCCACGCCAGTGGAAGATGATCTTGGCCGAAGCATTTTCCGCCACTCGGCCACCCGATTGCGAACATAGGAGCCATAAGCTTCCCGCTGCTCGGTGTTTCCAAATGGGGTGGGTGGAACGTTCTGGTGCTCCACGGTATAGGACTTCCTTCGTGGACTGTATCTTCCCACCAAGGAGTAACGAGGTTCAGTAACCGGATTGTTTTCGGCGCTGGAGTAGCTGCCGGGAGGGTGTCCCTGTCTTGGATAATCCGCTGGTTCGGAATTATCTTCACTGCCCATGAAGCGAGCCCATCGCTCGCTGCGCCTCTTCAAGGATCCCGGATGAAAATACTCACGACTGGAACTGAATCTGGTTTTTTGGGTTCCGAGTTGGTGATGAGTGCAATGTTCGTCGTCTACATCCTTTGACTTTGTTTCAGCAGCCGTTTTCCTCTGAGAATTCTGATCTAACCGCTCTCCTGCTTCCAAGCGCAGCTCATCGAGCACTTTATGCCGCTCCCGGAGCTGTTCGCTTATCCCGCTGCTATGCCTCTCATTAAGCTTATTTAAACGGAGAAGAACACCCCTGCTGGTTGAACACAGTTTCTTCATGTCTCCTGGAGGATTTTCGAAACAAATATTATCCGACTTGTTTTCCGGCATGTCATCGTTTTGGTGAAGTTCCAGTCGTCTTTCTAAATGCTTCTTCAATTTTCTCGAGACCTCTCTTGCCTCACTTTCCAGCTGGATTCCTCCCTCCGTAGTCTGTCTTAACTGCTCGATTCTTTGATTCCAGTCTCTTTCCCCTCGATCCAGCTTGTCTCTAAGGTTCTCTCCTTCCTTTATTTTCAAGCCCTTATCCTCCAGCTTTTCCCTTTTCTGCTGATCCTGTAATAGTATCTCTCTTTTTAGTCGAACAAGTTCTTCTCGGTCCTTTCTCTCTTTCTCCTCTCTATCTACCAGCTTACTAGTCTTATCTTCTATAATTATGCGTTCATGCATTTTCTTTTCACATTCTTTAAGTATCCTTTTCTGCCTTTTCTCCCTTTCTTTTTTTTCCTTCATCTCTTCTTCCTCCCGCATTTGAAGCCACCTCCTAATAATCTGTTCCCTCTTGAGATCTTCTTCTCTGGCTTTTCTTTCCAACTCTTCCCTTTCGCTTTTGCTCCGCTTGATCTTTTCCAAAAGTCTTCTTTCCCTAAGGAGCTCTTCTTCCTTAGAAATTCTTTCGCACTCGTCTTGTTCTCTTTTTTCGAGCTCCCGTTTTTCTTGTGCTATTCTTTCTAGTTCCTCGATCCTTTTTATTTCTCGTTTTTGTACTTCATTAAGAGTAGCTTTGAGTTCCTCGATCGTTCTTCCTTCACGTTCACGTTCCTCGCATGTCTTCCTTTCAAATCCTTCTCTTTCTCTTCGCTCTGTTTCTAGTTTTTCAAAAACTTTTTTTTCAAACTCTTTTCTATCACGCTGTTCCTTTTGACATTTAAGATCCAGCTCTCGTTTTCTTTCCAAGTCTTCCTTTTCCTTTCGATCTGTTTCAAGTCTTTTTTCCAGTTCTTTTCGTTCAAACTCTTCTCTCTCCTGGCGTTCCTTGAGGCTTCTGAGTTCTTGTTGCCTTTTTCTTTCCAATTCTTCCCGTTCTTTTCGTTCGGTTTCTAGTCTTTCCATAACTTTTCGTTCGAACTCTTCTCTATCTTGGCGTTCTTTAAAAAGAGCTTGAAGCTCCTTGTCCCGCTTTTTTTCGAATTCTTTCCTTTTCTTTTGATTGGTTTCTGATTTTAATTTTTTTTCAATCTCTTCTCTCTTCTGGCATTCCTTAACAGATGCTAGCTCCTTTTCCTTATTTTTTTCGAAATCTTCCATTTGATTGGTTTCTAATTTTTCCATGTTTTCAGAAATGCATATGACATCCTGTTCCCTCTTTCTTTGCATTCGATCGGTTTCTATTTTTTTTTGCAATACCTTCCGTTCAAATTCTTCTTTTTCCTGGTATTCCTTGAGTCTTTTTTGCTCCTGTTCCCTTATCGTTACAAAGTCTTCCACTTCATCGGTGCTTACTTTTTTTTCAATATCTCTTAGTTCAAACTCTCCCCTTTCGCGGCCTTCTTGTTTTCTCGCTCTTTTCTGTAGATTCTTGTCTTTTTTTGGTTTTTCTATTTGGTTATTAGTCTCAACTTCTTCGTTTGCTTTTAATGGCTCCTTTAAGTCCCGCTCCCGTCGCTTTCTCTCGGACCGCGCCTTTTCCCGATGGTATTCCTTCAGCTGCTCATAGGCCAACACTTTCCGTTTTATGTTTTCCGCCCTTAGGTTCAGCTGCTGCTCTCGTCTCGAACTTTTGGTAGCATCGGACTCGACTGGCATGGTAATTGCCATGGCTTGGGACCTGTTTATAACTTCGTGTGCAAGTTGCTGATTAGGATGCTGCTCCAGCTCCTGGCCTGCAGCCTGCAGCACCTCTAAATCCTCAGAAGAAGTAGTGCCAGGATGCCGCTGAGTCCACAAACGCTGATCTTGTAAGCGTTGCTCCTCGCGCCTCTTTAGCAGCAGATAGCGCTCATAGTCACGTCGCTCCTTGACCTTCAGCTGCTGCTCCAGCAACCGCCGATCGCGCTGTTGACGTAGTTTTTCCAGGCGCTGTCGGTCCAGCTTCTGCTCCTCGGCCAGCAGAGTCCTTTGCCGATCCCGCTCCTGCTCCCTGACCTGCCGCTCCAGCCGATCGCGTTCCCGCCGCTTTAGGATCTGACGCTGTTTTCGTTCGCGCTCGCAGAGATCTCGTTCTGCCCGCGGCGAGAGCACTGGTACATCCACCTGGATGCCAAAGGTCTTCCCAATTTTCTTCGGTTTGGACGCTGTGGGCGTTGGTTTGTTCTTGGGACATTCCTCTATTGGGAGATCGAAGTTCCAAATCTCTTGCTCCTCGCGCCAGTACTGATCTTCCAGATGGTCGAGGTGCTGCACCCTCCTTCGCCACTCGAACGAAGGCGGCTTGATCCGCCTTGTATCCAGGATGCAGCTCGATGGCCTTGGGGCCACCACCTGCGGCGGACTGAAGCGACGCAGCCGCTGACGTCCCTCCTCGTCCAGCAGGAGACGCAGCTCCAGGCTGCAGTTCGCCAGGTTAGTGAAAGGCAGCGACAGTTGACCCGACTCTCTCAGCTGCCGCAGCATCTGCTCCAGGAGGTAATCCCTGGCCCTGCCCTCCTCTTTCGTGGCGCGACTGAAAACGTACATCCACTTGGCGCAGAGGTCCAGATCCTTGGCACTAGCATTTCGGGTGGTCAAGCCGCGGATGATTCTCACCTTCTGGCGGTAGTTACGCTCCAGGCGATCGTCCAAGGAGCGCCTCTTGAAGCGATTCCCACCATCGCTCTTTTTGACGTTTGCCATTAAATTTCCAATCCTTTGAAAAATTAATTTTTGTTTATTTATTTAGCTTGCAGGATTCATCCAAAAAAAACTAAAAACTATTACAATTCAGAAAACACATTTACACAATACATAAGTATGCAATACAATTGAGTGCCGTAGGGCTTGCTTTGATTTCAAAAAACACAAAATATACTTTATTGAATAATGAAGTTTATTCGACAAGCTTTATACTCTCGCATTTTTAGCTTTCTAGCTTTTGTAGTTTCCGAGATCTAAGCGTTTATACAGACGGACATTCAGGCAACATGAAAACTCAATATCTGCCTCACAGCTCATAAGTCAAAACATCAAAATCATTTTTTCAGTATAATTTATAAACGCTATATTAAGGGGTAGGCTCTTTATACCCGTTACTCGTAGAGTAAAAGGGTATATTGTATTCGTGCAAAAGTATGTAACAGGGAGAAGGAAGCTTTTCCCGACCCTATAAAGTATATATATTCTTGATCAGGATCACTAGCCGAGTCGAACTAGCCATGTCCGTCTGTCCGTCTGTCCGTCCGTATGAACGCTGAGATCTCGGAAACTATAAAAGCTAGAGGATTGGCATTTTGCATGCATATTCTTGGAGTTCCTACGCAGAGCAAGTTTATTTCAAAATGGTGCCACGCCCCCTCTAACGCCCTCAATCGCCCTACACCATTTTTTGAAAGGTGTCTGGCGCCCACACCATTAAAGATTTTGGAAAACTAAAAATGCAGTTTTATTGTGACTATCAATACCTATCGAAATGTAGAAGAAATTTTTCAAATCGGACCATTCGTTAAAAAGTTATGCCTGATCAAAGATTTTATATATCTATCTCCCTCGCTCTCCCTTAGCTGAGTAACGGGTATCTGATAGTCGGGGCACCCGACTACAGCGTTCTCTCTTGTTTTTCTTGTAGATTAACATCTTAAGATTATACAAAACAAATTTTAAGTCAATCGGACAAAAACTTTAGAAGTTAGTTAGTTGGTACTAGTAAAATATTAAATAGAAACATTTTTTTTTAAATTTTGAACGGTTAAATAAAATATTTAATGTTAAAAAATAAAAAAAAAACTTCTCATGCGCATTTTTGATTTTGGAAAATCAAAAAATAATCCTTAAAATAAAAAAGTGCCGATGAATATGGTGATGAATTAGGCGATGAAAAATGAAAATGATGAACAGGTGCTAAATCAGCGCCAGTTTCTGGCAGTGATGAGCCCCTAGGACATGCCCATGTTAAAATCATCGCTATTTTTCATACAAATTCACTAGTGATTGAGCGCTTGGTGCTCAATTTTTTGCAGTGATTCACTGCTAAAAAGGTGAGGAATAGAACTGCAACTGCGATCACCGTTTTTCTTAACAGAATCCTTGCGTTTTCTAGCGAAATCAGTTTAAGTTTGTGTTTCGAAGAAAATACGACTTTTATGGCATCCATCGAGCTAAACAAATAAAGCATTCATTTTGTAACACAGTTCCATCAGTTATATTTTGAGAGGACCATATATTTAAGAGAGCGCGTGAGCATGTAATATGGTGTTTACTGCCCTCAGCCCATAGAATTGTTCAGGGACATTTTAGAAGAAATCTGGTGGCTGTCTATTCCTGCCGTAGAGAAGATAGGCCCATACTTTCACAACAACGTTGAGCAGTGCTCAAAGTCAACAAGACTTGTTTACATGTTTTTTGTAACAAAAAATTTAGACCCTCCAAGACGAATTTGTTTTTTAAACTAGATGTTGTTTTATTCTCTTTTAAAAAACTTCTACGCATCTGAACGTACGTAATTATGCCCTTGTTGTTGTCCTTAAACCTCGTAGCCGTAGGATTTGATGATTTTGTTGAAGGGCTCGGCGGCCTTCGCGATGTTCTCGCGCGCCTTGACCGTCAGCTTCTTCAGCTCGCGGTTGTGCTTGAGGGTGACGCGGAGCTTGGCCTTGCGCTTGCGCTCCAGGCTCTTAATCACGTCCTGGTAGTGCCAGCCGACCTCGTGCGACAGGCGGCCGACCTGGCAGTACTTGCGGTCGGAGCGCAGAGTCAGCACTCGCATGGCGATGGGCACGACGACGCGGCGACGCTTGTCGTAGGGCGATGGGATGCCGTCGAAGACGCGGAGACGGGCGAGGGCGGCCTGGCCACGCTTGGTCTTGTGTGGAATCATGCCTGTAATGGAGAGGACAGCTTGTAAGTCAAGGATACACAATCTTGGAAAGAAGTTAAGGTAGTTAGGAGCGTCAGTTGAGAGTTCGTTACACGGTTTCTCGTTCAAATAATGTAGGTAAGAATGTGATAATCATCATGGCAGGAGGAGCAGCTTTCAGTCAGTATTTTACGCTTACCTAAAATAGAGGAAAACAGAGATTAGGAAGTGTTTTTATACAGGCTACAGAGTCAGAGCAGTTAGAGTAGCAGCAGCATCTCTCAGTTATGTTTTGTTTACATGGCTTCTCATTCAAATAATGTAGGTAATAAGGTTTGAAAACATCATGGAACTGCGCTGAACTCAACTCAACTCCTACCCGGGAGGATACATACCTCGGACAGCCTTGTAAAAGATCCGGGAGGGAGCACGGAAGTGGAAGGGACCACGGGCCGGGTTCACGTTGCACCGCTTGCGCAGGTAGGCCAGGAACTTAATCTTGTTCCTGTAGAAGTGTCCGGAGAGGTTCAGCTCCTCGCAGCGGACGACGGCGACCTTGCCGCCCTGCAACAGGTACTTGGCCACCACGGAGGCCAGGCGGCCGAGCAAATGGCCGCGACCATCAATAACAACGGTCTGAAATTGAAAGGAAAGTGAATTAAAATAGGAAAACAATTCGAACATTTTGTGAGGTTAGGTCTGGCGGCAGCGCATAAACAAATGTGTGTGGCCTCTTATTTTCAATCAGAAAGCTGTTTTTTGGAAGCAATCAATACATTCCATGATCTGTAAGCTCCTGGCCAGCACCTCACTCCAGATTATCACAGATGCTCTGTTCCTTGGCACGTGTAAGGCGAGACGCCTTTCCAAACACTCAAAACAGCACTTCCAACTGCACGATTCGCACATTTTTCCACTCCCGCGCTGGCCACCATGGTGCACGGAAAAACTCACACATTTGCTAGACGCTCGGGCCGTTTTAAAGGCGTTTTTCGGCACTTACCCTGTTCGTTAAACCAGTCATGTTTAAGAACCGCACGGAAAGAAGGCGGAAGTGGCGTTGACAGTTCGAGCATCGCTGCGCAGGGTTGCTCTGGGAGTCGGAACTAGTTCGGAGCGCCGTGTCCACGTTGCCACATTTCGCGCTTAGCCAGTACACACGCCTAACTGGTGCTGCCGTTCTGAATTACCCTGTTTTGATTTCAAAATAACATAATTTTTTAAGACTAAAATGTGGTTTCTGTTGTATGTTTGAACATAAATGTAAGGCCGCAAGTTTCAGAAGCGTCCAAGATATGAAACACAAATTAATTGGTCATTCGTGACACTAACGCTGTGAAAATTTGAAATTCAGCATACATACTAATAATTGTGCTAGAAAGGCATACTATTCAGATCTTCGTTCATGTCCTCTCCGACATCAGACAACAAAACAGTAAATATTTAACATAATATTCAAAATGTACAAGGCATTTTTAAAACGAGCTTTCAGTTAATCTTAACTGGACCAAAACAGCGAAGACAAAAACCAAACACCGATGTCCAAAACGATATTCGATATATCAGGGGAAAAAATATCACGATATAAATACTTATTTTTATTCAAAAAATATCGGTATATTGATATTTTGATATACTTTTCACATCCCTAATAGTCGGTCACAGATTACTTCAAACACTACACTTTCAACGGACCCGCAAGCGATAATCGCGCTGTTTAAGCGCCGAAACGCCGTGAAAAAACGCGAAATACAATTGAAATACAGTTTTACATGACGACTTCTGTTGGTTGCGGGAGAGTGCAAGACGCGTGCTTATCCGTTCGGAAAAAGGGCTAGACTCAGGAGACTGAAACAGTTCTGAAAAGTGAGTGGGTGGTGTGTTTCCCTCTCCCAAAAACGAAACCGAACCCAATTTATAAACAAATCGGCGGAACAACAAAAGTTTTCCACACGTGACCTGCGAGCAGGAAAAGCCGTCACCACCCTATAAGGCAAGTTTCGAGTTGCATGCGGCACCCAAGTAAATCGTATGTGCGTGCGTTCTAAATTAGATGCCCGCTGTTCGATTTCTGTGTCTGCTATTAATTAGCTATAAGTTCCTGTCTTGGGGCAAGTTTTTCTCCCCTTTCCTTTTTCGCTAATTTTGAAATTGGGTCAACGTGTGCGATGCTACATTGGCTGTTCGAGTTTATATCTCTTTTTTTGGCTGCTGCTGCCGAACCAGTTTGTTGACCTTGTTTTTCGGCTCTCCAAGTGCAATTGGGGCTTGACTTTTGACAATATGTCCGACTTTTCTCTTTTATTGGGATCTACGAACTGGGAATTATGATCGGCGGACATGCAATGCATTTGCAGCGTTGATTTGTGTGGAAATTAACGTTTATCACCACCTAGCAACACCAAGCATTCGCATACAGAAGCACTCCTTCTTGGGGACATTTCCGTTTTTCCAACAACAAAGGCTGTCGGTGTGGGGGTGTGCCTGTGTGCGTGAGATGGGGGTGCCGTTTTTATATTGATTAAATTAACTGTTGTTAATTCCGCCGAGCGTCGCGTTCCGTGTAAACAACAAACAGCTGTTTTTCGGCACTAGAACATGCAGTGTTGGTAAACGCCACCTATCTGATCGCACATTTTTTGCTAAGAAGTAAGCATAAAGAATTTACATTTTTTACAAAGCCCTTAACTAACTAGACAAAGTAAAACTTTAACTTACTTGCGAAGAGAAAGCATGCAAATAGTGAGATTCAAAGTATAATTTCGCCTAACGTGGATAAATAATAAATCAGATAGTTTTGACCATCTACACTAGATGATACCTTTGCGAACCATTTTTGGGTACCTGTCATCGGGAGTGTAACAATTTCAATTCGAAAGCTTATTAAAAATAAAGTGTTATTACTTACTTTTCAAAATATCATTTAGCGAAAGGGAGCACAGGCAACTGACCTGGTTAAATGCTTTTCAAATAAAGTGTGTTGATCAAAAAAATCAAGTTTTAAAATAATATTTAGTTAACAATCAAATAATTAGTATAAAATATTTACTTTTTAAGTAGAGGAAATACTCCTAACGTTAGCTTTTAAATAATAACAGCAAATAAAGTGTATAAACGAACAATAAAAGATAAAGTGGTAAATGAAACTCTTTTAAATTTAAAGTAAACTAAAAGTAAGTAAAAAGAAATTTATGTTTTCCCTACATCTACTTTACGGATCTTTCTTTTCCAGATGCCTGACTTTTATGAACTTCTAAATGTGCCGTCCACGGCCAGTTTCGAAGAGATCAAATGCAGCTACAAACAATTGATACTACAATGTCATCCCGACAAATTACGACAGCTCGATGACCCAAATCCGGGATCGGAGGCCCAGAACAGCAAATTCAATGCGATAAACGCGGCGTGGAACACGCTGAAAGATCCCATTAAGCGTAAGCTCTACGATGCCGAATTGCTGCAGTCGAAATTCCGGGACCACAGCAATATATACGCCACAGTGGAGCTGGCTGAAATGAAGAGGAACCAAGTGGAAATCGAAGAAGTCGACGAGCCAACGTCTCCTCCCTTCCGAGAATCTGAATCCGAATCTAAAACAGACAAAGGGTCGGCTACAATGTGGAGCTATGCGTACGACTGCCGATGCGGCGGTCAGTATCTGTTCGATGGACCCGAGGACGATGAATCATCCGAAGTGATTGTGGAGTGCAACGAGTGCTCTTTAGTGATTATTGTGAAACAAGCCACAAGTTGTAAATAAAGCAATCCGAGGGAAATAATGGAACTGCTGCCCAGCACAATGCTTGCAAATCAAACTATTCGATTAAGAGCTCTTTTTAATGTGATTTGTACACTCAGTTTATTGTTTTCTTGAACCCCGCTTCGGCGAGCTCTCTTTATATGCAAAACATGTTGTCATCGACGTCGTGCATCCGACATTCAACTGGGCCCAGCCCCTTCTTTGTCGCTTGTTGTGCCCAAAAGTGATGTAACATGATGGTACATCATTTCGATTTGGGCTCCCCCACTCTCGCTGCCTATACACTTTGCATACGTTTCATTTCCGCTGCGCGGGGAGAAATTACCAAAGTTTAGCTGTCTTTGATGCGTGTGAATTGTCGGAGGAGTTTGCTGTTTATTTATTTGGGGAGTTTGTGGGTCAAGTTTTAGACGGACTTGGGTAGCTTTAATGGGCTCGCTAATCCGCTAAGACGGAGTTTCTCCATATTCGGTTTGTAATAGGCTCTTCATTCGAATTAATATTTATGACTACATAAATATTGGCTGTACTTCGTATTAAAATGTGATATATTCGTTGCCTAGACATATTGATGATTTATGAAATATACATAATTAGTACGACAATTTATGAGAAATAATAGGGAAATATGCGGTTAATTTGAATTTTCACATAAACAAAACAAAATATTGGTTTGAATTACTCGTTTTTTAAAAAAAAAGTATCTACAGTGCAAAAATTCTTTAAATAACTCCGACAGTCATAATTAATATTTCTTAGTTGATTATATTAAAAAATTCCATTTAACAAAACCGTACCCCTAAACGAATTCCATTAATGTTGGAAATGAAAATATCTGATTTGATCGCCTGTGGTCGTTAAGTTTTCATTCGCCCAACACAAAAACAACGGTTTTTAAGCTCCTTAAATGTAATTATAATTACTCGAGTTCGCCCATTTTTCGTTTTACCTTTTTTCAATTCAATAACCCCGCCCGATCGCAGCAGACGATGATGTCAGCAACTGCGAGAGCAGACGAAAAGTCGAGTACACATTGGGAATCCATTTGTTTATGATTATTGCAAAGTAATTTGCAGGCACGGCAAATTACGCATACCCAGTCTGTCGGGGTTTCTTGTATTTTATTTTTATCAATCCCTCCTTGGAAATATTTTACCACCGGATAAGTGCGTCACTCGATTGATAATTAACGGTTGCCTAGCTTTCGTTTTCTAAACATGCACATTGTATATATAGTTATACGCATATGTTTGTACAATGTAGATACATATATGCCATTGGCTTGTTTGTGCATTAATGTTATTTACATAAACCGGCAGACAAGCTTGATAAACACTTGATTTCCAGCCCCAGTTCGAGTTAAATGCGAAAACAAAAGTCAGTGGAAAACGTGCGTACCTTTCGAATACATGCGGCTACATTTATGTATATGAATTAAGCACTGCAAAAAATCAGGTATTTCTGAAGAGAATATTGTGTTTAAAGCTGCATTCGGATGACACCAAACGTTTCGGACATTTTCTCTTTTTTTAGTGTTTTGTTTGTAGAATGAGAAAAATCGAAATCGTTAATTTTTCAATAATATATTTCTTAAGTTAATAAGAGTCTAACTATTTCTTTGTTTTCTCGGTGCAGGCATTTCACTGGTCTTCTCCTGGGTCTATTCATATCTCGTGGGCATCTCTCACTTTAATAACCTTTTGACACAGAAAATTGAAACGCTTTAGCGCATTTGCCGCTCGTCAGGCGCTCATTCCTTCCCGTCATTCCCTCATTCCGTCAATTACCCCGGCTTGGCTCTTGTTGCTACCAAAGCTGTTGATACACAGGGAGAAACTAAAAAAGGAATTATTATTAAATTACAAATTTTATTATTATTACCAGCTTTTTAAATGTATATTTTTTTAAATTCAGCAGGTGTGGTTTCTAAACCATCTCTCGTTGACATGTAAAGAATTCACATCAAAATATGATTGAAATTGAATGTTTTTCGATTTCATATCAACACGATTTTTCTCTGTGTATTCTTTCTTTTGTGTGACACGCGTCGTAGCGCGATTTGAGATAATAACGTTAACGTTCGCTCTCGGAAAGTGCAGATACATATGTTGGCTACACCAAGCCGGCCTCCAGATCCAGCTCCAGCCCCAAGTCCGAGTCGTCAACCGTCGCGAGCTCCAACTCCACATCTTTGCCCTGCCGCCTGGCACTTTCATTTTGTTTTCACTGCGCATTAAAGACGCTTGAGCAGCTTTAATTGCCCAATGGCTAGAAGGAGACAAAAGACGCGTGTAGAAAGCCCAAGAAGTTTGGAAGAAGCTAGACCAACGGCGGAAATTGTGCGGAAAATGTTTGTCATAAGCACTCAACAATATCAGTGATCTAATGAAGTCGGAGACAGTTTAATTTGGAATTCTGTTAAGAATAGGGATCAAATAACTGCAGAGAGCAGATCATCTTCGGACACAAAACTTTTAAATCACTTATTTCTTTTTAAAATATCGTAAAATAATTTTAAAAATAAACATTTGGGACTAAAACATTAACTATTTTAGATTTTGAAAAATTGTTGAAAAGTAATCTAATTCCAGCTGTGCTTAGTAGGAAATTTATTTAAATTTCATGTAGAAATATTTTTGAAAAAAATTGACTTTAATTTATTTTAGGGCCTTTGGATAAAGAATATAAAAATATAAATTTATGATTTAATTGTAATTTATTTTTCCAATTTGAATCTGTTTTTGCATTAGGTCCCCTAAAACAGCTGGTCAATACCAATGATTCGCTGACTTACTGTATTTATTCAGTTGACGTGGGATATCTCTTCAAGGGAAATGTATCCAGACGAAAGAAACAAACAAGATATATTCCAGAACTAGCTGTGCGCGCAAGCCACGAAGATCGTGAGTGACAACCCGAGTTTTTCTGCTGCTTTCGACTGGTTTTTGTGTCTTTCTCTCAATCTTAATTACACAAAAGTGCCAATTAATTGTTGGTTTTTTTTTTAATTTTTTTTTGCTATATTTGGTTCTTAACTTTGCGGCTTCCCAGGCAACGCCTCGGGCTACATATATACATAGTTCTGTGGTTCTGTTTCTGTGTTTCGAATCTGTGGATGGATGCTATATGGTTGCCCAAGGTGTCCGCGTCTGCATCTGAATCTGTATTAGCGAATGTGTAGCCGAGTGAAAAGCAAGGTAACAAGTGGGGCAGCAAGTAGAGCAGACACACATCATGTAGATGCGAATACTCCTCCCACACAACTTGTAAATACAGTAAAATAAATCTCATATCTCTGTACGTCACTGGCTTTCTGGAGCAATATAAATATTTTAGATTCCATAACGGTTATTGGTTGTAACTGAATTCATTCCTTTGGGCAATTATATTTCACAATATACTTATCAATAAAATTAGTTTTTTGTTTATTTTTGTAACACAGTTTTTAATTCAAATAGCCCTAAAAAGCATCTTTCTTAAATAAAGGTAAAAGTCTTCTATTATTTTTATTTAACTTACAAAATGTGGAAATTCATGTCTGATTTATTGGACTTAGAAATGCTATAACACATTTAATATTTAGTCTTTAAAATATCTAATCGAAGCCCCATCCTCTTTTGATCGTCACAGCTACTTCAGTGCGGAGCCCACGCCCCACAGAGTCGTCAACCTGGCTGGGAGCAGCAGCCTCACGATTGATCGGCAGCACTACCAAAAGACTGATACGCCGTCCAGCCAGCGAGCAAAGGGGAAGATGGCCAGCTCCGGCGAGATCTGGCTGCAGTGGTTCTCCTGTTGCTTCCAGCAGCAGCGCTCCCCCTCCCGCCGCCCACACCAACGCCTGCGCATCGACCGGTCCATGATCGGCAATCCCACCAACTTTGTCCACACCGGCCACATCGGATCGGCGGACGTGGAACTGTCGGCGAACCGCCTCAACGCGATCTCAACCCAGATGCAAAGCAAGGGCGGCTACGAGACCAACTCGATACACTCGCTTCATGTGAGTTCATTTAGCCAGTCGGTTTTACAGTAGATTATAGTCAACCAATTATTGAATTTTGATTCAGAACAAGTGTATTAACCCTAAGGTTCGTTTTAAACAAGTCATACTGTACGCGCTTTCGGTGCTTTTGTTTCGTTGAGTCATTTGATTTGTTTGGCTTTCCGTTTTGTGGCTTTCTTAATGTGCGAATCACGTCGTGATTCAGTAGTCGCGATCCAAGATCTTTTTGGACGTTTAGCATCTACATAGATAATTCGATCTTGAGACGCAAGTTTCAGGGTGCAGGGTAGAAATGTGAATACGTAATTCCATTTTTTTTTTAAATCGACAAGTTTTTTAGATATCAGCTTAAGTGCACGAGCACATTTAAAAGGGATAATTCTGTGGTTATAATTTTTTTTACTGGTTCAAGTGAAACGAATAAAGAAACCGAGGTTGTTTATTTTTCTTTTTGACTAGCAAAACACTGAGAGACAGTGAAATCTTACAAATTAATATTGTATTCTGGCATTATTAAACCATCTTCTCTAAATTAATTTTTGCGATTCAAAATAATTATTATAAAGAAACTGAATGCATAGGTTTTTATAGTTACACAAGTAAAAATATAAGGTAAAAATAGTACTTAAAAAGAAGATTACATGTTTTTCCCTATAAAAACCAGACGTTTAACCCAAATCCCAGTACTTGAACTCTCCATCGAACGGCAAATAACACACCCTATTTTGGCTAAATTCAATTAATATACCCCCGCTTGCAACCCCCACAACAACAAACATGTGCATGCCGAGCGCTCGTTTTCTGGGACCCCGATGTCTGATAACGCCTCCCCTCCCTAATCCCTGCTGCCCCACCCCTTTTGCCGATATCCACATACATATGGATAACTATAGTTAATTGAGACAACGGAGCTGTTGAGCAGTGTACTGGCCACGGTCTAGTACATCGCTTAAATGGTTGACAAGCCATTCTCGACTCATGTTTCTTTTGGTTTTTGCTCTTTATTCGCAGGCCTGCTGATGGAAGCCCCCAATCACCTCGCTATATCCCCGCTATATAATGCATTTCGTGCAATTTTTTACAGAAAATGAGAGGAGCAGCAGAAATACTTTTTACAATTCCTTGTTGTGGCGTGTTATCAGGCAAAGATGGCAAAAATGAGACGGGAGGCTGATTGGTGCACACTACGGAAAAATATGAGGAGGTGTAAGGGAGGGCACATTTGAATTAGGTTCCAGATAAAAAACCGGACGACTTCTCGACAATGGATTCCATTCCTGCTTATATCCGCGGGCCCTTGTGTTACAGAGTTTTGGGCTGATATGCTTTTTGTGAGTATTAGGTAAATGAAAAATCGCAAAAAGAGTGCCAAGCGTCTAAAATCAACCAATAGGCCTATAACGATATATGTATACAGAGTCAGTTGGAACATTACGTAACATTTTTTGGATGTACTTAATGCCAAAACAAATCAAGAGGGAACTCTTCAGTTGCTATCCATAATAATTTACATTTCCAAAGCACATTTCAGAACGTATAATATTTATGTACTCTTACGAAAAACTGCCTTATAATCAGTTGCACAACCAACAAAAAATAGTCTGACCTATGATATTTGGCTGAAATGGTGCAACTAGCGAATCTTATTTTACAAAAGCTGATTTAGCATTTATACGACTTTATTAACTGTGTACTGAAAACTGTCGCACAATCATAATCAACACACAAAGTAATCAGTTTAAGACCATTACCGATTTTTTCCCCATTTGAATACTTGTGAACCTCTTAATAGGATTAGATACCAAGCAGACTGCATAATATGGTTTATAGGCTTGCGACAATTCAAGCATAGATTGACCAGTACCTTTGTAGAAGCCCACATCAAGGAGCAAAAATATATATTTGTAAAATCAAATGCCGTTGTAGATAACAGAGAAAAGAGTTAAAAATGCGTTGGGTTTTAAGCATATAGACTAATTGTATAAACAAATATTTAAGCAATAATTTATGGAAATATATATATATTTAAAAAGCAACAACCCGTAAATATATCGTGTGTTTTTATGGCAAACATCAGTGGGCACTTTGGAAATTATCTCCCGGCATCACGGTTCAACGAACAGCTAATTGCACAGCCTAAGTGCTTTTTGCTACTAGCTCTAATCGACCAAAAAAAATGTGGACATCTGGGGTGATTTCGGATTCCTTGGTTAAAATCCCAACTCAAAGTCCATACTCACTGCGTTACAAACTTCTGACTACATACAATTAAAACTGTAATAGTTTAATATATTATATTTCTTAATGCTTCACTTTAATATTGTGTACTATCACTTAAAGAAAAGATCTGAGTTTTAGCATTTTAAAATCCTTATTAAACAAAATTTAATGCGTCCTTCCAGTAAGCAAGCATATTTTTGGAAGAACCAAAAATAGTTCAGATTATTGTGTTATTTTGTGTTTAGGGTGTGAGACTTAAAAAAAACAGAGAACGAAAGCTAACTTGGGAAAGATTGCAGATTTCACCAATGAAAATGTGACTATATACGTATGAAGTGTAAAGATAAAAATAAACAACAAAATAAATGCAAGTATCTTTACAAACAGCTTAATTTTACCATACTTTTCTGATTTTTCCAATGGGCGCTATATGATTAAGAGGTCTGGATCAAGACAAAAAAAAAATTGGGAAAGGTTTATGGGGCTATAGGATATAGACGTCCGTTTGGGAACGCTTTTCGAACTAGATGTGAGTAATGTGTGAAAGTTTCAGATCGCTAGCTTTTAAACTGAGATCGTTAACGGTAATAAAACAGACGGGCAATCGACTCCCCTAGTGATCCTGATCAAGAATAGGCGCACTTCCACGAAAAAGTCCACCAAGCCAAAAAAACCTTAAAATTGGAAATAAAAATTTTTCACGTGATTTTGCCCCGATATTATAAAATCCGAATATAATTCCAATCAAAAATCCGTTATTATTCTCACGTACGTAATGTGCTTTGACAATAAACATACAAAGAATCCGTTTCTCCGAAAAAAAACTCCCGAAAATTGGCAAAAAGTGCCCCAATATACAAAACTATTTCCTATACTTAAATTTACGTTTCAATACCTGTATGAAAATATGATTTGCTGTTGAAATGGTAACGCAAGAAATGGTAACAACAAGTTAGCAAGTAAACATTATTAATTTCCTTTATTGGTCGATTCAAGGAGCACAAGCGAGCTTCCCCAACTTAATTATCGTTGTCACTTCCCGATCCGCTGCCAGAGCCACTACCGCTTCCGCTTCCACTGCCCGACTTGCTGCTGCCTCCGCCGCTCTTTTGGCTGCCCTCGTTATCGCTACCGCTGCCGCTGCCCCCTCCACCGCTTTTGCCACTCTTGCCGCTCTTGGCACTGCCAGCATCAGATTCGCTGTCGGAGTCGCGCAATGCCTTGCTGGCCTTGGCCTTGTCCACCTTCTTGCTGCGACGCGCCTCGAAGTCCGAGCCCTCGTCCTCATCCGAGGAGTAGATCGTGGATGCCTTAACCTCTGCCTGGGCACCACCGGATCCCTTCTTGTACCTATTCTTTATGGCGCTTAAACTAATGGCATTTTCATCATCGCTGCCATCGTCGTGCTGGTAGGATGAGGTGCCGCCTCCAATTAGTGGTTCGCCGGCACCCGATTTCTTCTTCTTGGGTTGCGCTTTGTGTTGGTTGCGCATAGCTTGGCGCAGCTTGGCCTCCTCCTCTTTAAGCTGCGTGGGCCTATCCGTAGTAGGATCCTTCCCGACCTGTGTCAGGATCTTGATGCCACTGGTCTTGCTGGAACGGTCGGCCAACGACATGGTCATCTTTTTGTGCGTGAACGATTCCGTGGAATGTGGACGGAAAGTGAGCTTAGTCCTGAACACCGATTGGCCCTGCAGACCAGTGCCCTGGCGAATGAACAGATGGTTGTGGTCTCCTAGAAGCGGCTGTCTGTAGGCATCGAAGATCTCGTTGCCCAAGTGTAGAGACATGCTCCCGTCCGACCACCGCACGAATCGTGCATTCGACTCGCGCACCATGTCGCCCTTGTTGTCCATGAATTCGCGCCACCGGATTGTATTGCTCACCTTGAGCTTAATACGCTGTCTTCCCTCCTCGTCCATGGTTTCCTCCTCATCTATCTCATCTTCGTAGGTCTCGGGATCAAAAGGATGAGTAACCACTGACAAAAAGTTGGGAAGCTTTATGAAGTGTTGCTCCTTTCCAAGGTCCGCAGAAATGCGCGGAATCTCCACGTCGATTCGCGTCTCGGGCAGCGGTTCAGGTTCATCTTCCTTGGGCGCCTGCTCCGCCTGGGACTCGAGTCTATCCCGGGACCGCGACCTTGACCGGGAACGCGAGCGGCTCATCGAACGACTGCGGGATCGAGACCTACTTCGACTGCGACTCCTGGAGCGAGCTGGGGATTTAGCCTGGGATGGCCCAGCCTCTTCCTCATCGTCACTAATATCATCGGCATCTCCGAAGATGTCAGCTGCTGCAGGAGCAGGAGCTTTCTTTGCCTGCAAGATTGGAAGAATTAGTTTAACTATTAAAGAAGCTACGCAGGAGCCCCTAGAATTCCAACCTTCCAGCTTTTAGTTAATACGGACGGACTAGATATATTCGCCTAGCGAATATACAAATTATAGCTTTGTTGTTTTGAAATAGACATGTTGGTTCTGACATTATTTCTCTGATATCCCAGAATCAGCGCCGATTCCGAAACACTTGAAATGTGTCCCAAATAAGGACTAATGCTGGGGTGTCACAGAAATCGCTTCCATCCAAAGACGGTTTGTTTTGTGCATTGATGTACATACGTAAGAAACAACGGATTTTGGTTGGAATAGATTTCTGTGACACCCACAATTATGCCTTACATATTGTTACAATTTTTAGGTAGCATTAGAATCACGGTCAAATAGAACATAGCATGTAACGTTCATCATATCATCAAACTGCAGGTGGTATATAAACTTCGGCATGCCGAAGCTAACTTCCTTTCCTGTTTTAGATTAAATCTTATTTAAGCAAATAATTCATTTTATATGGTCTCACCTCCTCCTGATCGGACTCGCTGTCTGAGTCGATAAGCCTGGATTTCTTAGCCTTGGTGGGCGATTCTATGTCGCTATCGCTTCCGCTTTTATTCTTTCCCTGATCGGAACCACTCGCTTTCCGCGCCTTCTTCTTTGGCACACCAATGTCGCTACCGGAACCGGATCCACTGCGGCTGCGACTTCTGTTGGGCGAGGGAGTGCCCGTCTTCGAGCGTGACCTGGATGTGCGACTGCCACTCCTGCTCCTACTTCTGCTTCGACTGCCGCTCTTGGAATTGGCACGCTCATCGTCAATTTGCAGATTGGGCGAATTAGAGCGAGATTCCTCGTTGCCACTGCCTTTGTGTGTGCCACTGCGAGAGCGGGATCGAGACCTAGCGCTTTGGGCCGAGCCGGATTTGCGACTGCGAGCGGATCCCGATCTTTGGCTGCGATTGGATCCTGATCTACGACTTTGCGGAGAGCCGGACCTACGGCTTTGGGGAGATCCAGATCTGCGATTTTGGGGAGATCCAGACTTGCGACTGTGAGGGGTGCCGGATCTGCGACTATGCGCGGATCCTGATCTACGACTTTGAGGGGATCCCGACTTGTGACTTTGAGGTGATCCAGATCTGCGACTCTGTGGCGATCCTGGCGACTCCGACTTTCGGCTGCGTGCTGATCCTGATCTGCGACTGTGAGCAGATCCTGATCGCTTACTACGAGCGGAGCCCGACCGCTGGCTTTGGCGGCTTTGAGCTGATCCGGACCTGGCACTTCGCGGAGAACCTGAGCCGGAACGAGATCGAGAAGATCTGGAGCCCGAGCGGGATCGATCGCTGCCACTTCCCGATTTACGACTGCGAGGGGACCTTGAAAACATAGGGTAACCAATCAACACACTCTCACGCCACTCAAAAGGTCCCATAACTTACCCGGGTGCACTGCCTCCTTGCGGCGTGACACTGCGGCTGCCACTGCGGCTGGATCCGGATGAACCTGCAAATGCACTTAAATACCAGTTCCTCAGGTCACGAAAATCACAAGACACTCACCACTATCATCGTCCGAGTTTTGGTCACCCATTTTGCCAAATAGACTAAATTAAAATCTTGGAAAATCGCAAAGGAAGATAATTTTCGGCCGGGCAACGTTTGGGAGGCCTAGGCACTGTCAGACTAATCGATAACTAAAACAAGCAAGGACGCTTACGTACGGCCAGACCAGATGGCAGCACGATAGCCGCTTGCGACTATCGATTAAATGTAAACAACTACTTGATTAAGCACAAATGAAAATAAAACTTTAATTTTAAAATAAAAAATCTCAAATAATGCATGAAATGTAGTGGAAAGAATGCTCATTTAGCCCCTGAAGGCCACGCAGCCGCTTCGCTTAGAACTGCCAACTATCGATAGCAGCGCTGCATCGATAGCAAGTTTTTACATCCCTAATTCCTGTGTGTTTGTATTCGTGACAGCCACAAAGTTTTTTTGCGGAACATTTTTTGTGTACATTTTAGGCCATTTCGGGCGCTAAATAATTGTTTACTGCCCCTCGATAGTGGATCGTAAAGACCCGGCTCCACCAAGTTCGAGTGCATTTGCGGGTCGGTGGCGTAAAAGACACACAAATCGAGCAGGGAATTTGCCCAATTCGCTGCTTCGGGTGAAATTTCAATGAACTGAGAAAACAAAGACAGACACACACACAACCACACACACAGGGTCACAGACACAGTGCTTGTGCAGCAGTGAAGAAAGAAGCAGAGACAACAGCGCAATAGCGAGCAATTATTTACTTACAATTAAAATACAAAAAGGAAAACACTACCAAAAACCAAAAGCCATTGGCCAATCCGAGTGTAACGTGCGCGACATTTGCATAAGCGTGAAATAAAAGTGGTCGCAAGAGCGGCGCAGAAAAAACGAAAAACTTTTTGCCACCGCCAGGCATCAACATCCTTCGGTACTCCCTCTCTTTGAGTCTCTCTCTCTCTCTCTCTGGCACGAAGACCACGCTGCATACAGACGAGGCATATATACACACGCACAGCAATATATATGCCATTTATTTAGGGACGACACGGCGCGGAAAAGTACTAACTAACCTCGCTCCCGCTACGGTTCCAGTTCCCGCTTCCCGTTTCCCGTTGCATCCTTCCAGCGAGTGAGTGCGAGGGAGAACAAGCAACTACAGCTAACCAGCGGCTGCCCAGTGGAAATTAGCATTAGCAGATATCCTTGCGGATTTGCTGATTCTGTGATCCGCCACAGTCACGGCGCCAGGACAACGACTCCCACGTCCTCGTCCCGCCGGCCGCTTTGGAATGTTAAATGCGGTGAGAACGATCCGATCAGTGTATGTTGTTGTTGCTGGACAGAGTGGAAAGCGAGCGTTAACAGTGGAAGTGCAAGAAGCGGCAGTATCGTCTAACGTTAATTTAGGTAAGTTGCGCAGATCTCCTGTCCATTTTTCGCCTTGCCGTGGCAGTGCCGCCCAAGGTTACAAGGTTTCATTTACTTGGCCCGAAAGTTTCCGCTAGCCAGAGTTTTTGTTGTAAGCGCGGGTGCCAGTGTTGCAAAGCGGTGGCTGGGTCAGCTGATAAAGTTACATGCGCAGGGCAGGAAAAACGCCAATGGATGGCTGGGTTTCAGGTGGCCTAATGGCAATCATTACCAATAATCGAATTCCGAGCAGATTAGCCCAGGTGAAGGGGGAGGTGGCATAAAATCCTGCGTGGATGGGTTTGTGTGTGAAGAGCTCTGGATTACAGTGGACTTCCGATAAGATAAACCGTTTGACACAAGAGAAGCAATCAATAAGAATCTGTTGATAACAACTGAACTATTGTAACAGCACCTGTCTTTTACGGGATGGTATACTTTTCGGTTAACCAAAGATTTTTAGGATTTCTATATAAACTTTTTATTATACATTATATAACTTATCTTAAACTATGTTCATAAAAAGTTTCACCCAATATAAAATTCCAATCTTGATTTCTTATTATTTTCGTTAGCCATTGACTAAACAAAATGTATCGCTTAGTAAAACGATGTCGTGTTTTAGAGCTTGAAGATTTATTTTCCCAAAAGTCTATGGCGTTATCCCGAAACTGACATTATTTACTGTACACCTTTTTGCACTTTGAAGAACTGCTTCACCACTACCTGCACAATTGATCGTGCGACAAGTGCAGGCATATCCTTTTGCATTCGCCCCATCCCTCTTCCTCGCATCCTGCCGCCAGTCATTCTGGTTTTGTCACCCACACCACTGCCATTGTCTTCGTCTCCATCTTATCCACACGGCCTGTGCCTGTGCATGTGTGCCCACGCCAAAGAGGAACGAAATAATTGCCGCAGCCTTCCTCCCCATGCTCCTCCACCTTCACCTCTCACTTCTCCTCCTCTCCTTTTGCTCTACATGCTGTCCGAATTCGCCAATCGACAGCTGATGCGACGGCCATTTAACGGAATTGAATGGCGAGGGCGAATTTGTTTATAGCTCTGTATGTTGCTTACCCTTTTAGGCATCCCCTTCGAAACGGAGTTACGCAAATTAAACTAGACCACCTATATCTGTATATATGTACATTGTACACGACTAGCGATGCTTGGCTTGGGCCCAAGGCTCCTCGCCCACAATTTTGTTTGTTTATTTGTTTAACACGCATATGTTCGCATTTAGTGTGCGACAATTAACTGCGGGGAGCCGATTTGTTATCACTATAGTCCCCCTCCACTGAGTCACTTAGAATAAAAACTCTTGTTTATGGACAAAGAATATTCCCGATTCAGCCCTTTGACAGCGGGTATTTTTTGATTACGGCGCAGATGACTCTAAACAACGCCGTAGGTTAGAAGAGAGAAGTTCCAGAATACGAAATCATCTAGCATATATGTACTTAAAAAAATGTTCAGTTGTTTACATTTATGACCAAAACTTTTTCCCAATGGTGTTATTCATACATACATCGATAAGAATGCCCATTGGGCTGACAAAAGTAAAGACGCTGGCCTATTAATCGGCAACCCCTTTCATTGCAGATTATGGCGAATTTAAATTTTCAACAACCCCCGAGAAGTATAGCGAACGCGGCGTTAGCTGGCCGGACAACTGGCGGATTCGGTGGTAGCTCCCTGGCTGGCCATGTGACGCCCACGTCGGGCATGTTCCAAACCGGTAAGCAGGTGTTAACCCAAAGGTTTTGAAGGAGAATCCCACTCACATTTGTGTGCCACAGACTTCGCCAACTCCTATCCAGGAGCGGCGAACTACGGACAGGCGCCACAGCAGCAGCAACCACAGCAGCAGCAGCCCCAACTGTCGCCGAACCGGAATGCCCAGCTCTCGGTCGGCGGACCCGCTATCTCCAGCGGCAACCGGAACGCCAACCTCTTCGGCCAGCGGCAGTTTGTGGAACGGCGTGCCATGCAGGGATTGGGCAGTGGCCCCATGGTGAGGAGCACTTAATAAAGTCCATCTTCTCCAACTCGAACTTGTTCAAGTGTAGCTTTTTCTAACTTAACAAAACTTTTTTTTAAAACATTTGTCGAACGTTTTTTAAACTTTCTAAGAACTTTAGTTTCATAGTCGTAGGTCACCTAAGTTAGGCGTCAAATACATAATTTTGTGCAAAAATTGAAAATATATCGCTCAGTGTAAAAGCTTCCCAAATAACCATGATCAGGGTAAAAGCGATTGTCAAACGTCTATATCTTATAGCTCGCCTAGGAACAATAGGGTGAGATAGGTAAAAAATTTATGTTTTTTAAGATATTTGCATATGAAATCTGCAAGGGTATTATAACTTCGGCTTTTTGAAGTTAATTGGTTTTTATAAAGATTGAGTTGGATAAGTTAGACTAGTTATAGGCATATTTCATAAGACCTGGCTAACTAAATTCCTTTCCACAGTCGAACATGGGCAACTTCATGCAGACGGGTCGCGGCGGCTACGGAACGGGCGGAGGCGGACCTTTGAATAACTTCCACGGGTTCGGCGGAGGTGGCGGGAGCGATGCCTCCACGCCAGCCCTGCTCGATCCCACGGAGTTCCCCTCGCTGACGAATGCGCGCGGCCAGAACGACCAGACACTGCCCCAATCGAATCCGCTCCAGCCGCCGGGCAGCAAACCCTATGGTAATTTCTTTACCTCTTGTGAGTTCAAATCAAAATCCACTTCTTTTTATTTATTTCTGTTTATAATTACGATTAAGAACCTGAAAACACCTGTGGTGTGTTGTGATTAGTTTCTCGGGTATTTGTGTTTGTGACTAATCTCGGGTAATGGTGTTGGTATGGTAAACGCTCAAAAAAACTTCAGGATTAACATAGTTATATACAAATTTGATCATTTCTAATACTCTAGCTACCAAAGAAAATAAACTGTCAACTACATATGTATATCATGCAAGGTCATTTCATTTAATACATTTATATTTTTGGTATCTATAATAGTTTAGACCTGCAAAAGTTAAAAAAAATTATTTAAATAAATAGCGTCCCAATTTCATAATTTTCCGACTTACACTATATTTTACCATATATGTTCGTTCGATTTAAAATGTATTTTTTACTTGTCGATGGGTATTTTTAAACAAAACAAAATCGCATTTACACGTTTAAATAATATTTAAAAATGTAGGCGCCAGGCACATTTTATTGTGGGCGTTAGAATGGTCGTCAATAGAATCTGCATGCTTAATCCCAACAGTTTAGCTTTTATAGTTTCTGAGATGTCAGCGCTCATACGGACATCCAGACAGACAGACGGAACTTAAGTAAATAAAAATATGACTACCAAAAAGCGACTACTAATGCCAATAATTGGAGTAAGGCTTTTGGGTGCAACTAACATACTTTACAACGTATTACCATTGAAAATATTATAACGCAAAAGCTCTTCGCTATTAACTTTGTAAAAAAAAATTGTAAAAGAATCCTTTTTTGAGCGTCTACTATTATTAGATAAACAATGTGTAGTTTGTATGAGTTTCATCTGCTTTTGTAAGTCACTCCTTCGCTTCACTCATTTCCCCTGGCGACCTGCTCGCTCCTCTTTCCGATTTCAGTTGGCATGGTAAAGCAACCGACGTCAGAGCAATCGGAGTTCACGATGTCAAACGAGGACTTCCCTGCGTTACCGGGTACCCAAAACTCGGACGGCACAACGAACGCGGTGGGGAGCGGCGTCGGAGCAGGAGGCTCAGGCGGTGCCTCCACAGAGAATCACTTAGACGGCACGGAAAAGCCGATGAATTCAATAGTGGTCAGCGGATCGGGAAGTGGTAGCAGCGGCACCAACGTCGGCGTTGTAGGCGGCAATGGTCTCGGAGCAGTGGGAAGTGGCCTAGGGGGCGTGGTAGTAGGCGGAGGGTCTGGTAGTTCAGGAGGCGGAGGAGTCGGCGGCAATGCAGCCAGCGGAGTTGTCGGCGGGTCGCACGTGGGACTGGTGGGCAGCAACAGCGGCATTGGCGGCGTCAACAGTGTACCCAACAACAATGCCATGATGGGCGTGGGCGGCGGACTGGGCAGTGGAAGCAGCACATCCGGGAGCGGAGCGGGCGGCGAGCACCTGAACGATAATTCCAGCAACGATAAACTTGTGAAGAGCGGCGTGCAAACTTCGCCAGATGGTGAGTGCCGAAATTTTAAAGTGATACCACGTTAGTCATAATTTTCCTGGCTATCCAATGGTCTAGAGCGCATCTAAAGATTTTTTGAGCAACAAATGCATTGGACAATTTTAAAGAACATTGTAATTAAAATTTTATATTTAAAACAAAAAAGGAAGATATCTTTTGTAAGCCGATTATTAGTATTAAAATATTCTCTGCAGGGGTAAGCAAATTAGACTCCTACATGCATCTATTCAAACATACTTCTACAGTACTATATTGTGTTCAACATTTACTGAATAGTCTACTCAGTGTTTAGTGTACAAAGCCAGGGCAAACTGAAATAAGTAAACCTTAATGTTTTGTGCATTTTGTCATAATAAAGGATATACTTTGACTTACCTGAGCCATAACTGCGATCAGGCTCTTTGCGATATATGTACTACCTGCGATAGAAAAAAAAAACATTTTAGAAAGACTGTTCGCATAGAAAAGGAGATACGGACATGGCTAGATGGACTCGGTGCTTATCAAGAATATAACTTTATATACTTTAACTGCGTTGCAAACCTCTGAATGAAATTATAATACCCTCTGATAGGGTATATAAATCATCGCCTAATGAGTAAATTCATCCAGGAATCTAATAAAAATATAACGCGGAATTAATTGTAGTTAATATTTTAAATAACTCGGATTAAAAATTCGGTCGTTTTTTCAATTGGTATAATTAAGTTCATACTTTAAATTGCTTCATTTAAAAATACAAACGCGCTTTCATGGTTTTATGTGTAAAATAGGTTGCACAGGTTGTATTACTAATACTCGACACGTTTATATTTATAGGCAAGGTCACAAACATACCAGCGACCATGGTGAACAACCAGTTCGGCATGGTTGGCCTGCTAACGTTCATTCGAGCTGCAGAAACGGATCCCAACTTGGTGACTCTCTCCTTGGGCACGGATCTTACGGGCTTGGGCCTGAATCTGAATTCACAGGAGAGCTTGCATACAACATTCGCTGGCCCCTTCGTCGCACAGCCCTGCAGGTGAGTTTTTTTGTTTGTTATTATAGTTTTAAAATAACAATTCCGCTTAAGACGGGTGCAATCGTACTTTAAAAAAATCACTCAAAAAACCAGAAATGGAGCTATCTTTGGCCAGCTGAAGCTTATATACCCATGCAGTTTCTGGGATTCCAGATTCTGCATGACTATCTAAAATTTTGTTTTTAAGTTGTCAAAAATAAAAACGCCGACTTTTTACAAAGTTACAATGATTTTTTTAATATTTTTTTGATTATTAATATGGGAGCCTTAAGATCCGATCCGGCTCACTCCGACATATGTACTACCTGCAACAGAAATAAGACTTCGGAAAGTTTCACCGCGATAGCTTTAAAACTGAGAGACTAGTTCGCATAGAAACGGACAGACGGACATGGCAAGATGGACTCGGCTATTGGTGCTGATCAAGAATATATATACTCCTTCACTGCGTTACAAACTTCTGACTGAAATTATAATAGCCTCTGCAAGGGTATAATAATCATTTTGTGATCAAAATTTTTTCGCACAGGCACACAAAATTTAACTTTGTAAAATTTCCACAAACCAATTCTAGTTTTCCATGATAATTGGGTGCTCCTGAGTAAGAGTCCCATGCAAACTTACGTTCCATCACCCACAATGGATCTAGTGAGAGTAGATTTCAGCGAAAATAAAACATTTTATTTTTAATTAAATGTTGTACCAAAAAAATAGGACTTATCGTGTCTTTATTATTTATTATTACTCTCCACATACTTGTTAATTTGTAAGAATTATTTAAAGTATACATTTAAATACTATACACTACTTTTACAGAGCACAAGACGTTGAGTTCAACGTGCCACCCGAATATCTGATTAATTTCGCGATAAGAGACAAGCTCACTGCGCCGGTACTGAAAAAGCTTCAAGAAGACCTGCTCTTTTTCCTTTTCTACACGAACATCGGCGATATGATGCAATTAATGGCAGCTGCGGAGTTGTAAGTATTGTACTTCCGACACAATCCCATAAAATGTATATACTAAAACTTTCATTTTGTTTCGCAGGCATAGTCGCGAGTGGCGGTATCATGTGGAGGAGAAAATATGGATAACTCGAATTCCTGGCATTGATCAATATGAAAAAAATGGTACAAAAGAGCGCGGCACCTTCTACTACTTTGATGCGCAAAGTTGGAAACGTTTGTCCAAGGTTTTCCAAATAGATGCCGAGAAATTAGATAAATGTCCCAATATAAGTGCGTTTATGAATGGACAGTCTGTATAAAATTAATAAAAATGAAAAAAATTGAAAAAGAACATATAATGCTGTTGTTTTTGCATTGCAACAAGGACTTTTAACCATAACATTAATTATAACTTTTATTACACAAATTAAACAATCTAGTTGTGTTTTATTTGCACTATTAAACCGCGATCGTTAAATCGTGAAATCATTATATGCTCATAACTTTTTAATAGATGGTCCGAATTAAAGAATATGTCGAGCTTGCTTTTGACATATAAAATACAACTTACACGGCAAGAAATCGTAGCTTTTGCGGTTTGAGGACTTTAGAATGGGCGTGACAGCGTGATAGAACAAACTTGCGCTGCATAGAACCCCTTGAATCTAGGGGGACCCTATAAAGTAGATATACTCCTGATCGGGATTACTATCCGAGTCGATCTAGCCATATCCGTCTTTCTGTGTCCCTGTCTGTCGGACCATTCATACAAAAGTTATGAGCTAATATTGGAATTCAAGCAGTCGCTTCGCTGCATGCATATCTCCATCTTTCTTTAGCTAAGTAATGGGTATTTGATAGTTGAGGTACTAGACTATAGCGTTCTCTCTTGTTTATTGCTATTTACTGTATACAATTTTTAATAAGGGATGAAGAACTTCAAATGTTCATTATACCGTTGCAGAGGGTATTATAATTTCAGTCAAAAGTTTACAACGCAGTGAAGAAGACTTTTCCGAATACATAATGTATGTATATATATTCTTGATCAGCATCAATAGCCGAGTCCATCTAGCCATGTCCGTTTCTATGCGATAAAACTTTCCCAAAAGTCTATTGCAGGTAGTATTCTATTGCAGATAGTACATATGTCGGAACGAGCCGGATCGGACCACTATAGAAGAAACCTTGTACCTTTGTAGGAAGTAGGCGTTTTGATTTTTGACAATTTAAAATCAACATTTTAAATAGGCATACCTGCAAGGGTATATTAGCTCCGGCTGGTCGAAACTAACTTCCTTTCTAGTTTTAATTTGATTTTAAAGGAAATAATTGTACTTAAATTATACCGAGTAGAAATTTAACTTTATATGGAACAGCCGATATACAGCTGAGCGAAACTCAACGATTCAGCAATTAAACAGTTCAGAAAATCCTCAAATTGTTTTAATATGGATATGGCTCAAATCGTAAGTTATGTAATTCTGACCCAAAGTTATATAATACCGTCTTCCCACAGAGAGCCATCTCCATAATAGGATCTTCCCACAGTAATCCATCCACCATCCGTTGAACGGATAATCCGTAAGGTTTTTCCATTCCGAAAATTTTCCAGTTAGTCCGCCATCCAATTTTGACGGACTTTGACGGGCTCTTTTTTAGTAAGACGATGTGCAACTCTGAATTCAAAAAATGGAACGATGACTGCAAGAACAAACCAAATCGTTGCCGGAAAAAAGTTAAATATTGCTGGAGGTCATTGTTTTTGGGCTTTTCTTGAATTATTTGTAGTTTCTTATGAGCGGAAAAGCGATCTCGAACACGTTGCTATGAGTTGGCGTAAGAAAATATCAATGTTTGCAGCAAAATGACAGAATATGTTCTGCACTTCGTAAATACTAACTAATATTTATTAAAAGTGTACCATGTACTTTTCTAAAGTTCCAAAGTTGCTATAAATTACCAAAACAGCACTCATTCGGCTTTGTTTACAAATTTGCCATATTAATATTGGCTAGACAGGGGCGTAGTAAGAGCGGAATGTGGGGTACGGGAGGTTAGGCTCTCACCCAGTCAGCAATATGTGTGCATACTCTTTATAGGATAGGTTATAAAAGGTCAGATATGTTTTAAACAATTATCTTATGCTATTTGTTTTATTATTCTACAATAAGATTAGGAGAACGCCATTTTGGGAACACGAGTTTCACTTTTATCAAAAATCCCAACCGTTTCACACGGATGGACTCTATGGGAAGAGGCTATTAATATTGCATTTTCGAATATATCGATCATAAATCCCTTTTTTGGTTGATGTCCATGCTAAAGTTGATGTCTAAATATCATATCAAAGTTGATAACCAAATATCATAAATCCATTAGTAGAAAATGGTGGAGGTTGTCCATACATACATATGTCTGGTTACAAAAATTCTGGATTTCGTGAGTTCACCTGGCATTTTCTTTACAGTAAGTTATTTGCGCCTAACAGCATCAGTGCCTATGTTAACGGCAAAGGCGTTAGGACATTTTCACAACAGAAGCTGGAAGAAGAAGAAATAGTTGCCTACAAAAACAGCGACTGCGCCTCGGAAAAATATTTGAATTTACGCTCCGGAAAATAATTTTCAGCGTCGCTTTAGGCGGATATGAACACGCCAGGTATGAGCCTGTTCCAAGGGGCGGACACCCTGAACGTAAACTCCACACTCGATCGCCAGGAGGAGGAGGAGGCGCTGCAGGATCAAAAGAGACGCGAACAGGAGGTGAGTGATCTTAGAAATCCTGGTAAATAATGTCACCGATTCCATTTCTACGCCAGCTGGGGCATCTTCTGGATAACGCCTTCGGCGACCTAGACGATGAAGAGAACACAATTGACTCGACGACGAATTACCCGTCGGAACAGCCACCGGCTGTCCTGCCAAATTACCCAACGCTTTCGCACCAGATGCCGCTGCAGGAGGACCCACAGCAAGCCAACGAGATCCACCGCCTCAAGATGATGCTGGAATCCAAGAGTCATGAACTGCAGAACGTCAACCAGATCGCCAACGCCGCGCACAAGCAACTGGATGAGTTCCAGAAGCGCCTTTCAATCACGCAGGCCGAGCTGGAGCGGGCCCTGCGGGAGAAGCAGAACACTCACGAGTTGCTGGTAGAGACCAAGGAGATTTGCTCCAACAAGGAATGCGATCTGGATAAAATGCGCTCTGAGAAGAAGCAGTTGGAGGAGGAGAACACGCGACTAGTGGGACAGTTGGAGATTACCAAAACCCTGCTGTCCGACGTCCAGTGCAAGTACGACATGGTGCAGCGAGATAAGCACAACCGGGAGGAGCGCAGCGCCGAATTACGGGTAAAGCACATCGAAGAGACCCATCGAGCCCAGTGCGATCTCCTCCAGCAGCAGTTTATCCAGGTGAAGGATCAGCTGGATCGCAAGCAGAATGAGCTTGATCAGATTACCTCGCGCTACAATGCTCTGCAGTCTGGCCATGAAACTATGCTGCTGGACAAGGCCGCCAAGATTAACGAGCTAAGTCAAGCTCTGGATGTGGCGCAGATGCGCTGCAACCAAAAAAGCAGTAGGCCCGATCTGGAGGAAGAAAATCATCGACAGCAGCAGTGCATCAGTGACTTAAAAGCCCGCATTGCCTCCCTAGAACAAACGGTCGCTTCGCTCAACGAACGCCTTAACGAAACCACTGCGGAGCTTGACTTAATGGACTCGCTTATTCAACAGCATCAGGCGGATGAAACGCCCTCTGGGAGGCTGAGCCAAGTGGGTGGATCCCGCCTAGTGGGTAGCACACCACTGAATCCTCTAGATAGGGTTAGCCACATCAAGCAGGAGCTGTATCGAGCGCTAGCTAATCTGAAGTACAAGCGGGAGGAGGTGCGGCGCCTGGAGAAGCAACTGGACGAGCGCAACCAGGAACTGCGCTCGTTGCGGGACCAGGAGAAACAATCTTTAGTTCAATTAGCGACCCTAGAAGATGGGAAAATGCGCCTAGAAATTAAACTAAAAGCCATGCAGCAAGAGCTGGAAGAACATCATCAGAAATCACAACAGGAATCAGGGTTACAGGCACAACTGGATACCATAATTACAGAGAGAGATGCACTGAAGAAAGAACGCCAACACATTGAGGAGCAACTGAGGATTGCCGAGAAGGATCTAGAGCAATTAAGGCAGCATCACGAGAGCCTCCAGCGAAATAATGAGCAGCTCACACTGGATAATCGCCAGTTGCGAACCCGAGAAACCGCGGACAACCTGCGCTTAGACCTGGAACGACACAAGATACTTCTGAAGGATTCTCAGAGCGAGGTGGAGCGACTTAAGAAACTATACGCTGACATCGCGACAGACAAAGAGTCTTTGGACTACGAATTAAGAAAGCTTAGGGAATCGGACACGCTCATGGACTTGCAGGAACAACGCCAACAATTGGCCACTGTTCAGCGGAACTTACAGCTGGCCGAGATAAAGTCCCAGGAGCTAAAAAAGCTGCTGGAATCGGAAAAACTCAGCCACGAGCGAGAGCTGCAAACACTGCGCCAGAAGAGCGAGCGGGAAAAGCGAGAGGGGGCCACTGCGGCGGCCAAGGAAAGCTCTGATAACTGCAGCAAGTGCATCGAGAACCTGGCAGAGATTACCAAGGTGAGCGAAAAAACCACTCTTTATCTTATCAGTAACACCACACAGTAAGACAACTTTATAATTCTCCTACTTGCAGTCCGAAATTCAGCTGCTGAAGCTCCAAAACGTGAACTCAATGCAGGCCAAGGAACTAAAAGAACTGGAACTTGAACTGGAGCAATCCAAATTATTGCAGACCGAGATGCAGGAAAAGATTGAGCTTTCCAGCAAGCAAGACGAGCTTATTAATGAACTCAAGGAGAAGGCCAGGCAATTTGAGGAGTACATTAGGCAGCAGGAGGAGTATCAAAAGCTTCAGCATCAGAAGAAGTCTACGCCGAGTCCAAAATCAAATTCAGACTCCTCGCCGAGCCCAACGCCGATAGAGGTTACCCAGGAGCGAATTAAAATGATCGAACAACGTGTTCGCGATGAGATGGCCAAACTATTTGCCGCCGAACTGAAGAAGTTCACCTCCCGCCTTCAACAGACTGAAGAGCGGAGCCAATGCCTCCAAAGAGAATACCAAGCGGTGTGTGCAGAACTACAGCAGCGGCAAACGGAGGTGGATCTGCTCAAGCAAACCATCCTGGCAGAACGCGAGAACATCGATGAGATTTTAGCCGGCAAGGATGAAAAACAGAAGGCAATGCTGCAAAAATGCCGCCAGGAGCTGCAAGCAAAGAATCAACGAATCGCCGAACTTATTCACGAAGTGGAGGAGCAGCACGCCAGCATCGATTCGGAAAGACAATCAATGAAGGCTGTGATGGCTCAGTGGGAGAAACAGCGGCAGTCTATCGACCAGGTAGAGCAGCACTGGCGCCAGCAGCTGGACTCGCTGCGCACCACCCACGAAGAGGCGATGCGATCCGCGCAGCAGCGCTATCAAAGTGCCAAGCGCACCGCCCACAACTACAAGCTGTATGCCGAGGACAAAGAAGCGCACATGAAACGCGAATATGAACGCATTAAACATGAGTATGACCTGTCGCTGGCCAAGATCGAGGCGACCATGAACCAGCACCTAGAGCGGCGGAGTCGCGAAAGGCACCGCGAGAAAGAAAACATTCCGAGCAATTGCAGCAGCAACCCAACCAGCAGCTCTAATAATAAACCCAAATGTAATGGTCTCAGCAAAAGCTAGGACTGATGATAGGTATATTTTTCTCGTTAGTAAATTGTCGTTATTGCATGCTCCGCCATATTGTTCAAAAAAATATAAGTTGCTATACATTCCTAAATGTTTGTTTTATCTGCTTAGAACTACAAAAGGTTTAGCCAGGCTCACATCCCAAAGCTGTTTAAATAAAAAATATTCGTTTCCTATTTTTTAGAATAACAAAGGTTTCTGGTTTCAGTAACTTCCAGAGTTTTCAAACTATATAAGCAAAATGTAAATTGTACATATTTTGCCGTTTTATAACACACAAACTGTTTTCAAAAAATTAATCTATTTTATTGTATTTTTCATTATTTGTATATTTATTGTCTGTTATATATTTCATAGCTACTGTTCTATCATTTGTTGATTTTCTGTTAAACTTTAATTTTTACTTTTGACTTAGCTGTTGCCAGCACTTGCTAAAAATATCAACGAATTTGTCGACCTCGTCTCGAGTTATTCCAAGGGCAGACGCCACAGTTAAATACGGCACTTTTAGGTCATTGCGGTGGGAGCCAAAATCTGAGAAAAAAATAAGGAATAAGTTTCAGTATCGCAGAAAACTCATTCTTTGTACTACCTACCCACGAAATTATGCCCATCGATGGTTTTTGTTTGCCCAGGTACTACTACTCTTGCTCCGGACACACCACGCGTGTGCAGCATAGATCCAAGCTGGGTTATGCTTTCCTTCCCATCCGATGCAATCGTACCCAGTGTTATCGCCAAGGATATGGAGTTATAACTGCTGTCGATCACCATTTCTCCGCGACTCTCTGCGAATCTTTTAAGGTTGTCTCGAAGGTATATGAAGTTTTCGGCCCGCTGCTGAATAAGCGACTGAAAACCGTTCCGACCTAGCGAAAGCAGCGTCATAAAGACGTCCAGGGACTGGGAGCCACTGGCTCGACCCGCATAACTGCTAGCTACTTCGTGGAGCAGACTCTCATTAAAACTGGCTACAATGGCACCGCCCACTGGCACCAACAGATTCTTGTCGCTGCTCTGGACAAAATAATCAATGCGTCCGACTCGATTGGCCCGCTCCAACTGACGAACGATGTCTTTTGCCTGCAATCCGTAAGCATTGTTGACCAGGTGGGGAAGCTGTGCCTCCTGTGACAACTTGGATATCTCCACAACGTCATCGCTGTTGCGGGGAGCAAAGCAACTGATGGTGGTGTAAAGGCAGAGAATGTTTTCCACTCCCAACGACTCTATCTTCTCTCGGAATGAATTAATGTCGGTGTGGAGGGAATCTTCTTTAACCTGGCAGGGGATGATAACGGGCTTTAATCCCGCCGCTGTGATGGCCTTAAAGCAGGACTTTTGATCGATGCGGGACCAGAGAACATATTTCGCACCGGGTCTCCGCTTGCGAAGACTCTGCAGACAAAGGGTTAAAGTCATGCCGGTGCACATCGGTACCAGAAAGCAACCGGCACAACTGGACAGTCCAATACCCCGCACAAGGTCCAGGATCAGGGCATTTGTAAGACGTGCGAGCAACGTGGAACCAGCTGCCTTGGGCTGCGCCTCCAGTAAATCTCCGGAGCGCCCGATCCCGTGACCAAAGTTATAGTGCCGGCGGGCCACTAGCCCTGTATGATGTTCGATGCAAAAAAATTAAATCAATCAGAATGTTCTATAAACATATAAAATAAACATGGAATGAAGCAGTTAAAATATCTTTAACAACCCATCCGATCGGTCAACTCACTACAGGCAATTCGGGCCTCCCGTTCTCCCAGTCCGACCTTGTGTGGAAAGTTGTTGCTGTCCAAGGACGCCAGCTGGAGCACAAGCTCCTCAATATGCTCATCGGCCCAACCATTTTCCGGAATCTTCCGCTGGAATTGTAATTGTAATTTAATTGCTTAAAAAATGCATTTGTGCTTTTTTGTTTACCTTCTCGAGGAGCTCCTTGAATCTGCGCTGCTTGCTGCGGTGAGCCGCCAGTCCGAGCTGCAAATAGTTGTCTGGCACTAGTTTTGCAGGTATATTTACGTTATCAAAGTTCATTTCGTTTAACACGACATTAAATTAATTATATCAAAAAATAAACAATGTCGTGATCTTTGCGCCTAAATATTCCAATTGGTTTCTATGAGGTACTTAAGCGTTGCCAGATGTTCGATATTCTATCGATTTTGTTTGGATTTTTATTAATGAAAACAAAATTAGATTAAAATATTTCTTTTGAACTAATTGAAGGAAATTCAATATTTAAACGACTGATAATCGTTTAACCTTTAAACTGGGTGGTTGGGAGTTCGTAAGTCTTACACAAGAATAACACTGGTTTACAGTCAAAATGCTCCCCAGCAATTGATGACAATTTTTTAAAGTTAAAAAGGTAACATTTTTGATTTTTTTCTTTTATCTCGCCACATATCCACCCAAATGGGCCAGTTTTCGTTCCATTTTTTTAAATTATAACTGAAGTCATTATAGTATAGCTGTTCCAAAAAAAGTAAACTTTCAGAAAAATTGAGCAATTCAACAACCTCTAGGCCTTGAAAATGTTGTTGAATTGTTGAAAACCAGAATTGTGACCTTATTTTTTTTTTAAGTTATGGCAACTCTGCATTATTTTACTATCGTAAGTCCGCATTATTTACTTAAAAATCAAATTAGCAAGTCTATTTATTACTCTATTTAGTATTACCAGTATGCATTATTTACTTCAAAATCAATTTAGAAAGCATATTTACCTTTTACCTTGGTAACAATAAGGGTATTCCCTAAGCTGTTGAATTGTTGAATTTTGGCCAGCTGTTAATCAGCTGTTCCATACAAAGTCAACTTTCAGAAATTTCAGCGATTCAACAGCCTCGAGGCTGATATCAATTGCTAACAGTTTCTGTTGAATTTTCAACAATTTAAAAGTTTAGGGAATACCGGCTATAAAACGAAGGATTTGCAGGAAAAAATTATTTTTCCTTGTAGTGTGGCCAGTCGGCGACGGGACCAAAACGTTGTAATTTTCCGGACCAGGCCAGGCCAGGCACTTCGTTATTTTGTGCAGAGCAAGCCACGGTCATACTGCAAGTCGTCGACAAGAACAGCCCAACAGCTACACAAAAAGTTACTTCTATTCGCAGCAAAACAGATTTTTTTGTTTTAATCGTAAGTACCCAAGTGCAAAAGTAATCTAGACTATATTTAAGCTAGGATTGAACAATTAGCGACGATGAACTTTGGTACTGGCAATTTCGACAGCTATGAAAAAGCCTTTGTCTGCGCCTTTGTTAGAAAAGGGGTTATGTACGAACTGTGTGCGTACCTATGACGAGGTTAGTCATCGGGCAGCCATAAATTCACCCGTAAAAATATTCAGTGGCCAGCGGGCCTTTGTTCGACTGTACCGTGCACATTATTTAATAAGAACGACAGAAATATGCACACTTTGGACCCCGACCCCCGCTCAGTTTTCTTTTTTTTTTTCGTTTTACGTTCGCAGTTTTCCCCCCGTTTCTTTTCGTCTCCCTATTCCCCTCTTCGGTTCGCCATGTCAATGTGTCGCTTCAAAATGGCGCCGAACCACATGTCTTCGTTATCGGCTCGTCCGCTTCGCCTCGTTCGGCCGTCCGCTCGTGTGTCATTCGTTCATTCGCTCTCTGAATTTCATTTAACAAAGTGGTGCGCGCAGACGGGGCGCTGGACTTGAGGCAAACAACACATACCCAGTAACCGATTGTGATAGCTGTTAAAAATAGAATTCCGGACGTAGTCTGAATTCGACTCGGGCAAAATTGTTAACGTTGATATTAAAGGCAGAAAAGTAAATTCCGTTACAAAAAATACTCTTTGGCTTTCTCTCTCCTCCATCGGTCGCTGTTGAGTGTGTGTGCGTGCGTGTCAATTTTACAGTGCAACAGCTCGTAAGTAAAAAAGAAAGAAAGATCTGTCTTTGTTTTTTGTCGACTCGGCTCACTAGTATTAGTAAGCGCTGCGAGAGGTTAAATTAAATTACACATTCTTAAGCACGCTCACACGCTCGTCAGTTGTGAAAAAGCAACAGGCACACAGCACACGCACGCATACACTCACCCGAGTTCGATTACTCGCAAGGACACGCGGAAGCGGCGAACCCAGGGCCAGACTTATTTCTGTTGAGTGAAAGTGTAAGTTTTAGTTCCTTGAATCTGCCGAGTGCGTACTTGAAACCAGGGTATATCCATTTTCGCGATTTCACTGCTTTGACAGTTCCCCAGCCGCCAATACATAGACGTCGGCTCACTGGCCGCTTTTGTATGTGTACTACATGCACAATGACCTCGTTTCCCTGCCGCGCGCCAGCTAACAGAGTAACAACGTCAAAATTTCACTTTATTCTGCGTTTCTTTGTCGATTTCTTGGGCGGGCGGTTCTCCTCGTCTCACCTTTCATTTCATTTTTCGACATTATCAAACTGTAAAAGATTTAGTGCGTGTGTATTTGTGAAGAAAGAAAGAAAGGGAGAGGTGGAGTGGAGTGTGCCCGTTCTCTGTTCGTTGATGTGTGAGTGCGCAAAGCACATGTACGCGAGCATTTTTAGGTTAAGGCTCCCTTACACGAGCTGAGTAATCATTCGGGGGTTTGCTTTAACATCGAACTAAGGTGATAAAATAATGTTTTAGGAACAAAGAATTAATCATTCTCTTAATGATACCAATGATTCAACAATACCAAAAACTCAGGTCGTGCGGGAGGACCTGGCAATCATTTCGATCTTAAGAATATTTAAAAATGAAAAGGTTAAAAAAATAGTTATTCTAACACATCTAGTGACCTTGAGAATTAAATCTGTTTACAAATAGAAACAATAGGGGGCGAACTTAAAGCGCTTCCATCTCTGATCGATTTTTACCTTTGCAGCAATTTATTGTATGAGTCAAAAAACTGAAAGACCAGTGCTATCGGGTCAACGCATCAAGACCAGAAAAAGAGATGAAAGAGAAAAATATGACCCAACGGGATTCCGTGATGCGGTCATTGCTGGTCTCGAAAAAACTGAAGGCGACCTGGAACAAATCTCTAAATATCTAGACAGCGCGGGCAACAAGCTCGACTATCGTCGTTACGGTGAAGTTCTCTTCGATATATTGATTGCAGGAGGTCTACTAGGTGAGTTCAATGGCTACAATGACTTCGTATTTATTTTTATTCTGACTATCTATTTTTCGATTGCAGTGCCTGGCGGTTCCATATCTCAGGATGGCGAAAAGCCGCGCACAAACTACTGCATCTTCGATGCTCCCGAGAGCATGGAGGCCATGCGCAACCATGAACAGGTTTGTAACTTTTTTAAAGTAATACATTTATTACATACATTAATACTAGAAATTAGTCAAAACACGGTTCTTTTCAAAAAGTTTTCTACTGTTGAATTTTAACAATTTATCGCAAGTTGATATGAAAAGCCAGTAAAGTTATTTTTCCAAGAATTTCAGAAAAAAATGTATAAATTAATACTTTTGATCGACCAATGTCTTAGTTTGACTAGTATTTTTATTTTTGTCTGCATATCATTAGAGCTGATTATAAAGTTTAAAAATGTAATCGGTGTCAAGAATATGCAATATGAATCGGCACATTTACTTGTCTTTGGTTTGTTATAAACACTAACATTCTGGAGATTTCTTATGTGCCAACAAGTAATCTCTATCTACAGTACTCTATGTGAACAAATACACTGGAAAGGTCGCGCTATTGAATCTAAATTTTATTAGTGCCTGCATATCATTAGAGCTGATTATAAAGTTTAAAAATGTAATTGGTGTCAAGAATATGCAATATGAATCGACACATTTACTTGTCTTTGGTTTGTTATAAATACTAACATTCTGGAGATTTCTTATGTGTCAACAAGTACTCTCTAACTGCAGTACTCTATGTACGCAAACATACTTGAAAGGTCGTGCTGTTGAATCAAAATGCATATTATTAGAACCGGTTATGCATCTCAACAATGTAATCGGTGTCAATATATGCAAAATAAAAAGCCATATTTTACTTGTCTTTTTTTGTGAAACTAATAAGCCAACAATCTAAAGATTTCTAATGTTGCAACAACAACTAAAAATTTTAAAATTAATCCCGACTTATTTAACAGTCAACTAACTTGTGCAAATTTGATTTTTCCAATTTCTAGGTATTTGTTAAGCTCATCAGACGGTACAAGTACCTTGAGAAAATGTTCGAAGAGGAGATGGGAAAAGTTTTATTATTCGTAAAGGGCTTTACCCCAAGTGAACGCATCAAGCTTGCGCGTATGACAGCGCTCTGGTTAGGTAAGTAATTCATTTTGTAAAAGCCATCTGTTTGATGTTTATAGCCGGCCCATTTAGTTATCGAATTAGTTGAGTCTGGATGAACACTCGTTCGACTTGCAGCTAAGGGGCTAAAGTAAACTCACTCTTGGTATACTGACTCTTGGATGACTTAGCCACATCCAAAAGCCACGAGCCCAAGGACACGCTTACATTTAGGACCTATAAACTTACTTTATCGAAAACAAATGACTAAGATTGGATACGCTTTTTTTTTTAATCCGCAGTTAACGGCTCTGTACCGCCAAATGTCTTACTGGTACTAAACAACGAGCATCTGATCAAGGATGGCATTGCACTGGAGTTTCTACTAGAGCTGTTCCAGACGTTCAAGCAAGAGAAGGGCATTGCATATCTGATTCAGGCGCTTAAGAAGGGTGGACTGGAAAGCAAGTAAGTTTTCTTAAATGATAAAGTCACAATTAGTGTGGAATGTTCTCAGGAAGATGATTCAATCTGCCAGTTGTGCATCTTTAATTGACATTCCTAGAATAAGAGTTACAACGGAGTTTTACCCAATTCGCAAATGGACCTTCGCTTCATTTGGGTGCCGATTTAATTTCGTACACTATCATAAAAATTTAAATCATTTTTGAAATACGAGTTTTTTAAACTAATCAATTTATATTTCTCTCTCATCCTCTATTTAAGACTTATGGACTTTTTCCCACCAAACAAACGTACTGAGGAATATTTTAAACAAGTTTTTCTTGACAAAGAACTCAATGAGATCATCAAGCTGCATAAGGCTCAAGCTAGCCAGGAGGCAAAGCGTGAGTTGCAGCAGGCGCTCATCGATGATATCAACGATGAGAAGCCACATAATGAGATAGCCTCAGACATTAAGGAATTCTCGCAACGCACCAACATTCCCGATCATGAAATAATTGTCATTGTAAGTCGTGTTAACAAGTTAAAATACCGACCAGGGTTTTCTCTAACGCAAGCGCATCAATGTTCTTTCCCAGATTTGGTCTACCATTATGTCATTGGGGGAATGGAACAAGAAGGAGGAGCTGGTTACCGATCAGGCTGTTCGTCACCTCAAGACATACTGCACACTGTTGCAGGCTTTCGCCTCAACCGACCGTTCGGAGTTGGCCCTAATCCTGAAGGTGCAGGAATTCTGCTACGAAAACATGAACTTCATGAAGGCTTTCCAGAAGATCATTTTGTTGTTCTACAAAACAGAGGTTCTGTCCGAAGAGATTATTCTGCGCTGGTACAAGGATGGTCACTCAAATAAGGGCAAGATGCATTTCCTCGAACAAATGCGCAAGTTTGTCGAATGGCTTCAGTCAGCCGAAGAAGGTTCGTATTTTTAAATAACTAATAGTGCAATTATTTGAGAATGGTCTTGCCCCAAATGGCTTGATTCTGGTACACAATTGCAAGAACATTTGAGTTTTTTGCTTGCCTCGTTGCTTTCCAATTCAGTGAAACACGCAGGCCAATGAAAACTTGGACAATACAGTACTTAATTTTCTAGAGTGTCGAGGCAAGTCTTTAACTTGATTCCATCAAATAGAAAAAGTGCACTTTTTGAGAATGGTCTTGTCTCTGATGACACTTTCATTGTACAAAATTGCAAGAGCAAATGGGTTTTTTGCTTGCCTTGTTGCTTTACAAATCCCTGAGCAACACAGGCCAATGAAAACTTGGACAAAAATGTGTCTTTACCGAGCATGCTTCTTACCACGCTTTTGAAGTGCATTTTAAAGGGTTTATGAACAGTATGCCAGAGCAAAAGAATGATTGGGTGTCCATATAACCACCCATGGTTCATTTTGGCCAATAATCGTTTGGACAGCTGAATTGGTTTAATTTTGCACAATCCCACTGTATAAGTTCAGAACGGTTGCCTCGTTCTATTGAGCTTAAAGGGAATTGTGCCAGAGCATTTGAATGGTTGGGTGTCCAAATAACTCTTTATAGTTACATTTGGCCAATAATCATTTGGACAGTCCCACTATATAGCCAAATAAACTTAATTTATAATGATTGAAAACCATACTGACTTTTTTTTTTCTTAATGCTTACAGAATCCGAATCTGAGGACGAACAAAAGAATGGCGAGTAACACTTTGGTTAATGGCTAAAAAGAAATGGAACAACACAAACGGAGCCGCCCTTTACCATCCCCATCCGATAATTCGGAACCAACATCCGCAACAGCCAGTCGAACTATATATACAATCCACCCCTATGAATAACGTCATTATGAAAAACTCCACCTATATAACACTCAAAAAATTCCAACAATAAAGGAGAGAGTAAAACAAACTATCGTGCTATAAATTCAAAGTTTGTAGTCCACTGTCAGATATTTTAGTTTTCCAACTGATTTCTATGTATCTATCGTGAATCCATTTAAATTTAAAGGCAATATACCCAAGATGAATATATAGGAACAAACTGATAAACATATGTTAATAAAAGTTTGAAGTTTTACAAGAACCAAATATTGTCGGAAACGGAGTTGGTAACTTGTAATGAAATAACCTCACACAAGTGAATACATCCTCACTTTAAAATTCCGAGGTCGACTAAAGTTCTTTTGCAAAGTCAACTTGTGCCGAAACCTGTGGAAAAGGGATGTGTCCCGTTTGTATGCTCGCTTCATTATTTAACTATTTATACCTACATATGTATGCATATAGCATCAAGAAGTACAATTCATTCGACACACGCCGACATTGACGAATGCTATCTTCGAAATAAAATTTTATGCAACATATTTGAACAGAATCGATCAAATTACAAAATATAAATAGCATGGAAGTACATATGTATATGTATACAACCATTAAATGAGATGCAACACAAAAGAGTATTTTATATAACGCTAAGGTTGGTCAATCTGTAAAGGGGTTAATTCTAATTAGAAGTTTGCCGTGTAGATTGAAACATGATATAAAAAAACAAGGGAGAACGCTATTTACGCGTCGACGGCACCGCCTAGCGGGAGGAAGTGGTACCACTGGCCCTGAAAGGCATAAATATGGTCGCTAACTGTTGAACTGGCCAACTTTTTTAAGGTCAATCATAAGGTATTGAAACAAATATGTAAGGGGGATTCCCTAAACTGTTGAATTGCTGAATTGTTGAAAGTTCAACAGAAAATTTCAGCAATTAAGGGAACGACCCAAAATGGTTTTTGTTGAATTTTCAAACAGCTGTTATATGTTAAAAAGTTTCACGGAACTTAAAACATGTAAAATTAGATTTTTATTGTTTGTTACTGTCTAAAATTGTTACCACGGTAATAAGAACTACTAATAGGCTTTATAATTTGATTTTAAAGTAAATAATCCAAACTGATAATACTAAAATGTTGCAGAGTTGCCATGACTTTTAGTAAAATAAGGTGACAACTCTGGTTTTCAGCAATTCAACAAAATTTTCAGCAGCCCCGAGGCTGATGAATTGCTGAAATTTCTGAAAGTTGACTTTGTATGGAACAGCTGATTAACAGCTGACCAAAATTCAACAATTCAGCAATTCAACAGTTTAGGGAATCCCCCTGTAACATTTAGTTATTTTTTTATTCTAGCTTCCACAGTTTTTCGCTGTTTGTGGGCGTTAGGGTGTAGAGCCGCTCGGCTAAAACAAACATATGGTACATACCCTTTCCACGGAAGCTTTACTTTTTGTAACCGTTACTTCTAGAGTAAAATTTTATTTTATTCGTTGAAAAGTATGTGTTTAATATTTCAAGTCAATTTATTGCTCTTGCTTTCTTGTCGCTGACAAAAACATAAACAGTGCTGCGGGTGGGTGCTGGAAAAAAGGTGCCAGCTCCAAAGGCCCGACCTTGCTGTTTTTGGTATTTTTGTTATTTTTTATAGACTTATAGAAATTGGCAAACGCATTCGAACACATCTGTCAATCGCGAGCTTAAGAACACGAAAGATTTAAATAATTGGTTATTGATAATTGTTATCGCAGAACAGCATTTGCACAGCGTAAATATACGTGGAAAAATTGCTGCTGGAACAGGCAATTTAACAGTTCTCTGAGACGACCCGCGACAGTAAACCGGTGAATTACTAGGAGATCGCCTTGATGGATTGCAAGTGAAGAAGGATTGAGAAAGCAAGTGTCAAGATCATGGAGCCGGGAAAGAAGGCCCATGTGCCTGCGTTTCAACGACCAATAGCTCGCTTCCGATCCTATCTAGCCAGCCCATTCCATTGGATAAACGTACTGCCCTACTGACCTATTGCCAGATCATTTGGCATATCAAAACTCAAAATACCAAAAAAAGTTCAATAGAAAATTTCTAATAGATATCTGTAAATAATTCCATTTCAACAATATGCCTCTTAATGGTTTTAATTTTACCCGCTTCTCATCAGTTTCTGGTCCAGAAAAATTATCATGCCTTGTTAATACTGCTTAAAAATACCACAAACTTGACTTCGCAGCCCTGTAACTCGAATATTTTCCACCCTCCCCTTTCCAACCTCACCAACATGTTTGTATGGGATTTCAAATGGATGCAAACGCGCCGCGTCCATAATGGGCCAAGGGCCTAAGAGCGCCGGATATAAATGGATAATTTGAACTATTTGTCCTTTTTGACTTTTCCCAAAGTCTTATTTTTATTGCAGGTAGTATATAAGTCGGAGCCAGCCGGATAGAACAAATTTATCATATAGCTCCCATAGGAATAATTTGAAAAAAAAATCGGGATCGGAAAAATAAGGAAAAAATATAGCTTCGTTGTTTTATGATATTTTTTAAATATTTCGGAATTTAAAATACATTTTTAATTTTTTTTTTTTAAAATTGGACGACTACATCATATAAATCGGAAAAATTATAGCTTCGTTGATCTTTATTGTGTTTTCTCCTACCCTGAGATACACCCCTTTTCACCCCTTTAAATTTAACAAAAATCGGACGATTATTTTAGAGCTGCCATAGAAAGGATCAAAAAATATATGTCAAAATAATACGAAAACAGCTATAATTTTGTATGTTGTAACGTATACCGTAGCAATATTATTTTGTTTAGTTTTTGGAAATACTGTTTTTATTCAACATAAATTTTGTTTAAAAGTAATTTTTCTTGCATTTTGTATTTCATGTAATGTATATAGTACTCGATGTTATATAATAACGCATATGCTATTTTGTATTTGTTTGCTAAATTTGTAGTTATTCATCATATTTGAACAATTTCAATTTACTTGGTAACGGTTAGAAAATGAGCCTGAAGAATACACTATGAACATTGGCGAACATGCAAATACAAGGTTCAAATTAGCTGTAGTTCCTGCGTGTTAGTCGTGTGTATGAACGTGTGTTGTTTTAGAGACTGATATGATGGTACAGCGTAGAGAAGAAACGGTGGCAGTTCGGCAGCCCCCTAAATTGCTAATCTAATTTCCGTTTTATTATATTTTCTTTTAAGTAATTATATATCTTTATAATGTGGAAGCTGAACTTGAGGGTCAACAAATTTAGCTACTTGGGCCGCTTGGCAATACTTCTTCGTCTTGGGTGCGGTGAATTATGAGGGGTAAGTGTTGCGTGCTAAGTTGTGTGTATTCGTTACTTTCGCTAGCTCAACAACAGACATTGATGGTTTTCGGGGCTTTTGATGGGCCAGTGGAAGCTGCACACGCGTCCGTTGCCCTCGAAGCAGCGAAATTGGTCGATTGGGTCCATTTCGGTGTTTCGACGGGCAAAAATGCTGAGTGGTTACGTGCGCAGGCTGCCAGCGGCACTGAAAAGGGTGATCCACTGCCGTTGTTCCTCCTAATCGCTGCACTTGATAATTACAAACATAAACGACATAGACATATAAAAAACTTCAACAAAGACTACAGACGACAGAAATTAATGTACAAAAAAACAACGTAAAAAGAGGGCAAATTTGAAAACAAAATTCTTGGACAGGAATGTATGCAAAATTTTAAAGTGTATGTATACAATATAAGCACATGCCTTGACCTACTGCTCAGAAATATGTGCATATGTAAAAAAAAACGAACAAACTTTAACAAACTCGTATTATGCTTTCGTATGCTCCTAGGATCGTGTCCTCTAAACTATATAGTAAGTATTGGCATACAAACATATATATCGGAGTATATATATGTGTGTTTAGTGTGGGTATCATATAACTGTTGCATACACAAGGACCGAAATGTTCTTGAGTGATTCAGTTTCCCTATACAAAGACAACGGCAAAAGTATTTTGAAATCGAATATAATCCTAGCTGTTGCCTGACTGCCAAAGGATGAGTTTACTTGGGTTCAATATTTAGTGGGTGGAGCTTCTGTTTTAATAACTTGAACTGTTCCTGCTGGATTGGTGTTGATGCTGGTTCTCTTTCTGATTAGTTATGTTTTGTTTTGCACTTAAAGAATTTAATCGGTGAATTTGCGATTGACGTTACGGCCGAAGAGGGCGTTACGAATCTCGGGCACCAGCTGCTGCGAAATGAGCTCTAATCTAGACTCCAGGGTGTTGGGCACCTGCGGGAAATATTAAGTTTAGTTTTGAGAGCGCTTCTACCATTGTCCGGGGGAGGTCAAACCTTGATGCGTCCGTTCAGGGCCAGCAGCTCAACACCGCCGCAGGTATCAGCAGAGAGGAAGTCTTTCTCATCGATGAAAAGATCGACGTTCTGTTGGATCCCGGCCTTGTACTGCTCCACAGCATTGGGCAGGACATCGCGCACCAGGGGAACATCGACCTCGCGGCAGCGCAAGATCACCTTGGGCTCCATGACCTGGAACAGGCCCTGGACGATAAGCTTGGTCAGCACAGTCTGGTATTCGGACTGCTTCTGGGTGACCTCGCCGAGACGCTTGCGGGCATCATCCAGCACGCTGCTCACATGGTCCTCGCGCACTTTCAGCACCTGTAACGGGTTTCCAAACGAGTTGAGGTTTACCAGGTCCAAGACCACTAGATAAGACACACCCACCTTCAGGCGAGCCTGGTTGAGCATGTTGGAGGACTGGATCTTCTTCTGCAGCTCCACCTGCTTCTCCTTCTTCTCGTAGTACTCCATGATCTTGAGGCGCTGCTGCTGGACGAGGCGTCCCTTCTCGATGTTGAACTCCTCCTCGGCCTTGGCGTCAATTTCCTCGGCTTTTTCATTGGCCTCCTGCTCAATGAATGCCATCATGTGTTTGATCTGAAAAACTCGTCCTGTTTAGAAGTTGCCTCTTTCGTCACATGATAACTGCATTGGCTAAGAGTCGTCCCAAAACCCTAGCCTCTATTTATTTTCGTTAAAGTTTTGATAACGTAAGGGGTTTGCTGGTCGTGTGACAGAGAGTGCGAGTGTGGGGGCGCAGGGCTAGTCGTCTCGCTCCAACACATTGGACTATTGCGGGGGCCGTGTCACATGACCAGCACGAATTTTTTACTCACTTTTTACGAAAAGTATCTGGACAAATATTTTGCTAGGTCCCTAATAACCAATAAACCTGCTCAAATTCCACAGCTACTTAAAGAATATAGGCCAATTGGGCAGATGGCAGGCCAAAAAGACTGGGAATGGAAAGTTCACATGACTCGGGGAACATTTCGGGTCCCATGACTTCGCCATCTTTATTGCGGAGGCCAGACCAGGAGGAATCTCCAGTTTTAAGTGCTTCGCTATCCTATCCACTACGTCCAGAAACGATCTTCGTCGCTTTCCCGCTCCCAATTACCTGTTTCTGTACATCAGCATCGCTCAGTGCCATCTTGACTGATTTTTTCACTTGCACAAACCGAACCGAAAGGAAATTCAAGTGTTTCGAAGAAGTCCACGTACAACCGTGCCTGCAATAGTTACAAATTTAATTAAACTAATAAATTCAGAGCCGAGTTCGGTTGAAAACGGCGGCCAACACGAGGAAAGTGGAAAACGGTAAGTTACTTTTGCCTTCTGCCCAACGTCTGAAAATTTTCACTGCAAATCGATCATATGATTTCACGCGAAGTGTGACCCTGCGCTTGGATGGGTAAAAATGTGTATTTGTTGGAGCTGTCAGATTATCGACCGACTATGATATCGTTATCGCGTGGTAACAGCTGTGACATATTCGACTTGGTGTTACCTATTAACTGAAACATTGATTGAATAAACCTTTTTCAATATTGATTTTTAATTAAGTTTAAAGATTTTAATTAGATTAGGGCTAACTTAAGAAATAACTAATAAAAACTTAAAAAAAAAACCTTTCCAACAGCAATGTGAACGCTCTGTAACAAGATCTTCGCTGTTACGATTTTAAAAGCCGGTGTGAAAACATGATTTTGATGTTTTTGCCATCCCTACTTCGTGGTGACTGTTTTTTAATGTACACACGCTAACTAAAGAGCAGTTTTTTTTTTCGCTTGGATTTCGCTGAAGAAAAGGGACCTTCTACTTGAACTTTCATTCTTTTACATCCTCACACTAAAGAGCCATGGAGACGCTCCTGGAGCAACAGCGCCGCTATCACGAGGAGCGCGAGCGCTTGGTCAAACTGATGGTGGACGAGCATGCAACGAAAAAGCCGGGCGAAAAGGAGCGCATACACTCTGAGCACCGTCTTAAGTACCTCATGGAACTCCACCACAACGCCACGTCTCAGCTGCGCGACCTATACGAGGACAAGGACAACGAGCGAAAGGCGGAGATCGCGGCGCTTTCGGGACCCAATGAGTTTAACGAGTTCTACGCCCGCCTCAAGCAAATCAAGCAGTTCTACAAGTCCCATCCGGCAGAAGTCAGCGTGCCTCTGTCCGTAGAGTTCGACGAGATGATTCGGGTGTACAACAATCCGGACGACATGAGCGCCCTGGTGGAGTTCACGGATGAGGAGGGTGGCGGCCGGTATCTGGACCTCAACGAGTGCTACGAGCTCTATCTTAACCTGCGGGCGGTGGAGAAGCTGGACTACATAACTTACCTCATGTCCTTCGACCACGTCTTTGACATCCCGCGAGAGCGTAAGAACCGCGAGTACCGCAAGTACATAGAGACCCTCAACGACTACCTGCACCACTTTATCCTGCGAATCCAGCCTCTGCTCGATTTGGAGGGCGAGTTGCTTAAGGTGGAGCTGGACTTTCAGCGCCAGTGGTTGCTGGGCACATTCCCCGGCTTCTCGCTTAAGGAGACTGAATCTGCACTGGCCAACACCGGCGCTCATCTTGACCTCTCCGCCTTCTCCAGCTGGGAGGAGCTGGCCTCGTTAGGATTGGATCGTCTGAAGTCGGCTCTTGTGGCTTTGGGGCTCAAGTGCGGCGGCACCCTGGAGGAGCGTGCACAGCGGCTATTCTCGACAAAGGGGAAGAGCACTTTGGATCCTGCCCTGATGGCCAAGAAACCCAGCGCCAAGTCCGCTAGTGCGCAATCACGGGAGCATGAGCGCCACAAGGAAATCGCCCAGCTGGAGGCGCTGCTCTATAAGTATGCAGAGCTTTTATCCGAGCAGAGAGCGGCCACCAAGGAGAATGTTCAGAGGAAGCAGGCTCGGACCGGGGGCGAACGGGATGACAGCGATGTGGAGGCTAGCGAGTCTGACAACGATTACGATCCCGATGCGGACGACGTGCCGTACAATCCCAAGAACCTGCCACTTGGGTGGGACGGAAAACCAATCCCGTACTGGCTGTACAAGCTGCATGGCCTGAACATCAGCTACAACTGCGAAATCTGCGGAAACTTCACCTACAAGGGTCCCAAGGCTTTCCAACGCCACTTCGCCGAGTGGCGCCACGCGCACGGCATGCGCTGTCTCGGCATCCCGAACACCGCCCACTTCGCCAATGTCACACAGATAGAAGACGCGATCACCCTGTGGGAAAAGCTTAAGTCGCAGAAGCAGAGCGAACGCTGGATCGCCGACCAGGAGGAGGAGTTTGAGGACTCGCTGGGAAACGTTGTCAACCGGAAGACGTTCGAAGATCTGAAACGCCAGGGACTGCTTTAGAGTAAATATTTTTGTCCCTCTAAATTGGTCAATCGTTTGCGGTGCTTAGTAATTTTAAAACTGCTGCAAGGAGAAATTGACTTATTCAAAATAGTTACTTTTGCAAAAAAAGTCTATAAATATTCTAAGATTACCATACGATTTAAAGTTAGCGACCAGAGTAGTCTATGTAATTTTAAATAAAACCCACATCTTGTAATCTTTATATTTTTATTACATACATAACGATTGGAAACATTAGCTAGGGATTAGTGCCTCCATTTTCAAACCCACACTCTCCACCGAAGCCAAGGGTAACAGGGAAATGGTTTGCGACGGCAATTGCGATTTTGGACTTGGAGCTTGAAGCCACGGAAACTCCTGGTACTGGGATTCATGGCTGAGGCGAATGAATGCCTCCTGCGTCGTGTGCAGGTGAACTTTAAACTGACAGCTTCCTGTAGGTAATTTGCGGACCTGATTTAGCCTTTCGGATATTTGGTAAATGGCAGAGCGGAGTTTCTGCTCAAATTCCATTAAATTGTCGTCCGCCAATTGGACATCCTCCCGACATTCAAGTGACAGTTTGTAGCTCTCCAACTGCTCATTTTCCCCCTGGAACAATATCAGCTCTAGGCCCTGCAGCTCCCGGTGGCGAAGCAGTTCCTGGGCGGATCTGAAAACTCCGGTCAGGTAGTTATTGAGCGGAGGGAAGATGGAGACAAAGACCGGCGTGTTGTACATTCGCTTCATTTTAAATATGTGCGCGGGGTAAATACCACGAACATACAGAATGTGATTGACCAGCACCTCTAGCGCCTCTACGACGACGTCGGCCTCATTCTCCGCCTGCATTTCGCCAGCGAACGCTAAATGGTTATTCTTGACAGTGAAAATTGGAACATATGCGACGAAAACGTAAGCAAACTAATTCTGGAAAAAATTAACCAAAAAGGAAAGAGAGAATTAATTGGCTGAATGTTGCTGCAACTGAGTCACACATACTGCCGCTGTTGCAAAAACAGCTGACCGGCTTACAAAATGAAAACTGACAGAAAAAGACGAAGAGCGTGGAATAAAATGCTCTTTTTTTAAGGGAATAACCCACAAAAGTTCAAAATTTTATACTTTGTGAAAATTTACGTAGCGTCACAATAGTTCCAATTCAATTTTCACTACAGACAAATTGAATATAATTTTGCGTTATAATTTATTTTATTTTTAGGAAAACTAAATTGTCACGCCCCTCCCCACGGTTTCTCCATCAGCAATTTTCCGTGTTGCAATTTAAAGCGGCTGAGTGCAAAGGGTATATGTAAAAAATTTATATTAAAACACACTTTGTGATCCAATGGTCAGCTTGTAGGGTGGTAGATGGAGAATTGTGGACGTGCAGAGAATCTCAACCGTTTCACAGAGATCTGCTCTGGGATATTATGGGAGAAAAATTCACTGTTGCAGAATTTGGTCTTTGTTGCAGAATCGCCGGTTATGTGAATAGGGGTTTATTCACCACTTTTTTTTTATTCAGTGCGATATTTAAAAATGTATTGAAATATTTCACAAAAAGTTTAAATTATATTAAATAAATTATGCATAGTTTTTTAACAAGTATCTTAGCAAATTAGAATCATTTGGGAATATTTTATTTTTTGAACAAATTAATTGCGTGGATTTTATGTTTAATAAATATGTTTAAAAATTTGTAATCAAAAGAAATAGATTAAAAATTTGCAATAAAATCTAGAAAATACTTTTGCTTAGAATTTTTTGGATAAATTCAAAAATCAATTTCAAAATACACTTTTACTGGCTTACGCTCTGTATACTTAATTCACTTCATTTGCTTAAAAAATAATCCACCGTTTTTCCTTATTGAAACCGAATAAACGATAATAACAAAACGCGTCAAGGCATCGGCATCGGCGGCGGCAGCGAACTATCGAAAGTGTTCACAGGCGTTATCCCACCTCTAACTGAAAAAATGGCTGAAATCCAAGTGTGTGTGTGAAGGAAACTGTGTGAGAAAAATTTGCGTTTGCTACCAATTTGGAAATATCGGCGTTGCGGCGACAAAATCAGGCTCCATTGTCCTCTGGCCACCGCAGCTGTCACTCGCACGATTCCAAACGGAGGAGGCGAAGTGGTGCAAGTCTGGTGGAGCGTCATAAAATTGGCAACTGATGCTACTCTTGGAAATCGGCACTCCACTCCATCTCCACTCACAGCGGCCTGCAATTACAGGCAAGCCAGGCCAAAAAGCGACTTCTCAGACTCCGGCTGGTTATCGTACAGAAAATGTGGCTAGCAGGCCGAGAGCAGAAACTACTAGGAGCGGATAATTAAATGAGAATTCAGCGAAGAGCACTCCCTATATGCAATATATATGTAATACACACGCGCCTGCCCCGCCGACAGTGTACATACATCAATATATCGGCTTGCTACACACATACGCAGTTGCATCAGCATGACCGACCGTGATTCTGATTCCGAATCCGATGCTGGTCCGCCCGTGAGTCATCAGCGGGTGCAGCGGAACCGGCGCATCATTATGCGGATCGAGTTCAAGGACTCGGAGGACACGGCGTCGGATCCCGACCTGGACGACCGTCCCTCCTGCTCCACGGCGAATCGGTTGAGACGCAGCGCCCGTCGCCAGGAGGCGGATTCCGACTTGGACGCGGTGACTCGGAAGTCAACGCGCAAGCTGCGCACCCGTCACGGACCACGGAGTGACTGCTCATCCAGTGGCAGCGAGGTAAGGCCCAGCCCCAAAAGTTCACTCCACCCAAATGCAGTTCCTTAGGCATAACCTTTTAATGTTCCATAAACTCGATTCCAGATCAATCATCGGCTTGCGCGCAGCACCAAGCGGAAGAAGGTAGAATCCTACGACGAAGAAGAGCAAGATCCAACACCCAGCGCAACGGGTCGGCTCCAGCCCGCCCCTGCTGAGGCCGATCCCGGCTTCAGTTCCGACAGCAGCAGTAACGATCTGTTGGAGAAGTGCCCCATCTGCCTGCTTACTTTCCGGCAGCAGGAGATCGGCACGCCTGCCACATGCGAGCACATTTTCTGCGCGGCCTGCATCGACGCCTGGTCCCGAAATGTTCAGACCTGTCCCATAGACCGCATCGCATTCGACCGTATTGTGGTGCGGGACTCGTACGCCAGCCGGCAGGTGGTGAGGGAAGTACGGGTGGATCTGAGCAAGTCCAAGACCGAGTTGGCACTGGACGACGAGGCGGAGAGCGCGGCTGTCTCTGAAGAGGAGCTCACGAACTGCGAGGTCTGCGAAAGTCCGGAGCGGGAAGATGTAATGCTGCTGTGCGATAGCTGCAATCAGGGATACCATATGGACTGCCTGGACCCGCCGTTGCACGAGATTCCCGCTGGCTCCTGGTACTGCGACAATTGCATTGACTCCGAGGGAGAGGATCCTGATGAGCAACTGGAGCTGGCCGACGATTTGAGTCAGCTGTACGAGGATATTCGGGGTATGGGCTTGCCAGAGACTCGGCTCAGAGTGCGTGAGGTGCAGCAACCCCCAAGAATCCAGCGCACCCGCCAAAACGAGCGTATTCGGGCGGCTGTTCTGAGACGCACTCGGTCCGGCGTTGGCTCAGCTGAAGACTCCGCTCTAACCCGAACTCGTACCCGGACTACCACCACTACCACAACCACTACAACAACCACTCGGCGCACAACCACTAGCACCAACAAGCGACCCGTTCAACGTCGCCGACGGAGGAGGACTCGCCAACGCACCTATGTGGTCGAGTATGATTTAAACAACTTTGACGAAAAGTTTGCCCTGAAGACAAGCAAGAAGGTGATCCGACGACGTCGACGTCGCCGTCGTCGTGTCGTGGCCCCTGCCTCTAGTGACGGACCTGGCCGTCGTCTCACCGCCAGCAAACGACTCGCAGAGCAGTTGGGAGTAAAATCAGACGGAGTGCAGCGTTCTCATTTAAATGGCGGAACTGCCTCAAGCTTCTCCCTCTTTGGGAACGCCAATGACCTAGAGTATTTCTCGGACAGTGAACCTGATTTTGGCGGCAGTGCCACTTCGGCTGGGCTCGGATCGACTGCAGTTCAAACTTCGGTGCGCATTGCTAGCATTGGAGCACCGCGCATCCGCAAAGCCTTGCTCCAAGGCAAGGCACGCATAGCAGCCAGACCCTCAGTCCCCACTTCAGCTTCAGCTGGGGATATACTGTCGAGCATTTTGGACATGCAGGATCGCTGGCATGACGCTTCGCGTAACTTGGAGAATGTGCATATTAGAGCGGATGGCACCCTTAATCTTCCCCAAAGACCTGCGGTTGTAGCGACACCAGCAGCAGCTCCGACAGCGGCTACTTCTCAACCCGAAGAGCATCTAACCCACGCGCCGCTTTATCAGCGCGGAGGTGGAGGACCCAATTATAACAGAGGCGGAGGACCAGGTTCAGGCTCAGACAACTACAACAGTCGTTATAGCGGCAATAACAGTTACAGGGGAGGTGGTGGAGGGGGCGGAGGACAGTCCAGCAGTGGCGGAGGAGCAACCAGCAGTGGCGGAGGATCGCGTCAAGCGACCAGTGGAGATGGCCAAGGGGTCGGCGGTTTCAGTAATCAGAACTTCAGCAGCCCTAGCCCCAACAACAACAGCAATACGAATGTGTCAAGCTTTACTCCCTTTCACCTACGCTTTAACACGCCCAACCGCCAGCAGCAACAACGCCAGCAAAACGTGTCCTCTGCCAACCAACCTACGCCACCTTTTCGTGGAAGTACACCGTCTCCAGCCCCAGTGGCATCACCATCGAACAGTTTTCCAGGACGGCCTCCGATGTTCGCTCCTCCTGTAAATCATCATACCGCACCAGTGATGGGCATGCCAGTAGTGCTATCAATTCCACCACCGCCTATGCCACCCGCTAGCCTCTCTTGGAACAATCCGATCTTCAAGATAAACACGTTGCAACAGTCACCGTTGAAAGCCAACGATCGAAACGCAGATGACGATGTCGACAATTGTCCAAACTTCTCAATTTACTCTCAGGAGTCGCAGGCTGTGGCTAATGCCTCAGCAATGGCACCGGGCGTTGCACAAGGACCAGCTGATGTATCTGATAAGGTATGATATTGAAAAAAATAATTTAACTAATAACTAAAGCAGGCCACGGCCGACAATCAAATTATTGGAGTATAATTATCAACGTTGTCTCCGACTTTCCATAGAAAATGTTTGTAAACTTGCAACAACATTAGCAATCCTTGATAATTTTTTTTTAATATAATTCGAGTGTCAGACCGTAGCTGCAGACTAACAAAATAAGGGGGGAATTGGAAGGGAAAAGACATAAGATTTTGAAATTCGTTTTTATGAAATGAAATTTATTAACAGCATTGAAGCCTCTTCAAAATAAAAACATATACAGAACACCATCACCTGCCGCGAGAAAACGCATTAGAGTTCACATCCCTTTCAAATGGTTTTAGTGTGAAATAAGTATTTTGAGAATTAAACCGTTCATATTTGCTTACTTGTTTGTTTAAAACTATTTTTTTTTAACGTTCCTAGGAGTATTTTCAAAAATATTAAGTTCTATGAATTTCAGTTCGTAAAATAAAAATTGGGAACCGAAGGCGCCTACAGTTGAATGATTTTTTCATAAAACTTTTTGAGGCCCTGTTATTAAAATGTAACGGAATTAAATGGATTTGACTAGAGTAATGTTCTTGGAATGTTATTAAAAGCAAATCAAGTCGTATAGTTTAAGAAGATATGAGAAAATATAACATAGATATGTAAGTCGCAATTAATAGTTATTTAGACCGTTGGTTCTTGGTACCGTACTAACCGTTTTATTTTAATCGTTTCAACTTGGTCAGGATGATGATGATATGAATGAAGATTTAGTACAATTAGATGATGATGAAGAGGATAATGAGATACCGTTACCCCTGGGACCGGAGCCCGAACCCGTGCCCGAGAAAGATGATCTCTACGAACCAGAGAATCCAACCGATGAGCCGGACGAGCAGGAAGTAGACGACAAGTCCTGTGATGGTGTACCCATGGAGGAATCTGAGGCCTCCGATCAAGAGCCCAGCAACTCCAACTTGGCCGCACCTCCTTCAGAGGAAGCTAATATGCGCAGCACTCCCAGCCCAGTGGTTAAGGAGGACCGAGTTGTGGACCGAGACCGGGCCAAGGGTGTGCTTGAGCTTTATGATGACAGCGACTGGGAAGAGTTGGATATTGACAAACCGAAGGAATTTGAAAAGGCGATCGGTGCCGAAATTGAGGCACAAGCCAGCCCCAAGCCGGTGAAATCTAAAAAGCCAGCGTCTAATAAGGATGGAGAAGCGGATAAGGACGATAACGCAAGCGGTAGTGATCATGAGCAGGATCGCTCATACACGCCTTGTCTGGACGAAAAGAGTTTGGCGGAGGGGGAGGAGGAGGAGGTGACAGCTGGGGTAGAACATCAGGATGATGCCAGTACCAGTCCTAAGACTGGTTCCTCGAAGGCTTCCGATGACGAAGATGGGCCAGAGCAGGCTGTCGGTACGGATATTGTGTCAGAGGACGACTTGACTAACGAGAATGGCTCAAAGAGACGCAGTCGAAGCCGCGGAGGGGCGGCCAACGAGGGAAAGTCCAAGTCGCGCTCAAAACGCAGTCAGGACGAAACTTTCAAGAAGATTGGGAAGCGACAGAAGGATCGTAACTACCGTGGCGACAAGCCGGAGCCGGAAAAGATCTCTCATTCGAGTTCTAGAAGTCGTACTCCAAAGATCCGTTCCAAGAGCCCGAAGGCCAACAAGAGCGTCAGTCGTAGTAGAAGTAAGAGCCGAAGTCGTTCTGTCAGCCGCAATAGAAACAGGCGGCGCCGAAGCCGCTCCAAATCCTATTCCCGCTCCCATTCAAGGTCTCGCTCCCGTTCCAACTCATTTGGTCGCATGAAATTTTCCTATCGTGGACGGGATAACCAGCGTGGCTTCGTCCGTGGCCGTGGAGGACTGCGTTTCAACTACCGCAACCAACAGTTCCACAACAGGCCGTTCCAGCACCATGGCAACAATTACCACCAGAACCAAAACTACCACCACCAGCACCATCAGCACCATCAGCAACAACATTACTTTCATTATAACCAGCATGGTCAGCACCACCAGTTTTTTCAGCGTCCCAAACGAAGAGAACTACCTCGCTATGATGTTCGGAATGTGGTGGGTGCATCGAGACACCAGGCAAAGGATCGCTACGGACGTGACGCAATGCGGTCGGGTAGAAGTCGTTCGGGAAGGCGCAATTCGCGCAGTTTTTCGAGAAGCGTTTCGAGGGGATCAAGGGGCTCCCTGCGCTCTCGTTCAGGATCGCCCAAAAGACTTCGCAGCTTTAGCATCTCGCCGACACCACCGCCAGGAACTTCACCTTCACCACACAAACAAGGCGGGGGTCGTCGAACCTCACCGGGCAGACGCTATGCCCGCTCGCCCTCGGCGCTACCACCTCCTACAACCGAAAGGGCCCATAGTCCAGTGTCTGCGCACTCGAGAGGATCCCGCTCGCGCACTCCCAACCGCATTAACGGTGGAGGTAATAGATCTCCGCTTTATCTTGGCTCTCCGCGATATACTCCACGGTTGAGTCGCAGCAGAAGCAGAAGTCGTTCCAAGAGTCCCAAAGATCCGCCCAAAAAGAAGAAAAAGAAGTCAGATAAAAAGAAAAAGAGCAAAAAAAGGACGGGCAGCGCTAGTCCGACGACTGCTGCCCGGATGCGACGCATATCGCGGCAACGTGATCCTTTCGAGGATGCTGACGACTTTCTGGCCCCGCAGAGAAAACGAAAGAAGGGTGGAATGCCAACTGGTCAGTGGTCCCCTTCGCCATCACCCGGTCGCTGCGATTTCTTGCATGACGGCGACTGCCAGGATAAGAACCCGTCTTGGACGCCGCCACTAGGATCACCCAAAGGTCCAGGCGGCCACTATGATGGTGCTTTGACGCCTAAGAAGGCGAAGCGCAAGCGGGACAAGAGCAAAAAGAAGAAAAAACAGCATCCGCTGGAGAAGCAACGCAAGGAGAAGAAGCGCAAGCGTCGAACCCAAACGCCAGAGCCCTTGCCATCGAAGGAAGTGTTTGCCTCAGGCAACAATATTCTGGTGAGCGTAAGCTTTAACAAGGAGTCGACCACCAACAATGCGATCTCCACGATGGGTTCCCAGCAGCAGTCGATAGTCACAATGACTTCTGGCAGGGAGGATCTGTTGAGCAATCGCTTGGCCACCATCGATCACCTGGCTAACAGCAACATTAGCAGTGCTGTGGGCGCAATCAAGAAGGGAAAGCGGGACAAGACCCGCAAGCGTAAGAAGCTGGAGGCTAAGCCTGTGGCTATCATCGATCTGGAGCGCTCCCCCTTCCAAGTTCACCAAGAGCCGGCAGATGTCATTGTGCTCACAGATAGCGAGGATGCGACAGACCAACTCTCGACGAGAAGGGAGAGAGAGCGGGACAGGGAACATGATATTATGAGGGAAAACGGACAAAGGGAAAAAACCCCGCAGGTCGGTTCATTGGACACAATTATGGAAGCCTCGTATGAAAACATGACGCAGTCAACAGGACCCAAGACGCCTCCCGAGCCGCCTCTCGTCAAGTTCAACCTGCCCACCAAAAAAATGCAGCACAAGGCTCGCAACAATCCGCTTCACGAAGACGCTGATGACATTAATTCTGCAGACGAGTTGGAAGCAGCCTGTTCTCTGGCTCCCGAGGAGCAAACGCCTCAACACGGCCATGGCAGCCACGATGGCGGCCAGAAGATAGGTCCCAACACACCTCCAGAGTCGGGACCATGCTCGCCAGATGCCTACGATCCTTTTGAGCCGACCAAGTCGCCCTCTCTTTCGCCACGATCGCCGACACCAGATCCGGGACAAAGCCTGGATCAGCAAGCAGCTAGCATGCCGGCGAGCAGCGCAATTGGATCGGCATCTGGAGACAAGGGGGACAGCGATGGCGCCCATGCAACAGTGTCCAATGCGAGCACCAGCACCCAGACCCAAACGAGCGTCCTTAATCCCGCGGATCTGGTAATGGCGCTAATGAACAAGTCTAACCAGAGCGCAACAATCCAGCAGGAGAGTGAGGTGAGCTCCGCCCAGTATATTAGCAGCAGCTCCGTCAGCTTGGCCTTAGGCGTTGGTTCCAGCACGGGTGGAGGCGTAGGTGGTTCTGGCGGAGGTGATAGCCATGACAAGGCTTCCGATGGCAAGACAATTACCGTTCTCTCTAACGTGCTGCTCACAAGCAGCAGCGTGGTGTCCAGTTCGCAGCACATACCTTCTATTTCTAGTCCCACGCCACCTTCGAAGAAGCTCACTCCGTTGCCCAAGGGAGGAGGGAGTGTGGCCAGCAGCAGCAGTGGCGTTGGCAACATGCCTACTACGAGTGCTGGAATAGGTGGCTTGCGGAACGGTAGCGGCATCGGGAATGCCGGAGGATCCGCAAACACTCTAGATGACTCCTTCAACAGGGAGAGCCCCTACTCGCCTGTCTCGGCGGATTACGAGGATCTTTTCGAGCCACCTACTTTAATGGAGGGCAGCAGGAGGGCGAAGGGTGGAGCAGCCGGGGGCAAGGTTGAAATTTTCGATAACCTATTTGGAAGCAGTTCGCCCGTAGGCAACACCCGGATGTCATCGCGATACAACACATCAGCGGGCAAGAAGTCGCATCGCAGCAAAGGCGACCGAAAATCAAAATTAAAAGGTATGTTAGCCATAATTTACAAGCCAGTTCATTCACCCTGATTTTTTTATGGTTGCCTAATCATATTTCAAGTACAGTATAATACATTTTAATTTTTTTCTTAATTTCAGGCCCAAGAAATTCTGATGTATATGACGATGTGCCGAATTCGGCAACGGATCTACAAAATAAGGATAGAGTGAGTCCATTTCAAAAACACAAGGTTAAACAGAAAAAATATTATTTTGTATTTCCTTTGCAGCTGCTACGCAAGTTAAATCGACAAGAACGTGTCGTTGAGGAGGTTAAATTGGTGTTAAAGCCATACTTTAACAAAAAAGCGATTACTAAGGATGACTACAAGGACATCATGCGGAGAGCTGTGCCCAAGGTGAGTGCCATAATTCATTAATTTACTTATTCTTCAGAAGAGGATGGCCTACCCTTTCTAATGGCGTCTATTAACACGACTAAGGGCCACGTTCTCTTTATAGTATCTTATTTATATTTTTACCAAAATTTGTTTCAAATATAAATAACATTATTTCTTTTTATTAGATTTGCCACAGTCGGTCTGGTGAAATTAATCCACACAAGATTAAAAATCTTATAGACGCCTATGTACGAAAATTCCGGTCAAAGCACAAGAAGTTGAGCCTCCTTAATACAGGACAAGTTAGCAGTGCGGTAAAATGTGCCGCCTATTTAAAAAAACTTTAAGCGAGCAAGCGATCGCATAGGACCTGGCAGTAAGTGCCAATTAATAACCGCTAGTTTTGACTAACAAATTAATTATTGTTCTATTTATAGCATTGGGTAGAAAAGTATAAAGAACTTTGCGGTCGCATGCATTCCTACTCTACCATCAATTGAAAACAACAATATTCACCAGACACCATCGCAAATCTAAGGGAAAATAAATGGAAAACTCATAAACTGTCATTTACTATTGGAATTTAGTTGTTAAGTCAATTTTAGGTCACTTTACGAATGATTTTAGACCATAAGACAAACACAGAAGTGAAGATTTTTAAATTATAAGCAGTAGCAAGATTGCCACCTAATTTTCGGTTACCCAAAGCACCACAAAAACACTTTATTTATATCAAGACTAGTTCATTAGATTGTTTATTTGTACGACACCTGTAATAATAATATAACTGTTTTGCATGAGCATTAACCAATTGTAAGTAGATAAGTGAAGGCAAAACAAAATTGTATTTTACCTCTGATAATTTAAATATTTAAATTAAAACACATCTGGTAAAAATTTATTGGTAGCCTGAATACATGGGCTTGCATTGAATAAGGCATAGAGAAGTCCTGTAAATGTCGTTAATGCAGTCGAGTATTTTTCTTGAGCGAAGATTGTTATCAAACAATTGTAATTATGTATTCATATGAGTAACTGCATGGCCAGTTATGCAGTTCATCTATTAGGCACTTGATTTTGCATAGTCTGTCAGTCATAACTTTTGAATAAAGAGAAAGAGTGTTCGCAACGCAACACAATTGCTAACAGTATATAAATATACAAATTGTGCTAAATCGTTTTGTAAATATCATATAAATAAAAATAAAAGCGATCAATAACTAATCCAAATATGTTGTCTTTCTGGTTGTTATATTTATCACTCAATGTACTTGAGGATATGGGTTTGGTTGGATATTAAAACACGAAATTACATTTTTGTTGGTAAAGTTTATTAGTTTGATCTTTGTGTTCTGCTTTTGTTATTAAATATATGTATATAAAGTATGTGTTTATAATAAATAGTTCTGCACATTTATAATTTTTCAAAAATATTAAAGTACTTCATTTTCGAAATGCCGAATTTGCTTCCAAACGGATTCCTGTCTCACTTGGCATGACCAAATTACTATACTTTAAAGCGGGATATCAATCATCATTGAACTCAACTATTATTCTTTCGAACCTTTTGATTTTGCTTGGATTGCCTATTAGCTCTCAAGAATACAAAAAATTGTGCTAAGTCTCCATGTAAAGAATCAAGTATTTAAAAGATAACAGTTCAACAAAAAAAACCTAAGTGCGCAAATTTTTTTGACTTTCATAGTACTCAATTCAAGCCATCACCTATACTTGCGCATTGGCTACAGAGTTTAAGAATTTAACAAAAATTGTGTAAACATGAGGCAATTCGATTCTAAATATTTAATGACGAAGCAGATTGTATGATTCTTTCTTTTAAGGTTTGTGGCTATACTAGTATTTACTTATTTTGAAATTTGGTTAGATTACGATTTTGTTTTAGGGTTTTATATTAAATGCCAGTTTAGTTATCGAGTTAGCGCAGACTTTGGCTTACACTGTCCTTAAAGATTGTGCGATTCTGCATCCACACAAATTAAGATCTGTGGTCTACCAGAATCCGGAAGACTTTCCGCCAGGTGGGTTTTTCACTTTAATGCACGCTCGAACGCCAGATCTGTCGAGTTCCTCTGTAAAGTTTTGTAAATTTTGAATATTTATAAAAATTAAATTTATTTATGATTTAAGAACCTTGACGATTTGGTGTATTTTATGCTTATGCGATATTTCTTTGTTTGCCGTACATACGAATTATTACCCACTTGAGTTGGAAGTTGGTAGTTTCGATGTTCATGCGGACAGACGAGGGAGCGAGTACTTCGAGCTACTAGAGCCATCTTTCGGCTGTTTCTATGTTTGCTCATAACTTTTTAATGGATTTTCCGATTTTAAACATTTTATCTACATTTCGAAAGGTATTATTAAACACAACAAAATGGCATTTACCTTTTTACAAAATCTGTATTGAGATTATTATTAAAATCCTTTAAGGCGATTGTGTGCGTTAGAGTGGGCGTGACTCTCGGCTGGAACAACCTTGCACTGCGTAGAAAACCCAAAAATTTGTGTGTTTAGTCCCAACTTTCTAGCTTTTGTAGTTTCCGAGATCTCAGCGTTCACACGGACAGACAGACAGATGGACATGGCTAAATCGACTCTGCTTGTGATCCTGATCAAGAACACATATACTTTATAGGATCGGAAACGCGTCCTTCTTCCTAATAGTCCAATAGTTAACCTACCGCTTATGGAGAAGGAAGACTCCTGCAAGTCCCGCTTGCCGTCGACGCGGCCCCGCACTGAAGGCGTGCTGCACAGTGATCCTTCCGCCGGCATGGCCAGGTTGCCAGCCAGCATGACGCTGATTGGCTCCTGTACCGGGATTTGAATATCCAACTCGGCAAACCGCTTGGCCACGTTGCCGTTCTGTTTCTCCTCGTGCTGCTCTTCCGGCGGCGACTGCACCTTGCCCTCGATAATGTCATAGACGAACGGCGGTCGGACAGGTGTGGGAATAAACCGTCCGAAGCCTTCCGCTACTCGTACGTTCCCGCCCTCGGCGCAGATCCTTCCGCGCACCAGGACAAACTCGCAGACGCCGTGCACAGTCATTCCCTCAAATATATTGAAGTCACAGGCGTGGTGGTGCGTGTCCTTTGAAATAGTACGGGTGGCATTGGGATTCCAGATCACAATGTCCGCATCCGATCCAACAGCTAAACGAAGAAGGAAGAGGATCAGTACAATGTTATCTTTGGACAAAATCACATCTTTTAGATTTAAGAAAAAAGTTAAATTCAGAACTTAAGAAAAACGAGTTCGGCATCCAAAGCGAGAAGCCAAAGCTCCCAAAAAGAATTGTAAGGATAATGCTTCTTGTTGAGTGATTATGGATTCTATTAGATACTGATTAATTATGTCCAATTTACTGTGTTTTGTGTAATTTTATGGCTTTATCGAGTGAATACAAAAGGGCAGTTAACAAATTTTGAATAGGAATTTTAAATGCTCCTTGACTCCTATCACTTACCAATACGTCCCTTCTGGGGGTATATGTTGAATATCTTGGCGGCATTTGTGCTGGTCACGGCCACAAAGCGGCATGGATCAAGAAGCCCGGCGTGGACGCCCTTCTCCCAGACCAAAGACATCCGATCCTCCACTCCGTTGACTCCGTTGGGAATCTTTGTAAAGTCACCCTTGCCCATAGCCTTGTGCTCCTTGTTGAAGGTGCAGTTGTCGCTGCCAGTCAACTGCAGGTCGTCACTGAGGACACAGTTAATAATGTGAGTCGATACCGAGTACTTTTCAGTTTTCGGTTAAAAGAAACGAAACAAACAATCACCGCAGGGTGGGAAATGCAACGAACATGTTCTGATTTTTGGATACTTACTTCTAGAATCGTTTACCTCGACTATCAGATTCCCGTTACCCAGCTACTTAGCAAAAAGGGCGAGGGAGATGGATGGATGGCAGCAAAGCGACTGCTTGCACTGTTTGAATTCCATTATTTCCTGATGCCTTCTTAATGAATATTTAAAACATGTCTTCTACATTTCGCTAGGTATTAATGATCGTACTAAAAATTTAATTTATTTTAGGTCGTTTTAGTCGACTGTGTGCGTGGCGCTCGGCTAAAACAAACTTGCGCCCCGTAGGAACTCCTAGAATATGTATTGTTAATCCCAACTTTCTAGCTTTTATAGTTTCCAAGATCTCAGCGTTTATAGAGACAGACGGACATGGCCAGATCGACTTGGTTAGTGATCCTGATAAAGAATATATGTATGTATGTATATACTTTATGGGGTCTAAAACGCCTCTAACTTGTTCTCGAGAACATTATACCCTTTTACTGTACTAGTAACGGACTTAAAAATTCCTCTACTTATAAGTCTTGCGAGTCTCCTTCCCAATTTGTCTTCGATTCCACCTACGAAAGAAGAGTACTTACTAGGCCAGGGACTTCATCAGCTGCCTGGGTGTCTCGGCGGATTCGCGGATCGGGGGACTGGTGATTGCGTAAATGCGGTCGCCCTTGGGCACACCGCTCATTGAGCGACCCAGGGAGCTGGCCAGAGTCTCCCCGAAGACGCAGTAGCCACTGCGACGGGCGCGACCCACGAGCTCCGCGGAGGATTTGCTGGTCAGGCCGGACACAAAGAGCGGCGTCTTCATCTGGACGATGTGTGAGCGTGTGAGTGAAGCAATGACAAATATGGAAACGTCATCGGATTAGTTTGTTAGATCGAAAAAGAGCGCAGTTAGTTAGTTAGTGGATATGATAAAAGCAGGCAAAAGCACAGGCCCGGTTAGTATGCAGATTAACTAGCATCAACATAGATAAGTAATCCGAGGACCAGAGACCGTAATCATTACAAGTTCATGTGAATTAAAAACACACGTTTTATGCAAAAGGAGGATGTTAGGAAAATTCCTTTGATGAGACATTGGGGCAATCTTAACTATTTGTATGGTTTAGAGACCGGCATAAGTATAAATTTGGTCTTTCGCATTCTTAAATTCAAATTTACAAGTTGCTTTATGTGTAGTCTTATTCTGTTCAATAAAGGTCTTAATATAGGTCCTAATTGATTTTATTTTTTAAATGTAAATTGCACAAAACAATGCAGATTTAAATTACTCGTGCTGGTCTCTATTAAAAGCAAATAATAATGGCTTTTTAACATCAAAAGTACATTGAAGAAGGATATATCTGAAATATCCCCGGTAAATTGATCACATGGAACATATTTCCCCGTTGATATTTACGGTCCTGGCCCGGAATGTGAACCCAGGCACAACTTACTTCGCGAGCAGCTTCATCAAGAACTCGGGGGTCGTCTTGTCGGGCCGCAAGGGCGGACTGAGCACATGCGCAGCCTCGTGATCGAAGCCCAGGTGCTGGCAACAGGTCGCATCCGTGCCCAGCGCCGCGGCCAGGGTCTCGCCCATAATGTACCGCCCCCGGTATCGGTGGCGGGCCCTGGCCAGCTCAATGCCCGCCGACTTGCTCATCACGTGGACCACGTAGAGCGGGCAATCGGCCTAATGTACATACGATTATTGTGGGGTTATATCGAGTGCCGCATACCGCATAATATGTACAAGGTGCATCATACACAATGGAAATAATAAGAAATCAAAATGTGTAACATAAATAAACCATAATTACAGCGCGGTACAGTGACTGGCACTCCACCGGCATGGACATACACCGCCTCCTCCTCCTCCTCCTCCGTCCCTCCTAGCTAACTAGCGACTTGGGAGTGGTCTTACCTGATGGGCCAGTACGCATGCGCGATGCACCGCCTCGGCCTCGACCTCCTCGGGTCGCGACAGCTCGTGACCCTCCGGTCCATTGATGCCCTCGGCCAGGAGCCGCTGCGTGTTCTTTGCAATGATATCCCCGTTTTCCGCGTGTACCTGTGAACACGGATGGGGATGTGCCACAAGTGGGTAGGATAGTGATCTTTTTTAATGAATGTATTTATATTCGCTTATCCTTACCATTGCGACTCCATTCAAATGCCGAATGCGCTCAAAAACATCCAGTAGGTCCGAATCGTTCAGCTACAGGGAGTATTTATTTATTTATAGATTATTTAAATATTTTTAAAGACATACCTGATATAGTCCCTTGTAAGCCATAAATGTTTTAAAGGAGTTTACTCCAAGCTCTTTGCACAGAATGCCAATCTCTTCAGACACCGACTTGGACCACCAGGTGATACCCACATGCAATCCGTAGTCACAACAAACCTAAAAATATATACATTCATATATAGTTACGAATTAAAAGGAATACGGAATATAATTAGGTATAAGGGAATCGGTTACATTTTATAAAAAAGAATGAATTAGTTGTTTACTCTGTTTAGATATATGCTAGGTTTTTTTTTCATTGAAATCAAAACGGTAAACTATATCTTATATACTTCATAGGTAAGGTATACTGAACAAATTCATATTTCTTACCTTAGGATCAGCCCAGCTTCGCCACTTGTCGTAGGCCTCGATCATTGACTCATGTTTGTTAGGCAGAACGAAGTCGACTAGGGGAAATGACAGTTGTTAGTCCATTACCTAAATATTGAAATCCCACTGCTTACTTATCATGGTGGTGCCACCTGCAACAGCAGCCTTGGTTCCATGGTAGAAATCATCCACGGCCACAGCTCCTCCGAAGGGCAGTTGCATGTGGGTGTGTGGATCGATGCCTCCGGGAATGATCATCAGACCGCTGGCGTCGATGGTCCGAACTCCTCCCGGTATCGTAATTTCTGAGGAGGGTCCCACAAACCTTAAAAGAAGCACGGTGTGAATTTTCACTTACATTGGTTAAGCAAGGGATTGAGTAAATTTTGTGTAATTTAGGCCAACGCCCTTCAAGAAAACAGCTTATGCTAGAAAGAATTTATATAGTTTTGGATGCATGGTACTTCTAGGTCCGGTTTTAGTTTGAAGGATGAAAAAGATAAAGTTCATATCACTAGTTATCAAAAAATCCTGTTTTCATTTATTATGCTTTATAAGGTGAACATTATCATTAGGACGAGAAATAGCGCCTTCAGCGAGAATCTCCGGTTTTGTATACACAAAAAAAGCATGTAACCGTAAAATCGATATGGCCATGTAAATTTCACGTCATATCAATTTTACATGAAGTACTCCTATCTACCAGGTCAAATTTACCTGGCCACATATCAAATTAAAATTGATCTTAAATAATGTAAAGTTGATCTACGTTCATATCGATTTTTTTTGGGTGTACGATTTCTGAGTCACAGAAGACCAAGAGGCAACAATGCTCCAGAAGGAACTTAGTATTTAGTAAGCTATTTTCCGTTTTCGAAGAATGTGAGAATTTCGACTGAACCAAAATACTTAAATATTTAAAAATTTAGCGATTCTTTCTTAAACGCATTGCACATACTTGATAACACCGTCCTCGATGTAAACGTCCGCTTTAAACGATTTATCATGGTTGACAATCTCGCCTGTAATAATCAATGTTTTTATTTGGTCTTTCTCACACGGAGTCGGTTGATAAGCTCACCATTTTTTATGTAGACACGATTCTGGGCGCTCTGCAAGTGAATCGGCACCTTCTTAACCGGTTTCGGGCTAGTCGACATGACGAGAGTCTGCAATTAAATGAGTGCTGTGAGTGAATGTTAGACTAGACTGGGGAGGATTTCCCCATTTCCCACACACAGACACGCGAGCTGGCGTTTTTCATTCATTCGTTCGCTTGGGGTTGTTGGGCCTTTTGTGGTGGCCTATGAGTCATCGGAGGCATCGCTTTAGGACAGGCTCCAGACACGTGCCGTACATTAAACTGCGCAAACTGAACTTAACCCCATGCACTCAAAAAACAACCATTTCCTATCGGGTAGATAATTTTATAAAAATCATCATTTTTAACTAAGTAAACTAGCAACAGAATTCGTCAGTAAGTTAAGTTTTTTTACAGTTGGTATCAAGTAAAACAAGAAAGGAAGCTAGCTTCGGCTAGCCGAAGCTTATATACCCTTGCAGATCATTCCTATTCATTTACAAAAACATTAAATTTAAATTAACTTGCGAATATGTTACAACAAACCTAATTTTAGCTGTTTTCGTATTATTTTGGCATTAATTTTTGATCCTTCCTATGGCAGCTATATAATATAGCCGTCCGAATTTTTTTTAAATTTTATACGAAATTTTAAAATGTTAAAGAAAAGCCATATCCCATAGAAGAAGAGAATGTAATGAAAGTCAACAAAGATATAATTTTTTTCCTATTAATTTTCATCCAATTTTTCGACCGTTCCTATGGCGGCTATATGATATAATCAACCGATTTTTATTCGAAATTCAGAAATATTATAAAAATAGTATTCCCAAAAGTAGAAGGTTATATTTCAAAAAACACCAAAGCTAGAATTTTTTTTTTCGATCCTTCCTATGGGAGCTATAAGATATAGTGGCCCGATCCGGTCGGTTCCGACATATATACTACCTGCAATAGGAAGAAGACTTTTGGGAAAGTTTGAGCCCGATAGCTTCAAAACTGAGGGACTAGTTTGCGTAGAAACGGACGGACAGACGGACGGACAGACGGACAGACGGACATGGCTAGATCGACTCGTCTAGTGATGCTGATCAAGAATATATATACTTTATGGGGTCGGAAACGTCTCCTTCACTGCGTTGCAAACTTCTGACTGAAATCATAATACCCTCTGCAAGGGTATAAAGATTAAAAATAGTTATCCTGTAGCTAAAATAAAATAATTTCCCATGTATATTTATAATTCATTTTTAATCAAACATATCAACATATCATATCTTCCTAATGTTACAAAATGTACTCTCGACATTTTCTGTGTACAGTTTGGTTTGTACATGCTCAAAAGTTTAATATGTTTTGAGTGTACTCGCAATTGACAAGTATTTATGCTGCGGGGTGTTACCAAATCTTTTGGAAGGGTTGACGATGCTGTGACCCACAGTGCAGCGACACAAATGTCATCGCAGCTCGTTTGTCTTTTCAGCAGATTGGTTCCTCCACTCTGAAAGTGTTTTGTTCCGCCGGCAGACGGCAGACGGCGAACTCATCGCAATACGGTAACTGCATAGCAGGCAGAATATTAATGTTGCGCCTAAGCCATCAGAAGGGCCACCTCTTCCGACGTCTGGGCTGCAGCTCTGCAGTTATAGCCCAGTCAGCCAAGCAGGCCAGCGGACATCGACCTCTTGGTTGGCTGGCCTGCTCTCCCCACCTCCGGTGGCCCTCTCGAGTATTATGTATTATGTTGTATGTTGTGTGTGTTCGGTGATGAGTGCCAATGCGATGTACTACGCCCTCGTCACACACTCTCTCACATCGGATGCGGAATCACCACAGTCATAGTGGCTCGAGAATGGCATTGACGATGGCCCCAAAGCCGCTAAGTTCAAATTGTGCCACACGGGCACAACAAACTGGAAAAAGAGAGTAAGTCAGGGCGGTGCGGAACGCGTTTGTTGTGGAGCTACCTCCAGCTGCGGCCAATGGGACAGATACATAAGATACATAAGTGGGCTAAAGTGATTTGTTTTATTGTCATTGCTTTTGAAAATGTGTCAGCGAAGGGCTGAATTTATATCATTATTCGCAAATTTTAAATATAATAAAAAAGTTTGAAAAACACTCGTTCCTAAATTGTATGGTGGCATTTTTACGAAAAAGTCCCCCAAGCCAAAAAGCTTTAATCTTGATTGAAACATATTTTTATATATTATTTTACCCCGATTGTAGTTTTAAATTAATTTGATCCTCAGATAAATTAAGAAATTTGAATATCGGTTGAGTAATTTTAATGACAAACCAATAAACGCAAAAATTAGTTTTTGGTTATGTTGTTTGACTTCCGCAAAACCCGCTTCAATTTTTGTACCGAACTAATACAACACTCTTGAAAACTAAAAGTGTGACGAAATTATAATTATTACACAAAATAAGTTATTAATATTGTTATACATATAAGAACAAGAACACTAAGGAAAGGTTTCACACTTCGTCATGAAAATAGAGATGATTTTTCCAATCCAGGACGGAGTTTTCTGAGTGTATTTGACATTATTCGAAATGATTTAGCTATCGGCAACTATAGCTTTTACCGCAACTGTGCGTCTGCAAACTTAGTTATGGTAATGATTATTGGGGTGCATGACGTGTCTGACGATGGCTACATTTCATTTATTCAATTTCGACTGGGAGCCCGGCAATATTGGATAAGTGAGCACTTTCCCCTTTGGTGGCGCACATCCCAAGCAAAATGAGCCCCTCCGCCAGTGCATGTGCTCGGATGCAATGAACTAGATTATCTGCTAGCATGTATAACATACATATGTACACTCGCGGAACGTACGACTGTATATACATATATCTCAGACAAGTGGGTTTGTAGGTACATATGTAATGCAATTAATGCAGCCGTATTAATGTAGGGGAAAATGTATACAGCTCACTCTCTGTAGGTCGCAAGTGCTCTTTAATTTTTAAAAATGCATACTCGTATGTTTTTGTACGTAAGCTGGCTGCCCATTAAATGGATGCAATTTTGCATCAGTCACTGACACTTGCTGTACCAATTAAGTACTCTAACATGACTCCTAGGCCAGCTAGATGACGAATGTGAATAATATGAATAGTGGCACACTTAGAAATGTGAGTTTGCGACTTGCTCCTCCTCCTTAAAATTTGAAGAATCTGATATAAACATATAAATAGAACTTTCAAAACTCTTGAAGCTTGTACTGAAGTGATATTAAATCGAAATTTTCGGATAAAATAGAAATTATTCTATTATTTTATTCACCAATATTTTAAAATACAACCTTTACTTAATGAATTAAAATGGTGTGTAACAATTAAATTAAATATCATTTTAATTTTTTCCCCGAGTGTTGATAGCACCCTTGATAGCACCATCGTCAGGTTTTATTCATTGGCGAGGTTTTTATGCCAGCTATAAAATCTTGACTTATCTTATCAGTCATAGTCATGGGCCCATCCTCCAGATGGGCAGAGCCTGGTTTCGTAGCTCCAGGAACACTTGGGGGCCTGGTATTATTGACAAACGTGCAGCACTTATCGCGGGCCAGTTTGATGAACTTAGAAATCAAGTCCTGACCTCAAATAGAGGCGCCCATGTGAGCATGATGTACATTATTTATATACATATATGTATTTATAAGTATGGCTGAGTACGTCAATAAATTTAATCCCCCGCGGGCCATCTCCATCAGGCATTAGACATCGTGGTTATGCGATTGCCGGTTTGCAGAGTCCAACGACTCGGCTCCTCGTTTGTTATTAAATCGATAAAAGGCTGTGGCCCGGAAAGGAAGCAACAAGAAAAGCCTGTACCCACCCATTCGGAATCGGAGTCGACGACGGCGACGGAGATGTGTACATTGCACCTGATTAGCGGGTTGGTAAATGCAGTTGTACAAACAAATCCACATAGGCACCTGCCTACTGCCTGCACATATTGGGACTGAGAAATGCCGTCATTCAATCAAAACGCACTCGCGAATGCTGTTTGCAGCGTTGGAGAAATTTCAAATTAACGGCCAAGCACAAAGGTACATATGTACACATAAGTATTCCAATGTTCGGGACCAATAAAATTTGAAAATAGAATGAAAAGCTGAGAAAATACCCACGCATTGCGCACCAGTATACACATACAACACACACACACCTAAACTCGGCCAGAAAAACCATTGCAATACAGAAAATAGAGAAAAACCCATTCGCTTTTCTTCTGCATTGGGAACATAAACGAATTAAGTCCGCGCTGCTCTCTTTTGGTAAGTTACCGTTAAATAGCTACAATCTCACGCGATTTAAATGATGAACGAATTTAATTTTCACGCACCGCACAAGTTCACAGTTTGAAAATCGAAAAACATTTAACTCTCGGTCCAATTGTAACTCGCCTTGTGGTGTGTTTCGTTTTCTCGTGGTGGCTTTCAGCAGCTGATGCCTAACACTTCTGTTGACTGTTAAGGGACTGTTGTGGTGGTATTTTTCCACCACATAACTTTTAAGGGGATTCCTGGAAAACATTTAACATTTTCATTAACTTCTAATTCTACCTCTTTTCTTTCACCTTCTATAACAGGTAAAATTCGGTGGCGTTTGGGCAACTAACCACCAGTCAAGGATCTGTCTAATCTAGTTAATTTACTTAACAGTACAATTGATCAAAAAATTCGTTTGCAAAAATAATGTCAATATAATGTTGAGATTTTTAAAATTACAATTGTAAGATACTAATAAATACTAATACTAATACTGAAAATTTTTATTTTATTTTTTAACTTTAGCATTTATTGATAGCGTTAACAGAGGCATATTGGATTTTTAACTGGATCTAACAAAATTGTGATTCATACGATTCAGTCTCCAAAGTGACCTTTAAATAAAAACTGATCATTTTGTATTAGAGCACTTTTAGACAAAAAAATTAAACTGCTATACTGTAAAAGCTACGCCTCCCCAAAGTTTCCAATCACCTTAAAATGTTTCAATTCATTCCGAGATGAGTTATATACAGTTGACATAGGGCATTCGAATTTTTCGAACTATAAACAAACTGTTTATTCATTCAATGCTCTAATTTCTATAATACAGTTGCATCGACTGTTCTATAACTGCGAAACAAAGAAATTAAATGACATTTATTAAGCAACAAAAAAGTTTTAGGCACAATACAATACAAGTTATTCTGTTATTTTTCTATGAATTTTCGTTTTTATTTTTTTTGCTTTTTTTAATTTACTAAAATAAAAACAACAGTCATATGAAATGAACCGAATCTATATTTTATTTAGACGCAGCAAAAATTATTCATACTTTTTCACACCCCTGAAAAAATCCAGAAAATAGGTCATTTGTCCTACATAACGATTTTCATCCTTAATAAAAACACAACTTGCATAGTACTTGGAAAATTTATATTTAAATTGAAACTAAAAACAAAATGTTGGTAGAATTTGTATATGAACTTTGTAACTGAATTGTTGTTGTGAAAAAGTTTACTAACTTAAACCTGTTGTGTTGCGCTAAACGCGAACCACAAAACCTGCTGGGCAGCGTTAGCGGACGCATCTAAGTCGCTTGATGTTGGTTACTTGCTGTGTGGACTTAAAGCTATTAGGTCTATTAGGTTTTTAGATTTTCCTGCTGCGCACAAGGGGCACGGCCCGCCCCCGCCAGTGCACGCTGGCCCAACTGTGTAGATAAGAGATAATCGATTTTCGTATTGCCATAGCGATTCGCCGTAATCCCAACAGTTCGGCCGTAGTTCTAGCTAGCCAGGCGCTTTACGATACAAGACAACTGCTCTTCTCCTGGGGATTGCCGTTCTCGTTCTCGATCAGGATCAGTAGCTGATGGAATATATCTCCCACGGACTGCGGAGGAAATTCTATGTAGCATTCACTTATTTGGAAGGGTCCTGGTACTTGCCTCATTCTGTTTGGCGGACGTTTCGAGAAATGCTGCTCGCCAGGACTCGGCCAGCTTTTTGCCCTCCTCCGTGGAAACGGTTCGTTCCTGGTGCAGATCGGTCTTGTTGCCCACCAACACCAGAGGTACACTGCAAGGCAACGAAAATTAGCTAAACTCGCGATCGGTGACCTCGGAGATGCCTACTATTTCTTGCCCATCACATCCAGCAGCTTCTCGTAGATAATCTGGACCACCTCAAAGGACTTTTTACTGGTTATCGAGTACACCAGGACATAGCCGTGGTAATCCATGCTGTATTGCACCGGGAATATGCTGTACTCATCCTGGCCGGCCGTGTCGATTAGCTTCACGATGTACTCTTGCGATTTGACACGCTCGATCTTAGTGAAGGCTGCGAATGGGAATTACAGATCATTACGTCTTCCGATGGTGCTATTCTGGCTCCCGGGAAATTCGGATGGGATGTGGCACTTACTGTTCTCGATGGTAGGGTCATAGGAGTCCACAAACTGGCCTTCCACGAACTGTATGCAGAGCGACGATTTGCCTGCAGGTGAAGCGCAATTATTAGGGGCAATTGTTCGCAGTTGTCAAAATACTACGCAATTACAACTGCCAGCAGCAACAAAGTCTGCGGGTCTGATGGAATGCGATCCGAAGACTCACCCACTGATCGGTAGCCCATCATGGCTATGTTGCGCTCCTTGGTCGGCATTTTCCAGGGTCCGAATGCTCTCAAATAAAACGAGAAAACTATTGGTTTTGGGGCTTTTCCACACCTTTTTTATTGTTGTTGTCCCCTTTGACTGTGTTTGGGTGTGTGGGTGTGCCCGTGACTGTGACTGTGTATGTGGGGATATTGCTTCTCGATTCACTTTGCTTGCGGGGATACTTGTTGCTATCACAGCTAAGGGCTTTCCGACGATTTTAATTGAATTATTATGTATTGTGAAAAGAAAACAGCGATTCTCAAAAAATCTTTCCAAAAAAAAGTTGACAGTTCCGTCGTAGAAATCAGGGTGGCAACCCGTGTTGCGCCGTAGGTGGCAACGCTGTCGCCAACCTGGTGGAAACTCTCTCCGGCCACTCGTTCTTTTTCCGATTTCCGAACCACGTTCGAGTCTCGACTTGCGTTTAAAATCAACTGTTAATCGCCATAAAAAATTTATATTTTTGAAGGTTCTTTTTATATAAGTTTGTAACGAGGTGAAGGAGACATTTTCGACCCCATAAAATATATATATTCTTGATCAGGATCAATAGGGGAGTCGATATAGCCATGTCCGTCTGTTTCAATACCGTTTGCAAGCTCAGTTTAAAAGCTAGCGATTCGAAACTTTCACAGTCGTCCTAAAACATGTCTACGCAGATCAAGTTTGAAAATGGCCCCGATCGGACGTCTATATCCCATAGCTCCTATAGGAACAATCGGATATAGCTTTCAATAAATAAAGATATTTCGCGCAGTGTAAAACCTATTGACATGAATCTTTCCAAATCGTATTTTTTTGTGCATACCTTGATCAGGGTAAAAGCGCGTGCCGATCGGACGTCTATATCCTATAGCTCCCATAGGAATAATAGGATGAAATCGTTTAAAATTTGATGTTTTTTAGGATATTTCGCGCAGTGTAAAAGCTATTGCCATGAATCTTTTTAAATCGTATTTTTTTGTGCATACCTTAATCAGGGGAAAAGCGCGTTTCGATCGGACGTCTATATCCTATAGATAAAGGGTGAAAAATTAAAACTGTTCATACACATTTTTAAATCTGCCAAAAGAACAAAAAAAATAGTTAAAATCATTTTTTAAAATAAGTAATGAAACATGTATTATTCGATATCATCAATGTTTTTTTGAAAAACTTTAATAGCGATTTGAAAAGGACCGCATTTGCAACAATATTGCTTAATTTTGGTCAACTGTTGATCAGCTGTTCTATACAAATTCTTGTCGTTGAAAACCAGAGCTGTCACCTTATGTTATAAAATATTTATAAATCTGTAACATTTTAGTATCACCAGTTCGAATTATTTACTTTAAACTCAAGTCAAATCAGAAAGTACATTTTTCATACCTTATTAATCAACTTATTATCAGCAACTAACAATCAGAAATACAATTTAATTTGACAACAAAATTCAACAGGGTCTATTTAGGGTAGTTTCCTCAGTTGCTGAGGAAGAATTCATTGTTGCACTCCTATCGCATAAAAAAGTACGTTAAATTTAAAGGCGGACTAACTGGGAAATTTTCGGAACGGCAAAACCTTATCGACCATCTATTCCATTTTTGACAACAAATGATAAAACAATCAGCAGATTTCTTAAAAAAAATAAAACTACATTTTATAAAATTATATAAAATATAAAATTTAGATTATTTGCTAACAAAAATATAAAAATTAAAATCATTTGAATTTCCTTTTCTAACTGTGGTTTCTGTGAACCTTTGTGTCATCCTGATTCTGTCTAAACAGACTGCAGTAAAAACTACCAAAAATCGATAACAAAAATAATCGATTAATTGATTTACTAACTGCAGCATTATTTGTGAAAATTTGTTTTGATTTGAGAATTTTTTAACAACCTTAGATCCGAGCCCGTTACAAATGGGTTCAAAACGCCGGAACATCGAGGACGAGCTCTCCCGCTTTGAGGCGGAGATCTCCAAACCGCCCGCCCGCAACCTTTTTGTGCCCAATCAAGTGCGTCCGATCATTGCCGCCAACACATACCACAACGTGCAGAACAAGTTGCAGCACCATCAGGGGAATGGAGGATCTCGACTGACCGTGCCGCCGCCCCCGATCCCGCCGCCTCCTACCTTCATGTCCACCTTCGTGCCCACAGGCAGTGGTGGCGGCTCCTCCTCCAGCTCCAAGCCGATCTCTGCCACGCCCGTGGTCCTGAGTAGTGCGCCCAAGCTGTACCAGTGTCGACAGTCGGTACACGTACCCACAGTGGCCGCAGCACCATCCATTGACATCAACGCCGTCTCCTTTGACGTGACGCAGAAGCTGAAGAAGCTCAAGGCGGAGAAGTCCGGCCCCAATCCCATTGCAGAAGAGGCCATCAAGGCAGCTCGCGCCTCTTCAGCCTTACAATCCTTCCAGACAACGGAGCGCAAGAAGAAGGACCGCAAAACCGTGCGGATCGCAGGTGGCAGCGTTTGGGAAGATTCCTCTTTGGCAGACTGGCCCGACGATGACTTCCGCATCTTCTGCGGCGACCTGGGAAACGATGTCAACGACGAGGTGCTGACCCGGACCTTCAACAAGTTCCCTTCGTTCCAGCGGGCTCGTGTGGTGCGCGACAAGCGGACGGGAAAAAGCAAAGGATTCGGTTTCGTCAGCTTCCGCGAGCCCGCCGACTTCATACGGGCCATGAAGGAGATGGACGGACGCTATGTGGGCAGTCGACCCATAAAACTGCGCAAGAGCACTTGGCGACAGCGCAGTCTGGACGTGGTCAAAAAAAAGGAGCGCGAGAAACAGGTGCTGCTGCAGGCGTTCAACTCCATGAACTGAATCTGCGGTGCATCCGCTGTCCTTTAGGCTAGTTTCGGTCGCTTTGAAGTAGCAAATTTGTTTTGGAAGTTGCTGCCAAAGATGAGCAATAAATTTATGTTTAGCAATCGACGCGCTATGTTTTATTGGAGAAACTACTAACTAACCCTACCCATTAAGAGGTAACCCAACAGCACGATTGTAAATTGGAAATACAGCGATGGCTTGATAAGTTAAGAGGAGCTTAGACGGGAAAGCATAATTGACTATAAATTATGTAAAGCTTTTAGTACCATTTGGATTGTTCCTTGGCCGCGAGTAGAGGTCTGCGCACCGCATCGCCCTCGTCGCTTTCGCCACGGACCTCACTATTCTCCTTCCCTGTTAGCCGCTGGTATTGGTTTCCTTCCGCCTTGCGCCATCGGATCAGCGGTTTGCCAGCATCCGCGCTAAATATGGAGGGATAGTATTGCCTGTAGCTAATATAACCCGCAAACAGGCCAATCAGCCCGCCAATGGTCACATCTTGCCAGTGGTGGTGGTAGTCGCATGTGCGACTGACCGCCACCAAGAGAGCAATCAGGAAGGGAATCACTGCGATGCACAGTCGCCAGGTGTGGCCACGCCCCCGGATGTCAAATGCGTGCAGCTTGGCGCCCACGTAGTAGGCGATGAAGCCGAAACTAGCAAAGGCGACTGAAACGACGAGTTAAAGCTATTGGCTGGGCATTCGAGGACAAATGTACTGTCTCCACTTACACGATGAGTGTCCACTGGGAAAGCTCTTGCGGCCCTCGTTTATGTCCGCAGGAAGACCTGTACAGTTAAAGTCCAAGATGGAAGTGTCCAGACTGCTCGACGTTGTGTTAAGGACCATTACGCCGTCGGGAAAGCAGCGGTAGAAGTAGTCTGGCCTGGGCCGTCCTACTGTTATCTTCAGTAAGCTCGTCGGTATACCGTTCATGCACAGAGCCAGAGTCCAGGCCCAGCTGGCGGCTCTGAAGTCGCGTCTGTCTTTCGTGAAACAGTAAAAGGCAACGGTGACCAGGAAGGGAGCCACAATCACCCAGAATAGCAGCTCTCCGCCCTTGACGATGTCCGGTCTTCTGGGGTTCTTGTACAGCCAGAGCTCCTCCTCGTGGATTTCCCTCCTGAAAGCTGTCATGGTCTCCAGCTTGCTGCAGGGATGACTCATGCATTAGAGATTGAATTCGTCAGCAGATGGAATTTGTCGAAAACAACTCACAAGAAGGTCATGACGAGGAGGACGCGGAGTACCACATCCGCTGCATCGCTCAACCTTATACTGGAGTTAGGGGAGCTGGGAATCCGTTCCTCTCCCTTTTCGGGTTGAGCGGAGTTGCTGTCCGCATTCAGGGGAAGCTCGTTGCGCCACATTCCTTCGGCGGTGGTCCTTGACCCTGTGCGTCCAACGTCCTCGGCGGAACTCTCGCTGAGGGTTCGTCTGGATTCTTGACCTTCCTTGCCCGACGGCATTTCGCCAGCCCTTTGGGAATATTCGGTTGTCAGCTTATGTTCGGTACTTGTCGCCTGAATAATTGAAGAGATAAGCAAATGACGAGTCATTAATGGTTGCGCTTATGTGTGAGGTAAACATAAGAGGTCTTTAACTACGCCAGCTATTGGCCGAATTAAATAATAGGCCGTATCTCCTGAGCTTCCGGGAATCTGATGTACACGACTTACTCACTTCGAAGTTCAAAGTCTTATCAGTCGGTGATTTTTATTTTTTTTTTTTTTGTAAAAAAGAGTTTTTGGAGAGTATTTTAAAGCGTGGCTAGGCCAAATCTCCTCAGTTTGACAAGGGAATGAGCAAGGTGTGAATACCTCCGATTTTCACGATTAGATTATATGTACACTCAGGAAAAAAAGTGGCTGAATACAAATTCGAAATGCGCTAGTTAAATATTCTTTCTGCTTTCGGTAAAAAAAACAAACTAATTTTTAATATTTTTTAATTTTTGACAAATATTGTAATAATAAATAAAAATGTTGAAAATATATTTTTTTTTATGTTTAGTGACCGACCGACCATCATGAAATTTTAGTTTTTTCTCGCAAACTTTCGCAAACAGCACCGATTTTTCTTTCTGTGCACACTCGGCCACGCTTTGCGTCAATGTTTGTCATCAAACGCGGTTACGTATGGCAGAGATGTACATATGTATAGTATTCGGTCATAGTGCCTAGGATGCCATATGCACACACGATGGTTTTAATAAGCTAGGCGTCATAAACAATATTGGCTTTCTGGCGCACCTGCTCCTTGCCAATACTTCCGATATTGCCGTTGCGGTCTATTGGATTTTCGCGGCGGCGGCTACGTAAGTCCGCCGTAAAGCTGCCGGGCATTATCACCCGATCTCGCGGGATTTGGATATATTTGAGTTGACTTTGGAACTGTTTGCACTGTGGCATCCACTTGTTGCTGTTCCTCTCGACGTGTTTTCCACTGGGCTGCTTTCCGACTGCCGCTAAATGCTAATTGCAGGGCTTTTTATAAACTTTCTCTAATCTCGCGACAGCATCGTAAAACAAACAGCGAAGTAACCCCCCCAAACCCGCTCCACTAACACTAGAAAACAACAACAGCTGTTTGCCCTTTTGGTTAGTCGGATTCCACAAGAGTGTGCAGTTTGCAGGCTGTTTGGCGGGTTTACCTGTTAATTAAACATGTTCGTGGCAGCCACAATTACAACTCATTGCGATTCAAACGTCCACGCGACAAAAACAGTCATCTTTCGACCGTTTGTTTCCAATTTGCAGAGCAGAATCGGTCAAGCGATAACGATTGTTATCGGCGAGGCTGCCAACTCGCCGTAAAGCAGTGTCAAGAACAGGGTTGTTGGTGGAATCATATGATTAAAATTTCTCAGTCGCGAGGTAAATAAATAACGTCTACAATGACGGCCGGAATAACCGAAAAAGAGGCCGCTGGCCAACTGCTGGACGACTTGTACCTCGATATGTTCCACCTGGTCGAGCAGCACACCCAGTGCCGGGTTAATCTGGAGCGCAGCAACGCTAGTGGTGCGATTCTCTTGGCCCGCACCCGATTTCAACACGGAGGCAGTAACTCCGTGTCCCTGGCGCAGATTCCCACGGAGAACAGTGCCGAGTTCAATGCCCTCTGCCGGGTCGTGGACTCCGGAGATGGCATCTCCATCGAGAGACAGTCCGTGGACAAGTCCAAGGGCTTCGTGGAGCCCCTGCACTGGTTCTCGTAAGCACTGATAACACCTACATAAATGGGTCACTGTGTTAATTACCCCTTCCTTGCAGGGTTCTGCCGCCGATGAGTTTGCGCAATGCGGTTTCCAAGTTTAAGGATTGCATCGAGCTGGTGGCGGAAAGCACAAATCTGCAGCGGCAGCTGGGAGAAGCTCTGGATTGGATCGCCAAGTTGCGCCAGAATGCCCTGCTAAACTAAAATTTAATCACCCTCACACAATCCATACAATGTTAAGAATAAAGTACACTTCAAACCGTAGTGGAGAGGTCCATAAGACCAATGAGTTTGCTGCCCACCTAAAGTAATTAAGAGAATATTTTTAGTAGAATAATGGCAGTCACTTTTATAACATTTTTTCATTTCTTTTTTATCTTTGTTATTTGTTGATTACCGCTTAGAACTTATATAACTAAAAAAGGGACAGTCGATTTCTCATAACTTTTCCACTAAAATATTTATATAACCGTTACTCGTAGAGTAAAGGAATTTATAACAGGTAAAAGGAAGCATTCCCGACCGTATAAATTTTGTATTCAGGATCACTAGCCGAGTCAAAATAGCTATGTCCATCGGTCTGCGTATGACCTATGAGATCCCGGAAATTGTAAATTGCGGCTGTTTAATTTGATTTTAAAATAAATAGTGATAATACAACTTTACAAAATATAGTATATTTTAGTAATATATGTTCTAACATGGGTTCTAAACGTTATAACGTTTAATTGCTGTAATTTCTGATTGTTGAATTTATGTTTAACATCAAAATTCAACAAATAAGCAATTCAACCGTAGTAGTTTCATACATAGTTTGATATTCCTGAACCACTTAATCATTAATAATGGTTTAATTTTTGTTCATTTCGATTTATTTATTAATCTCACATAAAAATTGTATTGGACAACTTCGGTTTGGATAATATCACTTGATGTATGGTGAATAAGCTTATTTGGTTTGGTGCACAATTTTCGAATGTGTATTCGAAACTTTATAGCTAATCTGGCATTTCTGGCATTTTTGGCATCCTGGGGTTAAGGTTTTCTGCGCTCTCATGGCCGGCCCTGCCACTCGGCGAGAACAGTACGTGCAAGTGGGCAGCACCGCGAATTCTACTCGTCAGCTGTTTGGTTTGCCAACCATTTTTCGCTTCGCTTCGTGTTCTTGGTGAAACTGAATCGAACGCGTAATTCCTTGTTATTTTTTAAAGTACATGGTGAGTGTGTGTTCTTTGTGTGCTTTCGAGGTCCTCGGTGTCCCGCAGATGTGTTCCTCGAACAAAACACATTGAACTCTGCCAGGAGCAGATCCCTCAAACCCAAAAATCGATAATTGCCAAATTAAATAAAAGCATAAAATTGAAGCAATTAACAAGTAATGTAATCAAGTTCCAGCCCGAATAATATAAGCATACTGTGCGGGAACATGCGAGCGGTGGAAGCGCGGAGGAGCAGATAACAGATAGCAAAAGCGACGCCCAAAAAGTGACAGATAGAAGCGCAAGAAGAAGCTGCAGCAGGGCGCGGGTCTTTGTTGTCCACGGATCCATCTACCACTCCTACCCCAACCATTCACGTGCCTGCCACCCACTTTGGCCATGAGCAGCGCACGGGATCAGGCGGATCCACCGCTGCTTCAGCTGGAGGACGAGGTGGATCTCATCGGAGACTTTGTTAAGGACCAAACGCCGCCTAGCAGCCAGCTGGCCCCGCTCCTCAATGGCTTCGAGTCGACCACCAACCAGTTGACCACCAAAGTAGAGGTGGGTGCATTTAGCTCTCCACCACAATCCTCTGTAATTTGATGTGTTCTCTTTCCCCAGATCAATACCATTGGCATGGGCAAACGCAAGACTCGGAGACGAGGCAGAAAGGAACGGGAACCCATGCTACTGTCGGTGGACGACGACGAGGACGAGGAGGAGGTGACAGAGGAGAGGAACCACACAAACGGCCTGCCTCCAGGCGAGGAGAGTGCCGGGGGCGATGCCGCACTTCAGAAACCGCAACTGGATAAGTTGGTCATGCTCCACGACGACCAAACCGACGACGGCGAAGATGAAGTTGGCGAGGAAGAAGTGCTGCTAAGGAGAAGCTCAAACTTGCGCAACCAGAGATTCAAAGGTCGCGCTGACGAGAGCATCGAAAGCAACAGCCAACAGCCACCGATTATTAGTCACCTCGCATCCGCGAAGGTAGCCACATCTGCATCGACATCGGCATCTCCGCTGAAAGCCACTTCGCACATCGCCCTCGCCCGTCACCCGCATGACGAGGCCGACGACATCTGCCTGGTGCCAGAAATCGACTTCGAGGGCATGTCCACGGACGCGGGCAGCGACAACCGGGAGTCACAGCCTCTCCTGGGTGGAGGCAGTGCCAGCCACGGAAGCCGCATCAGCGAGCTGCTTGGCGGACTAGGACGCGGGCACGATCATGTGGAATTCGTGTCGAACACATTTGGCGGTGAGTGCGCAGCAGACTAACGAAGTCGTACAAGTGGCCATATGTGTGGCTTCAAACTCTGGGTTCCCCATCCCTTCTAGTACACAGTGTGTTCCCTGTATACTCACTCAAACTAGATTGCTCCTTTGTTTGCTTTGGGGCTTTACTCATGTGCTTATCACTTTTACGGCCCCCATATTGTGAATTCTATTAAAATAGTAGAGCAAGTTGGAAGCAGAGGCTTATGCATAAAGATTATGTTTGTCCACTTGTCTAAATATTTGTCCAGATCAGGATATCGAAAATTTAGAAAAATTCTCAGACCTGACTAAACTTTGTTGTTATATTAGGACTATTTTTTTCATTCCTATTTATAAAATTTGAATCAATGCAAAATTAACATCCATTACTCTCAGAGTAATATGGTATATTGAGTTATTTAAAAAGAATGTGAAGAAGTGAAAGAAAGTATATATCATCAGCTGTCTAAACGTCTAGCAATTAGCAATTAGTAATGTCTAAGCAGACCAAATTTGTTGGTTGCGGATGCTAGAAACCTATAAACTCGTTAACTTTTAAAATCATTCCGATCAGATTAATATACCCGAAAGCCAAAGACATTTAAAGAACATTTTTTATAAATTATACTATTTAAGAAAAATAAACTTCAACGCGAAGATCGTAAATCTATAAGTCTTAATGTTCACGCAATGACAGGACGACTATATGTTAAAACTGACGCAATTTGTGTTTCCCAATCTGTTACTCGACACGCGTGTTCGACTCACTCTCGGTGACCTGTGTACTAAGATGATTCGCACTAATGCATTTCATCATGTGATGAGTAATAGCATCTCATTTATTTGCGTGCATTTCGAAAAGTGGCTTTTAAAGAGCGGTTTTGAATACTTGTGGGAATTTTGAATTAGATAAAAGCTTAGATTAGTAGAATGGGCGTGTTTTTTTAGTGAGTACCAATTTTAAATGCTTAATATATTCCCCTTTGTACGCTTGTCTTATCGTCATTGCCCCAAAATTCAAAATATTTTGTATAGCCGTGCGGTTTCTATTAGTTAGTATCTTTCGACCGAAAACAACAAAATTTGTGTTGTAAATGTTGGTGCACTTGGATGTGATCGTGGTCCCCCGTTGCTCTGGTTTGAATTTTGTGCTGCAGCGTTTCCATAATTCCAAGGCAGGCGCTTTCAAAGATGGAACTTGTTCTGTTGGCAACTGTCGCCAATTGGACATAGCCCCATGGCGAAAACCAACAGAAAGATAGTTCTCAGCGAAGGGCAACTCCCAGGACCAAGTGCAGAAACAACTCCTTCCAAGCCGAATGACGATGAGCAGCCCACGACGAGCAAGGATGCGCTGGAAAGCAGGTCCTCGGTGGCTTCCGCCTCGGCGCCCTATGCCTGCATCTGCTGTGAGGGCAAGTGCCAGTTGGACAAGGACTACCTGGAGACCCAGTCGGAGTTGGAGGGCGATCCTCCGCTCCTGGTCAACTCACCATCGATGGCGCGCGATTCAAAAGACACAGTCACCGTCAAAATTGTGTCTCCGCCCTGCAACTGTGCCAACTGTCCGCTGAGGAACTTTTGTAAGTGTGGTTCGCCCTTATCGAAACGCTTTGGCTATGCTAATTGTGACCTGCTTCTCCTTTATCAACTGCCAACCGACTTACCGACTCTTGACTGCCGCCGACGCACTCAATTTAATTGTGCCTCCATGTCGCGCTTGTCGAGCAGCAGTCGTGAAAACTTTATACAGCAAGTGTTCACCATTTGCCAGGACTCACATGGCGATTTTAACGAAAACTTTGACTTTATAGGTAGCGTGGAGAAGCTTCGGGTTATATCATTTGTGCTTAGAATGTGAATAAGAAAGTTTTTATACCGTTTTAGGGGGCTTTGAGGAGAAGACATTGTGTATTCTTATATGCATTATTACAAGTATTTGATATTAGGGATACACCTGCTATAGAAGTAATGGCTTTTTAACATTATTTCCCTTAAGTTTGGTAGGGCTGTCTTTTGCCCGCTTACGTGTAGGCTCGTAATAGTTATTTTTATCCGACAGCTGGCCTGGCATTGCCGACTCATTAAAGGCACTGCCACTCGGCTCTCTGCTGGTGTATTAATAAATTATAAAGAAAATTATCCAATTTGGATGAGAAACTCACAGTGTGTCCTAGTACGCTGTTTGAGGCATGCGAATCTTTGTCCTTCGCACTAACTTCATAAGTAATTCTAAGCATTTTTATCATCATTTTTATTTCAATGAATTGTATTCTATTCTTACAGATGATCCACTTTTCTCGGAGATTGTGGCGAAGGCAGAGGGAGCCATCGAACATGGTGTGCTGCCCGAGCGCATTTACCAGGGTAGCAGTGGTTCCTATTTCGTCAAGGATGCCTCCCATGTGAGTAGATTATGATGGCAAAGTTCTTCTAGTCTTCTTGCGCCCTGTAAAAGTTTGGTCTTGAAGTTGTAGACCTAAATTTCACTTTATTTTCACTAGTTGGCGCATAGATAAATAAATCAGGAATTCGGGGAAGTTCTACAATTATGTTGTTTTTGCAGAGCTTTTGGTTTATACCTGAAACAGTCTACTTACAAATAGTACAACATATTTACAAGTTATACAAAGATCCGGTTTTAATCCTTTTTTTCCTCTCCTAAGCAATGCCTGGCTGTATTCAAGCCTAAGGATGAGGAGCCGTATGGCAGACTGAATCCAAAGTGGACCAAATGGATGCACAAGCTGTGCTGTCCTTGTTGTTTTGGCCGCGCTTGTTTAATTCCCAATCAGGGGTAAGTTAAAGTGTACCTATTTTTAACCTTTTCATAATATTTAAAAACAGAACTGGTTGATGCCTTTTGGTTCCAACATATTTACATATTAATGTTTTTATTTCAGTTACCTGTCCGAGTCCGGCGCCAGCTTGGTTGATCGAAAGCTTAATCTGAATTTGGTTCCAAAGACGCGAGTGGTCAGGCTGGTGGCCGAGAGCTTTAATTATGCCCGTATCGATCGCCAGAAGGCCAAACTGAAGAAGCGCATCAAGGAGCACTATCCATCGGCCCATTTTAACCGAATGAGCCTTCCTCTAAAGGTAAACATTAACTTGGAAAATTAATCCATTATTTATTAATAAAACTACGAATTTTCTGCAGACTGGCTCCTTTCAGCTCTTTGTAGAGGGCTACAAGGATGCAGACTACTGGCTGCGGCGCTTTGACAGCGAGCCTTTACCTCCGTCGGTGGCCAAGTCCTTTCAGCTGCAGTTCGAGCGCCTTGTCGTCCTAGATTATATCATTCGCAACACTGACCGGGGCAACGACAACTGGCTGATAAAGTACGTTGCCCCCAAGATCAAGAGCCAGGTGGGCGGAACCGGTGGAAGGACTATGCATGGTGTCGTGCGTCCCAAATTGCCCAATGCCTTAGGGGTTTCGGAATTCGTTGATCTGAACGAGCCGCAGGGAAGTCGGCCTCCAAAGAACGATGGTGGGGCAACCACGAATGGACTGCATGACAGCAGCAGTCTGCCCAGCAGCGAGGATGAGCCCTCCTCGAGATCCCCTTCCTCTGAACCCGAATGGAATGTGGTGAACTCGGCCTTTATTCGAATTGCTGCCATTGACAACGGCCTCGCTTTTCCCTTCAAGCATCCGGACTCTTGGCGAGCCTATCCCTACCATTGGGCCTGGTTGCCACAGGCCAAAATTCCATTTAGCGACGAAATCAAGGAACACGTGCTGCCGCAGCTGTCAGATATGAACTTTGTCGAGGAGATCTGCACAGACCTTTTGTACCTGTTCCAGCAGGATCGTGGCTTTGACAAGCGTCTGTTTGAGCGCCAGATGTCTGTAATGCGAGGTCAGATCCTTAATCTTACCCAAGCCCTAAGAGATGGCAAGTCTCCCGTGCAACTGGTTCAGATGCCAGCCGTGATTGTAGAGAGGTGAGTGAACCCTGAACTTAAACTTGGTGTTTAGTTTGTCATGTGTATTTTTTTTTCGTACTCATTTGATAAAAATGTTGATCTATAAGCGTGCTATTTATTGTGCCAAAAATGCCTAATATCTAATTAATTTTGTTTTAACAACTAAAAGCAGATCTTCATAGCTAAAATATTAAAATGATTTCTTTCATTAGCATGTTAAAATGGGAACAAGAAGTAGTCATTCACACGTTTACTTTCTTTTACAGATCAAGCGGCAGTCGATTCTTTTCATTTACGCAGCGCTTCCAAAACAAGAGCCCTTTCTTCTCTTGGTGGTAAATTATATAGTTAATGATACCATAGCTACTTTATTTACCAACTCCTTTATATTTTCAGCTAAGCCATGGAGGATTCCCTGCTAACCCCACCAAAAACCAAAGTGCAGTCCGGTCCTGCCGCCTCATCGTCATCATGTATATGCGCTTCGTTGTTGCCTAGTATATTTCCAAATCGTAATCAGTTGCTGTCGGCATGAGTCAGAAATGTATTCTGTTGTATATCTTAGTTTTCTTTTGGCCAAAAGACCCAAATGTCATATGCAATAATTTAATTACTTTATTTACGTGTATATGGATTAGCTTACACTTACCATGGTTATGTATATGTAGGAAATATCTTATGTTTGTCAAGTGTTTGTATAGTCAATTGTTTATGCATACAATAAGATGAAATCGAGAACAGATTGGGAAGAGTTCTGTGAGGTCATTTCTAAATCAAACGCTCATGCGAATTATTTTCTTTATTATTTAATTATTATTATACATAAAGCATATCAGTGAAATATTCTAAACACATATACATTCGTTAGCATTCGGAATTACTCAAATCAAACATGCCTATTGTTATTCGCATTAACATATATTTAATGGTTTGCTTTTCCTAACTAAAACTTAATTTATTTTACAATGTACACATTTTCCTGCACAACAAACTAGTTGAGTTGAACGAGGAGGGCAGCCAAATATTGTGGAAATATAAATATCAAGCAAAAATACTTATATTTAATATAATATTATTTTTATGTCAAAGGCAAGCCTTATATTAACATCAAAAAATATTAGTATTATAACAGTTAAACAGAAACTACAATTCTTTAAGAAACATATATTTCCCTGCCCTTATTATTTAATAACAAAATATCGTGAAACTAGCAGCCTCGCTTAAATTCTAAGAACTTATAATTAGAATCACTATACAAGCCAATCGTCGGAGGCATCGGACGTCAGCCTACTAACAACTGCCTTACAGGGGCTTCCATCGGCCTGGGCTTGCTCCTCGCTTTCCTGGACAACGATAACCGTACAAGTGCTCGCAGAATCTTTTGCTATCCCCAGAGTATGGGATTCATTCTCGTCTGAGATGTCGGGTAAAGCTTGTTCACGAGCAGAATTTGGGTCTAGGACTTCTTCTTTTACATCTATTGCAATATCATTTGACATTTCTGTTTCCATGGCTTCGTTTCTTAGAGTTATTTCAGAATCAGGGCACGTGTCTGCTAGCAGAGCTTCATTTCTAACAACTATTTCAGAACCATTAGGAATGTCCTGTTCCGAGGTGCTGGATGAAATAGTTACATGATCCGCTGACACGGCGGTTTTCCAGTCATCTTCTCCCCCGTCTCTACTGGAAGCCTTCTCCTCCAGTGGGCTTAAGACCATTGCAGTCTCTGAACTCATTTGTGGAACAACGCGATGTGGCGTGGCTAAAAAGGTAGATATTGATGGCTGATACCCTGTACTCAGCATTGATGCCCGGCCTTTAAACTTATACCACTGTGTAGGCACTTCTCCAGTCACAAACAGATCACGACCAACGGGAACGGTGCTTATGACTCGCTTTGGCTTAAGAAAGCGAACGAACCGCTCCAACTCTCTGTAGCTAGAGTGTTCTGAGTACTCAATGCCGATCGTGCTGATTCGCTTTCCGTACGAAGGCTTATTGTTCTTCTCCCACCCGCTGGGCCTTATGCCCAGCAACATGTCGTATTGGTCCTCGAATAGACTAAAGTACTCGACCAGACTCTGAAACGAAATAGCGAACAATTAGGACTTCATGCACTGTAAAAGGCTTTTAATAGTGAGACTAGATCTGAGCTCGAAGATCAACTTTAAAAAAAGGTTTCAAATATTCAGACATTCCGGATTACTTGCCATTACCTTAAGATATACATATATGTAAAATTTATAGGACTTACCGGATAGCTGACTTTCCCCATGGTAACAACGTGCAAGTTTGCTTTACGGGGATCGTCAGTTAAGACCAATTCCAAATCTGGCCAATTCAGGCACTTGGCTGCCATGCTGCGATGTGCCTCTGTCCAGACTCTCATTGCGAACTCTTTTGCCAAGGCCAGCCAGATCTTCTCCTTGCCTATCACATAAGAGCCGCAGACGATGAGGATTCGTTTGCCTGGATTTTTGTCTATAAAGGCGCGCACCAAGTCTATCGCTCGGTCGACGCTTTCTGTTTGGTGGCAAAAGTCGTAGTTTTGGTTCATGTAGGTTGTGTCCAGATAGAGCAGATCGATGTTAGCGTTGTTCCAGAAGATTGGCAGGGATTCCATTTCGGCGTTAGCCCGAAAATCTCCAGTGTGGAGGATGCATTCACCAGTGCTCAGTTGGAAGAAAAACATCAGAGCTCCAGGGCAGCTGAAAAGGGTTACCAGAAATATGGCTAAGCGGAAAAAAGAAAATGTATTTGGGCTTACTGGTTAGCTTCTAAGGCGGTCACTTGGACATCTTCCACCGTCAGCGTCTGGTCCACATCAATTTCATGGATGCACAGCTCGTTCACTTTGATAAAGGTTCGCACCAGGCGGGCAGTTGTGGGGCTCATGAAGAGAGGATAGCAGAACTTTTTGGTAAGGCCGATGTAGTGATCCGCGTGGTAATGAGTGAGGAAATAATGTGTGACTCCATCGACTTCGCCAAATTGAAAGCCGTCTACGCAGAAAGATGTTCCCTCTACGACTTTGTAGGGCGGACATGGCTTTGGTTTTTTTTGTCTGCGTCCAGAACCTTTTTTGGAATTTCTGGGCATGGGGCTGTTCCTTAAGTTTGTATCCAGTGATGGGTTGGAAGAGGTTTTAGGTAGTGATTGTAGGTGGCCGGGGGAGGTTTTCATGCTGGCTGTGCTGCAGGGTTTCGCTTCTGGGACGTTCTCCTCTGCGCTGCTGAGCCTCGCTTCTGGGATGGGAACCTTTTTTGGAGACCTTGCTGCACTGGGAGAGCCTTCCGCCAAATGCTCCTCCTTGATTGTTTGCTCGTCCTCAGAGCACAGGTCAATCACTTCTGCTTCGGAGAGGCTCGCATTCTCCTTGCCCTTCGCCCGGCGACCGGGCTGTACTCGTTTATCGGGAGGCTTGAGATCCAAAGTATCTGTCGACACGGTTGATGTGGTGGTGGACTCGTCGAACAGGCGCTTGCGTCCCCTTGATGTTCCTTTGCGTTTGGCCACTGGGGGATCCACCGTCTTGGCGGATGACTTTGGCATCATATTGACTTTGTAGTTCTTGGTGGCGCTTTTGAAGAAGGAATCGATGCGCATTTGGCCCGGCAGCGGCGTCTTCTTGCTCGAACGCTTGATTACAGTGCTGGCAATGATCCGTTCCGTTTTCGCCTGCGCTTTCTTTGCCGTAGTAGCCGCCCGGGCTTTTCCCGCACTTTTCTTCTCGGGCGTGCTGCTAATAATTGGGGGCGGTGGGTCCGGTTCCACATTTATGCCAGTGGTGGCCTGCAGTTCTGCGAATGTTTTTATCTTTATCTTTCCTACGTTAGACATCTTGTTTACAAACAACTCCACGCAAGGATCGGCCAGTCCCGATTACAAATAGTGCCCCTGATATCGAAGAACAATAGGACCGTTTATGCACACATGGTCCCATTAAACTGAGTAAGATCGAGCATACAAACTTTAAATAATTAATACAGCTCTTATAGAGGTTGTGCCAACTTGCACGGTATCGCGTTCGAAGGGGCATAATTATAAGTAATTTCTGAATTAATATTAGCGAAATCAAACCCACAGATTTTGTAAAATTCATGTATTTGTAATTATGGATTTTTCTAATTGGTGTGTGTGACCAATTAGGAAAATCCATAATTACAAATACATGAATTTTGCAAAATCTGTGGGTTTGATTTCGCTAATATTAATTCAGAAATTACTTATAATTATGCCCCTTCGAACGCGATACCGTGCAAGTTGGCACAACCTCTATAAGAGCTGTATTAATTATTTAAAGTTTGTATGGAAAATATTTATATATCGATGGTTTATGTCATGGCTCCACACGCATCTCGCTGGCTGGCAGTGTGACCAATTAGAAAAATCCATAATTACAAATACATGAATTTTACAAAATCTGTGGGTTTGATTTCGCTAATATTAATTCAGAAATTACTTATAATTATGCCCCTTCGAACGCGATACCGTGCAAGTTGGCACAACCTCTATAAGAGCTGTATTAATTATTTAAAGTTTGTATGGAAAATATTTATATATCGATGGCTTATGTCATGGCTCCACACGCATCTCGCTGGCTGGCAGTGTGACCAATTAGAAAAATCCATAATTACAAATACATGAATTTTACAAAATCTGTGGGTTTGATTTCGCTAATATTAATTCAGAAATTACTTATAATTATGCCCCTTCGAACGCGATACCGTGCAAGTTGGCACAACCTCTATGAGAGCTGTATTAATTATTTAAAGTTTGTATGGAAAATATATGTATATTTACATGGTTGATGTCATGGGTGTGAGGGGTTTCGCTGGCGCGGACAGTGGGTAACGGCAAATTTCAAATATTGACCATTTAACAGCCCCCACTGTAAATGAATTTTCTCAAAAACTGTGGGTTTAATTTTCATGAAATTTTCACGATACGTTCTTAAGACGATCCCCAATCTGCCCATAAACCGTGCATGTTGGCACAACCTCTACGAGGGAAGCCGCGGGTAAAATCAATTATGGACCCCTTTTTTGTATGGGGAAAATCTGAGGTTGGTTCACTGTTAGGCGTTTTTCTCAAAATCTGTGGGTATGATTTTGATTAAACTTTCAGACAAGAAGCTTGAATTAACGCTTAATAGCCTGGTTTAGCGTGCATATTGGCACAACCTCTGTGAGGGGAGCAGTAAACCAAATGGTGGATACCCGATTTTTCTAATGCATTTTTGAAACACTTGTAGACCTCGGATTTGGCTCCTACCTATATAGATCGATAGATATTTTTATTCTAAACAATTTTGCATCAAACATTTTTCGATTCGGCCCCCAAATAGCGAAAAAATTTAATAATAAAAATAGCCCCCGTGTTCCAAATTCCACCGTTCCCCTTTCGTTGCTAACTGGTCGACGCTATTTTGACGCACATAGATCGAGCGCGAACTTTAAATTAGAAAAGATGAAAAAGATAGCTTTGTTCACACTCGGGGTCTTAATATCGAACTATATAGCCTGTTCAGACATAAGTCATGGCAATTCTGTAACATTTTAGTATCACCAAATCAAATTAAAAAGTTCATATATGTAGGTATTTTTACCTTATTAATAATTTTAGAAAGAAAATATTATTGAAATATACAATTTTGCATAATTTAGGTTCCGCAAAATTTGACAACAAATAAATAAAATTCAACAAGAACCATTTGGGATGCTGACATTTTCTGTTGAATTTTCAACCATTCAAAATTTCAACAGTATACTTAGATATTTTAGTATTATAAAGGTATACATTTTATACTAGGGGGATTCCCTAAACTGTTGAATTGCTGAATTGTTGAAAATTCAACAGAATATTTCAGCAATTAAGGGAACGACCCAAAATGGTTTTTGTTGAATTTTCAAACAGCTGTTATATGTTAAAAAGTTTCACGGAACTTAAAACATGTAATATTAGATTTTTATTGTTTGTTACTGTCTAAAATTGTTACCACGGTAATAAGAACTACTAATAGGCTTTATTATTTGATTTTAAAGTAAATAATGCGAACTGATAATACTAAAATGTTTCAGAGTTGCCATGACTTTTAGTAAAATAAGGTGACAACTCTGGTTTTCAGCAATTCAACAAAATTTTCAGCAGCCCCGAGGCTGATGAATTGCTGAAATTTCTGAAAGTTGACTTTGTATGGAACAGCTGATTAACAGCTGACCAAAATTCAACAATTCAGCAATTCAACAGTTTAGGGAATCCCCCTACTATAAAAATACAAATATTCGGTATAAAGTTGTCGATAGTATCTTTTCAGAATTCCCTTATTTTTCAGCGCCACGGTCACACACTGCTTCTTTGCTTTTTTGTTTTATTTGAAAACAAAACAAAGCCAAAACGTTGCAAAAAAGGCAATTTATTTTGGGAATTATAAAGCTGGGCCTGTTTTCCCGCGCCTTCGGCATGGCGTGGCGTTCCGTGGGAGCCAATAATGAGGACCTCATTCGTCAACTGAAGGGTGAGCCGTTCTATCCGCTTTGCCTAACAGGAAGAGTTAATAATAGAACCGAAACCCCAAGATCACGGCGTCATAGCAAGTGATGCGGTGGCCAAGGCGATGGCCGAAACAGACCGCAAGCATTACTCTCCGCGCAACCCCTACATGGACGCCCCGCAACCCATTGGAGGTGGTGTCACCATCAGTGCTCCTCATATGGTAACTTAAAACGCTCTTTAGTTACATGGGATGGCAAGTACGTGCCGAAAGCAAACACATTTTCAAGTGTACTTATACCCTTGCAAAAGATTTGCAACGCAATGAAGAAGACGTTCTTGATCAGCTTCGACAATGGATAGATTTTTTGTACGTCCATCTATCCTTCAGCCCGTTTCTATGCAAACATGTTCTAGATTTAAATGTATCTGGTCAAAACATTCTTAAAAGCAGAGCTTGCAAATAACTGTCAACCGATTTTCCTGAGGCAATTTAATCTCGACAAAACCGAAAAAAATGTTGCTCACAATTTCTCTCTCAGATCGGAACCTTTTTTTCGAGTTTTGCTTGCCGGTTTCGGTCCGACTGTTCGGCTAACCGAACAAAGTAATCGGTCTTTCAATATCCACTCGTGAGACCCTTTTAGCTTAACAGTCACCTAAAATGGTTTCTATAAGACTAATGTTAAATAAAAGTCAGAAAAATGGGGTTTCTCCAGAACGAGAAAAGTATAGGCCTGCTGTGATCGACCCATGAATGTTACATATAAAATCAGATAATAAAGGCATCGAAATACACATATCGTTGTCAAAGATTTGTCCGTCTGTTTCAAGACATTTGCGAGCTCAGTTTACAAGTTAACGATTGAATTCACAGTGTAAAACACGTACGCAGACGAGTTTTCTACTGAAGTCGAACTGATTGGTGCTTTGACCAACAGGTCACACATACACACTCATACATTCACAAAATGACCATTTTCCTTAACAGACCGAGCAAAGTAGTCAGTAGAAACCGAAACCGAAATATCTCTGAAAAAACGGGTTTTGCTTTACGTAACATCTGTTAAGCAAAAACCCTTTTAATGGGGTTAGTCTCACACCCAGTTGTCATAGGGTTGTTAGTGACAGGTTTTTCTCCAACACTTTGAAAAGGTTGACCGAACCTTGCAAGCTCTGCTTAAAAGTCTTATTTTTATTGCAGACAGCATAGGTGACTTTGCAATCCTAAAATTAATAGGCAAGAAACTTATACATTTGTCGAATTTTACCATATATTCTTTATTTTCGAGATTTTTTTACTATTTAATATTAAGGTAATTTGTTTATAATAACTGATTAAGGGCCGATTTTACAATGTCATGTTAGCTTTTGTCATTATATATATAATGCGTAAAATCTGCAAGGGTATTAAAACTTTGGCTTGCCGAAGTTAGCTTCCGTCTTTTTAAAAGTGAAATCGAAAAAAGGGGTCCTTCCAGGGGAGGAGCTCATGTATAACTTGATCACCTGCTCAGTAGCTTCTTTATATTTAACCACTCAGCATGCCTTCGCCTTGGAGTATCTGCGCGACCACCTGAAGCCTGGAGCACGTGTGCTGGACGTGGGCTCTGGATCGGGATACCTTACGGCCTGCTTCTATCGATATATCAAGGCTAAGGGCGCCGATGCGGAGACCCGTATCGTGGGCATAGAACACCAGGCGGATCTAGTAAGGCTTAGCAAGGCCAACTTAAACACAGACGACCGCAGCATGCTCGACTCCGGTCAGTTGGTGATCGTCGAGGGCGACGGACGCAAGGGATACCCAGGCAGTGCCCCCTATAACGCCATCCATGTGGGAGCTGCTGCTCCGGACACGCCCACCGAACTGATAAACCAACTGGCCAACGGCGGACGTCTATTAGTGCCCGTCGGCCCTGACGGCGGCTCTCAGTACATGCAACAGGTGGGCAAATCATAGCTACCAATTAGCCACTCCACTAACTAACTTAAAATGCTCCTTTAGTACGACAAGGGCGCTGATGGGAAGGTGCAGATGACACGTCTCATGGGCGTGATGTACGTGCCTCTCACGGATCTACGCTCCTGACTGTTCCGAGTGGGAAAAATGCTGGTTGTGGTGCTGCTGCTCGGCTTTACTCTCTACCGAATTTGGGCTTATTTTCGATAGTATTAATCAGCCAAACGAAATTGAAATGCTTGTTTTCACGTTGAGTCCAATTAAATATGTTTCCTGAACAAACGCTTTTAAAGTCTATTTATGTGGATTCGCATACTGTTCTGTTTGGGATAACGCAGATAGAGGAAGATATAATTAAGAGATAGAATCAGAGTTTTTTTTTTTTTTTTATATAGCATATTTTTATTTATAGCGTTGATCAACCAACTTAATGGTTATAAAACGCATAATTTAGAATATAGAAACAAATAACTGGAAACATAACATGAGTGTGGAAAGAACAATTTTATAACATTGACAGTTCTACATTACTGTCTCAGGACGCGGGTTTGATGGCGTCCTCTTGTCCAGAGATCACCAGGGTGTCGACGCTTCAGCCTTCTTCTTGTGGTTGGGTTTGCCAAGGATGCAGCTAATTGATTGGAGTGGGCTAGTAGTCGTTCGTTGTAGCGGCTTGAGTGCATGTTGATTTGCTCTCTCACTGAAGGAATGTGCAGGTCGCTGGCTAGGACCTCATTTCGCACGTACCACGGTGCATTTGCTATCTTGCGCAGAGCTTTGTTTTGCATTCTTTGTATCCTCAGGATGTTGGAATCCGAAGCAGTGCCCCATATTTGAATGCAGTAAGTGAGGATGGGACAACGATAGACTTGAAAAGAAACATCTTGTTACTGAGGCTGAGCGTACTTCTTCCTCTAAGCATCCAGTTCAGCTTTCGAAGCTTGGCACGACAAGTGGCTGCGACTTTGGTTATGTGCTGCCTCCACGTAAGACGCTTGTCCAAGATCAATCCCAAATACTGGGCCTGGGGGGATTGCGGGATGACTGTGTCCTGGAAATTGACCCTGGGAAGGATTTTACTTCTTAGCGTGAAGTTGCAATGCTGGGACTTGCTTCCGTTTATAGCAATATTCCATCTGGTCGTCCATTCGCTATACAGATCTAGGAAGTTTTGTGTCATTCGGGACGCTTCGATACGGCATGCTGAGTTGCAGATAAAGGCAGTATCGTCTGCATACGTCGCCAAGAGACTACCAGGTTCTCGAGGATTTGGCAGATCGGCGGTGTAGAGGGTATACAGGACGGGGCCAAGTACACTACCCTGAGGTACTCCAGCTCGGATGCTTCTAATAGTTGATCTTTCGCCTCTGACTTCAACCATGAAGTTTCGATCTTTGAGGTAGGATTTTAAGAGGAGAAATTGCCCAGTTGGCAAGAGGGTTTTTAGCTTGAAAAGCAAGCCATCGTGCCATACACGATCAAAGGCCTCCTTGACGTCAAGAAAGATTGCCGAACTGTACTGCTTATTTTCGAAGGCATCTATGATGTGCTGGGTAACCCGATGAGCTTGTTCGGGGGTACCGTGGTGACTTCTAAAGCCAAACTGGTGGTCTGGAATGGCATCCTGAACGCATCTTACTGCCATCATTCTGCTAAGAAATATTCTCTCGAATATTTTAGAGAAAGTAGTCAGCAGACTTATTGGTCTGTAGGACGCAACAAGGTTCTCCGGTTTTCCTGGCTTGGGTATCATTGATATCACAGCACACTTCCATTGGGTGGGGAAGTGGTGGATACGAAGCATGGAGTTATAAAGGAGAACTAAGAACAGAATACCTTTCTTGGGTAACGCCTTTGCAATCCTGCTGTCAATTCCGTCGAATCCTGGAGCTTTACTGCGATGGAGCTTGCGAATTTGAAGACAAACCTCTTCCGGGCTGACATGACGAATTGGTTCGATAGCTGGGGACGGAGCATTTAGGAATGATATTGTATCCTCAACGTCTTCAGACCTAGCTAGGCTAAATGGCCGAAAGCGCTCCTCTAGCTCATCAGCAAACGCCATCGAAATCTCAGTGTCCGATCTGCACCATGTGTTGTCAGCACGCTTAATTGGGATTCGACGAGGGGGTTGTCTTTTTATTTTCCTTGTTGCTCTCCAGAGGTTGAATCCATATGGTTTTGTGGGATCGGCATTGCGGAGCAATTCGGCAAAGTAATCACTCTTCGTTTTGTGCAGAAGCTTTTTTAGATCGTCTTCAGCTCGACGATATTCTCTTTTGTCCGCAGGATCCCGTGTACGCATAAATCTTCGACGCAATGCCCTTTTCAACGTCACCAGATCCAGGACCTCAGGTTTTAAAAGTGCCTGAGGTGGATTGGATGGATTGTTTGGGCTTTGGCCGCAGGTGGATGATTCAGCAGCAATGTGAATATTTCGCACAAACATCTCAGTAGCATCGTCAATGTCCTCAGGAGTGTTAAGGTGCATGTTGAGATTGACCAAGCCGTTAATGGCTTCCTGGAATCGCGGTATACTCGCATTCTGGGGCAAGATGCAAGTCCTCCCGGAGAGCTTACATGCAGCAATTCTGTACTGAATTATAAGAGGGATGTGATCCGAACTCAGGTCAAAGCTTTCCGAAATGTTTAGGCACTCGGAGCGAATTCCTTTGAAGATGGCGAAGTCTATTGCTGATGGTGTGCGTTGACTGTAAGGGTAATGTGTTGGTCCTCCAGTGGCAAGGATCTGCATATTAGACGAGTATATGAGATCTGCTAGAGCTCTGCCCCTATTAGAAGAGTTTCGAGATCCCCAGAGACGATGGTGTGCATTCCAATCCCCAGCGATTAGGAAATTTGGGCCTAGCTCGTCAAATAGCTGCTCATAATCTTCAGAAGATAGTTGGGAGTTTGGTGGACAGTATATAGACGCAATGACAATTTCCCCTTGGTCAGTTTTGACTTTGACTGCAACGCATTGAGCTGTTTGATATTCCACACTTAGGAATTGATAATATTGCAGGCATGACTTAATGATAATGGCAGAGCCTCCGCGATGGCGATCAGCAGGATGATTAGCTAGTTGAACGTCGTATCCCCGCAGCTGGTAGTAAGATCTGGAGCAGAAATGTGTTTCGCTGACCAACATAACATCGATTTGATGTTGCTTTACAAAAAGCTCCATCTCGAGTGCCTTGCTGGCCAAACCGTCGGCGTTCCACACACCGATTTTGAGTCCAATTTGACTCATGGTTGGACTGTAAGACCAGAAAGGAGTCCAGAGACTGCTTGAGCAGCTCCTGGCGCTATTTGGGGAAGAAATTTGGCTATGAGGGACATCATTGACATAACCATCTCGAACATTTTGTCAAATCGGGCCAAGAGGTCTGACATTTTATCTTCAGATTGTAAGAAGATTTGCTCTTGTCGGTTCCATTGCTTTTCGTTTTGGTGTTGCTGAAAATCCCGATGACGTTGCTGCTGTAAGGGCCGTTGCTGATGTTGTTGGCGGGAACCTTGGTGTTGCTGTAGGTTAGGAGCTGCATTTGGTGTTTCTTGTTGCTGCGACCGATGGAGTTGTTGCTGATTAGGCCTCCTGTTGTTCGTTCCTAATGGAGGAAATTGGTCCTGATGCTGCAGCTGGGGTCGTCTAACTTGTTGGGCTTGCTGCCGGGAAGGACCGTTGGCGACAGTGGCATAGGACCGTGCTCCATTGACATCTGATCGAGCAGTCGTCCGTGGTGCAGAGTTTTGTTGAGGAGGGGTGTTACGATTCGATGGATGATTTTTACGCCTATTTAGTTTCTGCTGGTAAACAATACAGCCCTTGTAATTAGCTGTGTGGTTTTCCCCACAATTCACACACTTTACTGGGTGAGTATCTCGCTCGCAGTCCTGTATGGAATGTTTCTGTCCACATCTTACACAGTTATGGTCCAGGAAACAGTTATGTAAGCTATAATTATGTATGTGTGTATATACTTTTTAGCGTATTTAAAAAAATGTGGTCTTTTTCGCCAAGGCATATGTAATACATATTATGTATATATTATTCGTTTTTTCTAAAACCAGTCGTACTAGGCGTTTCTCTTCATTTAACTTGACATTAATGTCAAAGTCAATTTCATGTCGGTTGTGGAATTCCTAAAGGGGCAGTATTAAAAAGGAGCTCGACCTGAGTTGATCGTAGGTTCTCCAAGCGGCATAAAAATAATACAAAAAAATAGTAAAAACGCGAGTTATAAAATAAACATTTAATTTAAATTTAGAATTATAAAAGGGAACAAAATCAAAACAAGTATGGCGATAAGCTGGCGGGATTGTCCTCCTGGATAAGGTAGGTGTTTGCTTTTAAAAGGACTTTATCAAAATGGCTTGGTAGAAATAATTAGCTTACTAGGTAAACATAATTGTTGCTGGCCCCGGAGTTGCATTTAACGGCCAGATTTCACACCGCGAGTAGAGAGATTACTGCCGTTGTAGAGTCCTTGTATTCTGAGAAAATTCACTTAGAACACACACAATTTTGTCAACTAATCTTACCGCATTATACGCTCATCGGTTCACCGCGCGACAATCAATGCGAAAGCTTGAATTCGAATTCAGTCGACAATTGCTTTTAAGAATGGTTTCTGGAATCCAAGTTGTTTCTTTATTGGGAGCCTATTTCGCTCCTCTGGTAAGTTGGGGCATGCCGTGCCGACGTTAAACTGACATTCAAAAATATAAAAAGGGTGCTTCAGTAACTTTTTATCTGTGTGTTTCAATTGTTTTTGATATATTTGAAAATCCTATTGGCGGGAGTCGAGTGACGACCCTGTCTCACTGGTAATCAGTCTGCTATCGTCTATCGACCGGTGCCATCTCTAGTGCCAGAATGTGGCAGTTTAAAAACAAAAAGACAACTGAAATGAAAACCTCTGATAAAGACGAGGGCTTCCGCAAAAAGTCCTTGTCGCCGCGTTCTTTGGCAGCGATCTCCTTGCACAGCACGGGTCAGCATCTGGGGGACGGAGTATCCCATTGGCTGTCGCTCAATCTTAAAGAAGACATTTCCAACCTGCTGAACGAGGCGGGCAAATACATGCGGCGCATCCGGGAACACAGGCTATGTCTGTCGCACCTCCAGCAAGCTGCACGGATGGACGACGACCTTCGCCTGGATATTTTCTTCAGGCTGGTCGTTCGCGGAGATTGCCCTAGGCCTCTGGTCGAAGAGGAGCCCGGTGTCGTGGGCAAAGCCCCACTTGCAGACTCTGTTCCCGTCCCACTCGGTTTTGGTCAGGAAACCGAACCTGAGATTCCTATCAAACCAGCTCCCTGCCACTCAGGCTGGCTAAAGGCGGAGCAGGTGCTGCTTATGCCCTGCAAGCGCTATCCACTGACCAAGGAGCAGCAGTCCTTCTACGAGCTGATCACCGAGGCCTGCGTGGGCCCCTCGGAATCCCGGCGCCAGCGGGCGCTTCAAACCCTGTCCACTGATCCCTCGCTGGAGGTGCTGCTGCCCACGTTGACCGAGTTTATCTCGGACGCGGTGGTAGTCAACGTGGCCCAGCAGAACGTGCCGCTGCTTATGTACCTGTTGCGTATGGTCAGAGCCGTTTTGGCAAACCCCAGATTGAGCTTGCTACCATATGTGAGTATTTGGCACTGCGGAATGGCAAAAGCTAAAAATGCATCTGTTGCATTTTAGCTCCACCTGATCCTGCCGGCCGTTTTATCCTGCCTGTTGACCAAACAGGCCAGCTCATCCCCCGACCAAGCGGATCACTGGGCTTTGAGGGAGTACTCTGGCAACATAATGGCTCACATCGTGCGCCACTTTGACGCCGCCGACAACAGTATTCTACCTAGAGTTATTGGGCAAGTACAGAAAATTATGCTATTCTTGCCACTCTTTAAGACGGAAACTTTATTCTGACCTTATCTTGATGTACTCTTTGAAGGTTTCTTCTTAGAATTTCTTCGGTCTTTTAAAAGTTCTTGATGTTCTTGATCAAGTTTAAAAGCCAATTCAGGATGTTCCACAGATTTATTCGCTCCTGATTAATTTTATAGTCTAGGGACAATTGTAGTTGTCAAGCTCTGTAATAGAGATTGCAGAGACACCTGTATTGGTTAACTGATATACCCTTGCAGTTTGTATTATGATTTCAGTCAGTTTGCAACGTCTCCGATCCTATAAAGTATGTTTATTCTTGATCAGGATCACTAGCCGAGTCCGAGATCTCGAAAACTACAACAGCTAGCGCAAGTTTATTTAAATGTCAAATTTAAAGTCGTATTTAATTGTTTCTTAATTGATTTCTAAATTCCTCTGCAATTGCCACTGCCGAGCTTTTATTATATTTTAATTATACTATTATACAATATATTTGAAATAATATCATTAATTACAAAAAACTTTAATATCTAAATCTAATTTATCAAAATTTCTAATTATATTGCAGGATTTACAAAAATGCTCTCCTAATGCAGCCACTCACAACGGTCTTTGGGGCTGTTATCGGCCTGGGAAAGATGGGTAATCACGCGGTGCGAGCCTGCATCGTTCCCCAAATAGCATACCTATCTAAGCGCATCGAGCCTCATCTGACCCAGACTGCTAGTGATGGGATCTCCAGCTTGAGCTTGGACAGACAGGCTGCCAAGTACATTCGCCATCGTCTGGTGAAGCTGTGCACCCCGGTGCTGAAAATGATCCACAAAGCTCCTGATCTCCTGGAGCAGTATGAGGTCGTTTACGGTTTTTTGGGTCCGCCGTTGTGCGACGCAGTTATCGTAGCTCGTATAAGGATGGAAGCGATTGCTGAAGCCAAGGCGGAGACAGAAGAGGCGACAAGAATGTGCCCAGGCCAATTGGCTGCCGATCAACACAATAAATCTAAGGTTGGAGGAGGTGGATGTGCCGGCTCGAAAGTTCATATGTCTCTCAACCAGCTGTCCAACAAAGGTGCTTATCGCACCAACAATGTACCCCAATCTGGTTCTCAAATTCTGCCAATGAAAGGACAGATTGTCAAGATCCCTCCGCGGATATCGTGCAACCCAATAGTTCAATATCAAAAGCAGATGATCAGTTCCAAGGCCTCGGATTGCGGGGTTGGTGAATCGGCACAGGCGCAGATGCCCCAGTTCAGAAACGTTTTAGTTGCCCCCGCGTCCATGCGCTCCTTTTCGCCAGCCAGTAATGGAATACTTTTGAAGCCAAACAACCTGTGCGTTTTGCCACCTTTCAAAAATGGATTTGTCCCTATACAGTGCAATAATGGCAAAAAGCCCTTTAACCATTTACTTAAATAACGATTGTATGTGAAAACTTAGTTGAACATTTTAGTTTTAATATGCTAAATATATGTAACATAAGAACTGCAATAATAATAACCTTTTGTGTCTTCCATTTTCGGAAAGCTTATGGTATATAGTTGGTAGAATTCTTCATTTATAATTTGATTTGAATTGCTACCGTTACCCTGCCAACGCAGCCCTGGTCAGTCGAACCATCGATATCTGCCGGAGCCATCGATAGTCACAATCAGTGGACTTGGCCATCTCAAGCAAAAGTTGAAAAGAGCGTATGTGTATTGTTTGTCTGCTCGCTCAATAAAGTCTAGAATCGGAAAAACGCAGCTTTGTGATCTCGCGAATCGTGGCTACGATGCCTGCAGGGTCCGAAGCTCCAGCAATTTGATATTGGAAGCGAGGTAAAAGGCAGTTGTAACTCAAAACCGACAACGACAACACAGAACGCCTTGTGTGCGCAGCATAGGTGTGTGCGTGTGCGTCTCGTCGCGCGTGCGAGTGTATGTGTGCGGCAATTAAACAATAAGAATCGTTGGGGCAGGGACGTGGGGCTGGTTAACTGGCGGGGGCTCTTCAGTACAGTGTCTACTCATGGGCGTGGAACGGCACATTTGGGGACCCCATTAACGCAAGCGAAGCGCGAAATTGGGTGTAAGTTGTGGTAGGTGGCTGAAGTCTGCAGTCTGCAGTCAGCAGGTTCCGCTGTGGCAGGTGAAACTAGAGTTTTCAGTCCGCTTCGACCCTTCTGAAGCTACACAGTTAGTTGGTAGCTTGCAAAACTCATTAACTTATATGCTCAGTGCGAGAAGCTGACGAAGTTAAAGCAGAGCATATTTGTTTACATCTGGACCATCTTCCTCTCTCTGAATCCCATGGAATCCGAACTATTCTCACCAATACACATGCGCCAGTGAATTTTCAATTAGATCATTAATTTTAATATTGCGCGCGCTTGTGCGATTTCAATTAGCTTGGTCAGCCATCAAAATAACAGGAATGAAGTAGAGGCACTTTGACTGCCGATTCTCTGAATACTCTTCAAAATAATCAAAGTTCCTCGGGAAACAATATTAGCAGGAGAGTTCTAGACAATGGGGCTGATCTGTCTAGATTTTAAATGTTAATCAGTAGTGAACAATTTATAAATTAACAAATTAACGCGGTTTGTTTAATACATATCTCTTTTCTTAACTCAGAATAATAGTTTAAAAGTTTATATTTTTAGAAGTTTCAAATTAATATACTGGTTTAAAATTGAATTGATGTCTATTCAGGTAGCTTTTAGAATTTCACATAAAGCGCTTTTTTAAAATGTGGTGAGGACTCAGTTCCAGGTTCCATTTTGTTATTACCTAGCTTACAAAAAATATATATGTTGAAACAAAGATAATCTCTTCATAAGCTCCCGACTATTTACTCCACAGCATTTTTACATTCCAATCAGGAATGGACGCTATACTAGAGTGAACGGCTGCGTCCAGTTACCATGCCCATGTCCCTGCAGGCCGCCTCGGTTCCGGTGCCGGCTGCTGTGCCGGCCACTTTGTCGGTCAGTGCTTCCGGCACCCAGATGCTGCGCCCCCAGACGCTGGCCGCTCCCGAGCGCGAGCCCATCGAATTCAACATCAACCTTGTGGGAGCTCCGCCCGAGGTAGAGCAGCTGGTGGAGCAGATCAAGAGCGTGGCCGAGCAGTTCCTCTACCACTGGAAGAGCTTTCCCATTGGTGAGTTCCCATATAGGTTTCTGTTATGCACAATGCTAATCGGATCCCATTTCAGTTCTGCCACAGGCGCTGGCCACCAGTGGGCTGAATCTAACGGCCAGGAACGCTACCAACAGCGTGAGCAGTCGCAAAACGCGTCCCATTAATCTGCGCGACCTCTTTATAGCGCCTCCCTTTGATGAGCTGGACGCCGTGGCCTCGGACGGGAGTGGAGAGCCCCGCCGGCTGACGAGCGCCCAGTTAAAGACTCTGCGGGAAACTGGGTGAGTTTGCGGTCACGAGACAGAGCTGCTCAGTGCGATGATGGATAGATTGATGGATGAGTGGATGGTGGATGACGGATGATGGATGGAGCGGCTTGCAATTGCCAGCTAAATAAGCAAAAAGAGCTATTGTGCAGCAGTTAACAGCTAGCTGATTAACAGTGCTTTTGCCACATCCCCCCACACCTGATAGTGATTTCTTTCGTTTCTTGAGTTCCTTAACCATTGCCAATCATTATGCGACACTTTGCACCCAGCAAACGCAAAAATCAAATTAAGGCATGCTCCAAATCTTTATAAAAATGAATACGATATCAGCTATCGTAGTCTGTTTATTTGTTTCTTACCTAAACTAAACGCATGCCCCAATACTATTGTGGTTTTTATTTCTGTGTATCACTTCCCAATGAAACATGAAACGGTAAACAACAATTTGTGTGTGACATATTTCTGTAAAGCTTGCAAAAGGATAAATATGGAAAGCCGAAGAAATTAACTTTGGAACAATTGGAAACTATACGTAAAAATGGGTAAATAAACACTATTAACAAGGCGATCAGCAAAAGCCTAGGCAAAGTTCTGCCACTCCATTGAAATTTGTTTAGTCGGTGTTCTTCCGTTTGTACATACATTACCATTATTTACTCAATGTTATTTGTTTAGAAGTTAAGTCATTATCCAAAGCCGCTCTTATAAATTTGCATGCTGGTTAAACTGAAGCGAAAGTTCAAAAGCGAATCTGCATGTCGAAGACCTGTGTTATATACATATGTTTAAGAATGTTAAAGAAAACCAAGATACTCCGAGAACAAAAATAAGTTATGCAAATGTAGTTTGTAATCTCTAATAAGTACATGTGTTTTATTATTTTCCGAAAGCGCTGTGTTACCTTACAATTTTAAGGTAATCTTGTGTGTACTTTTAGGAATCGAGTTCTTCACAAACCCCAAAATACTCCCCAATTTACACTCACATTTTCACAAACATGTAAACATTAATATTCACTTAGAATCGGGCAAACTATAATTCTGAATCTGGAACACGCTTGTGCATGCCAACAATTTGTCATTAATCTAGTTCATTTACGTGTTTTATGTTGCCTCGATCTTTTAAGAGCTTTATCCTCAATAGCTAATTCGTAACCGTACTCATCCACAGCGAGTTCGATGTGCCCAGTCTTCATTTTCCCGGTCAGGTGCACAAGTGGCGTCTGTCCCAACTGCTTCAGAAGGGAAAGTTGCGGGCCCAGGATTCATTTCTGAGCGACCTGGCCCTGGCTGCCCGATTTGTGGTGGTCACAGCCCGAGCACGGATCTTTTCGCACTTTTTCTCCGTAGTGCAGGCGATGCACGGACTTTTGGGATCGTTCACAAAGCTGGCGGACATGTTTATCGGTGTGCCGGCTTTATTGGCCCATAACCTGGACTACAAAATCAAGGAGGAGCGCTGTCGATTTCTCATAGCTGAGTTGGTTTGTCGGGTAAGCATTTCTTACCTGGATTAGACATATAATTTATGTTTAGGAATAACTATAGTGTAAAAGACAATTTAAATGAATCAGAAACATTAACCGCATCTGCAACAATTTATTTTTAGCCCGAGTTCGAAGACTGCCTTGACGGCCTGTGCTCCTATGTCCGGAAGATGTTGCGCCGCGCCACAATGGAGAAGTTCGACTTTAACAGCTGTGAGGTCAGCCAGCCCGTGCCGTACTTATTCCTCACGCCCAAGGGGCAGGAGATCGACTTGCGCCTGTTCTGTCGCGACATTATGCGCAAGGCGCTTCCAATTCTGATTGGCATTCTAGAGAGGGAGACGCGAGGCTGGTTCCTGCATTTCCGGGAGCGTCTGATTGCCGAGCTGCGAGCCAAAAAGTTGAACGACAAAGAGATCGAGGAGGAGGTGAACGAGGCTGTTATGAAGGAGTATCTGCAGCGCGTTTATAGCTCCATTGTCTCCAATGTCAAGCTAACAGAGCTGGGCGCTGGAGTGCCGGAACTTCTGGTGCAGCAGGCCCAGTCGGTGGTAATCATGTACAAGGCTGTGGACAAGGTGGAGCAGAATATCAAGCGCACCCGTGAGGACCACAAGAAGTGTCTTGCTAATGACCATTCCGTTCTGTCGCGGGTTGCCCCCTGGTTGCGCTCCAAGCTACGCCACGCCGAGGAGAACCGTCTTCACAAGAGCGCCTGGTCGGCCCATGAGGAGGCGCTAAAGATGTGCACCCAGCACAACCTGCATCAGACAGCCTACTTCCTGTCCCGGGACCTGGCCTTTATGAAGGAACGCGAGCCAGTGTTGCTTAAGGAGCTGAAGAACGCCAAGACTCCCACGCGCAGCTTTCAGTGGGCGTGTCGCATCTGGTCGCCGCAGTCGTGGATCATCCGTCGCAACTTTCAGGGCCAGTCGGACGTAATCCCCACTGTGATTAGCCAGCATGCCACCAGTATTGTCACCCCCCGCTCGGATCCTAGCCAGCCGGTGTTTCTTGTGGAAAAGGAGATAATCCGCACAACAAGCACGCGCTGGCCTTTCTGGCGTCTGCTAAACATGATCCAGCGCATTTGGTGCTGGACCTGGAACATGATGTTTCTGCTGGGCATACTCGTACCCTGGTGCAGTCCACTGGGCTTGCGCGCCCTCTGCTGTGTGAAGCCTTTCATGCCCGACCTGGAGCTGTCTCAGATCAACGGCACCCTGTTTCCGAGGAAGACGAGCATAACGCAGACCCTGGCTTCACGCCTAATCGAGTTGTGGCGTCATATATCAAAATCACGTACGCACTTTGAGACAGAACCGGACACGGGTAAGTTTTAAGTTATTTATATTTTTGTATTTTTGTTCTTTAGTTTTCAATTAATATTCTATATATTACTCTTTTAAGGATTTATTGGCAAGGGATTGACACGCAACCTAAATCGAACTTGGAACTATTTTGTGAAAGGATTCCTGGGAACGATTGTCATTTTATTCGCATTTCCCCTTATCTGCTTGGCCGCCAGCTTGTTGAGCATTGGTTTGGCTGTGACTGCACCTCTATGGATTCCCGTATTTGTCTTACTACTCCACATCTACATGATTCTCATATACGACTTGGATGCGCCTGATAATACGAAAAATCGTTACTGCATTCTGCTGGAAGCCATTGTTTGGAATCTTCTCGTACAAGGAGTGCTGCAGCCTGTGGCGGCAGTTCTAATGGCCACGTTAATCTGTCCATTGGCAGCGGGAGTCGTTTTTATAGGTACGTGGGTCTTTTAATAATAATATTAAATGTATTAACGTATCTATCCCCACTTAGTTGGAGTCGTCCGATATTCCCTTCGCCTGGTCTGGGACTCACTCACATACCATTTGTTCATCAAGAAGTGTGGACGTGTACCAGCCTCGGATAGCATTGCTGTAAAACGAATAGCTGGACCCGGACTGGCACTGGACTATTACTTCATCATCCGGCCAGAGCAGGCTTTGGCGGCTCTAGAGGCTAAAATGGAGCTGGATGAACTGCAGGCCTATCAGCATGCCACGGAGCGAGTGGTTTTACAGCCGCAGCAGGATTTTCTCCAGTTTGTCGAGGCTTGCTTCGGACCGTTTTCCGCCCAAATCAGTAAAACCGGTCCGTACTTATCGCTGGACCGTGAGGCGCAGGATTTAATGAGCACACTACACGAGAAGCTGGAGAAGCGACGAAGGGAACTTCAGACGGCGCTGACCACTCAGGTCAAATCGCGCATTAAGTTGAATACCAAAGAATTAAAGGTTCGAATGTGCTCCAAACTAATTGAAGTTTACATCGAATTAATTTTTTTTGTTTAGATTGCTATACAACTGGCCGCCCATATTTTAGAGAAGTATTATCCGTCACACGTCATCGGTAGATTGTCGATTAGCGAAGAAGAATTCTGGGATAATAAGGTAAGAGGCTTTCATCAAAACTGGAAGATAGCAATGACAATTTCGATTGTTTATTTTCAGGGTCTCACGGTAAACGACTGGCCGGGACTGGCTGGTCTTATATACACCGACATATTTAGTTTAGATTTTCTAACGCCATTGACTGAACATGATACACATTTTAAACTAGAACCACATGCCTCGCTCGATCTGATGCGCTATACTGAGATGGTGAAGAATGCAAACGATGTGATTGGCTCCAAGGGCCTGGATCTGCTCGGCAATGTGTACGCGCCGCGTGGCAACGTCCAGGTGCATTTGCCCTTCCTAGAAGTCACAGCATTTAATCCACGTTCTCGCATAACGCTCACCTTCCGAAAGCCTGAAAAAAGGTGAATCTTTTGGTGAATCTTTTAATTACTTTGATGCTAAACAAGTTCTTAACAGGGATATGTCTGTGGGATTAACCACACCGAGGGTGCGTGCCCACCGTGCCCAACATGTGCCGAAGACGCCACAAGATGCCCAGAAGGTCTGGAGACCTTGGAAGCAAAAATGCGGAGAGAAGAGCGTGACGGAAAAGCTGCTTATTCCGTTGCCCGTGCCACATCCTGTTCACATTGCTATTGCCATTTACAATCGCGACACCGAACAGCCCATCCCCCTGGACTCGGAACTCGTTTGGGAAATACTCAAATCGATCGAAGATTGTCAAGGCGGGGATGGCATGGTAAGCTTTATTTTTTTGGTAAAACGATACAAATTTGACAAATTCTTTCCTTGTCTTGCTTCAGGCTGTGCAGGCTGTGGCGCGGTATCGAGAAGCGGTCATTGAATCCAGCAATGATTCGCTGGCTAGCAGCAGCAGCATTGGCAGCACGCGCGACTCGGGCTCAGGATCTGTGTCGGGCTCTGCTTTGGGCAACGGCACTGAAACATTACCGTGCGGTAATCGTGAGGTGAGTTACATTCCAAACTACGTATGTATATATTCAAAATCGAATATTCAATCTATCCATGTCCGCCTGTCTGTCTGTCTGTCTGTTTGTCTGTCCGTATGAGCGCTGAGATCTCGGAAACTATAAAAGTTAGAAAGTTGGGTTTAACCAAGCACCTTTAAAGATTTCGCAAAATAAATACAATTTTGTTGTGTTTATCAATACCTATCGAAATGTAAAATACGTTTTTAAATCGGACCATTGATTAAAAAATATGAGCAAATATTTGATTTTAAGCAGTACAAGCAGTCGCTTTGCTGCATTCATATCTCCATCTTCCTCGCACTTCCGTAAGCTGAATAACAGGTATCGCTAGACGACTACATCGGTCTATTTTGTTTTAAAATAAAGAAGAGAAATTGTATACATTCTTTGTTGTATGCTTAGTTTTAAGAAATCACATTTTAAAGTTTACCAGCTGCAATTAATAGCAATTATTCTATTTAATACACAGGTATGTACGCAGGTCAAGGTGGACGCTGAACCGGCTGCCAGCTCGTCCGGTTTCCATTGGACTCTCAGTAATTGGGGCGCTGCGCAAACTGCCCGACGTCGAACTAATTCGAATGTTCGCGTGGACCTGGCTAGTCCCGAAGATATATCGCTAGATACGGATAGTTCTCGTGCCGTTTTTAATAACGCCTACGGCACAACTGTCTAACAGGCTTTCAGTGGTTTGGGCACAGAAGTATATATTAACCTATCAACACATGTAGATTTATTCGTGGCTGCTCGCTTTTAAGAAAATAATGCGTAACCCGTTTTACCTAATGAAGTCTCGAATATGATCATAGTAACGCGATATCTTGGGAGGGAATCGATAGTTCAAAAGTAGTTTGAAACAAATTTTAAAGTTTAGATATTGTCTTTGAGTGGTCAATTTGTGAATGAAATGCCACATTTATTTGCAAACCAGGGAACAATCGTAAATATTTGAATCTTTCTTCCCTTCTCAATATGATACCCAAAGCAGCCGCGATAGTTAAAGTGTAATAAGAACAAATTTATCCATCTAACTATATTTACATATGCGTATATGATATACATATATGATTCGATAATATACACCGCATATGCAAGTCGAAAAGCAACATACTTCAATCTAGTCGCAAGCAAATTTTATGCAGCAATCCAATTCGATTTCTTATGCAATTTATAGGAGTATACTAAACGCAGCTTCATGACAGAAACACATAAATGTTTAGTTTATTCTGATTTCCGTTCAAAAATCTGATAACAAAAATACTTATTGATTAGGTATACAATATAAGCCATGAGATTTTTCTTTGTACCTAACCAACAATCAATATTTAAGTTTAACACATTTAAGGAAAACCATAATATTATAAATATGCCACGAATTGTACCATGAGCAGTTAAACAAATATTGTTGATTAATAACTAATTTATTTACATACACTCAAACTTTCAAACTACTAATGTTTTATCTACTCCAGTACTTTTTCTTCCAAAATACGAAATGCAAAATATTAATTAAAGTGAGTTAAACTTATTGCATTACAGCGGTGTTAGAAAAACACCAATCGAATTCATAAGTAACAGCACTAACCAATGGCAGCGTAAAGAACTTTTACAAAAGTAAAATAGGTCAGAAAATAAAACATTTTTACATTTATACACGTTAGATCACATACTCGTAAACTATAACTGTTGATGCCTTTTGTATCTAACATTTTCCAAACTGGCTAATAAGCTAAATTCCAATTCGACTCCATCCCCAGAGCAATATGCCCTCCAAGTATTTCTCATACAGAATTATTTTAAAAATATGTTCAACTGCCACAAATCGAAGTATTACGTTTTTCTTCAATCCGCACACTGCTCACTAACCATTCAACTTCTTATATTGCTTTGGCAGCTTCCAGTGTTATGTTTAAGCCCTTCAACTGATTTTTTAAACTTTTTATTATTTTAATGTCGAAATACAAACACCAGCAATGGAATGAATCTTTACATACAAATATACAAACATTTACATGAACATGTAGTTATACAAATTAAACAAAGAAAAAAACCGAAAACGAGAAATCTCATGAAAATGCATTGAACAATTTTATGTAAAATGTTTTCTTAATATTAAACAACAATGTAACAATAAATTATGAATGAATGTGTGCTAGCTACTTTTTAAGTATAGTTTAGTTGCAAGAATTTTGGAAAAATTGTAACTTACTATACTTATAAAGTTGCTTGCGCAATTGTAGTTTAAAATGTAATAAAAAAATGTTGGCTAAAAATAATCCAGAGATTCCGTTTATTTTATTGATATCGTTGCCTAAGGGATACTTACAAATAAAAAAACAACGGGTGTATTTGATAGTATTTATTTAAAAGATATATTTCCTTTTACATGTAAAGATATAAAGTTTCACTTAAACTTAGTGTAGTTTCGCTTAGGAAGTATAGTCTAACTGTTAGCTTAGAATGAATTTAACCAACACAACTCGTTTCGAGCACTAAGTAAACCATTCAGAAATAAAAACGGAATCGATATAAAAAAGGATAATCACAATAATAAGTTTTTTCAAGTAGGGTTTTGCTTGAAGTGGAACCTATAAAAATATATTCATACAGTATTAACAATTAAATAATATATTTATTTATACAAGACAGCGTAAAACATTTTAGAAAATTGTGTTGAGTCCGCTCTGCGAACATTATAAGGTTAACTACATAGGTCTAGAATCTAGCTTCAGGTATTATTACAAAGTCATCAAGAAGAGGTAGGGTGAAAACATTTCAGGTTGTGAAAAATGCTTAACACGCCCACTAACTAACATGTTAACAGCCCTAAGTTCTCTGAGTGAGTTTACTACTTATTAATGTACTCAATTGGTTAAAATTTTAGAATTTCATTTTGCTGGATATATTTGAGCAATATATGGTTTTGGAATTCGAATCTAATACAGAAAGATTTTTGGTATTTACTCGGGATATTCAACCGTTATTGGAGATTTTTGTTTACGTACGATCTGTTTACCCCCGCAGTCAATACATTGAGAATGAGTTACGAAAGGCCAATACTTTTGGGTTTACATTTATGCGGATGCATAGGGAATGTTAACCAAAATTAAGTGCCAAACTAATTTTCTATTCCTAGCAGCCTCACTGGAACGGGAGGAGGCTGTGTGCTGTTGTGTTGAGCAATCCCAAGCGCTGCTTCTGTTTCCGTTGCTCCGTCATATGATCCTTAAGTTCGTGAAGTTGTGTTGACAGGTTCTTTATGAGTAGCTGCGTGTCAAGAAGCTGCGCCTGCATGCTGCGCAACTCAATCTGCTCTCCATCAGCATCAACAGCTGCCAGCGACATGGCGCGCAGGCGGGGGAACCACTCTAGGATCCCGGCCTTCACCATCGCATACACATAGCTTTCGGGGCCGGTAAACTCAGTGGGGTCCTTAACTTTCACAAGGACGATGAAGTACAGATAGTGCCACATGTTGTGCTCGCTCTTGATGTGCTCCTCGAAGCTGACCGTCTTGTTGTCGAAGGCAGATCGATTAAGGGAACAGATAAAGCAGGTTGTCTTCAGGATGGCCTCTTTCTGCTGCTTTTCCGATCTCAGATCGGCGAATGTATCGATAATGACACCAAATATGAGGTTCAAGACAATAATAATGACAATGAAGAAGAAAAGGAGGTCGTAAATTACACGAGCCACGAACAAACCCTCCTAAAAAATACAAAAGTGAGTCGGAATGTTTGAGATTCAAAAATGGATTGTACCTTGCTAGAAGGCGCCCTGAGTATGTCGCCAATGCCACCACCATTTCGTAAGCCCTGGTTAAGAGTGGTGACTATGCACATGACAAGCGAGTCGCAGGACCGCTCTTTCACATCACCCCCTCCAGCATTCGGTGGTGCCACATCTTTCGCTGCCGGACAATTGCCCGATTCATCTGGCGCAGCACACGCATCTCCTGATACTGGCACTGATATTGTCAAAGGAACTGCCGGAGGCGACGTATTATCCTGCTCGTCAAAGTCCACGCTGACCAGAAAATCATCCTTGAAAAACATGTAGCCAATGATGGAGAACAAGTAGACTAGGATCAGAGCCAGAACCGCTGTCAAAACAATGGAGCGTCCATTTCGGGTGACGGATCGAATTACATTGACCAGCGTCTCCTCACGATAGACCACATCAAAGAGCTGCGAAATCGTTAAGTATATACATTTATTGTTTTCAATTTGATATTATTTTAAACTCACCAGCAATGAGTAGAAAAAGGGATGAAAGATCAGGCCGCAAAAGCAAAATGCTATATAAATGCAGTGATATAGTAACTGAAAGTCAGTTATAATTTTGATTAGTTGCTTCTCCAGAGTGCCCTTGTTGCCCATTATGCTCACTATGTGAACGCTTTTAAGAGTGACCTATTCGGGTAGGAACCGTTCAAAGAGATTTGATTTCATGTGTTCGGTTTAACATACCGTAACTACTCCCAGTAAGCAAAGGGTTGACTCCGGCCCCAGTAAAAAGATAAAGCGAAGAATTACGGATCCGATAAAAGTTCTAATCCCAGACTCACGGGGCAGCGTTATCACAATCACAAGGGAGAATATAGTTATAATCCAGAATAACAAGGAAATGTGAGAACTCAGCTCTGAAAGAATCGACAAAGAATGGTGTTTAAGATAAATAATTCATCTAAATATTTATAAATAATTTTCTGTCATGAAATATAACCTATTTCTCCAGAAAATGTTTATCTTCTATAAAACCAAATAAATAATATTATCGGTCAAACATTAAGTGGACCATTAAATTATATTTCTAGCCTCATTTCAAATCAGTCTTACCGCTCGTCTTACCTGGTACAGTATTATCAAAGGGATAGAAAAACGCCACAATCATGTTGATAACAACCACACAATTAAAGAGAATATTACTCCACAGGGACATGTAACTGCTAATCCAAAATAGTAAGGGTTGACCTTGTTTCAAATAAAAAAGTTAAATTAAATGTTCCTTTTAAATACAACAGCTTCATACTTCTTAGCTTCTTTTGCCATTTCATCTCGTTAAACATTTCCTCTGCTTTGTCAAAGAAGTCTGCCACTTTGGATCCCTGGTCGTCCCGTTCGGCTGTGTTGAGGATTTTGATTTTGGTGTCTGTGGTCAAGTACTCACAGATCTCGGGAATGGGAAAGACAATCTGCTCCAGAGTTCGATCATTTCGAACAATCTACAAATATGCGTTATAGGGTTAGTTAGTATAGGGATAATAACACGCTTTATTTCACCTCAATCTGCGCAGTGTGCGTGGCGTAATACATCAAGGCCTGACTTGTCTTGGCGTCAAAGCTGGCGGACTGCGGATCCTCGGAGGCCTTGAGCAAGCCGGCCAACTCCTTGTTGTGCTGCGCCAGCTGGTGGCACAAGATGTATATGTTGTGGCCCACCTCCCGCGGACTCACGGTGGCATCATCATCATCCGACCCGGCGTCCGGATCATCTCCATCGTCCTGCTCGTCAATTAGCTCCTCCTGATGGTAGGCCTTGCAGGCCACCTCTACCAGCTGCTTGGGATTCATGTTGTACAGAATGCGCTCCGCATTCTCGCTGTCTCCACGGCTTTCCATAATGGCGAGGAGCAGCTTGGAGGCATTGTTCTTTAGCTCAAGTACCAAATCCATGCGGTTCTCGCCTAGCGGATTGATGTTGTTCAGTATGAGTGCCGTGATAATGTCCAATCCGTTTGACTCGTGCGTGGCTATGCAGTTCTGGTTCTCGTGACACGGTCCTTGACAGTACTCTGTGAGGGCCTCCAAGGTCTGATTGATCAGGGCCACATTGTGCTCGTTAATGTACAGGCCCAGTAGCCCCAAGCCTCCTGTCGTCGAGCCACATATGCAGTCCAAAAACATCAGCGTCTCCGAGACCAGGTTGTTGTTCGTCTTGTTGTTCTGGTTTCTCAAAAGGTTCTGCATGTCCGGATTGTGGTTCTCGCAGAGCAACTGGAGGAAGCGCAGAATGGGCTGCATCACCAGCACCTTGTTCGACAACTGGTTGCGCTGCTCCCGGCTGTCCTTGTGCTTCTCGAGCTTCTCGGCCAATATATCCTCCAGCGGACTGTTCACGCTGATCGCGGAGCTTTCCTCCCCGGAGTGGATGTTCCGCGCATTTCCGTAAGCCCGGGCAGTGGCCAGGCCGGCATTGTGCAGTTCCCGCTTTAGTTCTTCAGTGATAACCACCCCATTGCTCTTAAGGCCATGCTTGCGAGAGATCTTGTCCAGCTCCAGACTGGCGTCCTGTTTGTGCTCGTGCGCTTTAGCCGCGATATCGGTGGTATTCACCGTCACGGTGGACTTGATCTCCTGCTGAGCATCTTTCATCTTCTCAAAGAAAACTTTAAAGAAGGCCTGGTTGAGGTCGTCGCTGAGGAACTTTTGGAACATGCCCTTCTGTATAATGGGATTGCCGCCCTCCAGCAGAGCAATGCCCAATTCTACAGCCTCAACGAATATATTTGGTGAGTGAACGGACTTGATAACTAGTTCGACCACCAGATCGGAGGCTCCTTCTTTGTCCAAATGGTTCTGCATCTCATGGAGCGTTTTGCCCGCTCGCTGCAGATACTTAGCGCCTGGTCCATGGGTCACTAGGTGGTGCTGTTTAGCAGGATCCACCAAAGGAGCGGCTAGCAGGGGCATCTCCTCCTCCGGCAGCCTGGGCGTGCTTTTGCTTTGGAAGTAGCGCAGCAGAAGCGTTTGGCGCAGTGCATCGCCCTTTTCGCCGTAGTTCACATCGATGGCCATCATTTCACGCAGCGTGCGCAGAACCTTGACACACATCCGCTCCTCCTTCTCCTCCAGCAGCTTCTCGGTGTGCTTGATCAGCTTTCGGATGAAGCCCCCGCTTTCGCAACGCTTCCGGGCCTCTGTTCCGGCGGGAAAGAGCAGCTCCGAGCGGTATAGGATATCCACCAGAAGCGAGAGTTCCGCCTCCACCACCGGCTTAAGTTGATCCTCCAGGAGAGACACGATGTCCTGCAGACCTTCAATTATTGAGCGATCCCAGCGCATCAAACTGGCCGACTGCTGGGCCTCGTACTTAGGCTGCTTGGAGGCCAGCAGCCACTTCGTGGTTTGTCGCGTCAGCATAGCCGTCTTGCTGGACATGGTGGCAACCTGCTGCTCCAGCTCGGGAGGCAATGAGATGCTACGCATCTTGGCCGAGTCGGTCAACGTGCGAATGCAGTTCTCAACGTTGAAGCGATCCCCCAGCGATAGCCACCGGCACTGGGTGAGCCTGTGGGCAGCCTGGAGCAGCTGCACGAAGATCAACTGGCGGGACTGCACGATGGCACTCTGATCTGAGAACGGACTGGCAAAGAAGCTGCTCAGGAGATTTGTTACTCCATTCAGAACGTAGGCCTGCAGTGTTTTGTTGCTGGCGGCGGTCGGATTTGTGATGAGCTGATTGATGTCCACCAGAAAGCTCTTCTCGAACAGGTTCCACATGTGACCCGAGGCGTAGATCTCCTTCATTTCCACCTCCGTGTCGATGTAGCAGTGGTTTAGGAAGTCCACATAGGCCTCCTTCACCTCCGGCATGCAGAGCGGGTGGCAGATAATGGTCACGATGTCGTCCAGCGAGAGCAGGTTGTTGCACTTGATTTCCGTGTAGACGTTCTTCCCCATCGTGCAGCAGGCCAGGAGCTTCACCAGTTCCACATGATACTTCAGGGGGCTATCGTCGCTCAACTTCTCCATGCGCAGCATCTGCTGCTGCATCATCTGCACAAAGTGGTTGAAGGAGCCCTTGTCGTTGTAGAAGACCAGGACATCCTCACCAGAGTTGATCAGCTCCTGCATCACCATGTCCTGGCAGCGGCGGATAAACTGATTCTCCGCCCGCACTATTGTCTGCAGGAACTGCAAGTAGGCCACGTGGCGGCCGTGGATCTCGATGCAATGCACGAAGTGCTGCACCACCTTGTCCGTCACCTCGTTGCACAACGCCAGGTTGTCCTTGAAAATTGCACACACGGTCTTCGCCTCCAATATCTAAAAGACGCATAAGAATTGTGTAAATTTAATTTAATTTTGTCTTGAAAAATTCAAGAAATATTTAGCATAATAAAAAAGGAAATATATATACTTTGTACATATGTACAATGTAGGTGTGTGGATGGATCTTAATTATTGATTACATTTTTCGAGCCAAAGCTAATAACTAATTGTGTTTCACAATGCCTACAGTAATATTTTGTAAAGGTTTTGTCGTAGCGGAAGCACATATATCTTAGCTTGAATTGAAATATATAGAAGAGTTAACCTTTATCCAGTGCCCTGTTTTACTTTTTGATGCAGCTCGATTTCCAGTCTGAAGCGAATTATAAGGACGTTTTAACATTAGGTACAGTACTCGTCGTTCAAACTTGTATTACTTCCGACAGTTTAATTTTATACTTCATTTTAAAATAGTGAGAATGAATTAAAAGAATGAAGTTTACAGACTTGATTATCATTTCGTTAGTTATGGAAAATTCCTAAGATTAAATAAATACCCGATACTCTTAAAAGCAAAGTGTCCGTCCATACGAACGTTAAAAACTTGTTACTCTTCCAAGTATAAAACAAATTTGAGTACTTACTCCCGGATTAAGAAACAGATCGAGGTGGTTGTGCAGCAGGACCTGGTTCTGCTGATTGCCGAGACAGAAGTTCTGCAGGAACTCGTGCGCCAGGCACATTAGTTCTTTCATCAATTCGTCATCCTTCTCGTCGTAGGGATTCTGGAGGAGATCCAGGACGACGGTGTGGACGCCGACATTGCGAAGCAAGCGCTGTTCGTGTTTTCGCGGCTTTACCACAGAACCCGGACCGGAGGCAGTTACGCAGAACTTGTTCATGCGGATGAGAATCTCCTTGACCTTGCGGTACTCGTTCCGCTGCTCCTGGGACAAGGCAGCATTGTACTCCACGTTGATGGCGTCACCTCCGGCGTCCAGTTCATCCGTGGCCTTGGCCTTGTACACCCACAGCTCAGATTTCTCTACGCTTTGCCGCAGGATGTCAAGGTCGGATTTGATCTGCTTATACGACTCCACGTCGCTGTCTGATACCAGCAGTTGCACCTGAAAACATGATGGAGAACATATCTTTATTAGTCTAGAACTGATAGCTTGGCCCGAATTTTTTCAAAATCATGGGTACATACAAAATCAAAAGATCGGTCGGTTCGGTATGCGGTGTAAGTCCACTTTGTTAGTTGTGTTTTTTTAAACTAGTTCATGAGTTCAATTGCGTGAATATACGATTATATTAGTATATGGTATCGGATTAGTAAGGTCGATTCTCGATTTAGAGAAAGAGATAGAAAGTTAGCGCATGCAAACACAAGAGAGAATATGAGCATTAGATCAATCAGTGTGATATGTGTGAATAGTTCTATGTGATATCCTCGGCATGCCGTAGTTTTTGCAATAAACCAGCCTTAGTAACAATTTAGGACTGATAAAAACGATTAAAATAAAGGTTGATGTTAAATTTATGACATTTCTTTTGCTAACAACAATAACATTTATTTCAGTCTTGAAGCATCTATTTAAATGAGTTCAGCGACCTGAGTTAGACTACAAAAATGAGTGTCTTCGTTAATTTTTTATCGTGTAAATTTGTTTATTAATTTTTTGCTGATACATGCCATACATGAATTCACTAACAGAAGCAGACCGCAAAGTCTTTAGCACAAGAGGAACCTACATTGGCCAATTGGCTGAGACATTGGAAATAAGCAGAAAATTATAAAAGCATTTTCTTGAGCTTCACTACATAAAAAGAACAATCGTATTTTGGATGGTCAACCATACGTACATAACTACGAATTCCAACCTTTTGGTACAAATTTGTTAAACCTGTCTTTGTATTAAAGAATTCATGTATAAATGTAAGTACAACCGAATTTCCAAAGATGAGATTTTGTGACGTCATTAGCAACAGATATGTGGACTTTTATATTTTTAGTCGCACAATAACAGTTATTTTTAGACTTTTATTATAAAAGTCATGCAATATAAGTTACGGTTGACTTTTTGTTTTTTGGTCAGAAAATAACTGTTATTCTATGACTTCTAATTTAAAATTATAATGTTAATCTTCTCTCTTATAATCACCTATATTTTTAGTAAATGAATTAAATGCTTTAATCTATGAGTTAATCATTAATAATATTATAATAGTAAGCATCAAAGTATGTAAATAAAATAATTCCTTAAAGCTATCGTTCATGAATACGTTGGTACTTTAAATATATCTAAGCCATGATACTACATCGCATTAATTTCTAAGCTGATAAAGTAGCGAATACATGACTCCCTATCCCTAGCAACCTACCTGTCGAAAGGCCTGGAGGACCTCCTGGCGCTGGCTAAAGTGCCGGAAGAGGAGGTGCAGGGCACCCGAAACCAGTGGCGCATAGTCGTGCATGATCAAGTGGAGTAGGACACGCAGAAAAGTGCGTCCTCCCTGGCCATCCAGGTCCAGATTAGCTGCATCGCTGCGTTCGCAGTCGAAGATGCACTCCGCCTGCACACCGATGGACTCCAGATCGATGTTCTTCTGGCGGGCAGCTGTGGCGGCGGCTGCTGCTGCCGCGGCAGCTGCCACGGACTCTGAACTTTCCAGGGGATCGGTCTCATTGGAACAACCAGGCGACGGCGTCTGCTGCTGGGTTTGCTGCTGACCCGCTTCATTGTTGCCGGCCGAAGCAGCCACCTCGGACTCGTCAAACTCCCGCTTGAAGATGGAGAGCAGGCAACTTATCCGATAGTCCAGGCGTACGTCCAAAATGAACTGGAGTATCTCAATTATCTTCAGCTTGGTGTCCATCACCAATGGATACTCCTTCATCAACTGGGAGACGGACTTTCGCTGCTGCAGGGAGATGTTGGGAGCAGCTATGGCCTGACCCACAGATCCCAGGGCCAGCGATGTCATCACTGTGTTGATATCCCCAATGGAGCGTAGAACTCCGCCCTCGGCTGAAATTTGTAGTAATAATTAAATAAAAGTACGAATACGGGGTATAAAATATTTGTAAATATAATTATAAAATAATTAGATAAAATATGAAGCTGGCTGCTCTTGAAAACGAAGAAAACATTTTTATTGAAGAATATTAACCGTCTTACCCTCTGTGCTTGTCTCCTCTTCGACAGCTTGTTAGGAGAATAGCGCGGAGCTTTAAATGTTAAACATTTTCTGAAAGTTGTATACTTCTTCAGTACTCACAATCAATATCCGTGCTGGCAAAGGCCCCCGATGAGGTATCGGATACACAGTCTAGGATGGACAGAAGCGTCTTGGTGAGCCTCAAAAGATCACTAAAGCTGTAGAACCCGAAATAGATTAGGTCCCTAGCCAGCTTAACAACCTGAAAAGTAAGTTCACTATTAATTATCTCTAAATGCGGAATGGCTGCTATCGAAATCACCTCGAATGTGAGCTTGTTTTGCTCCTGATCTGTGAAGAGCCACACTTTGGTGGCTACATTGCACAGATAGTTCTCCACAAAGGCGATGGTAGTGTTGAACTTGGCACGACAGGCTTGCTTGTTTTGGTCAGGCTGCTGGTTCTTACCGTCATAGCTGCAAGAGGAGATAGTTGGTACCTCTATATACACTTGAGTGCATTTCCGCTTCCACTTACTCCATTATTGACATTTTTGAAGGTATTTCGCTCCAGAGGCGCGCATACTTCACGGGAGTTACTGGCTCCTGGGGATCGCGGTCCACGTGGAGATGCAACATGAGCCGACAAAAGGAAGCTCTCAGCTCGTAGGGCATCGTCTCATCCGACATGCATCTGCAAAAGTTATGGTTTTTAGTGCGATTTTCCCTCGACTTCCAAGAAGACTTACTTGAGAATCAAATCTATATCCAGGCGAGGCGAGAGCTCGTTTAGGGCCAAGTACTGCCGGTTGAGGCACATGTTGGAGAACAGATTCAGCTGGTGGCGATAGTAGTTCAGTATGGCTGCCTCTTGTTCGCCGCCATCGCTGTTGGCCAAGTCAGCCATGGACCGGGAAGTCTGCAAGGCAAACGAGGTATAAGTACATAACAAGAAAATAGTTAACTACCCACCGGTTGTCCTGTCCACTTTAGGTGTATTTCGTACTTATCCACCGTCGAGAGACTTATATCGTCCTCGTTCAGGCTCGCGCTGTCCCAGGTGGTTGTGGTGGACGTGGATTGCACATCCGAGCGATCCTCATCGTCGCCGGTCACCTCGGCCAGAGTGGCCAGGCACACGTCCTCGGAGGTGCCTTTGTAGCAGCGAGCTGAGGTGGATCCGCTCCGCAAAGCCTTCACCTGCGTCTCGATGAGTATGTCTTTGTTCTTGTCGCTAAGCACGCTCTTGCAGATCAGTTCCTGGGTGACGGCAATGGCCTTGCGATTGGACACGCACAAATCGGAGAGGTAGTCGAGGAAGCGCGAGTCCCAGTTGTGCATGTTCTTCCGCACCAGACCAACGAATGTCTCAATTTCGGCGGCGGTGATGTGCTTCTCCAGCAGCTTTCGGTTGTTGTGCAGCAGAGCCGTAATGGTGTCCTCCGCCAGGATGTCGTAGCCAATCTGCTTCTGCATCAGGCCAAAGTGCTTGGCAATGTACTCCTGATTCTTGCGGTAGTCCTGTTGCGACAGCCTCAGAATGCGGTAGCACAGCCGAAAGATGTTCTTGTAGGGACTGTTCTTCGGGTCACTGAGCTCGTCCAACCGTAGGAACGGACCGTCGCCGGCCGTGTGCTCCTGAAAAGGTCCCTGCAGGATCTTAAACAGCTGCTTGAGGATATACTGCTCGCGGAGCAGCTTCTGCCGATCCCTGATGGGATTCTTTATGGTGAACTCCAGAGCCTTCGTCTTGTTTTGCTCGTTCTCCATTCCGGCTATGAAGTAGACTATGTCCTGCAGCAGCGAGATCAGCGCGCGTCGCTCGTTGATGGAGATGCTGCCGTTGTCCAGCTTGCTGGTGACCGTGGCCAGCACTTTGCACGCATCGTTGGCGAAGTCCAGGTCGCGCACCTCCACTGGCGACACCGGAATCAGCGCAAAGGCCTCCTTGTCCTCCTTGATGGGCGAGCAGCAGACCATGGACATCACCGGCTTGTCATCGTCCGCATCGATGGGTATTGAGGTGGCGTGGACCCACGTATTGGAGCAGATGTGCTGCAGCCGCACGTAACTGGACTGCGGCACCAGGCTGTCAGGCCGAGCCATCGTGGTAGCATCCAGGACGAACACAGAGGCAATGTCCGCAGAGTACGGAACGGACACGAGGCGGTACTGCTTGCCCTTGGGCTTGTCTGAAAGGTCGAGGAAAAATATATTTAAATTAAATTGCTTAAAATATTGAAACCACTTACCATTTATGGTGGAGTTCATGGTTGAGCAGCTGAGACCCGAGTCCTTGCTACAGTCGCCCAAATGCAGTTCGTGTCCGGATGCGGCGGAAATAGCTCCGGTCGACAGATCGACTTCCGCCTCGGCTGCCAGGTAGTGGCCCGTGGCCAGGTGCTTGAAACGGTATAGGGAGTTCCAGTCGCCGGCACCGCCACGGCAAGAGTCGTGCTGGACCACCTCGATCTCCCAGAGAGCCTTGCTGCTGGTGGCAGCCGTGGCACTGGTGCGTCCTGTGGTGCGAAGGAAGACGTGGTACTGCTTCTTGTACTCGTCCATGGTGAGGAACTTCTCCTGCTCGGCGTGGAAGAGGCGCACCACGTCGCCACCCTTGAGGATGTGCTCCTGGTTCTCCTTGTGCTCCATGAACAGCGAGATCTTCCACGAGGTGGATGAGTTGAGGACGTTCACCTCCTTACAGCCGGGATTGTCGGGCAGTTCGTAGTTGGCCGCCACATGGAGGTTCTGCTGATCGGCGTTCACCGGACTGAGGATCACCTTGTCGCCCACCACAACATAGTCTCCGATCGAGCGGAGCTTGTAGAACGGCTTTATGTAGAACCAGGAGCCCTCGTTACCATTGGCGTCCAGGTAAACGCGCATGGCATTCTTCTCCAGCAGCGACGGCAGCCGCTTGTTGACCGTCAGATACTTGTTGGACTTCAGATGCAATAGCTGCACCACAGCCCGTCCATATTGGATTGACGTCCCAAGCAGTTTTTTGTTCTCGGTCTCATTCTGTTTCTTCTCGATCTCCGCAGCGTGCTGAAAAAATATAAATAGTAGATTAAAACTGCAGCTTACTTTCTTGAATACCGATTAACATTGATCTAGTTTTTCTAATAAAGCAAGCTAATTATTCTTGGACTTACATGCAAACGTTTTAGCAGATTGGGATCTGTATTGGAGCCGGCCGATTGTTTGGCTGCTTTCCAAAATTGCTTCTGTGCGGAATATCGGTTCATGGGACATATTTTGATGAGGCAGTCTAAGAATATAGTGGTAATTTAGAGGATATTAAATATCATCACTACTCTGCACTTACCCCTGAACTTCTTGGGAGGACAGCTCAGGTCTCCGGCCTCGGGGCACACAACTGTGCGATCATCCACCAGGCTGCGGAAATAAACAGATTATTTAGCGGAACACTCAACAACAGGTGGCACCAGAGGATCCTCCGGCTCCGGGTGCTACCCTCGTTGAAACCTCGTTCAGCCTGGCCAATGGTACTTACCCGAGTGTGCTCAAGAAACCACAAACGCTGCCCTCCGCATACAGGGACACAATGTCCCCCAAGTGCAGGAAGCTCGCCGAGCCAATTATGTTGTCGCCCATGTCGGTGGCCTTGTGGGGGCTAGGGCTAGAGCTGAGGATTGGATCTGGGTCGGGGGTGCCGAGTGTGTAGAGTGGCTGCCGCCGGGTAGCACAACAATGGGCCTCCGCCCGATGCTTCCCTCGTGACTGCTCCTGTTGCTGTTTCTGAGCTGGGAGCTATTGTTCGGGAGGCGCAGTCGGTTACGCGAGTTAATTGCAATGATTTGTCGTTATGTCCTGCGGGGTTTAGCAAAAAGGAAAAACGTGAGTTTGCTTATATCTCGAGGGGCACATTGAGAGTGCTCTTAAGGATGATTCTTACATACTGTATTGCCATGCCAGCTTTAGGGTAATCTTAAGTAGCACAAAAATCTCTAACAAACAAAATCAGTTGGAATTCAACAGGTCATCAATGTAAAATTCAACCGTTTTTGATTTTAAGAGATTTCTGCTTCACATTTTATAAGTATATGGACTATAGAGTAGCAATTGATATAACAAAATAGTTTTGAAAGTGTGCAGTTGCAGTTACAACCATCTTTGCAATAAAAATGACACGATGTAACCGTCTGTGTCACAGAATCGATATAGTTTTGTAAGAGTTTTGGATGATCAACAACAGAAGACAGTTGCAAACAAGTCTATCAGATACCCGTTACTCAGCTAGAAGGAGTGCGAGGGAGATGGAGATATACAACTTTGATCGGGCATAACTTTTTAACGAATGGTCCGATTTGATAGGTATAAATAAATGCAACAAATTGCGCTGCGTAGGAATGTGTGGGTAATCCCAACTTTCTAGCTTTTGTAGTTTCCGAGATCTCAGCGTTCATATGGACGGACAGATGGACAGACGGACATGGCTAGATCGACTCGGCTAGTGATCCTGATCAAGAATATATATACTTTATAGGGTCGGAAACGCTTCCTTCTCCTTGTTACATACTTTTGCACAAATACAATATACCCTTTTACTCTACGAGTAACGGGTATAAAAATAACAAATAAATACCCAAAAATGTATATTGGTAGGTTTTCTCATTGATATCAAACAAATTAGTCTTAAAAAGTTAAGCTGAGGATCAAACTAATTAGAAACTAATATCAGTACAAAACCATGTAGAAATATGTTTTATTCAAGTTTAAAACTTTTTTTTCGTTTTGTTTTCTCGTTTGGCATGGTGTAAACCCAATTGTAGTTTTGGAAATAAAGAAAAACTTTAATTTAAAGGAAAGGTTGTTGTTCCTGCAAATGGCTTATTAATTTTTGTATATTTCCCTGGTGTCTGATATTTGCCTAAACTGCAGATTATTGGGACTGTCATTTTATGTAAGTAAAAATGGGATGTTTTTCTAGCAATATTATTTTTCGGTGTACAATAGGGGTTCATATATTCGTGTAATTCCCTAATTGCTTACAATGAACCATGCTTTCAGAAAGATACGAAAAATATATCGTCAGAGCCGCCAAGGCGTCGGTTAGCTGGTTATAAAATATTCATGAAAAGTCGGTCGACTACCCCACATCTCTCTGTATCGTGCTTAATATTTCCACCCCTTGGCGAGATAGCAAGTCGTCTGTTTAATACTTCCAATAAACATTTCTCCCTGCTGTCCGCATTCCAAATGTACCAACTCAAGTTGTCACTTCTAACGATTTTTGTAGTCGACGCTTTTATGCTTTTTATGATATCTCTCTCTAATATCTGTTCATAATGGCTGCATTGCGAATGAAAAGAACCCATCCCAACATTTGCTCATTAGATCACAAAGGAATGAGGCAAATGCTTTCATTGTTTGACAAGTTTCATGGAGGCGAAACGTAAAAGTTTAAAAGGGGGCTTTTGTTTGAAGGATTCTTGAAAGTTTTCCCAAAGAAGTTCCAAGTCGACTTTCGATTTCAAACTTTCTTGGCTTAAATAAGATTGGTTGGGATACAAACCAAAAATGTTGGTGTATTTAAGAATGATATATTGGAATTTTGCTATTATAATTTAAAAGCTGCATGATTTACAAATTTACTTTGTTCATGGTAGACATCATTTCTCGGTTTTATTAATATATTTCCGATTAAGAGATAAGAGTATAGATATTAAGCATGAATCGTTGAAAGTTATTCAATTAGTTTTAATTTAAATGCCGCTTCACAAGTGCTGTTTATTTATCTATTAAATGTTTGGCTCATCCAAACTTATTTTTGGCATATCCCGTGAGTTATTTATTCGTTATTTGTTGTTATTCAAATGATTTTTTTTTCTGGTGATTAGTTAGGCTTAGGGCGATACGTCATGGGCATACTAATGAGCTGAGTGGAACACCGCGGAGAGATTAGGGGTAGACCCCATTCGATGGACGAACAGTTCCAGTTAATCAGATTGATTGACATAACAATTACCGAAAATGTTTTCTTGCGCCCCCAAACTTCAATTTAGACAAGGCCTATAAGCTCAAGAATTGCGCCAAAAACATCACTTCAGAGGAGGAAATAAGAAATTCATAACTTCTCTCTAGGCCAAGCCACTTTGCGGGTCGGGAATTCAGAGAAATCCGGCTCAGCAGAGCGGCATGGCAACACCCATCTGCTCAAATATGTTCATCTTGTTAGCAGTGATGGAAGGAAGCGGATGAGTGAAGGCCGGAAACGAGGACCTCCTCCCCCGACTAGGACCATGGAATTCGGAGAGCACAGTGGGGCAGCTGTGCCAATTGGTTCTTGGGGTGCGGAGAGTTTTCACGTTTTCCGGATGACGATTAAATCTGTTTGCCAACATAGCAATTATTTTTTTATCACAATAAACCGTGTCAATGTTGCCTAATCTATGGCTCGCCATCGACCCACCGCCGATGGGCAATTAAAACGGAATTTATTCGAATATAAATTTGGCCAACGAGCGCTTCAATCAAATTAGGCGGTCGAATAACAATAATCCAGCAGTTAGTTGCCTTAAACAAAACCACACGCGAAATGTGGATACACACACAGGGCCTCAGTATCTACGAGTGGGAGCTCAGATATTTTGCCTATTTTTTCACTTTCGTTTCGTTTCATTGTGGCGGAAGCTGGCACAGCCAGAGCCCCACGAAAACTTCCCTGGGATCTGTTTTTCCAGGTGTACACTCTCATCCCGTCGACCAAGTGGCCAGCCAGCACTTACACTCGGTCTTCTGCCGTTTGGGCGCTGTGTAAACACAAAATATCATTGCACGCGGCCGCGAAACTTTAATAAATAGCAAACTGGGATGATTAATGTGGGGATTTTGGGGCCAGCTCTTTGAAGTTTAATTTGCAGCAGCCCGACGAAATAGAACGGTCCACAAACACCGAGCGCTGGAGCGAAAATGTTGGCCAAAGTTCGCCGCAATCGGCCCGAAAAGCTGGGCCACGAGCTTACGGAAGCTTTTCCGCTTTTCCGCTCCGCCTTTGAGTGGAATCGGGACCACTTTCGCTCAAGGCAGCACCACTTTTCTTTTCATTCACATGTAGTTTCTGCCAAGCCCGACCCTTCCCCACCCACTCGACATGCTTTACGCATCAGCGCTGCGAATTAGCTGGGTTAGTAGTGCCACTGGCGTTGCGAATGGGACATTAGTCAGACCTTTGTGCCTCCGCCCGAGTGGTTCTGCCTTTGGCTTTCGGCCTGAGCATGTGCAGATTTGATTTTACTTTTGGTTCCTTCACCGGGTCTTTGGCTTAATGCGATTTCGCCCACCGGGTCAAGGTCGTCGTTGCGACTTTTGCATGCAGCATCTACGAAGGTTTGCTCCCCCGATAAGCGTTTGTTGGGCTGTGAATGGGAACGTTCTTTACAATACGTTTTAGCTGGATTAGTTTGGCTCGGCAGCATGGAGATTCGTTCTGCTGAGACTAATGCGATCTTAGGACGAAAGGAAAACAATAAACAAGGCTTCTATAGCGTCTGTTGCAAGGAAGATGGCCTTAGTTTTCGTAAAAAATATGTGCAAGCGAACTAAAATGTTCCCCAATTAAAATATAGCAAGTAACTTATGTAAATGGAGTCTTAAAGTGACCGCATTCATATATTTATAACGCACAGACTTCATAAAAAAAACAAGAAAGGAAGCTAGCTTCGGCCAACCGAAGCTTATATACCCTTGCAGATCATTCCTATTCATGTCCAAAAACATAACATTTAAATTAACTTGCGTATATGTTACAACAATCCAAATTTTAGCTGCTTTCGTATTACTTTGGCATTAATTTTTTGATCCTTCCAATGGCAGCTATATAATATAGCCGTCCGAATTTTGTTAAATTTTATTCGAAATTTTGAAATGTTAAAGAAAAGTCATATCCCAGAGGAGAAGACAATGTAATAAAAATCAACAAAGATATAATTTTTTTCCTATTAATTTCCATTTAATTTTCCGACCGTTCCTATGGCAGCTATAGGATATAGTCATCCGATTTTTAAGAAATTTGATTCGAAATTCAGAAATATTTAAAAAATAGTATTCCCAAAAGAATAAGGTTATATTTCAAAAAACACCAAAGCTAGAATTTTTTAAAGTTTTTTTTTTCGATCCTTCCTATGGGAGCTATAAGATATAGTTGTCCGATCCGGTCGGTTCCGACATATATACTACCTGCAATAGGAAGAAGACTTTTGGGAAAATTTGAGCCCGATAGCTTTAAAACTGAGAGACTAGTTTGCGTAGAAACAGACGGACAGACGGACGGACAGACGGACAGACGGACATGGCTAGAGCGACTCGTCTTGTCATGCTGATCAAGAATATATATACTTTATGGGGTCGGAAACGTCTCCTTCACTGCGTTGCAAACTTCTGACTGAAATCATAATACCCTCTGCAAGGGTATAATAATTTAACATTTTATTACTATGCTGCTTTGCCCACCGAATAAAGTTAATATTTACTCTTTAACTTCCTTTACATTTTAGAATTTTAAAATTACTAATACCTAAAAAGATATCTACAAATGTGATAAAAGGAACAGAAGAATTAAAATTATTCCAGTTAAGTGAAACATCAAACATATTTCTTTATAACATGCTAGAGTTTTTAGGTATTTTCTGTTCAGCGCTTTTGAAAAGCATCTGCCAGCTGGGTTATAAATCAATGGTGCCGCAGAAATCGCTCAGCACTGAACTCAGGGTGTATTCATAGGTTTTATATTTTTATTCATAGGAATTCAGCGCAAATTAGGCGGAGATCTGCTTCTGTGGCACCTCTGATACATATATGTATATCCAATTGTTCTTTAGAATTTCGAAATCTTGTTTCTGCTCTTCTAAAACTTATGTAACTTAATTATATGTTTACCTTTGCTTCTTTGGTAGGTTGGTGAATAAGATATACCAATTAAATTCTACTGAGAGATGTTTATCGTTTCCGTAGTTTCTAAATTTGAAAAGTAATTTAAAAGTCAAATTTATTAAGTTTACATTTATTATTTTTTGTTCCTTATGTAAGCAGAGAAAATACCAACTAACTCCATTATTTGATTGCCAATTGCTGATACCTTTCAGTTATCTTAGAGTTATATTACTAGCAACTAGTTTTCCTATCCCCGTTGTAATTTCTATAACACCTTTTCCTCGCCAACTCGTGGACTGACCTAGCTCACCACTGGCGCAGTCACATTTCTGGAATTACGAAAGTCTCATGACTCAGCGAGGATGTTACGCTATCGGCCTGTCAAGTTCGGCGGTTAAAACTAGTCGGGGGATTAGGGAGCGCTTAAAAAGCAATCAGTTAAACGGACCAACCGGTGTGTAAACTGGCGTTCGTCGGTCAAGCCAACGGGAAAGCTTTGGGGCCAAGTCGGGCGGATCACATGCGTGGGAAAAGCCAAGCGAACAACAAAGAGCCACAAGTGGTTGGCATGCAAACAGATGCAGACGTCGACGTCGACGGCGTCGCAGCAGCGCAGCGGCAGAGGCGCCAGTCAGCTGACCGGAATCGCGTGCGGCGCCAAACAGCTGAGGGGCATACAGAGAGAAGAAACACGAGCGACTGAGAGCGGGAAAAACACGACCCTGTGAAACGAATTTGTTTACATGCCGGGGCGCAGGCGTGGCCCAGCTTTGGGCCAGCTTATAAAGCTCCGCGACGAAGCTTAAAGCCCCAAAGTTAAGGGATTTCGGAGGAACCGAGATGACTTTTCAGTTGTCGAGCATCGCGCAAAGCGCCACGTTATCCTTCGCAGCCCCCGGAAAAGAAAGGAAAAGTGAAAAAGCCAGGCGTCGTGTTAAGCGGGCGTCGAAAAGTAGGCAACACTTACTCCTGCTGGCTGGCCACGGTGCGTATGGGTGATGTGATGCTGTCCTGCAGTGAAATCCGATACGGAAAGCTCAGTCTGGGCGAAAAATGTCAGGCAGCTATTGGCAGAGAATCGAAATTAACAGAAATAACAGCAATTACACACTCCACCCAGTTCAAAACACCGAAAATTTCCAGTGAAAACAGTAGAACAAAGGGGATAAAAGTTCGTCCTGTGTGCGTGTGATAAAAGTTCCCTCTGTGTGCGTGCGGCTGTGAGAGTGTGTGTGTGCGCGCAAAAAGAATAGAGAAAGCAAAGCATCCCGAAGGAGTGGCCCACAAAGTGTTTGCATAACTTAACTCGCGATATCCACCCACCATCCCCCGCCCAATAGCCAATAACTTGATTAAATGCCCCGGAATCGAGTCAAAGTCGAGCGCTGAAGAAATGGATATGCGGAAGGGATATCCTCGGTGGTGATGTAAAGAAATGAGTTCGAGCCAAGTGCGTGAAAATTCCCAAAATCACTCCAGATAGTTTGCAGTGTGCCGTTTTGTGATTGAGGCGTGGTCGCGCTAATCCATACCCTCATGGACTCCACCCAGACAGCCCAGTGTATCTTGTACTCGGTCGTCGTTTGTGTCCTGCTCATAATCGTGGGGTTCCTTATTTTCATCGTGAATGTATATGTCTTGGGCCCAGCCGTCGATGAAGTGGAACTACGCCTTATAGAGTCCAACGGGACCACAGTAGCAGCCATGGATCCGGATCATGACTATGACTACGAATGAGCTGGAACAAACCCCTGTTCCCCGATTAATTCTAAAAGATATGCAAATTGTTGTGTATTTATAAAGATATTTCAAGATCCGTATACTTTTTAATACCTCCCTTACAGCTAAAAGTTATAGTCTAAAACAGGGGTGCTCAAAACTGCCTTATGGCAGTGCATTTACAAACACAAATAACGACTCACACACAGTCATGAAAAAGACAACCACAATTTGCATTGTGAGTTGAGACGAAAAAATAAAGTTCAATGGAATTGTTGTTGGCTTGTCTCGTTACAGACAGCGACACAAAGAAGTCTTGGCGTGTGCCCTAGGAGAGAATGGCTAGTGCCGCTCGGTATGCTAAGTGCCAGAACAAAAATAAATTTGCCCGCGTGCCTTAGGACTGCGCACCCCTGGTCTAAAAAGTCCTGGGGCATTGACTAACACCAAATATTAATATTGAATAATTTAAGAATCGGAATGTAACATATCTTTCTATTTAACTAATAAACTAAATGTCCAAATAATTTCGTAATTTTTGGCATTATTTCTTAAAGAAGAAGTCTATCAATTAAATGATAAAGGTATAAAAAAAGCTAAATAAACTATAAGTACACATTCAGAACTAATTTGTACTAAGACTCCTCCAAAGTATATGCAATAATTGGCGATCTCTTGTCGGCGAACGCAAGTTCCTGGCCACGTCCCCAAAGAGTTCGCCCAAAATCCAATGAGCAAACTGGAATCCTTTGAATAAACCCTTTCCCTTTGTGCGTCCAACCCAAATAGTTGCTCAAGCCCATCGAATTGTTGGGCATTAGGCACTTTAGCAACAATGGACCGAATGGGGAAATTCGACTCAGTGAGGCACGTCAGTGTGCAATGCTTGAAATCATGCACAGAATGGCTCAATCCCGCCCTGCCCCCACTTTTCCCAATCTCCGACTGTCATCAATCCGACGGATTGGGACCCAGTGGACCGAATCGGAATACGTACATCTGTTTGGCAATTCGTGTGTGAAAAATGTGAAAAATGCTCACGAAAATTGCCTACGAAGAGATGCTGCAAAGTACACAAAAATATAAAATGTGAGTTGCCAACAATGGGCCAGGGAAGTCGCAGCACTTTAGCAAATTCGGCAGCTGCCGGGCGGAGGACGGACATCCTTGACTTGGTTATTGGCTTAGATGGGTTTCCCGGCTAAGCCGCACACACAAGGCTGGACTACATCGAATGAAAAGGGGAACGAAAGGGGAAAGGGGATAAAAGGTTAAAGCAACAGGGCGTGGATGTGAACGACTGAGGCGACAAAGTTCGGTTCAAAGTTTCGGGGCTTTTTATTGAAGCTTTTGTCTGCGGTCGGCTCCTTGGGGAGTTGTCCTGGCTGCTGGATCGCACATAAAACAATTCCCCTTTACAGAGGGCAAATTAAATTATCCCAAATTGGCCGGGGGGAGAAGTTGGTCGGGCATCCGCCCAACGACCTGATCGATATTGTCCCAATTGAGCTCTAACCGCTTTACGGCAGAGTCAAACAATCTGAACCCCTCCTGCGGTTGCATATTCATTGAAAACTATGGCTGCTGGTTCGAAAACCACTGCAAATATTTTAATAAAGCATCATCAAATGCGAGCCGCCGTCGAACGCGATGTTCTCATTGTTGTCAGCCTGTCAGTTTGAATTTCACTGAGGCCCCCTACCCCGACCTCCACCCCCTTTCCGCCCACTATCACCATACACTGCCACATTCAATGGAGCCCTCAATCTGCAATCCCCGCACACGCTGCACCAACAACGAAAATTGAATAAAATGCTAGCCATGGCACGTTCGCTATGTTAAATAGTCGAACAAAAACTGTCGAGGGAAATTCTTCAAGAGCTTCCCTGAAGTTGAAATACACTTTCTTTTGTTGCTAACTAATTTTAATATTTGTACTTTGAAGGCGCAATCTAGGGATATTTTAAAACGGTTGATCTTATCTATTCATTCTTGTGTATTACATTTAAATTTTAAATATTTATCTAAAATTATAGAGTTTTTCAATCATTATAAGCGTAAAAACAAAGCGACTTTTGTTTTACTTCACTTAAAGTTCATTAACTCTCTCATAAATGGACATGCAAAAATTCGAATAGCAACCAGTCAAAGTGTGAAATTCATAAGAAACCCTGTCGAAAGTATGAGCCATGTCCGATTTAGTTATATGTAGTTGACATTATATATCAATTGTTTGTTCAATTCGTTGAACGTGCTTTTCTATATGCACAAAATAATGCATTACAACTGGGAATTGTGGTAGCCTCACTGAACAGAGAGAGTACCAGCCTTCCTCGGGGGAAATTCTGTGCGCTGCACAGTCAGCTGAACTCCAAGGATGCTGGGGCCTTAGAAACTGCTGAAGTCTAATCAACTATTTATACGGATTAATAGAAAATGAGTGCAGATGGGGAATGAGAAGTAAAGTGAAAATTATTTTAAAAGCGAGGAGCGACTCGCAAGCTACACGTGCTTTACGGCCATTTCAGTAATTTGACTACTTAGTAAGGTCTGGGCCCTGTCTGGTCCCTCGAAGCTATTGAAAGGCCAAAGAGATCTCGGCCCACCTGAGCAAAAAACACGCCAGCACTCAGATTCTCAGGCAGACACTGACAGCCGATGAGAGCACTCTTTCCTCATTCAGTCCGCTTCATTGATAACACCCGACCTCCGGCACACACACTCTTATTAATTGCAGCCAAGTGGGCTTGGGCTGGGTACTTGCACATCGCACGAGTGTGTGTGGTGGGGGTTTATGTTTTATTTACAACATGAGAACGTGGCTTACACAATTTGCCTATTTATGTAAATTGCTGGCGCCCCCAGGCGCCATCCCCTTTCAAACTCCCCTCCAGCTGCTCAATTCAGCTGCAAATTATGCACACGCCCATGGACAGCATGTAAAAATGTATGAACACACGATTGCGGTCAAAAAAGTATGGCTGAGAATTCCACATATGTCCATTTTATTATTATTGTAATTGGTTTTGTGGTCGTTTCGTTGAAATCGCTGTATTTTAGATAAACAATCCGTAAAATTAACCTTTTTAACATGAAAATAAACTAATGCGTTGACATAAGTACCTTCTTATCAGAATGTGAAATTGTGCTATCATTTTAATATGCATCTTTGGGGTATTTATAACCACATCTGAATGTCCTTATCTGTATGTATAGTGCACTGTTAATGAACTCGTTTTACTTTTAAGAACAATCGGTTTTAAATCTCTTTACAACGTTTATTTCGCTTTATTGCGTTTAAAGTCGTTAAGTGAAAAATGGAATACTTGCATATAAAACACCAGATAAGTCAACAGATTCTGTTAAGTTTTTTGGTTCGTAAAATTATCGTCACATTGAGAAAACAAATTTGGCTTACGATAAAAAAAGAACGACCCTTTAAAACACATTTTACATCATTGAAGAAGAGAATGCTTTAAAAACAACCAAATGACAAACCAATTATAAGTACAAAATAATTATTTTACTACTATATTACTAACTACTATAATCCGTTTAAAGCAATGGTTATTTTGAATGTTAAAGAACCTTTAAAAATATATAAAGGTAGAACAATTTACAACTTTTTAATCGAACTAATAACGTAATAACAAATGTTATTTTACTAGTAATCTTCAAAAAATAAAAGAGTCACTGTACTTGATACCCAATCCAATTCAACTATTTGGTAATCCATTAGACTAAATTAATCTGAATAGTAATTTTGTGATTATATGCCCATTAACTCGATCATTATTAGCTGAATATTTATTTAGTACGTATTTAGGTACGCTCTCATGGCTGCAAGAAAAAACATTGCAAAAAGTGCAATTTGGCGATGAAAGGTCAACTTTATTCCGAGCAATTAAATGGAAATCATCGCGTGCAGCAGGCTCAACACGTCCATTTTTTGTAGACCTATTTTCCCCTACACTGAGCACAGCTCTCTGCAAAAAGTGACTGCAGGCGAGAAAGCTTCATCTGCCTCTCCATCTCCTCACCCGGGATCCCTAGTCTTGTGTCTCCCTCTATCCCGCAGCACCTGGCCAGTCAACAATGTGGCGCTTAATTAAGCACGCGTCGGCCCTGTCAGCATCTCTGTCTCTCGTTCTCTCTGTCTGCAATCAAGATTTGTGCACTGAGAGAAAGTCGTCTGAGGAGGTATTTACAACTAATTTAACTGCGTTTCGAACTCGAAAACTAGTTTGTGATAAAGGAATACAGTTTTAAGATGATTTAGTGACTGATTCAAATAGTAAGACAATCCAAATAAAAGGAATAGAATCCAAGATAATAACAGTGATAATTTTATAATAGTCCAAAATAAAACAATATGCAACCAAAACGGAATAAATATAAAAATACACTAATTTTGAGTGAATTACTAAGACTATACATTTCTAAAAAATTGCTAGACGTTGATAACTACATTCATACATACATATAAATATATGTAGAATCAAAATTACTCAACCTAAACAAATTCTTTACAAATTCTTGGGTAAATATTGTGAATAATGATTTTAAATTTATCTAATAAGTTGTACCAAAAAACCATCTATCTTTTCGTTTTGTGTAAGGTACTAATGATTGCAGAGTGCTTCGTTTTGCCGCTGCCAATGCATTGTAATTGAATCAGAGAGGTTTTCTGGCGTTTTCGCTTTGATTTACTTTCAATTATTCAGCAAAAGCAAAACGGACCGACACCGAGCGAGGGCGTGACTGCTAGATAATAGCTATCTGGGTAATTAGCCGGGGCCCAGGCGATAGGCTTATTGCCTTATGACCTACTTAAATCGGCGGCAAGCCCTTTGGGAAACCAGAAAAACCAGTAAAGTGCGCGAATGGCAACAGGTTGATCCGCTGGGTACTTACCGCAGAGAGTAGCTGGGATTTCGATTACGTATCCGAAAAACTGCCGCTGGACTGACCGGGGTATGGGTATTGAATCATCCGCCGCCGATAGACGACGATCGTAAATCGAATTTGACTTTATATTTATTTTATTCAAATGCAAACACTCGGGGGCACTCGAAAGAACCTAATATATTTTCACCTTGAGTGCGCGCACTTAGCCGCAGAAAAGAGAATAACAATAAGTGGGGGATTCGGCGAGAAAGAAGCAGAAGCAGAAGAGAAGAGGCAGAAACCGCACACGATAACAATAACAATAACAATGCCGGGGCAGCGACGCCGGCAGCGGCAGCGGCAGCGGCTGAGGCAGAGCCTGGCTTGTCAATAAGACAGAGTGAAAAACACGCGACAAACAATTCCGGTTAAGAGAAAGAGAGGCAAGACGCGAACAACGTCAACAATTGGCTTTCCCGCCCCCGCGATCCCGTTAACCGCCCCCTGGCAGCGCAGTCGCAGCGCAGCGACAGCGAAAGGCAAACAAAACGCACAACACGATTGTCGATTTCTTCGCACTTTTCCAGGCACTTTTTTCACTTTTTCCCCACGCCCACCGCATTCAGGCCAATAAATTGGCCATCATTTCGGCGATAAATTATCCACTCGAACCGTATGAAAATGCAATTTTCCAGGGCGCCGCGTCACGCACGAAGTCGTGTACCGCTCCTCCGTCTCACTCTATCCACCGAAGTGCCAGCGCAGCGCAGATAAGGCGGACCGACGCGGAAAAACGCCAGCGAAAATACGTCCGACTGAAAGCGCGGCCGGGCAACAAGTGTTAGAAAGCAGCTGCGCCATATGATCGATTAGTGTAACCGCAGCAAAAATACTAAAACCAGATCTACCGTTAGCAAGACCCCGAACAGATCAGGCTTCAATAATAATTTAGAAAAATTACGCTTTTATATACATTTCTAGGACTCACAATCAATTTCATTTAATATCCAAAAAGATTTTACTCAAAAACATATTTCAGGTATTAAGCATCCTAAAAAATACTTCTTTATGTAAATAAAATGGTCACCCTGAAGATCTAGCTGCTATAAAATATTTTATTTCGCTCGATCTGGCATCATTGTAGTTATGGTACCAAGGCGCGCATTCAAAATTCATTTAAAAAATTGTACTTTTGTAGTACTTTAATGATTAACGATTAATCATAATGAATTAGTTTTATGGAAATTGAACCAAACTTATCTCAATGTGACTTAGTGTTTTAGGCATAAAAAAATCAACTAACGGTTGCTTGAATTTAGTTCAAACCTTTTGTATATTATTAAGTGTCATTTGAATAATTTATAGCCAATACTATCGGCTTTTATAGCGGTGGGAAAGCGATTGCCTGAACACTTAAAAACAAAAGCCGTTTTGCAGTGTTCACTGTATCTGCGTCAAAAATTATTAGATTTTCATTTGATTTTTACATTTTGTTTAAGAATTATAAAATCCGTCCCATGGGAACCGCAATTTTGAATTTTTTTATTTAAGAATATTTTACGTGAAAAATCAATTTTTTTAATAGAAAAAAATGTACTTTTCGAAAAAGAAAAATTGTTTTTTTGTGGGCTGGTTTTTTTTAATGCAGAAAAATATGCAACAAGTTTGAAAACGATCAGTTGAGCCTTTTAGAAATGCCGATAAACACGGACCTTCAAAATGTTGTTTCGAGAAAAACGCAACGAAAAAGACAACTAGTTTTAATTGACTTTTTATACCCGTTACTCGTAGAGTAAAAGGGTATATTGTATTCGTGCAAAAGTATGTAACAGGGAGAAGGAAGCTTTTCCGACCCTATAAAGTATATATATTCTTGATCAGGATCACTAGCCGAGTCGAACTAGCCATGTCCGTCTGTCCGTCTGTCCGTCCGTATGAACGCTGAGATCTCGGAAACTATAAAAGCTAGAGGATTGGCATTTTGCATGCATATTCTTGGAGTTCCTACGCAGCGCAAGTTTATTTTAAAATGGTGCCACGCCCCCTCTAACGCCCTCAATCGCCCTACACCATTTTTTTAAAGGTGTCTGGCGCCCACACCATTAAAGATTTTGGAAAAGTAAAAATGCAGTTTTATTGTGACTATCAATACCTATCGAAATGTAGAAGAAATTTTTCAAATCGGACCATTCGTTAAAAAGTTATGCCCGATCAAAGATTTTATATATCTATCTCCCTCGCACTCCTTTAGCTGAGTAACGGGTATCTGATAGTCGGGACACCCGACTATAGCGTTCTCTCTTGTTGACTTTTTTATTTAAAATTTGTATTTGAAGAAGTGAAATGAGAATACCTGTAAACCAAATTCTTAATTTTTGTTTTATCAAAGGAATAATAATGTATTCAAACAATAGTTTAACCGCCTTAAATGTTGATGGTATTAAAATGTCCTGTTCTTCTTTGGACTTGCAGAAAATGTTGGATGTTTGCCCGGGAAACCATTGAAATCATCGCACAAAGCACATCGTTTATCCTCCCCCAAAAACTATAGAGCTCTGCAATATGGCTGTGGCTGGTTTTGTTTATTGTTGGCCTTTGTTCGGGCTCGCCATTATTCTGCTGGCTGTACTGGCGCCGCCGATTGACGCCGCCCAGAGGCATACTGCCTCGGATAATCCCTCAACATACAACATTGGCGGCGTACTGAGCAATTCCGACAGCGAGGAGCACTTCAGCACAACAATAAAGGCAAGCGCGTTAGCTAACTAGATTTGCCGTTTATCCAAATGCAATAATAATTCCCTTTTCCTTTAACCCCCAGCACCTCAATTTCGATCAGCAATACGTACCCCGCAAGGTCACCTACTATGATAAGACAATAAGGATGGACAAGAACCCCATCAAGACGGTTTTCAATGTGTGCGACAAGCTCATCGAGAACCGGGTAAGTCGGTAGCCAAATGCAATCGCCTGTTCATTTCCGAAGTATGTACATTTATCCCGGCCTGGTTCGCTTCATTTCAATAATTCAAAGGGAAATTATTCGGAAATGACTTGATTGCTAACGGTAATGCGCCAGCAGATTCCAATATCCACAACCTTCCAGTTGGTTAACGCTAGGACTCTTTTCCTTTTTAAGTATACAAGTTTGTTTTCACATGAAATTTGTACTGAAGACGTTTTTTATGAGGTGTACAGCATATAAATCGATGAATGAGCAAAGTATTCATTTTTAAGGTGTCATATTAGTTTATCTGACAATGTACACTACTTACTGAGTAGACTGTACAGTAAATGTTGCGTACAGTATAGTACTGTACAGTATGTATAAGTCAATTTAAATAGATTCATGCAGGAGTCTAGTTTCTAATAGTCGAGGCACTGAAATTTGAATTATACATAAACAATGTGTTAACTATAAAAAAGTATAGACCGTTGGGACAATTAAAAAAAAAGTCAAAAAAGTATGAACAAAAAATATTTCTTGCTTTATTTTTTAAACGACTGTATTACCCAAATATGCATAATAGTATATACAATAAAATACCATTTAAACGACATACAGTGCGTTCTTGTAAACTGTGAACATTTTAAATCTAGCTATTTTTTATATAAATAGGACAAACAATTTAAAAAACTCATAGCTTTTGAAAGTTTTACTCATTCGATACATTATAAGATAAAAATAATTCCTTTCGAACGGGATATCAGTCGTATCATATCGTAGCAGATTTTCAACTCTGCGGCTATACTATGTAGTCTCCTCGCGCACACTCCCGGTGCGATTCGTCACTACGTGGACTGCCGTTCACAATGATGTCACGGTCAAGGCATTTGGCATTTTTAAATTTTATTGGAAGAAATCTCAATCTTACTTTTTTAAAACTCTTTGATCTGTTTTTAACAGCAACATCAAAAGATGATTAAATTAAAAAAAAAATTGTTTTGTAGCTAATATTTATAAAAGCACTGAACCTGTTTAAAAAAAATAAAAGGTTTAATGGCCAAGAAATAACGTTGTTGTACCGCACTGTACTTTCAACCAATGGAAACATTATTCAGGTCTTTTGAGAATCAAACTGGATTCTTATGCTATAAATTAACGCTGTCATGCACAAACAAAAAATGTCCAAAAAATCCTAATGACGAAGAGCCTTTCAGGGCTCCACAGTGCAATGCACCCGTCGATTTGGGACATCGTTAAAATTTGACTTTAACCGAAACACTTTTTTCAAGCAACTTCCGTTGAATTGGTTTACCAACCATTTAAGTTATCGTTGGATTCCATCAATCCCATTCTGTGCGTTATTCCATATTTATTAAGAGCTGTGGGTGGCAGTCCGGAGCAGAAGTTCACACCCACTAGACCAGGTCCAAATCAATTCGATGGCTGTTTTGGGCGGCATTTGTCATCATTAATGTTTGGGCGAATTTATCATGTCAGGTCCCAAAATGCGCGTCCATTTCGAACCTTTCATTGCCCAAAGGAAACAAATCAACTGTCATTGACTCCATTGGATGTCAGTTCCTGAACGGTGCGTTTCGCAAGTGTAAGTCTCTGTTATGGTTCTTTTGGTTCTTTTGGTACATTGATTCTTTTGATCAATTTGTGTATATTGTCTTGCTCATTTATTTATTTATTTGAATTTATTTATATTTATTGAGATCGCAATGTGTTGAAACCTAACATAAATGTGTGTATGACAGATCAGAAATACCATATTTATTTAACACTAATATTTCTCATAATATTAGATACCTTTTGAGGTATAAATCGCCCTAAATAAATGACGGTCGTTCTTTTTGCTCAGCCAATTGAATGTCCTCTCGGCGCCATTTACACTTCCGACCTTACTCATTCCCACCCACCCATCGCCAGGAGTCCTTCCCTTTGGCGTCTTTCTTGCATTGCTCATTTCCACTGATTTGGTTTGTTGCCCGGCACCCTTTTCCCTCTCGCTCCGCAGGTGTACGCCGTAGTCGTTTCGCATGAGCAAACCTCAGGTGATTTGTCGCCGGCGGCCGTGAGTTATACAAGCGGATTCTATTCAATTCCTGTCATTGGCATATCCTCGCGGGATGCGGCCTTCTCCGACAAGAACATCCACGTCTCCTTCCTGAGGACGGTGCCCCCGTACTACCACCAAGCGGATGTCTGGCTGGAGATGCTCAGCCACTTCGCCTATACGAAGGTAGGCGTGGTGGCCACCCATGTGGCATTGGCGTCCCACCCAAAATTTGACTTATTGACTTATTGAGTGGTTCCGTTATCTGCTCCGCTGGCGACAGGTAATCATCATCCATAGCTCCGACACGGATGGCAGGGCCATTCTGGGCCGATTCCAGACCACATCCCAGACCTACTACGACGACGTGGATGTGCGCGCCACCGTGGAACTGATTGTCGAGTTCGAGCCCAAGCTGGAGAGCTTCACGGAGCACCTCATCGACATGAAGACGGCCCAGTCCAGGGTCTACCTGATGTACGCCAGGTGAGTGCCCCGAATTCGCATTCCTAATTGAGTCAGCTTGAGCAGTGATGGACGTTGACAATCGTTACAATAAACTTCATTGGTTTTGGGAAGTAAGTTAAGATATATGTAGAAATATTTTCTTATTTTCATAAAAATTTTTGTTTTTAGTTCAAAGTTTCAAAGTATTCGCTTATAGTAAGCAAAATTGACCTGTAATCTTTTCTAGACATTTTTAAAGTCTGCCAGTTGACAATTACTGAGCTGCAGAGATGCATGTATATATTGTTCTTTCTTTGGGTGACGGTTAAATTGGAATTCTCAAGCGTGTCTGTCAATTGTTGTCAATTTTGAATAAAATGATTTTATGTTGTACTTCGTAAATTAATTTCAATGGAAAAGCGTTGTACACCAGATTACTGAGATTGAATTCCACCATGGGCGTGGCTTTGACTCAGCAACTGGTCGTTTCTGCTTTTAATCAAATTGAGGCAACGATGTTCTACATACTATGTATGAATATTATTGCTATTATTAAGATACTTTTTTATGTGGGCTCGTTCAATGGCCTAGCGCTAAATATCGTTGATAAGAGAAAATAACTTGTATGACGTTTAGTAGTATATATCTATATCATATGGCATATCATTATCCAGGCTTCTTATGCATATACATATTTCCCCCCGCAGCACCGAGGACGCTCAAGTAATCTTCCGCGATGCTGGGGAGTACAACATGACCGGCGAGGGGCACGTGTGGATTGTGACGGAGCAGGCGCTGTTCTCCAACAATACTCCGGACGGAGTGCTGGGCCTCCAGCTGGAGCACGCCCACAGCGACAAGGGGCACATTAGGGTGAGTGAGAGTCCTCCGCCTGGAATCTGAAATATGCATGACGATGACGTGATTTCTTGGCTTCCCCAACAGGACAGCGTTTATGTTTTGGCGTCGGCCATCAAGGAGATGATTTCCAACGAGACCATCGCCGAGGCTCCAAAGGATTGCGGCGATTCGGCTGTTAACTGGGAATCGGGTGAGTTCTATGATAGGCTTTCCCAAAGACATACGCAAAAATAAACTTTATGGCAGGCAAGAGGCTGTTCCAGTACCTGAAGAACCGAAATATCACGGGCGAAACGGGACAGGTGGCCTTCGATGACAATGGAGATCGAATCTACGCCGGCTATGATGTGATCAACATTCGGGAGCAGCAGAAGAAGCACGTGGTTGGAAAGTTCAGTTACGACAGCGTAGGTTTCCCCTCTTATGAACACTCAATGATGCCACAAACATTTTAAAAATTAAATGATATGTTAATTTAGTTTGGTTCTTAGTTTTGTTTATATAGTGAAATGTTGGAAATCACAGCTAATTTAAACTATTTCCAGATGCGGGCGAAGATGCGGATGAGGATCAACGATAGCGAGATCATTTGGCCGGGAAAGCAGCGTCGGAAGCCAGAGGGCATCATGATTCCCACCCACCTGAAGTTGCTGACCATCGAGGAGAAGCCTTTTGTCTACGTTCGACGCATGGGCGACGACGAGTTCCGCTGCGAACCGGACGAGCGTCCCTGTCCACTCTTCAACAACTCGGATGCCACTGGTAATCCACTAACTTGCAATTAGCATTAGGTTTCTTTTTATTTCAGAATTCAAAATTCTCTTCTTCTGTTGCGAGAATATTAATTTATACACATTACTCGTAGAGTAAAAGGGTATATTGTATCCGTGCAATAGTATGTAACAGGTAGAAGGGCGCGTTTCCGACCCTATAAAGTATATTTATTCTTGATCTAGATCACTAGCCATGTCAGTCTGTCCGTATGTCTGTCTGTAATACAGACTCTGTATGAAGATCTCGGAAACTACAAAGGCTAGAAAGTTGGGCTTACCCATGCAGATGTTTGGTGTTCCTACGCAGCGCAAGTTTGGTTTATCAGAATGTGTCAGAGGTGTCTGAAGGCCACTTCTTTAAAGATTTCAGAAAATGATTAATGGGTAAGAATTTCTCAACTGCCCATATGAAAACTTAATATAATGTTCTGAGTAATGGGTATCTGTTAGTCGAGGTAATCGACTATAGCGTTCTCTCTTGTTTTGATTTAATAATTCGAATAACTTTCCAAGTTTATCACAACTGCTTGACTGACTTTCCCTCTTCCTCCAACAGCCAACGAATTCTGCTGCCGCGGGTACTGCATCGACCTGCTAATCGAGCTGTCCAAGCGGATCAACTTCACCTACGACCTGGCCCTGTCCCCCGACGGCCAATTCGGTCACTATATCCTGCGGAACAGCTCGGGAGCCATGACGCTGCGCAAGGAGTGGACGGGCCTCATCGGAGAACTGGTCAACGAACGTGCCGAGTAAGCGAATGGGAATGGGAATGGGAATGGAAGGCGCCAGCTACATTTACCTTCTAATCGGGGACTTCCATTTAGCATGATCGTGGCACCACTAACCATCAATCCGGAGCGTGCCGAGTACATAGAATTCTCAAAACCATTCAAATACCAAGGCATTACAATACTCGAGAAGAAACCGTCACGATCGAGTACTCTCGTGTCTTTCTTGCAGCCGTTTAGTAACACGCTATGGATCTTGGTAATGGTGTCGGTCCATGTTGTGGCGCTCGTGCTCTACCTACTGGACAGGTGAGTGAATCCCCGAAAACCGCACCCCTCCTCCTTAAGAAAACCCACCAAAGCGAAAGTAGGGCGATGAAGAAGGGTTGCTGCATTGGACGGTTGAATGGCACCCCCACCCCACTCAGCCAATCCCCGCCTGGAGAGGCCGACAGTTGCGGACCCTATTAACCACCTAACCACTTTCCGATTTCCGATTTCCGAACTCAGATTCTCGCCGTTCGGACGCTTCAAGCTCTCGCACTCGGACAGCAACGAGGAGAAGGCGCTGAACCTCAGCTCCGCGGTGTGGTTCGCCTGGGGAGTCCTGCTGAACAGCGGCATCGGCGAGGGCACGCCCCGCAGCTTCTCCGCCCGGGTGCTGGGCATGGTCTGGGCAGGATTCGCGATGATAATCGTCGCCTCGTACACCGCCAACCTGGCCGCCTTCCTCGTGCTCGAGCGGCCCAAGACGAAGCTGAGCGGCATCAACGATGCCCGGCTGAGGAACACCATGGAGAACCTGACCTGCGCCACCGTCAAGGGCTCCTCCGTGGACATGTACTTCCGCCGCCAGGTGGAGCTGTCCAACATGTACCGCACCATGGAGGCCAACAACTACGCCACCGCCGAGCAGGCCATCCAGGATGTGAAGAAGGGGTAACGATTGCTTCAGGCCCGCGATCTTTTCCGTAGCTGAGCGTAGCATCGCATGTCATGGCACCAGATACTGTCCAGATCCAGATCCAGACTACAACTATACTACTACTACTATTCACTCTCCACTCTCTAATACCACCTTCAATCTGTCTCTGTCTCTCTATATCTTGCTCTTCCTCTGTTTCGATATATTAGATATGTTTTGTAATCGTTAGCGGTATCGTATCGTGTTCGTGTGTTGGTCTTGCCCCCGTAATATCCGCCCCTATGCCATCATGTATTCCCATTTCTTAGCATCCTCATGTCTTAAGTCCTTGCAGAGGTTCTTTGATGTAGGCTATGGCTTGATTCGAGCTCTGATAAGTCTGATAGTATGAAAGCATACAACAACTATCTATAATTCCATTATCAAATTATCTTTTAAAGAATACAATCAAAACATATTTGTTTATATCATATTCAGATACATAGTTATCGGTTAGCAAGTTTATTGTACTGCCTGAAACTTCCAAAGAGTCTGCAAGGATGAGGGAAGCTTCGGTCCATCGAAGCTAACCAATCTTTCTTGTTACTTGAACGTTTCTTCCTAATTGTTGTACCCCTATCCTACTGCAAGCTATATAGACGCTTTGTTAACCTTTCATTCTCTCGATCTGCGATTATGTCCGCAGCAAGCTCATGGCCTTTATCTGGGACTCTTCTCGTCTGGAGTACGAGGCCTCCAAGGATTGCGAACTGGTGACTGCCGGAGAGCTGTTCGGACGGAGTGGGTACGGGATTGGACTGCAAAAGGGCTCGCCCTGGACGGACGCAGTCACGCTGGCCATCTTGGAGTTCCACGAAAGTATGAAGTAGTGATAGGAACCCAAGGACTGTATAGTAATCACTCTCCTTACAGGCGGGTTCATGGAGAAACTGGACAAACAGTGGATCTTCCACGGGCATGTGCAGCAGAATTGCGAGCTCTTCGAGAAGACGCCCAACACTCTGGGGCTGAAGAACATGGCGGGGGTGTTCATACTGGTGGGTGTGGGCATTGCCGGCGGTGTGGGTTTGATCATCATCGAGGTCATCTACAAGAAGCACCAGGTGAAGAAGCAGAAGCGCCTGGACATTGCCCGACATGCGGCGGACAAGTGGAGAGGCACTATAGAGGTGAGAGCAGGGAGTGCAAAGTCCCAAATCTGAATATTTTCTAGAAAATATTCGAGATGTTCAACATATACAACAACAATCAGTTGGATCCTCCTGGTCTCTAAATACGTAGTGACGAATCGCACCGGGAGTATGCGCGAGGAGACTACTTAGAATAGCCGCAAAATTTAAAATTGAAACAAGTAATACACCGATTTTGATACTATAACTTTTCAGAACTTTATGACATTTTAATATTTTTGGGTCATTTCTAAATTGAGACCTTTATGTGTGTTTATCGGTTTGTCCTTGTTTGCAGTAAAATATGTATGTGAAGCTGTACGATATTAAGAAAGCGTTCTGAATGAGAAAAGTTTAGATAGTGTATTTAAATAATGGATCGTATTATAATATTTGTCACAAAAGATGATATCAGAATTTTTGTATGTTAAAGATGCGATCGTCACTAGTTTTTTAATTCGTTAAAAGATGTTATTGCTTAATCGATTATATTATTCTTTTATTCGTTGCCCCGAAACTATTTAATAGTACATACTCATATATATTTCAAACATCTGACATCAAATCCTCCATGGTTATAGCAGAACATTCCGACATACATTCTGAATTTAAGTTAAAAAGGCCCAAATGAAACCCATCTCTTCTCTTTTCCCCACAGAAACGAAAGACTATCCGTGCCTCCCTGGCGATGCAGCGCCAGTACAACGTGGGCCTGAACGCGACGCATGCCCCGGGCACCATCAGTCTGGCAGTGGACAAGCGCCGGTATCCTCGCCTGGGTCAGCGACTGGGACCGGAACGAGCCTGGCCAGGAGACGCTGCCGACGTGCTCCGCATCCGGCGGCCCTACGAACTGGGCAAACCTGGCCAGAGTCCGAAGGTGATGGCCGCCAACCAGCCGGGAATGCCCATGCCCATGCTGGGCAAGACACGGCCCCAGCAAAGTGTGCTGCCACCTCGATATTCGCCCGGATACACCAGCGATGTGTCGCATCTCGTCGTTTGAGTTTAAGTTAACATTTTGCTAAAGCAGTTAGAACATAGAAGACAGTATTATCATTGCTCAACACAAAGCGATTTGCTAGCCAGGGAGATTTTGATTGTTATTGTTTGTTATAGCTGGATGGAGTGGCCAGGACCGAAAGTAGTATTCATATCATTCCACTCAGCATTCGCTGATCGATGGTCCTGTGCCCGCAATAGTCTGTTATGTCAGAGTCTAGATGTATTTGGATAGCCTATTAAGTTTTTGTAGTTTTCGATGAACTTATGAGAGGTGCTGGAAGTAGTTTAATTTGATTCTGATTTAACGCTTTCAATGTGCTTACTGTTCCCCCTTACTACTATATCTCTGCTTTTTACTGTTTTTTAATAGAACTTGTATGGAACGAAATAGAAATAACCATCTCTAAATACAATCGGAAGTCGATCACTACAGGATCAGTAACACTTAAAGCAGCGATTTCCTAACGTTGTACTTAGAATCACCTAATTCACCACAAAACCCACCCATTGTTACAAGTTGTATACTAAACTATTCTCATCTAATCTAATCTTAAACCCGATTTTGGATCTGGTCATAAGTTTGCCTCAACTGAAAGCTCCGATTGCCTGTACAACTTATACAACTTATATTTTCTCTTGAACAGAAAGCTTAAAGATGATAAATTTGATCAATTGCAATAGTGGACCCGTAAAACTAAAGAGGGTAAACCCAGGAAAAGCAATGAAATAAACAAAAATAAACTACATCCCAAGAAGCTTAAATGAAATTTTTAAAACAACAAAATATATATATACATATATGTATACATAATGTATTGATAAGATTCAGTGTGACAGTTAACAGCATAAATGTGAAGCATAAAAAACAAAATTCAAGAAAAAACAATATTTAGTAGTGGAATTTGAATTTTAAATGTTTTTAATGTGTAAACCGTTTATGCAACTAAAATAAATATTTAAAACAAAGTTAAAATAAACCCGGTTTTTTATATAATTGAGTCATTAACATAAGTATTTTACGTATGGTATCGTTTGGACCTTTTGTAAATATTGGCATCTTTTTCATCTATATTTTTATTTGTTCAAGAAAGGGTATCAAAAAAATCCTTCTAAAAATCTATTAGGAACACACCTTCTGAAATCATTTATAAGTTCATTGTGCTAGACAAATCCCGGGTACACACAGTAAATGTAACCCCTAATTGGTTGATAAGATAACTTTGAACTGGAAAGATGAACTTGTGAATTATGAAGTTTATCTAAAATAAATAATAATGTGACGATTTAAACGCTTCAGCAAACAACTAAGATATCTAAGTTGCGGTGTAGCTATTAAACGGTTTTTTAAAAAGTTCCCTCGCAAAGTTCAATCGTGTTACTTTGTTTACATATACCTCTTACATTGATAGCAAAAAGTCAAAGATAATATAAATTAATAAACTTATTGGCAAATACTGATGTTGTAAACAAACCAGTTCCAAACAGAACCTCTTCTTACCAGTTCGATTAGGCTTTCTGTGCAATTTTCTTTGTATACACAAAAATTCATACTTATACCGTCTAGCATGAACTCTACTCCACTTGTGTTAACTAAGTTCTTTAAGGACAGGGACATGCGTCACATTGCATTTCATAGGACCCACAAATATAATTCAAAGGTTATCTTTTATATACATTCATCCTTACATTCATCCTTATTAATCCCTGAATATTCAATCTGGTATTCTTTATCAGATCACAGAAAGTTATTTAAAGTGGTTTATTTTTGCTCAAGTAAAATATCTACGTATAACTCAAATGACCTTTTTTTGCAGTTCATTTTCAACCCTATAAGAATTACTTGTAGTTACTTATCCACGGAGGGAGAAAAGGGAGTTGGTGATTTGGTTTTGAATCCCCCCCCCCCCTCTCTTGAAAAGTACAAGAAAGTAGGCAAAATAAAATTTGTTTTGTAAAACCCCCAGAATCCAAATCTGGGCTCTCCGATTCTTTAACTTAGTTATACAAATTTCTTATCATCCAATGAGAATAAGTATTGGTACTTAAAACGCAAACTTAAATAATTTAGTTGGCCTTCTGAGTTCCGTTATGGAGGTGACCCCTATTCGAAGATTTTAAATTAACTTTCAGCTGGTTAACTGAAACCGAAAAGACAAAGAGAACTCGGGACAGGTTCTGTCCTGGTTCTTGGGAAAGTAGGCAGACACTGTCGCTGCCTTAAGACGTGATGAATGGAGATTGGAGATCGCCAAACACAGTTGCTGCCTGAAGTGATTAAATTCGTATAATTATTACAATTAAAAATTTGATTGCAAATGATTTGCCATCGGAGTGGGGATGTGTGTTTGTGTGCTTACCATCAATTGTCGCACTTGTCGCGGCACCCAGACCGCGAAAAACTTGGGACGATCGCTCGGAATCGCGTCTGAGAGCGCGATACAATGAGACTGGCTGGCGCTGAACAAGTTGTTTCTGCCACGAAGCGGTTCTTATTCCTATGACTGCCTTGGCATGACAGAGCCGGGTTGGTTGGTGGCGATGATGACTACGCTCCGGCGATCGGAATTCGAATGAAAGCCCCCAATCGACGGCACGACTGCAATTCGTATATATGTATGAATAAATAGGTTCAGCAAGGAGTTGCGCTCCACTGGGGGGGAGTGACCGGCAGTGAACCCTGTAACAACAAGTGTTCATCGCGATAGAGTACCGAATCATATTTAAATTATTGAATGGAAGTGAGATCACGTTCATAATGCACTCTGAACAATTATGAGAATCCCACAACTTCATCTCCTCACTTACTCACACTAATTACTATTGTCTTACCACATTACTTTTATATTTCCTTGGCAAAAGTACAATTGTATTATATACTGATGATCTAGTTTTAAAAGAAAGTATCATCAATTACACTATGCAGCATCAAAAATTTACCTCGATGGATGCTATATTTTTGGATTCGTTACGAATTCCCAAGTTAAACTGCGTTTTCCAAAAAGTTCCCCGACACAAGGATTCTTAGAAGGACCTCAAAGTTCGAAAAATGCTGAAATTGGCCAACTTTCCAGAGATCTCAGAGGCAAACGGATGCATGGTTTGATTCAATGGGCGCTTCCTTTTAGCCTAACAGTAAACTTCTAAATCAGGATTAAGTATAAGTATATAAGTATAAGGCCTAAAGTACTTATCACGGTTACCCAGGATTCGACGCCTGCAATTCTAAGCGTGCATTATACCTCCATTACGTAAAATGATATGTGTATTGATCCAAACACTTAACACCAAGCCAGATACGAGTGGCTTTATCGACACCAGTCAAATATTGTAAGGCGATGAAAAACAATTGACGCCAAGGACAGGTATTTGAAAACCCAGTAACAAGCGATCAAATCTAGATTATTGTCGATTCGTGTGGAACTTCCTTCACGCGGCTCGAGCGAGACCTTTTTAAAGTGGTATAAAGCAGTTAATTCAATTAATAATCGAGTGTCAAATAATGTCACTGGCCACGACGCGATAGCGCATGGTCAATTTGTCTTCCACCTAATAAGAACCCAAGACTAGTTGGATTGTCATTGGGGAGACATTATCGTCTCCCGATGTAATCGGTTGTATATGACGCCTATTAGGCTGGAATTAATTAGCAGCGGGCTTTTGTTATACAACATGGTTGTCAAGTCTTAAATATTTAATTTTAGCTGTAAAACAATTAATTTATCTGTGCTTCACGATGTTTATTCGATCAATTAGGCAGAATTCGCCCGTAGTCCAAATACAAGCGGACTGGGGAGGTGTTAAAAAGTGCAGTTGAGGGTTAACCAAAGCCGCTTGTAACTGGTTAGGTGCGGATGACAGTTATGACAATAACCCGACTTCCACTAAAGTTGTATATATTGTTCTAGTAACGAGGAACAAAATTTATAAATTAATAAAACGAGATTTTTTAATCAACAATTTCATAGAACAATAGTCAACCAAAAAACTTATTTACCAAATCTCGAAAACAATTTGAGTGTAATTTGCGTTTAATTGGCCTGTTTGATTGCCAGTACTATAAAAATAAACGAAAACACATTCAAGATTAACCGCCAATTACAGTTTTATATTCGCAAATATAAACAAATAAAAACTAATTTTAGAAAGATCCCCTAGACAGAAATTAAGGTTTACAAGATAGATATTGAGGGATTGTTAGACAAACACCTTGCGAATATGACTGTAAAAAAAATCTATGACTTTGACGATTCACCATTCAGCCAAACCACATAAGGATTTTCTGGGTAAAGTCTTTTGTTGATGTATTTCATATAATTTCCCGCTCTGGATTTATTGTATACATTTAATTTTCAGCAGCAAATTTTTATTGGGCTTCAAATATAGATACGAATAAGAAGAAATTCAATTTATATCATTGAAAGCAGTAAACAAATTCCCTATCAAAAAGTACTGAAGATCCGAAATAAACGAGGCGAACGGATTTGGAAGACGTGTGAAAAATGTATCGTAAAGGAATAAAAATCAGTTTCGCTGAAAAATATATATGGCACTTTGTGGCAGTTATGGCTTGCAAAGTAATAAAAAATATTTGATAATTAAGAACTCGTTAATCACTTGCGTAATATTATAAAAAATAAAAGTGATAAGTCAGTAATAAAGGGTAATCAACTAATTTACCCGTACTATTGTTTATTTTAACCTTATGCAACTCTGATGTTTACGTCTAAATAATATTTTACTGATCGTTAAAGTGTGGTGAATTTAAAAATCTTTATTTAATTCAACTCAGTATTATAAATATTTGGGGGTTTCTCCCTGCTACAATGAGTCAGAAAATTTGGCTTATCAAGGTCAGAAGTTCTGATTTTTATAATAAAGATAATCAAGAATGTATGTATGTTTATACTGAAAAACCGAAATCACTGGTCTAAAGGGCTGGGATCACTTATCCAGTTTTAGTAACAAACTAGTTACCAAATGACTTTCACAAAAGATGACATAAAGCTAAAAATTCCCGGAGATCAAAATAAATATCCCCAAAACCGACAGGAACGAGATGGGCCCTAGAAAGATCCGACTGATGGAAGAACCAGCTGCTGGAGAGAGCACACCATCCGGTTGGCTCTCCCGTTCCTCGGATGATGGAGCAAGGTTCAGAGCAGGGCACCTTCATGTGACTTAATAAAATAACTCTTTTCGCCGCGTTCCGCTCTTTATTAAAAGCACCTCGGGTGGCTCTGTGACGCAGAGTTAAAAGCAGCCCGACCAGCCAGTCAACCATCCAGCCATCCGACCATCCAGCCAGCCGGCCAATCAAACCAGATAAAACCGAATTTAATTCGATTAAGGGGGTTTATTCGCGTGCTCTTGCCCGATTGTTGTTACTGCTCGCGTCTTGGCTTGACTTGACTTGGCCGATAGTAAAGATGTTACGAGAGTGTCTAAGTTTTAGTGTGCGAATGATTGTGAATGAGCGTGGAGAGTCGGAGAGTTGTTATGAATTGGGTAAACAAATGAAACGAGCTAATAACGGCAATCGCAAACGAATCGTACCCACAAAGAACGTGCTAAGGTGCCAAATTCTTTTTCCCAAGCGACAAAATGGTGTTATATCGAGTGATAAAACATTGATTAGGCCGGGCAAACGAAGGTCCTTTCAAGTGATTTCGTTCCATTAGCGTAAACTTCGCATTCATCGGTGACCCCAAAAAGAGCTTCATGTTTTATTCAATGCGTCGCTGAATGAATAATTTGAATTCATAATGTAAATCAGATGTAAACTAAAATTTTAACAAATTATATTTATTATTGCCGTTAAATTAAATAAAGCCCCATCGAAAATAAACAAAATTATTTAATTTATTCATTTAAAAAAAATCAAAGCTTTCATTTACAAAAGAGTTGGTATTTACTGATTAGCCGTGTCAAAGTAAACATTATAGGACTTTTAAGAAAAGTAATTTATTTAAAATTAAACCAACCCTTCTGCTCTTCCTCACCTTTGTTTAAGCACTGCCTTAAAACAGATTCTTAAGATAAGAAAGGTACGATGGCTAAAATAGGAATGAGCTTGCTAATCTCTTATGCGTTGGCGACAACAAAAACATTAATAGAGGGCTACATCACTTTCGTTGATACTAATCAAGAATATACAGTTAATACAAGTTAAGATCAATTTAAATTTTGCGATCGATTCTGATTTCAACTTGTTTTGGTCATTCTAATATAATACAATTCAATTAGGAAAGTAAATATACAAAAATACGTTCGTTTATTTGATTTTCTATTTTTGTTTACATAAATAAGATTAAACACATTTGAATTCTATCTATTTGACTCACTGAAGACTAGTGTTTCTTAATATTTAGTTGCCACTGTTAGTATTTGTATAAATTAAAAAAGAAAAGTCATTTTAGTTAACGAAGAAAAAGTATTACCTATATACTTGGAATTACTATCATCATGATAGTATCATGTAGGCATCTGGTTAAAATTAAAATGCAATATAACTAGTTTAGATTTAGGTTAAATTAAATAAAAGTAAATATTATTTTCCCTGTGCTTTTGCCGCCAACAACTTTCTACGTATGCGCAATATGCACCCGTGCGTTCTAATATCACGTATACGCGCGCGTTAGACGCTTTGCGGAGCGGGTATCCCGTAGTCCGGACCTCCTGGCCCATCGTTCTTCCCCGTTTCGCAGCGATTTCCTCGGCGCTCCGCAAAGAGAGAGCGCTCCCGAGTTGAATTTCGGCACCGAACACTTGTTGAGAACTCACCACACGAGCGCTGAGTTGGTGCGTTGGTACTGAAGCCAGACGCTGCCAAATCCGAGGCACAGCGGAAGCAGCGGAGCAGCAGAGCAGCTGACTGGCGCAAAAAGCCATAATAATCAAGCGGTTAACACTTGACAACGCTCAAACGCCGTGCGACAGTCGTCGCGATAAGTTGCAATTGCCGCCACGGATAAATCATCCGCGAAACACATAAATATAAAAACAAACCCGAAACCGAAACAAACCCGAAACCGAAACAGAAACCGAAAAACCCAAAACAAACCCGACGTGGTCGGTGCTTTCAAAATATTCGGACAATCGGCGTTGAGGGTTAATCGCAGTCGGACGTAGAACACGGCGTCCTTTCGACTCGCGCTCCCTGTGATATCATCCACTCCCTGTTGGGTGCGCTTTTCCTTGTCCTGCCGAGTGTGTAAAATGCAAATGTGCTCAGTTCGTTAACTCTCCCTCAAGGTGCTCGTGCAATCGATAAGAAACCCTATCCAGTATCCAGTTGAAACTGAAGTGCAAGGATTCCTCCGGTCCGCAACATGGCCGATCGCTTCCAGATCTCAAAGGTGAACGGCACCGCGAACGCCGGATACGATGGCGAGGCGGGGTCGGCTCCCGGCGATCAGCCGGATGCAGCCCATCCACATCCCCCTGCCAGCAACGAGAATCACCTGCAGCCCAAGGCTCCGGGAGAAAGCGGCGAGAATCGCCGCAGCTCGCGCCTGTCCTTCCGCGGATTCGGACACTTCCTGCGGAAATCGGACGCCGAGCGCAAATTCAGTCTCGCCCAGCTCACAAAGTAAGTTTTATTCAAATTTCACGCATTCCCTGGTTCTGACAACGATTAATTTTAAAACGGGTAAACACATGGGGAAACCTGTCAAAAAGGGTATTTATTTTCTAATTCATTTCACACTAAATGAATGAATGAATAATTATTATGAATTTTTTGCAGAATTGTTCTGTGCTGTCTTTTAAGAACAAAAACTCGAAAATTATTTGAAAAGTTAATCTTATCTTAATCTTATATGCATAATGTGTAAAATTCATGCAGATTGAACCACAAAATGATGACCCTTTCTCCTTAAATTGAGAATGTAGTTTTAATTATTTCGGAATTCATGCCATTGATTAGATTAAACTCAAAGTTAAAATTCATTTAATTCTATTAAACTCAAAATTAAAATTAATTCATTCACATAAAACAAAAAAAATTCAAAATAATTCATTGAATCAAATCGTGCAAGGCTCTAGTATTTGTCCAAAAACTTACCTTTTCTTTATGAATTAGAACATCGATTAAAGAATCGAAATAAAGAATTCAGGTAAAATTTTAATAACTAACAAAGATTGCTTTGAAAGCTTTTTAAAATTTATTTCGATTGTTCATGATGAAGCGGAACAAAAAATTTTAAAGTTGGCAATTTGAAACGGACGTTGTTGTTTTTTTCTGAACTAAGTATGACGAAGACTTAGTGATAAGAACACGTTTCTTTTACTGTTTTTCTGAAAAACTACTTAGTCAGATTAGTTTTTTAAATATGAGTATAATTAAAAGTTATTTTTTTGTTTGTTCATTATGTGGTTGGTTATTTATTTAACCATCTAAAATCAAAACTTGTCATATTCCTACATATTTTTGTACTCCAAAAAAAATAAGACACGGGTTTTCCGAACGATGAGCGTGTCGAAAAATGAGTTTCCGCTGTTAATTTAATTTTTGAAAACATTTGTTTACAATCCACACAAGTTGTTGAATTTTTGATAATTGCTTCGATTAGTGTGATTTATTCGCTAAGATAAGCTTCGTTGCGATTCAGTTGATACCTTTTAGGTGCTTGAGATATATTATTTCCATTCATTATGGCGCACGTGGGGTCTGAACTCGCGTCTAAAACAATTAAGAAATAATACAACAATTAATTAGAGTTTTCCCAAAGCAAATTAATCATTAATTTTACTTTCCGTAATGAGTTTCAATTGAGCTGCCGACACATGTTTAAACTTAGCCCGCTTCTGTTTGTTGTACAACTCGAAAAAAATAAAAAAATAATATTTATTTTAGGCATCGGTAGAGCGAGAAACATACAGAAAACGCGTCAAAATTGTCTGATAAATAAAAAAGTGAAACGAAAAAATTCCGTTTGTATAACCAAAATGAAGGTTACATTATGCCAATTTATTGTAATCACGTTTGGCACATAAACACAAAAAATGACAACAGATTGAAAAGCTTATCAAGAGCAACATCATCCAAAATTGGAGCAATGTGTCATTGTCAGTGTCGATTGTTAAAGTACACTTTCACTAAGTTGAATCGCAGTGTAAATTTTATAGTCCAGCGAGATAAGTGCTCAATCAGAATGTAATTGTAGAAAATTATGGCGGCTTCTTATAATTGGTTTGCACTTACTGCGATGAGTTAATAATACAATTAATTGTAAAAACCTCAAAAAATTTAATTTGTATTTGTATTAAATTCATGGGAAAAAAACAAATTATTCAGCAAAAAAAAATATTTGTTACTTAAGGAGTCATAGATCATTGGTAAATTAATTTGGTTATGGATTAATTAGAATTTTTCACTTTTGATTATTCAAATTTTGACACATGACTGTTGACTTAAATTAACGATGTCGACCTAGACCCGCGCGAAAGCTTTGCGAATTAATTTTACAATTGTTCCACTTTCGATATATCATAAGCAAATTCTCGAATTAAATTCAATTAAAGGCTGCCAAAGATCTGTCCGAAAAAATGTAAAACCTCCAGTTTTGTTGGTACAAATAAAGACAGCCGATGATTTGTTTTCTGGGAAACTTTGCACACGGCAGGCACGTTACATCAGCCTGTCGAATGAATAATAAGAGCACTGACAGCAACGCAAAACAGTAAAAGTCACTTCGCATTCTCCAAGTCAGATGTTTTTGGCACAAGGATCGCAATTGGATCGAATCGGATCGGAAAATTCGATCAACTTGCACTCCACGATTTACGGAGCTGCAAGTCTGAGTTTCTCGCCGGAGGATGAGCGTGTCAACAAATAAATTTACGGTTTGTCATTTGGGATGTGCAAGCGCAAATGAATTCAATTGATCGATGCCTCCCGAACTCTGCTCAGCTCCAATTGTACAACTAACTCAGACTAGCTGATTCCCAACGAAACCGGCCAGCAATCAATGCCTATCGATTGGACGGGACTCCCCATATACACATATGCTATGCACTGAAAAAAATCTATATGAAATAGGGGTATTTCTACCTTATTTTATATCAATAAAAAACCGATATGATTTAGGTCAAATTTATTATTTAAACATATCAACATGATATTTTATCATATCTTATAAAATACCAAATTTAGTATTTTTTGAACAAATAATGTAAAATACGATTAACAAAATCTTTATTCATATCATTTTGATCTTTAAGAAATATAAAATTGATCAGCACATATCAATCTGATCTTTAATCAATTTTTTTTCTTTGTGGGTGTATGTACTTGGCCCATGTTTACACACTGTACATAAGCATATATCCACAGGCTGTGGCACTGTATCTTAGGCACAGTCGTTGCTGTCTGGCAAACGAATTGGAAATGGAAAATGGAATTAAAAGAAAAGCCACACGATGCCGGTTCTCTTAGCAGAATGCTTGCAATTTATTTAGTAGCACAATGAAAAACGCCCTCGAGAGATTCTGTCTATAATTAATAAACATTCATAAATTATTCTTCAACTGAGCGGCGATCTAGAAGGAATGAGGATCGAAAGGCAAAGGAGACTTAAAATACATAAAATAAGAAAGTTCGGACTGTATTTTATGGTGATTTATTTACGATCCCATATGCTGTAAAGAGAACTGAAGAGAACGAAATTTAATATTGTCATTAGGGCTTTCGAAAATTAATCAAGATATACATAAAGGATCGGCTTAACCAAGGAACCGGGTTAGTGGGTCAACCGTATGTTAATGCCGGCTTACACGGAACAAAATTCTGTTAGCAAGAATACTAAAATATTATTTTTAATTATTAAGTACGTTTAAAATCCTTCTAAAGTTCAGAATACTTCTACTTCTTACACCCGAATAAAAATTTGAAACTTGTTCATATTAGTCACATCTTGAAATTCACTCATTCGGTGGATACCCTACCGAAATTCCGCATGAGTAATGTGTGTTCTGTAGAAGGCATTACATTTAGCCCCCCTTTCGGGTCCTCGATGGGGCTGTCATCTGTCCACATCGCCCCCTCTCGATCCCTTCGAATCGGCGCCATTGTCCGCTCGTGGCGCCGTACTGTGCTCAACGATTATTGCCTTCCTCATTCCGGTTTTTTCCTTTTTAAGATTTTAAATTATATTTTGGCATTGCTTTGGCTGTGGCTGCTTCTGTTTCAGCGCCCGCTTCGGCTAATGTTATTGTTTTTGTTTCTGTTTTCGTTGGCGATCAGTAAATATACATCATACAGGGGGCGGGCATTCTACTCCCTCTTCGGCCAGAAGAATTTTCCGATAAAACTCGATTTTTCTCGATTTCGCCGTGGAACCCCTGACCTTCTGCTCGGCTACCTTTACCACTCGGCTGGCCGATTTTATTGTCTTATTATTTATGTGTATACACAAATAACTTGGTTCTTACACTTGGAATCCGCTGGAGAGCCGCGTAGTCCGGAGTGGGTATTGTATTTGGGGTGTTGGGTATTTCTGCTCGGCACGCTGCAGGCAACGGTCATGCTGCCCGAGGCGGTGATGGTTCTGCTTCCGTTTCATCAGTACGGCAATTTTACACCCGGCGAAAGTGACTCCGCTAATCGGATATTTCTCCTTTTCGTGTGATTGCAGGGAGAGTCTGCCGCGCCTGGACAATTACCGCATTTCCATGCGCAACCTGAAGCGTCCTTCCATCGGAGAACTGCAGGGAGAGGCGGTCGATCAGGTGAGTTCCCAGTTCATAGTTCTTAGTTCTTAGTTCCTAGTTCCTAGTTCCTCAGTTCGAAATTCGAATCCATGACGTAAGCGCATAAAATTGCCATAACAGTTTGCATAATCAGTGAAACTAGGGGAAATTACGGTTCGGTTGAATGAAATCTGGACATCCTCGAGTATGCAAGTACCATTACTTTATTATTCAATTTAAGTTCGGAGGAATGTGCTCTGGAGTTTACACGTTAAAACAAGCGAGAGTACATAGACTATCAGATACCCGTTAGTCAACTTCTGATCAAGATATATATATACTTTATACGCTCGGAAACGCTTCCTCTTACATGTTACATACTTACCAATGATTACAATATTCACTTCATAAATAATACGTATACAATTATCATACAATTGGTTAACCAGAAATTCTGAAATAACTTCACCGTGAAAACCTTCAGTTGAACCTCAGCTAAAAATTAATCAGTTGGTGATTTTCCAAATAAAACACTCGAAATATTTGTTAATCGGTTGATAGTCTAGAGCCACTATGTATTCAACCTTGCCCAATAATCGGACTACCAATAAGCATGGAATGCACTTGAAAAAGTCGGAAAACCAATTTATAAATCATTCCATCAGTTTTCCCCAGGGATTAATGATAGCCCCAAGTGTCGGCATAGAAAGACGGGTATTTTTTTAGTTTTTAGTGTCAAACTCAGGGATCTGCTTTGTGTTTGCCATGGCATAATCCTTGCAGCGCACTTCAGTCGTTCCCTACTCAGTTCTGAAAACATTTCAAGTACTCGGCAAATAAACAAAGCAGAGCAAAAATACCTAGGAAAACATGAAGCGAAGCAGAAGCAAAACAAAAAATATGGATCCAGCCAGCAATCGAAACACTTTCTGTTCGACTCTCAAATCGTACTCGCACTTTGGCCAGCCTCAAAAACAGGCCCATGTAGATGCGTGCACACATATATTTATATCTGAATTTCATTAATACGCTTTCTGATTTATTTACTTGAACAATTTTCACATTTCCGACGTGCAAATTGTGAGTTTTCCATGACGTCTTCCGGGCATCCCATCGATTGATGTTTAGTGCCAACAGATTTGAGGGCTTCTATCGCGATGACGTTGGGGCCACTTAAGATAAGCAGCCAGTACCTCAGTCAAGGTAGCCCACTTTCTCAAATCAGCCTTCTCGAAACCCACCACCATGTTGGGCTTATCGCTCGGGTAGAATGGTGAAGGGGCGGAGGGACCTATAAGCTCTCCCAGTGTTACGGTTTTTATGTTTATCGCCGGAGTAATAAATTTGATGCGTCTATAGAAAACTCTCGTCTGGGGGTCCGATGGTCAAGCAGTTTTCTCGTGAATGGCCTCTCCCCCCATACATATTTTCTGTATTGTTTAATTAATTCACTTTGCCCGGCTTCTGCGGGCCACCACGGCGTATGATAGATATCGTAAAAATTGCATTACAAGCCAGCAACGGTTCATTAGGGGAATACCAATTCCAAGACGGCACCTAAAATATGGAAAACAGCGCTCCATTTAACGATAAGATGGCGTTTCCTGCACTCAAAAAAATAGTTCTAGAACGAAGGAGGAATTGAATATAAAAAATGTACATTTCGAAAAGAGCTGCAAAAACGATGTATTTTTAGGGTTGTAAAGCGAAAACAAGTGTTAGTTTTTTGGGAGTGAATAACCTATGCTAAAATCTAAGCAGAAATGAAAATGATTTCCCGAAAATACATTATAACATCTAATTCCTGTTTTCGAGTGCCTTGACTGTCATACCCACTATAGTGGGTATAAGGATATATTTATAAGGATAGAGACGTCTGACTGAATTTTCGTCATAAGTGCATTTCAGTTACAATTTTCATTCCTACATTCAAGCGGTGGGCGACACAGACTTTCGCGATTTTTTTTCACAAAGTTGCGCGCAGAAATTCCTAGAATCTGCATGTTTTTTTAGAATATTTGATTGTTTTCTAGGGCCAGATTCTATATCAAGAAATTATTACTGATCATGTATGCTTGTTCTTTAATATATACAATTTAGTATGCAAAATTTGTTAATAATTATAAATTTCTTTCATAAAAATTATTATATTAACAATACAGAAAAACAAAAAAATGATTCATTACAAAAAAACAAAAAAGGAAGTTAACTTCGGCAAGTCAAAGTTTTTATATCCTTGCAATTATAATAAGTACCCAAAATTTAGTCCTCACTCGATGGGTGCTGTTCCTGGGACTCCAAATATATTATTGCCTATTAAAAATATTGAAATTAAATGGTCAAAAATTTAAACGCCTACTTCCTACAAAGTAACAATGTATTTATATATATTTTTTGAGATTATTCCTATGGGAGCCATAAGATATAGAGGTCCGATCCGGCTCGTTCCGACATATGTACTACCTGCAATAGAAAGAAGACTTTTGGGATCGCGATAGCTTTAAAACTGAGAGACTAGTTCGCATAGAAACGGACGGACAGTCAGACGGACATGGCTAAATAGACTCGGCTATTGGTGCTGGGCAAGAATATATATACTTTATGTGGTCGGAAACGTCTCCTTCACTGCGTTGCAAACATCTGACTGAAATTATAATACCCCTGCAAGGGTATTAAAATATTGTAGAGTAATACTAGTAAATTAAGGGAGAATTAATATATTTTCTTATGTTGCTTTTAATAGATTATGTTCAGATTATGTTTTGACATCGAGATATTCCAGATAAAATTCTAGCCATCCATGAACATTTAATTCGACTCAATTTGATGGAAGGCTGGGACTTAAAGCTGAGAGAACGCATGGAAATTGGCAGGTTTTTCTTACCATTAAGTTGAAAGAACCTCATCCCTCAACATCGTTTTTATACGTTTTTATATTTCGGTACTTCGGCATTAGTTTTGCTTGCTTATTACACATATACTATTACCCTAAGGAGTACAGGACTCGGATGAAAACAAATATGAATTTTTCTTCTGCACAACTTTGCTCCTTGGGAATATGTAAAATCAACACGAGCGAGCTTCATTCGATTTTGCCTGTCGCCTCGGTCCTAAGTGGATTTTTCTGCATCCATCCATGGCCCATAATGCGCGAGGCGATATCGATGACAGTGCTGAGGCCAAATTAATTGTCAACAAGATGCAGCCATGCATCTGCCATGGGCCAGGCCACATGGACATTGTTTCAAGGAGCAGCGGGACAGGACTCGCAGCGCCTTTCCAGCGAGGGTAAACAGCTCACTACAGTCAACGCCATGTCCATATGTGCGACTGGAGGGACTGGGGGGACAAGAGAGTGAGGATAATGCAGGACAAGTGTGTCGTGTCATTAAAATTGACAGCGACGGCCTGCAGATGTTGCTGGAGCTGTTGCCATTGACGTTAGTTGATTCGTTGCTTATCATAAACAGGGTTCCCGGGGGTTCCAGGGCGTTGGCATGTGGATGTGGATGTGGTGCCATGCCATGCCGCATTAAAGCCGATCGAATCCGCTCCAGAAGCACTGGCTGCTCAAGTGCACGAGTGTTGAACCTGTCAGGGCTGCTGACAGGGCGTCACTTTGATAAACGCCCGCGTTGAGCAATGGATTATTCCTCACTTTCAATCAATTAGGCTGACAGGAAACCCACTCGAGACAGGCCGAAAAAACCATTACCAGTTCTTGGCAGTTTTAAAGCGCCTGCCATCGCGCCCCTCAACAATAGTAATTTGTCAAATCGAATGGCCATATCGGACAATATTATCAACATCTTTCGCCGGCCAACGCGGCGTATGAGCAATTCGCCAGCGCACTGTTTACATCATCGAGAGGGCAGCCTGTGGCGTGTTTGCCATTTCAGATTCCTTTTGTATTGCACTTGTAATTACAATTCTAATTTACAATTCATAGCCAAAGAGCTGGCTGCTATTTATATACCATTTTATCGATTTCCTAATGCAAAAGTCTCGCTGGAAAATCTTTGTTTACCGCATTGCCATTGCCCCGAACAAGCCATTAAATTATTGGCGCATATAACAATATGTTTACCCCATTTGTGTTGCATTTCTGATACTTACCCACCATTGTTCGAATGGCCGAGGGCGCGGTAAACTTGTGCAAAATCTCTCTCTTCAATGATGAAAATGCAATTTTCCCATTTTTATTGGATAACCCATTTGGCCTTATCGATTTTCTGCGCATTTGCTTAATTGCGCTAAAATTTCCAGTTGAGACTGCTCGAATCCGCTTGAAATGGCTCAGAGCTAAATATAGGGACTTTAAGATCCACGGCTTCACGTCGTAGTCGTCGCCACAATTAGCCACAGATCCACTTTCCTTGCAGCTAATAATAATTCTGTGCCGAGTGAACTCACTTTCAGCTATTTATAGAAGCTGTGATTATAACCATCTCAGCCTGAAATTTCGGCTCCCCTTTGTCTATTAACTGGACTCAAATCTCTGGCACAAGGCAGCCAAGAAAGTGGCTTATCCCCCAGTTCTGCCCTCACTTTCCCATGTCATAAAGCACAAATACCAATTTCAATTCCAATTTTGGGTGCGAAAATTTTCCACGCATCGACCACAATAACAAAGTCAACTTGAACGAGGAAAACAAGCGCAGAGCCAAATGCGTATTTTGCTAAATGAATTGGACAAAGGAAGGAAGCGCCAGAGGGCCACACTAGTGAGACCTCAAATACCCCTTAGTCCTCCCCTAATAAAACCAGCGAGTTGGAGGAGACACCGAGAGAAATGGAACCCCTTTTCCCATTTGCAAGAAAGTTTCACATTTTGGTGACTGTATCATTAAGTTGAATTTTATTTCAAAATACTACTGTGATGTGGTTTAACATTAATCTGAGAAACTTATCATTTAAAATTAAAATTTACTACTAAGAAAACTTTATGAGAGTGTATAAATATTTATGTTTGCGTCTGTCTGAGTTGGCGTCCGCTCGAAGCCGCCAAAAATGTGTAAACAATCAACATTAACCACCCACCGAGGAAGACTAACTAACCAGCATTGCGTATACGCAGCGTGTGCGAATCGAGCGCTTTTGGGGTTGTGTGCTCGTGCTCCAACTTCCCCCGAGAATCGATGTCGTCCTGCCCAACCCTGCCACATGCCACATGCCACGTGAGGCAATTCCAATTGGTGGCGCTTTAAAAAACATTCAATTATGTGGGCAAACAATAAAATAAATGAGCCCCATTCCATCGGTGCGACAAATGGCAAAACAATAACCGAGCAAGGGCAAGGGAGCAATGTCTTGTGTAAATCTATTAAATTATCACAATCACAAGAAATTGTTCTGGCCAGTGGAAGTTTTTAGGGCGATCTAATTGCCAGCTTCGTAAATTACCGCATGTGATAAGTAAATACGCTTCGAGTGGAAATATTTTCTCTTCATAAAAAATACGAAATTTAATTAAAAATAGTTCGGTTTCACCAAGTGGAATAAAACATTCCAGATCTATTACCCTTGAAAAGGAATTTGTATGTTTTATAGAACGCTTGTCAGCATCGCAGGTTTGATTGAGTTCATCGTGAATCATTATGAATTATTTTTAAACTTGATGTATTTTAAAGTGAAATCAAATATTTATACTGCATTTTTACTTTTACACCATCGATAAGTTTAAAGCTAACCACAATATGTTTAAAGATGTTGGCGACAGACAGATATTTAAGGTCGTTTAAGGCGATGGTGGACGTTAGAGTGGGCGTGGCGTTCTGAAACAGGAACCCCTAGAATCTGTACTGCGAGTCCCAACTTTCTAGCTTTTATTTTTCCGAGATCTCAGCGTTCATACAGACAGACGGACATGGCTACATGGCTAGATCGGCTATTAATCCTGATCAAGAATGTGTAATATACATTGGGTATACTTTATAGGGTCGGAAACGGTTCCTTTTAACTATTACATACTATCCGACGAAAAGAACTCTAAGGTATAAACTACCTGCATCATGAAATAAGAACACTATTTTAAGTCAAAGAAGTTTAAAATAAATCAGACTTCTAGAGTGACCTTTTCTTTAAACATGTTGGTTAATAAACATAATTTTTTAGCACCTTACAGAAAGGTAACTTTTTCACAGCAAGTTCTTACGAGATGGCATGGCATCTCAACCAACGACACTATTGTAAGGTTTAATTGACACATCGCTGTCACATCCTCAGTAACGTTGATGTGGATGTGGTCTTTATGTGTGCTACCCTATTGGACAAGTCCTAACTCCGAAACAAAGACAATGCGTTCAGGTTTATTATAAATAGTTAACTTGAGGCAGCACACTTCGGTTTGAGCTTTTATTCGAACATTTTTATAATGGTTCGAGTTTTAGTGCCGTTATAAAAACGAACTTTAATTAGAATGAAAAGCAATATGAAGCTCCCCATAATCTGGTTGTTGCTCTGCTTTTGCTTGGTGTTGCTTTTGTTTCGGATGGCGTCGACGGGTCGTTAATTGAATACGAGTACTAAATTGCACACATGTCGGATGAGTAATTCCGAATGAAATCCCACTGAAACAGCTGTTGGAGTAGCACGAAGTTAACAAAAATGCTGAAGTCAATTTAATCAATTATTTAACACACTTTCGATTGAATGCTACGCATGTCAAGATCCCATTATCAGGCAAATAATGTTTGCCACAATTAGCGGTTTGCCGATGGCCTTTCTCTGTATGCTTAAAGTATTAGCGTAGAAGGGTAATAAAACATCATAGTTATCGTAGATCAGAGCTCATATAACCAATTAACGGTTAATCATATTTTAAAATAAAAATCATATTTAATCTATCGTTTCAGAGCATAACTATTCCCGAACCCGAGCCGGAAACCTCTGGCGGACACATCAAGCTGGGATGGATTGTGGGCGTCCTGATACCATGTCTCCTGAACATCTGGGGCGTCATGCTCTTCCTGCGCCTCAGCTGGGTGGTGGCCGAGTCCGGCATCTTGCAGTCGCTGATTATAATTACGATCTCCGCGGTGGTCTGCGTCATCACGACGCTCTCGCTGTCGGCCATTAGCACCAACGGCGAGGTCAAGGGTGGCGGGGTCTACTTCATCATATCCCGTTCGCTGGGCCCCGAGTTTGGGGCGTCGGTGGGCGTGGTGTTTGCGTTCGCCAACGCCGTTTCGGCCTCAATGAACACCATCGGTTTCTGCGAATCGCTAAATGTTTTGCTGAGTGAGTATCAATTCATTTTGTTCAGGATTAAGTTTGCACACCCGGTAGTCGTAAAGTAATTGGGAGTGCTTAAAGTCTTTCCTAATACAAGTTTATATCAGAAAAAGTCTATAGTCAACGGGTAGGGGTGTATCGACTCAACACAAACAAACATTTATAGTCATTTATTAAAGCTCTATAAGTTTACCACATTAAAATTTCCCTACAATTCATTTTTGATTACTAATAATACTTGAACCACTATTTTTCAGAGAACAACGATCTGAAGATTATCGACAATGGCATCAATGACATCCGAATTGTTGGATCAGTGACTGTTTTGGTGCTTATCCTCATCTGCTGCGTGGGCATGGAGTGGGAGACGAAGGCCCAAAACTTCCTGATCGTCACCATTGTCCTGGCCATCTTCAACTTCCTAATCGGGGCTGCCATTGGACCACAGGGAAATGAGGAGAGCATTTCAAAGGGTTTCGTGGGCTTTTCATGTAAGTCGAACACATTTATAGAAATTAACCATTCTACAACGGATCGCACCTTTTAGGGGGTACGTTCAAGGAGAACTTTGGATCGGACTATCGGTATGCGGAGGGCGTGAACCACGACTTCTTCAGTGTGTTCGCCATCTTCTTCCCCAGCGTCACGGGCATTCAGGCAGGTGCGAATATCTGTGGAGATCTCAAGGATGCCGGAGCAGCTATTCCCAAGGGCACCTTCTGGTCGCTGCTCATCTCGATGACGTCCTACGCCCTCTTCGTCCTCTTCGCCGGCGGAGCTGCTGTGCGGGATGCGTCCGGCATCCCGGCCGACCTGATCAACGGCACCATTGTCGCCTCGGAACTGCCCTGCATGGCCACTGGGAACTGCACCTGGGGTCTCTTCAACTCGTACGAGATGATGCAGGAGATGTCGCTGTGGGGTCCGCTGATCTACGCCGGGTGCTTTGCGGCCACACTGAGTACGGCCCTGACCAATCTCCTGTCCGTCCCCAGATTGGTCCAGGCCCTGGGTATTGACCAGATCTACCCGGGCCTGATCTTCTTTTCAAAGCCGTACGGCAAGCACGGAGAACCGTACCGTGGCTACGTGCTCACCTTCTTTATCACCACGGGCTTCCTGCTGATCGGAGAGCTCAACCTGATCGCTCCCCTGATCTCCACCTTCTACCTGGCCTCCTATGCCCTGATCAACTTCTGCACATTCCACGCGGCCTTCGTGAAGCCATTGGGATGGCGTCCCACCTTCAAGTACTACAACGCTTGGCTCAGTCTCTTCGGGTTCGCCATGTGCGTGGCCATTATGTTCCTGATCAACTACGTGGCGGCCATTATCACCTTCGGCATCATCTTCGCCCTGTATTTGGTGGTCATGTACCGCAAGCCGGAGGCCAACTGGGGATCCACCACGCAGGCGCAGCAGTACAAGGCTGCCTTGCTGGCCGTGCACCGGCTGCAGAATGTCTCCGATCACGTCAAGAACTACCATCCGCAGGTCCTGGTGCTCTCCGGTGATCCAAAGACGAGGCCTCCACTGGTGGACTTTGGTTATCTGCTCACCAAGAACAACTCCCTAATGTTCGTGGCCAATATTATTCCGGTAGGTAAAAGGGGTTGGATTCCGGGGAATTGGAATTTTCCAATTAGATCTTTAAGTTTCAAGGAAAGAGTATTTTATTTCTTAGAAGTTTACTTTATCTTTTTTAGAAAAATGTACTTCTTTGAACACTATCAAAGTTTAACTCAAGAATATTCCAAAACATTGCAGGTGCGAGTGGGCTACAAGAACCGGCAGCACCTGGTTAAGGATGGACAAAAGTACCTAGATGCTCGCAAGATAAAGGCGTTCTACAACGTAATCGATGGGTTTAGCCTGGAGGATGGAATAAATGCTTTGACCAAGTCCACGGGCTTCGGTAAAATGTCTCCCAATATAGTGCTGGTGGGCTACAAACCGGATTGGAATCGCTGTCGCAAGGAGGAGGTGGAAAGTTACTTTTCTATTTTGTAGTAAGTGAATCTCACTCATAAGAAAGTAATGGATCACTTTCAATATCGAACTTGCCCACAGCAATGCCTTCTCGCAGCGCATGGGCGTGGCCCTGCTCCGTCTGCCCAACGGATTGGATTTCTCGGAGCTGAGTTCCGAGGTCACTTTGCCGGCCAACGGAATGGGCCACCTGCACACCGCCAATGCCCAGGGATTCACCAACGAGCTGATGCCGGCGGCCAACGCCGCCTCCGAGCTGCTGCACATCGACTCCAACCTGAACCTCGCCGGAATGGACAGTCCCAACTCCTCGTTCACAATGCCCCAGCCGGCGCCGATGCCCAACATGCAGCGCAGCTCCCGTAGCTACAAGGTAAACAACTCAGATGAGCCGGCCGTGACTTACCACACCAAGGGCGGATCGGACATACCTCAGAACCTCCTGGAAGCCATGACCATATTCACGCGTAAGCAGCCCAAGGGCACAATCGATGTCTTTTGGCTGTACGACGACGGAGGTGGGTGCCGAGTTTCATTCTCTCCAGATGGTCCTTTCTAATCCCGTAACCCTCTGAAATACAGGACTCACCATTCTCTTGCCATATATCATCTCCATGCGCTCCCACTGGCAGAATTGCAAGCTGAGGGTGTTCGCCATGTGTCACGGCAAGGATGAGGAACAGGAAGAAAAGAGGTAAGACGTTAACACGAAAATAATTAGAGCCTACTTATAAGAAATTACGTTATTATAAGGATAGGATATAATATATTTTACCTATCGAAATTAGTAAATATTATTTCATTCGTTAGAACCTAATAAAGGTATTATAATTTAAAAAAAAAAACAGGTTTTAGCCCAAACTTTTAATGCCTATTTTTAAAACTCTTTCATCAGTGTAAAAATAGAACTATATTCCATTATCTTTAGTATAAACCTTTACTTTTTCTAACCCACAGCATGGCCAGCTTGCTGACCAAGTTCCGCATCAAGTACTCGGAGCTCATCATGCTCAAGGGCGTCTCCGAGCAGCCGCGGGCGGACACTCTCCTAAAGCACAAGCGTCTGATCGAGCCCTTCCGCCGCGGAGCCCGCAACGAGTTCGGCATCACGGACGAGGAACTGCAGAGCATGGCCGAGAAGACGAATCGCCAGCTGCGCATCCATGAGCTGGTGGTCAAGCACTCGTCGAACGCTTCCCTGGTGGTCATGTCCCTGCCCATGCCGCGCAAGGTGAGTAGTTTGCATTGGGCTCCTTGTGTCGGCCCACTCACATATTCGTCTCTTTCAGGAGGCCATCTCGGCACCGCTGTACATGTCCTGGCTGGAGATGCTCACTTCGGACATGAAGTGTCCGGTGGCATTGGCGCGCGGCAACCAGACGCCCGTGCTGACGCTCTACTCCTAAACTAGGCCTCGCTTCCAGTTCGAGTACAACTTAGTATTATTAGCGTTTAGGAGTTTCGCCCAGTTCCCGTAGAATCGAGCTCATCCGTGGAGTTGGATTTGTGACCTGCAACCCAATTTATATTGAATTCCAGAGCCCAGACTCTAGTTCCAAGAGACTCACTCTACTTACTCTTTTATATGATCGAACTCCTAAACGCTTGACGATAGTCCATAGTGAAGTTTTGTGTGAAATAGTTCTTACCCGGTTTCGAAACGGATTCAGATCGACAAGGTTCGAACAATTGTGAGATCTGTTTCGCATGCTATAGTTTTAAGTTAATTACGAATTATTCTGGATAAATAAAACCATTAAATTACACTTTGTGTCGTTGTTTAATTTAAACAAGGACATTTTATTCAGCAAAATTTGTAGTTGAATAAGCGGATTCAGGGTATTGGGATAACATGGTGGCTAGGTAATGAACGCTGTATTAGGTATTGCTAGTAGTAAGCGCGACGAGGATTGTTCTGAAATTAAATTAAAAGGGGTAGATATTGTTAGCCTATATAATTATCTGGGAATTTTTCAAAGTTTACGTTCCCCACTACGATTTAGAATCATCCTTTAATTTTACCTACCAAAGGATTTGGACGAAAGCGATACGCCAACATCATTCGCTTTCTGTAGGCGTCGTATTCGTTATCGCAGTCCTCTGGCTGGGCAGCGCTGCTTACCCCAAGTCCTTGGTTTCCATCGCGTTGTGGGGCCCTTTGTAACTCATATTATTGAAATTCTTATCAAATAAAAGGAGCAACTCACTTGTTGACAGGATCCACAATTCCGGCTCCGTCCTGACCCAAGCCTTGTCCTTCCTTCCAGCCGAGTTTCTGCAGCATTTGGAATCCAATGTTGTCCTCTTTTAGTTTGTACTCCTTGTAGTCGCTCAGATCCGGCTGCCTGTTGTTCTTCTTCGCCTCGTACTGCTCCATGAACTTTTTGAGCTCCTCGGGCGGCAGGAAGTCGCCAATGTGATGCTTCCCCTCGCTTTGCTTGGTTAGGGCGTTGGCCCACAGCGATGTGGCCTCCATTTCAGCCGTGCGCAACTTGTGCTCCCACGTCCCGCCCTCAATGTCCTCGTCAGAATCGTATTCATACTTAAATTTCCCGCCGCGAGCCAGGCGATCGATCTCCTGACGCTTGCGCATCATGTCCTGATATAGCAAGTTTACTTTGTAGTGCTCCTCACACTGCTTCCATTGCTCCTCGCTCAGCTGAGTTGAGCCGTAGTTGAGGCGAGCATACTGCAACAGCGCGGGATCCGTGCGCGTGATGCTGCTTAGAACTGGTTTGTTTTGGTTACCAAAGTTTCCCGAGGTGCCTAAAAAAACATTGTATTTATGCTTACTGCTAAGGCTTTCAAAAATATAAATCTATTCAAAAAATTTTTTTTAATTAGTTGGCTAGATGACAATCCCAAAACTTCAATTCGACTGGAACAATACTTTGGGAAACATAGTCTTTGAAAGTTATATTCTTCTGGGCGTTAAGCTTGACGCAACGTATCTCTATCGCGTTTTTCCCGAATCTTTTTTTCAACTTGTACTTATTCAGTACTTATTGGGCCAAAAGCCCATCAATGGTTACCCCTAATGTTTAATTTTTTCTTTTAAAAATTAAGAACAAAGCAATCCAAATATTAAATTGTACATGCGAAAGTATATATTCATCTATTAAAAAACTCACTTGAGGTGGGCAACTGTTGCTCTTTCTCGCCCCAACGGCTCTTGCGCTCGCGCTTCCGTCGCTGCCGCTGCGACTCCTTGTCCTCCTGATCGTCCTGGTCATCACCATCTATCGCTCCTCCGGCAGAGGCCGCCTCTTCCCGTTCACGCCTCTCCTCGTCGCTCAGCTCGTTGCGGCACTCAATGCGGCGCTTAATGTTGTCCCGGTTGCGGTCCATCATGCCCCGCATGTACTCATCGTCCGAGTCAAAATCCGCACTGATGGCCGACTCTGGGTCGTACTTGTCGGCCGCCGAGTTGCTGTGCTGCTCCTCGTTGTGTGGCTGAGCCTCCTGCTCCTTGGGCTGAGGCTGCTGGTCCCGGCTTAGCTGCTGATGCTCCCGCTCCCGTTGCCGCTCAACGCGCTGGCGCTCGTAGTCAAGGAGTTGGGAGCGATAGCTTCGATACTGCTCGCAGCTCTTATCATAAAGAAACCTATTATCAAAATTCAAAAGAAGTGAAACGTACAATGAAAAGTGCTCGACGCTAGTCACGTGTACAAAGACATTATATGAATAACTGTTTGAGGCGCCCCATTAGCGGTTTATTTTGAGATTTTTAGTTGGCATCCGCCGGCTGGCTCCTCCAGATTTAAGACGATGGTCGAGGAACGACGGATCACTGCGCGTTCGATGAGTCCACGCGACCGCTCTGGCTAATCCTGATTAAACCCCCTTCAAGTTAGTTCGTTTGGTCGGTAAATCCACGGAAAAAAATGTGAAAGCCAAAACTAATTATCAAAACTTTGAAATCAACATTCAGGGGTGCCACAGAAACAGCTCTTTGCTCAATTCGGACTGAATTCATATAAACAAACATATAAATCCTATGAATTCAGCCCGCGTTCAGAGCGATTTCTGTGGCACCCCTGTATCTAGGTTTTACATTGGTGAAATTGTATGATATTCAGCGGACATTTTTCTTAAAGGAGATCAAAGGAATAAATAAACTGATTCAGATTCACAACATTTCTATGTTTCTAAATCAAATTAAAATAATAATAGTATTATTGTCAAAAAGGATTACATTTTTATTGAACCTGAAATGGCATGCAGTCTTGATAACTTGATATGTAACAAATTCCCGGTGCCCAATTTGTTACATATCATTATTCTATTATTCTAAAGAAATCAAACCAAAGTATGCATTTCATTGACTATTTATATTGGGACTGGCAGTATGCAATTTAAATAAAAATGGCTAGCCTTGCAAATTATAAATGGATTACGTGTGTAAGGGGACAACAGGACTAAAATACAACTCTAACCTAATTAAAACTCGGCAATATATGCAAATAAAATGCCAACTTAAATCCCTAAGCCGTACGCCCCTCACCACCCCATGTCCTTAGACCATCCCTTGGGTACCAGTCTTAGTCCCTGTTAAAACATGTTCAGGTCATTTACCACAAGGCCGGATGCAACTCGCTTCTATGCAAACGAATTTTATCTTCATAATCTTCACCATTTTCCGCGACCAGTGCGATTAGGTTTTCTAAGCACGTTGGCAATTGTATGCACGTTTCTGAAAAAACTACATAAATTGCTTTAAAATCGTGCTCAACGATTAAAGTTCTTTACAAATTGAATGAGAGGGAAGTTGGAAGTAGGTAAGGATGAGGGCGAGGATAGATGTGCGGTATGGATAGGGCATGGCAAATGGCAGAACAGAACAGGCAACGAAGACTGCTTTGCGTATGTTACACACCTTGTGGGGCAGCTGTGGGCTGCGGAGGCTGTGGAGGCACAACCTGTGGCAAATGTGGCTGCTGTTGCGGTTGCTCTATCTCCTCCAGGACAGGTGGCGGAGGCGGCGGTGGGTGAGGATTGACTGACATTGACATGTGTTCCGGTAGAAGACTAAGCTGCTCCGCCGAATGCCCTCCAATGGTGGGCATCTGTATAGCCTCCAGGTTTATTTGGGGTTTGGGTATCGCATTTAGGTCAAACTCCTTGGGCGCCGGTATGGCATTTAACTGCATGGCCTCTACTGGCGTCGGTCCGAGCTGCATATAAATCTGTCCCATGTTGGCCAGGGCGATGGGCAGCTGTGGGGGCGGAGGCGGTGGAGGAGGTGCAACTGCCGGATGCAGGTGTAGGGGCAGGTGGCCATGGAAGAAAGCAGCTGGCAGCTGCATTTGCGGAGGTCCCTGTTGCAGAAGCGTGGGATTGAAGGCGAACGGCGGCGGCGGTGGTGGCTGTACTGCCTGCACGGGTAGTCCAAAAGCCAGGTGAGTGGGCGCCGAGCTGGTGACAGTGATGGAGGTGGCCATGGCTGCTGCCGAGCTGATGGCGATGGCCGCCTCCAGCTGCGAACTGCTGTTTTCGGCGGTGTCCGTATCCAGAGGATTGTTCTCTTCAGCGCTGCAATAAGGGGGTAATGAATAGCAGTTCAAAGTAATCTTTAGTGTACACCTACCTGGGCACTGGAACTGGCGGAACGAGTAAGGGCTGTGGAGGCTTCTCGTGCTTTTCGAGTATTTTCTTAAAGTTCTCCAGAAAGGAACCATCGTTGCAGAATGTATTCTTTACTTTCGGAGGCGGCTGCTCAACACTAGGCTGTGGCAGCTGCTGGCGCTTCAGGCCAAATGTGATCTTGCCTGTCTTGCCGGTGAAGCTATTCAGCGTCTTGGGGGCCACAGCGTCCTCCGACTTTCCCTTGCTGGCCGTGGCATCTATGTGGACCACCTCTGACAAATTGCCCTCCTCGCCGACTGTGAGGGATGCGTCCTGGGCAGCAAAGTCCTGGAGTTGGGCCTCCTCCTCCTCCTGCTCCTCGTTGGCAACCGTTTTTTCCGCAGGCGTCTCTGTTTTTAGTTGCGCCGCCAAGTTTTGGGCCGCAGCCACCGCCTTCGCCAGCTGCGCCGTCTTCTGTTTCTCGAGGATCTCCTGCCGCTTCTTGGCTATGATCTCCTCCTGCTTCGTCATCTGCGCGAAGCGGTCCACTCGGTGATTGCGCTGTGACATAATTCCCTATGCCTCGGATTCTGTTTTATTCCAAATTTTCTTCACAGAAGCTGCAGTGTTACCAGCTTATGTAAGTCGAATAAAACCAAACCACCACTTTGACCAGTGTGAACAACTGTAGACTAAAAAATACCAGCGGGCCGGAAAAATACCATCATTTTAATTAAATAAATATATAAATTTCGAAAAGCTTTATTGAATTGTAATTTGTAGTTCTGATAAACATACATTATATGAAGTCAAAAAACTCTAAAGCCCATAATTAAAAAATCATACTTTTATAATTATTATAAGCATGGGTATCTAAGAAAACTTAGTACATTCCCTAGATAAAGACAATGATTTTAAGTCCGCAATAATCAAATACGTCTTTTATTAAAGTCGAATTTCAAAAACACTCATACGAAGAGGAATAGATGACAATAACAATAGTAACGAACAGGATAAACTTACGAAGTATTTTCAAAACACTGGGTTATACGGTATATATGTAAGTACCTGTTTGTTCAAGACCAATTTTTATAATTATAATTTTTTAGAGATTTTAAGTTTTGTTCTTTGGCAGTATTTAATTTAGTGGAATTCATATAATGTTAAAGTACTTCTCTCAATTTTTAGGACGATTAAATTGAGTTAAGCCACATTAGGAGAAACACACTGTACTAATGAGTATATACGTAATTAATTCTTTATAAATTGACCTAAATGCGCCTAAAAATACATGTTGCTATTTTTGCTATAGCTCTATTAAATAAGAGGAATGGGGAATAACATGACTTGTGTTCATCTGGTTCATTCAACTAGTGGTACTTGGGAACAATTAATCCTTTTAACATATCAAAGCTATTTCCGTCGGGTTGCACGGTTTCTATGGCTCCAGTTGGTAATTTCACTTTTAGAAAACCAAAATCATCGATTCCCACAATTTCGGCTTCCCTTTCCTGATTTTGCAGGCAAATCTTGACGGTTTGACCGCTGTGGATAAAAATAATTAATAAATATTACGTTGGGGTCTAATCTAATTTTACCTGTGTAACCAGAGCGAATAGTATAAGGCATAAAAACTATCAAAGTCTCCGTTTTGTACTTCGCCCAAAAGTCTTTCGATTTCATTAAATATCGTGGCGATAAACATCTCATATTTAATAATTGGTAGCTTGTTGTTTGGGGCACGAACATTATGCTCCCTTATCAAATCATTGATGCAAACAGTTGGTTTTGAATTATTCAAATTAATTCCACTCCCAATATTGATGATGGCCTGCGATCCTTGCAGAGTGGTGTTAATGACGAGGCCGCCAATTTTCTGGTTTCCATTTGCATATATATCATTTGGCCACTTAATAGAAATATCCAGAACCTAGAAATATTTAAGCAAGTATTGTAATGGTTTATAATAATAATAAACATATTATGTGATGTCTCATATTTTAAACCATAATCAAAGGCAGCGATTTTAAATGTGGGATGCCCCTACTGAATGCTGCAGTCAAGAGATTTTTTAGTATATTTTGAAGAGCCGACCGACGAAGTCTTTCCACGCACTGTCACACTGACTCAATGCGCTGGTGTAGAGAAATTTCAACAACAGCCGAAGAAATTGTAAAAATTATCTTCTTTTCGCATTCCTTGAGCTGTCTCGAGTTGCGGGCGTGAGTGTGCGAAAGCCGGAGCAGCTGCTGCGAACGTCACGGTTGCCGGAAGTGGGCCACAATGCGGAGCGGAGTCCCGGCCACAAGTCCCATCGAATCGTCGAGTTCCCGTGAGGGCGTCTGAAAAAATCAATCGGACTCCACTCCGCCGCGAAAGAGCAGGATGAGCAGCAACAACAACGCCCCGGACCCCGGCTCCGGCTCCATCAATGCCAACGGTCCTGTCTCCGGTTCGCTGTCCGTGGACAGCAACCTGGTCATCATCCAGGACATGATTGATCTCTCGGCCAACCATCTGGAGGGCCTGCGCACTCAGTGCGCCACCAGTTCCACGCTGACGCAGCAGGAGATTCGATGCCTGGAGTCCAAGCTGGTGCGCTACTTCTCCGAGCTGCTTCTGGCGAAGATGAGGCTCAACGAGCGCATCCCGGCCAACGGGCTGCTGCCCCACGCAACGGGCAATGAGCTGAGACAGTGGCTCAGTGTGGTGGGCCTCAGCCAGGAGACCCTCACCGCCTGCCTCGCGCGCCTGACCACTCTGGAGCAGATCCTGCGCCTTACCGACGAGGAGATCCGCCAGCTGCTGGCCGACAGCCCTAGCCAGAGGGAAGAGGAGGAGCTGCGTCGACTTACTAGGGCCATGCAGAACCTGAGGAGGTGCATGGAGTCGCTTGAGAGCGGCACTGCGGCCAGCAACAACGATCCAGAGCAGTGGCACTGGGACTCCTGGGACAGGTCCATCCACATTCACCGCGGCAGCGTGGGAAACATAGGACTGGGTCAGAACTCAAGCGCATCCCCGAGAACCCATCATCGCCAGCATGGTGTCAAGGGGAAGAGCACCGCTCTGGCCAACTCAACTAACTCAAGGAGCGGCCGTCAATCGCCCACAGCTACGGAGGAGCTAAACAGTACGCAGGGTTCCCAGCTGACCCTAACTCTCACGCCGTCGCCACCCAACTCGCCCTTTACGCCTTCCAGTGGGCTGAGCAGTAGCCTCAATGGAACCCCGCAGAGGAGTCGCGGAACACCGCCACCCGCCAGAAAGCACCAGACCCTTCTGAACCAAAGTCAGGTGGACGGGGAGCAGCCGGCCCGCAATCGTCTGCCCACTGATCCCAGCCCCGATAGCCACAGTTCCGCCAGCTCGGACATATTTGTGGACGCAAATACTAATGCCAGCTCCGGAGGAAACTCCTCCAACGTGCTTTTAGTGCCATGTTCCCCAGGAGTGGGCCACGTGGGCATGGGCCATGCCATCAAGCATCGCTTCACCAAGGTCATAGGCTTCATGGCCACCTGTACGCTGTGCCAGAAGCAGGTGTTCTCCCGCTGTCTGAAGTGCACCGATTGCAAGTACATCTGCCACAAGTCATGCGAGCCACACGTGCCGCCTTCCTGTGGACTGCCTCGAGAGTATGTGGACGAGTTCCGGCACATAAAGGAACAGGGCTACGCCAGCCTGCCGCATGTTCACGGCGCGGCCAAGGGATCACCGCTGGTGAAGAAAAACACTCTGGGCAAGCCGATACATCAGCAGCACGGCGACAGCAGTTCGCCGAGCTCCAGCTGCACCAGTTCCACACCAAGCAGTCCGGCGCTCTTCCACCAAAGGGATCGTGAGCTGGATCAGGCGGGCAGCAGCTCCAGCGCGAATCTGGTGCCTACGCCATCACTGGGCAAACACCAGCAGGCTCAGTTCAACTTTCCCAACGTGACTGTTACGGGCAGTGGCGGAAGCGGAGGCGATACGCTTATCTCCAATGATCCAGTACCAGACCAATTCCAAGCGGTACCTATCACCGCCAATGGTGGACTAGACAGTCTGGTGAGCAGCTCCAACGGACACATGAGTTCCCTGATCGGCAGCCAGTCATCAAATGCTTCCAGTGCCGCCACCGTGACTGGTCTGGTCAACAGCACAAGCACAACCAGTACCAGTAGTTTCTTTCCGCGGAAACTGAGCACAGCCGGAGTGGATAAGAGGACGCCCTTTACCAGCGAGTACACGGACACCCATAAGTCAAATGATAGCGACAAGACAGTCTCCTTGTCCGGAAGTGCCAGCACGGATTCGGACAGGACGCCCGTTCGAGTGGATTCAACGGAAGACGGAGATTCGGGACAGTGGCGACAGAACTCCATTTCACTGAAGGAATGGGACATTCCGTACGGCGACCTACGCCTGCTAGAGCGGATCGGACAGGGGCGCTTTGGCACTGTGCATCGAGCCCTGTGGCACGGAGACGTGGCAGTAAAGCTGCTCAATGAGGACTACCTGCAAGATGAACACATGCTGGAGACGTTTCGCAGTGAGGTGGCCAATTTCAAAAACACACGGCACGAGAATCTGGTCCTGTTCATGGGAGCCTGTATGAATCCGCCGTATTTGGCCATTGTTACTTCTTTGTGCAAGGGCAACACCCTGTACACGTACATCCACCAGCGCCGGGAGAAGTTCGCCATGAACCGGACTCTTCTGATTGCCCAGCAGATTGCCCAGGGCATGGGGTACCTGCACGCAAGGGAAATTATCCACAAGGATCTGCGCACCAAAAACATCTTCATCGAGAACGGCAAGGTAATCATCACGGACTTTGGGCTGTTCAGCTCCACCAAGCTGCTCTACTGTGATATGGGCCTGGGGGTGCCCCACAACTGGTTGTGCTACCTGGCGCCGGAGCTGATCCGGGCTCTGCAGCCGGAGAAACCGCGAGGCGAATGCTTGAAGTTCTCCCCCTACTCTGATGTCTACTCCTTTGGAACAGTGTGGTACGAGCTAATTTGCGGTGAGTTCACGTTTAAGGATCAGCCGGCGGAGTCGATCATCTGGCAGGTCGGCCGAGGGATGAAGCAATCGCTGGCCAACCTGCAGTCCGGACGGGATGTCAAGGACTTGCTGATGCTGTGCTGGGCGTATGACAAGGAGCACCGGCCACAATTTGCGAGACTGCTGTCGCTGCTGGAGCACCTTCCCAAGAAGCGACTGGCGCGCAGTCCCTCCCATCCCGTCAACCTCTCCCGATCCGCGGAGTCCGTGTTCTGAGGGAGCTGCTTCCTGGTCACTGTCTAGAACCATTATGGCCGATAAACTAAGCTAGCTTGCTTTCTTCCCAAACGGTAAACTCTCCTAAGCAAAGATTGTAAATACTTGAACGTAACTACCAAATTATAGCAAACGATTTTAAAACTAAATTATGTACACTTGTATCGGGTGCAATCCAGTTGCAGTTGTGAGCAAACAAAACAAAGGCGAAAACAAATGTTAACTCGAAAAAGACAAAACGTTTAAATGTTAAAGAGCAGAGGCAAACTGAGAACGCATAGACATACATATACAAACAAACAAGCACTGTGGCAAATATTAAAGTAAACGTTAATCAGGTGAGCAATTTCTAAATTGTTAATTATGTGTAAGTAAAACTCGATATATATATGTGTATGTATATACAGAAGTGTATATGGGGGATTAATGTTTAAATAAATATATATTGCGAATTATGTATGGTCAAATGTATATAGTAAATGGACTTTAAATGCGAAATCAAGAAAAATGTCAAATAAACTTATCACTGAAGCCAATTGAACTATCTTTGTTTGCACTTGCTTAGGAGTTGTATCTGATTTATTACATTGCCTGTGAATCATTAAAATCCGTGCCAGATTCAAAGCACTAATGCCTTCTTATCTAAATTATTTTCATCACTCACCCCATACTGCTCATGACCCCGTAGAGAATTGACAATAGCCGCTCCAACTAGATGCTGCAAAAGAGGCAACCGAGAGCCCAAAGCTGAGTCCATGGCAAGGTGGAGTTGCAGCGAGAACATGGCGCAGCCAATGGGACTAAGCCACTAAAAGCGGAATTGTAACTTTAAAAATAGGAAATTTAGGACTCTTAGAGCATTTACCTGATTATTGGTGCGACCGACTCCCGAGGTCTGTTGCACGGGCAGCACAGCCAGGCCGTTGATGAGCTCCAGGTTGTTAATCACATGCATGGAACTGCTTACAACCGGTGCATAGATGACCAGTCGTCCAATATGCTCTGTTTTAAGGTGCTATATAGAAAAAGGATCAATGCTAGTGTCAGCATTTTAATGCAATAGTATTAGCTTACCTCAAAGTATTCTACGGTGGAAAAATCGTCCGGACAGGAATGTATCAGTATGGGCAGAACATTGTTATTGGCCACTGGCGGCTTATCGTCCTTCCCACAGAATTTCATCGTGAGCTTGGGCGTTGCTATGACATTATCGGATCCACTGCATCGTAGGCGCAGCTTCTCCAGAAGCTCAAACTTGGCCTGGGCGATTAAAAAACTATTTTATTTTCAGGCTCAAACTAGAAAACAAAATCGACTTTCCTCATGACGGCCCAAAAAGTAGGCGTGCTGATAGACCACTCCAGGCTGCTGCTGATCGACACCCTCTCCACCCTGGACCTGCACATCCAGGTACTTCCCCAAGAGATCCGCAAAAATCTCCAGTCGAGTGCGTTCGTTTTGCTTCAGAATTGAGTACTTAATCTCATCCGACTCAAACTCACTGGGATTCATTTCCAAATGAACCTAAATAAATAAACTTGATAATAAGTACAGCAAAATTACTGTGAGGGGTAACATAAGTACCTGCGAGAAGACGGCCTTTCCCCCGCTCTGCAGGCTTTTGGCCAGCATCAGGCTTGGCGTATTCCAGGTTTCTTCGGTGCCCAACACCTGGACATCCAATTTGTGGCTGTGACCGGCCAGATCCTTCAGTTCCATGGACCTTGGACATACTAGAGCTCTGAGCAGCGTTTCGTGGTTTGATTTTGTGTTTTTTTTGTGTTTTTTTTTTTCGGTTTATGTTTTTATTTTGGTTAATGGTAGGTAGGATTATAATAGTGATAGCACACACAAGTAGAAGCACACACAGAGATATATAGATATAGAATGTACAGGAAAAGTAGCGATCACGCAGACAGAAAATAATAGTGGACAATGGATAGAATAGAAATGTAATTCAATGGGATTAAAAAAAATTAAATTAAAATACAGCAAGGAGTATATTTTAACATTTAAAATGCTCAATTCATTCATGAAATTTAAGGGAGATTCAAATTGTAAAGTTTACATAAATAGGTTAGTTAATTATGCAGTAGGGTGGATTATTGTGCACACCGAATTAAATAGAAAGGAAGCCATATTCAGAGGAAACGAGACCAATTTTAGCATGAAACATTTGAGAAATAAAATAAGAATGGGAATTAGTTAGAAAAGGTTTAGTATATGCACGAGTTTTTCGATAATGTTGATATGCACTAATGTTCTTCTCGGTATCACTTAGCTGAGAAGCCCCATCCAGTTAATTTAACCAATAAGAAACATTAATATAATTTATAATAATTTAAAAATTATTCTTGGATAGGGCTATTGGGTGGATAAAACATGCAACACAGAGGTTTAGAGTACTCTCTTTAGTTATGTTAATGGTCATTGCTCTATAAAATAGATCGGCAAGGTTAGCAATATGTTTTCGAAGCTTTCAGTCTGTTGCTTTTCAATGTGGAAACAGTGTTATTTACTTACGGTTTGCGGGAATGCGACTTGGTTGACTCCTCGCTGTCCGTGGAGAAGTGTTTCTTCACCGGCGACGGCTGATAGCAGAAGATGTGGTGCATCATCTTGACGCGTTGCCACTTGTCATAGGAGAATTGAACCAGTTCGTGCTCTCGAACCTTTGTAAGAATGGATACATAATACATATATATTTGATTCTAAAATCCGTACTGAAGCTCTTACCTCCGCCGTGCGATAGTTAGGCAGTATGAAGTGCAGTATATCCGAACACAGACTAAGCACCTTGCCGCCCTGCAGAAAGTAGTCCACCAATATCTGTCCAATTCCCGGCGCCACCGATCCGCACACAACAAGCAGAGCTGTCTGCTCAGTCCAGTACTTCTGAGCCGCTTGCTGTGGCATCAGCGGATAGATGGTGTACACATTCCGCTCCAGTAGCTGCTGAAGAGTGGCCAGTGTGGATTCGCGGGCACTGGCACTGTCCGAGTACACTAAAACATTCAGGGGCTTGCTCTCCTGCAGACTATTCTTATTCCGTTGCAGCACAGGTCGCACAGGAGCAGTGCTAGATGACGGAGGTGAATTCAATGGCTTCGCCACCTCAAAGGATTTGCTGGGCTTTGTTGGCTGAGCTGATGGCACAACAGACTCATTGATATTACTGAGAGCGGATGGCTTAGTCGATGGAGCTGACTTAATGGGCGACACCTGCACTTTCTCGATCTTCTGCATCTGCGATGCCTGGGCAGCAGCAATCTTCTCCAATTCACTTGGTTTGCATTCATCTTTAATTGGCGTTGAATTGAAGTCTTCTTTGGGTATGATTGGCTTGCTTTCGCCTTTAGCAGGAGTGGTTTTTGCCTCGGATTTAGTCGGAGAACGTTTGGTTGGCGTTGCCTTGGCCTCAGCTTTCTGGGAACTCTCTTGTATCCTTGCAGGAGACAGAGATGCCTTGGTGGTTGGCTCCACAACAGCTACAGCCTTGGCCACGGGTTCCGGGGTTTGGCGATGCTCATGGGCAATGAGATCTGGTTTCGTCCTTCCCTCTGAACGATTCCGTTGGTACTCGAACTCGGTGGCTTGGTGGGCCAGCACACCGACGGCTCGCAAATCCTCCAGGTGCTTCTTCCACCCATCCTTGTCCAAACCGACAGTTGTGCGGGACTGGCGCTTCAGGTGATTGGCCAGGAGCTCAAAGGGCTGCGGATCACCTTCCCGCTGAACCGCTAGGATAGAGAGAAGAATTTATCAGTATGCTTCCGGAAAATCAGTTTGTATGAAAACGATTTCAGGTCCAGCTTACACTCAATCCGTAAAAGTGGCAGCTGATCGTTAATGCATAAATTATTTCGCAAGAATGTCGTTATCAAAAGTTGCGTGAAGTGCTCGACATCTGTCTCGATGAGCACCGCCAGGTGGGAGTCTATTTTCCATGCAATTAGCTTACCGTAATCTTCCAGCTGATTTATGGGTCACCGACATGCAAGGAGAAGACAGGAAGAACGAAAGGAGAACCTCGTTTAGCAGATATATTTTGTATGACGACATCTCTTTCTATCGATTCAACTACCCTAGAACGGTTACATCTTAATCACGTTACCACACGCACCACCGTTAGCTATACTTTAGTTTACAGCCGAATATTGATTACCCTTTACTTGTAAAGTTTACAAAGCAAACAAAGGGGACACCGTTATCTTCTGATGTACTCATTTTCTAGTTTTTTTTAGGAATCACTTAGTAATTAAGTTACTAAGTTTAATTGATTCGTGTTAACTATTACTATAGTTTGCCTAAAGATAATGACATTATTATAAGACATAAATTATAAAAATAAAAAAAAACTTAGAAAAAAAAGGAACTGCTGTTAATGTATTTAGTTTTTGACTAAGTTTGTGATTGTTACTGAGGCAAACCATTTTGGTTAAGTGCTTATACCCTTGCAGAGGGAATAATGATTTAAGTCAGAAGTTTGCAGCGCAGTGAAGGAAACGTTTTTGACCCCACTAGACGAATCGATCTAAGCATATCCGTCCCTCCGCTTCTACGCAAACTAGTCTCTCAGTTTTAAAGCTATCGGAGTAAAACTTTTCCAAAAGATGGTCAACTGATCCTTAAAGCTCTTATATGAATAATCGGAAAAATAGTGGAAAAAATGAAACAACAAATTAAAGCTTCTTGGGAATATCAGGTTATAAGTGTTTTGGAATTTCAAACTTTATTCTAAAGAAATCATACGGGCGCCATTAGAAGGAACGGAAAATTAATATAATAAAAATGTTTGCTTCGTCTGGTATATTCGTATTCTATTCTATAAACCGGAGACTTAAAATGACATTTTTAAAAGAAAGAATAGGTTAATTTAGAGCACTCTTTTGGCTAAGATAATACCCATAAACAAGCTTTCCATTATATCAATTTGTAGAGCTAAATGAACAGGTATGCTCCTAAGAAATCGTGTAACCGCAGAGTCTGGTGCCAGAATCTCCTAGACTTACCCGCACAGCAGTGGTGTCCTCAGTGCTGGGCCGCTGCAGGGGGTCTACGTGGGCCTCCAGGAGCAGCTGCATCCTCTGCTCTCCCTGAGCCGACAGCGATACCCTTTGCTTGGGCGGAGAATCCGGCTCCGAGGGCGTGGCCACAGGCGTCACTGTGTCAGCGGAGTAGGAAAAGGGCAGCAGACTGGGCGCCGCCGGAAAGCTGATCCAGGGCGTGATGTGGAGCGTCTGAAGCGGACGGAGGCAGCAGCCCCGCTGATTGGCGTGCAGCCACAGGATGTCCGTGACCTTGGCCGCATTGCGATTACCGCACAGCTCGGAGCTGGCTAGGGCGGGATCTGGGGATGCAGGAGGGGAATCTTTAGCTTCACCGCTTTCCGAGTGCTCCGCCACTCACCGAATCCATCGTCACTGCCCGCTTGAAGGGCATAGAAGGCAATGCTCGAGGGCTGTGCCAGGTGCTCGGCGATCTTGGAGCAGGCCTTCTGGATGCGCCAGGATTGCAGGACGGTGGCGCTCACGTAATACAGGGTCAACATCGGGGAGAGGGATATCTGCTACCAGAACTGGTACTGCCGTGGATTCTGAGTTATTCGGGGAGGATCTATGCTCTATGCCTGGGCACAAATTACATCTTGATGGGGTCCAAAATCAATGGCGGTTTCGTAATTTGCCCGACTTGGCTATTGCGGATTTATCGGTTGCTATGGCCAAAAGGAGCGCTTCCTGGTAAGCCGTTTTCAGCCAGTTGATGAACAGCTGATTGCAACGCACGTACAGCACTGCCAGATATGTAAGGCCGCCAAACAATTGCCAGAGTTTCCGAGTAAAATAATTATAGAGGGTATTCCATAATCTGTTGAATTGTTGAAAATTCAACAGGAAATTTCAGCAATGAATAGAAGGACCGCAAATGGTTCCTGTGGAATTTTCAGAGGTTATTTTTGTCCTAGTTACTGTCTAACAATAACTACAAATAGACTTCATAAATTGATTTTCCAGAAAATAATGCAAACTGCGGGTTTGCAATTTCTGAAAATTTAATTTGTATGGAACAGGTAAACCAACTGAGACATCACTAGTTTATGGTATTTTTTAGTGCATTTTGGGCACACGCCGCTTTAAGCTGTTTTCAATTAGCAATTTACTTGCAAGTTGCAAATTGTTTTCCTCAACTAAATAAAGCTATTTACGCGGACTTGAGCTGGTCCAGTGGCCACGGAGGCGGCATGCTGTTGGGCGAATACGACACGACCCGGCGACTCCTGTTTATCGTGGCCGTTCTGCTGATCGTCCTGTATGCGAAGACGTACCTGCTACCCGGCGTGGATCTGGACTACAACTAGAGGACTACAGCGCTCCGACAGGATCGGATCCGATCGAAGGACTGCGCTGCAATGTCGGACCGGCGGGTATCGTACTTCTACAACGCGGACGTGGGCAACTTCCACTACGGAGCTGGGCATCCGATGAAGCCGCAGCGCCTGGCGGTCACCCACAGCCTGGTAATGAACTACGGGCTGCACAAGAAGATGAAGATCTACAGGCCGTACAAGTAAGTGGGAGGAGGAGTGTCCCTTAGTTCTTTCTTGACCGGTGTTTCCTTGCAGGGCGAGTGCCCAGGACATGCTCCGCTTCCACAGCGACGAGTACATTGCCTATCTCCAGCAGGTCACTCCGCAGAACATCCAGTGCAATTGTAAGTAGCGAGAATTAAATCTAGAAACTTGCTTTACAGGCGACAAGGTTTGATTGTCCAAATTTTTGGCGGGGTTTTAATAGGCAACAATAGCAAGTGGCAATCGTGCTCAATATTTGGTTTAAAATATAAAAGTGTTAGTAGTTAGTTTTTATTAATGAAGTTATAACTTTAAAAATTTCATTCTCTCACAGCCGTGGCCTACACCAAGTACCTGGCGCATTTCAGCGTGGGCGAGGATTGCCCCGTGTTCGACGGCCTCTTCGACTTCTGTGCCATGTACACGGGGGCCTCGCTGGAGGGAGCCCAGAAGCTAAACCACAACCACAGCGACATCTGCATCAACTGGTCGGGTGGACTGCATCACGCCAAGAAGTTCGAGGCGAGTGGCTTCTGCTACGTGAATGACATTGTGATCGGCATCCTAGAACTGCTGAAGTACCATCCTCGGGTACTGTACATCGACATCGATGTGCACCACGGGGATGGGGTGCAGGAGGCCTTCTACCTCACGGATCGAGTGATGACGGCCTCGTTCCACAAATACGGCAATTACTTCTTCCCGGGCACGGGAGACATGTACGAGATTGGCGCGGAATCGGGTCGATATTATAGCGTGAATGTGCCGCTCAAGGAAGGCATTGATGACCAGAGCTACTTCCAGGTGTTCAAGCCAATCATCTCGGCCATTATGGACTTCTACCGGCCGACGGCCATTGTCTTGCAGTGCGGTGCGGATTCTTTGGCCGGCGATCGACTTGGTTGCTTCTCCTTGAGCACAAAGGGACATGGGGAGTGTGTCAAGTTTGTGAAGGAGCTGAATGTGCCCACTCTGGTAGTAGGAGGTGGTGGCTACACATTGCGGAACGTGGCCCGCTGTTGGACGCACGAGACCTCGCTGCTGGTGGACCAGGACATTGAAAATGACCTTCCCGCCACCGAGTATTACGACTTCTTCGCCCCCGACTTCACTCTCCATCCAGAAATTAACTCACGTCAGGATAACGCAAACTCAAAGCAGTATCTGGAACTAATCGTAAAGCACGTTTATGAAAACCTTAAAATGTGTCAGCACTCGCCCAGCGTCCAAATGGTGCAGACTCCGCCGGATGTGGACTTGGAGGAGCTGCGCAACAACCGGGACGAGGCGGCAGACCCCGACGTCCGAATGTCCCTGGCTGATGAAGACAAGATGATTGATGCCAAGAACGAGTTCTACGATGGCGATCAGGACCAGGACAAACCCGATTCGGCAGAGAGTTAGTAATCGTTAAAGTAAAGTAAGGTTTCGTGTTTAGTGTAAGCAGTAAGAACAGATTAGTTTGTAACTTAATTTCGTGATTATTTTAAAAATTACATTAACTCGAGGCAGCTACATTTTTCTTGGGACTCCTTGTGACAGACAGTTTGTTTTAAAATCGACAGACACACATTTATTTGAGTTGAATAATAGTACTTATTAGGAGGATTACTTTAGTGACATATTACTGGATCTCCGGAAGATCACCAGCCGGTTGTGGTGTTGGCCAGTCGCCGCATCCGGCGCGTATTGCGGTCCTGATCGCGGATCTTCTTCTCCATTTCTGCGTCGGTAAGCGTCTCTAGGAATGGGGCCCACGCGTCAGCGTCGCTGGGATTCCGGAACGGCACATCAATCGTTGAAAGCGGGGCCTCACTGAAGGCATACGTGCGACAATGCCAGGATAGCTGGCCCCGAATGCTGTAGGCAATAGCTGTGACAAACTCGCCACCCAATCCCAATTCCGCACAAAGCTTTATGGCGAACTCCTCCGGGTTGTTGTTCTTCTCGGACATGTCCCACTCGACTTGGTCGACGAGAGAGGTGTTGCCCACGTGAATGTTTAGCTTGACGATCACTCGCTGGTCACAGCTCTCCTCGAGGATGGGCGGATCGTTGGGAAAAGCCTCGATTTGTTGCCGGATGGCCTGCGCGATCGCCGGCACAAAAGGCAGGGGATTGAGGTCCAGGTCGTCGCAAAGCACCTCCGCGAACTGCTCCGGCGTGATCATGCTCTCGTTCTTGTTCCAGGTGAAGGTGTCGCGCAACTTCTGTCCCTCCAGCTCCATGTCCAGTCGGATGGGCACCAGGCACTCCTTCTGCGCCGCATTCTCCAGGCTGGCCGTGGGATCTGTGTCATCGAAACACATCGGGAATGTGCGAACCTTCTTGGTGTGCACTCGGTTGCGGTTGATGGGCGTGGCCTGGGGCACTGCGTCTAGGTGGCTAGAGTTGGGCATGGTGGGCACATACTGCGGCTGCTTCTTGGACTTGCTTTCCCGCGGAACTGGCGTGTCGGAGGTGTTCACGGAAACGGCGCGGTACCTGGTACGGAGATTCATGATTATATTAAGATTAACTTTGCAACAGCTAGCTGATATATTCAACATTACAGGCCTGAAGAAGTAACCTAATTTCTTGTAAAAAATGTACTCTCACTTGCTTAATTAAAAACCAGTTGAATCAATCATACTTGTACAAGTTTGTTCAAGTTAATAATGATATTTCTGGGGCACCCCGATAATACCATTTTTTAAACAAGAAGGAACGTTAATAGTGCTGTGCCTCGACTATCGGATAAGCGTTACTCTTGTTACCGCTTTGAAATAATAATAATTAAATAGTTGGTCATACCATGTTTCTGATCTGAGGAATTTGCTTGTCCTGTATGCTTCATGTAGTGCAAGATTTAGTTTAAACTTTACGAACTTTATAACTCAGCACAGGCATTCAAAACAAACTATTAGTATCTAACCAAGACAATACTATTCCTCTTTAAAAAGTTATAAATATGTAAGTAACTTAATTTTTTTTTTGTTTAATCTAAAAAAAAATTCTTTAAATTAATTTGATTACAAATATATCTTATATAAATGTTTTCTAATCAAATGGCTATTTGTATTGTAAGACCCTTTTGCCATGGATTAAGACTTAAAATCTGGTGGAATCTCCAAGTAACACCTACAAGACTGATGCTCCCCACTTACTTTTCATCGTTGCCGGCCATGATGTCGTCCACCTCCACGGCTCGGAGCAGTGAGACGGAGCTGGCCAGGATGTGGGAACTTAAGCCGGACTCGGCCAGCCGCTTGCGCTCCTCGTTGGACAGGACGATGCGGGTCATGCCTGGGTACTTCTTGTACAGGATGCCGCGGAAGTGGCGCATGTAGTTGCCCACCTCGGAGCCCACGTAGTAGTACTCGCCGCCCTCCTCCAGCTGGAAGGCCACCGGCTTGTCCCCGTATGTCTGCAGGGCCATGTTGTGTCTGAATTCTTCCTTGGACTTTCGGATCGCGAATTCTCTACAGGATTCCTTGTAAATATTCTGCAACTCAAATTTTCCTGCCGCATACACAAGCACAGATATGTACATACATACATGGCGTCTATCGCGGGAGTGTTGGAAAAGACGCGAGCCCCGCCAACGCAATTTAGAGATGTTACCTTCTGGCTACTAAAAAGCTAGGTACATGATAAAAGTAGCTAAAATTGTTTAAATGTTTTTTTCTAGTTTGGGACACTAGCAGCTACGAACGGCTCGTGTACAAAATTATAAATTATAATTAAGGAGTGTATATTTTTTTATATTTATGTTTGTATTATATATATATGTTGTGTATAACTTGGGATTTTTCTAGGTTTTGGTTGTTAAAAGGTATAGGTGTGTTGTACGGCAAAGGAGGAGCGTTACTAACAAGCAAGCGGACTTACAAGATTATATTTTATGCTAAGAGAATAATTTGATGAAAACATTAATAATTAAAAATTATATTAAAATTCTTTAAGAGAAATTAAATTTATAAAAATAATAGATAGCCTGTCATCACTGCAACTAGAAACGGCAATCGCTGCTCAGCACTGATTTCCATGCGCACAAAAATATTCGTTAATTATTTTTAAGATTGCCTCAAAGATGTCCTTCTTACGTAGTGCCGCTGGTCTACTGGCTCGTGTCAAGCCCCTGGAAGCCTCCACCACAGGTATGTAGTATCATCGCATCCAATCCCAGTCAGTAAATCTGATTTCCAGCAGAGCAAACACGGCGCCACATCAAACGATGGGTTTCGCCGACGTTACGTGAACTCGCCCACCGGCAGAAGAAACTGGGACCGCAGAAACCGGAGGCCCGTTCCGGTTTCGTGGAGTGGAACCAGCGCTCGGAGCTGTTCGCCTTTGGCAAGCGTCTAGGCGAATCCTTCGAGTTGTCCCAGCTGCAACGTGCCTTCACAGAGAAATCATATGCTCGTCGCGAGGAGGATCGTCGTCGGCAGTTGGGCATTGAGGAGGCAGACCTCCAGATGGCCGATAACAGCGATCTGGCCGAGAAGGGTTCGCATATTGCCCGCGCCTACGTGGAGGCCTTCCTGCAGCACCAGTTGCCGAAGGTCCCTAAGGAGGGACTTCAAGCAATCGCCAACTTTCTGCTGAGCACCGAAACCCTAGCACACGTGTCCTCCCACCTTGGTACCAAGGATCTGATTCACTCCACGGAGTACCCGCCCTCGGCCGAAAGTCTGGCCCAATCCCTGCAGGCGGTGATCGGCGCCCTGGCAAGTTCCAGCGGCATTGAGAGGGCGTTCCTCTTTGTTCGCGACTTTATCTGCACGCAGCTGAATCAAAAGGACCTGTTGGATGTGTGGACACCCCAGGAACCGCTGCAGCTGCTAGACAGGATCTGTCAGGAACGGAAGTTGGGCGAAGCAGAGCCTCGCCTGCTCGGAGATTGCGGCAGGAACACGGTTTTGGCCGCCTACCAAGTGGGCATCTACGCAAACCGCAAGCTTCTTGGCAAGGGATTCGGCGAGGACCTAAAGACAGCCACCGAAACAGCGGCCATCGACGCCTTGCAGACCATCTTCGACACCCACGACAACCGACGGCCCTTCGACTTCTCCGTACAGCTAGAGACCAAGAACGTGCGACTGGGCTGAGAACGGGATCTGCGTCCTAGTTGATTATTGTAATTTGCACTAAACACATGTACGCATGCATTGTCAGAGAAGGTTGCGTTTTAAAATCATTTAACTACGGTTTAACAACTGCCTCTTAATCGCTATCGTCGCGCTTCTTATCGTGGGCGCTGGGTGTGGCCGGTGTGGGTGGTCCCAGGTCGTCCGGCTTGCTCTCCAGCGAAAAGGGCGGAATCTTGCAATCGAACGAATAGCCATCCTCGCGCTCCAGCCTAAAGGTTCCCCACATATGGCCGCTGGGTGCCTGCAGGCTCACATGGCTGCTGTACTGGAAGGCGGGCAGCCGGGGGCTGAGGATGGGCTCCTGGCCTACAACTCCCCTTCCGCGCACCGTCTCCAAGGTACCCGACAGCGAGAAGATGCGCCAGTGGCGCTCGCGCAGCTGCACACTCAGTTCGCCAAGGTTCTCCAGACGGATGCAGTAGCGCCACTGTAATGGTAGGTGATTAAAATAAAAATTAAAAACACCTAAGCCTTCATTACGCACCCAGTAAACCGAACTAGCCGGCGTCTCGCGGCAACCCATGTAGAAGGGTATCACCGTAATGCGCACGTTCTCCGTGGTCTCCTTGTGCACATCGCTCATGTCCAGCCAGGGATGGTTCTTCTCCTGCCACGCCTTGAGCGTGTCCTGGCCCACGAATGGCGGATCCGCCTCCGGTGCGTGGGTGAGAAACTTGTCGAACAGCTCATGCTGCAGCGGACTCTTCTCGCTGGAGTTGTAGGGCATGATGTCCTCGTGGGCCACATAGTCCAGCCCGGGGATGGCGTACAAGCTGCGGTTGGAGTCCTGGTTGCCCAGGAATGTGACCGCCTCGGTTTGGGCGCGCTGCAAAGCCAGAACTAACCAGTTAGTAACTCAAGGGAGCAAGGAAAAGACCATCTTACAATGTGCGGACAGTCGCGGGTGTCGATGAGGACCTGGTAGAAAGTTTGCACTTTGCCCTTGACCTCTTTGGGATCCACCTGCGTGGCAGTTCCCACGTTTGTAGTGCCTTCCGCCTCACCGGGAGCGTCTGTCTGGTAGGCTGCCGAGGAGGGGGCATCGCCGCTCTGTGCGGATGTGGCCGTCGTCGGAGCAGAGGTGTTGGCCTTCACCCGCAGTGAAGCCTCTTTGGTGCGGTGCTGCTGCGTCGGATTGGCGGTCGCCGTTGTCGTGGCGCTGATCTTGCCGGGATTGTGCAGATCCCGGTCGTAGACGCGGGCTGTCCAGGGGAAGAGGATGACGCCGCGGTAGCCGAAGATTCGATGCAGAAAGAGCTGGCCCGTCTCGTACCTGTCGTCGCGGGCCTCCACCAGGCGACCCACCTCAGCGAGTCTGTAGGTAAGATGTGTTATGCAATGTTCAGGAGGATTCAGGACCCCACTCACTTGGTCGGATTCACCGCCTGCTTCTTGATGCCCCGCCGTAGCATGATGTCCACCCGTTGCAGCAGACACCATCGCTGGTCCCACTTGAACACTTGCACCAGCAAGCCCATCGCGGCGCATCCAAAGTTCGCTCTGAATCCCGGGGAGCACCTCTTTGATTTCGGCGGTGGCTGCGCGTTTTATGCAACTATCTGCGGCTTCTTCTGGCGATCGGTTCTCAAGTTCGGTTCGCTTCAGCGGGGTACATGTGCTTTACAATTTTGTAGCAGTCTCTAAAATATCAACATTGTTATGAAAATTTTGATATTGTTTTCGGCACTGAAAAAAAAAACACTACGCGTTTGCGCCGAGTCGCCGATAACTATATTCGATTGCCGATTAATTTCAGGGAGAATATTCTAACAGCCCAAAGTGAATTGAAAATGTAATATGTTTATAAAAATCCTTAATTATGTACTCTTACACCTCAGACGAGCTGAAGGCCTTAGCTGCTAGAGCTCTTAATTTAGTTAGCTTATAGCTTTTAACTTTAAGTTAGCTTTATATAAATAAATAATTATTTACTCAGAATTTAATTTCGTCAATCGGTGTGAGATCCTCAAAATTATGATTCCAAATGAAATTTTAAAGTTTTGCCTAAAAATGGCAAAAAAAAAAAAAAATTTATTGACTAAAAACAAGAATACTATTTGAAAAAATTAAATTTTAATGAGCTGAAGTCTCGATTACAGTTTATGAAACATCGAGCTTTGTAGTAGAGCCCTGCACTACTCGTTAGAGTAGTGTTGGGTAAAAAATGCTCATTTGGGTGAACATATGTTGAAACAAGAGTAGTGGGATTTACACTTTTACAAAATCTATAAAGATGTGGGTGTTAGAGGGGGCGTGGCCCTCGGCTGAAATAAACTTGCGCTGCGTAGGAAGCTCAAGAATATGTGTGGGTAATCCCAACTCTCTAGCTTTTGTAGGTTCCGAGATCTCAGCGTTCATACAGACAGACAGACAGACGGACATGGCTATATCGACTCGGCTTGTTATCCTGATCAAGAATATATGTACTTTATAGGGTCGGAAACGCTTCCTTCTCCCTGTTACATACTTTTGCACGAATACAATATACCCTTTTACTCTACGAGTAACGGGTATAATCATAGGCTACTGGAATCATAGGCTCAAGCTCAAGCTCAGAGCTGATTTTAAACTCTACTCGTGCAGGGCTCTACTTTTTATAATACTTTTGTTTTGTCATTGGGCAAGATGACAAAAAGGTTTTCTGAACTACTGCGAAAACAACGATTCCTGGCTGTTTGTAAATGAATATTGGTTTTTTTGTGCTGTCCTTTGTTAACGGTAGGTCGCAAAGGTTTCAACGTCTGCTTAGAATAGTTAAAAAATTGTCTGTTTTGAGAACGAAAAAATCAAAAAAAGTATTGTTTGATATTGGAAAAGAAGTACCATTTTTGAAAATTACTCCAATTGTTTAAGACCCTACAACTAGTTCTTATGAGTACATTAAAAGTTTAATGTAAAAATCAGTCCTAATATTCCAACCAAACTTATAAAATATTTAAAAATCATTAAATCAAACGGTAATATTCTGATCCAAACTAAATGTGATCGAGAAGTTAAAATTCCAAGATTAATGTACCCAACCGTTTTTACATTTTCGGTAAAGTGGCTATTTATAAATCTACAATTTGTCCGATTAACCCGATAAGAGCAAAATGTATTATATTTATACTTGTTTCTGATACATATATTCCGACAAGGATAATTAATAGATTTCCTTGCAACGGCGTTGCCAATTCCCAAGTGAGGCATTCCTTTTGATCGCGTTGCCAACTGAATTCACATTTTGCCCTTAACAGCAAACTGTTGTGTAACGGCACACTGTTATTTATAACAGAACGCGTTTTGTTAGCGTGATGCGGCAGCCACACGCAGAGCAGCTCCAGGTGATCGTTGTTCGCCCTGGAGAAGCGGAAGGACGAGGCGCTCAGCCTGAACTTGGCCTCCAGCATCTCGCCCATGATGGTGTACTACCGGGCGAGCAGGGCTTGGATGTCGCCGGCCACCGTCTGATCCTGCTCGTTGCGCGCCAAGTAGCCCTGAATGGCGCCGTGGAGCCCTCCTCGAACACCCTCCAGGTGGGCTCCTCCAGGCTGCTTTCAACGTGCTTGTACGTTGATGCGAGGCTCTTCCTCAGGTGCCTCTTATCATACAATGTGGGCAGACGCAGGTTCCTGAGGACGTTGTTGGTCGGACAGGCGTCGCACACCAGGCCCAGCAGGTGGCGGATTTTACGCTGGTCGTACAGAAAGTCCAACACCAGCTCCAGGTCGTCTGTAAACTGGGTCATGTTGTGGGACCGGTCGGACTGCGGTTGAACAGGTGTTAAAGGAGTTAAACTGAAATCCAAGACCTGACTTACTAATAGGATAAATAGCACCCGGCGCTGCTTGCCGTCCGCCGTGGTGGCTAAGAAGGTGTGGGCGACCATAGCCACTCTTCCCCAATTCGTCCACCATTATAAAAAATGGGGAGCTCCATTCAAAGGGTTGAAAAAATCGAATAACTCCGTCGGCGGTGGAGGGCATCAGGTGCTCGTTGCTAAAAATAGCGAGCTATATAAAAGCTATATCCCAGAGAAGAAGATAATGTAATAAAAAGCCTAGTACTCAGTTCGGCTAAGAGTTTCACTAGTCGAAAAATATTATTCTTTTGTAGTGTGACCGAAGTTTTCAGAGTTCACCCTCTTTGCATGTAGCATGGTCTTATTGTAAATCAGCTGGGTTCACAAACAGCAAACAAATCAACTGGCGCCAATTTTAAAATATTACAAAATGTTGAGCCGACCTGTGTCGCAAGCTTTATATTTGCTGTTGGCATGGCGATATGTATGGCCGCAACTCCTACAGGCAGTTTCCATTGGTTTTCTTCCATTTATAATTTGTTATTGACACACCGGTTCTGCACAAACACAGCCAAAGATAAAATTTTCTATTCTTTGGGCCGCGGCTAAAGGCGTTCATCGGAATTCATCCGCTAAATCTGGTATTTTTTTGGTATTTCCTTACCATTTCCTTAGCTCATCTGAGTACTGCGATGAAAAAAGTCCCCGGCTAAAGGCTTTAGCTACCTATTTGCCTCTCGCTTACTCCTATGCTTAGCTAGCAGTTTTCGTCGTACTGAGTACTAGGCTAAAATCAACAAAGATATAATTTTTTTCCTATTAATTTCCATTTAATTTTCCTACCGTTCCTATGGCAGCTACATGATATAGTCATCCGATTTTTTAACAATTGCAATCGAAATTCAGAAATATTTATATAATAACATATGTATCCAAAAGAAGGTAATATTTCAAAAAACACCGAAGATAGAACTTTTTTCGATCCTTCCTATTTGAGCAATAAGATATAGTTGTCCGATCCGGCCGGTTCCGACATATGCCAAAATGAAACTATATATATACACATTATACATAGTTTCATTTTGGCGTACTTTCATTGTTGCACAATTGATTGTGGAACTCCACGATCATGATTTTGTTCAACGTTCTCCTGAGTTCATTTCCTTTATATTAACAATTTACATTACATTATTTACTTCAGGTTTGCATACTTCATTATGATTTTTAGATCGAAGAATTAGCCCGCTATTGGCCGGTAAGTAGTATAGAATGGTCTCGTTTGGCATAATTTCCTTGTTGCTGGTGGCATTGTTTGCAACAAAAATAGAATGGTTGAATTCTTTATGATCTGAAATAGGAAAAAAACATTTTTAGGGAAATTAATTTAAAAGAATTATTAATAAATTAGGGTATATAATACTTACAAGGATCTAAATGACATTGTTCCACACCTGGTTGTGGAACTCCACGATTCACTTGATTGTGGGACCAAATGTTTGACCAAAATATTTGATTGGGATAAAAACATAAACAAATTTAATCAGTTAACTGACCATTATTTTATGGAAATAAAATTGATGAAACACCGAACATACAACTACGAGCCAAGACTTTTATTTTATTTTGAATCTTTATAATACAAAAGAGTGAAATAAACCCGTATCATATTTACATATAAAGAATAGCCCTAATGCAAACATCGAAAAATATCGATGGAGCCCATATCGAGGTTTTCACAGCAGGGATGTGAAAATATTTCAAAATATCATTATATCGATATTTTTTGAATAAAAATAAATATTTCAATCGTGATATCTTTTCCCCTGATATATCGAATATCTCTATTTTTGTAAATATATTTTTGATATTTCGAAAATCGAACTATTTTGAAACAAAGTTGAAAGAAGCATATTTTAATGTTGTCTTAAATAAATTTATATTTTTAACCAAACTTTTGTAAGTTTGTTATTTTATCAAAACGTCTGGCAAAGTACGGGATTTAAAAACCGTCAAAAATAACAATGACAATGAATGAAACTTGGTTGGAAAGGATTTCTGTGACACGCCTGATAGACAGGATTCGGAATTTGATTTTGCATATAAAGTATATATACAATTAAGAAATTCCTCGCAACTATTTTATAAATTATGAAAAAGCTACACTTTTAAACGCAATTGAATACCCCAATTAAATTAATTAATTGTTTAAAGTCGTCTTGCCGAAGGCACCTTTAAGCGCAAAGCGGCAACGAACAACTTTAAATTTTCGTGAAATTGGTTTTAAACCAAATCTATGGCAAGAGTGAGGAATCGGGCACAAAGCCAAAGGAGAAGGAGGAGAAGGACGAGAAGCAGAAACCGGCGCCGGAGAACCCGCCGCCTTCAGAGCCGGAGGTACATACAGCCAGTTCATAACGATTTTTAAAGCTAACGGCCGAACCCTTTCCAAGGCTCCAACCCTAGTGGTGGGATTTATTCGACTGGCGACTGCGTAGCTACCCTGCATTTCACGAAATCGAGGCTTGCCCATCTCTAACCCTAACCTCAAATTTTTCTTTTCTGCCAACGTTTGGACGGGTGAGTTCTCGAAAATAAGTTTCTCGACGTTTTTCCTTTTAATAATATCTAATTTTTATTTCTAGCGGTGTAAATTCATTCATCGAACAACAAGGTGGGTTCCCGCAGACAAATCAAATCAAGTCCGCACATTGGGAAACCCGCAAATAATCATCGAATAACCTGCAAACATTGGCCCACGTGCACGAAATTCGGCAGGCGGAATTAATTTGTGATTGTTTATAACCGAGTCGCTCCTCCAGGACAATTTCTTTATCTCCGAGGACCACGGTTCCAGATAGTGACATATACGTATACTGTTGTTGCAATAAACACATGTTATGGCAGTTCAATACAGATCGCAACCGTTCTAGTCTTCATACAGTGCCCAATTAGACATTTTCAAGTTTGCAATTTTTTGTATTCAAGTGTATTCAACAATATATTGACAAACATTTTGAACAATAATTTATCCTAAAATCTCGATAGTTTGTGTTTAGTGCCCTCTAAAAAACATTTAACTCTGATTAATCTAAATAAGTCAAATCTTTACAACTGAGTAATGAAGTGGCTGATCTGATTAATATCGACTTAAATACTGTAAAATGTACTTTAGGAAAAGCTTTCACGCCACCATATTTATTTACCAACATCTCTTCAAATAGAATTGCCGAATCTGTAATCGCTTTGAATATACTAATGATTTTCCCTTCTCATTCACAGCTAAGCCATGGCCGACACACAAGCCAAGACCGCTGCTGCGCCCAAGGCCGCCAAGGCCCAGAAGGCTCCCAAGGCCGCCAAAGCCCCCAAGGCCGAGAAGCCCGCCGCCGCCGAGGCCAAGGTTTCCGCCAGGAAGTACAAGCGTCATGGACGCCTCTTCGCCAAGGCCGTGTTCACCGGCTACAAGCGTGGTCTGAGGAACCAGCACGAGAACCAGGCTATCCTCAAGGTAAGAACTCGTCCGTGAATCAGTATCCCAAGGTGTTCCTGGATTAATGTACTTAAAAGATTACTTTAATTGGATGTGGAATTATATTTTAATTCAACCCCTAACTGTATCTAATACTTTAAAGCTACTAGATTTATTGAGATCTTTGTATTTAATTAAAATCCACAACTTATCTCCTCGCCCATTTCAGATCGAGGGCGCCCGCCGCAAGGAGCACGGATCCTTCTACGTTGGCAAGCGTTGCGTCTATGTCTACAAGGCCGAGACCAAGAAGTGCGTGCCACAGCATCCCGAGCGCAAGACCCGTGTCCGCGCCGTTTGGGGCAAGGTCACCCGCATCCACGGCAACACCGGCGCCGTACGTGCTCGTTTCAACAGGAACCTGCCCGGTCATGCCATGGGACACCGCATCCGTATCGTAAGTTCAATCCCCATTTGCTCGACAATTCCAGTCTTTTAAAATGTTTTTCATCGTTTTACAGATGCTGTACCCATCGAGGATTTAAGTTAATTCCCAACTTAAGTTACTGACCTGCAGGAGTAAAGAAAAATCCGTTTTATATTAAATGAAACAATTTAAATGTAATTACAACCCAACTTGGCTTTACATTAATAGCGAGAGAACGTGGAAATGAATGAACAGAAATTAAAAAAGAATTGTTAGTTGACCAGTCAGCTAGTTTTCTTTGAACAACAATATTTACAATATTTTGCAGTAAAGAATCATATTTTCTGCCAGATGGGGACGCAATGAAGACGACCTTTCTTCAGAGAACTCAAGGCTTATCATTTTCTATGCGTTTTATACATCAGTTTAAGGAATAAAAGGTCCGAAAGAGCTTGGCTTGCTGGCAGGTCCGTGCTTCCTGTGTAGAAAGTTTATTTTTATTGCTACCGGTCCTAATGGTAATGCTGCTGATCATGAGAAATATATAACCGGCGGTACTTAGCTTAAAGAGACTGATTGCGAATTACATCACTTAGTTTCCCGTATTTAAAATTTGTTTCTTCATTAGCTCAAGCATAATTTTGAATTCGTGACATCTTTCTAATAGTAAACTTCAGTATCTCGGGCCACTCGGTCGAACGAAAGTAGTTGTTAAATGGTTTCTATCGATTAAATCTAAATTTTATAGGATCCTCTGGATTTGAGACCGTCTGATGAGTTTGGCCGGTTTCATGGGAAAAATCATCGGCAGCATTATCTTGAGACCGGTAGTAAAGGACCTGAATTGGTGAACTTTTGTTACAATTTCCGCCTATTTCTCTAGGAAATTGAGCTAATACTGTTTTTTTTGCCTTTTGTCAAAACATTTTCTTGAAAGTCTAAAAATTACCCATTTTTGTTTTTAATTTTTTTTTAGTACTTTAACTTAATAAATTTTCCTTTTTATACCCTTGCAGAGGGTATTATAATTTTAGTCAACAGTTGTGCACGCAGTGAAGGAGAAAGTATATATATTCTTGATCAGCACCAAAAGCCGAGTCCATCTAGCCATCTCCGTCTGTCCGCCTGTCTGTCTGTCTGTATGAACGCTGAGATCTCTGAAACTACAAAAGCTAGAAAATTGGGATTACCCACACATATTCTTTGGCTTCCTACGCAGCGCAAGTTTGTTTCAGCCGAGCGCCACGCTCCCTCTAACGCCCACAATCGCGTTGAACGATTTTAAAAGGTGTCTGGCGCCCGCGCCTACCTTGCGCTGCGTAGGAACCCCAAGCTCTAAAACTGAGGGACTAGTTCGCTTAGAAACGGTCTCGGCTATTGGTGCTGATCGGAAACGTCCCTTCACTGCGTTGCAAACTTCTGACTAAAATTAAACTACCCTCTGCAAGGGTATAGAAATCGTTACCGGAAAACCGTACACAACTATCAAATGCTTACTGTACCTCCAGCGACCACCTGAGAAAGCGGTATTTTCACGGTATTTTTGAATCAATGACGAAATAAAGTCAGATGTGGTGTCATTCCTGTTATTTAATGGCAACCAAAGTGCGGTCACACTGCACATCAGCAGCGTGTTGCGGCCCAATCGGAAGGAAAACAAGCTGAAATTGACCGATATTAGTGCAATTATATAGTCAAGTTGCATTTTGCTTGCTGCGGGCGCGTTCGTGAGTTATGCGGAGATGTGCGCCGACCTTGCCGGGAGCCACTGCCGCCGCTGTTCCACCCACCGACCCCCGAGAGTCGTCAACACGTCACCGTTCGAGCCAATTAAAGACTTGCATTCCCCGTTCCGTTCCCGCTCCCCGAGCCACCGTACGGCCGTAGACGAGGATTACGTATATATGCGCGTACGATGGGCATGCAGGACGACCTGGATGGCATCGTCAGGCAGCGTCGCCGAAACCTGAGTCTCCTGCAGCTGATAGCGCTCACCATGGCGGGCTTGGTGGCCATAAATCCGGTCCAGGTGCGGGCAGGCCACCTAAACGCTGACTCGGAACTCCAGACGACGGGATCATCCCATGCCCCTGCCCTCACGCACTGCGTGGATCAGGAAGAACGTCGGATCGGACGTAGGTGGGTACAATTCAAAATATCGCGTCGGTCTTTACTTGTAACAAATGGATTAAGAAGAAGCAGCTGAGTGCGTTATGTTTATGTGTTCTCGAACATTCGCTATAACGCAGTCGAAGTGAGGAAACACCAGCAGCTAGGCAAATATTGAGAGCTCACGCTGTTAATATCTGATTAAACTACTCGAAAAGTGCCTATTTATCCAGCTAGATCAGGGAAATAAAAAAAACAGTGTTATTATTAGGGTCTATTTAGTACAGTGAATGTTCAGCTCGAAATTTCCGACGGATCTGATAATATGATCCCATTTAGTTCGACCTTTTTAGTTTAAGCTGCCTATTTACCCATATAAAGCGGGAACATAAAGAACTACTGCTCAACCCGAAGTTTCCGACTGATCTGGTAGTATGATTCCACTTGGTTCGAGCCCTAACAAGCTCTAAAGCCCGTAATCAGTGGACGCTTATCAAGCATGCGGTGAGTCATTTGCAAAAACTGTTAACTGCTTTTTTTGTTTGTGAGAGACAGACGAGATATGTTTATTTATGCACGCCAATCCGAACTGGTTAACCCGATTGTTTTGCTTTCTTTGCGGTTGCCTAAGGTTTTCATCGAATTTCACCATTCTCCTCCCGTTTGCTTTGTCCCCTCGTTTGGAGGGCGCCATTTTCGGCTCTTCAGTGGGCGGGACAGAGATGGCGATAGGGGAAATGAAGAGGGGCCAACTGACACTTGTTGTATCTCGACTTTTTTCTTCTTGGCGCGAAAACAGCTGTACTCGTCCCCTCCCACACTCTTTTCCCCAGTCAGCTGGGATAGGATAGTCAGTGTGACCCTTTTTCGTGTTTGCCTTTATCCTAGCACGATGCACAATGCACCTTGCACCAGGTGACGAAATCATCGCAAACACTGATAAAATTCAGGGACAGGTCAAGAAAGGCCACAATCCGAAATGAGATCTATAAGAAGACGGTAGGGTGTCGTAAATACTAAGTATTGAAATAAGCTGATTGAATACGAATTTAATATCTAAAGAAATCGACTATTTTCTTTTGGAGAAAAACAAGAGGGAACTCTAATGTCGAGTGCCTCGTCTATCAAATACCCATTACTCAGCTAAAGATAAACGCCATCTAGCGACTGTTGCCTTATTTGCTTACAAATTTTGGTCCGATTTAAAAATTTAAATTGATATACATACAAAATAAAATCTCATTTACATTTTTACAAAACTGAGCGACGGATAGAAAGACGGACATGGTTAGAACGACTCGGCTAGTGATCCTGATCAAGAATCTACAAATATGCTGTATATCGTTAAAAACGCTTTAATCTACCTGTTAGAATCTGTGACCTGTGGTTTTTGAATACAACAAGTTTTTTCACAGGAGTAATTTTTTGCCAGACCCCTCCCCCCAGGTGATTACGTAATATATGGACAGCCCCTTAGTTACATTCCAACGAAGACACTAAAAAGTCACACAAATCTGTTCCAACCAAAGAAGTTGGTTTTGAGTACTGATGTACTTTTAGTTATGAATTTTAAACTACCCTTTGTAAGCATGCAGTATTTACTTCGAAATTTTTTATTATTTTTTTACTTCTTAGTTTTAAGATATTCGGGGGAGTCACAGCAATTATATCCAACCAACAAATTATGTACATCGATGCACACAATCAACAGTCTTTGGTTGGAAGACAAACACAATCTTTTAAGGGACAGATTATTTTTCAGTTGCTAAATTTGTTGTTTTGTTCTATATCCGTAGACTCCTTTACATTACAACACTGGATGGCAGACTGAGCGCTCTGGACATCGCCAAGTCTGGGAAACTGCGTTGGAGCGTGCCCACTGGACCCGGACCGCTGATCTCATCTAGCATCCACCGCCTGGAATTGACCAACAATGGGCAGTTTGTGCGCATGATTCCCTCCCTGAGCGGCGGTATATACCAGTTCGACGGCGACTCCATTGATCCGATTCCGATCACAGCGGAGCACCTGCTTAGCTCCAGTGCCAAGTTTAGTGACGATTTGGTGATTTCCGGAGGCAAGGAGACTCGCTCCTACGGCGTTTCCGTGCGCACAGGCCAGCTGCTGTATGAATGCTCTCTAAGTGGATGTGTGAACTCCACGGAGGATGGACTGGCCATCGATGACACCATTAGGGAGCCCGATGAGGAGGATGAGCCGGAGAATGGTGACCAGCTCAGGGACGAGGCTGGGTACATTGTGGGCCATGATCCACTCCTTGACGATGTTATCGTGGTGCGCCGCCAGACACAGACGGTGAGAGCAGTCGAATCGCGCACCGGAATGGAGCGATGGAACTTCAGCGTAGGTCAGCATGAGTTGGATCTGGTGCGACCTTCCGAGTGCCAACAGCAGCCACGCGATGAGCTGGAGCTTGCTGTCCTGGACGTGAATATCAAGGTGGTGGTGCCCGAGGGCATTATCTGTGCCTTCAGCAAAAGTGACCCACAGACCATGCTATGGAAATACAAAGTAAGTGATGATTGTGAAATGGTTTCTTCAATATTTATGGTACATTTGATATTAATTTACTTGTTACTTCTTTTTCCCTTCCTAGTTTGATCACCCAATTGTCAGTGCCTGGAATACGAATGCCGAGGACGAGCTGAAGCCTATTGATCTGTTCAGCTCGGCCCAGTGGCTGTGGGACCAGGAACAAGAAGACAAGGAGCTGCCCAACGCACCACAGAGCCCTCCATCAATCTACTTGGGCATGTATGATAAACAGTTATACATTCAGGAGTCCATTCGTCTACGCCAGGAGATTATGGACCAGACAAGGGCCTATCAGCAGGTCACAGGCGATGCCAGTCTTATGCCCAAGATTCCATGGAAGCCGATAGCCGCCGGTAGCAACTCTCTGGTCATCTTCCGGAAAGATCAAGAGGAGCCTGAGGTGATAGCTGAGGAACCGGGACCCCAAGGAGCAGAACTTGTGCCGTATGATGACCAGAATTTCGCTGTAGCAGCGCAATCCGTATTAAATGCCTCGGAGTTTGTCAATGGCAATGGATTTTACTTTTACACCACGAGTGAACTGGAAAGTCCGTCGGAGTGCGGTACTGAAAATACTCCTAGCGGCCTTCCCGCTATCAAAGCTCCAACGCCTCCTACCAATACCACATCTGAGGGATCAGAGCATTCTGCCAACAATAGCATTAATGACGATCTAGGCTTCAGTCTGGACGACATTGATGCTCCTGTAAAGGTGGTAATACTGTCGCTTTGGTTCTGGTGGAAGGAGATCGTGGTCATCGCTTTTACATCGGCAGTAATCCTCAATATTTTCATGGGACAGCGAAATCAACGAGTAGAGCGGGAGTATCTCGTCATTGAACGGCATGTACCAGTACAGACTGCCATCGAGGCCACCGAAGCATCCACGCAAGCTCTTCTAGGTCCTGTGGTTCCGACGCAGCGTCCCGGAAACCGTTTTAGCTTCCCATCTGGTCGCGGAAACCAGCGCACCATTTCGGAGTCCACAACGCATTCAGGGGAGTATTACACCTCGCGCTTCCAGTCTGACTTTGAGCTGATGCAGTGCCTTGGACGTGGTGGTTTCGGAGTGGTTTTCGAAGCCAAGAATAAGCTGGATGAGAACCGGTACGCTATAAAGCGCATAACGCTGCCCAATAAGGAATCCTCAAGGCAGCGAGTGCTGCGCGAGGCACGCACATTGGCCAGCTGCGAGCACCACAATATTGTGCGCTACTTCCATGTGAGTTCTAATACTTGGCGAACGCCAGAAATTCAATTTATTGTTATCTGACTGTAAAAAACATTTTTATCCTTATCTTTCAGTCCTGGACAGAAACTCCGCCAACCGGCTGGCAGGAAGAAGAGGATAGGAAGCTTCTCGCTCACGAGCTGTCCACCTCTATTCAGATAGAGACGCCGGACGATAGTACAATGCCTTCGTTGGCAGAACAATTGCAGGAGAAACGCCACCAGCAGCTCTTGTCCTGGGTCTCGGATGCAGCTAATAGCACGGCCTGCAGCCATGACTTTCACGGACATGGAGACTCCTCACTTAGGAACATTAGAGAGGAGTATGACGACGACGAGGAGGAAGATTCGCTTATTGAGTTTCGCAGCGAGTCGCAGTCAGCCGCTTTGAGGGCAGGGGAGGAGGATGACGACGATGATGATGATGATGATGAGGATGAGGACGAAGCGGAACAGAACGTAAATAGGCGACACCATCGGAGCTCCGTGTCCATCGATATCCATTCTGCCTCGTTCGACCTAAAGAACATTAACTACTCACAGAATCAGCTGGTATCCAACTCTTTTCAAATCGAATCTGTGCGCCCCAAGAGCAATGAGAGCGATGAAGCGGAGGACGATAACAAAGCTCGGAGGAAGCCCCTTACTCTGGCGCTGGCCCAGAACCACAATAACAACCATAACGGAAGCCATGCGACTCCCCCGAGTGCCACGATTCAGAACGGATCGGTGGCTAAGCCCAGCAAAGTGTACCTCTACATACAGATGCAGCTGTGCCGTAAGGAAAGTCTGCGCGACTGGTTAAGAGATAATCGATCGGAGGCTAGGTCTGCCCACATTGCTGACATCTTTCACCAGATCGTTGATGCCGTTGACTATGTGCATCTGAAGGGGCTTATTCATCGGGACCTGAAACCGAGCAACATATTCTTTTCACAAGATGGGCAGATTAAAATTGGAGACTTTGGGCTGGTTACCGACATGGCGGAAATCCCCAACCTGGTGGCCAAGTGCGGGGATCAGAGTGGACTGCCGTCATGCGCCCGACATACCCAGCAAGTGGGCACCCACCTGTACATGTCGCCGGAGCAGCTTCTTGGCCAGCACTATGACTACAAGGTGGACATCTACTCGCTGGGGCTGATCTTTTTCGAGCTTCACGTGTACTTCTGCACCGAAATGGAGCGGATCAAGACGCTGCGCAGTCTTCGGGACGGCCAGTACCCCAAGGATTTCGCTGCCAACCACCCGCAACAGTATGAACTTCTCCAGCAGATGCTATCCGCCCACCCAGAGCAGCGTCCGCAGACTAAACAGCTGAAGACCCAGCTGCACAACATCCTGCCCCATCAACTGTCGGACGGACGCATCGAGCAGGCGGCCCTGGCGGAGCGGGCCAGACGCCTGAGTCGCAGCCGCACCTTCAGCAGCTCTAGCGAGCCGCATCAGTGATAGACCAGAGAACATAGGCCATCCTGTCAGCGCCAAGTTCAGTCATCAGTTAGCATTTCGCTTGTAAGTCATCCCTACCGCTACCGGTTAACCCTCACCTGGCTATGCCTCATTCGCTGACCTCCACCCAGACAAGTCGAAGATTTATTTAAGGGCAACTCTAGATTCGATAAGTTTTGTATTACGTTTACCTTTTAAACTCTTGCGTGTCGCAAACTACCAACAACAAAATGTCCTTTTGTTTTTAAGACTCTACGTTAGGAATTATACACATACATAAAGATGTACTCCAAAAACAGTCGTTAGTCTAAGTTGATGACCAACGATGCAAAATTGTTTGTCTTAGTTTGTTTCTACCTATGTAGCCGCCCAACCAATGCGAAAGTTTGTTTTTAGTCGTAGGCGATAAGAGATAAAATAAAAATGTCAAAAATAGAAATGGAAATGTTTTCTAATTGCTAGCAGAGATAATGGTTGTGACTAATCGCCTGGCTCGCCTTGAACCGATCGCCATATAACGGCAAGTAATTTCTGATGCAATTAAATTGGGTAAGGCGCTGAAGTGGCTTACATAAATCAAGTCTCAATCAAAATAGTGTCAATTATTTTAAAAGGTTCTTGACTTCGTATACTTTTTCTGACCTGTTCTAGAATTATAAAAGTTTTTTTTAGAAATCTCGTGATATTTGTTAAATTTTACTATATAACATATATGAAAAAGAAAATTAAATTAGAATAATATGTATATAACTATTACAAAATGGGCTCAAATTTGCCAAAACAATTGTTTTTAAGTGATTAATAAAAAAACATATACATAAGCAAAACATTCCATACAGTACAAATCGAAGCCTCTTTCCATCATTATATCGTGTGCACTGAAAAGCTGTTTAGATTTAACCTTACCCATCAAATTAAATTTACAATGAATTTTACTTTTATATATCACTTTATTTTGTTTTTATTTGCGTCTTTTGCGCATTTTCCAAAAACGTTCTCTACTTGACTAACGGTTTGTCCACGGATATTTGTTTGCATCCGTTTCAGGCCGACATTTTATATTCAATTGCTTAACATGTAGTTTCGGTGCGCTGCTTCTGCTACTCTGTGGCTAGCTCCTGTCCAATTAACAATTTGTTTCTACTTTGCATTGGCGTCATACCTTTTATTATAAAAAAAATAACAGAGATCATGAGCGCCTTATGCACTTCTGTAATACTTATCTAAACGTAGCGGCTGTTACTTAAAATTAGTTACGTTTGAATGGTTTGAACAAACAACAAGCGGCTGAAGCATTTGATTCGTAAATACATATTTTAATTTGTAGACTTTAATTGTTATTTTGCTACACCTATCTTATTCTCATCTTTCAAACTGTCGCAGGCAACGCGTTGCTTAAATGTAAATAATTCAACAATTGTTCTTGTTGCGTTTACTTTACTTGGGTTAATTCCCTTCAACTGTTTTGCGTTAGCATTTTTTATTTCCCAAAAATTAACAGCCATTTTGACGAATCCGTAAAAGTTGAAAATCAAAGACCAAAACTAGAACCAAACTCGTACCATTATCGTTACATTTACATATGTATGTGTGTATATAGGCATGTTTCATATAAATACGTCTATTATAGGGCTTATCAGTTGCTTACTTGCGTAGAGTTTCATGGGTTGTTTCAGTTAGGAAAGTGACATGTTGTGAACACATTTCTCAAGTTGGGATCAGTTCGGTGATCGGTGATGGTGCGAATGTTGAAAATTCCCGGTTTGGATCAGTTTCACAAGTAAGCAATGCAAGCTGCTATTTATCAATAATGTTTTAACGGTATATGTCCTTTATCAAAGCCGCCAAATATATATTTAATTAATATTATTTATAACAATAATGGTTTATAACTTCTTGTATTATTATCGATTTGCCTTGGTTAACCTTGAAATAATTTCAAAAAATTGTTTCAAATTTAATTGTTATCTTAACTATCTCTAGAACCTTAGCCGAACACTCAACTGGGAGTGGAACCAATTTGTGGCAGTGCGCCCAGTTATTTACCTTGAATATCAGTTAGAGCTTACTTATATTGCTGTAAAAGTCGGTTTTCATAGCATTTTCGCAAAGTTCTTCCTTTGAAATCTCTATGTACAAAGTCAGCCTTGATTGCTTTTCTTTTGAGTAGTTTGAGTTCTTTTGTTGAGGTAAAGAAAGAGATCGGTATGGTATGTATGTGTTTCGTGGATCGGCGCAGAATATAAATAATCGCCAAGCGATGTCCAGCGGATAGAGGAGCCTAACTAATACATCGGTTAGATCTTTTTGGCATCACTGCTCTACGCTACGCAGGCCATTGACCTTGTGACCTTTAGCCTAGGGTCTAATCCTTTCGAGTATGTCATTAAAACACAATCGTCGTCTTTGTGCGCTTTAATCAAGTTGTAATCTTAGTTTATTCTAAGGTTTACTATGAAATATTTGCTTCTGGTTCTTAAGGCTTCTTGATCACGGCTCCTGAACGACAAAAATTCATAAATTATTTGATTTTGTAATGTTTCTTGTTAACAAAATCATTGGTTAATATTTTTGAATTCTATTGCTTTGATTTGATTTCAGATTCAATGAAGAGCCCTGGTTTGTAGTTGACTACAATTACATACATTTTTCAAGGATGTACAACTACACTGGTGTGAAGCGGATAATTGTGGATGCTAGCCTTTTGAGGATTTTAATGGCATGATTGTAACTCCTTGATTTTACCACTTTCGGTCGCTTTCCCAAACACTTAATGCTATTTATTAAATGGCTCTTACTCGTACGTTGTCCTAAAATTCTGGTATTTCAGTTTCGGAGACTTGACTTGACTGGACATTAACCGAAGTTATGCCTGGGTGCCTTAAGAACTAATTCTTGAAATGATCACAACGTTAAAGTATGTTTAAATATTTGTGTATAGCTTAGGTTAACTACTTAAGTACCTATACGATTTTGGTTTGTTTCGATAACAAGGTTATTCGTTCGTACATAAAATGTATTGTAAATTATGGTGGGATTAATTGCCTATTTACCTTCCACGACAGAAATAATAACCACAACGATTATAATAACAATAACCACAAAAGGAATCAAACTTTTTCGCCGGCAATTGTTGCTGCACTTTGCGGATATCGCTGCATATTCATGGCGACTACACTTCCTGCCAGCTTATGGCATTGAATTGCAAATGCGGACGCACAAAAGTTTTCAGCAAGGATCGGAGTCTGGCCAAACGTATCCTCCGTTCGGCAGTCCCATCGCCATTTAAATGAGCACAGCAAAAAGCGTCCATAAAGGCAGCCAGCAAAATGTTGTAATAATGGCAAACAAAAGGAGCTTCTGGGGACTCGGTACTACGAAGTGCGGAGTGTGGGGTGTGGAGGTTGGGAGTGTGGCCACTAAAAATATATGTTAAAATATGCATCTGCCAGCGTTGGCAAGGGGCAACAATGTCGTCGTTGTGTATCCTCCTCGGAGATTGCGTATACGCCACCTTGCCCCAGCTGCCGCTCGCAACGAATCCAGATCAGAGCGTCTGCTTAAAAAACTTATGCAACATTTGCTAAAGTATTGTACAGCGTCCTTTATTCCTAGTTGATTGTGAGTACTCAGTGCCAACCAGGCCACCGACCCCGGCCACGCCTCCTCCTCCGGCGCCGCCTCCGCCTCCTCCCGTGCTGGTGCAGCCCATTAGCTCGCGGAATACGTCGCCGATTTTGTAGTTGTATCTGCCGAGGACCCAAAAGAAAAGAAACCCGTTAGTCCCCGGACTCACATATCGCATGACAGATGGTCTATTGATTACTCACTGCGCCGAGCACTCGACGTAGCCGCAGCGCCAATGTTTGCGCACCAGCGTGGAAATATCCTTGAGCTCCTGCCAGGCCGCCATCAGGATGTGTGGGTGTGCGATAATGGAAAGGATTTAATATAGAGTGAACATCTGCTGGAAACTAATAACTGCGCTCTGTAAATGGCCGAGTTCTTTGCTTTTTGGTCTTAACTGGGCTATTGTTTCTATATAGTCTTGCTATTTCTACTTCAACCTTTTATATTTTACACTCAAACTTATTTAAATGAGATGACTAAAACTCTGATAATACGTGAAATCAATACTATAACACCCAATTTTATGTAAAAATCCATAATATTTATTAAGGTCAAAGTTAATTATGATTTTATAACAAAAAGGTTGAACCCATCAGATATTACGGATGGTAAAAAATTTATTTCAAATATAATTCGAGGTCTAGAAATAAGTTTAAAACAATTTCAACATGGATGTGAAAAGGTGAATTTTGAAAACCATCTTTAAAAAGTTACAAGATAAGATGAGCGACAGTTATGGTTTTCAAAAATATAGGTTTTACATACGACTTAACACCCATTTCCTAAATATATTTAATATATTTATAAATGAATCCAGGGACCTAATGGATTTATTGATTGATTTCGATTTTAAGGTTGCAAAGCAAATCATAGAGAGCTTCTTAATTAATCCTAATGCCCTTACACTCACCTGCGAGTTGGCCTGCGCCTCAGTCACATTGTCAAATTTATTGCCGACCACAATTATGCTAAAATCACGATGACTGAAACTGTCCAAGATTTGATCTCTCATCGAGCGGCAGTACTGCAAGTGAATCGGGAATGTATCGAAGATATATGGATGGACTGTATCGACGGCGATCGACTGGCGGCTCTCACCTGAAATGTTTCCAAATTGCCCATGTCGTAGACCAAGACATAGGCGTGCACCGTTCGCAGCCCCAGCGGATGTCCGTTGTTCCACTCGGCGAAGTTGTCAGCCGGAAATCGCTTCTGGCGGATTGCCATGCCGATTGGTCGAGTGTTTGTTTTTCATCAGCATATTTCCGCAAACAAAGAGGCAAACAAACAAACACGCACATATGTCCACACGGTCGGTTGAGTTGTGTTTTCGTTTCGCATTATTTTGGCACGCGTATGAAAAGCAAATATGAAAAAGGAAAGGAGTTTATGGCATTTAATAGCGGCCCACAACTGACAGGGATATGGCATAAATATGGATATGTTCTTTATTTCAATTTGGAAATCTGGCGACTACAAGGTATTATTGGCATCACCCGAGATGACCCCATTGTCGCCATAGCTTCGTCCTGGCAGGATAAATGCATTTTCAGATGCACACAGTTTAATTTGTTTTACTTGGATTACATTCAATCATTTGAAGCAACAAATAAACACTCCAATTGGTTTTAATAATATTTAGATCTGTTTTTAAATAAATATAGACTTTTAAATGTAAGAATGGGTATTGGTTTCGTTCAGGGTTTGTAAAGTAGCACACACTGTACAAAACTTGACTTATTTACATGTTAAATGTCAAATTGTTAAATTGAAAAAGAGGAATTGACTTATTAACACCACGTCATTTTTACCATTAAACTGAAAAATTCACGGTTTTCTAAAGTTAAAGAACTTATTATTAAATGGTTTAAATTAACAAATATGATATCGTGGCCCTTATTGGATCCTTTATATCCCTTCGACTCATTAATGTCAATAAAGTGTAATTTACATCTGTGTTAAAAACACAAGTGAGCTACATTTTAACAGTATAGTATTTGACAAACATGTGAACAATTTTTCTCGCACTAAAAAATACAATTTTTTTATATTTTTAACGAGTGAGTCAATTTCCCAACCCTGGTTTCCTTTTCATTTCAGAACACGGAAAAACTGATACACTTTAGACAAAGTTTGTCTTTCAGAGTTCGTATTGCGGTGCCAAATTTGCGCAAAGTTCACTCATTAATTCACCCACTTTAGTCTGAGTCACAGAGCATTTGTCTCCAGCAAGTCCGACTGTACAGAAAGTATACTTTTGCCTTTGGTCCATCTTATTTGTTTAGGACTAAGTTGACCACTCTTGCGGCTTCAGCAATCTTTACTGCCCTCAGCAGTCGCATTATTCGCTCGAGCTCCCTGCTGCATCGGTAATAGGATTCATTTATTCACCCGCCTTCCTGCGAGCTGAATGTTCCATTCCACATTTAATAAATGCTGCTGAAACCGTTGTCGCTGTGGATATTCAAAGGACAAAGCTGGTCCCACAATGGCCGTAAGCCGTAACAGTTACAGTTCAGGATAATGGACAGCAGTGATGCATTTACTGCGGCTGCGGCGCTGTCAGTAAATAATTGTTGCTCAATTAGTGCAGTAAAATGCGTTGTCAAGCCAACAACGAATAGTACACGGAGGGAATTCCATCAAAGATTAGTTACACTACATTCCTTATCTGATTCTGGTTAAGTAAAGTTTCACTAAGGTATATACAGTCCCGTGGCGGATCTAGGATTTAGTTGTGGGGGGTGAAATCAGAATAATTTGTTGTTGCATACTTTTTGAATACCAAAATTGCTTTAATTTTTTACCCGAGTGGGGGGGGGGGGGTATATATAACGCATATCACCCCCCGTGGATCCGCGCATAATACAGTCTATGTTATAGGCACTTTAAGGAACAACACTGTGTTACAAAATTGAATCTTCATTTATTTACCTCGATGGATGCTTTAAAATCTTGTTCGCTTTGAATCACCAGTTTCGAATGCTCGTTTTTGGTTTTTTTTTAATAAAAATGTTTTTGATAAAATTATAAAAATCTTTTGCTAAAGAGTTGCTTTTTTCAAATGTTTTGACTGTCCAACCAACTAGGAATCGGTTCGCCTTTAAATTATATTTAAAATGGACAAAAAAACGAACTTTTCCAACTTTGATGTCATTTTTCCTAGGACCCTTTTCGTGGACAAATTTTCAAAAAGGCGATACAAAACAAATAAGATCTGTAAGCAATAATCGAGCTAAATATTTGGTGTAAACACATGGTAAATAAAGTTATTAGTCAACAAAAATTAGTCAAACAAATTTCGAGCTTTACAAAATTAAGAAATAATTGAAATTAAATAAAATTCGAGTACATACAAATGTCAACAATATTCTTCCCCTCTACCATTATTGTGGATTGCTTTGAGGGATTTCTTTATAAGACAGTGCCATAAATCAATCCCTGAGCAGTTGCTGATCCTTTTAAACACAGAGGCGTCGAAAGGCAAATCAGCTGGCATTTTCCACCGCAGGCTGGTGGCCACAGTTTTCCCTCCCTCGTCACTAAAGACCGGAGAGGAGATGAAAAGTGTGCTGCCCACAGCAAGACAGTAAGTAAACGTTATAATTAAATTTACGTCGCAGCATTTTAGGCACAAACAAGAGTCAAAGGCCGCCTAGACAAGAATACGAGTCGAGACATTTGGGAGGAACAAACAGCTGAAATTCAGTGATGTCTGTCTGGCTTTTTTCTGACCAAAGCTGGTTGTGTTTCTAAAAAAATTTTTTAAATAATCTTTTAATATTTGAAAAAAAAAATATTGCAAAACATTTGTAAAGATGACAGATCGAAAAAGCCAAAGAAAATTTTTTAAATATTTCTTAGCTTTCAATGATTTCTCTGGATATTCTGTTATACATTTCAAAGGAACTGCCTTAAGTGAATTTAAAATCGTAGCTTAGCTACTTTTAAAAGAAATCAGTTGGCAACACTATTTCCAACCCTTGGTCCCTCCCCGCAATTCCTGACCCCGTGTACGGATGGACAGCTCAAGGGTCCGCATTCCTTGGCGCCTTTGCGTCTGGTCCTTCGGCTTGTCAGTTCTCCAGCTCTCCAGCTCTCCGGTCCCTCGGTTCATCCCTTCGCGACTCTTGGTCCCCGCCCCTGCCCGCTTCTGTCGGGGTATTGTGTCATTCTGGCTGGCAGACAGCCGACGCCACTCCCGTCGGGCACTAACTTAGCTAGATTTACGTTTTTGATTAAATTTCATTTAATTTGCGCTTCCCATCCGCCGCTCTGTTGTGATTATTGTTGCTTTGTTAATTAACGGGCTGCGAGCTGGCTTGAAATGCGAGCAGCTCCTTAGCCCAGATTCTCGATGTCTTCTGGCCCGGTTGTAATTGTTGTAGTAATTGCTGCATTGTTGCCGTCTTGGATTTGGTCCGAGATGGATGCGACACATAAGGGATTTGGAAGGTATTGCGCTAATGAGCTGAAGTCTTGACGACTGTCTGGCGACCTGGATTAATTTTTGTAATCAGGAGAAATAGATCAGCCAATAGATCCTAAAATTATTCTAAGTATGGGGTTTAAAAGATAAAGAGTGTATCTTTAAAAAAACTTTAACATCGAATCAAACCATGCATCCGTTTGCCTCTGAGATCTCTAGAAAGTTGGACAATTTCAGCATTTTTCGAACTTTGAGGTCCTTTTGCTAAGAATCCTTGCGTCGGGGAACTTTTTGGAAAACGCAGTTTAACTTGGGAATTCGTAACGAATCCAAAAATATAGCACCCATCGAGGTAAATTTTTGATGCTGCATAGTGTTATCTATGGTTTCATCGTTGTGGAACGATTCAGTAGTCTGTGAGATATCATCGATATAATCGTACAATACTATGTTGAATTTTTGTAGATTTGAACGTTTCAATATATTGTTTATTGAGAGAACCTCAACTATCAGATATCCGTTACTAGCTAAAAGGAGTATGAGATGAAAATATACAAGTAATAAAGAGACGGCTTGCACTGCTTGCATTCCTTTATTTGCTCATAACTTCTTACTGAATAGTCCAATTTTAAAATTTTCTTCTACATTTCAATCGGTATTAATAAGCACAACGATATCTGTAAATATATTTTTTAAGGTCCTCTAAGGTGATTGTGGGCTTTAGAGTGGGCTCTCGGCTAAAACAAACTTAAGCTTACTTACTTATTTTCGTATGAATGCAACATACCCTATTACTCTCCAAGTAACGGGTATAAATATTCGGCATATCCAAAAAAAATATTCTACCAACTACATATAGACTTTAATACTAATAATAAGTAGGAAAAAGGTCATTGAATTCCACTAAAAATATATTTTTGGTTACAATATCAAAAGTACCTATAACATACATTCTAATATTTATTAAATCACACCATTCAGAAAAAATTTATCAAGTGTAATACATTTGAAGTGAGTTGGCGACTTATTCCGGAGCCCACAGGCCTGTTAGCCCGGTTCATTGAGTCCTGTCCCCCAGATAGTCACTTCAAGTAGCTTTAAGCAGCGGCGTCCACTTTGAGAAAACAATGACCAACTAAATGGCCTCCTGTTCGCACACAGACATAGCAAAGAAACATCTGCTTCCGCTTTTCCCCCCGGCCTCGTGTATATGAGCGAAAATCTGTTGGAAAATAAATGCTGTTTGTACAAGTGGAAACCATTAAGGTGGACTTTGAGTTATGACTGCCAGGCAGTGCACTTGACGATGAAAAATTTACCACAATAAACAGGCGACAGCGCTTCCAACCTGTGGGGAAAACCCACCCAGCCCCCTGGAAAAACCCTGTTGGCCCGCTTTTAGACAGCAGTCGGCCATTTGGTCAGCACAATGGATGAACAACAAAGAGTACAATAAAGCGCGGTGGGGGAAAATGCTGTACTCGAAAACAAATTCACGCCAAAATGGACATGAATAAGTTGAAAAGCATCGAGAGGTGGCACTGTCGAAAAGGGGGCGGAATGGGGCGGCGGTTTGGGTCGCTCGGCACGTAGTTAATTTGACAATGGATGTGGTTGGCTGACTGTCCGACTGCCAACTGCTTTTTGTTGCTTGTCAACTCTTTTGGGTCGCTTGCCATTTCAACGGGGGGGAATTTGGTGCCGTTGCCGCAGGCCTGGTTGTCCATGGCGAAGCCATATCCTTTGGCGACTTTGTCAGCCCGGCACACACTTGGCCCAGTTCCCGATTTGCTAGATCCCAATTTATTCAGCCACGGAACAAAGGGTGCATCTGCTTTAACCGCTGTAGGTAGCGACAAGAACTATAACCTGGTTTGTGTTACCTTACACTTTTTTCCTATTTCTCAGGATAGGAAAAACCATTTTGTTTCTTTAGCAAAGTGAAGAGGTAACATGCATAAGTTTAGAGTGTCATGAATAACTTTTAAACTCTGAAGATGGTTTTTACTTATATTCGAGAATTTTAGACTACATAAAATATTTAAAACCTTTATATTCCGATTAAAATTGACCTGTCTCATGTAGAAAAAAAATACATTTTGGCAATTAAAATCCGCTTTAAATTATTACAATTTCATTAATTATTATCATTATATTACTTTGACTAACCACCGTATCAAAAATCAAATTAAAATTGTAAATGGATATATGAGGATATAAATTGCATTTTGAGCAAGTGCCCAGTTTTCGAAGAACCTCTTTTTACTTGGTAATTCAAGCTTTGCATTTTCCAAAAGCCCAAGGGGGAAAACCAAACAGCAACTGGCCTTGTTCAGAGAGTGTTCCATAAATATTTTATGATAGTTAAACGTGGCAGACCAGAAGACAAAAAGCCGTGCTACGAAAGGATGTCCGAGTAGTGAGATGTAAGACAGTGCCGGCCGTGGCTGTGGAGTCCCTTTCAACATGTTTGGTGTCAGTTTGTGATTTGTGGTCTGGTAAAACTACTCACTAATTGCCGAGGTCTACTGCCAAGTCCTATGACCAACCGAAAGGAAGTCATAAACAGGAAAATTGGGAATTCCTAGCCTTGGAGCTGTTTACTCAGCCAACTGCACTCACAAGATAAACGGATGAAAGTATTAACACGGGCCAAACTTAATGGCCAGCCATAATTGGGCAATACTGTTGTTTTGGGACAATTTGTAGTTAAAAATTGATAGCATCCAACTATACGTACACCATCGGGTAAAGTTCACTGCTGTGTTCCTGAACTTATAAATTTATTCAGTCCACTACTTTTATAGGTGAAAAAAGACCTTTAGTAAAGTCTACATCGTGTGAAGAATACTAGTTTTAACAGAGATGTGTGAGGAAAATTCAAGGCTTGCTTAAAGACGGATTTCAAAAGTGTAACAATCGGGGGTACCCAATTTGGGGTATGTTGTTCATGTGCATCAATATAAATTCTTTACGAATACACCGCTAAGCGATTTGTATGGCACCACTGAATGTTCATATTCAGACCCACTTGAATAATGTTAGGCTGATTGTTAAATGTAAGTAAAACAATCTGTAATTCATAGTTTAACAAATAAACAAGAGATAACGCTATAGTGCCTCGACTATCAGATACCCATTACTCACCTAAAGGAAGTACAAGGCCAAATCTTTTATTGCTCATAATTTTTTATCGAATGGTCAACAATTTTGAACAATTTTTATATTAGTATATAATAGTCAAAATCAAATTTACAAAATTTAAAAAATGGTGTCCGCTAAATATTTATCGTATCTGATAGTCGAGGTACTTGACTTTAATTACTTTGTAAATTAAATAGATTGCCTCATCTTTTTTTCTAGGTTTAAAGTTTCATTTGATACAAATTAAGTCGAGTGTTCAGACTTTTAAATTGTGCAGCCGATTCGTTTACATTCTTTCCTTGCCTAAAGTGTTATGCAAAAATACCAAATAACGAAAAAATGTAACCCACGAGAAAGTTTTCCCGAGGCAACATCAGGAGTACCGCCATTTGGTGTTGTGGTTGCTCGTTCTCTGCGTTGTTGTAATCTGTTGCTCAAGGCGCTTCTGGAGCGGTGATTATTAAAAACAAAAAAGCTTACTTCGGCAAGCAGAAGTTTTTATACCCTACAAGGTTCAAGCAAACTTGGCTAGTCATTGATAGGATTGGAGCTCCAAGAAATAGTTAACTTATTCAGATAGAACCCATAGTTCTCAAAATCCTTTTTTCATTTTCACCTTCATCAGGCGGAGGCTTACAAAAATCTTTAAAAAGGTAGTATACCTTCTGCCAGGGTATGCGATGTAAAATATGGAAGGAAAACTGTTCTGCCCGTAATGAAAATGCAGAAGGTACCAGTTCAAGTCTAGACAGCACCGACAGCAGGCTCAGTAACAAGAAAACAGCGCAGAAAGACTTAAAGTGTCTTCAGGTTAATATTTATGCTGGACGAAGACAGGCGGCAGATTGCAAGGGCCGTGGATCTGCGGGGCAATTTAAATTATTTAGCAATTTATTATGGCCAGCGGGCGCAAAGATGGGGACTTTTCTAATATATCAGCACCATGAAATTCACTGGAAAATTGCATAAAAATAGTTTGTACATATTTTTACAAAATTCCTCACAACGGACGCGCTCTGACAGTGGGAAAACTTTTAACTAAATTATGGAAAAGTTAGAAATTGTGGCAAGGACTGTGGTTCTGGGATGGATTTATGGCGGGTTGGGGGCTGCCATGCGGCAGGTGCTAACTCACCTGGGGCGGAACGTCCAGTACCATCAGCTCACGTATGCAGGTGTCGCAGACCAGACAGTTTTTATAAATCTTGCGATGTGTTGTCGTCTGATGAGTCCTCGGAAAGTCATGGTAGAAAAATTGCTGCAAATAAGCCGGAAAGAGCACCGTCAGTTACATGTTTGCCAAAATTAAATATTATTATGATTGTAAAATATTGTGCATGCGTCGCGTGGGAGGCCAAAGAAAATAGAAATGAATTTTCCATCGGCAAGTCATTTGGCTCCATAAAAACCCTGTCCAAAAGAAAAGCAAGCTAATATTTTTTCAGCTTCCTTTGCTCTGTGCTCGCTTCTTGCTGTTTCTGTTTTCTATGTTGAGCAAACATTTTAAATATGCTCTGAGCTTTTGCATGAGGTCGTTTGGCCGGCTAAATCTCACAAAAACAGCCACACATATTTCATGGACATTTTTAGCTTATTAAAATTGTAAGCGCTTAAATGTATGCTTTGGATTTTGCGTTCTCTCCGGTCATGTAATCATAAAAAGCACTAAAAACCGGGGGATAAACAGCACACGAGTCGCTTGGTAATGGTTATGAGCTCTATGTGCAGCGGAGCGTAGAATTGACTTTGGGAAAATGAAATTAAAAATGACTTTGGTTCGGGTAATGTAAAAACGCCGTTTTAATGTCGATATAAATAGACTTAGTACATTTTCTGCAACTAAAATGTAAAATGGAATTATTTTTCTGAGCGATAGTATCGATTGTGGGCTTAGACCATCGATGTTTCCTAAATTTGTAAACCATCGATAGTATCGATAGTGCTATCGATTTTTTAACCAACCCTACTTATTATACACTTGTTTCTTTTAGAACAGTAAAATATTTGTTAAATCAAGTTCACATGATCCTCAACTTTAACGTTAATTTGTTAATAAATTTTTAGATCCCTAATGCTCCGCTTCACCAGCATTTTGAGCCCCAGTAAGGAGCCATAACTCTAATCCAAAGCTCATAACGCACACGCGGGACTTTTCGGAAGTCACTCTGCGCCGTGGTCGAAATGACCCCATTAACCCGCAGCCTTTTGAGCTGAGTCGCCTTCAATTTCTTATGTGGACTTTACTCTGGGGTCCGGGACCAAGGATGCCGGAGCATCCTAAAAATAAAGCCAAGGCCGTTGGAGATATAAAATACAATTTGAGAAAGGAAAAATGATAATGATAGCGGGGAAATGGGGACGGCTTGGGGATGATTTTGACTCGCAATGGGTATCAATGCATGAGCTGAATGAGTGACAGGCTCAAAGGATATTTAACGCCTGATTGCATTTTAAAGTGATGCCTTGTCGCTCCAGGAAGCCATCGAATAGATTGCCAGTTCACGATTTTCCTGATTGTATGCACACACTGAAAGAAGCAGTCTAATCGTAAAATGTATACCCTGGAAAAACAAAATGCCAGCATTGGTAGTCGGATAAGTTAGCTTTTGATGGAAATACAGCGATTTTAGGACGATATGATTTGAGCTAATTTCAGTATTTCAGTTTATAGACTGAACAGTCCGTCGTTCAAAGCTCACACACACTAATTGTTAAAAATTAAGGTAATATTTTTTGAGATTCTCAGACTTCTTAAAGTCCTTGAAATTATAAAAGTTCAAAATGTTTCCTCAGTGCTTAAAATAAAGTCAAGTGAAAATCATTTCGGGTTTCATTTGCGATCCCCCGCTCGTCTAATAAAAATGCAAATTCTATTCTGCCAATCAGCTTACCCATTGTTGTCACTGCAATGAAATCAGATGCAATTTATGCGCACTATATTCAATTAGGGGCACCAAAAAGGAACCAACAAGGCCAACCACCGGAAGCGGAAGTGGCCGCGTTGGCAAGAGCGAAAAGCCACCGCTGCTTTGGCCTAATGGGAGCAATGACTTTAGAGGAAAGTTTTTTTTTTAAATCATACGCTGCACACACAGTCACTTTCACCGTGAAAAAGGGGGCGGTGGCGGGGGCGGAGGTCGCCTGGGGGCGTGGCAAAGGGGTCAGATCGCAGCGCTTGGCATGACATCGATTCACATCGCATCGCTTTTATGTCCCAGCGCCGCATATCATTGAGTTTTATTTTTATTGAACTGGTAATTGAATAAGAAATAACATTGATGGTCTGCTCCGCGGTCTCCAGGTCCTGTTTCCATTTCCCATTTCCCAGTTTTGAGCTCCGTGCTCCGTGTCCTTGCTCCACCGTGCTGTTGTCGTCCTCGTGGCCGGCTTTGCGCCTCTTTATGCTTCTTGCTGCCCCATAAAGTGCGGCACATTATCTGCCACATAAATAAGCACGCCGGGGATCCGAGCAGCTTTTCCAAATTCACCCAAATAGATATTCATGGCGTACTCTTTATTGATATGATGCACTGCGTTTTATTTCTCGCATTTATCTGCTTGAATTAGTGCAGTTTATTTGAAAATGTTGGCCGAGTAACATTAAATCAGGAAATAACGCTAGGGTCCTCGAATAAAAATTAATAATGAGCAGTTTCCAAGAATTCATGGAATGAACTCTTGTGGTTTCTGCGCATTCCGCACCACGAATGGAATATGGCAAAATTGCGAATATTGCACCAGCCGCAGTTTAAGTAAAAATTTAATTTGTTCCTATTTTTTGGAAGCACATAAATATTCTTCGGGTCATGGTCGTATAATAATAGCTATTCGTTAAAGGCGAAGCTATTTTTATTGAGAAGTGTAGAAATTTAGCTGCAAAATAGACAAAGGCGAATGCCTCAATTTATTTTATCCTGCCATAACAATTATGTGATTTGATTTCCCATTTTTCGTTTACACGCCTATTACATTTACGCAGCAATAAAATTTCGGATGTTCTCTGCTCAAGCCCAACATCTCCCCAACGCGTCAACGGGTTCTCTTGGCCAGCTTGACCGCGAACAGCCATTAGACAGGACGTAATTGATTTTGCAGTGCTTAAAATGCCATAAAAATGCACAAATCTCGCATTACATACAATAAAAGGCGCCCAACGGGAAACGAGAAAGGATGATAATGCCGCATGTTGGACAGCTGAGTTCGGAAGGGGTGAGGGTTCCGGGTTGATGGGAAAACGGTCCTACACTGAGCGAAAAAATTAAGTCTCCATTCAAGAAAAAAGCTCTTCATTTAAGAACGTTTTGTTCTTAAATTTTGTATTTAAAATAAGAACAATCGTTCTTAAACTTTAAACCAATTTCGGACTACAACGAGTCCTACCTTGTAGAGGCGTTGATACTTTCAATTAAAATATATCGCCATATAATCGACGTATAGCCTAATCCTATGTTTCTAAAATCAATCTATAAGAAACAAGAGAGAACGCTATAGTCGAGAACTTCGACTATCAGATACCCGTTACTCAGCTTAAGGGAGTGCGAGGGAGATGGAGATATGCAGTCATCAAATCTACTGGAGCCATCTAGAGGCTGTTGAAATTTGTGATGGCTCCATCTTGCGGCGGTTTCAATTTTAACTTTCATTTAGTTTTGATTGAATGGTCCGATTTAAAAAGTTTCGTCTACATTTTGATAGGTATTTTTAAACACAACAAAATTGCATTTATACTTTTCCTAAATCTTTAAAGATTTAAGCGCCAGACACATTTTAAAGCCATTTAATGTTAATGTAACAGGAAAGACTGTTTTTTCTCTCTGTGTAAAAGCTAAGGCACACACATTCCCCATTCGTGGAAATTAAACGCAGCTGTAAAGCACACACAAACAAATGTATGGAAAATAATGGAGAGCGCAGCGGGAAGGCAAATAGCAAAGCGGCCAACTCGCAACTGCCAACTGCAGTTAATTGAATTTGCCGAGCGAGAGGTGAAAGGCGGGGGCGTGGCTGGCGGCAGTTGGTGGAAAATGGAGCGTTTTCCACGCCGAGGCTGATACTCTTTTTGCTATACATTTCCGTTGGTTTCGCGAGAAAAAACTGCTGCTGGTTGAGCTATAAATTGGCAGACTTTATGTCACTATCATATTTCATTTTCAAAATTTCCGGATGTCAGGTTGCTTTATGATCTTTGTTTACCTGCATTTAATTGTATGCATTCGATTTCGATACTCAATAAATTCCCCTTTCTTCAAATATGAATATAAAACAATTTGAAAGTGGAAGCGTTTTTGTAGCTAAGAGCAAATACTTTTCGCACGTTATACAGAAATTAATTTATTTTACTTTGTGTGAATTCTATTTAAAAACTTTTTTGTTTATTGGTGCAATTTAATTAAACTTGCCTATTTTGTTTGCTTTAACAAACATTATACCCAACTCTTTAATTGAAATGCAGTTATTTTTTAGTGGTTTGTGAACCAATCGATTAAAAAAAATAAGATAATTGTTTTTACTGATAATTAATTAAATTACCTTTAAAATTGGCTTCAATCTAATTTAGACATAATAATCGAATTTTGACTGTCCAATAAAATGTGAATTTTAAACTTTTTGGGAAAATTAAAATCGAAATTATTTTGACACGTTAGTTAACCTGCTATCCTTAATTGAATTCACAGAGAAAATACAAAAAAATCCGAAGCAGGTGCCAAAAAAGGGTAACATCTTTTAAAAAGTAAAATGCTTCATATCAAGTTTATTTATGCTTTCTAAAACGTTTTATTTTACTTTTAAAAATGTTTCGATCCTGTTTTGTACCTAAAATGACAGATTTTGTATCGAACAATTTAGGGTACATTTAAATATCTCTGTGCTGTACACAAAATGTACATGTTTTTTATTTTAAATGCTCTGCCTAAAAACACTAACAAATCTTAGCGACCTAATCATAATAAAATACATTTAAGGGCTTTGATCTAATGTCAAACAACGACTAGTCGATAATATCGGAACAGTCGACTGAATTGCTGTCAAACAATCAACAGTAGTCACTATCGATCGTTTTGCAGCTCTAGTTTTCACAATTTAAAACTTAAAAATTTCTCGTGTTTGCTATAAGTTTTACTAACTGTCATGGCTTATTTGTGGACAAGTACTTGGCCATATAGTGCGGTAAAAAAGGCTTCACAGATTAATCCACAGATTTTTCTTGCTACTTTGCAAGATGAGATGTTAATTACAAATGGCTGAAATTTTTATGTAGGACGTTCTCGCACTAGAAATCTGTTCAGTTGGCCAGTTGTCAAAAGGCCATCAGTGTCAGACTGACCCACATGGTTAGTATACCCTCTCGCAGAGGCCGTTGCTAAACACATATGAGGCATTCTAGCTCTGTGCCTTGCCATTGTATAATTACAAAAGATAAACCACAAAAGATACGATGCGATGCGAAGCGCAAATCAAATTAACGACGCTCCCACACGCACACAAATGCAATTAGCAGGACTGGGAAAGGAGTGTGAGTGGCGGGGAAGGATGTGGGAGGGGTAGGTGGAGCTGGCCCTTTAGGTAGATGGTGCGCCAAACATCGGCGATGAGAGCCAGCTGCCAGGGGACTGGTCTATTAAAAAGTTTGCCACTAAACTTTTTAGCTTTCAGCGGGGTCGCCCGTTGCCCATTAATAATTTAAAGCCAAGTTGGGCCATGAAAAGTGCAGCGCTTGCATCTCTGCAACCTTCCATCATCACCCTGGATTTACCGTTCTGTGTGTATTGGCCAAACTTTTAATCAGGAATTGTGTTAATTGAAAACGCAATTTATTATTGAAAAATTAATTAATGCGACTGGGCAACAAGAACCCTTTCTATGCTGCTGACAATTGGATCGGATTGGACTAACGATGATTACAGTCATTAATTTTAATTGCATTACGAAACTGAAACGCACTTAACAAACATTTAAATTATCATTGGTGATTCCGAATTAATTACATCAATTAAGATGCGATGTTTTGTAGATGCACTTTGATCCTTTGAAACTGACACAAATGTAATTAGGCGGGGTTTTTGATTGGTTTGGCTTGATAGTTTGTTTTGTCTATGGTCTTTAAGAAGCTAAATTAATATAAAGTAAAATGCTAGATTTTTAAATTAAATAAATTGTCTATGAAAGTAATATTCAATAGTATTCTTTAATTTAGGTAATAAAAAAAATATTTTAATCGATAAAAAATTGTGCCCCGGGTGAGGCTCGAACTCACGACCTTAAGATTATGAGACTTACGCGCTGCCAACTGCGCCACCGAGGCGTTGGAAAACGCTACAGTGAAACACTTTATCAGCCAGGTGGGAGATCTTAATTTGAGGAATGATTACCCCACGGAATCCAGAGATAAGAAATCACCTCATATGCATACACTCAGAGAAAACTATAAGAAGTTTAGAAAATTAATTTCTAAATTTAGAGCTAATGATTTTAAGGCAATATACTACGAGTTTATAAGAGCCATGTGTTATGGATTTATTATTATCCACAAATATTTTCATATATTTTCCCTCTAGACTGCTTCGATTCTGTGATTCCCTATAAACGTTAGTTTAGTTCGCACTCACCTGTAGTATGCTTGTTTTGCCGACCCCAGTAGCCCCCAAAAATGCGGCTTTAAGGGGGCCCTGCAGCCATGGCGGCTCCGCACCACCCTCCAGAGTGATGCGCTATGCCGAAATGCACTTATTCTGTATATGAAGCTCCATTTCAATTGAGATCTTTGTTGTGTTCGCTGCTGCTGCGGCTGTGGCTGCGATGGCGGTGGCTTTGGCTTTTGATCCTTTGGCTCCTGCTGCTGCTGCTGCTCCTGTTTTGATATTGCCTGCTGTCGTCCTCGCACTATCACCGACATAATCAACGCTGCGTGTGCTCCCGATCAATAGTTTCTTAGAGTTGGTTGGCGATATAGTACTACTCCACATTATATTGTTATTATAATTGCTTATAGTATTATTGTTATTTTTCTGCCTGAACGACGCCAGCTTGACTGATTTAGCGGAACAAGTTGGGATAGAAAGAAGTAAAGGACCTGGGTTGCAGTAAGGTCAAAAACAGGCAGCAAGCTTTGAAATTAGCGAGGCAGAGTTCAGTTTGGTTTTGCTAAATATTGCTAAATAATTCGTTGATATTTGCTGAAAGAGATATGAAAAAATATTTATATATTTATGAGTAAAGTAACTCAAAGGTAAACTCATGGTGATGAAATATTGTTTTTAATTTTTCAAAATTTGATTATCTTTGGAACATTAATTTTGATTGGATTGTAACATTGTGATTTAAATGGCCTTTCCAAACAATCTGGCAGCTACAATGAAATAAACACAAATCAGAGGCAATGAAATAAATTGGAAAAGTGACGGCGAAAAAATTGGTCTGCGAGCCCAAAAATGATTCCCGTGCCAATCGGCTTGAATTCGGCTAACTAAATTTATCGAGTCGCCAGCGGATATTGCACATTGATTTCAGTTTAATAGCATAAATATTGTTTGGTCCCTTCACCCCGAGCCTTCTGTTTTTTGTGTTTCTCCTTCGGGTCCCTTTGCATTGCCAATAATAAATTTCAAATTTCACATTTCACTTCCGCTGCACAACGGAAGTTGATTTCTGGCTCTCGTTTTCGCCGAGGGCGCAGATTCTTATGGCCTATTTTTCGGAAAATGGGGAAAGCGCACAAAAAGAAAAACATTAAGTCAGGCGTGAAAAATGTTTGTGTGTTTCGTTTGGGGGTGGACCGCTTGTAAATTACACGAGAACAGATTTATAATTAGAAAAGTTTCAAAAAATGAGATTGGGCGTTGATTAACGCCACTTTTAGGTTTTGAATGCTCGTTAAAGTTTTTTTTTAACTGCGAAGAAGTCGTTTTTGGGGTTTTTAGGCAAGGCATCCCCCACCGTTTCGCGCCTACTCTTAATTAGTTGGACATCTGCCAACAGCTTCGTCTATCATCCATCATCTATCACCAGCCCACTCATCTCCCCCGCCAAGCAGGCAAACTTAATAAATTTAATAACCGCAAAATATGCCCCTGGCTAAATGCGTGGAGACAGGGTGCTAAAAATGCCAGACAGCCATCGCATCGTTGGCCTATTTATAGCCCACATCTCCATCAGAATCAGCATCAGCATCCGCCCAACGCCCACATCCTTCGGCACATCTCTTCCTAGTCACCTACCAAAAAATCATGCGTCATCGAGACGACGCCCACACCTAACCGGCGACGTATTGTGGCCTTATAAGGACGCCAGGAGCAAGACGAGGCGGCCGACTTGATTTGATCAGATATGATTGAGAGCGGCCGCCAACGGCCGGGCTTAAACGGCGCCCACACACAGGGAACCCGCTGAGAAAGCACGACCCATCGTGAGTCACTCCGAGAAACGTTTTCGGGTCTCAGATGAGCACTTGGAGGCGAAGAGATGATACCGTGTAGTAATAAAAACTGGTTTCTTGTTGATTAAAAACAGTAAAACAGTACAGTAGGTTGAAATTTTAGGAAACATCGATGGTTTGGGCCCACTATCGATACTATCGCTCAGATAAATAATTCCACTTTTACTTGTAATTTTAGGTATATTTTAAGAAAAAGAAAAGTATTTGAAAGTATATATTTTTGAACACGACGGTATATTCATTTTTAGGGCTCAACATTAAATTTTGTTTCACTTTAATCGCAGTAAACTTAAGATCATTGTTTTCCACATACGTTTTATGATACAAGCATACATTTTCAATTATTTTTGTTTCATTATTTTCCTTAATTTTTGTAATTTGATTTTTATTTTCTTAAATTTTTGATACTATCGGTAATATTGTTAGTAACCACCATCGATAGCCAAAAACATCGATAGTGTCCACTATCGATGTTTTAACAACCCTACAGTGCAGTACTTATTTCTTCTTAAATCACATTTTTTAGGTTCCATTAAAAATTAAATTGTCTTTAGCTTCTGTTAGTTGTATTTCGCTGTTAGATGAAGAATAATCAGTTAAAAACTGTTACTCGGAAAAACCTTTATTTTTCTACTGTATATTTCAATCCTAAACTTTGCTAAAGTTGGATAAAATGGAGATGTCTGGCAAGAAATCACCATCCCTTAAACTACTTGCAAATTTGCATACCCTTCGTAAATCGGAAAGTTATTTTCCAATCGAACCCATAGTTCATGGTGGCAGCCCCAGCACTTTGATTAGATTCCTCAGGCCGAAGTAAATTTAATTTGGAAAACAACACATTTGGTTGGGCCTGTTATGGCACTCGGAACGGTAAGGGATGTGGATGGGATGCCCTTTGTCTCGGGCCTCCAGACCCGGTTCATACGCCCCTTGGCCCAGTTGATTGATACGCTCTCAGCGAGCGCCGAAGTACGTAAACAAGTGCCGGAGGCTGAGGCTGAGGTGGAGGCGGGTGTTTTTAGCCGAGGTGTGTGGGCGTGGCCGGAGACACAAATCCTGGCAATTGAAAACTTTCCACTTTTGGCAACACTCCAAGGCTCAGAATCAAAGCCAAAGCCAGACAATTGTAGCCCAGTTATTGTGTGTATTTCGGCTGTGTGTATTGTAATGCTTTTATCTGCCCGCCCACTCGAGCCTTTTGCAGCGATGTTTATGCCGACAGGCTCACGCAACCTGTTCGCCTCGAGTTTCCCGACTTTTCCGGGTCCGAGTTCGACTTCCGACTGCCTTTGTTTCAAGCCCCACTTCCTCCGCCGTCCTTTGTTTGTGCCCAGAGCTTTTTATGGTACGTGCCACTAAATTTTATTGGTTTATTTATTGTTTTCAGAGCTACTTGGCACAGTTGCGTCGCAGCAGTCCGCGGACCTCTCCCCCCGGATGCACTGAATTAAGCGTTAACAGAAGACAATCAATTACAAGTCTTAGCCATTTTAATGGCGGGCTTCGAGCTTCAGCTTTTCATTTTCATCAATGAGCGGCAAAGTTGCCCATGAACCGTAATAAAAGTACGGACATGCTGAGAAGGGACGGGGACCCAAAGGACCTCGAAGAAATGTGCCAAGGCAGTGGCAACTATATCCCTTTTCAACCACACTATGTATTTGGGGCAGCATCCTGCAACATTTGGCGAATAAAGAATGGAACCCGCAGATAGAGGGGACAGGAAGGACGTGAGAATCTGCATATGTGGGCGTGTCCTGCAGACAGGCGGAAATGAAATGTGTGACACTCGATGGCAGCGAATGGCAGCCCTAGGCGGATATTGATTTCGGTGTGTGTACACTGTACACGAACTGTGTCAATAATAGGAAACATTTACCTTCATGTTGGCTCTCAGAAAACGGAAAAAGTAAGCATCATGTTGGATATAATGTCGAATCAATGTTTTCGCCGAGCTCAACGTGTTTGGTTCGGGATTTTACAATGCTGACTACTATTTTTCTGAATTTCTTTAAAAAGGCTCTATGGATTGAGGGATTTTTGTTTTACCCATACATTAACTTAGGTCACCTAGTTTAGGTACACAAAAATACATATCATTAAACCTTTTCCTTAAGCTTGTAATTATTACAAATGAACAAAAATCTGTCCTTAACCAGACATTAATGGACTTTTCACCCTTTTCCTAATTATAAGCTCTCGCTTCCGTCCTGCCATCGGTTACCTAATCCATTCAAAACTAGCTAAACAAAGCAATTTGCGTCCTAAGCCCCGACATTAATTCAAATTATGACAAGAATAAAGCAAAGCAGGGCGTTTAATCAAAACGCCTAAGTGAATCCTTGGGAAAGCGATGACTCGACTCCCTGGAAAGACACTACACTTTATGTCATTTGCATTTTAAGCACACCGCTCCAGTCCCTCGTCCTCCGGCACGTTTTACCCCGCAAGCTGAGCGCAAGTTTCTGTCGCTGCCTCAGTGCGTATTTCATACAAGCTAATTTTTTTACGATTATATGCGCTTAATAAACGCCATCGCCCGTGGAGCTGCGATGAGGGATATCAAGGAATCTGGGCCCGGAGTCTCGGGCATCTGGGTCCCATCCTCATCCTCATCCCCAATACCTCTACCCCTACTCATACCCACTCCCACCCCCATTCCCATCCTTGATCTCCCGTCACGTGCTGTGCCCACTGCTTAGCTGGGGCATTATCTAAGCCAGCGCACCGGAAGCGATGGCAACGCCATCATCACCAACACCAGTGTAACGAACAGCACAGCGGAAGTTCCTTCACACACACACGCTAGACCCACTCACACTCGCTCACATGCTGGGGGCAAGGAAAGCAGATAGTGCCAACTCCTTTTGGCTCGGATTTCTCCTTTGTTACACTGGTTAACAGGGATTACTTGACAGGAATTGCAAGGAGACGCTCTTGCACTTCTATATGTTGCAAACGAATCCATTAAAGATGGCTTTTAATATTTAAACATTTAAAGCGGGTTAGATAGAGAAGGTGTTTTATGCACGGTATAACTTTTAGAGTTTTAGTTTACAAGTGCTGAACAAGTGATATTTTATAATTCAAGTTCAGACTGATTAGTTTTCTCAAACAAATTTTAATAACAATCTAAATAAATTGTAACTCTTTAAAATGCTTTTCTATATGCTTGTTTCATTAAGTTTTTCCTGGCTCACACAAAAATAAGACGCCGGTATCAAATCTATATGCGCATGGTCATTTTTTGGTATTTATATATATAACTAATTCTCTCTATTCGAAATGTAACGGGATAGCACTTAAAGTTACATGAGTGGGAGGGAGAAAGACACATTCGTAATTCGAACTGGCCTACTTAGGACATGTTGCTTACATTTCGAGCATATCAAATCAAAATTGATACCACATAACATCAAATCGATCATCATTTCATATAAAGTTCAGAAATATTAACTACAGCCATTATATCATTTGACAAATTTAATTGTTTAAGTGAAAGCACTGAATTTCTAAGAAATTGAGGTCACTATATATATGTCGTTATTAAGTTGTGCCATCTTTTGTGGAACTCACCTAAGTTGTTCCAGTTAAATGTGCACGTCATTTTTAAAATGAACTTAAATAATTTAAGAACACCTCAATGATAAATAATATTTTAAGATACAGTTACAGATACCAATAGTAGATGCCTTGGCAATTGCAGTCCACTTTTAGTTGACAGAAAAGTTATCGAATCAAGTAATCAACTCCCTCATTGTCAATTATGGAGGACCTTAGTGTATCTCTCCTGTATCCTGGAACCATATTTGCCGTGGCCTCAGTCAAAACACTTGGGCACTGTCAAAGTGTTTGAATTTCGTTGATTTCGGCTTGCTCGTGTAATAAGAGCTCTCCCGTACATGTGTACGTATATATGGCATTGGGCTTGGGTTGTGCGGCAACTACAGTTTTTCGCCGATTGACTTCCTTTTGCATATATTTATCCCGTCGTCCTTGAGAGGTGGCTGCTGTCGCCGTAAGAGCGCGTTTTGAGTGTTCAGCAAATATGCGAGTGCTTGGCAGGGCTTACCGCAATGGAGATGTGGATGTGGCCACCCCATTGCCACGCCCATCTTAGCCCTCCCCGGATTCTTTTTACTTCGGCGCATTTCGCTTAGCTGGGTGGGAGAACTTAGCACTGTCCGATTCGGACTCAACTTCTGCTCGAAGTGCACCGCCAAATGGATTCGCATTCGGTTTACTTAGCCACCTCCTTCCAGTCACCTCCTTGCTTGATCTCGGTTTGCGTAAAACTTTTTCAATATTTCAAGAGATTCCGTGCTTTATTTATTCCCTCTCCTTCGGCAGCTGCAGCTTTATATAATTGAGTGGAAGGAAGCAGCTTTAACCGCACGAGTTAACCGAGAAGAGTGGCGATGGGATTCTGAATAGAAGCCTTTCGATCCGGCATCTCAAAAAGGAGTTACGAAAGGGATTTAAATAGTTCCTCTTCCTGCTAATTTTCAAGAATGCAATTCGATTCCCATTTAAATACGATATTTAATTTATGCCCATCGATATTCATAATTGAAATTAAAGTACAAAAAATAAGTATAAAATGATAAAAAAAAAATAATATTTATCCACTTCATTTAAAAATGTATAACTCTAAATAAAAAGCATTTTCGTGAGGGCAAAAAATCGACTACTTTCTGGAATGATCCACATTAGAGCTTTTTGTGAATCGATTCTTTTCGATTACATTCTGAAAAATATCAATTATTTTAACTAAAATACTAAAAACAAAAGAAATAAGACTTAAAAATTTAAACTTGTATTTACAATTTAAATTTATAATGCATTAGTTTAATTGATAATCGATAAAGGTATCGATTTTTGGCTCATTCAAAAACATCGATTAAATCGATTTTAAAATCGAATTCTTAACAGCTCTAATCCACATAAAACAAATTTTCATAAATAGCCAAAGAATAACTTGTACACTCCAATTAAGCATAATTTAGTTATCGGTTTTATGCGCCAGAAACTAAGGCGATAATAATTCCTCACAATCGTCAAGATGACACGTACGTGTTGGCATAACCATATGGCCGTAGGAACAGCAATTGCGGATCATAAAATCCAGGATCCAGCCTGGGCACAAGGGACTAACTTTGGATGGCCCCAAAGGATGTTGACAAGTGGGCACACATGTGGACGTGAGATCCGAACAAAAGGCTCAATTCTCGCCTTGGACACGCACCGGAAAAATCAAATGGAAAAGGGCGGCTGGGAGTGTGGGGGGTGAAGGCAGCAGAAATCAGCAGAGTATTTCCACGTTGATGAGCCGGATTCATTTCGGTTGCGTGCCAAAGTCAACGGAAGGTGCGAATTGGGGGTGTCACATCTGGGTTCACGGCGCTTTCTGGCCGCAAAATGGAGAGCAGGCGGCCGGGCGGGCAGGAAGCAATACGAAACTTACAGTTGACATGAAGGACATCATTAGCAGGAGCACGGTCCTTGCCCCAACAGGCAGCTGTCACTTGGCTCGGAAATTACGCATATCCTTTGAGAAATTGCGAAATTGTAGCGGAAAACGAAATAATGAACTCGAAGTCCCAGTTCCAAAGTTTGCCGAGCCGAACAAACTATGGCGACACTCAAGGATTGTGCGTTGTGTACACCGGAATGGCAAACTTTGCAGCAAGTAGGTGAGAGGATCCTGATAGGGCCGTCGCCATTGCCAGGACATTCGGGAATGCCTCGGGATTAGCCTGACCCATGTCGGTTAGACGCAAGCCGGCTTTGGCTAATGTCATCAGCTGACATGTCACTCAATCAGGGAAAGCCGAGGGAAACCCGAGGAATACCCGATATCCGAATCCCCACTTCCTTGCTCCTGATAAGCGAGCAAAAGGACGATATAAGCTTATGCAAAATTAAATCATTAAAATGCAAGACAGATGAAATTTTCTTAAACTGTTTTGCGCACGAGTTGATGCCAAGTCACACATGCCAATGCAAACACGCCCACACACACACACACTCACGCCCAATGTCCTTAAGCACACACACACACATGCCCGCGTGCTTGTGCCTAAGTAGATATTTCATCGGATTTTCACAGCAGCTGAGATAAAAAATGAAAAGCAGGAAGCGGGGGAAGAAACATGCAGGGCAGCAAAAAATGTAAAACGTTTTGGTGCTGCGTGGGGAAAGATGGGTGGTGGGTGTATATGATCCCCTCGTTAATGGCCGGGGTCATGTTTTGACCTGGTTGACATAAAAGCAGCAGGAGTAACAACAACATCGCCAGCCACATGTGTAAAAGCGTGAAACATTTAAATTAAAGCTAGCTAGGGCGAGGTGGAAGTTCTTGCAAAAATGCGAAGTTAAAGAAATCTCGGCACTCTTTAAAGTCTTGGGTATACACAAAGTATTTAGGAAAACTACGATTAATTTACAAAAGGGTGAAGTATGACCTAATGCCAATATGAACTTTTAAACAGTGCAGCACTGAAATGTAACCGCAGTTTCATTTTCAAAACCTGAAAGTACTCATCAACACGATTCAAAGCCCCATATGGTGCTCTTCTGACTTAGCTCGGGGTTAGATATTATACACAGAAAAATAACTTAATATGAAAAGATGATTAATTTGATATTATGTGGTATCAATTCGGCTTGATATGCAGCATCTCAATTCGATATGCTCCAAGTGTAGGCCAGTCCGAAGTTCGAATGTGTCTTTCTCGTATTAAGAGAATTTGTTCTTCTCACTTCCACTCACGTCGCCGAATATTGCTTCTTCCCCTCTTTTTCGAAGTCTGAGAATCTCCGAGAGAGAGAAATCGCTAAAATGATATTATTTAATACAAATGTTACCAGTATTGCATTGTAATACGATACTTTAAATCGCGAGATAAGCTAGAAGATTAGATTAGATCTTTCATTTTGTGAAATCCAAACTACAGTTACACTCCAAAGCCCTAAAATGTTGCACAGTCTTATTTTTATTCGATTTTTTAATGGATCAGCATAGGACACAAAACGTTATCATTTTTTCATAACATTCCAAAGGAGATTTAAGTAAGGACTTAGATCGAAAACCCGTCAAAATGAAGAATCCGTAGTGGCATTGTTCTCTGTTTTTGTTGAACCTCTTTCCAAATGTGGAAATTTACTGCCTCTAACAGGTTGTGCCCAATTGCTAAAACAGGTAGATCTTACAAATTAAATTCACATTTATTTATAACATTTAAATCTTACAAATTAAATTTGCATTTATTTATGTCTGGGAGCTAAGATTAATTTGGCTTCCGAACACAGACTTCCGTTGTACATTATTAATGGCGGCATTTGGAGATATTAAAACAGGGATATCGAATAGATACCACCCATATGCGTATATTTAGCGGCAAGCGTATGCTAAATGTCTGTTTTTCGGCTTAACTGGGGCCTGAGATGTGATTAACTTGAAGGGCCCACCCACGCCCATCCCCATCCCCATCACGGAGATTCGCATCACATCCCAGCTCGGGTTACTCCTGCCAAGACACCACCACCACCACCAGCAGAACCGGCCGAGAAACAAGTGTACGTACGTGTTCCATCCGAAAGCCTAGACATCGCAAAGCCACGACTAGGCAGTTGAGAAATTAAATTCTAGTTACGCCCTTGGAATTTAAAAATAGCAAACAATCGGCGGGGTGGATGGATGGGTTTCGGTATTGGGCCTGGGCTGAAGGACGCTCGGATGCGGTTCTTGAAATTATGTTAATGTTGTGTGTACGTGTCCCGAAGGCGGCCAACAAATTGAATATGTATTTAAGCTTTTGGGGCGGGCGGTGGCGGTGGGAGTGGCAGTCGAGAGTCGGTTATCGGGAACACGTCATTGTTTTATCTATAATTTGGCATCTATATCTTCATTGCGGCAGGCAGCTGGGAGGTGGAAAAAAAAGTGAATTTCAACAATTTGGCATCCCGTTGTTTGCCTTTGTCATTCTTGCATTTTTCATGTCTCCGCCGATGTTTGATGTATGTATATAAGTACATTGTGTCGGTGTGTGAAAAAGGCTCGCCTGCTTAACAATTCCTGTTCATCTTCTCCGTCACTTTTAATGAGTTTTTGTGCAAGAATTTTCGTACCCTCCGCATTCCGTCGGGAACTCGTTGGCAACAATGTCAGCGAAATTGTCGCCGCTTCTGATTATCAGGCGAACGCCCTTCGAAGTGGGCGTGGGCGTGGCCATGACGCATTGTCACGATGATTATAATTTCCATTAGGGCAATTTTGTAGGGCCTGCCATTGGAGTGAGCTGAGCAAGTCATATTGAACTAATTTGCATTACAAGGCGAGAAGCAGCCAGTGGGAAGAGTCAAGTTCATGGGCGAGGGGGAATTATGGCAAAGAGGGCCAATGAATCGTTCATAAATTTGATATTTCTTTAAAGTTTAAGTAACATAAATCACAAAAGAGTCAAAAAGATTGAGAGCTGTGTACTCGAATGATCAGAAAACTTAGAATATTTATCCATATCAATAATATTTATTTATATATCATTTTTTAACATTTGCTATAATAAACTTTAAATTTGACACTGAGTTTTTCAGAAGAAAAAGTTACTAGACCAAACGCAAACTGATAACACTAAAAGTGTTTTGAAAGACAGAGATTCCCCTTTTGATTTCGACGTAGAAAAAACCAGTTGGTTTAAGTGCATAATAAGTTGAAGACTTATTATTATAGCAAACTCTAGAGTTGTACTTATTTAATTGTGATATCTAGGTGGCCTTTCTACATTAGTACACTTAATCGAAAATATATATCCTTGAAATAGAGTAAAACTTAAATCAATGTACAAAGTGCAATCTTTTTACTAACATTTTTAAACAGCGATACATTTTAGGAACTGACATTTAGCAGCTGCGAAAACTGATGAATAACTCGAATTATTCCTATAGGTACTTACAGATTTGAGATATTTATAGATTCCATTGTTGACGAATCAAACAAAAACTTTTCGGCACATCAGAAAAGGCGTTTATGCATAATTCGAGCGAAAGGGCAAGACAGCATCCCGAGCCCAAGACATCACGTCACACATACGCCATGTGGCCGCAAAACTCTAGCTGGCTGGCAAACGAGCGTGCATGTAAATGATTTAGCTGTCCAAAAAGTTTTGAGGCTTCGGGCAAACAACAACCGAAAAATTGGGCAAACGAAAAAGCGAAAACTATGAAATATGCGAAGCATGTGCAGACAATTTGGTCATAACCCTTGACAAGCCATCAAAAAGGATTATGGGGGCGTGGCCAAGGTGGGGATAAGTTTTGACGGGACTTATGTTTTCAATTGCGAAAGCAAGAATGCGAGAAACGAGACATTGACGGGGGCCTTCGCAAATTAAAACCAAGATGTGATAAATAGCAAAAAGAGTTCATGCCAAAAGTGCGCAGTCATTTTAAATGGCTAATCATTCCAGGCTTCATGATGAACTTCTCCAGAACTCAAAGTTGCAAAGGATGAAGTTGACTGGATTGGATAGTTATAACATTGCTTTTTATTGCCGTTAGCTGCTGTGGCTGTATTTTAATTAAAATTAATGCGCCATAAGCTTTAAATTAATGCCTCTTCTTCGTCCTAGAGCCTCTTGCAAAGCAACCATAAAAGAAGCATTATTGCATGCGTGTGGGAGGTCCGTGTGGGCTGGGAGCCGTAACTGCTAGAAGTGGATAGGGATAGGATGGGCAGATACCCATATAAGTAGTCGGGACTAACGTGGCTTTGTGGCCCTGTTCCCGCCTCGTCTCCTATCCGCTGGATGTGCTCATTCGCATGGCATAAATAAGGGCTTATGGCCGGATCCACGCATTTAGTTGTCTGGATTGTCGCTGCTTCGAGCCACAAAAGGACCTTCCCCGAAAACTACGGAAGCAGATTCGACATTAGAATTTGTCAAGGTGCCCAATTTGTTTATTTTATGACACTCTATATGCGGAAAGATATGTAGATCGGTTAGATCCGAAGCTTATATACCCTTGCAGATCATTCCTATTCATTTACAAAAACATTAAATTTAAATTAATTTGCGTATATGTTACATCAATCCAAATTGTAGCTGCTTTCGTATTACTTTGGCATTAATTTTTTGATCCTTCCTATGGCAGCTATATAATATAGCCGTCCGAATTTGTTATAAATTTAATACGAAATTTTGAAATGTTAAAGAAAAGCCATATCCCAGAGAAGAAAAGAATGTAATAAAAGTCAACAAAGATATAATTTTTTTCCTATTAATTTCCATTTAACATTCCGACCGTTCCTATGGCAGCTATATGATATAGTCGTCCGATTTTTTAAAAATTTTATTCGAAATTCGGAAATTTAAAAAAAAAGTATTTCCAAAAGTATAGGGTAATATTTCAAAAAACACCAAAGCTAGAATTTTTTTACGGTTTTTTTTCGATCCTTCCTATGGGAGCTATAAGATATAGTTGTCCGATCCGGTCGGTTCCGACATATATACTACCTGCAATAGGAAGAAGACTTTTGGGAAAGTTTGAGCCCGATAGCTTCAAAACTGAGAGACTAGTTTGCGTAGAAACAGGCAGACAGACGGACGGACAGACGGACATGGCTAGATCGACTCGTCTTGTCATGCTGATCAAGAATATATATACTTTATGGGGTCGGAAACGTCTCCTTCATTGCGTTGCAAACTTCTGACTGAAATCATAATACCCTCTGCAAGGGTATAAAAACACGCTGGGATCAAATCGATATGCGCAGGGTAGCGCTAAAGTTACATGAGTGGAGGAGGGAACGTAAATTCGAACTGGCCTACTTAAATTGTTGTGTACATTTCGAGAATATCGAATTAATACCATATAATATCAAATCGATCATCGTTTCATATCGATTTTTTTTTGGGTTTAGAAAACCGAATAAAAACTACTTATAAATCGCCGAAAGTATGTCAACGCTATATTAAGAACAAATAGAAATCAGAATTTCAAACTAAACCTGACCCTATACAAATATATTTTGCACAGCTTTTATGTAAATGACAACTGTGCCCAGTTTGCGAAACTATTTTGCCATTTAAACTTTGCATTATGCGTAGTTTCCAATTCACATACTGCTTACCAAACATTTTTGGAACGTTTCCAGCGGAATTTGCGCCCATTCGAGGCTCGGCAATTTAATTATGAATATTTACAATCGCATTGCCCATAAATCTAATCAACTCACAGGCATTCTAGTAATGGCACAGGGAGAGTGCTTTAGAAATGTGCCATTTTGGGACAAAAAAAGCATGTGATTAAAAGGGATGGAAGGGGGAAATAAAAGATATCAGGCTGTTCAAATTCTCCTAATTGAAAGTGCAATTTGCAGTGCCCAAATGGCAAGTATTCCGAGTCCCAGTTTGAAAACACGACCAAGTGACTGGCAGCAGCATGATGTGCACACATTTATGTCTGCGGTGGATGTGAAGATGATAGAGCCAGTCGGGTTACGTAATCAATTTAGTAAATTAATCCGGTTCCGTGCTGTAGATCCCCGCCCCAGGAGGTATGTGCGATGCCGATGCGAGAATGTCGATTCGACAGCATAACTTCACCAGCTTCGCAACAGCTAATTGGAAAATAAGTGCCAGAGTTTATTAAACTGACAGACATCCAAAAAATGGATGAAAACAACCGGAAGGACTGAAGACTTGCTGGGAAAACAATTTCCACTGAAGGGTGGAGCAATATTACATTTTTCAAACTGACATTGCAGACTGGACGTGATGTGAGATATCTGAGGCATGGATGTGCGGTGATTTAATGTACTCTAGCTGAATAAATGCAGATAAAAATCCGTGATATGTGTTAAATGTATTGAAACTCCAATACTGGTTTACACACAAAAAAGCAAGTCACCGTACAATCGATATGATGTGCATGTAAATATCTGGTTATGCAAGACTCATATCGTTTTTACATGAAATACTCATTTCGACCATATCAAATTTACTTGGCCCCATATCGGGATAAAAATTGGTATTACATAATGTAAAATCGATAACGTTTCATATCGATTTTTTTTGGTGTACATTTAAAAGGTTTACCACCTCTATATTTAGCAAATGTTTCGAATGGGAAATGTATTTATAATTTTAGATCGGATATCTGGGGAAATTCAATCATACTTCACATCATACTTATCGAAGGTGGCAACAATTGATCGCCAGAAACATTTCTCTGCTGCGCAGAAGTTCGGCAAAGCCCCCAAAAACGCATGGCAGAGCCGGAAAAGAGGCGTGCCAAGGACGAGAGGCGTTGGCCAGGCCCCGATAACCCTCCACCCAAGCCCCAGATTCGCAGGGATCAGCCACAGCTATCTACACTCCAGAAACCACATCGTGACCATGAGAAGGGCCAGTGGCCGGATCGTCGTCCTCCTCCGGCAGCCCAAAGACCTTCAGATGGGGCACAATCTCTGCCGGAAATAGTGGTGGCTGGTAAGTACCGCCTACTGAGTCGCATTGGAAACGGTTCCTTCGGGGAACTGTACCGCGCCGAGGGCCTCAAGTACGGCGAGAAGGTGGCCATCAAACTGGAGAGCGCCGCGGTCAAGTACCCGCTGCTGGGCCGCGAGGCCAGGATCTATGAGGTCCTGCGCGGTGGTCTGGGTATCCCCCACGTCCGACACTTCGCCACCGAGGGGGTGTACAACGTGATGGTGATGGACCTGCTGGGTCCCACCCTGGAGGATCTGCTCAACCTGTGCGCGCGATCCTTCAGCATGAAGACCACTCTGATGCTGGCCGACCAGATTCTGGCCCGCGTGGAGTTGCTGCACCGCAAGTGCTTCATCCACCGGGACATCAAGCCGGACAACTTCCTGATGGGCCTGGGCCGGCACCGCACCCAGGTGTTCATGATCGACTTCGGGCTGGCCAAGAAGTTCTACAGCCTGCGCGCCCAGAAGCACATCGGCTATGAGGAGAACAGGGACCTGGTGGGCACGGCCCGGTACGCCAGTGTGCGGGCCCACTTCGCGGAGCAGGGTCGTCGGGACGACCTGGAGTCCGTGGGCTACTTGCTGCTCTACTTCCAGCGGGGTCGGCTGCCCTGGCAGGGCATCCGGGCGCAGTCGCAGGTCCAGAAGTACGAGAAGATAGCCGAGTGCAAGGCGAATCTCTCGCTGCAAGCCCTCTGCTCCGGCCTGCCCGTCGAGTTCTATCTGTACCTGAAGTACTGCCGCAAGCTGCACTTCGCCGAGACTCCGGACTATGTGTATCTGCGTCAGCTCTTCAAGGTGCTGTTCCGAAACCAGCTTATGCTGTATGACTTCCTGTACGACTGGGTGGTTCTGCACGAAAAGCAGGGAGGTCGAAGGGAGAAGAACGGGGATAACGAAAAGGATGATGGGATTCCAGCCCTGGATTCGGCGAGGAATCGAAATACGAGCAGGGATGGGAGGGAGGAGCCGATTGGAAATACGAATAGGGGTTGCGACCGAAACCGAGATCGAGGAAATGACTGCAAAGCGGACAATAAACCCGTGAAGAAGGATCGCAAGGCCTGCTCCTGCAGCTACCACCTCCATAAGAAGCGCCTCCGCGATCGGGAGCGGGATCGCAGGATGGAACTGCAGACCGAGCGAAGGATTCACCCAGAGGAACCGAAGGATCCCCACCGGAGGGTGCCCTGCCTTTGATATTACGCTGTTTGTAAAAGTCTCTGCGTGTTAATTAACTGCCGAGCAACTATATTTAGCATGACCCAACCACTTTCCCTTCTTAGATCCTTTGTTTGGCAAATCATCGGCCTGGGTAATTGGCAAGGACTGCCGGGGCACACAGTTAACTGGCAACTTGGCAAACAATGGGGCGAAACTTTGTGGGGCGTCCTGTACGGGGAAATCGATACCCTCGCTACTCAAAGGGAATCGGAGATAATGGAAAGTTCTGGGATGGTGCTAACAGAAATTTTCCTTAAGAAAGTTAGAAGGTACTTGGCCAACTAGATCGGGTGTATTATCAGTATCAGACGGATTATTGGATTATCCAATAAAAGGAGAATTTGCCAATTGTAATTACCTAGGCCCCAAATATAAATACTTATTTATTTTGTAGCTGAATCTTTTCTTGTTCATATTTGACTTTTCGCTTAATTTGAAGAAGTTTCCTTGCTAAAAATTAGATCGCATCCTCGGATACCCTTTCCCCAACAACTTTCATGGTCGGGAGAGGTTGTCAGGGAAGATTACGTTTCCAGGGCAAGTGTAACATGCACACAGAGTCAGCCAAGTAGTTTTTTTACAGCTAGGATATTAATAAAGGGGTTAATTATTGGCCCAGCCAGGACACGTTACGAGATACCCAACACGACTTGAGGATGTGCGGCGCAGGCAGGCGAAAGCTGAGACCGGAGAGCATATAAAAGATTCCCCCGGTGGCTTGGAAGGAAATAGGGTCAACGCAGCCGAGGCAAAGTAGTTTGCTCAGTCGCGCTGCAATAATGTGGACTACATAGCTCATCCGCACGGGTCCACAAAAACACCAGCAGTCCGCAAGCACACACAGATGGCGAATTAACTATTTGCTGGCCCAAAGCTATTTTGGCCCAAAGCCCCGAGTCCGACGGCAATGATGATTTGGGACTGGGCGTGAGGGTGCATAAATCTATAAATAACTCGCTTCGTCCCGACTACACTGAACGAGAAGCAATGGCACTTAAATAAAACGTAATACCTGATTTAAAAGTAACATAATGTATTGAAACAATCCATTTATTCCTATATTTTCAGGTTTACAGCGAATAATCAAGAACGACCAGGATTTTTTTCATTCTAGTATATAAAGTATATACTAGTATATAATAGTTAGGTATATCTAAAATGAATACAATTTAATTTGTTAAAAAAATAAAAAAAACTAAATGATACAATTAGATACATTTCAAATAAACGAATATACGAGCAATAAAATAACATTTTCTTTAATTATATCAGCCAAATTAGTAATGCCAAAATTAGTAAACCAGTTAAACCCGAACCCATTTAAAGGCTCCCCTACATTTTCCCTCAAAAGACGCGTTTCGCAGACGATGCCACGCCCATTTAACATCCCAAGTTTTGCGATCCTAACTGGCTCCGGGGAGTAGGGACCTCCACTCAGGACACTGGGGGCAACTTTCCTAAGAACTTGAATGCATGCCTAATGTCGGAAACCTCACACCACGAAGAGAGCACACACACTCTCAAAGTCGAGGCAAACCCACACTCATACGCGTTGCCATACACGTACACAACGCGCTGAAGCGTAAAAATATTTGCGGGCTTTTGGCTTCGGTTTTCTCTTTTCTGCTTTGGACCGCCGCATTTCAAATTAAGTTAATTTTTTTCGTTGAACAAAATGGCTACAAATCTGTGTTTTATTTATAAGTGCCACTGACCGAGTGAGCAGACACATTATCGAAGGCAGCGAACTCGGACCGGATCCACTGATGGGTCCTCGATGAACTTCGGTGACATTCAAATTGGGCAGTTACCGAAAATTGTGCAATTTGTGGGTCAATGCCAAGTGGCGATAGGAATCCGAATATAAAGTGGATGAGCAAGGATAAGTGAGTGGGTCCGATGGGAGCATCATACTTATGAGTTCCCTAGTGGGAAGAAGACTATGGCAACGTTGCGTATGAGCAATATGGGCACTTTTCGAGAGAGCATAAATTTGGTATTGTATGTTTTACCCTCTTATTGGTTAGGTAAGTCGAAGCTTTCAAAGATAATCTTATAAGTGATAATAAAGGTTTAAAGTTTAACTGTTATATTGAGTTACATTCTTCGTTTTGGTCCGAAATTGTGTATTTTAAGGATGCTCATTTTGAGCCATTAGGTATCACAATTAATTTTTAACAGCCTGGCTCATTAAATTAGCCACAAACGATGGGCATTTATAATAATTATAATTTAATCAACGCTTCGTACAACGACCAGCACATTTCTGTTTGGAAATGTTTGTGCCTTGTGGCCAAAAATAAATGAGTCGACAAAGTAATTAAAAATATTGCATGTGTGGCAAACATAAATTATTCAGATGTGTAATTAAAATGTATGGGACCACCAAAGTCTTTCCACCAGAAATCGAGCAAACAGAGCAACTGGTTGTTTCTTACTGTTCCAATTTTAATTGTCGAGCATTAATTAAACGTTATAGTCACCACTTTATTTCCACAATGAAGCACACATCATGTTTTCACCGTGAAACTGTTTCAGTCAATGTTCGGTTATTTTGAATAAAAGTACAGTGGCACAAAAATGTAAGAAAAACCCAACGCTTTGTTATCGCTAATAAAGCATGTTACCGTAAAATCGATATAGCCACGTAAATTTCAGATCATGCAAAACCCATATCATTTTTACATGAAGTACTCTTTTCGACCAGGTCAAATTTACCTGGCCACAGATCAAATTAAAATTGATCTTAAATAATGTAAAATTGATCTTAGTTTCATATCGATTTTTTTTGGGTGTACTACGTTCTTATTCTATGATTATTACTTTCAGAAGACTAAAAATATTGCCGTTTGATTTTCTTCGATACTAAATATGAAATTTTAGAGTGTCATTGTATCAAAATCAAGTATACCAGCTAATTCGTCTATAGCGGACCCAGTAATTTGCTTTCCGCAGCAGAAGGTTGTTTCTGTGGTCATAAATTATTCAATTGAAAATATGTTTAAAATGCACGGTGAATTATTTACGCCAGAGACCCTGTACGTTGTATACGGATATTTACACGGCCGGGAGGGTGTACTATATACGAACGGTCGTACACTGATAGCCTCCGAGGGTCTCGGGCCCCATAAATTTAGCCATAAATTTGCCTTCCCTCACAAACAGGCACAAATACAGAAATCACGGACACATACGAGCACTCAGACCCACGCACTCTCAGTTGGCAAGTTTCATTGCATAACTTTGTGCGACTTTGTGGCAGTGCTTCAGCGAGGCACACTGGCCCCGCCTTTTGTTTATTTGTTTCTGGACAATGAAAATAACAGTAATTTATAATATCAGTTTTTAAGTACATTCGAAAACCAAGCTTAGCATTCACTGAAGTGGTAATATCTTTTATTTTTCAGGAAAGATCTGTTAATTTTGTTACTGATCGAACCGTTTTTTAGGAACTTGTTCCTAACGTTGGTAAAAAGAACGATAGCACTTTCGGTAGTTCTAAAAAAAATGTAATTTTTGGTAAATTTTAAGAAACAAAATTTATATAGTAAGTATTTTAGAACACGACGGTATTTTAATTGTTAAGGCTCAACATTGAATTTTGTTTCACTTTAATCGCAGTAAAATTTAGATCGTTTTACCCCATAAGTTTTATGATACTAGCATAAATTTTCAATTATTTTTTTTTTTTCATAATATTCCATTTTTTTAATAATTTGTTTTTTATTTTCTTTTATTTTCGATAGTATCGATATTATCGATAGATATTACCATCACCATCGATAGCCAAAAACATCGATAGTATGCACTATCGATATTTTAACAACCCCAGTTGTCCCTATATCATGAACTCTGTACTTCTCAAAAATTGTATTAAAATTTGGTTCCGTTTTATTTCACATCTGCAATTTTTTGATGGCCCCACTGATCTTTTCTAAGGCTAATAATAATATGAATATTTCACTCAAAAATAATATCCTCACATAGATGGCTAAAAAAAAATGTAATTCACGGTAAAACAAATCAACTTGGCCCAGTGTGCAGTGGTTTGGTTGCTACTGTCGTAACGAAAGTGCTGCTGCGTGGTCAGCAGCAGATGTCCAGGGCGCTGATGTTGCTGCTGCAAATCAGTCAACATGGCAAATGATTACCCATGCCACCAAGCCAGCCGTGTCGATAAGCAGACGACGACGGAGGGGAGGGGCACATGTGGCGTATGATTAATGCGTCTGCTACGCGCTTAATGCTTTTAAATGCGCATAAATGATTGCAATTTCGCTCGTCCTGTTAATGCAGCTAAAATCGCATTACGTGCAATCGCCATCAACAGACGAGCTGAGCAATTGAGTTGAGGCTGGGCCAGTGGTCGACCCATTTATTTGATTAACTGCACAAGTCCAATATCATTGTGTGGTGCAAGTGTAAGTCAAGACTTGAGCTTGGCTTGCGAAAGCCAACCAAAATCAGATACAAGATAAATCACAGGGGGAAGTCCGTCTCATATCTTATGTGCAGGCTTCACAAATGCGGGGAATATTGTCCTTGGAAGGCCGGCAATTTGCATATCATCAAAGTTGTTGATCACGGAATAAGTTTAAATTGCCCATTTCTCCTCGAATATAATTGGGTAAATTGGACTATTTTTAACAAAGTTATTATTTTACTATGCCTCAAAAGAACTTTGTAGACATTAATAATTCAGTCGAAAAGGGCTCACTTATTATCTCTGCTATTTTCCTGGTTTTTTGTCAACAAATTAGGTTCAATAACTTTGTTTTGGGTGACTAGAAAGTTCCTCGGTATAAATACGAATATATTTGACTTCAACGCCCTTCTGTTGACTTTTGATTAAGAAGCTCAAGCTTAACTCTATGCATACAGATTTACTTACCGAATTGGATCGCCCACAGAATTTGTCTGCCACAGTTCCCCCCATTGAACTCAATTTACTGAGCACACTGCATTTTGGCTCCGTGTGGGCTTAACTTATTAGCTAATTAGTTAAATATTTGCGGTCTAATCACACAGTTAATATTCACTCCTAAATCATCACATAAGCCCGGTATCAAGTGGCCCAAGTACACAAGCGAACTTCCATTTGATTCGCTCAAGCGTCTTTGATTGATGCGCTAATTGAACATTTAGTCGCAAAGGCAAGGCAAATATTGATTTTATTGACACATCTATCGGGCTCATCGGCCGGCAACAACTGCAACAACATGGCACAAAAGTTTGTGTAAAGTTTCCATGTTGTTGTTGAGCTTGTTTTGCTTTGTTTCATTTATTTATTTTACTCAGTGCCACCGCACTTTTTCCTCTTTGACAGAGGAAGTGGGACGAAGCATGTCGCTGGCTTAGTCGCCCGATCTCCCGCTTTTCCCACGAAATTGCCCCAATATGCGTTCGACTGTGTATGTGTTTGCCAAAGCGCTTGGCCATTAAACCAATTTTCAGGCAAACAAAAAGCCGGCCAAAGAGGAACAGGCGGGGGGACAAAAAAGGCAAGGAACGGAAAAAGCGAAAACTGAATTTTTTTGTTATCGCGAACGAAGAGGGTATCGCGAAACTGATGGAATTGTGAAAGACCAAAAAGTATTGAAATTCCATATATTCTGGATATTATAAAAGTTGTTAATTTGTTATTTACATACATTTTATTATACATGAGAACTATTGCTTTATAAGTTTCAATGCCGAGCTCCAAATATAATAAACATAGATTATTTGATGTACATTTTTTTACATAAATATGAAAGCCAGAAAAAATAGTGTCAAGGGTAACCAAAGGTCATCCTTATATATTTTGCCTAGGTCTACTTTTAAGATCCCCAAAAAATCACTTTGTTTTGTTCTTCTAGGGCTTTCTTTTTGCTCTCAAGGATGACCCTTTTTAATTGCTCAAACATTTAGGCAGTTTCACTCCTTTTTCTACGAAAAGGCCCCGACCAATAAAAATAAAAGAGACGCGTAGCCAAAATTAGTTAAGTTCGAAGGGGTGAGGGTAATGGAAGGCCAGGTGCGAGTGGAGCGGGATCGAGCCCTGTCATTTCCCTAAGCGGCTTTCGGACCTTTGTCCTGTTAATTGCCTTTGATTGCCAGCCTAGCGATATCTTAGACAAATAATTCTCCTTCGATATTCATCCCCGTCATCCCTTCCTGTTGTATCTTAATTAGAAATTTTAAGAACTTTCTGGAAAAAGAGCGTTTGGCGACAGCTGTTGTAGGTTCCCAAAGGGGCATTGTTGATTTCTGGAATGATTAAGTTACGTGTGCTGAGCTAGAGGGAAACGGATTTCATTTAAAGTTCTTCTTTAGGTAATTATTTTCGGTTATAGTTCCGATTTGCGAACATATTTGCTATCTCGAATAACAATGTTCATATTAATGCGAGTACAAATGACACTATTTATGATTGTCCTTATTTAACAGCACTCCCCATTGAATTTATTCAAAGAAGGAATGCATTTTTGGATACGAATGTCTATTTGCCAGGAGCAAAGAGCTTTGAGTAAGATTTACCGGCTAAAAGACAATATCTGCCTGCATAATCCGGATAATGAGCTTTCCAACCAAACCCGAACTCGGGTCAATTGCATTGAAATTGAACGCATTGAATCAGCTTAAAGTGTTCTACCATCCAAAGCTTCTAAGAGGCTTTGGTTTAGCATACAATGGCCTTTGGATAACAATTATTTCACTCAATTCAGATGAGTTTTGGATGGCCGGAGCTTTGCATATAAAGCAGATTAGTTAGGGACTGTGCAGTACCATTTTGCCTAACAGACTGTCTAAAAGTTTGAAGTCAGACGCTTTTCACTTAATTTAATGCACTTCTGCCTGGGCCTTCTGGCATTCTATTTGCAAATGTGCTTTTTGGCCGTTCTCCATCTCATTTTTGGCCAAAACTGTCTGCCTGTTTGGGAATTAATAACATTAAGAGCTTCACCTGGCTCTCTGGCAAACAGTTGCGACAGTGTAATTTCAAATGCAAATACAAAGGATGCGGCTCGCAAGGATACTGCCGACTGCTGAGTCAGCCATTTTGCACGTCTATATTAATTTTCAAACTAGTGCACAGTGCGAGAGACAAAGGACCCTGGCAAAAACTGTAATTTACGAGACAACAACAGTTACAGAAGTAAACAGCCCTCCCCCAGACGCTCCTAATGACACTCAAAGGATGTTGGGCTATCATGGAGTTGGTCCGGGGACTTTCCCGGGATGGGGATGACTTCATTGGGAAATTCTTTAATGCCAGGCACGATGCGAAGCTCACACATAAATGGCACGAACGCACGCTCGCAGACGTCACTTTCAGGGGATTCCCCTTACTATCCTGTTAGTTGCAGAATTAATTGCACATTTCATGGGTTTTTCCTGGTGGGTATCAGGAACACATATGTGTACGGTGTACACACCGGTAGATAATAACTAGCCACTTGAATGTTTTCACTAAGCAACTCTTGTCTGCCATTAGTCTTCGACTACCAGAAACCTATGCCTATGTAGGCGTTAGCAAATTGTGAATGCACTTGAGCACGAGTTCTTTAAAGGCTTTCTCGTATGCAATGGGGGCTTCCCAAATCCTCCAGCTCATTCAAAGCCTTGGCCCAAACATGCAGTCGCATGTGTGTGGGCTTCGTGTTTGAATTGTTTATCAAAAAGGCAAACTCAGAGCGTGTTTTTATTATATTTCATTCTCCTCGATGCGATTTCATCTGGAGGTTGTACAACTTTTGCTTAGAAAGTGCAGAAAACGAAACATTCGCAAATAACTTTCTAGTATAGTTGGACAAGTTTCTTCTTTCTGGAAAACTTTTTGGTGTCCTGCAGCATCTACAGGCTCCTGGAGAGCTTCCAAGAAGAAAACGGATAAATGCAGTTGCGGGTGGATAAGATGGCTGGGGGCTAACACAGACTAGCTAAGCATTTACTGCCCTAATGAGACTAAAAAGAAAGGGAGCTAAAATAAAATTTAATTGCATTAAACTTATTGTTCGAGAAGCTTATAGAAAAACACCGCAGGAACCCCATAAAATTATTCAGTAATATCTAATCTTCCATTTGGAAATCATCTCGCGCTCATCACGTACTCGCTATAAGTAAGTCTTGAACAAAAGCATCGTTCCCGGAATTTACAATGAAGAAGGTTAAGATAATAGCAGACTAAGCTGAAATAATTCTGAATAAAGCGTTGTTCCAACCGCCATATGAAGATTGGTTGGCCTTTTCAATTAATCAATATTTCGCCTTAACTCAAATCAGTATACTCGTACTCTTCTAAAACCAAAGTGTACAGAAGAATTTGAGGTCAAACGGAGGCGAGACCGATTTCGAAATGGCAGCATTGCTTCTGTCAATTTCAGTTGGATTTGTGCAAAGTTTTCGGAATTGAAATTCCTTGCAGCAATTAGAATTTCTGCCATGATTTCTCATGAAAATTTCCGACAAGGGACTCTGCCACTGCCAACTTTCAATTAAATGAGGGGGGAGTCCGTTTCACTCACTCAATACTCCCAGCTAACCAGGACTCCAGTGCTTTTCGCCCACGTACCCAATTTCGGTCGTAATTTCTTATGTACTGACCCCCGAAAACGGAAAAACGGAAAACCGGAAAACCGAAAACCTCCGTGTAAGCTGTCCAAGATTAATGACTTTTCCCCACCCGCTGACGGCAGCTGCCAGTGCCGATCTGTGTGTGTGTATATTTTAATAATTAATGCATAAATAATGATTTACACAAACTGTGGTCATCCGCTGAGTGGACCACAAAACCGGGAAAAAATGCTATATAACGAGGACCAAAGGAAAGCGCGAAAAGGAAAGAAAAGGAAAAGTCGAGGAGAAGTAACAATAACTAACCTGATTTTGCTTTTGCTTTTGCCGTTGCTGCTGTTGCAATGCTGCTGCTGTGCCGCTGTTGCTGCTGTGTTGATGTTGCTGCTGCTGCTGCTGCTGCTGCGACTTCCGCTGCTTCTCCCACACTCTCGCTGTCTCACTCACACAACATCAACATCAACTGGGAACAGTTAATCCATCATCATTATGATTTTCTTATTTTGTTTTCCGTTCGTAACTTTTTCGTTTTCTTTTTTTGCAGTTTGTTTTTTGTTGGATGTTGCTGTTAGCTTATTTTCAGGGTGATTTTTTTGCTGACTTTCTACTCATGTTGGCAGCAACATAATATCTTTTAATTGTGTTCTATTTGTAAACGTGGCTGTTGTCTTTACTTTATTTTTATTTTATGTACATGTGTTTGTGGCACTTTTGAAAAGGCATTTACAGTCCTGGCATATCTATTGTTTTTTAATCCCGCTCGGCTCGACTGCTGCAAAATTCTTGTAATTAGCTGCGGGGACAAGAATAAGAACAACAACAACGACAACAAGTGGCCACTCCGCTTTGTTTTTTATTGCCTAATGCAAATTTAATTGCGGTTTACTTTCCAACGCCCCGACCAGAATGGGAAATGTTCTGTACTTCCCAATGGATTTTTGTGGTTACATTTTGAGACCTTATCATGTTTCTGCTGCCCCAATTTGCCACGCCCCAGCACGCACACACAGACGCCCACACGCTGTGCTAGACTATGCTCATTTGCTTCAGCTTTCCCTTTCCCTTCCCCATTTTCTCCACTACCCGCGTTTTCCCCGCCAGCCCGCCTTTCCTTCTGGTGGAAAACTTTCAGCTTATTTCTAGTATTGCCGTTGTTGCTTTTGGCTTTAATGAGCTTCCTCCTGATTGTGGCGAAAATGCGAAAACCATGCAGCTTCCGACTCCAAATGGTGCTGCTGGAGGCAGCAGTCTCACTTGCCACCTGCGGGAATTGGGTGCACCGGCATACATATGAAGCAAATTTGACGATCATTCTAAAAGGTGTCGTAAATAAGGAATCAGCTGCAAAGGAGCTCTGTTAAATGCAGATAAGCAGGTGTCTTTGTAAGTGACTTGAATTCCCTTTTAATGAATTGAAGATATTCTCTTACCTACACCGGTATATTGTTTTGTATCGCGTCGAATGAGAAAAATGTAAAAAGTGTATTCATTTATTTGATTGTATCATACATTTTTGTTACAAAAGTTGATATCAAACGTTTTGTATACATCGTTTACCTCGTTAATACCGTTGTATACCCTTGCAGAGGGTTTATTAAATTCAGTCAGAATTTTGCAACTCAGTGACGGAGAAGTTTCCGATCCCATAAAGTATATATACTCTTGATCAGCATAACTACACGACTCGATATATCCATGTCCGTCCGTTTGTCCGTTTCTTCGCGAACTAGTATCTTAGCTTTAAAGCTATTGCGGGGAAACTTTACAAAAGCATTCTTTCCATTGTAGGTAGTATATATTTAGTCGGAAAAATAATATAAAATATTAAAGCTTCATTGTTTTAAAGTGGGAATGTTTAAATTTAAAAACGAAATTTATAACAATCCAATATTTTCTCCGATAGAGGTATAATTTGAAGCTCGGTCACGCTCATAGGTGAAGTTAAGTAGTTAAAGCACTGATCGATAGGTACTTCTTTTAACTGCAAGGGTATATAAGCTTCTGATTGCTAAAATGTAGTTTCTTTATTGTTTTGGTTATGTTATAAATTCTCAACGGAACTATAACGTTAAACGACTCTCATCAATAAATAGAACATTCTTTTTCAATGGAGGCTTGGTTAAATTAACTCATTTTATTTTAATTAACTCATTTATTCTCAGTAATTACATAATGTTGTTTATTTAAAATAATAACGTACGGTGTCATTTTTTGTTCTAAGCATAATAGCGAAGAGATCATTTTAAAACATTTGATTTGCATATATATAGGTTTTTAAAATATAGAGACTTTAGTTAGTTTGAATTTGTTCATTATTATCATTCATTATTCCAAATCAATTATTTAGCTTTAGTGTTTTTAGTCTTCACTCTCAATAGCTTCTTTCCTAATTGAAATAGATAGACAGTATATAATTTGGTACCTTTTAATGATAAAGTGAACGTTATACATACACAAATATTACCAATAGACTTTTAACCCTCATTGCTCGCCAGTATTGTGATGGGCAGGTTTTACTAAGCAACCAATAATTGCAGTATTACGCTCTTCAATCTGGTTATTTTTCGCCTTTCTTCGTCTACATTACCCAATAAAAACCGGCTCCCAACCGAACTGACTTTCAATGCCCCATTGGGCATTGTGCGGCAACTTCTTGGATAACCCTTAGCACCCAATAACAATGACTAGGCCGAGGCGTTCGGAAAGCGACTCTATTCTCGGCTTGGGCACAACTCAAGTGCAACAGTGCGTATGCGTTATCCAAAGTTTGAACAACAATTGTTGGCCTGGTAATTGTGGGAGAACCAGAACCAGCTGATGGGCGGGCAGCAGCTGTTATCACATCCTAATGCTAATGCGATTTTCATTGCTGGCGCTGTATCGGCGGCATTATCTTCCCCCCGTAGCACTCCCCCTTCCACAAACCTAGTATCGCTCTGCTCGTCGCATGCAAAGCGAAATTCATAGCATACTTATGGCAGCTGGCTGATGTTAACGATGCCTTTGGCTGTCTTCAGATGCTGCTACTGCTGCCGATGATGATGATGGCTTATGTAACTAGTGCTGCATAAATCCGAGCGCACACACAGAAATCGGGCATGGGCCCACGAAATACGTGTATATTGCCTATGTTTTCCTTCCTGGCTGCTCTGCCCCTTAGCTATTCAAATGACATTTCCTCGGGTCTTCTCCTCGGAGATTTTCATTTTCATTTCCATCTCCCTGGCTGCTTTCGTGTGTATGTGGGGCAGTTGTGTCTGCAGCAGTGGTAATTCTTTTGGCGCACTCATGCCCGCGTTGCTGCGTGCTTTTAACACTAACAAGCAGCAGCAAAAGAACTAGGACCAAAGGAGTGGACTTCTGTCGTTGTCTGGCTTCAAGTGGGGCCTTTGGGGGAGGAGGACGGGAGGTGTGGAGGTCCTGCGACCCATACAAACGCACTAGCACCGACACTCACACTCACACTCACATCCACGTTTATTTCACTTCACTACCACACACGTTCTCTTAGACTTGGCCCGGTTCGGTTGGCTTTGGCTTTGGTTTTGGCTTTTGGCAGCGACTTGGCTTGCGAATCTGCTGGCGGATGCTGCTCTCGTTGCTGTTCATCTCCCGTCGATGGACCATTTTTGACTGGCTTCCAATCGAAGCCATTGGCTGCCTTTCGTCGCCAAGCGGAGATCCCGTAACAGTGGCTGGCCTCTTTGGCTCTCCGCCTGCTGTTGCTGCTGCTCCATGCTGCTCCGCTCACTTCTTATACGAATCTTGGCAAAAGAGCGAATCCCTTCGAGGGAGAGAGCGACAGAACCTCTCTTGTTGCATTTCACAGGCTCCCCGAGTCAAAGATAACGCACGTGAGTCGATGGGGCTGCCAGATGGTTCCGAACTTTTGGGCTTATCACAAAATGGAGAATAGTAAATACTCTTCAATATTGAAATAATGATTAAAAATATTTAAAATAGTAAACCTAATATAATTAAGCTTATAAGTGTTAATTAAATTAGTATCGAAGAATACTTTCCATAGGAAGTGTGTCAAAAGAAGTTATTGAAATAATATTCGTTTTTTATTTCTGTCGGAAAAGAAATAGAGATTATTATTATTTATTTATATCTTCCTACCCCTTATGAGTTGTAAAAAGTTAACCAAGTAAATGGTTGATTTGTTATTCAACACAATTTTTATATCGAGTTCCAGAGTTGAATTATAAAATATTTTTGCAGTTTCTGTATGATTGAAAAAAATGTAACCACAGTATAATCTCATATCCAGCCCTTATATAATTTAAAATATGATGGCAACGTCAACGAATTTCCACCGAATCTCTTATACTGCGAGATGTTGTACCACTCGCTCTCTCATCTCAAAACTTTACTCTCCGAGCGCAGGCGCCTGTGCGGGAAAAACAACTTCGAAATTCGGGCAGAAGGACAACAATGGAAGCCCACCAACAAGCACAGCCACACTACATACTTATGCAGAACACCACAAGACCAAAACTCGTTTAGTTGCCGCATTGACAACTTTGTGGCAGGCAGCAAACAAACAAACCTCACACTGTCCCCCAAATGGTGACAGTGGGCGGTGGGTTGGGTGCAGTTGCAATCTGAGAAGCCAAATGCAGCGCCCTCGCCGGGAAGCTGGCCTGAGCATTGACCTGCTTAGACAACTGGCAGATTTATAACTCCTGCATAACACGGGAATGGGAGTAACGGCATTAAATGGCAAATAAATCTAGAGTTAAACTTTTGACACTGTCTCGGCAAGGAGCCACAAAGGCACTTCCTTCCGCTTCCCCCGACTTCCGGTTGGAATCTGTCTGCCTGTCAGCGGCCAACAAAAGGAGTGACACCCGCATACACACAGGCACCGGATGCACCGGGAGAAAATATTTCAGTATTTGAATTGAAAGTATATCAATTTCGGGGTGGATACTGCTATAAACCCTCATTGATTGACGAGAAAATATCTCAAGAACATAATATTTTAAGAATAAACCATTTTAGGTTTTTAGAATTCATAAATACTAGCTACTTGATAGAAATTTTTTGATACATTTTATAGGTATCGATTGTCTGGCATTTTCTTTCCAGTTTATGTATAAATATGTTACTATTTTCTTTCTCACTATTTTTTAGTTTTAAATATACAATTCTCCCGGTGTTCTCACAATATATGTATAAGGATAGAATTTATGACCGCCCAGCACCTCTTTTCCGAAATCTTATAAAACTCGGGAATAAATAATAATAATTCTTGCGCTTTTCTGTGCCCGCCCGTTGTTGTTCGCATTTGCCACATTTCTTTGCCATTCTTATGGCAATGTCAACATTTCGTTTGCTTCTCTAATGGCCTGACACACACACATCCAAAGACCACACGCACACACGCACCTACGGGTGTATGTATTTTCAATCGGTTGTTGTTTTCCCGTGTCGGTTATGCATAGCCATAAATTTTGGTAAAAGCTTCTCTAGGTCGAGGGCTACGGGCAGTCGGAAAATAAAGCGGGTAATTTCTGATGCTGACACATACGCACACAGGTCCATAAAGGGGTCCTTTCCCCGCACACACACACACACACTCACACAGTAACCAATTGTTGTTTTCGCCATTTTTTGTTTGTCATTTAACAGATTTTTCTGTCCTCGCTTGGTATTGATTTCTAATTTTTCCTTCGTAGGCTTAATAAAAAATTGTTTCGCTGCTGGCTTGTGTGTGTGCGTGAAAGCGAGTTTTTATTATGTGTGCGTGTGTGTCGCATTGATTTCGTAATTTATGGCCGATTTGATGGATTGCTCAAATAACTTTTTATGCTTATTTTTGAGTTTTTTATTGTTTTACAACTTGCGGTTGTTTTTGTAGCTGCTTGTGGCATTTCGCATGGGGTATTTGTGGTTTTTGGGTGCCCATCCAGGAGATCCACATGGTCCTTGGGCAGGCTAAATGGAAATCATTTTGTTTTTGCGGAAGAAAAATACTGTTGCCTATATTTTTGGGCACATACTACGTTATGGCATGCACTTAATTTACCATAAGCGAGTCCATTTGAATTTAATAATCTCAAATTGTTATATCTGGTATAAAATACAATTTAAACCAATTAAAAAATGTAACATTTAAATTAACAGTTTGGTAGGTTAATTAATTGTAAGAGAAACATTTTGATATCTGTTCTGTTTTATGCATTGCCCACAACAAAGGGAATTGGGAAAATTAAACCTAATTAGTTTATGCGTTTCAATTGCAATTTAAATTAAGTACGTGCCACTGCTCATTTAAAGTTAGCTCAATAATTAATGTTAAAATGCTGCAGGGCTTACGATGTCCGCGGCTAGCTAATTGAGCCAAACGCATCTGCATAATTAAATTTTCAGCCAGAGCCCATAAAATAAATCAACCAAAGCGAAGGACTAAAAGGGGAAATACTGTGCGGGAACTCGGTTAGCATGGCCAATTAAACGTTAAATCAATATTGTTAAATCCCCGCACACAAAAAACAGATCCACATAGGCGAGCATTCACGTATTAATTGGTGTTCGTGAGTCTCTTGCATTTAAATAATCCATGAGCTGCCACATCTGTGTCTGAGTTCCCATCCATGTGTGTGATTTTTAAGCCATCTGAGCCGTGTAAAGTAACTGCCTTCTGGGAACAGCCAGCCCAGCAAATCCTGTCCACACATTGTTGCAATTGTGTTTCAGTAATTATAATCGTATTAGAAACTGCTTTGTGTTCCTGGCACGTAGACTACATTTAAATACTGTCAGAACTTGATTGGAAGTTTGGGTTTGCATACACATACCATTCAGGCCTTAAGTTTTTTTTTTAAATACTTGATAATTGGATTATAGAAAAATTTCATCTTGATTATATCGTATATCCATAATGTGGAATGTCAGTAAAATATCAAGTTATGTTTTAAAGTTTCTATTTAGCATTGACTAATGTAGTGTTGCAAATCATATATCGATACTTTCAAAAACAAGAGAGAACGCTGCAATCGAACAAGCGAGCGCCACCTAGCGTTGACTTCATTAATTGTTCATATCCTTTTCAATTTTATAAATTGTTGGCACCAACTTGCGCTGAATCGATGGATTATTAACCTGCATGTTAAGTCTCAACTCTCTAGCTCTTAAAATTTCCGATAACACAGCGTTCTCACGTACAGACAATCAGACATGACTGGATCGTCTCGGATAGTGATCCTGATCGAGAGTATAGGTATTTCATATAGTCAATATATGAATACAATAGACCAGATAGAATATAGTATATCCCTTCACTCCACAAGCAACGGCGGTAATAAGGATATCCTGTTTGATTTGGCTTCCTGCGACCATTGAGCCTCGGTGCTTTCGAACTGAGAACAAAAAATGGACAAAGACCAACTATCCATCAGGCCGGGCACACACATTTCCATGCAAATGGGTGTATATGTTATTTTTTGGGTCAGCGATACGGGGAAAACTCCGTGGCAGCGGCTGGGTGCTGAAGGCCCTTTGCCTACTTCTCTTCGGCATTCGGCACTTAAGGCCAACAAATACAAACAGGCATAATAAAATAATCGATGCTTTTAAAATTTGCATAAGTTCGGATACCGCAGATGCTACGCCAGAGGAGCTAGAGGAGCGTATTTCCATATCCCATTCTTCCGTCTCCCGTCTCCCTTCTTCCTTCTCCGTTCCCCATTGCGCATACGCCACGTGGACAGGGCCAGGGACCAGGCCAGAGTCCTAGACCTGGAGACGGCGACAGTGGCGGTCGGCAAGTTCGGGGGCGTTCGATTTAATTGTGGGAATTCGGCGTCTGCCACGCACCCATCACATGGACGGACGTGGCTGAAAAGTTGAATTTTTAAGCACTTCAAGGCGGGCCAAAGGCCCAAGACCCATATATTTTCATTAACATGTGTGGGTCGGAGTAAAAGTTTCAGGGCTCCGATTGAACGTGGCCTTGCTGCAGCCGTGGGAACTCTGGCCCAAAGTACACGTCCTTATGTACCGCAAAGCGACTAGCTAGTCGACAGAAGCAGCCATCACTTGTCGGGCAGAGCTTGTTAACCTTCCAGATTTCACATTTCATTAACGTAGACAACGCCCTGCTGGCAGGTTAACTGTGTCCTGGTTCTTGAAACCCTCGTTATATTCTAAGTAATTCCGGTTCAGCCTTAGTGCGTGAAATGCTTTCCTAGAAGTGCATTAACTTGCACTCAGTTAACAATTACAGTTAACAATCAGTTACAATTACATTTGTATTCCTTAAGATTCAATTGCAAGGTAATCTTCTGCGCCTCAACTTATAAGTTTTTAGTGATAACTTTGTAATACAAAAAAAAATTATGTCCATAGTTAAATCTCAATTACTATACTGAATTCTGAACTGCTTACTATAGTAAGCAATCTATTTTAAAATTTTTAATGGCTGAATATTAAAAACACAAATGGTTATTCCAAATCTAAATTTAATGTTGAATTTAAATTATTTGCTTTAATATTTTCTTGTCCGATTGTTAAATTTAAAGTAGGCTTTAAACACTGAATTCCCATACATTTTCAACTTAAATTTTAATTTAACATCCGGATGAGAAAACGATTCTTAGTCGGGCTATCAATCTGTTCTGAGAGAAGAAAAACTAAATATTTAGTACTGACTTAAAGCTAAACGGGCACTAACGATTCAGCCGATTAAAACGCCGCATTATGCATTATACCAGTATGAATAAAACATGCGAAATCGATTAATTTTCGGAGAGGATTTCCTCTTTGGGCCGCCCGCAAACCAAGGCCAATCACACAGACGGAAAATGGAAAAGATTTCGCTATCGCTCGACCATCAATTTATCCACTGGCAATAATTGCTAATTATATTGGCGAAACCCAATTAATTTTGTCGTGCCATTTTCCGCCGCTCCGCAGGATGACTACCTCGATGCAGCCAAGCAAGTATACGGGCCTGGTGGCCGACCTGATGCCCAACATACGGGCGATGAAGTACTCGGGCCTGTTTATGCACAACTTCACGGGCGGCAGTGCGTTCATGAAGAAGGTGTACTCCTCGGTGCACCTGGTGTTCCTGCTGATGCAGTTTGCCTTTATCCTGGTCAACATGGCGCTGAACGCCGAGGAGGTGAACGAGCTGTCGGGCAACACGATTACCACCCTGTTCTTCACCCACTGCATGACCAAGTTCATCTACTTGGCCGTCAACCAGAAGAATTTCTACAGGTGAGTCAGAAACTGGGAACGGCAGTTTGGTGGCAAGAAGTGAAAAACTACACAGAAAGTAAAATCCAAGCACATACTTCTTGACTTAAGAACATTTGTTCTTTAAAACCGTGTAAGCGCAAATGTTCTTATTATCAGAACAAAATGGTGGGTAGGGAAAAGTTAAATTGAGTTTACTCAACAACTTTTTCACAGATATTTGCACTACTGACTGGATTAATCGTTTAGTTGTTAAGATAAACATTCTAAGGACCGTCAATTCATCTTGATTCCAGCACATTAAAAACATAGTCAACTCGAAAAATCTTGTTATATTTTTAAGAACATTTTCAAATCGAATGAGAACATCGAAATTCTCTCTGTGGCTATATCTCTTTAACATCATCAATATCGATTTCACAACTTTTACCCTTTAAACAACGTCATCTAAACAACGTTAATTGAAAACTGACTTACTATTCTTTATCAAATAATCGCATCAAAAAGAAATTCTAAAAACTAATTAACATAACGTGCTTTTGCTTTGCAGAACCTTGAATATATGGAACCAGGTGAACACGCATCCCTTGTTCGCCGAATCAGATGCTCGCTACCACTCGATCGCCCTGGCCAAGATGAGGAAGCTGTTCTTCCTGGTGATGCTAACCACCGTAGCCTCGGCCACCGCCTGGACCACGATCACCTTCTTCGGGGACAGCGTCAAGATGGTGGTGGACCACGAAACGAACTCCAGCATTCCGGTGGAGATCCCTCGGCTGCCGATCAAGTCCTTTTATCCGTGGAACGCCAGCCACGGCTTGTTCTACATGATCAGCTTCGCCTTTCAGATATACTACGTGCTCTTCTCGATGGTCCACTCGAACCTGTGCGACGTGATGTTCTGCTCCTGGCTGATCTTCGCCTGCGAGCAGCTGCAGCACCTGAAGGGCATCATGAAGCCCCTGATGGAGCTGTCTGCCTCACTGGACACCTACAGGCCGAATTCGGCGGCCCTTTTCAGGTCTTTATCGGCCAACTCCAAGTCGGAGCTAATCCATAATGAAGGTGAGTGTGAATTAGATTTACAAAAACCTTAAAAATTCTGTCAAAATTCATATTAGGCAAACAAAAAAATTGGAAAATATTATTTTATGCCTTAGTAAGATCTAAATTGTTGAATGTTATACGTTCTAGAGATAAACTAATTTGAATACTGACAGAACTTTTAAAGTTCTTAGGTTATACAAGAGATAACCACGACTATCGGATACCCCTTACTAAGCTAAAAAGAGTGCGAGCGAGATGAAGTTATACAAGCAGTAAATAGACTGCTCGCACTCCTCCATTTCATTAATTGCTCATAACTTTTTAATGAATGGACCGGTTTTCAGATAGCGCCGTTAAATACAGACCAACATTTTTTTAAAAATTACAGATAATTGCCAAGTTAACCTAACTAAGATTCCCAAACTTTGAGTTTTATTGATTTTTCATATGCTCAGTTAATAAAATTAAACATTTTATGCAGTCGAAAGATCAAGGGATTGTCGTCAAGTACAAATTTACTGAACCAGTACACCCTTTAAAAAGCGCCACAACTATCCGTTTTTTAATTACAGAAAAGGATCCAGCCACCGACATGGACATGTCGGGCGTCTACAGCTCGAAAGCGGATTGGGGCGCCCAGTTTCGAGCACCATCGACCCTGCAGTCCTTCGGCGGAAACGGGGGCGGTGGCAACGGGGTGGTGAACGGGGCTAATCCCAATGGGCTGACCAAAAAACAGGAGATGATGGTGCGCAGTGCCATCAAGTACTGGGTGGAGCGGCACAAGCACGTGGTGCGGTGAGTTCAAAACCTGGCCAAATTTGACCAACAATTTCAAGAGGGCTCTGGCCACTGTGAGGATGAGTGATTGCAGCTGGTGATTTTAATACGGACCATACCTGGCCAGAAAGTCCTGGCACCGAAACCTAATTGCATTCACTTCGAGAGAACTCAAAGCCACTCGAATATATATTCAATCAAATTAGAATACAACCTTGAATGAATGAATTGGGAATGTGTTACTTTTATTTTTGTTATCTTCTTTTTTTATGTGCCAAATTTTCAAAGTTTCTTTAAAGATTAAACTCTATCGACAGATCCCAGCAGCTTGTTTGATTTGCTTGATTATTTCCACAATTGCAATCATTGTTTGGGGACCCTAGAGTGACGGCCTTGTTTGTCCTGTCCGACAGTTGGCTTAGCTATTTGTGTGTGCTGTTGTGGATCAAAATATTGACTCGAGTATTGCCTGTTCTCGTCCTTTCCCTCCCCCTTTTCCCTCTCCCCACAGATTGGTGGCTGCCATTGGCGATACTTACGGAGCTGCCCTCCTGCTGCACATGTTGACCTCAACCATCAAGCTGACCCTGCTGGCATACCAGGCCACGAAAATCAACGGAGTGAACGTCTACGCCTTTACAGTCGTCGGATACCTGGGATATGCCCTGGCCCAGGTGTTTCACTTTTGCATCTTTGGCAATCGCTTGATTGAGGAGGTGAGTTTGAGTAGGGGCATAGAATGGGAAATACAACTATTGTGTGCTATACCAATGTATACAACTTGAAGAAATGTGTATTAGATTTTTTAAAGCCAAGAAATTTAAAAATGAATAGACCGGATTGTACAATAATAACCATCCAGAACATCTCTAATGTAAATGAAAAAAAGTTTCATGACAAATATTTTAGACCACAAAAAAATTTAATTTCTCAAAGAATAAAAAAATTTAATTTACAAAAAATATATAATTTATTTCTAGATAGAATTTTAGATATTTTTGTTAACTCCACCCAAATTGTTTCAGCTTAAAATAATCCAATATTCCCGTAAGGACAGATTTCGAAAGTAGGATCCTCAATGAACAGTAACTTCCTAAAAATTAACATCATCCAGCAGCTTAAAATTAGATAAAGACTTTTTTCAACTCACATTTTTTGAATAACTCGAAAGTTCATGTAAAATATTTTAGACCGCGAAAAAATTGAAACAGATACAATTACGTTTGTTATTGTTACCTCCGCGAGAATTCTTCAGCTTAAAATAATCCTATACTCTTTTAAGGACAGACTTTATGGCGATGATTTCGAAAGTATGATCCTCAATGGAAAGCATTTGTCTAAGACTTTGTTTTCATACAAAAGTAAAAGCATTTTTTATATGTTTCAGCGCTGTTTTGCACCTAATGTTTGTAGTATTGTCTGTGTATGTAATATGTTACTGGCATGTTAAAGTTTTGTTCTATTTACGCATTTAATATAGATAGATAGAAATTTAAGCAAAGGGTAATCGGAATGGTATTAAATATTTTAAAATTAATTTATAATTTTTTTAGGAATTTATTTATCTGGATTTCAGGTGCAATCTCTATAATAATATTTGCATTTTCCAGAGCTCGTCCGTCATGGAGGCCGCCTACTCGTGCCACTGGTACGATGGTTCCGAGGAGGCCAAAACCTTCGTCCAGATCGTTTGCCAGCAGTGCCAGAAGGCCATGAGCATATCGGGGGCGAAGTTCTTCACCGTCTCCTTGGATTTGTTTGCCTCGGTGCGTTGCATTTGATTTATTGATAATGGGAAAATAAAGCTAAATCGAACTTTCTCCGCCTCGCAGGTTCTCGGTGCAGTTGTCACCTACTTCATGGTGCTGGTGCAGCTCAAGTGAGCTGCCAGAGGATTTGACAGATTTTTTGTGCCAGGAAAGCGAATGCCAAGGAGCCACTGTGCTAAAGCAACCCCCCAAACGCCCAGTCGCAGTGCCCATCCACCGCCCCATCCACCACTGTGCAATCAGCAATATTATAGAGCAATTATAACGCAAATTATATATTTTATACCAGCGACGAGCGAACCTCGTGGGGCATCATGGAAACATACTGGGGCAAATAGAAGCCTGCAAATATTTATCGATTTTGTACACGTGTAGAGCTTTCAATGTAAACCCAAGATGCAAACTAAATAAATGTGTAGTGAAAATGCAAGAATTTAAAGGAGAATGAAAGTTCGGGACATATGGAATGGAATTTTAAAAGAATTTTCTTATTTTATTTTACTTACTATCTCCTCCTTTAGATTAATATGTAGTCTTGTTTATCATTTAATACCAAATCATTTAAAAATCCAATTCAAGTAAAATCTGTAGATGATTATAACCCATCAATTAGTTTTAATTCAATAATTATCGGGGCTGTTCACATGATAAGTGTGCAATTTAATGGGCTAGACGCGGAGTTTCACGCATCACCGACCTGCATGCCCGCCGTTTTTCTCGGCAGATGTGCAAAACGAACCCAATTTAGCTTGAATTATAAAGTCCAATCTTTCAGAGCTGTATCAGTTTGCTAAATTTTTTGGCAACTGCTGGCGCAACAGGTGAAACAGTAAACAATTGCAGCCAGCAATTAAATGTGGCAAAAGTTTAATTCCGAATCGCACTCCCGAGTGTGGATCTCCACACACTTGGCTCTATTTACCTCTCCTATATTTTGCCGTTTTGAAAGCGCACTTTATGGTTTTCCAAATTGCCCAACTGGGCTGTCTGACTCCGCTGCGAGTTGAAATTGAACCAACAACAAGAAAACAACAAGAAAACGCTCCACAACGCGAACTTTTAATGCGGCCACGCTCTGTACATTCGGCCCAAGTTTTTATTTCTTGCAGCTTTCATAAAACAAAAACGAAAAGCGAACAAAAAGTGACTATAACTAAAATTGCGCCAAGAGTGTGTGAGCCAGGTGAGGTAAGAAGAGGTGGAGCGTAGAAGTATCTGCCGACTATACGACTATACGAGTATACCCAAAAACCCCTCCCCAACAACGAACCGCTTCTTACTGTTAATTTCTTTATTGCGCACACTTTCGTCCGCCAATGAAAGTTTCTTGACTTCGGAAATGCAACAACAGCGTCTACTAAAACTACTTAATTTATAAGTCTATGGTTTAATTAGTTTTCTTTCTTTCGCGTCTTGTTTTACTTTTTGGGGGCCGAGGAGGGCAGCAACATCTTCCTGTTCTCGTCTGCACTTTTGTTAATTTATGCGAATTTTTCAGCCTCATTTGTCAATCGCCAGTGCGATTTCTTTTCGGGTTTTTAATACAACGCTGACCGAATAGAGTCTTTAACATACCAACATACCATACATTTTTAACAAGCGGCTCTGTTAATGACATTTTTATAGAGTCCTAAGCCCATTACCTGTTTGGTTTACATAATTCTAATGCTTTGCAGCAATTGCCGTTTCTTGGTGTCAATGAGTAATGGAGAAATTGAAGCGACCAATAAACGAACATTATAATAATTAATTAGTGACTGTGATTAGTGATTTAAACAGAGTGTAATACCTATTCCAATTTCTTATCGTTGTAAGTTTAAGTTCGGATCGGGGGGTCATCATTCTATATCCAAAACTACTGTTGATTTTCAAAATAATTCTGCTCTTGCAGAACCATTTTCCCACGGATTCCTTGTTTACTTTAAATTTGCTAATATAACAACAACATGCCATAAAAATATTAATGGACCTTAAAGGATAATAAATAGTACATATGTATAAGATTGATTTAAAAGTACTTTTGGGAGATACCACTGTGTTACACATTTAACTGAATTTTGAAATGAGAACCGAGTACCGGTAAATATCTTTTTTAAAATATTTATAATATTTTAAAGTACAAGTAAATGGTAAAAAAGTTTAAAAGTAATAGGAAACGCATGAATAAAATAAAATACGTCGGGATTGGAATAATTCTAACTAAGATGAGATCAATCGACTTGACAAAAACAAAATATTTTTACGGCAAATAGCAAATAGCAAAGTCAAATAGTTATTTTATTTAATTGTTGAATATTTACATTAAGGTCGACTTTGCCGTTTACGTTGATTAATATAGAGAGATATAGATATCGATTAAGATATACACAGATAAGCGCTCGCAGAACTTCCTTAAACTTTAGATACCCATTATATTAGCATTTAAATATTACTTGAAAAGAAAATAATTTAATAAAGGTTAATGTTAGGCCTAAAATGGTATAATGACCATACTCGATTCGATGAGAATTGGCAAGAATCTGCAAATAGGGATGTCTTAACATTTTATTGACGCCACCGCCTTTGGTTAGTTGGCAATATTGGTTTTGCATTCGGCTCGATGTTTATTGCCACATTGGCCGCGTCTCGCATTGTTTGCTTTAGAAAAGGGCAAGTCAAGTTCAATGCATGCAAAGTCAAAGTCGGTATCTTCCGCCCCTCCTGCCGCGCCCTTCCCCGCATCGGGCGACGATAATTGCTAGCAATCAGCTAGCTGGAACAATAAAAACCAACAAAAAGGCAAAGAGGAAAATAAAAGCAAGGCGAGCAAAACGCAACGCGGACCAAGACAAAGTTATGGAAAATGTTCATTTTCATTTAAATGAAAATGAGGAAACGGCCGGCAAGTTCAACGACTCGCGGCTGCTTAGTAAGAGGCACGTCGGCGAATCCGGCGCCGATTCCATGTGCACTAAATTGCTTAATTGGGAAATGTCGAAAAAGTATAAAGAAACAATTATGACAGAAATCATTTCAGCAAAGCAGCGACTAATGCAATCCCCAGCCGATAGATTGGCCCACACACACGAGCGTTCGAAAGTTAATAACTAACATTTGGCACGCACTTCGATGTGTGACTGCTGTTTTTTTTCGGGGGGCGTGGCGCAATCAGCTTTTCACCCGGGAACTACGGAACAAAGGACTGAGGAAACGAACTTCTGAACGAACAAAAGACTGAGGACACGAACTTGGGCATTGGATCATTTCGGAGGTGTTGAAATGCGACATAACAAATGACTGAGGACGCGAACTTGTGCCTATCACTTTACATACACGCAGGCGCTAAAGATAAGATATTTTTCGGAATATCTACATCTGGACGATCGGCGGTGGAGCGTGGCTACTCCGCGCCGCTCATTGAACCTATCTTGCGCAAATGGCCAGCCGCCGACTTCCTTTCCGCTCCTCCCCTTCCGAGGAGCCGGCGCGTGCATTTTTCTCTTTGACCGATTTTCATGGCATGATCTGTTTTACGGCTTTCGGTTTTCTTTCATCGCGCAACCCGAAGAGCGGTCGTCAGACCTCGGATCTGCTCGCTTTCGGAGTCGGCGAGTATTTAAGTCGTTCGAAACGTGTTTGCAGACATTCAGTTTCTGTTACCGTCTTGAGCGCTTCGGTTGTGTGCTATTCACCATACGCCGCGTTGTCCGTTGGATATATATAACCTAAAGGATTACCTCTGACCAACTTACCATCTCATTCTATCCAAGGTGAGCCATCCCATGCCATAGGAACTACCGCCCAAACATTGAGTTCACAATTCCGGGGGCTGTTGACATAGGACAACGCCTGGAATTTAAATTAGTGCGCCGAAAAATTCGCGATAAAGTGTGCAAATCATGTGTTGAATTCCAGAAATACAAAAGAAGTTGAGGATTTCTGTGATCCAGCCAACGGAGAGCAATAAATTTGACAAGGGGACAATAACTTGACTTGAGATTGCGCGAATAACTCAATTTGAATGGCAGGGAATAATGAAGAAGGCGATTTATGTGGTCCAACAATGGTTGTTGGAATCTTTAAGTAATGCATAATAAACGGAAAATATTTTCGGAGTGTAGGGAGCCGAGTTCATTGATCGAAATCAGGAAAGGCTTGAAAAATAATATAATAATATAACAAATAATAATCAATAATGAATTTAAATTAAATAATATTTTATTTTAATTTTTAGAAATCAATAAGAACTAGTTATACATATATTTGGGGAATATAAAACCTTTTGATCAAGAAAAGATAATTTGACATTATTATGTTGCGAATACATAGACCTATACTTTGACCTTACCCATAAGATGATATAATAGCGCTTAATATATCAGAAGACACTAAAGTACTTTAATGTTCCCTATGAACTTTGAGCATTTCAAGCTCCTCCCATTTTTCTTGTAAACCTCTTGTTTACTAACCATTTCCTAAACCTCTTAAGTGCTACCCGCAATTGTTGCCGAAATTCTTCAAAAAACAGCATTACAAAACAAATGGGCAAACAGAATTATTGTAACGACAGCAAATGGTCTGGAGCGGGACAGATGAGATGAGAAGGAGCAAAAGACAAAGGCCCAGAGAGACAGAAACCGAAAGCACTTTAACTGGAGCCGAGCGACCAGAAAAGCTGAAAAATAAGTTAATAAAACCCGTTTCATGCCCATTTTTCTTGAGTCTTGGCCGCTTGATTTTCGAATCTTTGTGTTTCGCGCTGTTTTGTTTTGCTGAAGATTTTCGCAATATTTGCAATAGAGTTGCAGGCCAGAAGAAAAATTTGCAATAGCCGCAGCGGCCATTAGCGCAGAAAAAAAAAATAGAAAAACCATAGGAGTGTGCACACACAGCAATTTGAGTGTGGCCGAGCCTCCTCCAGTCCGCCGGCGGTGATTGCAATTCTAACAGGTTGCAGGTTGCAACTGCAGCATGTGGTTGCATTGCAAGCTGGTTGAGACCACATCCAATCCCGCAATCAGACTCTGGCTTGACCCCAATGAGCTCGCTGTGTGTGCTGCTCGGTGTTGCAAATTCGGATTCAAATGGCCCATTTGTTGCAGTCGACTCTCCGCGTTGCCCAATCAAATTCTGTACGAGTAGTACATTCAGTGGGTATAATCAATCACAGCCCTCTTAATGTCAATTACCTCATGGCAAAAGTAAAGACAATCTACGCTTCACTTAGTAAGATTTAAAAACAAAAGTAAACAAACAAGAGCTATTAAAAGCCGGGCCACAAGCACGCCCCAATGAGCGCAAACAAAGCAGCGAGCGTTTAAGCCAAAAGATACAGTAACCATTTATCGTACTAACTGTCAGGCATGACTATCTCCAAGTCACTTTTCATCATTTGCTCAAACTCACATTATTATTGACAAATATATATGAGCCGCCTTATAGGGCAGATCGCTTGAAACTCAATACAGAAGGGCCACGAACGCTTTTTGAGGTCGATGTCAGCTGATTTTGTTTTGGCCCTTACGCAAACTTCAAGCCCCTGTATCTATATATCTATATAGATAAACCTGATGAGGGGCGGGCCCCAGGTAATGCATATTTGGCCACAGCCCATGCTAATGAATCCGGGCAGTGACGTGTGACCGCAAGACCTACGAACGACCAGCGTTTTGAAAGCGCGCAATTAAAATGTCAAAAATATCTGATTATTTCGTATTGCGTATTAAAAAGTGTGGCGAAAGAGCCAGCGAAGAATGGGGGTTGCAATTTCATTGTTTCAGAGAGCTCAGGGTTATTATACTTATTCCAAGGCATTGGGCAAGATATAATAGAAAGGTCAAGTACTAACAAAATCTTCTCTATAACTCAATCCCCGCAGATGATGATGCTACACCCCACACCCGACCAGCGCGTGAGCATCCGCGAGGAGCTCCGCGAGCCGGAGGATCCCGCAGACATTGAGCGCGACATCAAGCTGATCCGCGAGTGGCTGGAGACCCAGCCCCACCTGCCCAAGGACATGGACGACATGCGCCTCACGACCTTCCTGCGCGGCTGCAAGTTCAGCCTGGAGAAGGTGAAGAAGAAGCTGGACATGTACTACACCATGCGCAACGCGGTGCCCGAGTTCTTCTCCAACCGGGATATCAATCGTGAGGAGCTCAACATCGTTCTGGACTATGTGTGAGTATGAATGAATCAATAGTGCTTGAGAGATGTTTTCAAATAATTTGAAACTAATAATTGGATCATTTTAATCAGAATGAAGTCAGTGAGTCTCTGATTTCAAATTCCTGATCTATATTGTAACTGTTGATAGAGAACTTGCGGTTATATTATTCTCTCAAAAGAAAATACTTATAAATATGGTGTGTTAATATCCTATCTCCTTGACAGACACTGCCCCACTCTCCCCGGGATCACGCCGAACGGACGCCGCATCACGTTCATCCGGGGCATCGACTGCGACTTCCAGCCCCACCACATCCTGGACGCCATGAAGGTGGCCCTGATGATCGGGGACGTCCGCCTGGCGGAGGAGAGCGTCGGCATCGCCGGCGACATCTTCATCCTGGACGCGTCGGTGGCCAGCGCCGCCCACTTTGCCAAATTCTCGCCCACCGTGGTGAAGAAGTTCCTGATCGCCGTGCAGGAGGCGTATCCGGTGAAGGTGAAGGAGGTGCACGTGATCAACATCTCGCCGCTGGTGGACACCATCTTCAACTTCGTGAAGCCGTTCGTGAAGGAGAAGATCCGCAGCCGCATCACCTTCCACAACGACGTGGAGAGCCTCTACAAGGTGGTGCCCCGCGACCTTCTGCCCAACGAGTACGGTGGCAAGGCCGGCAACGTGGTGGAGCTGAATCAGTGGTGGAAGCAGAAGTTGGTCGACAACACCCAGTGGTTCAAGGACCAGGAGGACAAGAAGGCCAACGAGTCCCTGCGTCCCGGCGCCCCCAAGACCAGCGACGATCTGTTTGGCATGGAGGGCACCTTCCGCCAGCTGAACATCGACTAGGGCCAAAGGATTCAGTATCCAGTATCCAGAATCCAGGTCCTGCGACCTCATCCAGCTTGTCTAACCGTTTATATCAGCCGCTCATTTGTTTAGTCCAAGCTCGTCTGCATGACTCTTGCTTAATTGCTTCATTCTCTCGCCAGAACCCATTGTTAATCTATCTTTATATTACCAGTACATTGCAGTAATTACAATAATAAAGAACAGCAGCATATTAAGGAGTGAATAAAAAGTAAACTCAAGAAGTGGTTTCACTATAAAAGCGGGGATTTCATATCAGTAGCATATGGGCACTTCCAAAAAAAAGTCCACCAAGCCAAAAACCTTGAAACTTGAATAAAACATATTTCCACATGATTTTGCCCCGATATTAGTTTCTAATTAGTTGGATACTGAGCTTAACTACAAATTTGGAGTATAGTTTGATTATTTTTATGACAAACTCCACCAATATACCCAAAAATTAGTTTTTGGCTATTTTTTTGTTATTTTTTGGACCTGTCTTCTGTTGTTAATTTATCCTATAGGAATGCTTATATGTGACATTTTTCCGTACTGAATGCTTCATTCACATGCTAAACTATTATGTTAAAAGCAAAACATCCAGCAATTGAGAGATAGAGGTAAAGAAATCCGCTTTACAAAACAGTCGGAAAAAATGTCCCGAGCGACATGTCCCGAGCGAATGTGTTTGAAACTGCACAAAAAAAAAAAAGGCAAACAATTTTTGAGTAAAACCAAAACCATTTAACAGTGACATGTTTGGACAACAATCTAAAAAAAATCGAATTCAAATATTCCAACAGAATTCGCTAATTTCTGGTGTTATATGAACTTCCCCGAAATCCACTTCTATTTTTGTCCCGAGCGAATACGGCAGTTTTTTACCGATATCTTAAAAACTAAAAGTGGTACAAAATCAAGATTTTTACCAAAATTAGAGCTTGGGAAGAGTGAAAAGAAAAGCCCATAATTAAAATTAAAATCCATTGTTTTACAATTTTTTTTCAACTTTAAAGGTGTGCAAATGTCCCGAGCGACATTTTGGAAGTGCCCATATGCAAATCAATAGCGGGAAAAATGACTATTAAACTACTACAATCATTTATAAGTGGTATGAAAATGTAGATATTATATACCTTTCTATATAAATACAAAATTACTGATAAGTACTTACACACAAAAAAGCAATGCGCCGTAAAATCGATATGCGCATGTAAATTTCTGGTTATGCAATACACATATCGTTTTAACATGAAATACTCATTTCGAGCATATCGAATTTACGGGGGCGCATATCAAGTTAAAATTGATATTTCATAATGTAAAATCGATCTACGGTTCATATCGACTTTTTTTGCGTGTAGTTGATACTAGCATTTTTTGAAAGGTTCTATAAATTTTAAAAAAGACAACTAAAAAAAGATTAAGAACAACTTTGAAATATTTATATTTCGAACTTTAGCAACGAGAACGCATCAAATTAAGGAATACATTAATCAGAGCAAATGTCCCCGCTCGGTTCAACATGCAATGAAGTAGGTGAAGAATGGATGCCAAAGGAGGAAACGTTTCTCCACGAACGCCCCATTAAAATAATGACCCCGGCTGGGGGATGAGGGCGTAGCGAGCACTGAGTGCCCGATGCTTGATTGCATCTGCCACAATGCACCCAGTATACACAGGCAGAGCCACATATTCCACTCGTCGCAGTCGCATGTCGCCACTTTGTGTGCAACATGCACATTGATCAACGGAAAGGGAAACTTGTCGCATTTCAGTGGGCGGATGGAGGAAACTGAGGAACCAGGGCGCATTCCTCCCGGCTGACTTACTCCTTCGACATATTGGTTCCGTCCATTGTTGTGTGCGCATTTCGGCGTACGAAATCAAGTGCTGCCAACATATCGCAGTCACGACTCCTCGGACATGGTCAACTGGGTTTCAATGTAAAGCGATTTTCCTCTCTCGACGGCAGGGTTTATTTGGAATTGATGGCCCGCCAGCTGGGGAATTGCAAAGAACCCTTCTGAATGGCTGGGTGGTCAAGTGGCGTTATGATTTGTAAGGCCTAGTTGCCAAACTTCTCAAAACTAACAGCTCACTTCCGTTGGCCAACTATTTTGTAACTAACCAAATATGTTATATGCCTCAAGGACTATCCTAGTAGAAATGATAACTTAAGAAATGACTAAATAATAATACGTAAATCAGTTCAGGTTATATTAGAGAATGTGTTTTATTGCCTGTTGTTCTTCATAGCTTCTTCTACATGCTAGGATTTGTTTGATATAAGATTATAGAAATCCCTGGAATATCCACATTCCCCCACTCCCTAAAAAGATTGGAGTCCAGTAGTTATCGCCCAGTGCCATAGTTTATAAGTATTTTTGAAGGATTTCAGTGTGGTAAATTACCCTCTTATTTATAAATATAGTTATTTAAATCCAACTAACAGTTTATAAGTTTTTCAACCAGAATCTCATATTAAATTATCGTGTCTATAATTTATTCATTTTATGATAATCAAAAGAAACATTTTTGTGCTGGCCTCTTACCACCTTGAAACGTGTAATTTAAACTTAGTTGTGGCCATATAATTGAAAACTTTTCAGAATCGCGGCAAGTAACAACTAGGCTATAAAAGAGCGAGTCTAAGAAGTAAAGTTCTGATTAACTTTTTGATCGCAATGGAGAGCAAAGTCAAGGAGGAAAAGATCAAAGACGACTCCAAGCGTCGTGATCTCTTCGTGTTCGTAAGACAAACCATGTGCATAGCGGCCATGTATCCGTTTGGATATTACGTCAAGGGATCGGGATGCCTGGCCCATCTGGTCCGAGTCTGCGACCTGCTCTACGAGCTCTTCAACTATTTTGTATCGTTGCATATCGCTGGATTGTTTATCTGCACCATCTATATCAATTACGGCCAAGGCGACTTGGACTTCTTCGTCAACTGTTTGATTCAAACTATCATTTATTTGTGGACCATTGCGATGAAGCTCTATTTTCGTCGCTTCAGGCCAGGATTGCTGGATACCATCTTGTCCAACATCAATGACGAGTATGAGCCGCGTTCTGCTGTCGGATTCAGCTATGTTACAATGGCAGAGTCCTATCGGATGTCCAGGCTGTGGATCAAAACCTATGTGTACTGTTGTTATATTGGCACCATTTTCTGGCTGGCCCTTCCCATAGCCTATAGGGACAAGAGCCTGCCCCTAGCCTGTTGGTATCCCTTCGATTACACGGCAAGTTGAGAGTTTCTATTCATAAATATTTTTTAATTAATTATGCCATCTTTAGCAACCGATTGTCTATGAGCTAGTGTTCTTTCTTCAGGCGATGGGCCAGATCCAAGTGGCGGCTTCCTTTGCCTCTTCGAGTGGACTGCATATGGTGCTTTGTGTCCTGATATCAGGACAATATGATGTGCTCTTTTGCAGTCTTAAGAATGTACTGGCCACAAGCTATGTGCTGATGGGAGCAAATATGGCAGAGCTGAGGTGATTCTAACATATAATTTTTGTATTTACAATGTTCTTTGCTTGAACGATTGTATGTAATTCAAATTAAATTTATTCTATCTTTTAGTATTCTCCCACTTTATAAATATCTAACGAATTTGATTAACCATTGCAAGAAATTATTTTAAATCGATTGGCTTGATTATGTGCTGATTTTAAATAAATGATCCATTCACAGAGAGTTACAAGCTGAGCAATCTGTGTCCGATGCTGAGCCCAGTCAATATGCATATTCGCTGGAAAAGCAGACTCCTCTACAAGAACTTCTACAACCAACAGCGGAAACCTCACTAGATTTTGCCACTGCATTTCGGCAGTCTTTCGTACATTGCATTCAGCACCACCGATATATAGTGGCAGCTCTTAAGAAAATGGAGCGATTCTACAGTCCTATATGGTTCGTGAAAATCGGTGAAGTCACTTTCCTCATGTGCCTAGTGGCATTTGTGTCGACGAAGAGCACTACGGCCAACTCCTTCATGCGGATGGTCTCCCTGGGACAGTACTTGCTCCTGGTACTGTACGAGCTCTTTATCATCTGCTATTTTGCCGACATCGTATTCCAGAATAGTCAGCGATGCGGTGAGGCCCTGTGGCGAAGTCCATGGCAGCGTCATTTAAGGGAGGTTCGCAGTGATTACCTTTTCTTCATGCTGAATTCCCGTCGGCAGTTCCAACTGACTGCCGGAAAAATAACCAATCTAAACGTGGAAAGATTTAGAGGGGTGCGTTGAATAACAGTTTAAAAAGTCCGTTTGGTTTCCTTATTATCCCTATTATATATTCAATCAATTTTACAGACTATTACTACTGCCTTTTCGTTTCTCACCTTGCTGCAAAAAATGGATTCACGAGGCTAGACAATAGTTTATATTTCATACTAAAAATAAATAAAATCATTAAAAATAGATAGCACAATAGTTCTTTATTTGCTTTTATCAGTAATTGTTTCAACTTTGGCAATAACACTCTCGAGCAGTGCGTTAGTCATCTTCATGCACAGACATTTTGAAAATACAATCTTAAGAAATGTTAAAATAACGCCGTCATTGGAATATAGTCGGTCACATATATTGAAACGATTTGTTGAATGGCTTTACTTATAAATTTTCTATTTTTTTATTAAAATTCCATTAATGTGTTTACTTGAAATTTGGAAAAATATATCGAACAACTTCAATAAAAATAAAGCGATTCTGAATTGTATGCGCTTTCAAATCAATAATTGCCAAAAAACTTTAGATTGCTGCTGCTGTCAGCCTCATCAGTGGTTGTATTGACCTAATGCTTATCTTTAAAATAAGTCGATAAAATTGAGTTAGTTAATTCACTTTCCCCCGGAACAAATGCGTTTTGTAGTTCAGCGCACTTAAAACGGCCTTTTTGACAAAACCGAATTTATTAAAGAAATTATACAAGAAATTGATGTGCTTGAGAGATAAATTATTGACTCTAAAAGCAAATTAAATCATATACATTTATAAGGTACTTGGGTTAACTCTTCAACTCCCTACCTCGCATTCGCTCCATCTCTGCTCTCGCGATGTGTTCCCCTCATTCGTGTTAACTACGTTTGAGCAAGTAATATGCTTAACAATTTGTGTTTTCTCTGGGTTTAGTCACAATTATGTTCACTTTCATAATATTGTGATTGGCATTTTGTACAGTATCAAAAATTGTTTGTTGCATGCTTTCTATTGCGGCCAAATACTACAGTTCTTGTTTATTTTTACATTACATGTACATTAGGCAAATGATCTAGCATTTGCTTACAATTAGTTAATAGAGGCCCTTCATTTTGGTTTTTATAAAAATTTACACATTTTTCAGTTTTTCAATAGACGAGTGCCCGAGAAAATTTCGGTTACTATGCTCAATACAGCAGATTCCATATACAGTGGACAGTATATGCTTTGTATACCGCCTAAATCAGTAGCATTATTATCAAGTAATTATTATCAAAAAAATATATGTAAGTTTATAATTTATGTATCTTATAATCATTTCCCATTCCGATTTCCCCTCCTCAGCAATTCGGTTTCGATCTTTTGTTTCATATTTTATATATAGATATATTAAACAAAGCATAACAAGGCGAGCAGCCACAACAACAGCAACAGCAACAAGGCAGACAGAGCTACAATTTGCAATTGTTGCTTATTTTGATAAATGCAATGAGTATGCTGTTGCTGTTGTACTCGCTGATGCTCCGGTGTTTGCTGTACATTCCCCTTAAGGTTCCTTGTGCTGTGAACTGAGTATATGGCAGTTCTTCTCCTTCGAATGCCGCTGCCCGCTTTGGCCAATTGTTGTTGCTGCTGCTGCTGCTGATCCTGCGGCTGCTGTCGTGGCTCCTTGCTGTTGCTATTGCTGATGACTAGTGGGAGTAGACTGCGCCGCTAGCTGGCATGCGCCGTACTCGTGCTATTGTCGTGGTTGTAGTGCTCCGTGTTCACAATCACCTGCACCACGTAGCCCTGGTGTATGCTGCACTCGTCGATGGGCACCTTGTCGCCCAGCAACTTGCCGCTGTAGAACCATCTCTGGCAGCAGGCGTCGACAGCCTCGGCGGCCTAAAAAGTTTAACATAAGGATGAATTGAAAATCATGTTGGCTTAACTTATAGCAGTAGGTTGACTAAATAACGTTAAGTCAATTGACACATTTCTTCGAATCTTAAATATATTAATATATATATTAAATCTGAAGAAAATATTCAAACAAGTAAGGATATTAATGGGTCTGTATACGTTGTCACATGCATGCATATATTACAAACCAGTACTATATTATATTGTACTCAACTGGCAAAATTAAAATAATAATCGATAAGTGGTTTGACCACTGGACTCACCTGAAGCTTCTTCTTGCACTGCCCCACGGTGTCCTTTGAGTACACCGGCAGTTTAACATCACTCATGGTCGATGATATGCGCAGCTTCAGAAAGATTTCGGTTCCGCCATCCACTGGCTCAGAGTATTCGGCAGGCGAGTCGCGTCCGTTCTCCTCCATGACGATATTTATGGGATATGACAGACAGTAAATGGGCACCTTGTACTGGGTGCCCAGCTCATCGTAGCATTCTGTGAGGTAGCTGCGAAAATAACAGTGGTTAGTAACCAGGTGGCCCATCCACTATCACTATCTTATCGGAAATCCTCAGCCAGCCAAAAAAAAAATTTGTCACTCCATTGAGCCTAATGCTAATGATTCAATGCCAAGTGGGCCAAGTCTGATAAGGTAAGAGATAACAACGGAATTACGTAGGGAGCCTTCATCAAGGACACTGGTGCATGCAACGCCGAAAGTGGTCGAAAGGTCAGCGCTGCATTTAAATAAATATGGTCTGCAGTCCGAGGCGAGGAAGTGCCTGAGTGTCAGTCAAAAATCGATGTCTAATAAAAACGTTAGCGCGAGGAAGTTGTGGTGTGTGGTCGACGTTTCGAATACTCTACTACTGTCAATTATTTACATTAACATATAATTCTGATTAAAACTTAGCTATTCAATCATTAATTTAGTGTATTTTAATGTCTTTTGCATTTTTGGTTTACTTTTTTCCATCTGTATAAATCTTCGACCAGCCCCGATATTTCCAGTGCGTTTTCAACTCTTCGGACGGGTGCTCATCACAAATTTATGATACCCTCGTGGTGTCCAGCAAAGGACACCAGAAAATCGCTGTCATGCATTAATGGAGTTATGGCCATGTGAAATCACTATATACATTATTGATTTTCTAGACGATGGCAATTAGCATGCCGTGTCATTAGGGACTTTGTCGGATTTGTAATACAAATTGTTAATATCCGAATGTCAAGTTCTTTAGTCTACATTAAATTCTATAAAGTTTACAGGCCGAGTTAAACTTCTTTAAAAATTATTTAATAAATCTTTTGAATTTAAAGAAGTCTATAAGTTGACCGGTGCTTACACCGTGAGAGGTTCAACAGCATTTAAATTATTTTATCACAGGTAAAACGTTTCGAATAATATCGATTCGTCCGGGGCTCTAGTTTGTAAGGACCAACTCACCCATTCGGGACTGAGACATTGGCCCCGTCCAGGATGGCCTGCGCCATCTGAAAGTCGAGGCCCTCGGCCGCGTTTGTGGCCGCCCGCAGCGCATCCCAGATCTCCTTGCGGCCATCGAAGGCAGGCGCCGTGTCCCAGAACTCGTCCCGCTTCGACCTCAGCTGCCCCTCGGTGAGTGGGACGTCGGACCGCCACCGGATGGTCTCGTGGCAGAGCGGTCGGTTTTTGCGCGCAGCGCCCATGGCAATGCCTAAAGTCGCCGGGGTACACGAGCGATATAGACGTATGATATACATATGTGCATATAGGAGGCGCATCGAAGGCCACTCACCTGCGCTGGCCGGACGCGAGATGCTCGCCGAGGAGACGCTCATCGTCTCGTTGTCGGGGTTCATGCGACACACACAGGCGCCCATTGTCACACTCAGCTCCACTCCGCTCCGGTAAGAAGGATCTGTCGGGCGGTATATATACATATATGTGCATACACTCATCCGTAGGTCACGTACATATGTACGTACACCAGTTCCGGAAAGTGGAATTCTCCGAGTCTGGGAATATCGGGTACTCACCTCCGCCCCGCACAGCCGCCTTGTTTGCCTGCTCGTCTATATTACGTACGCCTTATTTTTGTGCTCAGTTATCGGGTCGGCTGTTTATTTTTATTATTGTTGCTTTGGCTGCCTTCTGCTTTTCTTTTATTATTTTATTTGTGCGACACCACCAGTGTGACCGCAGCCGTAGCGCCAAAATATGCTGCGTGCCGAATGGCACTAAAAAATGGAGAGATTTCTGAAATATACCGGAAACGATATATCTTCATTATTTTACGATTGGTTCGATAAATTTTCAAAAAATGGTCGGAAATAAAGTATAATTTTACAAATATTGGTCACTTTTTATCTGTCTATCTGTTATTAAAAAAATAACTTATTAGAACTGCAATAAATAATGAACTAGTTCCAGAAAATAGAATATCTTTTTTCTGGTATTTTTTTCCGATTACCTCATTTTCAATATTAAGTATAACAGTCGATATTTTGGGAATTTAAAAATGTGAAAGCATAAATTATTACGACGTTATAATTTCTTTAGTACGATTATAAATAATCATTTTGATTTTTATTCAATGGATGCAAAATACAAAAGAAATACCAAAGAAGTAAATGCTTTTTATAATATCCAGTTTCAGGCACAGTTTACTTGCCGATGTTGCGCATGCTCAGTACGACTTTCCAGGCAACAACAACGGTAAATGCAACTGAATTTAATCGCAAATTGCTTCCAGCTGCAGAGCGCTCTCTCTATTTTTGAGCTCGCGCGCTCTTCGATCGCAATATTGGAGCAGCATTATTAAAAGACGCCAACAGAAAGCGACAGAAAGAAAAAACCAGACGACCTCGACCAAAGTTGTCGCAAAAACAAAAGAAATAAAGGCATGCAAATTAAAGTCCAACACACATGCAATGTGCGAAGGAGTGATTGACTGGAGAAATAGGTGGTGAAAATAAGAGAAAGACGGTAAAAATGGTTAATTTAAAAAATGTTTAAAATTATGTTTAATAATAAAGAAATAAACTAAAAGGTTCATACATTTTGAATTTTTTCTCAAATTTTTGATTTGCAGTTTGCGCTTTCCAGTAAAAACATTCACGAATACAAATGTGAAAGGATATTTATTATTATTCAGCAATTATATCGAGGACCTACTAACAACTTGGTTAACCGTTACCACTCACCACTTCAAAAACGAGTAAAAAACAGGTAGTAAAAACAGAATAACAAGCTTAAGCGCTCATAAAAATTCACTTCCAGCGGCAGCGCAGCGACTGCGCCGTCGACAGCGGCCACTTCCAGTGGGCAAAAACGAAAGACTTCAATTCAGTTTGGCCAAGACAACGAACCCGAAAAGAGCTGCGCGGACGAGACGGCAGTGAACGAGAGAGAAACGTCTTACAAAACGGTACGTGCGCGCATGTGTGTGTCTGAGTGTGGCCAAAAGTGAGCGAGTGTGTGTGGGCCAAAAGTTTAGTGCAGCAACAGCAACAATATTACCAACACACGAGCAGCGGCCAGCGAAAGAGAAAAAGTTAATGAAAAGAAATCAAATACGAAATTAAGTTTTTGAATCAGTGGGCCACGCAGGCGAATCGTCTGAGGAGAAAGGAAGTTGGCCAAAATCCGTAATCCGTGCAGTGAAAAGTGCCTCATTTCGGAATTCCTCTGTTCTTCGTATAGCCAACCCACCGGAGCAACATTCACCTGGCCCAGTCTCTCACTCTCGCTGTCTGTGGAAGACAATAGCCTGATTTGGTTGACTTTTCTTTTGTGCCATTTCATCGCCATCGTCATCCGATCTTCGGAAAGCAACGGTATAATTCTCCTACCATGTATCTGCATGTGAAAGTTACGGATCTCTTTCTATTTCGTTTGCCAGCTTCTCGCTTTTCATTTCTTTTCTTTTCTTCAGCTTCTGCTTCTGCTACTAACGGGTTTTGTTGGCAACACTTTTGCTTTTTACAAGCTGCAGCCAATCTGGCTATTTTAGCCTTTCGGAGCTGGAAACAATTTGCGTTGTTTGCGGATCACAAAACCCGTTCGCCGAAATATATCAACACACCCAAAAACCGAGCAACTTGTTCTATAAATTATGAATTAAATTAGTCAGCCAAGGCGAGTCGGGCCTCAGATTTCCATGGCATTTAGCACATGAAAGGGGATTTGGGGTGCTTTCACAGGGAATCACCAGGGCGAAATGTCACCTGGCTTCGGTTTTCACCTGGATCATCTTAATGCTGGCGAATACGACCACTCATCCGCTTGGCATTTCCAATAAGATTCGCTCAGCCGCCTCCTCTTCAAGATTCTGTTTATAGTCTCGAGGTCTCTTCTCTCCAAGCTTGCTCATTTAAATTTTGCTCACACCTTTCGAGTGGCTCGGTGCCAAACAAAAACCTCTGCAAATAGTCAATGTTTATTTGTTTTCTCTCCATATAGCAGGTAACTGTTGTTTGGAGCATTCAATTAAATAGGTAAGCCAGCTCAACACTTTCAAAGTCAATGGTAAAAAAGATTATTCAAATGGCTTAAGAGGCTTAATAAGAAAATGTGGGCTGGTGTACGAATTTAGTAACTCCTTACACAAATAATCTAAATCACGTAATGATCAGCTTATAACTTTCTATCTTTCTATTTTCACATTCAAAATTAAAGATCTCGAAAACTATGTCATTAAACATGAACACTCATCGGATAAGTCTTTTAAAGCCCAAAATATACTCATCAATGAACGCTCGAAATGAAGCCCGAACAAAAGACAAATCATTCTCAGGTCTCGAGAAACCCCAAACAAAAAGAAACACCAAAAATGAAGTGCCAGTTCCGATTCACCTTACGCATTACGTAAAAACCAAGCATTAAGCTTTTCTGTGACTCATTTCACATAATCAAAGTACCTTGATTCAATCTTGATTAATCATGGTTGACTTTATTCCAATGGAATATATTAAACTATATCTCATACTTGAAACCATCAAATTTTCAGCAATTGAATGCATTTTAATTGGATTAGTCGGCAACACAAAGCGCCAAATTATTTAACAAAATTAAAGTGACTCACTCAAGTCAAAAGAAGGTGTTTATATATTTGCAGAAATATAACGGTAAAGAGTTTGCAGACAAACAGGATACTAAAAGGTGAAAGAACTGAAAATTAAATGAGTTGGCAAGAAATATCTTTAGATACTAAATGAATAAAGGGGTTTCTTTTGGGTAACAAGGAATATGAGGAGTAGGATTATAATCTTGGTCAAAGTTTAGGTAAAATTAAAATTTTTTTAAAAACAAATGGTTTTCTTCTAGATCGTAAACCTATCAATAATATATGATATAGGAAATAGAAGAATGCATTTTCCATTTTGGTTTTACCAAAATTTTTAGAAAATTGTACAGTAAAAACTCCACACAGAAGTTGGCACTTAGCGTGTATTATCAGTTACGTGTTAACTGCAATTTGTTAGACAATACAAATGTGATAACTAAAATATCCCTAGAAACACCTAAACGTGTTTAATTTAATGGAATAAGCTCTCCCAAGCTTCATAGCTGAACTTTTGAGCTTAGCGTTAGGTGCAGCTTCAAGATACATAGATTGTCTGGCATCTGCAGGCATGAATCACCCGAGTCGATATCGTACTGATACTGGTATTCCTGCAATCCGATGGCAGGCAACCTTCAAGCAACTTCAAGCTCTGCGCTGTGGCAAGCGTAAATCAATGGCTTAAGCGGCCAATCCCAGTGAGCTGACCACTGCTCACTGAGTCCGCACCCCTGGGTGTCCCTCCCCCGCTTCCCCGACTCCAAGACTTGCCCCATCTTGGCCATGTCACCATTGTACTCGCCGTTCGTTCCGGCTTAGTTCGCCTGCAATTTTTCACATAATGCCTGCGATTTTACTCTTATTGGCGCATATTTCTTGGCTGCAGCTCGCTGGTTTTCCTGTTGTCCGCCGAAAACTGGTTGTCCGGCAATCAGCCACCAGCAATCGGCAATCGGCAATCGACAAAAGGCAATAGGCAATAGCAACATTCGGTCGGCAGCTGGTTGGCGTGGCCGGTTCGATTGCCGCGTTCCCGTTTTGACTAGTTGGCTTAAGTGTAGCAATCAATTTATGCGCAGCCCAGGCAGCAACAACTGTTGCAGCCCCAACTTGTATCTGTGTATCTGTATCTGAGTCGACTTTGGTATCCGAGCGCCAGTATCGCATAGATTGCGTTCGCTTATTTCTATAACATTTTTTACAAGTATCTGACTTTCACTTTTTTCTGTCTTTCTGGCTGGCTGTCGGCGGAGCGCAGGTTTTAATTGTTCGCCTTCTTTGGCGGCTTCTGAGTTAGCCCCACAACCAAAACGTTCGAGCAGATACATATGCTTGTAGTTACACAGAAAACAATTACAAGGCATTTCTGTCATTTATGTTTGTACAAATACAAAAGCTGTATTTAAATAAAATAACATAAAAGAAGGAAAAAAGATTTTATAGAATCTAAAGTGGATTTTTAAACTGGTACACATGTCCTATTTGGACTAATTTTTCTGTATGTAGTGCCCATTACATTTTGTCCAATAGACATTCACATCTCTACAACCCTCCCCCCGCCAGGCGCTAATGTGGTTATTACAACAGACAAAATTATTATATCACCCAACGCCTGCAGCTGTGCCCCATTGTCTAATTCGGTGGGCAGCACAAAAAACTCGACTCCAAGACCTCCAGTTGGCCCGCTCCAGTTTGCCTTCCTGTCCGACCGGTTGGCTATCGGAGATCTTTTACTGCCAACGAGAATGTACAAGAACATGTTCGTTTCTCCGACTCTGCCAAGTCAATTGCGGAGCCGTAATCCTTTTCGGGCTCGATCTTTCTAGCCCTCGGCGTTGATTTAAGGCGTCGACATGAATGTCTAATGGGATTGGTATTTCGTATTTTCTTCCACTTAGGTCATATTTGGTATGGCGAGCACGTTTGGTGTGTGGGTAAAAGTACTCCAATGTTGAGGCTGGCTAGGGTTAAGTGAGTTCATTTCCACGGGGATCTACACGTTTCTTTAAACATCTGGATTTTTACTTGTTTCCCTAGAGATGGTAATGAAAGAATGCCATCATTCTTGATTTAAAGGTTGGCTTCTTAATTTTCCGCTTAAAATTAATGCCACTTTGTTTAATTTTCCTTTTTATTTTCATGTTATAAGTTGGCCATATCAAGTTTAGAGTATTACAACTGAGAATAGTTTACAATGCAATTTTATATATTATTTAATATATATTATTTAATTACTATCCATAAAATCATATGAGAAAATATAATATGTCATAGAAAATTTATTTATTTAATTACCATCCCCAAAATCAAATGAGAAAATATAAAATGTCACAGAAAATGATTTGGTTAAATGGTCCAATTCATTATTTAAACCCCCTTATTTATGTTCAAATGTACATAGCAAACAAGTTTATTATAGCTTTTTTGGATCTCGTATATCTTAAAGTTAAAGCTACCGAATAAATTACTCAATTTCTCCCAAGAAACTTTAGCTTGAGAGTTGGAAGACCCGTACTCTAGCCAATTCATATCTAATCCAAGTTCAACTGGTGCATCAGATCGATTCTGGTGGACATTTGACATTTAGCAGAATCAGAGAAGACAAGATTTCAGTTGGATATTCATCGGCAGTGGCCACTTTAATCGTTTTTTCTGACTTGTGTCCGATGGTTGCTCAACTGCGTATTTTTCCCATATTAAATTGATTTTGCATTTTGTGTTGCCAAACAGTCGAAGATGAAACGGGTTTTTATTGTGTGTTTAAAATATATGCCAAATTAGATAATAAGTCAGTTTTAACGACCGAGTCAGTCAAAATAAAAATCTCCAAAAAATGAAACCCAGGTTAAAAAAATGCACTTTGCATTTAAATTCGACCGTGACAGGACTCGAACCTGCAATCTTCGGATTCGAAGTCCGACGCCTTATCCTTTAGGCCACACGGTCTGGTTGAAAAGTCACGTTTGTCCCTGCCCTATAAAGCACAAAACTGGCGCCATCCAAGGATACATTTTCACCACACTTTCACTACGAAAGCATCCTGCCACTCCTCTGAATGTGTGTCCAAAAGCTACCCCTACGCTGCCATAAGCTTAAAAATTGTGCGTTCCTCTTTACGTATGTGTGGGGGTGTGGGATGTTTTCGTCCTTTGGGGGTGGCTCATCCTTTTAGCCATGGCCGTCTTGTGCGCAGAATCCTCCACAAGAAGCAACCCACAGCATCCTAAAGAGCCACCAACTGATTTTCTAAATCTCCAGCTGATTGATATTAATTTTTAGTTTTTAAAATTATAATGTAGTCCAGATTTAATTGTATTATTTTTCTATCTCAAAGATAATTAGATCTCAATGACAGTTTTATTTGTTATAATTTAAAACTGTTTTATAAAATACAGGCCATTAACCTTGGGTTTTAATGAATTGTCTGTCGTTCACATCTTTTAAGATAAAGGAAAAGTATAAATGCAATTTGGTTGTGTTTAAAACAACCTATCAAAATGTAGAAGACATTTTTTAAATCGGATCATTAATTTAAAAGTTATGAGCAAAAATGAAACGATCATTGTTTCATATTGCATACTCGATCTCCCTCGCACTCCCTTCTGCTGAGTAACGGGTATCTGATAGTCAAAGTTCTCGACTATAGCGTTCTCTCTTGTTTTATTTTCATTAGTATCGGCGACTTAAGCCATCCATGATCGTGAAATTTTTATGTTTAAAGATTTTAAACTTAATGGGCAATGAAGTTTCTTTTACTTTTGATTTTCAAAATGTTTTTTTTGTTATCCTTCGCCCTAACTGTACACTTTTGAAACATTAGTCAAGTCAACTGTTCAGAATACATGTAACATTGCAATGCAATAAGAGGAACCCAAAATTTCTGTTTTGTTCTTGAGATCTCGTAAGGCAAACCATGCAGACCTCCGCGAATTCAGGCTCACTCTCCAAGAAGCCAAGCGTTGGGGGAACTGTGAAGCGGACCCAGGTACTAACCCCAACCTTCGATGTCACCCAGTTGAGCAGCTCCAGGTTGGCCAGCCAGCGGGGCGTCCAACTGCCACCGCTGATGATGAAGGGTCAGATCCGGCCGGATCAGGTGGAAAACGCCAGATTCCGGGTGGTGGAGTCCGAACGCCGACCCCTCAGCGATCAGCAATTTAACGCGCTAATCAAGCGACTGGTCAAGTGCTTCATGTCGGAGGTGGAGATCACAAAGCGGCTGCGAAAGGTCACCGCCCACCGGTCGGTCCAACCGGCTGACCTGCAGCTCATCCGGCACCTGGAGGCCCTGCGTCGGAACTACGAGAACGAGCGATCCGTCCTGGTGGTGAAGCTTAGCCTGGACAGCCGCTTCAATCTGTACGCCTCCCATGCAGCGCAGATTCGAGAAACCCAGCCAAGCAAGAGTAGAAAATCCCCGAAAAGCAATCCCCTCGAGACCCTTTCAAAGAGCGACAAATTACCACAAAGAACACCAAGCCACAAGCACGAGTACGATGTGCGCGCCAGGCAACGACAGAGTGGAGGATCCCTGCCTAAAGGGTCGCACAGGAAAGCCATAGTCTGCAATCATATCGTAACACCTGTACATCTGTCCCACAAGCTCAGGGAAAAGCTTTACAGGCTGCAGGAAACTTCTATATCTGCATCTCCGTTGGAATCCGTCCCGATCGAGGAATCCCCTCAAGACGAATGTTTAGCTTCGGACATTAGAGAACCCTCTTCTCAAGTGTCCCCCAGTTCTTCTGACATTTTTTATGATATTACCGATATAAATGAATGATTACGACTTCTCCTTTCCTTATACCTATATTTCTGCACTGTTAAAGCTAAAATCTTAAAATTACATAAAATATTTAAAATTGGTAATAATTTTTCGAAACATTCTAAGGTGATTCGCAACAAAGTTTCACAAGTTGTCACATTTTTTGTTTCCTGTTAATACAAAATTTACTATAAGATTTCTTCTTTAGATGTTTCTTTAGATGTTTCGAATCATTTGAGTCTTACTTTAAAAATGTTTCGAAACATAAAATGTCTCTAAAACGGTAGATTTATAAAAGGGCTCTAGTACGAATATACATACTTCGGAAGTCTCCTCCCTAGACGGCCAATACCAATTGAGTAGCGTTCTTAATTTGCCTCATAATCACAAATATTGCACTCGGAACAGAATCTGGCACAAGGCCTGCATTGGCAGAACAATACGAGCAGTGCTGGCAACTGCGACTGCAATTCAAACGAGTAATCGTACTTAATTACCATAAAAAGAGAAGAAGACCCAGGCAACATCGGTTTCAGTTCCGTGCCACATGTGGAACAACTGAGGCGAATCGGAGTCTCGAGTGCTGCATGCGACTTACTGTACCCCAGCCATTTCTTAAATAACTCTATGCTGAAAATTACAGAAGTGAAAGTGAAATGCTGGTGAGAAAAATCTGGAAGCGCACGAAACCATGGGTAGAAAGATGTAAAATAAATCGCAGAGATGGCCAATCCATGAGTCACTGTTTTCAGCTACACGGAAAAAATAAAATGGGATTGGTCGAATATGATTTTCATTGTATTTATGTAGATCCGAAATCTTAGTTTTAAACTCAAGCGTAGCTATATGCCTTATGCTTATAGATATGCCTTATTCCTTATGACACCTTTGAATGGCTACATATATATTGGTGTTTTATAAAAGAGATACATTTCCTTGTGTGTAGACGGTAAATGCAACAGAAGCTTTCAAGGTTCGTCATGAGACTTGAATAAAAGACAAAAAACCGGTCCGAGGGCGGAGTCAAAGGACGCCTGTCCTTGGGAGCCGTTTTCCATAGCCATAAATTACTTGTCCATTAAAACCGGCTTATCGACCGATCGCAACCTGGGCTCGATTATTTACCACTCTCCCCCGTCTCTTTGCAGCCGAACATTGGCCACTCCGCCCCAAGATTGGGGGCTAGCACCGACCGTGGGAGATGTCTGCGATGCGGCATCGACCGATGGCCCCTCCGGGGCAAGGAGCCGGAGCGGGAGCCGCCGGAGAGCACGGCGACAGCGACGACAATAACTTCACTGATGACGAGAGCTCGCCCCTGACTCACGACATCTATGGCGGCAGGTAGGTCTCAACTCCAGTCTGTTGGCCGGGTCTTTCGGCCAGAGAGTTTCCTCCAAATTTATTCCGGTCGTTAGTTGGCTTCATGGTGGCCAACTACCGCGGAAAGGCAGCCGGAACCAAAGTGTCTCAGCCAGACAGCTGCAATTAAACCCGCTCCGACCGCTATTGCCTCACAATCACTTTTAGTACAGGGCGGAGTCGGATCTATAAAGTGCCGGAAGTCAAGATCATCCAGTCGAGCGAGCTTTGCAAAAATCGCAAATCAGTGGTCTGTGAGTTGATCGGGTTTCTCGAATGGGTTCGGTCAATAAATAACTTTTACTGTCAGGCAGTTCGTTTTTGATAAAAATTAGTTTCGACATTTCTCACCCATTTCAATAAAATTACATCCAATTTTAATATGATATTCTTTAAGTTTCCAAGTCTCTAGAATAGCTATTTTTTTAAAAAACATTATTTCTTTGTACAATGATTCTCGTTTATTCATATAAGAGATATTTTAATTTAACCTCACCCAATTTTCAGCCAACGCACCATACAAGAGACAAAGGGTTGGGATGTCTTCCGGGATCCGCCGATCAAGATTGAGACCGGATCGACGGCGAACCAGGAGTGCTTAGAATTAACCGTAAAGATCTTAAAGATCTTCGCCTATGTGATTACGTTTATCATAGTTTTAACCGGTGGCGTCATCGCCAAGGGCACAATGCTCTTCATGACCTCGCAAGTGCGCAAGGATAAGAAGATGGAGTACTGCAATAAAGACTTGGTAAGTTGGTGTTTTGTATTTTTGGTCCATCTTAATAATTGGATGGTGAATGTTAATATAAGATCTAAGGGATTTCTAATCCTCTCATTAAAGAAAATAATTGTATTTAACATAATTTTATCCCGATTCGCTTTAACATAATGATTTACTTTTCTTTCCTTTCCATTATTTCGAAAAAAGGGTCGGGACAAGAGCTTCGTGGTGCGGCTCCCAGAGGAGGAGCGAGTGGCCTGGATCTGGGCGCTACTGATAGCCTACGCCTTACCAGAGATCGGAGCCCTGATCAGGTCCGCCCGAATCTGCTTCTTCAAGACGTTTAAGGTGCCGCGGACGGGTCACTTCCTCTTCGTCTGGCTGATGGAGAGTATGAGCGCCGTGGGCATGGCCCTGCTGATGTTCGTGGTACTGCCCCAGATCGACGCCATCCAGGGCGCCATGCTGACCAACTGCCTGTGCGTGGTCCCGGGCATCTTCGGCCTCCTCTCGCGCACCTCCAAGGAGGGCAAGCGGTTCGTCAAGGTGATCATCGATCTGGCGGCGGTGGCCGCCCAGGTGACAGGTCTGGTGATCTGGCCACTGCTGGAGAACCGTCGAGAACTGTGGGTCATCCCGGTGGCCTGTGTGATGATCTCGTGCGGCTGGTGGGAGAACTACGTGTCGCCGCAATCTCCGCTTGGCCTGGTTCGTGCTCTAGGTCGCATTAAGGAGGAGATGAAGTACACTCGCTACTTCTGCCACATATTCCTGTCCATCTGGAAGATTCTGCTCTTCTTCACCGTCACCCTGCTTATCTATTGGGCCCAGGGCGAGGAGCCCGGCAATCTGTTTGCCATGTACGGAGACGCCTTCGGACCCCACAAAATCATCGTCTACGAACTACCAGCGGGCCTGGGTGGTGTTCTTCCCGACACCCTTGAGTCGGCTAATATCGACACTGTGGATGTGGATGCCGCCTACAACACGGTGGTCTATGTCCTGCTCCTGCAGATATTCGGCGCATATTTGTGCTACATCTTCGGCAAGTTTGCCTGCAAGATCCTCATCCAGGGATTCAGCTATGCTTTCCCCGTCAGTCTAACTGTTCCCCTGTCTGTCACGTTCCTGATCGCCGCCTGTGGAATCCGCATTGACGACCCCTGCTTCTTCCACGACACCATTCCGGATTACCTGTTCTTCACGAGCCCCTCGAACTTCCGGTTCAACAACTTCGTCACCGAGCAAATGGCCTGGGCCTGGATCCTCTGGCTCCTGAGTCAGACCTGGATCGCCCTGCACATCTGGACTCCCAAGTGCGAACGTCTGGCCACAACCGAGAAGCTCTTCGTCCAGCCCATGTACTCCTCCCTGCTGATCGATCAGTCGATGGCTCTCAACAGAAGGCGGGATGATCAGGCGGATGTAAAAACAGAGGTGGGTTAATTTCTTACCATAATTAGGATCCCCAATTATAGCTTCTGTCTTGCAGGATCTTTCGGAAATCGAGAAGGAAAAGGGCGATGAGTACTATGAGACCATTTCCGTGCACACTGACCGCTCTTCGGCCCCCAATAAACCGTCCATTAAGTCGTCGGATAACATCACGCGAATCTACTCCTGCGCCACTATGTGGCACGAGACCAAGGACGAGATGATAGAGTTCTTGAAGAGCATCATGCGGATGGACGAAGACCAGTGCGCTCGCCGAGTGGCTCAAAAGTATCTGAGGGTCCTCGATCCGGATTACTACGAGTTCGAAAGTGAGTAAAGCCGAGTCATTCATTGGGATCCCCGCTCACCGCAGCCACCATTTCAGCCCACATCTTCTTTGACGACGCCTTCGAGATCTCGGATCACAGCGATGACGATATTCAGTGCAATCGGTTCGTTAAACTCCTGATCGCCACCATGGACGAGGCTGCCTCTGAGATTCATCAGACCACGATCAGGCTGCGTCCGCCCAAGAAGTACCCCACGCCGTATGGAGGCCGCCTGGTGTGGACCCTTCCGGGAAAAACCAAGTTCATCACTCATCTGAAGGACAAGGATCGCATTCGTCACAGAAAGCGCTGGTCACAGGTCATGTACATGTACTACTTGCTGGGTCATCGCCTCATGGAGCTGCCCATTTCGGTGGATCGCAAGGATGCGATTGCGGAGAACACCTACCTGCTGACCCTGGACGGAGATATTGACTTCAAGCCAAATGCTGTTACCCTTTTGGTGGACTTGATGAAGAAGAACAAGAATCTGGGAGCCGCCTGTGGTCGCATTCATCCCGTGGGATCAGGACCCATGGTGTGGTATCAGTTGTTTGAGTACGCCATTGGTCATTGGCTGCAAAAGGCCACGGAGCATATGATTGGCTGTGTGCTCTGTTCCCCCGGATGTTTCTCTCTGTTCAGAGGCAAAGCCCTCATGGATGACAATGTGATGAAGAAGTACACCACGCGATCGGACGAGGCTCGTCATTATGTGCAGTACGATCAGGGCGAGGACCGTTGGCTCTGCACGCTGCTCCTGCAGAGGGGCTATCGTGTGGAGTACTCGGCCGCCAGTGATGCGTATACCCACTGTCCCGAGGGCTTCAACGAGTTCTACAACCAGCGGCGCAGATGGGTGCCCTCGACTATAGCCAACATTATGGACCTACTGGCGGACGCAAAGCGCACAATCAAGATAAACGACAACATATCCCTGCTCTACATCTTCTACCAGATGATGTTGATGGGCGGTACCATCCTGGGACCCGGAACCATTTTCCTTATGTTGGTGGGTGCCTTTGTGGCTGCCTTCCGCATCGACAACTGGACCTCCTTCCACTACAACATCGTTCCTATCCTGGCCTTCATGTTTATCTGCTTCACCTGTAAGTCCAACATCCAGTTGTTTGTGGCCCAAGTCTTGTCGACTGCATATGCCTTGATTATGATGGCGGTGATCGTGGGTACGGCCCTGCAGTTGGGAGAGGACGGAATAGGTTCCCCTTCGGCCATTTTCCTGATATCCATGGTGGGCTCATTCTTCATAGCCGCATGTTTGCATCCACAAGAGTTCTGGTGTATAACATGCGGCTTGATCTATTTGCTGTCCATCCCGTCTATGTACCTGCTGCTCATTCTGTACTCGATCATCAACCTGAACGTCGTCTCTTGGGGAACCCGGGAGGTGGTGGCTAAGAAAACCAAGAAGGAGCTGGAGGCGGAGAAGAAGGCCGCCGATGAGGCGAAGAAGCGGGTGAAGCAGAAGAGCATGCTCAGCTTCCTCCAGAGTGGAATCGGAGATAATGGGGACGAGGAGGGCTCCGTGGAGTTCTCGCTCGCCGGTCTGTTCCGCTGCATTTTCTGCACCCACGGAAAGACCTCCGATGAAAAGCAGCAGCTTACCTCCATCGCCGAGTCGCTGGACACGATCAAAACTAGGATGGACACCATCGAGAGTGCTGTGGATCCCCACGGTCATCATGCCAATAGACACGGAAGTAGGAGAACCACCTCCAGTGGCTCCAAGGATCACCATTTGCTCACCTCGGTGGCGGAGAAGTCTGGAGACGAATCGGACGAATCGGATTCGGACACTTCTGCGGAGCCAAAGCAGGAGCGAGACTTCCTGACCAATCCATACTGGATCGAGGATCCGGATGTGCGCAAGGGCGAGGTCGACTTCCTCTCGAGCACGGAGATCCAGTTCTGGAAGGATCTCATTGACCAATATCTCTACCCCATTGATAATGATCCAGTGGAGCAGGTAAGATACCCAATTGGTTTACTAAGTATAGGATCAGATTTTCAAAACATTTCAATCTTAAAATCAATATTTTTTGGTAACATTGTATATATTTGAAAAAACTATTATTATTTTTATTTAATTTTAAATCCTTTAATTTATCCCGATCACAAAGTTTTATCTTTTGTAAACGTTATGCCGTTTATTTGTATAATCAATATTCAATGATAATGTATTATGTTTATCTAAGCATTATAAACTATTTTCATTTCGAAATTAAAGACCAAGATAGTTAGTCCTTGAAAGATATTAAAACCTCGGCTTGCCGAGGCCAGCCTCATAGTTCGCTCAGCATATTTTCTCCGGAAAACTCGCTTCGCGTAAGAACCCAACATAACACCACCGCCGCATCGGATAACGCTCTTGTAGGCCCGCATAGCCACGGATCTCAAGGAACTGCGCGACTCGTCGGTGTTCGCGTTCTTCATGATCAACGCACTGTTCGTGCTGATCGTGTTCCTGCTGCAGCTGAACAAGGACAACATTCACGTGAAGTGGCCCTTCGGAGTGCGGACGAACATCACCTACGACGAGTCCACCCAGGAGGTAACTGCCAACTTGCCGGCCAAACTAACACAACTCTTTTGGTTTATTTCTTTCTTTGGCACCACGATCTGAAATGAAACGAAGGCCCGCATTGCCTCCGACCTGATTGAGCTGCGAAACAAGTCGGTTTTCGCGTTTTTCATGGCCAACGCCTTGTTCGTGCTGATTGTCTTCTTGTTGCAACTGAACAAGGACAAGTTACACATTATTTGGCCGTTGGGCGTCAAAACGAACATTACCTATATCGAAGAGACATCTGAGGTTTATAAAACAAGCTTTATTCGATGTTAACTACCACAACTGAACTGTCAGTGTTTTGTCTTACCCTAAAACCTCTGGAAGGGTCCTCTAACTTCCTGCCTGTCCTCCGTTTCACTCTAAATGTTTACTACCCGTTGTCACATGTCACATCACCAAATCAGCTACTGATGTTCTTTGTTCTCGGTTACTTCCGTTTATTGAGCCCCATCCTAACGGTTCAGGCTATATATCATACGAATACATCATGTAAAAACAACAGAACAACATATTGGCATCTAAGTGGTTCTAACAGTTAGCCCCCAAATGAAAACACGGTAAACTGTAAGCAATATCCCCTTCTGAATAATCACTGTTCTGTACACATGCCCAGAGTTATGGCAAGCATGTTCATTGTTCCTACGACATCTTTACAATATGTTCAAATAAATATATATAAACAATCCCGACATATAACCAACCTCCCAAATGGTATCACACCTCAACCTCAACATGCCACAATCACCAACAATTGGTAATAAGATCAGCCATTATCCAAACCCAAGACCGTCAACCAACCAAATCGTTAAATGTCACTAACCCAAATCCGAATTCTCCAGGCCGCCCGCTAATCTCTTGATTTATCCATTAGGTTCACATCTCCAAGGAGTATCTGCAGCTTGAACCGATTGGTCTGGTGTTTGTGTTCTTCTTTGCCCTTATTTTGATAATACAGTTTACGGCCATGTTGTTCCATCGCTTTGGAACCATCTCGCATATCTTGGCCTCAACTGAACTGAACTTCTGCAAGAAGAAATCCGAGGATCTTACACAGGATCAACTAATAGATAAGGTTTGTAAACGAAATGCATAGAATGGTATATTAAGAATCTTGAGTGAAAGTGCTTGAAAAATGTATGTGATCTAATAATTAATATTTATTGTTCTGCCCAATCCAGCATGCTGTGGAGATCGTCAAGAACTTGCAGAGACTACAAGGCATCGATGGGGATTACGACAATGATTCCGGTTCCGGGCCAGATCGAATAGCTAGGCGAAAGACCATCCAAAATCTGGAGAAGGCGCGACAGCCGCGTCGCCAAATCGGCACCCTGGATGTGGCTTTTAAGAAGCGGTTCCTGAAACTCACCGCTGATGCGGAGAACAATCCGGCCACGCCCATTCTCACCCGCCGCCTCACAATGCGAGCGGAGACAATCAGGGCATTGGAGGTGCGTAAGAATTCAGTAATGGCAGAAAGGAGAAAGTCCGCCATGCAGACACTGGGTGCGAAGAACGAGTACGGGATTACCACTGGAGCACCGGTAAGATATGAAAATATACTTCAGACCTTTTAAATCACGGAACTAACTCCAAATGTATTATGTAGGTCAACAACAATGGAGCTCTGCCCAATCAACGAAGCGGACGCGTTTCCAATGCCGGCATCAGCATCAAGGATGTATTCAATGTAAACGGAGGTGCTGCAGAGGTAAGAGACAAATAAGAATTAGTTCGTATGTACGCCTTACTGAGCGGAAAACGTGTTAGTGCAACACTTAATAAAGATAAATATTAGTACGATTTTATAATCAAGTTTTAAGGGTAATACTCACACAAGTAAATGTATTTCAAAATCAAACAATATCGACAATTTCTGTAGCACATAACGTAACTATTGCATTTAAAAACTAATAATTCCCTATTGTCTTGTAGCAAATTTACGGCTCGAATGGAGGCGGGACGATCAACCAAGGCTACGAGCACGTGATTGACGAGGACGGCGATGGCAACTCCCTGCGGCTGACCACCCGGAACCCTCACCCACATCACCAGGTTTCCTGGAGCCAGAACACCAACGGCGGCAATGGTACAGGTCGCTTGTGAATCACCCGTACATCCTAGACGTAGTGCTAAGCTAGACATAGAAAACTTGTTAACGAATTCCGCCTCTTTCCATAAACTGCCTAAACGTAAGACTAAGCCAACACCTAGAGTTGTAGTCAGGAGAGATTGTGTTGTATAGTATATATAGGGACGCGAGAGAGATTCAGGACATGGAAGGATCCTGACGACACAACGAACATTATGCTTAGCTAATCACACTGCCAGTGCCGATGTGTGCGTGTGCGTGGGCCGATCGCCCACGGTGGCAACAACATTCATACAATGTACTATACTATCAATTGTTAGGTTATGTTTAAGTCAATCCCGAGTGGATCCATCAGGACTCACGACCAGTGCATGCTGACACAAAATACTCAACGCAAAGCTGATTCGTAAGTGAAGCAGTGAGATGACCTATTTATGTATTCGACATAACGAAGATAGTTCTCTTTTAAATAAATAATTACATATAATTTGATGGACTGTAAAGTTTTGATACGAAAAATAAATACAACTATCGAATGGAAAAATTTCTTATTTATTTTAAGAGTTAAGTTTAAAATTTAATAAGCCGATAAAGGCGATTGTAATGCCCCAAAAAATTACGAAGGTTAAGTAAAAACCACCCTATAGACCAACACTAATTTGGGTTCGGCTTTGAGCCCTCGTTTAATATGAATAACTTTATTTGCGGGGGAAGGGAAGAAACATTACTAGACTTTGGTTGCGGGACAACATTGATAACCAACTATGATAGGTAATAGTATTAGACACCCAATATGGAAAACGATATAGGTATGGTCGTATATGCTCGAGGTATCAGCGAGCTAGCTTAGTGGAAGAGCAGGTTGCCCTTCTTGGCGGCTATGGGAAGGCGGTCGCCCTGGAGGAACGGATTCATGACTGCGGCGTCCATACGGGGATCGGGCATTGCCGGGTATTCTGCCTTCTTCACCAGGCTGTTGACATTGTTCAGGCTGTTCTCCTGCCCCATCTGCAGGATGTACTGCTCCACAGCGGAGTTCAGGTCACTCTTCTCCGATCCGGTATCCGCACTATCCTGGTCCGAGCAGTCGAACATATGCTCATTGTCGCAGGTGCAGTCCTGAGCGGCCTGGAATTCCCGACTGAAGATGGCCGTGTTCTCGAAATCCACAATGCAGCTGCCACCTTGGGTCGCCATATCATAACCCTCTGGACAAGGATTGGGGGGGTTGCAGTAGGCTGGCAGACCAGCATCGTTCTTCACAATGGTAGGATACCTATTGGGACCCTCTCCCATTCCTCCAGAGATGAATTGGTGACCCCACAACGAGCTATGCTGCATGAACTCGTGGTCCCTCAAGGAGGGATTGGAACCTGCTCCCGATGGCAGGATGCAGTCGCTTCCCCCATCACACAACCTGGAGTACTCAGATCGGGACACCAGGTCAACGTTATCCTTGGGGCCAGCAGCTGCCTCGTTCTCCACGTCGTAATAGCCCACCTGCATATCGTTGTCCATGCGATTGAGAAGATCCGTCAGCAGGGCATCGGCTAAAATATCCTTAGAGCCATAGGAATCAACCTGATAGCCACTGGAAAGGACCAGGAGGATCCCAACCAGCATGTGCACATCTGTAAAATCAAGGATTATCCGTCTGAAACACATATTACCATTATTTATGACGGCTTACTCTGCGAACAGGAAAACATATTGCGCGTTTCTAAGCGATTTCAACAGTCCACGTAGAAGTTTGGCAAAATATTGATTTTTCGGCGGCAGCTGCTTCGATTCGGTGTGTATAACAATGTGACGTCGGGCTCTCCGGTCCGATGTGGCGGCTACCAGTTGATTTCGTGGAATAGTCAGAAAGTGCATTCCAGCCCTCTATATAAAGCAGTCAAAGCTGATAAGATACATCTGACATAAAGCGCATGCGCCATGGCTGAAAGCTCATTTATGTTGGGACAGTCCTTTTGAGACCGGGAATTAGATTAGCGCCAATCTGCTGTGGTTAAGATTCCTTGTGCCCATTAAAGTTGTGCAGTGAAATACTAGTACTAGTTTCAAAAATGTATACTGTAAAATATACCTACTACTTTTTAAAGATTTTAGAATTTCAAAAACGATTATATCATATAGCTGTTATAGGAGCAATCGGTAAGTTAATGGTAAAATAATAACTGGCGATTTTTTATAAATTAACCCATATACATATGTAAATCACAATGTAACATTATCTTTTTATTTCATGAAAATCGGACAGCCATGTTATATAGCTGTCATAGTAACGGTCAGCAGTTTTATATCTTGATTAATTAAGAACTAGGAGGTAACTAAATAGAATATGAAATATAGATACTTTTCTTGGGAATGGTTTGGGATCCATTGACAGTCAGAAGGCCTGTTATTTACCAAATGATCCTCAATTAGAAATAAGTGTTGGACCAGAAATACATTTTTTTCATATATGTATGTACTTTCCATTTTTTCCATCATGCTAATTGATAGTTGCTCTATTAGTGATCTTCTTATATTAGTTTAAATTATAATTTCATATTCTCATCTTATGTTTTTTTGAAACCATACACTAATTCAACATAAACACGGTTTTACTATTTGATAGATAGCGCATATTAGCTTTATCTGATACCATTGAATGTACTGATAAAAACGAGTAATAATAAATTATGAATATTATAACGATTAACTGTCAAAGATAAGTTCAATTTCATCCTGCATATGTCTAGCCAACCGCTTGTGCGGTTGGGTTTTCGTATGTGCCAACAGATCCTTTCGAGTTATGAAATCCTTACTACAGGGCTCACACCTTATCGAAAAATACACGATCTTTAGATTTAGTTAGACAAGCTGAGAATACTAAGAAGTTACCTGAACTTCCGGTTCTTCTCTGGGTGAGTCAAACAGTGGTCCTGCAAATCGGCGACGCTGCTGAAAATCCTTCCACATTCCAAGCAAGGATAAGGTCGTTCGTTCTCATGGGCCCTGAAAACAATACTTAAGTTAAGTTATTCAATAATATACAATTATTCTAACTAAACATGTTGTGCGTTTGATTTGCTCTTAAAGGTAGTTAGATTCCAACTGTTAGACTACAAATCATAAAACTGGCAATAACGTCACTAAAAAATTAAAATTTTTTAGGTAAATATTTTTGAGAATTTAAAAAATTAATTCAGTCACTTAAAGATCTTTGAAATAAACCCAAAATCCTTAGTCAGAGGTTTGAAGCATCCTAGAAGACAACTCTAATCCCAGACTTCCTTACTTTTCGTGTCGTAGCTTGGCTCCCAGAGAAGAGAACACCTCATTACAGATGGAACACCGGAACTGACGCTGGCCACCATGAACCTGGGCACGGTGCTGCTTCAGAAGGGCCTTCTTGTTAAAGGTCTCCGGGCACTCCGGACAGGGGAAAAACTGCTTCATCTCACGGCGGTCCTGGTGCCCGTCCAGGTGCTCGTTGTAGAGGTACTCGTCGTTGAACAGCTGCCCACAGTCGTCGCAGATGAAGAAGTTTCTGCGCCGTTTGGCAGCCCGTTCCAGCTGTTGCTCCTGGACATCCGCCTGGTGCGCCGCCTCGGCGGCCGCCATTACCGAAGCCTCGGGATCGTCGTCCGACAAAAATTCGTCTACGACTTCTTCTTCATCCTCTTTTATTTCCTGATAGAAAGAGAACTCTTCGTCTTCGTGCACTACCAACTGATCCTGATCGATCAACTGCTCCTCCAACGGTTCGGGATCTTGGTATACGTCAACAATGCTCGGATCCTGGGACTTCTTCCTTATATCCAGCAGATACTTCTGCGAGAAAATGCACCGCTCGCGGAACTTGGTGGCCAAGTCCAGCTCGGAAAAGCAGCGCTCGCAGACAAACTCCGGCAGTCCCTGGTTTCTTGTCAGCTGGGGAACGCAAAAATGTAAGCACGCACAAATCCAGACATGTATCAAAGTTACCTCCACTCCAGTAATCAGCTTCAGTTGCACCAGCAGCTTTCCGCGCAAGTACTTGAATATGTTGCGCTCGCGCTTCTGGCCTTTGATTTTGTTAGCGCATATTCGGCAGACCTGAGCGATGTTCATTGTTAATTAATATCAAAAAGTTTTTGTTTACTTTTAGTTAAAACGTAAATAGGCAGCTTAGAGGTGGTAAATAATGCTTGCGTATGTGTTGGCTATCGATATCTTTTTAAGCTATGTGTCGATGCTATTTTCTATTTGGCTATCGGTACATTTTGATTTGCAAAAAAAAAGGATTGCGTTGTTCATATAATACGAAAACACATTTTCGACAATTTTTGACAAAAAAAACAACAATTTTTTCACAGGATCATTTGGTTTACCACGTTTTTAGCGTTGAAGGGTTTTGTTCGCGTTAGGATGGACGTAGTTTTCAGCCGATACAAGCATGTTTTTCATAGCCACTACGCTGAAATGACTGGAAATTTATATTGATGTTTAAAAAAAAACTCCCTCATAACGCTCTGCGCGATTTCTGTGGAGTAACAGACTCCATTTTTTCAAACTGGCTCCATTTAACAAAAAAAACTTAAATTGTGTATAACTTTTAAATGAAATGTTTAATTTGAAAAATCTTTGGATGGGTAGATGTAATCTAAACCATCTTATTTCAAACTTTTGAAAGCGTTTGTGGGCGCTGAATAAGAAGCGGAGTAATCTGATTCTCAAGCCCAACGTGCCAGCTATTATAGTTTCCAGAATCACAGCGCTCACACGCAGAGACAGTCATGGCTATTTCGACCGGATAGTGATACAGATCAAGTATATATTTATGTACTTTACTTCGTTCTACCTGTAACGTAGGGGAACCTGAATATGGAATCCAAAATAGGTTAAATAGAAATCTTTAATTCATAAATTTTTCTATTATTCTTATAATTAGTTGGGAATTTTATCATTTCTTATTTAGTTCCCTATTAATAATGGAGAATAATAATACCGGGCTTTAATAGAACATGCGGCCGAATCCAAGAATTCTTCTATTCAATCGCTTAGTGAGTCCCTTATTTTCGGGGGTTGAAAATTGGCGCATAATAGCAATCGATCGGTAAAACATATGTTATTTTGGCACATCTCTAATTGCGCGCCTTAAATGTTTTTTGTGGTTTTGCCAAACGTTTCGAAGGTTTTCTTTTGGGCCCGTGAACCACTTTCTAAATTTTCTTAAGTCCCCTGTGTGTAATTTTAAGTATTTAAAATGTCCAGCGAAGCGAGTCTGGCTTCCAAATGGACGCGACCAGATGATGTGGGTATAAAGTGGACGAGCACCTGCCCGCAACTCATGCAATTGCTTCCCTTTCCAGTTTATAAAGCTGCAGCGGCTCAAGCAAAAGAAGAACAAATTGGCCGCACGTGTGAGCAACAATAACAATAAGCGACCTGGCATCCAGGTGGATGAGACTGATAAAAGCAAACTGCTGGAGGCCAAGCTTGCCCAAAAGCGCAAGAATCCATTTGCCAAGTGAGTTAGCCACATTTCCCCGGAACTCCAATCACCCACACCTCTCTGCAGATCCACAGACGATGCCAAGAAGCTACGAATTGATCCAGAACCGGTGATCACCGCCTCCTCCTGCTTTGTACGGGAAACACCCACTCGTCCTCCGCCCGCCAAGTTCGTTCTCCAAAAATATGACCCTCAGGCCTTTGCCAAGCTCTTCCAGCAGCCCCAAAACAACGCCGAGGACGAGGACGACGCAGAGTTGGCCGCCCGACAGAAGCACACAGCCCATCTGCCAGTGGACTGGTCCCTGAAGACGCGGGCCCGCTTCTTCTGTCCCTCGGAGCTGCCGGCCATCCAGCTGAAGACCTCACAACTGGCCAGCGGCCTCACCAGTTTCGTGCGCTGCATGGATCCACAGCGGACGGAGAGCACCCTGGACATCTCGGACGCCACGCGGTTCAACCAGTGCACATACTACTGGCAGCATCCCCACCTGCCCTGGCTGACCCTCTTCCCGCGCACGGCCAAGGAGAACGTGGGCGTCGTGGTAGGGGATCGCGAGCGCAAGGCTCTGGCCGAGGAGTGGGACTACAGCTTTCGGGGATTGTTCCAGCTACTGCGGGCTCGCCAGTGCCCGTACTTCTACCTGTGTGCCAACACCTTTACAGTTCTGTTCCGGGCTGCCGGAGTGGGCGGTCGGGCGGAGAGCCACGCCCTGGTGACGCCATCGACGCGGGGAATGCGCCAAGCCCTCAGGCAGGAGGGGATTGAGTTCAGCATGCCTTTGAAGAGCGAGGCCAACGGAAATGCACACGACAACAGCTTCCCCGAGGAAAGCACTAGCAGCTCCCTGGGGCCAGAAACAGGAGAAGAGGCGCCTACACCGGCTCCAGAAGATGAGGATGACGACGAGGACTGGCTGGAGAGTTTGGGCGTGGATGAGCGCGAGCTGCGACGCATCCAATCCTCGCATGCCAGGAAGCAACAGGCTGCCGAGATGCGGGAGGATTTCAGCGACAACTCTCTGCTGCTCATCGATGGCGTGGAGTGCCAGGGATTCTTCAGTTATCTCCTGAATGCCAAGAGCGCCATCAGCACAGTGGGCCGCCTGGCCGGAGTGCCTCCCACTCTACTGTCGCCGGTGGCTTTCCCCAAGGCCACCATGCAGCACTTAGTTCCGCGATCCAAGAAAGTGCGCCTTGACGGCGTCGACTACTTTAGCGTGGACATAAAAGGCCTGATCTTGCCCTCATTCCTGCCCAGCGTGGCCGAGTTGCTTTGCGAGACGCGCCAGATGTTTAGCTCCACGCTGGCCAGCAGCATAAACACGCTGGCCTTCAGCAAAGCCACCCAAAAGCTGCTCGAGTGTCCCGAAACGCCTCAGCCGGATGGAGAAGGAGAAGATGCCGCCGGGCAGGTCTTTGGCGAGCAGAATCTTTCGGAGTGCGGCCTGCTGCCAGGAGTGGTGGGTTCCATCTGCCGCACTGGCCAACATGCAGTTGGCCTTCTGGAGCGCGTTTGCTATCAAAGGGGCGAGGGATATGCATGGAGTTAGGGAAGGATTCGCCAACACTTTGAAGAGCAGCTCGCTTTGTAGCCATATTCTTAATAATGTACATTTTGTTACGTCAAATAAAATACTGTTCTAGCAAAGTGTTTTTTGCTAATCCGTGGCCTGATGAGCTTGGCTCCCATTTGGAAACAACGTCAATAAAGACATGGTCCTAAGTCTGCCTCGCTTAGAAATGAAAGGTAATTCCTCACATGGAATGGTTTTCCTTGCTGTTCCCCTAGAATTCAAGCATCCGGTTTGTGCTTAATCAACGTTAATCTTAATCTGTATATTTCGTTATGCGTAATTAAGTTGTGTACTAGCTAATTGTCCACCATTATCAGTTCGTCGATGCTCCAGTCCTCGTAGGAGTGATCCGGCAGGTATCTACGGATGATGATGGGGATCTTCTTCTGCTTGAGCTCCTTCATGGCGATCTGCAGGGGATCCGTTTCCCCGTCCAGTTCCACCATGATGGGTGCGCACATGGCGATTTGGAGAGCTCGTGTCCCTAGAACTCTGGCGCGCTCGTACTTCGTCATGTATTTGGTGGTGATTCGCTTCGACTTGGGCACACCGCCGCCGCCCGCTCCAGCGGAGGCTATGATCTCGATGTTGTCCGCCTCCTCCTCCTGGTTGATATCCTCATCCACGTCCTCGTCCACATCATCGAAGTCGTCGCCGCCAACGCTGGAATTGGTTGAATTATACGGTTACAGGACTTGGACATTGAAATATTGCGCCTTTACTAACTCGTCGTTATCGTAGTCCGCGTCATCCATGGTTGCTTTCTTTAGTTATTAACAAATAAAATAATACAAATTCGGCGTGTTTTGCACGCGTCTCTGGCTCTTCTTCTTTCGTACGACTGCACGGCGATTTTCAACACTGTTGAGCAACACAATAGCTCTCAAACTTTTAGGTCTGCATTTTGAGTGCTGCTATCGATAACTATGACTCTCAAACTATGAATTTCTGTCGCGCTACTGATTTAAACTGATTTTATGTAAATTACTTTTTCTCTAAACAGCTAAAAATGCTATTTATCTTTACATTTGATTAAACACGGTTAACTTTTTTTAACTTTGGTAAATTCTTTTTATTTTAACAATTTAAATTCAAAATTACGTAACTGAAGAAGTCTTTAAAAATTGTTGGCTTGTTAAACTTATCTTTTAAAATATTGTTGAGTAAAATAAATTAATTATTAGTTTCTGTGTATGGGTTTTCATAAATAATTTTGAAGCAAATGCTTGCATTGTCATGCCACAAACGTCGAATTCGGAATGTAGCCGCAACCCATCATCTATATGGACACTTGACGTACTCGATTTCTGCATTTTCTATAAAACCAACTGGGATTCAGATCGAGTAAACTCAGATTATTCGAAAAGTACAAACCGTAGGAATCCGAAAGGGCTCTGGGTTGATATTTTCGTTGCGCAGATGGTGGTGGTGGCCGAGTTCTTGGCGCATAGGCTTGAGAAGGAGGTGCATATGAGGTTGGGGGGGTGGCATACTTTGGCGGAGGACGCGATCGTGGAGGTGGATATCCGTGGGATACCTTAGGAGGTGGACGGGATCTTTCGCGAGGTGGATATTCCGGCTCGTAGTCGTAGTCCACACAGGTGCGAATGGAAACGTTTCTTCTTCTACCCGGACCTCGGTGGGTGGCATCCCTATCAAATCGATTCAAGTCAAAGGTGCCCAATGCATCCACTTCTTGCAGTCGCGTGTTATTTCTATGCGAATAGGGATAGTACGGATCATGTGGGTCTTGGCTGACCTCGTTTATCGCATGGGCAGCGGGCTGGAAGGACCTCACGGAGTCGCTGTAAGGAGTCTCTGCTTGTGGCTCCGGCTCGGAAGGAACTGGCTCTTCAGGAGCAACAGCTGCTGTCCTGCGAGTCTCCACCTTGCGGTCCTCGCAGGTGCATCTTGCGCCCAAGGGATGGAGGCACATCGGCTTCGTCTTCAGGAGCTCAGGCATGGGATATGCATCAGGATGACAAGCCCTAATCCTCCGCGCCCCCTGTCCACCGGGGCAGTTGTTAAAGCATCTCTGTGGCTTGTTTGCGGTGGTGCAGCAAACCCTTTGCCTCACAGGTGCCGGGGCCGCGGCACAGCAGCATCTCTGGCGAGGCTTGGAGGCTGGAATAGCAGCAGGAGGTGTGGGAGTGGGAGCGGGGCAACAGCAGCTTGTCGGAGGTGGGGGACAACAGCACCGGGTATCCGCATCCAGGACACCCACCCTATTCGGTGGCCTTTGCGAGCGGATAACGAAGCAGTGACGACTGCGACTCCGCTCTGGATTCCTGTGGCTACCATGGAAGATCTTCTCCTCGTCGCTCTCTTGCGATGGCCTTCGACCCACTTGACTGGCGCTCGGAGTGTTCCCTGTCCAGAAGAAAGTCATTAGTGGCTACAGTCCTACAAAGAACTATCTATTCTACTTGCCCATTGGCGGTCACATTGGCTTTATTGAGCCGTAAAGCAAAGGAATACTGGAAATTTAGCTGAACCAAAATTTAGGGGTACTGTCATCATGCGAGTGTTTGTAATCTGTGTAGCCTGCTCGGTAGCGCCTGCTGGGATCCGTTTCCGTTCTCCTCTCACTGGATGAGGCACTTCTTCTGCTTCTTCTGCGACCGGCAGTGCCCGCAGGAGTTGCCGTTCTGGTGGTGGTGGCGATAGGGCTGCGGACCCCTGGGAAGGCTCTGGCCGCAGGTCACGTTGGCGTGGGTGGGCTGGGCCATCGCCTGCTGCTGTTGGTTGGGAGGCGGAGCCACGGGAGGTGCGCAGTAGCACTCCATCGGGGCCGGCTTCTCGCGGCAGGTGCAGCGGGTTTCCATGACTTGGGGCTGCTCCCGGGGACCCCGGCTGCAGGTGATATGGTCAGCCTGGACGGCTGGTGGGCTGGCTCGGTTCCGGTTCTGGGTGCAGGTGCACTCCACAGTCGGTGGCCCCCGGTTCTGGTAGACACTGCATGCTGCGGGGTCACCCGGCGGCTGGTACGAGTTCACCTGGCAACCACCTGCCACTGGTCCTGCCCCTTGACCTTGACCCTGACCCTGGCACCCACTGCCTCTTCCCCCCTGATTCTGGTTCTGAGCCTGGCACCCACCTGCTCCTGCCCCCTGACCCTGTGGCCCCGGATACGGACAGCTGTCCGGCATCTGCTGCTGCTGCTGTTGGTGGGCGTACGAGGGCGGCGGGCGGTGGGGCGGCTGCTGAGGGGGTGGGGCTCCGCCGCTGGTGCCGCAGGGACAGTTGTTGCACTTGCCACACGGAGACGCTGCCGGCGGAAGGATTAGTGATCTGTGGTTGGCGGCCCTCTGCCCATTCGATACTCACACATTTTCCAAAAAAGAGGTTTACTTTCGATTCTCCCCACAGGCTTTGCTACAGGCGGCTAATGCTAAACGTAAAATGACAATTCCGGACAGGAATCTCTAATCGGTTCTTTTTTTATGATTTCCTCGATTGGCTATTCTTCTAGAGCATAACATATTTTATGATCAATTTTATTTAATTTCAATGTGGTATTAAAAAAGAAAATAAATCAATTTAGGTCGAAAACAAAATAAAAATTCGTTTGGTTTTGGGGTAGAATTTTGTATATTTTTCATATTTTTTAAATTTTGAATTATTTTACTTTAAAATTCTTATACATTTTTTGCTTTCAGGAAGTCGAACTACAAATTATGAACAACTTTACAATGTTGTAATTACTATAGAACGCGGATTAGAAATCTCAATATATCAACTATATCCTAAAAACAATCTCGGGAGCAGAAAAATGTGATGTTTGTTAATCCAGTGACTAGCAGCTAAAGATGTTGGTAGGATGGTTTCTTAACCAACCGCCCAAAAAACCGTTGACGGCTTCTGCGACACCCCTAAATATGTCGATTTTCCTTAATACAAAATCACATAAAATTCGAGTTGTGTGGGGTTTCTACTTATTTATTTATGGTCGCTGTTGCAGAATCTGTCTGAACAGGCTATTACCACAGCGAAATAACCGATAGTATCTTTACATCTCTAATGCAATGTAAACAAAACAAAAGACAAAATAAATCACATTTGTACGGCCGTGAGAAAATAACATTAATGCATGGTGTAGATCGATCACCTAGTTAACCGGGCAGTTTTAAAAACCAATTTGAGAGAACGCATTTCCATTGCCCCTACGATTTGTCAGGACACCAGGTGTAAATTTAAAATGGAGGATCGATCTCCGGAAAACATTGACACTTACTCCTGTCAGCAAGATCCGCAAAAAGCCCACTTGGAGGAGGAATTACTGAAGAAAGAAGTCAGCAAAGTATCAGACTGCGAAAGTGTGCTATCAAACAGTAAGAAAGGCTCATCCTTAACTGTACGTTAGACTAATCAAGGAAGGAATGGTCGAAGTTTTGCCTGAAAAGGCGCACCCACATGGAGCCCGTTGAAGAAGACGATTTTAAGGAAGAATACGGTCCTATTTCTGACAGCGTAGGCACACAGGAGAACGGCCGTTCAAGTGTTCCCACTGATCGGTAACTTTAACCCTGTAATTCCCTGCAAGGGCTTAATCTCTAGTGATTTTGTAGAAAAAGTGGTGATGATTTTTCCATTGGAAAGTTGTCCTACGAATTATTAATGCACAAAAGAGTCACAAAATCATCAGCGTTTCATCACCATTTTCATCACAAAATCAATTGGGTTTGCGTTCACTTATGTACGCGTTTTAAGTCTACTCAAAGGTATTTATTCAGATCTTCAGGGCCCCATAGGAAGGCACATAGAAGAACGACCCGCTTCCTTGTTGTTTTTCCAAGAGTGTTAAGAAAAAATCTCGGTGTGCTTCCAAATTGAGGCCACTCAAAATATATGGTGAAAAATTATTCGTAAAATAATACGGTATATTTAACTCGTTGAAAAGTGTGTAACAGGTAGAAGGATGTTTTTGGTTATGAGTGAAGCTATAAAAAACTTAGCTGAGTAACTGGTACCTTAAACCAATCAAACAAATTCGTGGTGTCCTATAATCTATTGAGTTCAATAAGAGTTTCGGAGTTAATTTGTTTTGATGTTTGAATAAAATGACCTACAAATGGAAAATTCTGTTTTTGGCAATAGATGAACCTTAATCAAAAGCAACCGGATTTTGTACAAGTTTTGTATTTCACGAGAGATAAAAGATATTTCTGTGACCCCTCTAAATATACCCTTTGACTTTACAATTATTTTTCAAAAACATTGATTGTATAGATAGTTTCATCGATGTTTTTGCAGTTCTTCACTTTCTCTGGCTCCGACAAGGTCGATAACTGTTCCTTTCCGTATGTATTCAATCGATCCAGTGCCGAGTGTCTTTTTACCTGCGTAACTCTCAGATACTATTATAAACCTAAAGGAAAACCACCCCCTAATTTAACGCGCACGCAGTTGTTCGATGTTTTGGGTTGCTGTCAGTTGATCGGTCAAGGTGTCTTCTCTGTTGATCTCTACTCGTAGGTAAAGAAAGCAAAAATCAAGATACATTTACAACTAATTTATACATTTCGTTATATTTGTACTTTCTTTAAACGGATTTATTGATAAATTTATCATTTTGTGCCATATCTTCGATTCGATGGCTACATTTAATTTTGTTTTGGCTAATTTCACAATGGAGCGAGCGAGGTAGCTATACACTCTATAGTATAGAGTCATCGCTGTTGATTTCACCATTAAAGCAGACCATCCACAGTTGAATTTGTTCTGCGTGTTTATGCATCCTTATATTTTATCAGTTTGTATATCTGTAAAAAAAATCATAATTAGAAAACGATTTTGATTTTAAGATATTTATGTTATTGGACTTCTTAAGAAAACGATGTCATTAATGTGTTTCTGACTTACGCACACTCCTTTTCCTTTGCCACAGTATACCTGGAAGATATAGAATCAACGTCACACACGTTGAACAGTGACAACGGAACCGATATGTTTATTGATACGGATATTATTGACCTTGATGAAGATGACAGCGGGAAGGATATTCTTGACTGTGATATATATGAAAATGAGCGCCAGGGCAAGAGATATTCATATCCCTTTGTTCTGGCGGAAGACAAATGGAATAGCACTGATGATGATTTCGCCGTAGCCTCCCCAGTACCCATTCAGATTACCAATAGAGTAAGTTGTTGTAACACTTCAATAGATAATAAACTCTTAGGCGGATTGACCTAGAAAGTGGTCGCAAATTAAGAGTTATTGATCATTATGAAATGGCATTTCCACCTAATCCTTACCGATATCAAAATTTCATCCATTCTTTTTTATATAGGTCAAGGCTGCCCACACAAGAACAAGCTCCACCCAAGCCATATCTATTGGGGACGAGCCCATCTTCTGCGACAGTAGTAGTAGTGACAGCGACGACGTTATGGTTATCCAAGACCCTATTGTATCCACAATCAATCGAACTGAGCAATACCCGACTCACGATCCGAGTACGCCTGAAATCATCAAACAATTCCTGCCTTTCGAAAAGGTTCGTATGTGTTTGGAAAAACTTTTCTTTATAACATGTTTTTGGTTGATTTCTTAATATCCTGTCCACAAAATCGCCAGAATTATATTAACTTTATTCCATCTCCTCTTTAAAGTTCAAGGCAGCCTACATCACTAGCGACACCACCCAAACAGAAATCGAAGAGGATGTCAGCGTCATCCCCGAGATCTCAGCTCAAACAGCATCCAGCACCACCAAGGAGGCACTGATCTCCGTCGGATCTAGTGTCGTCGATCCCAGAGTTGGGGAAATAGCACTGCAGGTAAGTTATTGTAAAAACGATGAAGTTATTAGGTTTTCGTATGTTTGGTACCCTAATGCAGTTTAACTTTTCCACTCGTACTAGCTATTATATAAGTTCTTTCCTTCCTTCAACTTGCAGTTTGAGGACGCCGACATAAGTATTAGCTCCAGCAACACCTCCTTCACGGAAACGGAAAAAGCAGATATCGTAAACGAAGTCCCCAGTGCCGAATATGAGACCACAACCGACTCAGCCAGCTCCAGCTGTGGGAAGCCCAACAGCCAGACAGAATTCCGTGCTTCCCTCAGTGCCTACTCCTCGCCCTGTTACTCTGCCTCGACTGCCGGCGGAAAGAAACGCGGCCGTCCTGCCAAGGATCATGCCGACGGACCCAATCCCGAACTCATGTCGCGCATGAACGACGAGCAAAGGAGGGCCTACGAGGACAGGATCAAGAACAACGAGGCGAGCCGCGTCTCACGACGAAAGAAGAAAAGATGCGAGGAGGAGGAGAAGGCAATCGAGGACGAACTGGTGGCCGAGAATCTGCGGCTGAGTGAATTGGCCGATAAAGTGGCGTCCCAGGAACGCAAGCTCAAGAAGTTCCTGATGAAGAAAAGGATGGAAAAGAGTTAGATAGTTACAGCCTGTTGTTGCATATTGCTTATATGTCTCTGCCTTTTTATGGGGCGGATTAAAAGCGTCAATAAGCATAATCTTAAAAAATATATATGTTTACTACACCAAATTTATTTTAAGAAAACAACTCTTTGCCAAGAAGAGAGAGAAGGTATTGTGATCCTCCTAGACATAGATTAGCATTAATTTAATGTAGGATATATGCGTCACATTTCTCCTGAACTTTAATAAATCGTGATCAATTATTTATCGCATTTTTTTTAGAATACAAATAAAAGTTCTAAAAAAAGAATTTACTGACTGACTTGTGTATATTTTTTTATACCCGTTACTTGTTGAGTAAAAGGGTTTATTGTATTCGTTCAGGTACCCAGAAATTCAAAAGAGAACTTTATAGTCGAACACCTCGAACTATCAGATACATGTTACTAAGCTAAAGGGAGTGCGAGGGAGATGCAGTAGCAGGAACCCCTTGAGTCTGCATGCTTAATACCAATCTTGTAGCTTTTTTAGGTTCCGACAGCTCAATGTATTTGTCTCGAAAATTCGGGAAAAGACGCTTCTATTTTAAGGCACATATTTTTCCTTGTGTCTTTTTTAAGTCCGTCAATCGCATGAAATTGCTTGTTAGAGGTGAACAAATGACTTAAATTGCTTAATAGCTTTATTTGACTTAAATAATGATGGAACCTCAATTGTAATTCTGTAGAAGGGCATCTAATAAATGTTTTGGCATAGGTATCAACCAAATTGAGAACAAAGTCTCGAAGATATCTTGAATCCAAACATTAAATGTTTCCATTTTTTTTTAAGCAGCGATTTCACAAATACCACCCGTTAAAATCGGGAACAAAGTATGCAGATAAGCGTTTATACATGTATATTAACACAATTTAATGCCCATAGGCCTGCACCAAAAACACTGTCGAGCAGTGTAATCACTTTCTGGAAATAGAGTGACTTTTAAAGTGCGCGCCATAGCCAGGGCTGCATTGCGCCTATAGCGCGATACTTTGATTGGGAAGTCATCGGAGTATCGAACAGTGTTGTTATAAATGTGTTCGATGTTTTAACAGGCAATCATCGATGTTTCTCCACCTCTAATTGGAATCCTATTGGGAGGGCAACACTGGGCCAGTGTTTTTTTCAGGCCGAGCGGTTCGGACGTATCTCTAACTCTGTTCGTCCGCTGTGGTTATTGTAACGGCCACGGAAGTGCATTCCTAATTGTTCTCGCAAATTCTTTGTGTTGGCTCCGCTCCACGAAAAAAGGGGTCAAAGAGCTCCGGTGACTGTGCCAGAGTAACGGGAAATGTCGAAACGCAGTTAACTCCAATTGATTTCGCTATTTCCCACTGTGTCCGTGTTTGTGTGTAAGAAAAGTGCAAGTGTGCGAAACTGCAATGCGTATCCGTATCGAGTTTTCGTGATTTCCCAAAAGGCAAAGAAAAGAGAGCAACTTCAACTAAAAGTGCAGCAGTTCTTGTATGGATAAGCGGATCTACCTGTCCACTTGGTGAGTTTCCAACCAGACCGACCAGTCAAAAACCGGCACTCCAATTGGAAGAACGAGAATAGGGCATTAGAACAAGTACACTTGCACTTGGATTGGAATTGAAGGCAGAAATTCAAGCCAGACAAACACATACCAGCACACTTACGCTCACTCGCTTGGACCTGCACACGTACACGGGTCCCCAGCTGAGTTGTTGCTGGCTCCACAGCTGTATTTTGTTCTGATAACGGCACTAGTAGTATGGAGATGACAGCTGTCCCTGTCTCCCCTCCGCCCACTCGTTCTAACCCCCTCTGACGCACTTCTGTTATGGCAGGGCAAGCGAACCGAGATTCTGGGGTGTCTTGGTGGATTGTTATTGTTTTTGGGGGTGCGAGGGGCTGTAATACTACGCAGTCCCATTATGAACACTATTTATGCAAGTAGATTTCTAAAATGAGGGAACTTTAAATCTATTAAGTCCCAACTCATCCACATGGGTTCTTCCCAACAAAATGTAAAATCACTGGTCCGGTTCCTGGAATTCAAAATATGTATAGAAAATAAACATTTTCAAATTATCGAGGTGCAGTTTGGAATTAATCGGTACACACAACATTTTCAATGTACCGTTAATCATTAGAAAATTTTAATTTAGAACTAAACTCAACAGAACCTTTATTACTGACTAAAATGTTTGCAACAAGGGTATACAAATTATATTATGTTCTGATCTTATTATTCAACTTTAATTGATTTTCTTTGTTATTTAACATTTTTATGCAATTCCGAACCACAAACGTAAGATGTGCATGCAATTCGAAAAAGCTTATTCGTGTACGCCTTTATTTTGATTTCTGGGGGCCAGCTGCTTTATAGGACTGATTAATGCCCCCGTAAATGTCAGAGGGAGCCTCTCCCCAAGATGTTTATGATTTTGTGTAGCTCTGCTATTTGATTGCGTGTACCGTCGAAAAGGTCAGACGTGCGTTGATCTATGGGTGCGATAAAGCGGGTCAAGACTGAATAATGCCCCAAAGGGTAAAACCACGTTAGGGGTTGGGAACCTTATGAAGGTGATAGAAGTTGAGCTACATTTCACCTAATGATAACTTTACCAAGTGTATTATTCCCGTTCCATTTGCCTTGTCTGGTTATCAGCTTAGTCGCACAAATGTAGCTCACACTTCCGTTCTTGTTGTTTTTCTTATTCGTACGTACTGTCTAAAATCGACCCACATGTACTAGACCTCTCCGCTTTGTTAAATAATTACTGCTGTCATGCGCTCTCATTTTGGAGTGAGTCAGCGAGCTGTCAAGTTATCTGAACTTGATGGTAAAGCGCCTAATAAATTAAATATCGATTAGGCTCCAAAAAGTTCTGTCATTAAATTTTAATCTGTTCTTCTGTACTTCTATAGAAGTTTTTATATAAACAAAACCAGTAACTCCCACGAATTTAACCGAAACTTGATGTCATCGATCTTATCAGCCGCATACTTATGTAGCATATATGTACAGTGTTATATTTATTGTTCTCCAGCTTTATACAACGTGTCATGCGGACCCACACAATTTGCGAGATAACCCAGTCTATACATAGGGTACTAAAGTACTCGATTGTTATTGTTTGAGTTATTGATAAGGGAGTGCAGATTAAATAGCAAAAACGAATGGCTCTTCACAAAACAAATACAATACAAATATCGTTACACTTTGAAAAAAGTTATCTTTTTAATAGTTTTGTAAGTTTAGCACTTTTTGAATACCACTTTATCCCAACAGATCGCTTGCCTGTTCGCCAATTAGCGACATCTAAATAATTGGCCGTAATTAAGTGAATGAAAAGCAAAAAGGTCAGTTAGTAGTTTGTATTTAATCAACATTTATTATCCAATTCGATACTTTTGTGTTTTATGAGAGTACCACCACTGGGAAATGGTTCCCATCTCCCTTCATAAATAGCAAATTACCGGGTTCCGTTTCTTCTTGGCCCCCCATTTGTAGAGGCCTCCATTTGGTAGTATTATACATATTTTATTTAATTTACTTTGCTTGTATATATCAACACATTTCCTGAGGGGACGCCTCGTGTTTTGCTGCTTGTTTTTCTTCCAATTTCTGTTCTCCGATGAGTGGCATTTCATTCCCTTCATGATTGATTTGTTTGCAGAAGTGGGAGACGAACAAATATTTATTTAATAGGTATTCTGGTTGGCTTATGCTATGTTTATTTATGAAAAAAACATTTTTAATTTAGTGCAATGAGTGGGCAATAAAAAAAGTTGATTACTTTTTGGCACCAAAAGGGGAAAGGTATGCATAAGTGGCTAAAACATTCTATAAATGGCTTGTGCAATTACCTGTACTGCAAACGTGAGCCAAATTTTTGAGGCTCTCAAAGATCTAAATATAAAAAGTCAAAACTAAAAAGTTCACGAACTAAGTTCCTCGCGCGACCAGCCAGATCTTTTTATGATTGCTATTAAAAGCAATTATATAGTCAGCCATTAAAATTTGAATAATAATATTTTTAGTGAAGAACTTTTATTGCTGCTTGCAAAATTCTCAATGTCAAAGAGCTAATATAATATTAAAGCTGAGCCTTATCTGCTTTTGCAAGCATTTAATGGATATTGTGTACGCATACCTACCTAAAAACAAATAAACGAAACACTTGTGCTTTATATTTGCCTTGCCATTACCAGATCCAAAAGGGGTTCTCCTCCACCAATGTCAAGATTTAAAGCCAGGAAATGCGCCCCAAAACAAGATTGCAGTTCAGGTGCAAATGTGGACAAGGTCCGAGGTTGTTTTAATGATATACTTTAACCGACAGCCGGTTATTGCAGCCTGGCCAAGATTACTCGACCGATTCAAGGCGAAGGTCACCGGCTGCACGCTACTCGAGCGGGGAGAACTCGTTTTCCAAGCGGCTCGAAACTCGAATACAGCTTCCCCGGTCCGCTTTTTCAAGTCTCCGAGTCTGGGGCGATTCTAAAACAGATTTTTTGCGGGCTCTGGGTGCCGTCGCTCGTCGTTAACCTTGAGGCTCTGCGTTGCTCATACGCCGAGTAAGACGGGCTGTGTTGATGCGAGTTCTGCTTTCAGGCATTCGATGTGTGCGACTCTCTAATTAGCAACAACAAAGTTTGCTTTGTTAGTCAGCTAACTAAACCCTGAACACTTCTCAATAGATTTGCATATTTTTTCTGCCATATTTGACGGAACATGGTTTGTTCTCTTCGCATGTGAAATATTGCGATTCATTGTTATTTATCGGTGTAGTTTAAAGAACTTCGTATCTACTAAATGTTTACTCTACAACATTTTTGTTCTCTTTCTCTTTGTCCGAATTCAAAGCATTTGTTTATTGTTAGTAAATGAGAAACCATAAAGTTTACGATCCGAACATGAGTTGAATACGCAACCTGTTTGGTTCTGGTTAAGTGAACTATGATTCAGACTGCAATTTTAAGTAGTTTAAAGGTATTTTTATAGCTGCAATCTTTTTTGTGATCTTTAAATTTTACCTACTATACTACGGACAGCTTTTTTCCCTGCCGAACCTTAAAAACTGCAATCAAGAGTTCATTCAACTCACTTTGACTGGTACTTACTGCATTGAATTTTTTCTTTTCCCTTCCCATTGAGTGGCATACGATTTAAACCAGTTTCTCTTACATTTGCGCAGTTCGGGGAGCTATGAACACGAACCGCGCAATGTGGGTACATATATGTAAGCTATAACTGTTGTGAGGAACTTCTGAGAATGTGCAATTTATGGCGACCGATAAGCTATTGAGAAAAGGCAAGAACCTTAGAATTTTAAAAGCTAATTTGCACAATAAATTGGACAATTTGTAATGGCTTTCTGTCAACTCGTGCCCTACTTTTTATATGTTGTGCTATAATAAAAAATTACCCTAATATAAGCTACATACATCTATTTTTTGGAACCATATTTCTATACCTCTCCCTTAAAATATGATCCATTAAATTTGTTTATGACGAAATATTTATTTTTCATGGTGACCTTATCATAATTACTGGCAAATTAAATTCCTTGCGATTATTTTTATCGTCACATGAATCATAAAGCCCAACAGCTTAAAATAATTTATGGAACTCACAGTCCAAAAAATTATTTTCAAAAAAATCTACATAAAATGGCATTTTTTACATTTGAAAAAGTTTGTGGATTATATTTAAACTTATGACAAAAATAATTATACATCATTCTTCGTACTTTTTATGTGACTTTATGATACCAATGAACCATAAACTCATATGTTTACCATTAGAAGATATTTTATTTTTCGGCCTTTCCGAGTTTTCATTGAAAAATTATCGTGCCCATGTTAATGACAAAAACCATCAGGTCAGGAAGAGATTTGAAAATGTCGCCGTGGAGTTGATTAAGTCACCTCTGTCCCCAGTCCCCTCTGCCTTTTCCGTCCCATTTTCATTATCGACACCTCTCAGTAAGTAATTAAGAGTTGAAAAGCTTACGTAAATTGCAAAAGTAACAAAGGGCGAACATTGAACGGAAAGAGAATGGAGCGTCGTAACTCAGATTTATTGTGAGGAGTAACCACCATTCCCCAACTACTCTTCCTCCTCCACTCTTTCCACAAGTACAGTCGGATATTCCTAAAGTTAACTTCGGATTTTATTACATCCAATTTAATTTAAAGTGAATACTGAATAACATGGAATTGCAAAATTGTTTTTGTATTTTTTTCTTAATTTGGGTTTTTTTCTATATAATAACCCTTTACCTGTTGAGTTTACTAAGGTTCCACTGTATTTCTAATCGAAACCCGTTTTTTCTCTTAGTGCCGACAAAGCCGACGACGGAGACGACGTCCAGTCGAGATGACGCAGACCAAGCAGCCAGCAGGGGGGTCGACCACCTCGGCCACCGACTTTGTGGCCCCCGTAACCTCCACGAGTGCATCCAAGTTCGCACCCTGCCCCCCCTCCGCCCACGATGTCTTGCTGAACAGCTTCCAGCTGAAGAAGAAGAGCTACCGGGTCCTGCTCCATGGGCAGCAATTGGTTTGGGAGCGTCTGCAGAAGATCAAGCAACCCCGAAGCAACGAGACCAAGGCGCCATTGCCACCAGACTCGCCCTCGCAGCCTGGGGGAATATCCTCCTACGGGCCACAAAGTCATGTGCTCCACCTGGACGATGTGGTCAGCATAAGGAGCGGAGACACCAAGGCGAGCTCCCTCAAACCTCCGTCGCCTGCGGGATCGGAACGCAGTTCCAGTTGCAGTGGCGATGCTGCGCCAGGAAAGCCCACCAGTCAGTACCTGACCATTAACTACGCCATGAGGTTGACCAAATCCCAAACGGACTGCAATCGCTGGGAGTTGAGGAGGCTCACCTTCTTCAACTCGGATCCCTACATAGTGAGGCAGTGGGATCATGAGCTGCAGGTCCGTCTCCAGAGTTCCTCGACTGGCCGGATGCGAGTGCGCCGTCTGTTGGTTTTTATAAACCCCTACGGAGGTCGCAAAGCGGGAGCCCAAACCTACGAGCGCCATGTAAGGCCCATTTTCCAACTCGCCGGAGTGGATGCCACCTGCATCACCACTCAAAGGGCGAACCAAGTGAAGGACATACTGCTGAGCCACGATCTCGGAGTATACGATGCGGTTTGCTGTGTAGGAGGCGATGGAACTGTGGCGGAAGTGATCAACGGATTGATATTCCGGCAGATGCGGGAGTTGGGACTGGACGAACAGCGACCGCCTTACATTCCAAGGCCGGCTCTGCCAGTGGGCGTCATCCCCGCCGGCAGCACCGACACCATAGCCTATAGTATGCATGGCACTGCGGATGTGAGGACTGCAGCCATCCATGTGATTCTGGGCCAGCACCGCGGCCTGGATGTGTGCAGTGTTAGCAATGGTCAGTCCCTGCTTCGGTTTTGTGCCAGTGTTTTGAGCTACGGATACCTGGGCGACGTGGCCGCCCAGAGTGAGAACTACCGATGGATGGGACCGCGGCGGTACGAGTACAGTGGCGTCAAGGCTTTTCTGAGTAACCGTGGCTATGACGCCGAGCTGAGAATGCTGGAAGAGCCCGATCTACTGCTGACCACGCCCCTGGAAGAGGTTCCGCAGAGTCCGGACAGCGTGTGCTCGCTGGGTGAGTCCGTGCCCTCCGTTTGCTATGCCAATTGCCAGCGCTGTAGCTTCGCTAGCAGCATACAGGAGCAGCGATCTTCTCTGTTCATTCAGGAAGAGTCCAGAGAGGCAGAACGGAGTCACCAGGAGGAGCCTGAAGACTCCCGTCTGGCCCCCAGTGAGGCAGCTCTGCTAAGGCCTCGTCCGCGTCCAGGAAACCTTCAATTGCCTACCGGCTCCATTTCATCAATGAGAAACCTCGGCACCGATCAGTGGAAGGTGGTGCGAGGAAACTTCTTCATGATCTGCGGAGCGAACATCACCTGCGCTTGCGCCAGGAGTCCCAACGGCATCTCCCGCTACAGTCACTTGGGCGATGGTTGCCTGGATCTCATTCTGGTCAAGAAGACCTCGATGCTCAACAATGTGCGCTTCCTGCTCAACACGGCCGGCAGGAGCGGTGATATTGTGAGTACTTCTTTTGATTTAATATTTAATATTTTAATAAGTTTGATTTTAACTAAATGTTAAAATGTAGAGGAAATAAATGGGAATTGTGAATTTATCCCAACGTTGCTTGCAAACATCTTTTTCCTTTTGCTTAGATATCTACCCTAGGAATCATAAGTGAGAAACGTATTTTAATTTACCTTGCAATGCTTTATCAATTAGTCGAACTGCCTCGTAGAAAATCTGAATGTAATCTCATGTAGAATTCTTTTTCGTGTAAAACTGGTGTAAAATGTTAAATAACTAAGAAATACAACATTTTAAAAAAGATGTATTATATCAAAAAAATTTAAAATTAGAAAAGTATTTTTAAAAAAATGTATACTTTTATGGTTTTATTTAAATTTACGTGGCCATTTTTTTCCTAGTAAAAAATGGGGTCGAAAGTTCAAAAAAAATTTTAAAATATGTAATATAATAATTCTTGGAGTCTGAAAACCACTAAATAAACATTTATTCCCCATTGCAGCGCAATCTGCCGTTTGTGGAAGTCTATCGTACCAGGGAATTCCGGTTCAGAACGCTTTCTGGTCCTGGTGAGGAGGACTACAGCTTAGCAGGCTCTTGCCAACCAATTTCCCCGCCAGGAGAGTTGGCCAACACCTCCTCAGCGACAGAGTTTTCTAGCTGGAACTGTGATGGCGAGGTGGTTACCGACTTGGACATTACCATGAGGTGAGTACCTTTTTGTACCTTTAACTCGAAAGAATTTTTCATTAGTTCGCTTATATTTTACAGATCGCATTGTCAGCTCATCGAGGTCTTTATGCGGGGTCCCCATTCCTACAGCAAGCCCCTCAAGGGTGGCACCACGCCTACAACCCCAGCTAGCTCCAGCGATAATGTCTATTGCTGCTGCAAGGACTAGAAGCTTTAACCGCATAGAATTAGCATCAATAATTGGCCGTGACAAGTAGGGTATCCTTATTCGTATTCGTATCGTGTTAAAGAGCGGGTCTCCCCGTCATTGTTTTTAGCATAGCTCAATAAAGCAACTGATATTATCGACTGTATTATGGCATCTGAAAGATGCTAAAGCAACCCGAAACATTCCCCTCGGAAGGCGTGCATTATTCACAAACCTATATATTTACAAATTGTGTACTGGTATACTGGCAATAAAAAATGTGTCTATATGTAATCGACATGTGAGTTTATTTTTAAAAATTATTTGGAGCGCAAATAAATAGTTTATTGTGTATAAGGTCTGCTCCAACGCTACTGGAAAACAAAGATGACATAAATCATTTTGCCTATCTAAGTTCGTGAGAAACATCATACAAAAACTTTTAACATTTCGTAAATTGTATTTTTCTATATTTTCAAACTAATTAATTCTTTATACAAAAAATACTTTTTTTCACTAATTCACAAGTAATTTAAAATTTGACAACATTTAGGAGTAAATAATAAAGTCACAACAACGGTTTTATTGGTATAATAAATCCAATAAAATAACCTCATGAAAACGCTTTAAACCGAAATTAAAGCATACAATGAACAATGGATTTAATGAATAATTAAAATTAGTTCCATTTAAGAATTAATTCGCAGAATTGTTTTTTCATCATAGAAATTGTGAAAAATTTGGAAGGTTCAACTTTGGCCCCGAATTCCAAAGACTTGGGCAATGGTTCACGATGGGGACTATTTTTTAGTAGTGCCGTGATGTATTGAGAGGTCCTAGCGAAAATAATAAAGGTAAGTCCAATTATATAGGCCACGTAATTCAAAATGTCGGAAAACATCGGTTTTTTGTATTCTTAGGTGATTAAAAATAATTTTGTATGGGACTTTTACTCAAGAGCACCCAAATATCATGGAAAACTTGAAATGGTTCGTGGAAATTTCACAAAGTTTACTTTTGTGTTCCTGTGTAGTACATATGTTTAAGAACAGTTTTAATTCATTTGTTTTTTAATTTTAAAAAGAACCAGAAGATTAATACCCTGGCAGATTTTACGAAGCTTATATACCTTTGCCAATCATTACTATTAAATTACAAAATGTTAAATTTCGTATTATTTTTTGCTGAGTAACAGAACACAACAAAGCAAATTCGGTGGCAAAACATTCAGCCGATTTTTTACGGACGCAACATGTTGCTACTCAACAAAAAATTACATTTTTTGTTTTCTCAAAATGTTGCAAAACTTTTTACGTGTTACTAAAGGTCAGACTATAAAGTTTGATAAAATTATTTTAGCCCTATCCACCTCTTTTTAATAGAAACATAGTTTTTATATAGCTCGTTCTATAAATGCTTTATGACTAAGTGGTTAGAACTTAATTAAATTATGCTAGTACACGGAGAAATTTAGTCAAAATATATGTTGCACTTATATGTGCAACACTTTTTCATTTATCTTGCAGTGGTAACGAAAATTCCTACACTTCTTTGGACCAATATAGAGAAGCTGTATTCCGTGTATATTTTTTTCAGCACATTAAACAAATCTAAAGGACTGCATAAAGTATGGATTTAAAGTATATTTATTTGTTGTGAATAAGTATATGACAAGGAGCCTTCGACGTTTTTCATGGCTGCAAATACAACAATTAGCTTCATCAAAAAATTATAAACGCGACAGATTTGAAAATTTCTTTAAAAATGTTTGTTCCTACTATATTTGTTTTGAGCATAAAAGCTGGTTTATATGTGTCGCAAATTGGAATTTAAATTTATTTATTTTTTTAAAAACCAACTTCAATAAAGGCATCTAATCCATTAATTTTAAATAAGTGTTTTTTTTTCTGATAGCATTTTCCTTAAACTAATTTGTAGAATTAGTTGCTTGATCTTGAAACTTCCACAGAAGGCAAGCAATATTACAAAAGCATATCAAAATGTTGCTGAGGTATACAGTATGTGTTGCTCATGATTCAAAGCTGCATATCTGTGTAAAAAATTAATTTGGAAGGAAATGTAATTGATTTACAAAATATTGATACCAAACCTATTTTTAAACCAAAAAATAAATTTTTCCGCCAACTTTTAGTTTTTGGAGTTTGGTTGACTTTTTCCTGGAAATGTCCATATCCCAGCGTAAAAGAGAGTACGATAACAACCAACAAAGCTGTAATTTGTTTCCGATTTCGATCAAATTAAATACGATATTCAAAATTATTAAAAAAAAAAAAGGACATGGCTAGATCGACTCGTCGATGCTTTTGACTGAAATAAATATACCCTCTGCAATGGTATAAAAAGTTGACTAGAATAGGATAAATAGACTAGAATAGCATAAAAAATAAGATTTGGAAAGATTTATGTCAATAGCTTTAATGCTAGCTAAAATATATTAAAAAACATTGAACTTTACTTATTTTACCTTGCTTTTCCTATTGAATATAGACTTTCGATCGGCTCACGCGCGATACAAATGTATTGCTGCCACTCCTGCAGGCGATTTTTCAGTGGTTTTTGGGTTTTACCTCCTATTGTTTGTTGAGTAGTTAAGTATCTAAAAATATGTTAAATTAATACAGTAAACTTAAATTAAAAACACTTTTTCCGCTCTTTAAAATTGGTGATGTGACAAAAACATCGATTGTCGAAAAAAAACATCGATGTTTCTCCAAAATTTTAAAACGTCGATGCATCGATGTTTTTATCGGGGATTCTCCACCTCTACTGCGCTGACTGAGGCATTTATTTTTGTGCCCGTCATTCTCCGGTAGCCGAAAACAACTTATCGTTTTGCCTTAACTCAGTCTCCTGACCGAATAAATTACCATGTTGAACCACTACAACAGCCTGGCACAGCCCCTGTGGCAGAATGGACCCGCTCCCGGCGAGTTCTACAACTTCACGGGCGGACAGACGCCCGTCCAGCAGCTACCCCGTGAACTGACCACAGCGGGTCCCTATGGAACCAAGCACAGCACGTAGGAATCGGGGATAGAATCCTGCCTAAGCGTCACATTATAACCCTTACCTCATCCGCAGAGCTGCCATCACCACGGGCTCCTCCGTTTTGGGCATTCGCTACGACGGCGGAGTGATGCTGGCCGCCGATACCCTGGTGTCCTACGGATCCCTGGCCCGCTACCAGAACATCGAGCGTGTCTTCAAGATCAACAAGAACATCCTGCTCGGCGGCAGCGGGGACTTCGCCGACATCCAGTCCATCAAGCGCAACATCGACCAGAAGATGATCGAGGACCAGTGCTGCGACGACAACATCGAGATGAAGCCCAAGTCGCTGGCCAGCTGGATGACTCGAGTGCTATACAACCGTCGCTCTCGCATGAATCCCCTCTACATCGACGTGGTCGTGGGTGGCGTGGACACCGACGGAACTCCCTACCTGGCCAACGTGGATCTCCGCGGGCGTTCGCACGAGGACTATGTGGTGGCCACCGGCTTTGCCCGTCATCTGGCCATTCCACTCGTGCGTGAGAAGAAGCCAAAGGACAGGGACTTCACTGCCGTGGAGGCTTCCGAATTGGTATGTTTTTCTTCCCCTTTTAGGGATTACCCAATAATTAATTATTGTAATCATAGAAGTCTCAGAAATATTTGTATTAGCCCCACAAGCAAATGATTTTTGGTATTTAGATAATATTTGGAATACTTCTCAGGAATTTAAATAATCAATTAATAATACCTATTTTTTTTATTCAGTACTTGTTTCTCAAAAAAATTATTTAAGTATTGACTGGCAACAAAGTAATATTTTTTGGAAGTGTTAGATATGAAAATTAAATGCATGTTTATATTTAAGCTAGAACAACCATACTATTTAAATATCACTAAAAATATTTAGACAGAGATATTTACTAACATTTAAAAATCGGAATTAATTGTTATTTTATATTTCTATTTAAGTAATCTGTTTCTGTTTCTTTTATTATAGATCCGCACGTGCATGGAGGTTCTATACTACCGCGATACCCGTAATATTTCCCAGTACACAGTGGGCGTATGCAGCGTGAACGGATGCGGTGTAGAGGGTCCTTTCCAAGTTAATGAGAATTGGACGTTTGCCGAAACCATCAAGGGATACTAAAATTTCCGATCCTGAATGAAAGTAGTTTAGGTTTAGCTCGGCGGTTTTTGTATGCATTAAAATCAGTTCTCCAAGGATATGCGTCTACATGATTTTTTGAAAATAAATGTGGCTAAATATACTATATTTCAAGCTGTTTGTTTTGCGAAGAATGCTGTGGAAAATATTCCGCGAATTAAGCTCATCATACATGCTGGGGGATGCACGTTAAAATTTAAAAGCGTTTTTGAAACTAAGGTTTTTTTTAGATGGTTGTTACAATCAATGGGTTGGAGTCTCGCTTCACTTCCAGTTCCCAAGTCTTAGATAATTACAAATTTGAATTTCCTTCAAAATAATAAACTTTTACAAAATAGAGTAACCAGTGGATGTCGCATTGCTAGATATTTTACGAAGGATCTTTGTTTGTTCGTGTAATATTTATTTTCCTTCATAGGTTCCCTTATCCACTATTAAACACGATATTTCCAATCTTATTTTGGTTACATAATTTAATTAAAATAATAATTCTGGCTATATATTTTCAATTTGATCCAAAAGCGGAATTTTTAGAGGATAACTGCTTGGAATACGTGTCTTAAGTCGCCCATGCTTCTTCTAATCTCCTCCAGCTGCAATTCGACCCCTTTCTTAGTTCAGCATGGTGTGCCTGTCGTAGATGTGGCGTCTCTGCTCGCGCACCTGCCGCTTCCACTTGTCCTGCTGGTGACCCACGCGATTGAGGACATTGGCTCTGGCGCTGAGCTCCTGGTTGTTAACAGCGGGCATGGGTGGCGTCGGCTCGTCCTGGTTAGAAAGGAGGGGAGAATTTGGAATTAGTCGGAAGATCTTAGATCATCTTTCGAAATGTGGTTAGTGGTGAGTGCCTAATCGGACGGGTGGAGTGGGTTAAAAACTAAATCAAAATCGCAAACGGAAAATGAAACAAAGGGGGTTGTGGAAATTAAAATCTATTCAAAAGTGTGGTGCTTCTTTATTGCCAACTAGTTGAGCCGCATCGGCGTCAACTTCGTCTGCTTCATCATCTTCGCCTTGGGCTGTAACTAGTAGGCTATATTGAATGCCCTTGTATCTAGAATGCTTGTTATGTACATCTTCGTTGGTGTGCTCCTGGTAGTTCGCCTTCACTCGTTTGTTCAGCAACGGGTCCAGGCACATCAGGAAGAGCATGTATATCACTAAAATTGAGATGATCCAAATCACAATGATGACCACCACCTAGAAATGAGAGGGACTGCGTTAGGTACGGAAAGCATTAGCACGTAGTTTGTGTCAACCTTGATCAGTGTCGTATTTCTCGCCACATGGGAGCACTTGCACTCGGCGCAGATGGGCAATTCCTTGCCATTCGCATCCAAGCGGGGCAGCAGGGCACCAGCACAGACGCTAAAATGGTAATGAGCATTGAAAGATTAGAGAAGTATTGATTAAATAAAAATAGGAGTAACCAAGCACACTTCGTAAAGGGACTGAGGTTGAATGATTTGTTCTTTCACTATTAGTTATCTTTTCGGACATTCAATACATTGCAAATACGTAAGTTTAAAAAGAAAATGTAGTGATTAACAAATGTTGAAAATGAAAAATATAAAAGTGTAATTTAATCCTTACTTCATTGTTGTTAATACTGTTTAAATCTTAATTTCTTGTCTACTTCTTTAAAATATTATGAACTGATTATGGGCTCCTTCGCCAAAGAAGTATGCATATAATAAGTGCTCTTAATAAGTGAAAACAAACCTTTATGCGATATTGAAGCTTACATAGTTGGCTTAGTTAAATATATGATTTTCGGGGGCTTGGCTACTACTATGTTGACCGCTGGTGCAGTAGCACTTACCACTCGGTAGATGGCGTTGTTGGGCTTGTGGAATTGGAAGAGCTCTGGCCGGGAACTGCGGGCGCTGACTTGCCGATGACCTTGGGCGGAGGCGCCACAGTTGGAGCGCCTGCTTGCTTGGCAGGTGCAGGAACCGCTGGAGCCACTGGAACTGCAGGAGGAGCACTCAGCTGGCTGGCATTGTTGTTGCTGCTGCCGATCGCTGGCGCTTGCGCTGCAGTCTCAGCCTTTGTTGATTGTTTTTGGGACGGAGTAGCACTCGGATTAGTGGAAGAGTCATGTGATCTGGCTAATTGGGGCACTCACCCATGTCACGCCAACCAAATAACATATCGCCAGTAGCACAGCGTAGACGAACAGACGCTTGTGGGCCATTAATTTTTCTTTGATTTCAATTTTCCTCACTTTTCCTGCCGTTTATTTGGAGAAATTGTTGCAAATTTACAGTAGAGATGTGAAAAATATATCAAAATACCAATATATCGATATTTTTTGGATAAAAATAAATATTTATATCGTGATATTTTTTTCCCTTGATATATCCAATATAGTTTTTTTTTAAAATAAACGAAGTTGCGAAAAGTACAAGATGAGCAACTTAGAGCCCATTAGAAGAAGACGGACTTCACAAAATAAGGTTTTATGAGGCGTATAACCGGTACTGGAAAAGCATCCAATATCGTTTGGGATCTCGTAGAAGGGCACTTTGCCTGGGCTTTCTAAGTCAGCAACCTTATTACTTATTTATTACCTTATTACTTAGTTCTGATACGCAATTATACATTGTATATAATAGCGTCTTCCCACAAAAATCCCAACCGTTTCACCCGTATAAACTATACATTTTGAAACCAAAATTCTTTCTTCTGTGATTTCAAAAAGAGACTTCTTGTCATACATATGTTATCGTTTATGTGTCGTGCCTTTTTTTTAAAAGAATGAAAAAATGATGAAAAAAAAATTTATCAATAAAAAAGAATAAAAAATACTCGTTAAATCGATATTTTTCGGTTGATATATATTTGATATTTTAGAAAAAAAAAGGATATATCATCGATACGATATTTTTTATATATTTTCGCAACCCTAATTTGAACAGTGATGGCCCTAAAAACATCGATAGTCCAAAACATCGATGTTTTGAAAAATTGGAAAAACATCGATCCATCGATGTTTCCATTGAAGTTTCTGCTCTATTGTTTGCGTGTTCAACGCGGATTTTATTAGCAATTGCCGGCACAGCTCGGCTGACTTAACACCCAGGACGAGATAAGATAACACGGGCAGGACGAGATGCAGCACGGACTACTCCTCGCCGGATTGGCGCTGGTCAGCAGCCTCTCCAGTGGTGCCGGTAAGTTTTGGGGCCACGGAAAGTAGCGTCTATGTGGTCTTCTGTGATTGGCCACGCCACTCTTTTCGACCCTTTGCTGCCCATAATCGCCAGCAATAATGTTTATCTCTCTACGTATCTCCCTGCCTTCGGAAACAGCCACGGAGTCCAATGTGGTCACCTGCGGCTCCATCCTGAAGCTACTCAACTCGGACTACTCCTTTCGCCTGCACTCCCATGACGTCAAGTACGGGTCCGGATCGGGTCAGCAGTCAATAACGGGTGTGGAGCAGAAGGAGGACGTGAACAGCCACTGGGTGGTCAAGGCCCAGACCGGCGAGCTGTGCGAACGGGGCGAGCCCATCGCTTGCGGATCCACAGTGCGGCTGGAGCACTTAACCACCAAGAAAAACCTGCACTCCCACCACTTCTCGTCACCGCTCTCTGGCGAGCAGGAGGTGTCCGCCTACGGTACCGACGGGCTCGGGGACACCGGCGACCACTGGGAGGTGGTCTGCTCAAACGACAGTTGGATGCGGAGTGCCCACGTGAGACTGCGCCACATCGACACCGGCATGTACCTGGGCATGTCCGGCCGCTCCTACGGCAGACCCATCTCCGGCCAAATGGAGATCGTGGGCGTGCACAAGCCGCAGCACGGAACGCGCTGGACCACGGCGGAGGGCCTCTTCATCGTGCCCAAGGAGAAGAGCTCCACGCACGAGGAATACGCCCACTCGGAGCTGTAGATAAGGCGCCTCGACTGCTCAGTACTACTATTAGTTCTGTAACTTATAATTTAGTTGAATTTTTATGTAAAGCTATGGCTTGGCGAGTTCATTTTATATTAGACCCAAAAGGCAAACCAACAAATTAAAATTATTTAAATTCGGGGAAATTCGAAAGTTTTCTGTTTTTATCGAAGTTACATTTGGTATTTGACGGAAACTGTTTTCAAGCTGGAATTTCGAACTAGTGAGCACCTCATAAAATGACCAGGGTTTTTGAATACCGACATATTTCTGTATTTTAAGGTATTATTGGGGGCGTATCTATTAGAAATTATAGAAAGGCTTTTTCAAATGGTAATTAAAAATGTTGTTCAAGTATAATTTAACTCTTTTGTGTTGAGTTTTTACTTATAAAATTGTTTTTATTATTAGAAAATTGTTTTTCATTGATTTTCTTTTAAAAAGTTAATAATTACATTACATTATAATTAGATATTCACTCTTCCTTAACATAAATTAAAATCTTACTAAAATACCTACAAAACTATGTACCTATAGGCAGCATAAATCAGTTTTGTTATAAACCTTAAAAAAAATATTCCCTGTAGTTTTTAAGACTTCCAGGTTTATTTATTCGAATGCCTAAGGATTAATGTCAAAAATTGATTATCCAAATCTCTTACCACGTTGAGAGGGTTTTTTTTAGTTTAAGTATAATTGAAAGGACCAATCTTGCTAAGGCGAAATGGGTTTTAATCCAATATTTTTTTATTCCATGTTTTTAAATGTTAAAATTGTAGTCATTACCGTTCTCCTGTTTTGATGGGAATTTTTAGTTGGCCGATATCTTTGAACTCCCATCCAAAAAAGGATGCTCACGACCGTATTGGAGCCTTTAAGCTTGGAACTGAGGAAACTATCCGTGCAGATGTAACCGTAAAAAGTCATTGGCATCCCGCGACGGTTTCTCCCCTGAATTGTTTTTGCTTGCATGCATAAAACAATGGAGCTTATCCCGACCATATAAGCTATGTAAATACATTTTGCCATTGCTCGCGGTTCCCTTGCTCCCCACTCCCAATATCGTCACGTTCATTATCTGCTCGTCTGTTTTGTGTTTCTTTTGTTTAGGGCATTGTCAACGCTTTGTCTGCTCATCCTCCTGGCCATATCCTCGTCGTCGCTTCCAGCCCCGCAAACCGAACTGATTGTGAGCCCAGTAAGGTCAAAATGTTAGCAGACCCAAGCCAGCCCCACCCACACAGTCGTTTATAGATTCTCATAATCGGGTTGTCCTTGTAACCATTTTGCACAAATGGAAACAAGGATACTCGGGGTGTTCTTTTGGTGAGCAATGTTGCCGTGGCAGGAAAATGTTGGGAAGATCCCCATCCCCCACCTTGAAGAGAAGATTAAGAGGGGCAGAAATTTAAGTTTTTATCTTAACACTAGTTAGCACTGAATCGTTTTATTTTGATTTAAACCTTATTAAACCTTGGTCGAAGGAAGGGTTTCCGAATCATTTTTTTTATGCATTCTTTTTTTTAATAGACAAGGAATATGATATACGCCATTGATAGCAGCATTTTCAAGACAAGGGAAAGCGACAAACTATCCAACGGAATTTCTGAACTAGCTTGAAATTCCAGGAACCCCCGGCATCATTTGGTAGGTACGATCATTTTCCATTCCAATTCAAGCGGACATGGTAATGGTAATGTATATGTTTAATGAAATCGACATTATTGTCACACGCTGAGGCAACATCTAATTTAATTTCGCGTCAATTATCTCTTACAGGTGTTCAAAATTTCCGTTTTGTGCGTTTATTGATTTACGTTTAACGCGTTAACGGGGCATAACACTCCTTGCATAAAAGACACAAATGTATTTGTATGTATTTTCGTGTCCCTGTTCCTAAAGCTCCCCATTCCGGTATTCCATTGTTGAGCAGCGGTACATCCTTATATTCATTGTATCCTTTTTGTATTGTATTTCCTATGTGACCGTTGATAAGCAGAACTCATCGCCAGCAGGAAGAAATATAGGGGGTGTTACACAAACCAAAATACATCTTAGTTTGTGTAACCTAGAAGGAGTGATAATAATGGAAATGATACATTTTTATTATCATAAACAAATAGTGAGTTTATAATCCACGGGATGTGAGATGGGTGATATATCACCGCCCACTCGGCTGAAAAATGAACGGAAATTGGGTATTCATAAAGAATGGAACAAAAAATTGTTCTGATACAAAACATATTTAGTTTGTTTAATTTAAGTTTTCTCTCCATGTATAATTGGACATGTGTACAATAGGATATACTCCATATATATATAGAATAAAACTCTCGCCTCCGTTAGCCCTTATCGATTCCTGTGTATCGACAGCCGGCAACCTTTAAAAGCGGTAAAAACTGAGTGAAGGACTGGCTACCTGAGTGACTGACAGATTGACACAAAATGTTTGAATGTTTTACTGTTTGTTTGTTCGCTCGATGGTGTGTATAATGTCTGCGTGAGTGGCCTTTCCCTTTTTCCGCACACTGTTAAGCGAAAAGTGTGTTGTGTATACGCACGAGTGGCTGGGAAACGTAAAGCGCCAAACGAAATTCGCTGCATTCTTATGGGCGCATTCTGACCTACGTTGTGGAACAGCGTTTAACATTTTTTTGAATGGATCACCAGGTAAGATCGTTATTATTGTACCCTGCTAAATAAGCATTTTATGAGTGTACTGGGACATCATAAAGCGATTGTTCCAATGGATGTAGAAAATTTGGGACAGCTATGCCGTTTAAACCCGAATCTAGTCATTCTTAAATTCATCAGCACTTAATTATATGGCAGGTTTTCGGATTTTGTGCCATACTGTAACCAACTGGAAAATGCTAATACACTTGCTTCTATTGGGTCCCTAACGAACATTGTTAGTAAGGCTGGAAATATTAAAGATACAAATGCATTCAAAGGCTCAACAACTCAATGGAGTTAAGGAGATTTCAACCAATATATCTGTGCAATATTTGTATAGATCATAGAAATGGTTCTATAACTTTAAAACTAGATTATACCGACAAATCACTTCGACATCTAATGATGGATCTGAATTATTGTGCTCTCTCTCGCTTTTTTAAATAACTTGAAAATTCTTCTAATTAAGGGTCACCTCGGAGATCTTTCTTTGACCAAGTTTATAAGATTAATTATCCACCCTTCAAATTGAGTGGGATCTTCGAGACTAATGTACATATATGCCAACAATTTTAAATTTAGTATTTTTTTAAATTTAGTGGAGTAACAAAGCGAAGATTATGATGATGCTTTTCTAAACTTGAAAATCATAAGACCATGATTTTGAATGGAGCCATAAATTATAACTTTTCCCTTATGATAATATTAATGCAGAACGATTTTTAGAGACATTCGATTCGTTCATTAATAAAAACACATTCAATTCACACAGATTAAACTTAAAGGATCAACAAAACCATTTCAATCCCATGTATCTTGTACTCTTGAAATTATTACCCAGATTGCAAACCCTGATTGGAAATGCCAAGAAGCCAGATTTGTCAACGTGAAAATAGCCAGGTGGTCAGCGCTTTGCTCCACACACCTCTGGAGCCTCCCAACTCCCTCTTCTCGTCTGTCTGTCTCTCTGTTGTCGTTTTCAGCTGTCGTTATCGCTGGCGTTGCGCATTCGCCCCGTTGCTCCCTGGTCCGCACGCGCTCCCTCTCCCTCTCTCTGTCCCCTTGCCGTCTCTCTGTCACTCTCACTCGTGGCGTCTTCTACGCACTTAACATTGAAAACCGAAAACAAGCCCCCAAGTGGCCAGAAAGGCCTGCCATCCGCCACAAACGAGAATAAAAGCCCATCTCACTACGCCTGCGCCGTGCGCAAGTTCACGGAGTCGGGGAAAAAAGAGAGAGCCTTAGATTTACGGTGGATACCTATAGAATCGTGATAGTGAAAGTTTGATAGCAACAACAATAATTCGTAAGTTTTGAAGTTTACAGCGGGCCTTTCGAGTATGATACGCGCCCCTAACAGTAGGCAATATATTTTAACAGAAGCTGTCTATGGGAAACGGAAAATGGGGTTTCGAACCTAAGGGATATATTTTTATAACTTACTTAACTGTATTGGAAATAAAATATTAGTATAATATTATAAAATAATTATAGATACGAAATACTTTCTACTGAATATGTAAAATAGAATTATATATTCCACAGAAATACTTTCAGGAAACAAGACGTTAACAGATAAAAACTTCAAGAAAATACTTTAAAGTTCAAAATTTTAATGGATATAATAATAGAAAAGCACCAGTTCTGTTAAAAGCAACGGACTAAAAAAAGTGGCCACCAAAAGAGAGAGCCAGCGAAAAAGAGAGAGTGAATGCCAGTTCCTTCGCTCTCTCTTGGCCAAGTATTTCGGCCCTGTTGGCTGGAGCGACGTAAATACCGTTAGCACAGTACATCGTGGACAGTTGAGCGTGCAAGTTTGGGCAACCAGAAACCCTTGCCGATTATATCAGAAAGGCCAACAAATATAAATCAAAACAGAGAATTAAAAAGATTACAAAAATCGAAGCAAACGAAGGACAGAAACCTGTGGTTCCCCTCAACACCTAAAATGGCAGCCCGTAAAGCCTAAAAACACAACTCAAAGAGAAACGGTTTTGTATTTCTGGCCAATTCGTAAGGTTTTTTCGGTCCCTCAGCTGTGTGTTACATAAATCTCGGTGAATGTGTGCGTGTGCGTGAGAGAGTGTACTCATGTGTGTGTGTGCGACTAACAGCAACAGCAGCTAAAAAAGTAAAAATAGCAGCTAAAAAAATTATAGAAAAGCTACTCCCCGATTTCGATCTTTCGTTTGTGTGCTTAGTCAATTGGGATCAACCCAAAAGCTGTTTCGGTGTCAATTACGAGAAAGTTACTACCTAAAAGTATTACGCATACGGAGAAGAACCACTCAGAAATCAGCTAATCGACAGTCAACAACCAGTCGAAGCAATGTAAGTGGAATAAAAGTCCTTTAAATTAAGTTTTTTTACTCCCAAATTTGCTTTAGTTTGAGATTATTTGTTTTAGGCGGAAGATCAGTTAGTTAAGTGATCAAATAACATTGCTTAAGTATACAGAATTCAAATTTTCACAAATATAAATACTATCTATCAACAAATCTTGGCCTTCTTTAATTTTACTAGTAATACATATTTTTTAAACCTGATAAAACCATTTTTGGCATCTGTTTCTGTGCCTGACCTCGACCAATCGACTGCCATTGAAACCTGAATCGCAACGTCTGTTCAATTTTAGTTAATTTCGCCCCATCAGCTGCAACATGTGTAGCAATTTCCCAGCGCTACATTTTCCACAACATTTATCGATTATCGGCGCCCACTCACCCATCGCCACCTCCCATTTTCTTCTGGTCAAGTCAATTGCTTGCAAAATTTAATAACCGCACACTTGGCATTTTGCGTTTTGTTTTGTGCCCCAACTTTGTTAATTTCTTTTCGGCCCTTTCTCCGTTCCCATCGTTTTATTGCTCTTTCCTTTGTGCTAACGCCCACGCAGTTGCTCGTTATTTTCACTTTTTGTGCCGCTTTTCGCCCGTCAGCTGCCTGCCACTCCCACTTCCCACTTTCCTCTCGGAATCTCCTTTTCGCCCGTTCTCGCCTGCCTCTTTTTCTTGCCACCTCTGTGACCCGAAATGGGCAATATCATCTTGTCGAGGCCCCGGATTGAATATCTTATTGTTGAAAGAAAAATGGTATCCCAAAAGAGTTTGATTGATTTGTTGAGGGCTCCAAAGGTTCCTCAGACTGGGACAATTTGTGTGGTATATGGAAGTGGATAGTCCCAACGATTATTACCAGTCAATATAAAGAATGGAGGTAACGAAACAAATTATAGTTTGGACAAGTTAAAATGTTAAATATCAAATGTTTGGATTAGCTACTAAATTTAGAATCAGTTTGCCTGTACACATTTGTATGGGACCTAGGGATTTCTATCCTATCTTTCTGAACATCTTATTAAGTAAATATCCGTTTAAGTATCCGTAAATGTCATTTAAAGAGAATAAATTAAGCTAGCTTCGGCCAGCCGAAGCTTATATACCCTTGCAGATCATTCCATCAACAAAGATATAGTGTTTGTCCTTTAATTTAAATTTAATTTTCTGACCGTTCCTATGGCAGCTATATGATATAGTAATCCGATTTTTTAAAACTTTGATTGAAATATCAGAAATTTGAAAAAAATAATATTCCCAAGAGTAGAAGGTAATATTACAAAAAACACCGAAGCTAGAATTTTTTATTCGATTTGTTTCCTATTTTTTCTATGGGAGCTATATGATATAGTTGTCCGATCCGGCTGGTTTCGACATATATACTACCTGCAATAGAAAAAAGACTTTTGGGAAAGCGAAAGCTTTAAAACTGAGAGACTAGTTTGCGTAGAATCGGACAGACAGGCGGACGGACAGACGGACATGGTTAGATCGACTCGTCTAGTGATGCTGATCAAGAATATATATACTTTATGCGCTCAGAAACGACTCCTTCCCTGCGTTGTAAACTTCTGACTGAAAACATTATACCCTCTGCAAGGGTATAAAAGGTGTAATTTATAAATAGCATTGTTAGAATTATAAATTTACAAATGTCGAATTTTAAAACTCTAAGTACATAAATACAAATATGTACATATGAAATATTTCTGTCAAACAAACTATTTAAACAAATTATTCGTTAAACATATTATAAAATGCTACATTTAATACCCCTGCAAGGGTATAAAAACCTCAAAAAAATACTTAATACTTATCTTAACTGGAAGCCATTTAAAAATTTTTTGGAAATTACTATCCTCTATATGCTCAAACTTTCGTTTAAAGCTGATTTAAAAAAATAAACGTCAAGAAGTTTTGGAGGACTTTTTGTTAGGTTGAATACCAACCCTTAACAAGGAAAGTGACATAACCATGCGCGGGTCCACGGGGGGGTGATATGGGTGATAGATCACCCTCCACTCGGGTGAAAAATGAAACAAATTTTGGTATTCAAAATGTATGCAACAAAAAAATGGTTCTGATATCACACCACAACGAAATCACAGATTTGTCACTGGTCATTACCATTTTTCGTCATCATTGATATCAGAACTTTTGTATATTAAAGGTACGATCGTCAAGACCCTTTACCTCGTTAGGAGTTGTCTTTGTTTGATATAAACTTTCTTTATAAACTAAAATATTAAATATAAATTCCATAAAATTTTAAATTTAGTTCAATTGTATTGGTGATATGATTTTGGACCAGTTTGATATGACTGAAAGTAAAAAGGGATACATTGTCCTGAGATTTTCCTGTACATTTTGTTCGCTTCCATTGTTGTTACGTACATAAATCAATACAGCGGCATAGTCAGGATTTGGTTTAGGGGGGTTTTCAGAAAAAAATGTTCTGTAACATGTTTTTTAAACCATATTTCCATATACTTTATCTGAATGGGTAGGCAGTTTTACACCCAAAACCCTCTGCCTGCGCCCCTGCGTCTAAGCGGGGTTTTTGCGCGGCTTTGTTGACCACCCACGATGAAGACAAAGTCACCGTAATTTCCAGGACACATTTCGCTGCCTGCGTTTTCGTCGTTTCATTTGTTTCCCTGTTTATTGCTTTCTGGCTTTCATCCTGCCCATTGTTCTTCTTGCTGCTCCCACTGCTGCAGGACTTTAGCTTGAAGTATTTTGCCATTTACTGGTCAGCCATCAACATTTAGACCGGCTTGGAGGGGACTGTGGAGGAGATTGAGAACTTTTGCTCGAGTGTCGCTTGAGTTGTGGCCATTGCATTGCCATCGCACTTTACCTAGTACCACTTTGGCAAAAACTGCGATTTATAGCTGTGGCGAAAAGCAAGCACTGGAACATTATGAAGGATTTAGAACAAACTAAACTAAACTAATATTATTTTCCTTCCACTGTCATATTTTCTTAACTCAATAAAAGTTTAACAAAATAAATATTTTAAGATAAACCAAACTGCTTTCCCAAGTATTTTTTGATTTCGTCAGATTTGTATATCTTTGTAACACTGATAGTTCCTATTCCAGCTTTAACTAAAAATATATTTTACAAAAACGGATTTTTGTTAAAATTAATACTTAATTCTAAAATATTAAGAAAATTATACATCTCAGAGTAGAAAAGAATACGTTTAAAAACAACAATACTATAATTTTTTCATAATTTTAAGATTGTTTTTAAAGCAGCTATATACTGGCCATTTTCTGATTAATCATTACGACTTATATACTACCTGCAATAGAAAAAACCCTTTTTGCTTCAAAACTGACGAACTAGTTCGCGTAAAAAGGACTGACGGACGGACAGACGGACGGACGGACAAACGGACGGACAGACGGACTTGGCTAGATCGACTCAGCTAGTGATCAAGAATATGTATACTTTATAGGGTCGAAAACGTCTCCTTCACTGGGTTGCAAAGTTCTGAGTGAAATTATTATACAAATTAAAAAAAAAAACATTTTCTTCAGTTGTAGAATGGCAAAGATCCTCTACTAGGTTCATGGCTTTTAAGGAAAGTGATTGCAAATGTATTCCATTACATTTTCGCATTTCTTTACCCTCTCGGCTCAGCTCCATTCAAATCTCTTTTCCGTTTCGCCTTGCATTAAGATGTCATTTCAAATGAATTGATGTATATAACGTATTGCTGATGGTCAAAGCGAAACATTCAAATTGCAGTTCAGTGCTTTCGTGTTTGTTTGTGGTTTTCTGTTGCACATTAAATGAAATTGAAAGCCATTTGCAACGCCAACAGATTTGCACTTACTGTAGATGTTACGGAATGTCTATGGTTTAATAGTTCGAGAGTTGATGGTAAAAGAAAATGACAAAGGGGAAATGAAAATAACTTCGAGTCAAATGTGTCTTCCTCTTTGGTGTTTGCCGTTTTTATTGTTTTATTATTGTTGCCAACGTTGAACCGTCGTAAATAAGGGGGGTACAAGTTTTTCACATCATAAATATTGAATTGTTATGGCCTACTGTAGTTTTCCCAAATTATATAGTCAAGCCCTTTCGACTTGATTTGATTTGCTTGAGGTTTTTCCCGTCTTGAAATGCTAGACCCAAAAGTTGTCGAGGCGCTCATAAAACCTACCAGCAGTTTGCTACTATATACTATGGCAAAATTAGCCTTTGCAATGTATGAGTGGGAGGTCTGACACGAGCGCCAATTTGGCCAAAATGTCAAAGCTAATAAAAAGTTTGTTGACATTGTGTGTAGGGGAAATTATGCTCCTGCCAAGACGATTTCAGAACTCCTTTAAGTGCCTGGCTTTCTCTAAAATTCCAGTAAATTATAATGCGTAACTTTCTTGCTTAGAAGGGACAGTAAAACAAAAACGGGAACGCAAGCTAACCAATTAATCTTTAGGCAAAATGCTGGTTTATACGTGTCAATATTTAAAAAGTTTTTATTTTTTTTTGATAGCATTTGCCTCAAACATTAATGTATTAGTTGCTTGATCTGAAGACTTCCACAGAAGGCATAGCAATATTACAAAGACACAACAAAATGTTGCTGAGATATACAGTATTTGTTGCTCGTGTTTCAAAGCTGCATAGCTTTATGTAAAAAATTTACTTAAAAAGAAATTTAATTGATTTTTTAAATATATATACCAATAATATTTGAAAAAGGACAAAAAAAATTACGCAAACTTTTAATTTTTGGGGTTTGGTTGATTTTTTTTTCCAAAAATGCCTACACACAAAAAAAAGTTGTCAAAAAGACCCCAACCTCAAAAAATTGTCAATTTTGTCATGGATATAGGTGTGTGTCTTTGCTAATTGTGTGTATTTGTTGTTGTATAAGTAACTATTTACTTAGTAGAATTGACTATTTTTTGTGGTTGGGGACTGATTGACAATTATAACAGATGATTTTACCGAGTTTTTTTTTGTGTATATACCATTACTCAGCTTATCGATTTAAATTATTTAATATTGTCCGTCTGGCGTAAAAATAAAAATAAAATGCACTGAAAGAAATCATTAAAAACATAAGATTTAACATAAATATTGAAGTTTAGCTTACGGCAATATGAACCTTGTTTAAGTGTTGACTAACTGGATTTACTTTAAAAAGTCGAGGAAAATAATCTTTAAAAAATGTTGTAAAGCTGTAAACCTCTTTTACTTTAAAGTTCCTAGCACATGCAGGACCTTGTACCCCTCTTGTATTTTGTCAACGGCAAAAGCCGATAATCAATTCCCAGGAAATGGGCAGGTTAGCAGCAACAGCAGCGGAAAACCCAGAGCTGTTAACAGCCTAGGGAAAACCTGTTAAGTTAACAACATGCGCAGGGCCTTACATTTAATTTTAGTACAAAAAAAGGGGAGGGGGAGGAGAGTTTGAGAGAGCGAGAAAGAGAGCGCAAGCAACAACAAACAGCAGCTCAGCTGTTTTCTGGCCGTGTCGCGTTCTTTGTCCTTGACAAGGTTTTGTTTTTGCAGCATTTTTCATATTTTCCCTGCGGGAGGGAGCAAGACAGATAGCCAGAGCGAGAGGGAAGTATGGAAAGCGTGGGAGAGAACACAGCTTTTCGCTGGCTGCGCCATTTTCATTCAGTAAAAAAAGAAGAGGAAGCTAAAGTTTTTCCAAGGCGGAAACGCTCCTGGTGGATAGTTTCTGTGTGTGTTCCTGTGCGAGGCTCATGTTTCTTGGCTTCTTTTGTGGCTTCCATTCGCGTGCCAATGGCTCATAAGTTCTGGGAAATTCCGAAATTGGTTGAAAGTCTTCGGGAAAGACACATCAGAAACCGCACGACTTTCACTTCTCGTTAGTATTGCTTTTTTGGAACCTATCCATTACTGAAATCCCTATTCTATTAAACTAAACTTTAATAGATGTATAAATCGGGAGGTATTAAAATTAATGATCAACAAGTGATCTTTCGTAAACTTTTAAGAAGTTAAATACCAAACAATTGGTTTGGCTGGCTCGAGGTCTGGGTATATACCTTTATATCACATATCTAAAATTTCTTTTATTTTTCAGTATTTTTTTTCCCCAATTTTATAAAATTATTTTGAAATATATATTCTGGGTTTCTTTTTTTCCGAAATACGGTGACCCGTTGTAGAACCCATTTGCAGATCGCACCTTTAATTCTCGTCGTTGTCGCACTATAGCACTATCGATACTATCGATGGTTTACAAATTTAGGTAACATCGATGGTTTGGGCCCACAATCGATATTATCGCTCAAAAAAAATAATTCCATTTTAGAACACGACGGAATATTCATTGTAAGGGCTCAACATTGAATTTTGTTTCACTTTAATCGCAGTAAAATTAAGATCGTTGTTTTCCCCATACGTTTTATGATACAAGCATTATCTTTAAATTTTTTTGTCATTATTTTCCTTAATTTTTGTAATTCTTTTTATTTTCTTTAATTTCCTATAATATCGCTAATATCGATAGTGTCCACTAGCGAATAACAACACTAATTCGCATATTATCCCGATTTTCCTGATAGGGTCAATTGGGTTTCAGTCTTGTAGGTATTTCTACAACAAGTTTGACAAATCGAAAAAGTCGAACGGATTATAGGGATCTTGACCACTGGCCTCGGCTGTCTTACCTTGAACTGTTGCCTTTACCCATGATACCATGATACCCATGGATAATTCCCCTGGCTGGCAGTGCATAACCAACTAACTAAGTAACCTGCTCGCTGCCTGGGCAAACACTCGCCCTCAGGTAGACACATAACCGCAGGGCAAACACTGCGTATAAGTAATTTGCCGAGCAGAGCCGCAAACTAAGCCTGCAATTAAATCCACTTGTAATGCGCTTTTGTTATTGCTTAATCCATTTGTGCATGGCCCAAACAATGCCCTCAATCCCTCTCGTTCTGGGCAAATTGCAATTACAGACTGGGGGAATACGCAGTTGACAAGCCCAAGGATGCAGATGAAACTGCAAATGCAAATGCAAATGCAAATGCGAATTGCGAAGCTCGAGAGATCTGGAGAGAGTCATGTCAACATTAGCCAAGTCTGTCAATGTCAGTGCTTTAGTTCTTTGTTCGGGTTTGTGGCAAGGCTGGCATTAATGCAAGTGAAGTGGCCAAGGAGGCCGAGGAGGCGGAGGGACTGCTCCATTATCCTGCAGCACATTGTTTGCCTTCTGTTTGGCCCTCGAAATCCGTCAGCTAGGTAACTCGAGGGTCCTGCCGCAGTGGAAACTAATGCGCTAAGCCCTTAAATCCCGAAACGTGATTGGTAATCCCCCAAACATGAATCCTCCCATTTGGCCAACTATTGACCTAGTTAAATGGCAAACATTTTGATTATTGTCACCTACTCTTTTCTCGCTGTGTGACAACTTAATTGGGCCGAATTCCGCTCGTGTTTTTCCTCAGCCGCTGGGCAATTGACTTTGTCATGAGAACCACAACCAAAACATTCCTGCTCGTGTCGATGTAATTTCTGTCACTTTCTAGACCTTCACCGCCCATCCTCCTTCCCTGAGAAGCATTTCATTGGAAAACTGTTTTAGATGGAAGCCTTACAAATATTTCGGCTTTTTCTGTATGAAAACTATGGCTATGTATTAAGTGGACAACACAGACAGCGAGCGGATGAAATAACTATTTAAGATATGCTAGTAAAAAGAAGATACAAAATTGCAAGAGGTAATTAGAATGCTACAGCAAAGTATACTTTTGATAGGATGTGCATTTGTGCATATACCGTAAATATTTAGTAAACCTTAAGATAGATCATAACTAGTTTAAAAGACTTCCTTTCTAAAGGCTTCGATTTTATGTAAGTAGTTTGCTTCTCTGATATTTTGGTCCTTCGAATGAATTACGTGCCTGCTCTTCTTTTAAGGAGTAATTAAAGTTTAGGACATGACAAAGCCGAAGGACATTGCACGCATTCGAGAGCTGCAGGGTAAATAGCAAAACTTATTCAAAATCCACTTTGTTTCGGGGCTCAATGGAGCCAATCGCCGAGCATTAACTGCTTGGTCGCCCCCGTCCATGTGTCACTTAGGCCATTTTGCCTGCAAATGGGAGACAAAAGCCACATGGCGGAGGCAGGACTCCATTATAGGCATAAATTACATTTGCGGGAAGCCGGAGCCCTGCAAATCGGGCACACATAGACACTGGCACTGGGTCGCCAGTTCAGTTTGTGCAGCAGAGCACTAGAGTTTCCGATTTTCCGCGCTGTCAATTCCATTACGTATGCGCCCGGGTGGCCCGAAGGCCGTTTAAAATATGTGAATGCAATTTGCATTCGCTGGACACTCGCACACACTGGACCAAGAGTAACTAAATTAAGGGTCCGCCCCTTCCTGCCCGCGAGCTCAATTAGGGCCAATGAGAGTGGAACATTTGTGCATTGGGAACTCGTGAAAGGACGACAAGTGGCAGAGCACTCCGAGGAATAAGGGAACTGTAGTAAGGGAGAGTACAAATATTTTTCCAGTGCCAACTCAAGGATATCCCTGGTGTTTGCCCAGACAAGGAGGCAGGGCCCGTTGGGGTGGTGCCAAAAGAGCTAAAACAAAATGCATCCTGCAATTATGAATGAATGCCGAGGCACCGAAACAGCGGAAGAGGAAGCCAGCCGGGCGCCAGCGGATGCGTTTGCGGAAGCTGCACGCGGTTCACTATGCAAATGTCCTTTTTTTATTGAGGCACTGGAAAAAAACAGGTTTTAAAAATATTCTTCTTTCTCAGAAAAAATTTGTTTTATTAGTTACTGATATCCCATACAAATTTTAAAGGATTATAGCTTATTCCCTTTAAAATCTGTTAAAAGCAAGACAAATTAAACTAAATATTTTCCCCAATGTCTTCCACGTTCCTTGATTTTTATCAGTGCTGGTAAGTCAAAGGATGTGCTGTCCTCAGTTAAAGCCTTTGGCCTAAAGCTGGCCAACACACTTTACATAACATTTTAGCACCCTCCCTTTCGTCCTGGCCCCTCCCTTCTTCCATGCTTTCCTCCTGCGTCGCGTATTTATGACCTCGCCTAAGTGCACAGCCTTCAGAATGAACGAACGACTGTCTGTGTAAGGACATTGGAACGCGTTGCCAATGCTGAAATGCTCAACTGCTGAAATGCTCTGGCCGAAGGCAGTCATTACTCATTCCACACCCACACACATATTAAAAAGTCTGCCTGTCCTGCCAGGGAAATGGATATGTGTGTGATTTCGTGCTGCTCACTCTTACCTTCGCACTGTAGTCAGGAATCCATAGGAGTAGTGAGACACCACAGGGCATGGAGATATTTAGAATTTAACGTAGAGCTGCAGTTTGAGTTCATACTCTACCGTTTTCAACAGACTTATGACGTTTTTAATAACGTTATTGGGCTCAAAAAATTCAGAAATTATACATCCCTTGAAGTAAAAGTAGTGAATGTGCGATGTGAACAAAATAATTTATAATTAAAAATATGTTGCATACTTAGGAAGCGAACCAACTTATACTGTCCCTATCCCGTTATCAGAAATCTGCGATGAGAATGGAATCTCTTTTTGTGGTGGAAGTCCAGCCGACTCTTTAGCCAGAAAAAAATCGATATGAAACGTAGATTTTACATTATTTAAGATCAATTTTAATTTGATATGTGGCCAGGTAAATTTGACTTGGTCGAAAGAGAGTACTTCATGTAAATACGATATGGGTTTTGCATGACCTGAAATTTACATGGCCATATCGATCGATAACGGTAACATGCTTTTTTTGTGTGTACTTTCTTGATTTTCAAACTAAGTATGTGAGACTTTATTGTTTTATTTAAACATTTTTTTAATAAATAGTTCTTGCCACAGTGCCTTTTTTAGAGCAAGCTTCAAGTGCGATTATTAAATGTGTCTCGCTGTTCATTTTGTGGCACTGCCACCCCCGCCCCTCACCCACATCCCCCTTTTTTCTGGCGGCATCCAACTGAATGCTACATTCCAGGACACACGGGGGAGAAGAAGGCAAGGGGGTCATTACGTCGAAGGGCAAAGCAACAGACCTGGCTTGAATGCCGGCCAAGAGAGAGAAACTACTCATAATAATCATAATGAGCGGGGGTGCGAGTGCAGACAGATGCAGTGCCTTTATGCAGGACTGCTGCTGTTCAGTTCGGTTTAGTTGAGCTCGGCTCTAGGCCATGTGGCTGCGTTTAAGCCAAAGCTCTATGTGTAGCGTGGGCTCTGACGTTGATGTTGGCGTAATTACAGCCAAAGGACATCAGAACCAAAAAGCGCCATCTGCCCGGCAATGCATTAAATATTAAATGGACGCAGAACCGTAACATTGTGTAAGTTACGACATTTATGTTTTGGTAATGAAGAAACTTAATTCTCTGTGCATATGTATATGCACATTGTAGCTCATTGCTCTTATTTATGAAAAACTATTTTTAATGTTCGAAAATCGTTCCTTGTTATATTTATATACATATCATCTCAAATACTTTAAAACATTTATGGCTTGAATATCCTTAAAATAAATACAAAAACCACTGGTTTTAAAAATATCTCCACGTTGTTTCTTTAAGAACTATTTTTTGGTGATTGGCGAATTAAAAATTTCCCATTTTTCAAATGTCAAGCCGTTTGTGGTTTTTGCATCACTGCGATTTTGAATTCATTTAACATTTTCGAATGTATAATGTGGGAGGAAAGCTCCTTGGCCCTGCACCCGCCTTGATGCATAATTCATTTGGCGGCTTCTGCATATTTTGAGAGCCGACACACTCTAATGCAATTTGACATTGGGTCTATGGCCACGTGCAAGCTTAGGGGATTTTAGGGGTTTGTTCTCTGCTTCTTTGCAACGGCATATCCTGTTACAATTCAAACGAAAAGTAAACGGAAAGTGGGGGAAATCATCGTTGATGGCGCAAGCGGGTTTTTGGAACATGCCCATTTCGGAATGGCATTGAATGCGTTTATTTTGCGGATTTTCATGGGGTAAAATGCATTTCTGCCAATCGACAAGAGAACATTTATGAAGACATTTTTTCCTGCCCTCTGGAAATCGATGTTGTTGCTGTATCGGATGGCTGAATGTCCTTGCAGGAATTTTGATTTTATTTTATATGCATTTTTGATGTTCTCTGTTTGAACGCGTCCTTTTTGGCAATCAAAATAAAGTGCTGCAAACTGCACTTGTTAGTCAAAAAGTTGAAGTTCATGTAGATTAAGTTATAAAATATTTGAAAAAAAATGTTTATTTTTATTGTGATAGATTTCGACCATTTTCATTATTTTACCAAATTTTAAGTTTTAACAGCAAGGTTACTTTCCATTTAATATAACCAATTGAAACCAATTGGCTTTAAATGTTTCATAAAAGTGTGACATTTCTTTTTCCTTTTTTTAATACGATAGTAAACATCTCTATTAGATGTTTTTAGTTAGCTTATTCTTTTTTATTCAATTGCATATTATTATTTGAAAATTAAAAAATATGTTTATAAATATAAATACTGTAAATTACCTTTGCCCTAAAGATAAGAACTTTTTTTTTAATACCTGATCTCTGCCATGTTCAATTTTTTCAAGTATAATCAATAAATCCAAAAGTAACCCTTTTCATTGTTTCTCTTTGCAGGTTCGTTGCCCATCAGATACCCAATATCTAATCCACTTATGAATAATATAAATATAATGATAATGCTATTAATACGACCATATAGCGCACACAAATAATCCGAATCCAACTCGAACACGCCACAAAGACCCAGTACTCGAAACAAAAACAAATTGCAGCACCAAACAGATACGAACAAGAATACGAATACGAATACAAACACAGAAACACACTGAACAAATATCAAATAGAACGAATATGCATATTGCTAATTAAATTACGAATAGCTAAAGCTAATTAAGCAACAATGCCCGTACAGCAGACACATAACTAGCCCATATCCAGTACTACCTACCTGTAATCGTCCGCCTCTAGCCACATAGATAAACTGCTAATATTTGCGCAACATTTAGCAGCAAAGACAACACTGAATAAAACATATTAAACAAACACGAGAAAAGAACAACCAGCAAATACCGAATACTAAATACTAAATAGCGATATCAAAATCAAATATAGATTGCCTTGCCCCCCATATAAATGTCTACCTAAATGTACTGTTTGATCGTTCCAACCCGTAATGAAAGTAATGAACATCCACTCTTACTGTTTGTGTGCCTTCGAATTCGAATGTGCAGTAAATGCAGCTTCTGCATCGGCTAAACACGCTATGCCCGATATCTGCTATGCCACCTACAGCTAACCCGACTACAGTCAACCCAACTAGCCAGACATATGTAAATACAGACTCTACCTACCCGAACAACCAAAGATCAGTTTCCAGTTCCTGATTTCCCAAGCCATTGGATCACCCGACACCGATAACACTCACACAATCCGTGTCCAGACTCCTGAAATCCCGCAGAAAGGCGACGACACACGAACTGAAATGTGCGTTTTTTCCTTCCTCCAAAAGTTGAAACATTATCCACCTATCCTATCTGAACTTGTCAGACTTTTACACATTTTTCAAAACTATTATCTTCCCGACTCCTTTAAGAATTATACTATAACTATAGCAATAGAAGGCATGCTGCTTGTGATCGCTTATGACTCTTATACGGCTCTTATACAACTCTAAAACAGTTTGAATTATACTCCGCTCATATATTACTCCCGTAAAACACGCTTAAAATCTTCGATCTAACTAAAATATATTTTAATACATTTTAATTACAAAGCGTTAATTTTTTGTTTAAATAAAATATACATTTCTACCTATATATTTTTATTCAATACCTATTCATATTTCTTATACCTTCTATGTGTAATTTCCAAAGCTGTACAAAACCTCTAACATTTCTAACTCTGTTATCCTATACTACTACTATTTTTTTTTTAATACAACACTAATACAATCAAACATACACCGATATACATTTATGCTTATATTACCCGCACCTTTTCCATGTCCAAAAACGGAAATCCCAACGAATGTTTGCCTCTAAGTGTCGCGTATGCCAAACCTATATTTTATTTCGATCAAATGCAACGTGTTCGTCGTATGAGAATCGTTTTTCTATACCGTTTATCAACTCTACTCTTTTTTGATATTTTTCTTTGGTACATGCCTAACCCCTCCGAATAGCCAACTTTTACACACCGTTAATACTTTTTGGCTCTATGTGCAATTTAAATCTCAATAAACTCACCACCTAAGCAACAAAGTTAAACTAAAACCAAAATATCAAAGCAAGTTCAAGTCGCTCGCTCGTTCTCTCTTCATCTTAAAAACAAAACCAAAAAGCAAAAAAAAAAAAAAAAAAAGAGAAAGCTTCAGATAATTGGCTCCAATTGAACTAATCGTTTTATGCTTCTAATTGTTTTATGCGAAATTTCTATCGATAACTAACCGCCAAACCAAACCGCTTAAAATCGAAATCGATATCGAAATCGATCCGCAATGTCTCGCGAAAACTCGCCACGCCACGGCTCCTTTCGCCGAACTCTGAACAGCAGAGATCCTTCGGCGGGGGCGCCGGGCTCTGGATCCGGATCGGGACCGGGATCGCCACACCACCAGCAGTCGAACCACCAGCACTATCACCACCACCACCAGCCGCCGATCATGGAGCACGCCGGAGCGCCGATCTCCACTTCCGCCTCGAACATAGCCACTGTGCTGGAGGACGGCGAGAACGCCCATCTGCCGCCCCTCACGGGATCGGGGCCCAGTCGCCAGAGGTCCCTGCGGGATCGACTCAAGGACGGCATCACCGGCAGCTTCTCCTGGCAGTAAGTCCCGCCACGCTCCTTCTTTTCGATGCTTCTTCCACCACTTTTGTTCCAAATTTAATGCCACTCTTTTCCAACACCCCCGAACTTAAATTCGTTTGAAATTATTTTCCGTAGATTTATTTTCCAGTAGTCCAATCTCCTCTGTATGTTAAAGCTTTTCTTTTTAGGCTTGAATTTGATTTAGTTAGTAACCACACGAAATTTAAGTGCACAATGTTGTAAGTAAGCAAGTACAAAAGGACTCTGTTGAGAGTGGAAGCCTAATCGCAGAGATCAACTAGATTGCACAGCACCCTTTTTATAAAACTATCAACTAAAACCCCAAACTGAACTTTACTCAAATTTAGGCCTTATATTGGTACACATTTGGTAAGTGATTGATTGATTTTGTAGCATTAAAAACCAGGGAATAGAAATATCAAGGTCATAAAAAATAGGAAAATTAGATACAAAGGAAAAGTATTTCTGAGGTTTTATTTTGGGAACAAAATAAGGAAATATAATAAAATTAAAAGCGAAAGCCGAAGCTCAACTTCTCTGACGTTGAATACAACCTACAACAAAATGTAACAAAAATGAAAACAAAGCATTTGTGCAATTTTAACGGATGTAATGAATCACAGGTCATAAATCAATTAAATTTGACATTTTTATTTCCCAATCCTCCTTCGTCTTCCCAAAGGGAACTCACGCGCAAACAATCACCTAAAGTGGCTCAAACATTGCATAATTAATATAAAAATAAATATAAATACTAAGGGAAACGGCGGAGAAAGCGAGAGGACAAGAGGAGGTTGCTATATGACGGATTCAAAGGGTGACATAAGCCAAGTCAATGCACTTAACTTCCCAACTGAGGTGGGAAAAGCAAGGAAAGATGACAGCACGTGGAAAAGCTAATTTACCAACAGGAAATACAAATTAACACACTAAATTTATATATTGTGGTTATTACAGTAATAAGCTCTAAATGAATTCATTTACAACTCGATCCAATTTAAAATTATCCGTTTTATTATGGGATAAAATTTAAAAAAAAAAAAAATGGAAAAAACATGAAATACACACAAAACAAAATTTTTACTGTAAAATCGGCCATGTAAGTTTCAGGTCATGCAAAACGCATATCGTTTTTACATGAGGTACTCTTTTCGACCAGGTCAAATTTACCTGGCCTCATATCAAATTAAAATTGATCTTAAATAATGTAAAATTGATCTACGTTTCATAACATTTTTTTTTTGTGTGTAGGCCAGATTTTTAATATTCGGTAAAATCAGAAGAAAATTTATCGTCTGTACAAAAAACCAGTACCTTATTTCTTCAACATATTAACATAAATTTCTAAATCATTGCCTTCATAACTATCACCAGCGTTCAAAGTTTCTAGGTTACCCAACAATGATTTTCCAAAATATTTCCATAAGTCAAAACAGCAAAGAACAAAAAAGAAACTTGCAATTTATTTGCAAAACAATTGAAGCACGTGCGACGAGCCTTGAGGTCATCATAACTGCCTTTCCCCGACACTGACCTCTTTACCCAACTATGCCTTCCGTTCCACCAAAAAAAGTTGTTATAAAGTCAGTTCAAAAGTTTGGCCCAACAACAACAATTTAGCAAACTTTTTGGACATTTCATTTGGCGGGTTGGCAAAGGGAGTAGATTGGCACTTTTTCCGCTGGCCAAGTAAAAGGAAAAGTTCACTTCGAGTTGAGTTATTTTCCACCCGGCGTATGCGTAATATTTATTGTTCTAAAAACTTTCACTTCATGTTCGCCACCAGCTCGGTTGTGTCATTTTCATTATATAGCACTTTTATATAGACACCAGAGTAGTTATCGTTGTCGACTTCGCTCAAGCCATTTGACCTTCAAAGTTTTGCCCGTATACCTGCACTTCTACTCCACTTCCCATACCCTCTGGCTCTGAGTTGTGCCTTGTATCGGGCACTCCTCAAACTTGTTCTTCGCGCAGACAGCTGCAGCTGCAGATTGGATCTGTGCAGTTCCTTTGAGCACTTTAAGGTGGCAATTTATAACCTTGAAGCCTTTTTAAGCTGGCCTTGTTTCCTTTGTTTACCTGCAGCTTTTGCGGATTCCCTCACAGATCTTCATTTCTCTTTTTCTTTTTTAACAGGTAAAGGCTTTACCCTTTTCGAGTGGTCGTCTGGCCGCTTTTTATAACCACTGTAAGCGAAATAAAGGGGTATAGTAGGTGTAAGCAACGAGCTCTTACGAAGTTTAAGTGCAAAAATAATTTTATTACATTTAATAGCTATTCAACGGAGTACGAGGTAGCCCATAGTCGACACTCTATAGCGTTCTTACTTGCTGTTATTTAAGCCGGCTCAAACTGAGACACTTGGCAGGCAGTTAAGTGTGCGGTATTTATTGTGCATTTTTGTACGAAGAATATGAGCAATGAACCAGCTTTATGAAATGGGGATAGACGTTTGAAAAAGGCTCTCAGTTTTCTGAACTTTCATTTATAATTTTCTTACTCAACTTATTTTGTCAAAAGTTTAGTGATGTTATAACAGCTGTTTGGTATTCTCCGTATTTTTCTGATTGTGATTCATTCTTAAGCAATGAATAAATATTATACGAATTCGAAATTCACAAAAACTTTGTTTTTACATTTCTAGATACCATATGTTTTAAATCCCATTTCTTTCGAAATATTTTAAAATATTTCCTCTATCATTTTTGCGCAGTCACGACACCTCTTTAACATTAAAGCTCAAAGTGGCTTAACAAAAACATCCTCCATACAAATTCTTATAAGTAGAATTCCCACTTAAAGGTGGCTTGAAGTAAGTAGCAGATCGACCTTGACCTGGTCTTTAAGTTCGCATCTCAGATCGAAATTCGATCTTGCCTTCAAGTCACAGACGCCCACACACGATCAATTCAGTCAAATGCTAATTGAAATTTCAGGAGCTTGTGGCTTTGGTTTCGCCACAAAACCAAAGTGGGAAAAGAGAACAATGACAATAAAATCATAAAGAATCGAGACAGTCGCAGCGACTGTTTGTTGCCTGAGCAAATACTTTCGACAGGCCCCCGTCGATCGGATCGTCGAGTTAGCCAGGCCAAAATGGCAGGGCACGACACGAGAGCAGTTCGGAGCGGTTCAGCTGAATTTTGGATGTGTGAACAATTTTTATGTGTCGGCATTAAGACCTATGACGATGCCATGCACGTTCCGCGGCGCAGCGTTGGTGGCTGATAATAACGATAATGGCCAAAATGATGATGGTAATGGATGTGTGGGCGTTTCCCCCAAAACTGTTGACTGACTGGCTGTTTTAGCAAATCCTTTGCCCAGCCTCACGAACGCACACCATCTCGTGCGTACACTGGAAAAAATGATTCAATTGAGGGACTTTAAAACAGGCTTCTAATGGTAAATTTTAAAATTTATATAAAGGATATTCACTATTCTTCACCATTGGTTTTTATTCCAAAATTTATATATTTGCGGTTTTATCATCTTTAAAAAACTTAAAAAAACTTTTTTTTTTAACCCACACAAACGTTTTTTTTTTGAATGTAACTTGCGCTGACATTGACTGTAAATAGCAGTTGACCCTGAAACGATGCACATGAGAATCTCTCCCCTTTCTCCCATCCCTTCGCCCCGCTAAATAGCTGGCAATTTGTGTGCTCATGTGTGCGCTCCTGGCCGAGTGTAAATGTGTGTGCCGGAGTCTAAAAGCGTTTCATGTTTGACTTTCACTTGCAGCTGTGACGAGCTGCAACGTTTGCCGCGCCTGTCAACGCCAGCAACACCATGCAACAGCAACAGCAACAACCAAAGACTACGACAACACGCTCGTTTGTATCGCTCATGTTGTTGGTGGCTGACATTGTTTTTGGCCATAATTTGCATCGATTGCACAGTGGTGCAAGGTGCGACCTAAAGGGCTCTCAAAATAATAGAAGAAAAAAAGAGAGAACGCTATAGTTGAGTAACTCGACTATCAGATACCCGTTACTCAGCTAAAGGAAGAGCGAGGGAGATGGAGATATGCATGTAGCAAAGGAACTGCTTGCACTGCTTGAATTTCATCATTTGCTCATAGCATTTTTATTAATGTTCCGTTCAAAAAAATGTTTGTCTAAAATAATTATTAGTTGCTGAATATGTGAGTTCAAATTCACAGTTATTTAAATGAGCTATTACTTGAAAATATTTGATATTTCATTTATATATTAAGAAATGTTTGAAATAAAATCAAATCAAAATAATTTTCTTAGTTCATCGCTAGTAAAAGAGATTGCAATACTATCTTATAAAGTTTTCATTGTGATTTTCTTTAAACTTTGAGAAAATGTTTTCCCGAACAAACGCCAAATTTTTTAAACAAATGAATTTGAAACAATGGGTGGGACCTTCACTTGCACGAGTTCGACCTTGAGGGATACTTTAGATAATCCCCAAAATGTGTATCCTTCACCACAGTGCCTGCCAAAAGAGCACTCATCCGATGAGCGTTTCCAGCCGCCCGTGTTTGGGGTTGTTGCTGTGGTCTTGTCTTCAGCCGAGGATAAAATGCAACGTCAATGCTGTCCACTGCCGCCCCTCCCCCAAACATCCTCCCCCGCCTGCTCACAAATTTTCATTAGTGTTATGCCATCACTGTTGTTGTCATTGATGTCGTGGCCTGTCGCTGGCAGCTGACTGCTCCTGCCCCTCATCCTGCTATCCATCCTGCTCCTCAACCTGCTCCCCATCAGGTTTGACGTGGGCGTTGCCATAGTTTGGGCTACGGTTATTGTGTTTGCGCTTTGCATAACGATTATGAAATGACGCTTAATAAAAAAAAGTGGCAGTCAAGTCAAACAGAAGCCCAGTCGTCTAGCTGCCGCCTGGCCCACGCGGCGTATGAGCAATGCGCATGCAAATACTTTTAACGAAGCCTTTTAATATTCATTAATTGCTACAATTAATTGCCAGCGTGTAACATCACTTGTAACAAAAATCAATGGTTTAAGTTTAAGTTTAATGGGCCTTTGAAAGGAATTTCTTAGAGAACATTTTCAATAACTTTCCGAATTAGTCAATTTTCTTTTCCACCTACGTGCAATAGCCTTGCTTTTTTTTACCACTTATTATTCTTAGATAATAAAAATAATATTACAACTTCATTCCTGCTTCGATTTGACTCTACCTATCGCCTCGTAAATCAAGCTCATCACTTGGTTTTAAGTTTCACGCTCCGTGACGCTCGTGGCTATATAATCGCCGTCAACAGTCGATAATCCCTGCATGACAGTAATATACAGCCCCTAATGGCAACTGTAAGGTGCTATCGTTGGTTTATTTATGATCAAAGAAGAATTTAGTATTTTCTTAATTAACACAAAAGCCACAAGCCGCTAATTATAGCTATCAGCTTACTATATCTAATACTATAAATATTATAGTGCATAGAGGGGAATAAACAAAGCTAATTTTTGTTTCGCAATTTCAATTTCTATGCTTTCGCTTTCCGCGGATTTGTGTTATTAATAAATGCAATGACCTGAAGACTCGTCTGGCTTTTTGGTTCTCAAGAAGCACTGCAAATCGCACGGGAAGTTCTGACAGTCGGACATGCATATATATGACGTTCAGATACTATATCTATTTATACGTATGTATGTGAGCCACCATGTCTGCTGGCATTGTTGGTGCCGACATTTTGCCTGACACTTTGTAAACAAACAATTTTCGTATTTCTTTTCATAAATTGCGACGAATTATATTTTGTTATCTAAGCAGAAGATATCCATCCACACAGGCATGCAAATATATACGAATATATATATATATGAATGTAAGTGCGCGCCAAACGGAGGCAAATGCACTTAGCCAAATTGTCCGCATTCATTTTTAATAACGCTAAGAAAATTTTCCCATCGCTTTTAGGGACTTTAATGCGCTGGGAAATTCAGTGGAATTATTTATGGCTCCGAAGTGATTTGCTCAAAACGATTTGGTATATTCGTCTCAATTGGCAAAAACTGAATGATTAACCGAATTTCTAAGAGCATTCTTAATTTGTAAATGAGAGTAATTTAACACAAAGGAATTCTCAAAAATCCCATTCCTATTTTGTTACTGTTAAAATGGTATTTCAAAATTTGACTCAGAAAAATTAAAGGTTTATAATTTTCAGCATTATGGATTATTATAAGAAATCCAAGACAACTCAAAGAATTTTTCAAACATTCCAGTGAACCCTATGTTTTTTTAGCTCATGTATAGATACGTATTTAATCGATTTTCACACCCTTTCCATCGGCCATTTCAATGCCACATGAGCCGCCACACCAATCAATTTGGCATTCAATCTACGAGATTGCTCATATATATCAATATAATTATCTGTCATTATTGTTCAGGCGAACACATTACGTGAACAATGTTCGAACTGCTATCGATTGTCTCGGATCTGTGTTCAGGTTTGTTGCCGTGTTGTCGTCCTTGCTAATCGAATTCAGCATTATGATTTGCTTTACAAATTTATTGCTTTTGAAATTGGCTTAAACATGTGGAATTAAGCACGGCGAGGCAGTAGAACATAAACAAGGATATGGGCAACAGTCGACCCGGGGGATTGACACGAGAGCCCCGGATCAAGGAACCCGAATATGGCTAAACAGCTCAATTAGTTTATGGACAGAATGATTTATTGACAGGCGACCTCACATCTATTGGATCCGAAAAATAACATTCTTCGGAAAAACTTATCGGTTGTTTGTGTGTCACAAGACTTTTCGTCGCCTGCCCGGATTCGGAATTTATTAATCTCCCTCCTACGCTGTCTCTTTTGGCTTTATTTAATTATAAATCCACTGACCGCTTATCGCATCGGCTACCTGATATTTGCCAGTACTTATATTAGGGTGGCTTCAAAGGCAAAAAACGCCGCCGATAAGGCAAGCGATCCTCCCACCCTCCGCAAAATCTCCATTGTTGAGCGAAGGAAAATTCCCAAATCATAAAATCTTTTGTGCTGCGTTGACCCTTCGAAAATGAAGAGAAGATAGGTAGCAAGATGGCTCTTTGTCTGCACTTTGGCACTGTTTGCACACACATAAATATTTGATTGCCAGTCAGAAATGGAAAATTAAGGAGATTAGAGAGGTGTTGACTTGACTTGCATCACGTACGTATTTCACACGAATTTTCCAGAACACAAAATTCCATCAATGGAAATTTTTAGTTTAGCGATCATATTTTATTATCAAAAGAGAACGCTGGGAATAAAGTAAATACTGAATATTATAGGTTTTCTATTTTATAATTTATTTAAACCATCCCAAACAGGTTGAAGATTCAATTTCGAGATAAACATTTTTCACTTACCTACATGTATAAATAATATGTATATAAATAATATACATATACATATGTATATGCGAATATTTAGCTCGTAGTATGGCACCTTTTTAAATTTTCCCACTTGTTATATTTAAAAATGTTCTATATATCTTTAGTTTTTACTTAGCTTTGTCTGCAAAATCTGGAATATCCTTAGATTTTACTTAGATTTGTCTCTTAAATCTTGATAATACGGTTCTAAACATTTAACAAGTTTTGTTCAAGAAACCTTTTAAACGACTGCCTTATCGCATGAGAAAAGAAATACTTTATCTGTTAAAGAGACTCCTCCCACCAAATGTTACGTTACTTGATATTTTGAAAGTTTTAGACACCACTGAGGTGATACATCATCTTTTAAGTCTTGTGATTCTATGATGGGCCATTTATAATAATTCGATTGCTTGCTCGCTGGAATCCTTCTTGTGTGGTTAATTGATGTTTCGACTCGACTCATAAATAAAATATCAGTATTTTATTAAAAAATGAAATGTTTACTTTTGTCTTTGCCCCTGTCAAAATACTTGCGGTATAAACACAAATACAGGCTAAAAGAGTATACTACGCCTGACATTGACCCCAATTATGGCGCCCCATGTGTTGCCAAAAGCGTTGGAAAAATACGAAAAATATTGATAACACAAAAACAACCTTTCTACGATTTGTATTTACCATGTAAATAAATTATAAGCCATATGCCCCCAGGGGGGAAAACAGTTTGGGTTTTTTTGTTTGCGTTTTTGGCGAACAAATTGTATGTGCAATACAAATTGATTGACTGCATAATTGGAATTGAAATTGAATTTTCCACAAACCGGGCAATAATGGATGAATATTTAAATGTTCTATGACAAATGTTTTAGCACGATCCCCAGTCCTTTTCCCCGACAGCCCCAAATGGCAAATGTCAATGGGTTTGTCACTTCCTTTCGAAACAGAAATTCAATATCGGGCTGGGTCTAGAATTTATGTCTCCGACAGCAGCCGTTGACAGTCCTTTTGAATATAACAAATTCATTAATTAAGCTCTGGTTTTGTTATTGAAAATATAAATACAAAATAGAACACACTTCTGTTTGAGTAACGAGCTTAGTGACAGGCAGCAGATTTCATTGAATACATATTCAAATTCGATTTGCCATTATATATTGGAACCACTCTTTAAAAAAAGGTTTTTTAAATGTGCCTGGCAATACTTTTTTGGTTTCTTTAAAAAACTATTGTTATTTTCAGATGCGAAATGGAAAAATTAAATTAAAATAATTTTTCAAAAATAAATAAAACTAAAGTATTATCAACTACATTTTAAAAATTACCAAAACCACAACAAATATTTCAATAAATAATAAGTAGGTGTTACTTAAGAGTCATACTTTCTAATACCAAAATCAAGACTATATTCAACACAACACTAACCAAGCCCCTTGCCATCTAAATACCATTCGGTCTCTAGTATTTAATTGTTTTGTTTTCAATATTCTGTGCCTCAACTGGAATACAGAGCATTCAAGAATTCAGACAAATTCAGGCACGTTTTGCAATTGCTTTGCAAATTTAAGGCACATTTATTTATATGAATCAAATGGCGCGCCGCGCCCAAAGCGACGGATTTGATTGAAAAAAGCCGAATCGACAAAAGTAAGGCTCCAATCAGCAACAGTAAACAAATATAAATTTCATTCACAGCCGTTGGTGCATCCATATAAATTTGATTTTTATGCATTGTAGCAATTAAATGGGAAAAATGAAAAGTAAACAGAAGCAGAAACAATAACAGCCATTCAGCGGATAAACGAACCGCAGCACATCCGTCGTCTAGCCGGGACATCAACCGCCTTTTGGGGTTAGTAGGGGTTAGTAGATGATATATATAGGGGGGAGGCCCAAAAATGCATTTTTTTTCAGCTGCCTAGCAGCGACAACTAAATCGCTTGAATTTTTTCCTCATTTAAACGAAATTCGCATTTTCCTGTCAAGCCGGTTTTCCAGCGTTTTTCTTCGCCTTGCCGCCGACTTTTCATTATTGGACCACACCAGCATGTGCTGTTGCCATTTGGCAAGCCAAACAACTTGCAACCAATGCGGCGACTTTGCTATTTTTAGCAGCTGCAACAAAAAGCCGTCGAAACATTGTTGGCCAGAGATACTTGGCTTGGAAGTACCTTCCGTCATTTTCCGTAGGAACAACAACAAGCCCGAGCAAAAAAGTGAACAAAAATTAAAAAGTAAATCTTTTTTGCTTTCCTCGGGCTTTGCATATTCAACAGCTCAGCAGCTCAGCAACAACGGTGTGGGAACGCTGCCAGTTGGATGGCAACATTTTTAAGCTGCAATCGGTTCGGAAAACTGAGCGGTGAAAACGTCATTTGTTATTTAAATGAAGCTGCTTAAAAGGGAATATTTTCGCTCTTGTACTTTTAGTTTAACAGCCCGATGAATTTGTTTATTATGGAGATGATTTGGGGCAAACTAAACCCCTAAATGGAAAGCGAGAAAAAGAAAAGTTTGTTGAGTGTGTTTTTCTTCAAAAGCGGAAATAATAAAACATATGTACATTTATGTATCTTCTTATAGGCATTAAAAAATTGAAGAGCCTAACAAAAAACGTTATTCATTATTTTTTACAAGGCAGTTTAAAGCTCTGGCTATAAAATTCACAATAAGTCTTCATTGGAATTGCGGAGTGAATGGCATTAGCTCATTTATTGTATTTCAATAGCTTCAAAAGCTAATTACAGGCTTGTCTTTATTTTGGCCAATCGCAAAATCAAAACATTATAATGCCGATTCTTTATGGCTCTTAAGCTAAATAGCATTTGAAGTTGAAATCCAGTCGGAAGCAATGAGGTGGGTGTGTAAACCTAAAACTCTTCCAACAGGTTGATTAACCTTTAGTTTTTGAATGTTAAGGTCGCTAAGTATTTATGAAATTTAATTTTAATAAATATAGTAATTAAAACAATCTCCAAATAAGTTGATTTTTATAAAAACAGAACTTGAAAATACATTTTTAATTCTTTTGTTAGTGCGTTTTATGGGTTTTACCCCACCTGGGACCTGGGACTGGTTCGACTGGAGACCCTGATTATCCATGCCCATAGCCATGTCCATAACCATAGACATAGATTTAGTCATAGCTTTGGCTATGCATGCGATTGCGCTTTTTATTGCCCCCAAGGCGCATTCGAAAACATTTACATTTTAGTTCAGACAATTTATGATTGAGTAATAATATTGAAGGCTGAAAATTATAATCGTCCGAGTCCGAAAAACTGTAAGTACGCAGACAGAGGGGGGCGGAGAACGACTAGCAGCAAAGTGATGTTGCACTTTTTCTGATTTCGTCGAGTTGCGTATTTGAAATTTGCATAATTTGCAATTTGAGCCCAGTCATGCGTCTTAAATGAGCCAACGAAAGAAGAAAAAGTCAGCCGTTACCAGCTAAATGGAAGAAATTCCCAAGGTTAAATTGGAAATTCTGTTTTCCCCTCTTTCGCCGGCGCTGAAATGCAGTTCACCTTAGGGTGAATGTGAATTCTCTGGGCAAATGCTTCAACCTTGGCGGTAATTTCCTTGTCGGATGGAAAACGCAGGTGGGGAGGGGTTGGCCAGATAATTGCAGCACTTTCACCCCCTCAACAATGACCTACATTAAAGTTGAGGAAATGCATTTGCCACCGAGAAGCTTCAAGCGAAATCCAATAATTGCAGCGGCGTCACATGGCGTATGAGTAATTTAAATGAAATTACAAAGTCGCCGCAACCGAGTAACCTCCAAAAAAAAAAAAATAATAGCAACAATAAGTGTATCGCAATTGCAATTCAAAACAAGTTCATTGCACATGCGCACCAGCATTAGAAGCAACAACAACAAAAAAAAACAGACAAATACCTAAGCTAACCGAATATTTTATACACTTTCCAAGTACTAAATACGATAAATATCCTATTAGGTCACGTTCCCGAGTTTGTACAGTCTACATTTGTGGGTCCTTTGTTTTTTTTTCGAAATAAAATAGTCAAAGTTTGGATTTCTTTGAATATATTAGGTTAAACTGCTATTCTTGCAGATATTGGTTGGATGAATTTAATTCAAACCTTTTGTAATTTTTATAGCTGATACTATCGGCTAATATATCGGTGGCAAAGCGATTGCTGAAACTCTATTAAAAAAGCCATTTTGCGGTGTTCACTGTATCTCCGTCAAAAATGATCGGATTTCCATTTTGTTTTTACATTTCGGTTAAAAATTTAAAAAATGCGCCCCCTGGGAAGCTCGATTTTAAAGATTTTTTTTTGATCTTCCAAAGTTCGAAAGTTAAGTTTCAGCTAAAAAACTCGAATTTTTGCTTAACAAAATATTTAAAGTTGAAAAATAATAAAAAAAACCTTTGGTTTATCCGTTTAGAAATGACGATTAACACGGCCTTTAAAAACGTGGTTTCGAAAAAAACCCACTGAAACATGTAATACGTAAAACACACATAGAGCACTTTAAAAATAGGCGTTTTGCGGTGTTAATTGTATCTCGGCAAAAAATTATCGGAATTCCATTTTACATTTGTTTAAGAATAGGAAAAAACCCGCCCTTGGGATTTTTTGTTGTATTTTTTAGCTTTAAAAATATTTTTTACCCGTTCAAAACTAAAAATTAATGTTTTTTGTAGGAAAAATTTATAAATACTATGTTAAGCCTAACTTCTAAAGATTTTGCCCGATTGACTTAAAACCCCCTTAAAAATCTTTCTTTGATTTAAAGATGTTAAAGATATCTATAAAATACGTTTTCAACATTTTGCAGTAAAGATGTGAGTTAGGCGGAAATTTAGTGCTTCTGTAATGATCCTTTTTGGTTTGTTTACTTTGACTGTAAAAAAGATAGTGCAAATACCTCTCCGTAGTGAGAATCCCCCCCTATCTAAGCATCGTGAAGCAAACGCACACTTGGAAAAAAAACGGAAATAAGCCAAACGCCTGAAGCAGGTTTTTGGCCTGCACAAAAAAACAAGTTTATTGCAGCACATGTGGTCGCGAGAGAGAGAGAGGAGAGTAAGTGAGAGAGGCAAAGACGCAGCCGCGACTGCGCTGCGATCGAAAAACATAATGCCGACGTCGCACAGTGGTTGCAAAATGCCACAAAGTGGAAAGATTACAAGCAATCGGAGGTTTCATTTTTCTCGGTCAAACTTTTGAAGAATTTAACTTTATTAATTTTTTAAAACTGTGCAAAAACGTAGGATTTTTCTCCAAGTCCAAGTCTTTAAGGACTCTACTCCTCTTCTTTTGCTTCAATAGCTACGATTTTTGCAACGAAACACTCAAATGGGCCCACTGTGCGTCGGCAGCGATCGGCCAGATCGGTCGTTCGGTTTTCGGCTCTCCACTTTCTGAGACAGAAACGTAGAAATTTCGTTCGATTCGATCAGTTTAAGTTTTCCATTTGCAACGAACGCAACGCCAAGTGGGTCCGCTCCCGAAACACAAAGTTAGCTGAATAAAACACAACTGAGAGTCCGCGCCAAACGAAAACGAAACAAAATAAAGTAACGCGCGCGCGCTCAAAAGTCTGTGCTTAATAACGAGATATACCCATGTGGAGCATCCACGATAAATATTGTAAAAATTATTTTTAAAATATGATTAAGTTGTGCGCGACTGTGCGAGGCCGAAAATTGCAGTCTGATAATTATTATTTTTCTGCACTCATTTTCCGATTGTCCGCTGCATTTCAGCCATTAGCGTCCGTTGTTCTGGCTGTAGTAATAAATTGAATTGTTAAGGATCTCACAAAAGTACCATTCCGTGTTCATGGATTCCTTAATAACTGTCTGCAGTTGCAGTTATTTGTAAGAGCTAAAGAGCTTACGAGTTGAAAGGGAAATTTCTCTATAGATAATCCGAATTCAACTGTAAATATCAATTTAAAACTCTTGAAAATATTATTTTTTCAACCAATCCAGTTTAAATTCTTGAAATTATTTGAATAAATTTAAACTACTTGGGTTTAAATGTAGATTTTCTATGAGTAATGTTCTTTTTTATGATAAATTCAGGAGTGGAATTCCCTCTTGTGAGTGTACGAAAGTAATTATAGGCAAATAAAAAATTTGAATTATTTTTAATCCCGAAAATATCTGCAGAATACATAAAAAAGGAATCAAAACGTTTGTAATTGTACGCGAGTGCTGTTTTAAATCGAAGCCAAAGTGTCAATACTGTGAAATCAATACGAATGAGAAATGTGACTAACCAACCGAAGGAAAACCAATTGTGCTAAACTTCGAAAAAATAATACAAATTATAGAAAGGTAATATTTCCAAATTGTGATGCAATAATTAATGGCAGCGCTTGCATTTTTTTTTTTGACAAGCTTGGTCTAAACTTATCTCTCTCTGCTTCTCTTTTTGCTATTCTGTTTAGCGATTGTTTTAGGCGCGGCTTGCGGTTTTTTCTCCAGATTCTTTGTGCAGTGAACGGTTTTTATTTTAGTCGGTTGGTTTTAGTTTACCGTTCGTATCGGCATAGCCACTCGGCCATTTCCTTTGTTCTTAACTTTTTCAGGCTTTCATTTTTAGAGGCGAATTATTTGTATTTTATTCTTCGGCATTTTCGCCTGCCTGCAGGTCATGACATTCGTGTAATATCTTTTTGTTACTGCTTATTACAATGACAAAAGTAACGAAGAAAAAATATTAAAAAACAGCTGACCAGCACAAAAGAAACCAAAGAAATAACTTGGCCAACAATGACGAATACGACAGACACAAAAAACCAGAGACCTACGCCTAATTTAAGGTCATCAGCACAATAAAACAACAGCAATGACAGTAACCACCGTCGGCAAAGAAGAAGAAGCAACACTAACTGCTTATGGCTACGAAAAAAAAAAGTTGAAGTCGCCAGTTTCTCTAATTTTTTTTTGGATTTTCTGATTTTGTCTATGGCCCTTCCATGCCATTTGTGTGGAGAATTAAAAGGCAACGGTAGATAAAGAAGTAATGATCGCACACATACATAAGTACGGCCCAAAAGCTCATTTGCCTTCATGGGCTGACCCGCAAAAAGTGGCCACATCGAAAATGAAAAGAAAACCCCAAGAAAACTGCAGGCGACCGTTTTCGAGATAACCAAAAATCAGGCCCTAAGTCTGTAAATTTGTTAAGGGCAAACCACTCAAAATAAAATATTCTAAATATATGTAGATGCAAACCAGTTCCAAAAATCTTACAGTTCGATTAGCAGACTGTTTGGCGACTGCAGCAGCTTCTCTCTTCGATTTCCACGGCGAGAAAAGTGGAAAAGAGAAAAGCAGCCACTTGAGATAATCGATGGCTCAGGTCTTCTCAGTGGTGCGCTTGTTTATGTTTTTTATAAATAGCACAAAAAATGCGTAAAATGAGCAGGCGAAAACAGATTATAATTAGAATAAATGCTAAGCCCAAACATTGACATATACCGAATACTAGGGGTGCAAAAAATAAATCCCAGCGCATTTCCCAAGCCAAACTGTGATATTTCGGAAATAGAAAATATATATTCCCTATCAATTGCGAGGCAAAATTAATATCTAAAGTGTGATACGCTCCATCAAAACTTGATAGCATAATTAATGCGGATTAACTTTTCAGTTTCTATCGGCCAAACGCCGCACAAAGCGTTGATACAATATTTATTGACAAAGCCATTTATCACGATGTCCGCAAGGTGTGCATAAATTTCGGGCCACGTGATGTCGGCCGACTTCTAGACAGTGAAACTAAATAAAATTCTATACTAATTTCGTTGGGGCTACGTAGTTTTCTCCGCAAAAAACTGGCAATCGACTATGCAAATCAATTAAAACTGTCAGGAAACGGCGAAGAGAAAATGGCAAAATTAAAATAAGAAGCAGGAGGGGAAAATGGAAAACGAAGTGCAAATAAAATGACTTAATAATTTAAAGTCCAACACGGAAATGCAAATTCCCACAGAGCATCTACGCACAGTCGCGTCTGGTTTTTAACTTTTATTGATTTTAAGTGACAGTTTCATGCCCATTCGATGTTGAACGAGGAAGTCTCTGAGTCACTTAGCCGTTGTTATGATTACGGCAGCCGAAAGGAGGCTTGTCACAGGACAGAATATTTTAATCTGGCCTGCACATACATATATTTTTCATGGGCTGCTCTTTTGTCATGTTGTCTTTTCATATGATTTATTTATGGGCTTTTGTTTGCCGCTGCTCACTGTACCTGACTTCGCTGAATTCTACTTCGGCCCCAGACAAAGGGGCTTACTGTTGTTTGTTCGCTCAAGTTGGCGTGAAAAAGTGTCATAATTACACAAATAAATATGAATCTATAGGTATTCATAAATGCACATGTACCTTCCTACCTACAAAATATCGAAATTCAAACAAAGGCACTTGAGATGTCCATCGGATCGTTCAGTTATTCGAGACAATAAGTACCCTCCATCCTTTTGATTTACTGTCGACCATCGATGATTTAATAAATACCAATATTTACGTATAGCGGAGAGCTTCCATAAAATTTTTATTACACACTTACGCTTCTGGTCGCCCAAAGTGTGCCAAATTTTTCGAAAGCAGCTGCCAAGAAACTTTTCCGGCAATATGCTCAATAAATTCTATATATACTTTAGGGTTGGGCAGATAAGACCAATTAAATAAAATACGCCTTAGGATTTGGATCAGTAAAATAACAAAATCTTGAGAAAATGTAAAATATTTTATGACAGACCTTTACAGAACTTGGTTCCAAAGATTTTAGAGATTAAATATATGTAGATCCGCAATCGATACATAAATTAGAAGGTGTTCCTTATGGCTCCCAAAAATCACTTCCACTTCCTGAGTGTCACGCCCACACATCTATCGAGACTGTAGATCATTAATCAAGCAACTGCACTCATAACCCATTCAAATCATCGGGTGCTGCGTTATTAAAAGTGATTTCGATTTGCATATTGATTGCCGCCGGCAGGTGATTTTATTTATACAGTCTTCCCATTCTGGGGTCTATCGGGGCGTGAGGCCCACCCATGTGATTCGGTTCCGTCTTTGGCTCGTTTCGGAGCACTTGTAATTTGTTTACGCATACCCGACTGTTCTCTAAGCTGTTCACATTTTGCGGAACACAAAGTTGACGATTGATTGGGTCTGATTGAGCGAGTAGTTGCGCGGGAGACAGTGAATTCCGAACCCGAACTGGTTTCCCAACAAAGGCGACGCTACTTCCGCCATGGTAAGATACTTTTGTTTTGTCTCCAGTGCGGCAAATAATTATCGAGGCCCGAGAAAACCACAGTCGTCAGAACACTTTAATTGTTGACCGGCTCGAGAGCACAAAAGATAGAGATACGGATACCGGGAAAAAGCCGGACTCGGATGCCAAGAGCATGTCAGCATTCCTTCTGCGGTTCACACACAAATCGGCTCAAGTGTCACGGTTACGGATTATGTCATTCCATGTCGCCATATCAACGCGGCAATGTCCGCTCTCTGGTTACAAGTGCCCAATCCCCCGACTCGTTTGCCAGTCGGCGGCTTTTGAGTATCATGGTTTCGATTCTAAGGCGGATTTATATCGTAGATTTGTTGCTTGTTTATTAATGCTTGTAGACTAAACAGCGGGGTTACAGGTGTGACCGGACCCATGGAGAAATCTCAAGATATGTTCCCCAGTCAACAACAAACATTATTGGGCTGTGTTGTTTACTATTCATATAATACTCAATTATCAGCGGCTATTTGTGATACCTGCTTGTTACTTTGTGGAAAAAATCGTTAAATTTGAGTTGGTCTTTAGCTATACAAATTTGTTATTACGTGTGGCTTTCTGGAATTCATACATTTTATATGGCTTACGTGTTCTGCTTAGCCAAGTGGCTGGATTTCATTCTAAAAATTCCAAAAGATTATATTCTTGTTTCATCGAACGGGCATCTTTTTTGTTTGCAAACAACTTTATTTTCGCGTTTATTCCGTGGATGTTTATTGTGATTATATTGAATTACTTCTGGGAGCGGAGGTATCTGTAACTTGAATGAGAGGCTAGTGTTTCTGGGAATGCTTATCTGAGCGGCAACTTTCGGGGAGCATGTTACTTTTATCTGTTAGATACGTGAAAAAGTAGGGTAATGATACTTTCGACGATAAATGTATTAGTATTGGCAGTAATATTTGGGACCTTATTTCAAAAGCTAAAAAACTACAATATAATATAATATAATAAAAGCTAAAATTATTTGGTTATACATTAATCGTTGGGATTTTTCGACTGGAACATGATATGTTGTTAGGGGTCATGAACTTTAAAATAATATTTGAAATTGGTTGGACAGTGTCACTTGAAATGTAAAAGAAGGCTTGAAAAGTCAAGCTACTTTCATAACCGACTGAGTTTAAGGGAGTGTCTTTCAGGAACTGAAGAAATACGCAAATATGAAGGAATAGCGATAAAGTTTTGCTCTAAGTCCGGACCAACGACCCAACCCATTTTCGCCGGCTCGCACTTATAGAAGCCCAGAAACGAAACGCAGAACACTCCCACACCGTCGCCTGCAGCACGATGGTAATGGTATAGGGGGCCCCACCCAAAGCCCTGCATTAGGTGTGCAAGCCCGTCCAGGTGTAAACAGGTTAGTTAATGATCGAATGGACAGGCGGGAATTCGTCGGCGAGCAAACACGTATGGGCAATGCGAGCAGGGTCTATTAATAAAGCCGCAGGCCGTCTTGTCATGTGAAACTGGGCTCAAATAAACAGCCGGGCTGCTGCTGATGCAATTGTTTATGGCGATTCCGAAAAGGAAATTCGAGTGGTTGGGCAAACAGAACGGAGAACAAGACCCACTCGCTTCTAGCAGATATGTGAGCCAAAACTGTCGACCACTTGGCACTTTGGCTAATGACAACGCCCGCTAAAACGGTAGCACATGCAGATACATTTGTATCTTGGCCGCACACGTAGATACATATGTCACACTCGACGGTTCAACGACTGCCAGCGACCAGTTTTGTTTTCATTTCGAAAAAGAGCACAAGAAAGGGAGTTAATTATTCGAAAAGTGTGATTTATGGGCTCGAATTCGCGACAGGTGACAACCCTAGCACTACTGAGGGTGCTCGACATTTGGCTGGGAATCGGACTTGGAATTCGGCTGCTGTCGCACATGATATCGAAATTTATGAACCTAAGACGATTATTAGCAAGTTATTTGCTCAACCGGTTTGCCCAACAAGCAATTGGCAGCTGCTTACGCAGCTCAAGATTATTCAAAGGGGAGGGAAGGCGTGGAATGCACATTTCAAAATTCTCATTTCTGCCCGTTTTCCCTTTCATCGGGCCAAACGGTTTCGCTTTCCCACCCCCGACGAGATGTTTGCGGCATTTATGTAGCAAATTGCTTCAACACAACGTCGGACATATCGCTTACACGCCGTGCACACGCGATGTATCCGCCAATCGTCGTGTGTAGATACATTTGTATCTGTACCTCCCAGTGTCCATTGTTGCGCCGTCTGAGTGGTTTATTTATATCGTGTTGCTCTTGTTTCGCTGCTGCTTCTGCTTCTGTTTCTGTTTCAGTTGCATGTTGTCTCCTCTGCCCGTTCGCATTTCATTTCATTTCATTTGGCCCCATAACGCGTCTGCACCTACCACTCAACGTGTGTATCTGCGAGATACATTTGCTGCCGGTCGGTTTCCATCGAAATCGAAAGTGCAGCCCAGTCGAAATGCACTGCCGTCAAGGTTATTTTTCTAGGGATCGTGAGAATATGAAACCCGGGATTCCCTGAATCTCTCGGTGAATATCAATTACAGTTAGTTCATTTGATTTTGAAAGGGTGGCCAATATTTCTCCTGCTATATAATTTCTATTGAAAACATATTGGAAAGCATTGTCATAAAGGTATTATTCTTGGGATTTAATAATCTTAGAAAACTCAGATATCCGAATTTAGTGTAGTATTTGTTAGCATTAACGTAAGTTCATTCCTATAGTTCTGTTATACTTTCCATTGGGACACACAAAAAAAGCTTGTTACCGTAAAATCGATATGGCCATACAAATTTCAGGTCATGCAAAAACCATATCGTTTTTACATGAAATACTCTTTTCGACCAGGTCAAATTTACCTGGTTGATCTACGTTTAATATTGATTTTTTTTTGGGTGGTCATATTTTCAGTTCGATCATAAAAATTGTATTATTTATAGTTTTTTTTTCTTATGATACCATTTCTATAGAAATTGATAGGACCATTAAATATTTAAGGAATATTATTCTTTAAGCCAAAAAGTGGTAGGGTTGATATCAGTGTTTTTTTTTAGAATAAGAAACAATTGAAAAAGATATTTAAGCGAACGTCAATCCAGCTTGCGTATTTATTTAACACAATCAATCCCGTATTATCGTAGGTATTGTTCTTATGATTTCCCAATCATAAAGCCAAATCCTCAAGATTAGTCCCATCAAGTGGGCCATAAATCAATGTCGGTGGACAGTTTTACCTACTCGAATGGCTGGCCAAAGTTTCGCTTTAACTCAGCCGTATATCCCATACCTTGCCCCTTCAAACTTCCTGTGATGCTATTAATCTATTCTCGGCGCTCGTTTTATTTACCCCGGCGTATAAACATAGACTATGGAAAATTTTCACACTTGAGCACATCAAAGTTTATCAGCATTTTCACTGGACCTTGCCATGCACTGCAAATTGCAGCTGCAGCCTCAACCATGTGACAGTTGGCCTCGTCATCGAGTGTTTTATGGGCTCTTGTCTGCGGCACTTCCATCTGAGTACGGAGAGTCGAACCGATATACCCCCCAAAGAGGTATTTATAAGTCTGTGCTCTCGTGCGCCTCTCTGCATTCTTATCAGCCGCAACTCCGCTTATCACGTGCTGTAGTTTTCCGTTCTTCTGGGAGTTCCTTGGAAAATTTTGTTTCACAGAGATTGCACTCGATTTTCCAGAAAAACTGAATAACAGAGTAATTAAATGAAATCAATAAGAATTTTAGTAATTCAAAGATCAGAATAATGATTTACGTGGCTCTACAATATAGTTATAGTTCTAATAATTATAGTATCAAGTTCTTATATCTTACTTAATATTCAAATTAAAAGATATAAATTGTTAAAAGTGCATATTTTTTCCGCCCCAAAAATACAAGTTAAATGTAGGAATCCACAACCCGCGACCAGTTTATTCGCTTGACTCGCCATGACATTGACACACTAAGACTTTGAATACGGACTTTGGCTGCAGGTCTTTGGATTTATTTATTTATGCGCGCATTGCACAATTGATCAGGCGACAGCCAAAACGATAATAGACTCCTCAATGGATTATTAATATGGGCCATAAATTATGGAATGGATCCCACCTTCGCGGCCCAATGGAGACCGTGTGGAGAGCCAAGACCTAGACCTAGACCCCATCGCAAGCCAAAAGCATCGCAAGCGAGACCCCGATCCAGACCAAGTCCAAGACCTAGACCCGTGACTTATGAACGTGCCTGGCCGTCAAGCGTGAACTCCAATCCATTCCAGTCCAGCGGAACCTGCACTTGATTCGAGTCGAGTTGGACTTACAGTGTAAGCGCCTTGAGCTCGACCGGTTGTGGTCAGTTTCGAGTTCCCGCTCTGCTCACTTATCGAGCGGACAAGGTTGGCTTTTTTCCATCGCAAAGCTACCCGTATATTCAAATTGCTCTCTTCCTATATATTCGGTCCGATAAGGTGGCGCGTATTTACGGCCCAGTCAAGTGTTTGTGCGCAAACACTGCGGAAAGCCTGCCAATAGCTCCTCCAGAGATAATGCCAGGGACACATGCAAGCAAATCTTGAGTGCCGGCCCACTTCAGTGATCTAATCATACGGACTCCAGACTCTTAGGCTGGGAAATAAAGAAAGTAACTCCGTCTCAAGGATTAAGGATCCCTAAGTTATCCCTGAGTTACTACATTAAAGTGTCATAGTTTACAATACTTAATACTTAACCATCTCTGATTGTTAGAATTTATTACACCACTTTTTTTTCTGGGCGGCAAGCCCAGCACTATTCATAGTCGCGTAATTTGTCGCGTGGGGTCTAATGACCCATTTCAATTAGCCACCCCTGGCTCCCTCCAAACATTAACTACAATTTTCCCGGGCCGGGTGAGAATTGGAAGTATAAACAGCCTCTCACGACTTGATCTGGCGTTAAATTGTAAAGTCTGTCGGTTTACAGAAACATATGCGCGGGGGCTCCCGCCCCTTAAATTGCCGACTGCCATCCATTGTTCCGACCAGAATCGTGTGATAGCGACAGTTGTAAGGCAAGTCGAGCTAAACTTTAGGCACTTTCGATTTCACAGCCAAGTGGCGTATCTTGGCCCCATCCCCCGATCCCCCGATCCCCCGATCCCCCGATCCCTCGATCCCTCGATCCCAGCAATTCTAGTCAGTCATCGCCGGCATTATCATCATCATCACAGCGCTCGTCGTCATCATTGAATTTTTGTGCTGGTTTCTGTAATAACCCATGCTGTATGGGCGGTTGTTTTGTTGTCGTAGGTTGTTGCCCATTGTTACTCGCCCATGATGTCATGAAGTTTTGAGTTAATTTGCATTATTAACTGCTTTGTTTGTTGCTACCTCCGCGATGTAAGTACGTATTTTGTTGCGGAATAGGCAGGCAAGCGGGTTAAAAGTGAGAGGACTGAGCTGAGCTCTTTGGGGTGTAATTGTTTGAGTACACTTTTCTGGGTCGTTACGGGGATTAGACATATTTCAAAGTGTTTAAAACTAGGAATCTTTTTTAGCGCTTTACCATTTGTAATTAAAAAACATTATAATTATGTTATATAAACTAATAGAATTGTGTTATAATACATACATTTTCACATATTCATATCAAAATTACATTAATATGATGTCAGTTTTCTACGTTTTATAATGTTTTAAGCTAATAAACATTATTATTGATTGCAACTGATCTCATGTCTAGGGTTCTCAAGTTTTATTGGTTTTATTATTCAATCAAATATTTTAATGGCTGATTTTATTGGGGTTCAAAAGGGTAAACAAATCGAATGATTAATGTCAAACTGACAGTATGTTTACATATCGATCTTGACTAGCTGCCCCTTTCTACCCCGAATGAATTAATCTCCCTATTCCCTGCTGATAATCCCATCCCTCATCCCCCTGTAAAAACCTAGGTGATGGATAGTAATAGTTCCCGATGCACTGGGTTCCCAGTGCAGGCTGGTTTTATTGTGCTTGCTTGTCGGAGTAACGACGACAACGTTCCGCTCGACCGACAACGGCCTGCTAATTACCACGCTAATGTCGGTTCAATAGAGTTCACCGAAAGTAAAAGTTTCGCAACCGCAGAGAAAGAGAGAGAGAGAGACAAAGAGAGACAGAGAGAGAGGGCAACGCTTGGTAGTAATTGGAGCGCGGCAATTAACAGCCAAAACAAACCCCGTAGCCATGTTTTTCGACGATAATTAATCGGTTGGAGTACTTGCAGCGCCTAACGGTTAACAGTTATCGGCTAACGGTTAGCAGTTACCAGTAACCAGTTGCCAAATTAACCGCCCCAGAAGTGCACCAATCCATCCGTCGCATCGAGAGAACCAATCTGAGCCACGATGAGCATTATCGACAGCGGCAAGTACCGCTTGCGGAAGGACTGGGCCAGCGCCTCCATTCCGTCCTTGGTCAACATCGACGAGCACGACGGCGACTCCGGATCCGGGGACACCGAGGGCAGTCTGAGCGTCACGGCCCCACTGCCCCCACAGAAGCCCCCGAGGCGCAGCTCCCTGGCCCTCGGATTGTTCTCCAGCAAATCGGACAAGAGCCAGAAGCGCCGAAGCTCCATAGCCGTCTCCTTCCTGCGGCGGGATAGTAGTAAGGTAAGTTTAACCACCCACTCAATATTATGGATCTTATAGTATAAACTTTTTAAAAATACCCTTTGACAAGAAAGGAAGCTAGCTTCAACAAACCAAAGCCTATAACCCTTGCAGATCATCATAATAAATTACAAATTATTCTCAGAAGTATTCCAAAACTTAGTCATTTAGATTTACTTTGCGTATTTAATTCCAAATTCTGAAATATTCAAATAAAGTTATTTCCCAGAGTAGGAAAGAATACGATTACAATCGAGGAAGCTATAATATATTTCGAATTAATTTCTATTCATTTTCCGATCGTTCCTATGGTAGCTACATGACATAAATATTTAAAAGCGTATATCCCTAAGACGACAGGCAGGATTATATATCCTCAAACCAATGAAAACGTTATAAAGATTTTTAAAAATTTATTAAAAAAAGGAAAGTTCAAACAATTTTTAAAAATATTCAAAATCTACTTTTTTGAATCTGGTAAAAATCAATAATAAAATAAATCAATTAAAAATCAGGAACAATGTTTATACCCGTTACTCGTAGAGTAAAAGGGTATATTGTATTCGTGCAAAAGTATGTAACAGCTAGAAGGAAGCATTTCCGACCCAATAAAGTATATATATTCTTGATTAGGATCAATAGCCGAGTCGATATAGCCATGTCCGTCTGTCCGTCTGTCTGTCCGTCTGTCTATATGAACGCTGAGATCTCGGAAACTACAAAAGCTAGAAAGTTGGGATTAGCCACACATATTCTTGGGCTTCCTACGCAGCGCAAGTTTGTTTCAGCCGATGGCCATGCCCCCTCTAACGACCACAATCGCCTTAAACGATTTCATGTGTGTGTGTTTCTGTGTCTGGCGCCCACACCATTAAATATTTTGGAAAAGTAAAAATGCAGTTTTATTGTGTTTATCAATACCTATCGAAATGTAGAAGATTTAGAAGAATTTTTTAAATCGGACCATTCGTTAAAAAGTTGTGCTCGACCAAAGTTTTATATATCCATCTCCCTCGCACTCCCTTTAGCTGAGTAACGGGTATCTGATAGTCGGGGCAACCGACTATAGCGTTCTCTCTTGTTTTTTATTTGTATGAACTAGAACCAAGTTTTATTTAGAGAAGTTCTCATTGTCATAAGATCAGCCATTAAATGTTAAAACATATTTGATAAAACCCAAAATGTTATTGTTCTGGTAACTGGAAAATACAGAAAAGAAAGAAAAATTTAAAAGCTTGGATTGATTAGTCCGAAATTAGGTTTATGTTTAATATTAAAACCTCTTTTGGTCTGAGTATTAACCCATTTATTTTCCCCCTTGCAGAACTCTACCAAAGACTCGTATGAATCGGCTGTGCGCAGCGAGAAGTCCGATGGCTCCGGCACACCTAACAGCCCGGAGATTGTATACAGCTCCGAGGAGAACATCAGGGCCAGTTCCCCCAACGAACCCGGCAAACAGACCTTCTTCGAGGATGGCAGCCAGTCGCCGAGACCAGTGCTCCAGGGATTGAACACCTCGTACGAGGGTCCCGCCAACGATCGCCAGAGGCGCAGACGCAGCTCCCTGCAGACCAAGTTGGACCGACACCGCCGCAAGAAGATGGAGTACATCAACCAGAGGAGCTTGGACTCGGGCCTCATGTGCAGCGAGTCCCAGAGCGACCTCACCAATGACAGTTTGGCCGAGGCCTCCGGCAGCTTTGCCAATGGAAACGGCAACGATGACGAGGACGACATCATCGATCCCAGCCACGGAGAGTATTTTCCGCGTGAGAAGCGCCACTCCTGGTGGAACATTTTCGTGCCCGATAATTTCAAAAACAGGTTCGCCCCCCTCTCTCTTTCAATCTAACCGTCTGCGTGTTTAACAAGCGCCTTGCCAAGTGACTAAAATGCATCGATTGCGTAAGAGACCCCATGTGCCTCCGCCCCCAAACACCCCAATCTCCTCCCGCTGCGAATGTTGAACTAACACCCGTCGAATATGTGATTAATTGCCGGCATGAAACACTCCCACACTCAGACACACACTTTCAGATACACTTCCGGTATCCCCGGGCCTGGGATCCAGCTCCATCCTAATTTATGCATTGCGTCGGGAGACATTTCCTCAGAGGAGAACCTCCGCGCAGCTGGATTATCACCGGGCGAATCGCTCGATTGCCAATTAAGCATAACGATTCACGCACTCGCCAAAAGTCATTCATCACCGTCGAGGGTTCTAATTAAAGATTTCTGGTCCGCATTTATCGGGTTAAGGGGTTGTCAGGGCTTATAGAAGGTCCCAACACAGATCTAGAAACGATTATTATTGTCTATAGAATTTAATAGTATCTTCAGACATTTTCCATGTACACTCCAACAATCAAAATGTTTTAAATGTTGTGATTGGAAAAATCTTTAAAAATTAGAAGGGTATCGTTTTGCCAGTCATATGCAGTTTGGAAAAATTATATGAGATTTCAGTAGCCATTATAAATAAATAAAAATTGCTATGGATAGATCAACTCATGTGGGAGGATTGCTGGTTCGGCTTGAAAAAGTAGTTTCTGCTCTTCTTCCCCATCCGAAGACAGACTTTTAGAGACCTTCGCCTGGGAGCTCAGCGGTTCATTCACTGACCCCGACCCGCCGGCCGGGCCAAGTCATTGCCTCAGACGCCCAACGGGGGCTTTGGATCTGTTTCGGTTTCGGCTTCAGCCTTCGGACCCGCCTCGACTCCATTAGCCATTACCCATTACCCATTCGGTTGTCTAGCATTATGCTCAGTATAATTATTATTTTTAATGCCCGCACAAATCTTAGCCCCCGGCGGCGGCAATTAGAGCCGGAGTCTCCGCTCCTGACGAAAGGCGATAAGCGAAAAGCGAAAAGCCCTCGAAATCAGATGATGATCTGATGATCGGACCGTGCAACTCTTGAGTTATGGGAATCGGCTTATAAATATTGCACATCGATGCCGATACTTCTCGTGTAATTTGTGCTTCCTCAAAAATACACTTTTTTGTTTGTTCTCGTCATATCTTACTTTTAATTACCCAGCATTTTGTATTGTTCTCTTTCTCTTGTCACACTTTGCTCATGTCTCGATTTCGATTTGAGACTTTGTTTGTGTTTTCGTCTTGCCTCGCATTTTAATTATTTTTGATTATTTGTGATTGTTTTGTTGTTTCATTTTCTTTAATTAAAAACGAGAAACAATGGAAATTATTGCCCGAAAGGCCGTGTAAATAACAAACCTTTTGGGTGAACATATTGATGAGCAAATAATGCAAGACTGGACTTTTATATCAAGGCTATACTGTTTCACTTGCTGTAATTATTTTTTTTCCCACGAAAGAGGACTTTGAACATGTAAATAATGCAGTTGCAGAACATTCATCTTGATCAGGCTTATATCTTTTGAAGGAACCCTCTTTTTCTGGCTTACGTAAGCGGCCTGGGAATAATAAAACGCGGCAGTTTACAGTTTCCAATGTCAATTAAACTTGTAAAGAGAATTAATGGAGCCCACAAATAAAGCGAATTGTCCAACGGAATGTAAACAAAGGCAATAACCGTAATTGACCATATTTGCTGCATCGGTCGCCTCCGTTCCTATGGGCCCATCCTATATATATAGAAATATATATATATGGAAGTGTCGGTATTTTTTAACTACTAGGGCAGCACGTTTTTAGTACACGCGATAGGGATCTGATTGATATTTTAAGGGAATTCCAAATGAAACAATAGTTGATTTAGTGTTAAACATTTTTTATAGAAATATTTTAGAGCAACTTTTTTTGTTTATTTTTTAAATAATGCTTATAATTCCCTAACTTTTATACAAAAATCTTTTGTAAGCTTTGTTGCTCGAAACTTTGAAGCTGAAATCTATCCAATCATGCCAATCGATTGACTTGTGTGCTCTTGGTACTTTTGCGGATTTTTTCCCATCGAGTATCCGTTGAAAAGAGCGCTAAGCCCCCGCAAGTTGCCACTTGAAATCGTTAATTAAGCCTGGTCCAAACAACAGCGAACAGCCTCCAGTCACAAGGCAGAATTTCGCCTCACGTGAATATTTGCTTAGCTTTGTGTCGCCAATTCGGCTTCTGTTTCAAGTACGAATTCCATCAGTCAGTCAGTTGGTCCATCAATATCCCATAAGGTGCTTAGACTTAGACTTAGTGATTCCAAGTCTATGCCTGGATAATGCCCACACAGTAGTTAGTTAAACATGACAGCAATTTTAGCAAACATTTGATCAGCTTATATGCTTGTGTGCAACTGTAAGCAAATGCCATAAATCCTCAGATACCTTCTATATGGGTGTTCTGACGCTATCTTTGGAGTAATTTTAATACAAGGCAATAAAATCAAATCGAGTGCATAATGTATAGTATATTATTTATGATGTTATTATTTGTTTTTGCAATTGGGCGGCAGGTGTGAGGTTTAGTTTAACTAAAAAAAAGTTTACCCAACCCCTTTTGCGTCTATTAAGTTGTCACAGTGACCCAAAAAAGACACAAAAGTAAATCATTTATACAACACTTTATAAAACCCCTAATTATAAATCTTTTACACCTTGTCGTATACTCATTTCTTGCTCTGACTCACCGAGGGGATCAATCAATGGGGGGCTAATAACTTTACCATTATTCCTGTACTCGATACTGATTCATTTCCCAAAGTAAAACACCCCAGAAATGGGGTTCAAAGAGTTTGAGTGACTCATTCGCGAGTGGAGTGCCTAGATCAAACTTTTATTGGTAGTCGGCAACTGTCGATTTCACACTTGAAAGTGTCTCAATATCAGATTCAAAGAAGCGAACACATTCTCGAGTTGTACTATTTCTTTCGAGCCGAGGCCCACTTCAGCTTATCAAATTAGCACAAGAAACAACACGGGAACCCTTTAGGCAACTCAGTACAATGTTCACTTCAACTCACCGCCCGTCCAGAACTCGTAACGCCCCCTTCGATGGCTTCGAGGGCTTAGTTGAAAACACAAACAAACATAAATACAGAATTCAGAATACAAAAACATGGGTAACAAGAGTCGGTGACAGGTACTTGGCGAACGCAATGGGCTGGGAAGTATACTTTATTATATTGTGTATAATCGTACGATTTATGGGGGACTGACCAAAGACTTCCACAAGACCTCAATTGGGTTCGGCTGGCCTGACATTTCGGTATCAACATATATCTCTTTATAGCCGCCCAATATAAAGCGAATTGAGTCGTAATTCATTTTTAGACCATAAATGTATACCCCATAAGGTAAATACGAATGTGTGTCCGTTTGTCCAAAATCGATTTTGACTTTTTGTTTACAATTCGTTCTGTTTGGCTTTAAGCTATCTCTAATATATAAAGTTCCAAGCGCTCCGAACGAGTGGATGTAATTCCATGGGTACGATTGCTTCAATATTCATCGATGATCAGTGCAAAATTAATTACCCAGCTCTCCGGGCTTGAGAAATTCTTGAAGATAATTAATATTGCAACTAGGTAATACATTTAAATGGGCCCAGACAGCTCGACGAGCTCAGACGGGATTCCGGTAATGATCAGGTGTGATGGAATGATTGATCAGAAAGATACCGCTTAGTTTACCAGACGATCATGCTAATTTGCTGGAAATGAGGTAAATATAATAATTAAATTGAAAAGTTTACAATCCAGTTGAGGATTTTACGATGAGAAGACATAATCATTGATCAAAAGCCGGGCTACTTGACAGATAAGGAAGGGATTATCTGATCGTGGACTACGAATTATAATAAAATAAATTAGTTAATTAGGCATGAAACAGTTATTTCGATTTACCGGAGTATTTCGATTTTCTTAGTTCCTAGTTTACATGCATCAAGCATCTTTATTATCTATCGTATAACGAAATTCCCTTCTCACTGTTTGTTTGCCTAACTATTTAGCGCGCATTTTAAATTAGTTGCTCAAATATTTAACTAAACTAAACATATGATAACAATTATGAAAGACGTAACCTATCGTTATTTGCGTAACTGTCGCAGTGTCAACGTGGAAGTCAAGTACTAACTGAAGTTAAGGCAGATCTATTCGGATACTTTTAGATCTGTTAACAATTTAATTTGGATACCATCTTGAGTTCCCTTCGGGATCAAATTCAATCATTCTCTTGATGATAATCCGGGATAAAGTAACTAGGATATGTATCTAGTTCAATGATGTGTTTGAATGATGTATTTATGTGATGTATTCTGATGTACCCACATACTTTCGCTTCCACCCCAACTTGGGTTCCACACTCAATGGAATTAAAGTGGGGATCTGGGGATCGCTTGGGTCGAATGATTACGTGCGTGTGTGCACAAAGTCCACAGAGGCAGAGGCCTTTTATTGCGCTCTGCTGGCTGCTGATTTGATAAATATATATTAATGTCAGAACAAGAGGGCAGCGGAGAACTCGCACTCGCACACCAGCGTATCCAAAATGATAACATCCAGTTCCAGTTCCATTGCCCACATGCCATTAACAATGACAGACCCAGAACTGAGAACCCATGGGATAATTTCATTTTGCGTCTGTCAGTTGGAAATGGAACTGTCGCGTAGCGAGACATTTGAACCGATCTCTCTCCCGATTCCCCGGCTGGATCGCACCCGAAAAATCGTAATTTTATGCAAATGCAAAAGTGCCAAAGTGTTAAACTGGATTCCCAGTGCCTCCGGAGAGAGTGTGTTGAGTTAATTGCGATTCATAATTTATTTACAATGCGAATGGCTTACATATTTATTACGAAATGTGCAAAGCAATTAGGCTTTATGGCATTAAATATTCATTACATTAAACGAAACTCTTTAAAACCAATTAAATGCAATTTCTTCGAGCGCCTCACGTTCCAGATGGAAACCCAAAAGGGGAAATTGTTGCGATCTATCAATATTTGTTCATTGATGAAAATTTGTTCGATTCGCAGACGAGTTTTGCATTCTTTTGTTTATTGGCTCGCGTTTTTTCCCAATGATACGGTGGTTCTCAGTTCTTATCTTAATTTACGTAAAGCAAGTTTCAATTTAAATGAAAGATAACAGTTTCCCGGCGATGTTGTTGCCTCGTCGTCAGTTTGTGTAAATATTTTGAATTTTGGCCAAACGGGTTTACTGAAATTTCGTCTCTGCCTTTCTTTGTTTTGAATCGTTGTTTTTTATCAGTCTTGTGGAATTTACAAAACTGAAGGTCATTGTTGGCTGTTCGAATTCGGAGTTCTTTAAATTTTCCTATCAAGGGGCTCGTCAGTTCAGCCAGGTGTTGGTCAATCAGCCGCTAATGAAGGCAGCTCTGATCTGACAGTTCTCACAGATTGGCCACAGAAATTATAGGCCCCATGCTAAATACCTGGCAAACACGACACATCCAAACTAGATTTTGTGAGAACGCCAATCAGGTGAAATCAAATGTATTCACGCTGGAACAAAAGTATCAAACGGGTTGCTGATGTTTTCATTACGACGCCGCCGGCGCCGAGAAATTAAAGGCAACTGACCACAATCAGTCGTGCTCACACCCGCGAGGCATTACAAAAGTGATATAAAATGCAATTAATTGTTTCAATTAAGGCCGGTCCAAAAAATGTTGGCGTGCAATATAAATGTGCGACGATTGTTTCCTCGTCTGCGCATGACTAAGAACGCCGCCAGCTAATTTGAATGTTTACAAAATGCCTTTTATATCCAAATACCGCAAACGAGATAATGCCGCCGTTGACTTTCTTTTCTGGCTGCGGGTGAAGGCCAACCTTAACCCAAATTTCTGTGTGCCTCTGTTTCTGTTGGTTTTGCGGAGGAGGATTACTTTCAAGAGCAGACTGAATGAGCAGTGACCTTGGGCGGGGTTCATGACTGATCATCACTGATCACTCGGGTGCTGAGGGTGAGGTAATCAGTGGAAAGTTTAAGCAATGATCCGGGGATCATAATCAGTTGGGCAGAGAGGAGAATAATCTATAATATTTTATTTCTAATTTTATCATATTTCCCACCATAGCGACTGAAACTCATCCAAAATAATCATGTCACCGTAATATCGATATGCGCATGTAAATTTCTGGTTATGCTTACGCATATCGATTTAACATGATATACATGAAATATTTCAAGCATATCAAATTTACGGGGCCTCATATCACATTGATATTACATAATTTAAAATTGATCTACGTTTCATATCTATTTTTTTAAGTGTTAGTCAAATTATGCATTTCGCCGTTAAATCGACATGCGCATGTAAATTTCTGGTTATGCAATACGTATATCGTTTTAACATGAAATACTGTTAAATTGATATTACATAATGTAAAATCGATCTACGTTTCATATCCATTTTTTTTGGGTGTGAACTACGCAATTGTCACGTGCTGACTGACCCCCGAACATGACACATTTTCGGATGCAAGAAATAGCACAGACACAGAGGCAAAAATGTGTCCAAAAATCCAATTAACCTTTTTCTTGGTCGTTAAGTTGGTAGCAACGGACGAGCAAATACAAACAGCATTTCGTTTGCCTTATTTTTCCAGAGCAACCGAAAGCCAGGGCAAACAGAGATAACAATGCGGCATAAAATTCTAATTACGAGTTGGCAGGAGGGGCATTTAAATATGATTATCAAAAGTCGGGTCCGGGGGCCAAGTGGAGTTATATCAAAATCAAAGGCGGAATTAATTCGCTGACCGAAGAACACGTGACGCTATTTATACGACAACTACTGCAGTTTGTTGGCTGTTGTGTTTGTCAAGACTTCGGCTGATAAGGGTCGACTTTTGGCGCTTTTCGTAGTATCTTCCCCTGGCCGACGACTGGCTCCCCCGACAAGCTAATTAATTTCGCCATCAATATTTTCCACCACCTACAGCCTGACAGCCAAATTGAATCATTAAAAGTCAACAGTGTCAAGTGAATTTATCTTTTGTTTGCCTTAGCTACATTCCACTTTTTCTCTCGCTCATCTGTCAACTGCTTGGGCTATGATTGATCGACTAGTTAATCGGTATCCAATATTTTCCCCGAAACATTCATCAATTTCCTGTAATTTAGCCCCTGAGTTGTGTGCGAAGGCATCACAGAAATTGCATTTAATTTGGGGTTCATATTGTCTCTACTTTAGAGTAAGCAAGGTAATGAACTAAGTGAAAAAGGCGTACAAGTTGAAAACAAAATGCAGAACGTTATAATAACATCGCAATATTATTGGTAAGCTGATTTGTATCCAGAGTTCAAACATTTTCTTTTAACAAAGCTGTCACCAAAGAGTTCTATAAAGAAACCATTAATTGCCTGGTAACCAATATACATCCCTCATAACTGGTATCTTTATGATGGTTGTTAACAACTTTCGATTAGATCCCAAACGTTTTTGTCAGCCGATTTTCTTAAAATTTTTTACCAGGCGCGTGAGGTCATTATTAATTGTTGGTTTTTATAAATAATACTTGGGAAATAATATGTCTTAACTTGAAACCATTTGTCTTTCTGTAAAAGTAAATCTTTTGAGCTGGGGACTAACTTCCGGTGAGCTTTAATCAAACACTCCAAACATGATCTTGAGCACGTACTCATATTCCCCACGCTTCCAACCGAATTCCCTTTTGTTTGCCCATTAAGTTTCGCCTTTTTGGCGTTGTGGGTCAATGTTAAGTAAAGTGAACAAGTTTTGTAAGCCGAAAAGACGAAAGTACAAGCCACTTTCATTAAATCAAATAATTCATTTGCTGTTTATAACCCATCAAAAGTTAAAAATTTAACATGTTTAATATATTTATTAATCGCTTGGCTTATATGGCTTATAAGTAACTGGACTAATGAATTTATATGTTTATTTGAAGAAATATTATTCCGATTTCATTGGCTCATTTAACAAAGCTTTTCACAAAGAGTTACCATAACTTTCCTCGACACCTATTAAACACCATTTCTCAGTCGATTCAACGACTGTTTTACAATTGCCCCAAATTTAGATAAACTGTCTATGCCAAATGATTTGACCATGGGCTATATCAGAGACTTTTCGGCTGTCTGTGTATTAAAAAAAAACCTTGAGTTCTAGCAATCTTAACTCTGAAATAGTCGCGAATTGTGGGAATTTTGTGTGCACTCATATCATATCGGTCTATAAACTGTTCACCCTTGACAAGCTAAAGTATTTTTTGCAGCTCCGGTTGGACATTGGTTTTAGCAAGATTTCGAGTGCGTAGAACAAAACAAGAACTCTAAATAGCTACATATTGATAATGCTGATAGCATCAACTGATTGCAAATAAATGGTAATTCTTGAAAGGCACTTTTTAGTTTGAAGTGCGGAAGATTCTATGAATTACTGAAGAGTAACTAGAATTCTTTGTTGATTTAATCATTATCAGAATTTTAAAAGTGTTATTTATATGGAAATAATAAATGCTATTATTCCCAAGTCGGATCCATTTCCACGACCTCACTCGATTCGCCTTTTTTTCTGGACGTGACGACGCCAAAGCAATTAGCTCAAAGTCGTCTAAGCCACGTGCTCCCCACAGACATGTAGCCCTGTAGATACCTAATGGTACATATATACATATATAGGAGGACTCGGGGATGGGATCCCAGGAATTCCTCCAGCTACGTGTGCATTCCATAGACTGGCGTTTGTTAAACTCGCGCGACGATTTAGGCGATTTAGGAATTTACCATTTCGTAATTATATATTTTTATTTACCATATTATTTTCTCCGTTTATTTCTTTGGACCTACTGTATTTGTTTTGGCACAATTTGCCCGTTTAATTGGTTTTGTCCGCCTGCCCCGATGTGCTCCTTATGATTTGCGAACGTGCCAGGTCACGTAGAGCTAGTCAAGATGTTTCCAGTTTGTCACGCAGCGTTGACAATTTGGCGATTCCCGTGCGCAGGTAAGTTGCAACTAACGATTCCACCTGTCCATAGAAGCACCCACCTACCCCACCCCACCTCACCCCACCTCACCCACACAAATGCAAATGAGCCAGAGCCACATCCAGTAAACCTAAATGTAGAAAAGGCACCTGCATGACATAACTATCTATATCTATATATATATATATATCTATATCCATGCACCGATGTTGAATGTTGCATGGCCTTTAACTCACCTGCATGCCCATACTTGATAACTCCTGCACTTGTAGAACTAAGGAATAACCATATATCTGACTTTCAGCGAATTGTGACCATAGCTGCGAAGCCAATTTATGAACTTTCGAACGGGCCAATCGATTGCAACAATAAATTAGCTCCGCGAAAACTAAACCGAAAACGGCAGGCAGCAAATATTGATAATTTATAAAGCGAGCGGTCCAAATTACACTCGCTCCCCGATTATTTATAGATAATCTTAATGTTCGCTGTCGTCTTATTAACGATTTTTGATAATTTATAAGTCGCGTATAAGCGTTAATAAATGGCTGGTGTTTAATTGATGTCGACAGATAAAATCCGCAGTTTGAAGAGTGTGAGATAAGGCAGTTTTTTGAAACGCGCAAATAAATATTCCATTGCGAGAATAGGATTAAATATTTAATTAGGTGGAACGACAAGAGATCATTTTACTATCAATTTCACAACTGCAATAATCGACGGTAATTCGTGTTATTGTGCGTCGCACATTGCGTATACGTAACACAACTGAGTCATTGGCCGAGTTCAACTCGAACTGTCTGCGATTCGCCACGATCGATGGTAAAAATAAATAAGACGGGGCTTCAGGTAACAACACCCCCGTGGGTTGTTGACACTTCACCCGGTGGAATTGTGCCAGTAAAACGGCTACTGCCGTTTTCGGCGTTCATGCCACTGATCGCAGCCCAGGGCCAACTTGCCGAAGGTAAACAATGCACAAGAGCGATAAGATTGTAGAGGCCCAGTGATCGAGCCCTGAATGACTTGGGCTTCATTGGCTTCACCCAGTGCCCCCTGGCTATTTATGACACGCCGCATTCCTGCGCATTTGTGTGATTTTCCTGGTAGAGCACTCACTTTAACTTTGAGTTTGTGGGAAATATGGAAAAAATAAGGAGAACAAATCAAAGCATACATACGTCATATTGTTTTCTTTATTTTGTGTTTCCAACTGGTTTATTTAACCACTCGCTGCGATTAGTTACAGGTAATTGTTAGGAACTGATCAGAAGCACAACATGCAATCGCTGAAAAAGATGTCTTAATCAAAGATACCTTTCAGTCAGAAGTTTGCAACGTAGTGAAGTCGATCTAGCCATGTCCGTTTGTCCGTCCGTCTGTCCGTCCGTCTGTTTCTTTGCAAACTATTCTCTCAGTTTTGAAGCTATCGATCGGGTTGAAACTTTCCCAAAGTCTTCTTTCTTTTTGCGAGTGGTTTATAAGTCGGAACCAGCTGGATCGGACTACTATAATATAAAGCTGTCATTTCTATAAAAATAAATGATCGAACAAAATTTAAGCAAGTTAAAGCTTCAGTGTTATCTGACATATAACCATTTAATAATCATTAAATAAATCCGATTTTTTTAATAATTCTGAATTTTAAAATTAATTTTATCAACGATTGGAAAATGAATGAGAAATTAATAGAAAACAAATTATAGCTTCTTTGGGTTTTATTGTATTACCTTCTACTCTGGGATAGAATTTTGTATTAAACTTAACAATAATCGGACGACTATATTATATACATAGCTGCCATAGGAAGGATAAAAGAATGAATGTTAAATAATTTTATAGAAATAATCTAAAAGGGTTTATCAGCTTCGGCTGGCCGAAGTTAGCTTCCTTTCTTGTTATATTCAAGAACTACCCACTTAGGTGGAGGATACTATCCAATCTAAACCAGATAACATCCTCGAGCATGTAATACTGCCAGTTTTTGGCTCGCCTCGCTTTCGCTGACCTCCCCGCCAGTCGAATAGAAGAATGCGAAAAATAAATTCAGCCTCCGAAAATAATATTTATGTCACTTACAATCGCCCGTGTTTACCAGCCGAACAAAGGCGAAATACTTTTCCATATTAACGCGAAAGCCAACTGTGCAAATGGGATTCCATTGCTGTCTGAACTCAATAATTTAAATGGCTAAACAACTCGTCGTCAAACGGAGCCAACTTAAAATCAAACACAGTTGTTTCGCCCAGCCTGTGTTTTTGCAAGGGTTTTTCACTCGAAAAGGCCTATCCTTAGTGACTTGTTTAAGATCGGAAAGGTTTTTTCAGCTGCGCAGCCACTCGAAGACTTTCCATGGAAAATTCTCATTGGCGAGCGGCGGTAAATAGAAATAGGATAGGAATTAAAAGTGGGGAAAACAAATAGCGAGTGGGCGACAAATATGCGTTAAATAATTATTTAGTATTTGCCTTCATTGTTTATCCCCCGAACAAAGGCACTTTGCATGCGCTGCTGCCAGCTGAAAACTTCGGCGAACAATTATTTTACCCGCACACATATTTATATTTTATCATTGATATTCAATTATGGTTATCGCCATTTGCTCGCTAATTGGCAGCGCAGTGAAAAGCCACGCGCAAATAAATTTTTATTATTTTCGGTGGAAAGGGGGACACTTGATCGGAAAGAAAGAAGCCCCCTATATATTTTTATTCACGAATATTTCCCCCTCCGGCAATTCGGACATGTAGTTGTCATTCACTCAGCTGCGATTCAACTATCTTGGCGGAGGAAAACTTATTTTCCCGCTCAAAATCGAAACGGAAATTAGTTTTGCCAATCAATAATAGGGAAAATGTCACATACTCACAAAACTGCAGGAAAATATGAGTCCAGGGTAGAAGAAAATTCATTTCAGAAATAGGAGTATTAAATTTAAAGATAAAATTGAATAGTAAATCATCTAAAATTGGTATACAAAAAATCTAGCACGAGAAAGGTATAGAAATACAAAAAAAAACCTAAAATAAACAATGAAATATATTAGAAACCCCAAGAGTAACGGTGTGAGAATGAACACCGCTTTTATCTATTTAGGAACCGCACAATGGTAGCCAACTTGGATCGTATATCAAGGCGGTAGTATAATAATTCTTGCTTGCCAACTACAGATAACTTCTATCTGGATATCCAGGGGGTTCGGGGAGCCGGCCCCGAATGAATATAGAATTTCAATATGGAGCTAGGAAGCACACGCGCCTCCCAAAACACCACGACACTTCGGCTCGACTTCGGACTGTGCCTATAAAAATGCCGAACCAAACTAAACAAGAAACGAAAAGGAAAATATATTAATGATTCTAAAACTTGCAATGTACGCCAATTGAATTTTAAATTGAATGCCGCCAATCGCAGATTTGGAGGCGTTGTCGTGGAACAATCAAAGTAAGTAAGATGGTGTGGAATTGGTATGCAGTCGTCGATTCGCGGATCGCGGATGGATAGCGACGACTATGCGATGACGCAGCGAGGAATTCTACAATGACGACGGATCAGCCTGGAATTAAAGGGGCCCAGTTATAGGAAGAGGTATTTTTCTGGACGCCATACCACATACCTCCGCAAATTCCGCTCGAAAGGAAGAAAAGTCCTGCTGCTGCTGCCTGTAGATCTCCTGTCGCTCCACGGGCGACACCTGGCGGTAGGAATCGGCCGTGTAATGGGCCACCGCAATGCCCACGCCCTCGATCAGGGCCAAAAGAACCCCGCCCACCAGGGCACTGCTGAGCATGGAGGTTAGTCCTGCGAAAGGGAGATCACAAAAGGGGCTTAAATATCTAGTATACTTTAATATCAAAACTTAAAAACTATATTGCTGTTCTTACTTAAGTTGAATGTTTTCATTATCAGAACAAAATGGTAAGAAGAAAAATTTAAATGATGCATATTCACTACTGAATACTGAAAATAATTTAGAAAAATTTAAATATATTAAAAACCAATACAAAAACTATGAACTATGGCCATGTAACCTGGCATAAAGGACGGTACAACTTTTATAATTGCTATATACTGAAAACGATCAATCTGATGCTAAAAAACCAAGATACATATGCTCTTACAAAAACCACCTGAAAGGACACAAAAACTCACCAGTTCGAGCAGCCAGAATGCCTCCGGTGGCCGCCCCACTAATTATCGCGTTCCACGGGTCCTCCTTCTTCCTGTAGTGGACCAGTGTGCAGTCGATGGTGCTGAACGTAGCGCCCCACACCGCGAAGTTGCCACCCACTAGGCCAGATCGAGCCCGCAACGCCGCTAGGCCCCCGCTTAGACGATGCTTCAGGCCGGAGGGGGCGTTGCGGAAGCCCTTGATCGCCTGGAAGGCCCCTCCGCCCAGCGCGCCCATGGCGAAGGCCCCACCACAGTCCTCGATAATGCGAAAGGGACACGGCTCCCGGCTGTACTCCTCCATTGCAGTTGATATTGCTGATTTGTAGCAGAGGGGAAATATTAATCGGGTGATAGATAGGATAGATTGCCAAGTCGAGGCCTCCTTATAAACGTAGTTATTTAAAACAATATTTATATTTAAATGCAAAGGGTTAAATGATTTTTAGTAAAAGTATATATATTCTGGATAGCCAAAAATTAGGAATATAATTTTTAAATATTTCTGAATTTCGAAAAAAAAATTAAAATAAATCGGACTTGCAATAGAAACAACCCGAAAATTAGTGGACATTAATTAGGGAAAAAATTATAGCTTTGTTGGTTTTTATTATAATTTCTTCACTCTCTTGTATACCTTTCTTTAAATATTTCAGAATTTCTAATTAAATTTGAAAAACATTGGAAAAAAGAAAAAGGATATAAAAATAAATGTATAAATAATACAAAAACTGAATTAAAAACGTTTGTAGTTTAAAACAAGAGAGAACGCTATAGTCGGGTGCCCCGACTATCAGATACCCGTTACTCAGCTAAGGGAGTGCGAGGGAGATAGATATATAAAATCTTTGATCGGGCATAACTTTTTAACGAATGGTCCGATTTGAAAAATTTCTTCTACATTTCGATAGGTATTGATAGTCACAATAAAACTGCATTTTTAGTTTTCCAAAATCTTTAATGGTGTAGGCGCCAGACACCTTTCAAAAAATGGTGTAGGGCGATTGAGGGCGTTAGAGGGGGCGTGGCGCCATTTTGAAATAAACTTGCGCTGCGTAGGAACTCCAAGAATATGCATGCAAAATGCCAATCCTCTAGCTTTTATAGTTTCCGAGATCTCAGCGTTCATACGGACGGACAGACGGACAGACGGACAGACGGACAGACGGACAGACGGACATGGCTAGTTCGACTCGACTAGTGATCCTGATCAAGAATATATATACTTTATAGGGTCGGAAAAGCTTCCTTCTCCCTGTTACATACTTTTGCACGAATACAATATACCCTTTTACTCTACGAGTAACGGGTATAATAAATGGTTTGCAAGGGTATATAAAGTTATTTACCGAAGTCATCTTTCTTTTTTGTTTAAAGTAAAGTTAGAACTGCTTAAATATTCAGTGTGCACATTAATTATAATAAGTTAAAATTGTTAACCTAGCATCTTGAGGACAATTCAAATGAAAATCGTGACTTCTCGCCAACCGTTTAAAGGCTAATTCAGAACAACAAATCGAGAACCGTTTAGAAAACCATTTAAAACGCGTCGTTTTGCCTTATTTGGACACTCGCCGATTGTCAAGATAATCTTTACAAAACGATAGCAAAATACACAACGAAAAGGCTGAATAAAAAAGGCAAGCGGGCAGCCAATAAATAAATTGTTATTACCCAGTTATGGTCACAATTCGAGCTGGAAATTTGTAAGTGATAAGGATCGCAACAGATTGCGCTCTCCGATCGCTGCAAAGCCCAAATATTCCATTCACAGTCGATTTTACAAGCGTTTTGTGACCTTTTCCAGGAGCAAATCGCGCAGCGTGGATCACGGCCTTGCGGCTCCGTTTGACTTGGACTCGCTCCGCTCGAAGGTGGAGCAGCGCTTCGAGAGCGTCGACAAACTATCAAGTGAGTATCGCCATGGAAAGGCCCACTAACTAAATACCACCTGGGATTTAACCACTTGAACTTCTGTAGTTCTCTACAGATAACAGATATTGAACGGCAATAAAAAGACGAAAACTAAAATCAAATTCAAACATAGGAAGGGAAATTCAAAAAAAATATTCTTGCCCATATAATTATAATTTTTAAATTAGGGCGCCATCCATTCTTCCTCTTTCGAAAGGATGAGCTAAAACTTTTCCAGTCTTTTGGGACATTTTGCCTACTCGTTTTCGCAGGGATTTTCCGGTATTTATATACTTATATATGTATGTACCAGGTACTTTGTACCTATATATATATTTATATATAAATCTTGTAATTTTTCCGACCTATCCCACCTATCCTATCTCTTCATCATTCTTTTCTCCCATTTTTCCGGTTAGCAAAACTTTTCCAATAGCGCCACCTTTCGGTCTATGTTGCCAAACTTGTATCTCGATTTCGCAGGCAGGTGTCGCCATTTCAAATTTTGACTAGTAGAAGTTTAAGCCGCTAGATGTCTCTGTTCTATGTTACCCCTAGCGCTACCTTGTAAAATGTAATGTAAATACTGGTATAGAGAGCGGAGAGGAGAAGAGAAGAGTAAAAGAGCCAGAGAACGAAAAGAAGGGATATACTAAGAGAATATAGAGCAAAAGAAGAGAAATTAAGTTTGCTGAAAAGGCGCCTTATTCAAAAATTCAAATGAGACCTTATATGTTTTATTTTCTTGGCGCCCTAGTTTAAAATAGTGAAAAAATATTGAAGTATTAAGGACAATGGACATTGTTTTTGCGTGAACTACAACCACTTTTCACGAATTATTAAAATATATATTTGAACAATATTTTGGTTTGGTACATTTTAGATACAGAATTTTTTCTACTTATATTGAGACCCAAGTTCACCCCTACGTTGCTTATCTGAATTCCACTCCATGAACGAAGGAATTTGAAAAAATCAATTTTAGGCTTTGCGTTCCACTCCGTTTTCTAAATTGCTCCCCAATGACTTAAAATTCAGTACTTCAATTGAAAAACCTCTCAAGTGCCGAAAAGTTTCAGCCAAATCATTATTAATCAGCATTTGAACAACAAAAGGGTTAACGGGAACATCGGTTGTCAACATTTCGTATTATCGATCGCATAAGTAATCAAGTTCGCTGGTTATCTGAGTCACTGCAGAACATAGTATGGCAAACAACGGGGGTTACCTATAAACTAATTCTTATCGCGCTTTTTCCGTATCAACATTTATAGTTGGTTTGATAACAAACATCGCTGTTTGCCTTGAGTTTGTGTTTTTCCTTGGCAGTCGCTTTAGTTTTTCGCACGGTCCGGCTGCAGAATGTTAGGATTTGAAAATGCGCGCCCAAGCTAACAGCGCAGATTGTGACAGCTTGACAGAAGAGATGAGGATGAGCCGGCAATTTGGATAAGCACTGAAAGTCCTATAAATTCAGGGAAAAATGCTGGAAGTGATTGAGATTTACTGGCATCTGCCGACGAACGAGTTCTCGGTTATCTACCTGTGCCGGCAGCAGGTTCCGCCCACAGGTGTGATTTACTCCCACCTGCGACCCGACGGCGATTTCTTTGAGGTCTTCCAGCAGCGGGAAGTTCCAAAACTAACCCAAGTTAACCCGACGAGTAACCAAAAAAAAAGCGACCGCGGTGCGCCAACGAATGTTATTAATTATCATTTCTTTTCGTTTCGCAGGGCAAAAGTCTTCATTGCCCACCATACCCACCATTTCCTACACCGTGGGCAATCGCGACACCCTGACCTCCGTGGCCGCCCGCTTCGACACCACCCCGTCGGAGCTGACCCACCTGAACCGGCTGAACAGCTCCTTCATCTACCCGGGCCAGCAGCTGCTGGTGCCCGACAAGACGGCCAAGGACAAGGACAAGGACGACGCCTCGAGCAGCTCCACCCACGATGCCGACGGAGGAAGCCTGTCCGGCAAGTCGAGTCCGGTCGAGCGCAAGTTGTCCGCCGAGGAGAGCCGCGAGAAAGGTAAGCTCCGTGGAAATGGTGCAATTGGTGCGACGATAGTGAAGCATTTGCCATCATCGCCGCTTGAGATCTTTAGTTGCAAGAGCTCTGCATGCCATCAGTCGAAAGAACCAATCAAAGAACCAGGTGCACCCTTTTATGCAAGTAATTTAGACAGTTTAAAAGTGCTCATTCATCGCTTTCTCATTCGAATCGGTTGGGAATTGAGTTGCAAACGCTTCATAAACAAACCACTATTGTGAAAATTTGTTAGTCCTTTCTTATCTGGGGATTCCCACAAATCTTATAAGAATAGTAGAGTTGATCAATTAATGAAAAGACCAATCATCTTGCTTTTATACTTCGTTGAACATCTGAAATTATGTTTTAAAAAATTATAAAAAATTATAAATTTTAAAACCCAAAAAATAGAGATCATACGGTATCACAATGGACCCAGGCTATAGTCTGGCAGCCGTCCTAACCTACCTACCTACCTAATTAAATTTTTTAGTTATAGTACAACCAATTTTAACTACTTTTTACCACACCCAATTTCGTCTCACTGCTGTCACACTGATTTGCTCTCTATTTAACTGATGTTAAGAGATTTTTGTTCGAAAAAAAAGCTGTTTAAAAAAAAAAAGAAGCTAAAAAAACATAAGTGCAGGAAAACAAGTTTTAAAAAATAATAATCTGTTTTTTATTAATTAAGGCAACTTTTCATATTATTTGCATTATCGCTGGGATAATCGTTGTACTATTGTAGGTGTTATCCTTCTCCTTCCACTCCTTAGACTCCGTTATCTGCAGCCAGGCTTCTGTGACATTTTGTTTGTAAGCGTTTTATGGGCAGCCTTACTTTATTTTGTTCGGATTCGCGAAAGAATTTTACAATTTTGCGGTGGATGTCGCGCTTCCGAGTCAAACTCAAATAAAACCACTCTTAAAAAAGATTTAAAGTAAAATTAAAAAAAATGGGTTTAAAAAAATCTGAAAATCCCGCTGCCGGCTATTTATTTACATCACCACACTTAAAGAAAATCCAAATCTGACGGGAAAGAAGCGGAAATGACAGCACTGTTGCTGACACATACGTTTGGCCAAAAATTGCGCAGAAGCTGTGGTCACACTGTTAGAATGAATAATAATAAATTGCGGTTTTCCACTTTGTAGAACGTGTTTTGTTTTGATCCGCCAATTACCGACATCAGGTGGTTGATTAGTAGTAGCGGCGCAGAGAGCGGGATAATCAACGAAGAGTGCAGCAGGACGTACCAGGATCTGCCATTTCAGCATGCACACCGCTGTCTTCTGGCGCAATGGAGGTTATTGTTTGTTTTTCTTACCATTGTTGTCGCACCGATCTGTGAACAGTGCTAATTGCGGTTGACAAACTACTGGCCTTGAGAGGCCGTCGAACGGTCCAGGTTTTCCGGAAACAAACGGCAACCCACGGGTCACGTTTTCACGGCTTTTATCCCCGGAAATCGTCAATCTCTTAGTAGTGATGAGGGGGGACTTGCATCTGGAAATTTGACGACCTAACTAGTAGTACCGCATAGAACAGCATTAATATTATGAAAATGATTGGTATTCCCATAATAATTAATAGTTATAATTAGCTAAAAATACTTAAAATAAGTTAATAGCTATACTTCAAGTTATCTCTACGTTACTACCTTACTTACCCACCTACGAGAATCGTAAAAATGCCGTTCCCATCGCCAGTCGTCGTAACGCTTAGAACAACAAAGGAGGTCACAAGGCACAGATTTAGTTTAAACTATCCCATATATCAATTTTGCTTTCACTATCTTATCGCCGGCCACGGGTGTAGTTGATAAAAATCACAGCCCAGCAAAGGCCCTCCGAAGTCCCCCCGAAAAGCACTCGCACCCAATATATTATATTAATTAAACCCCCCTTTTGCAGAGCATGTATTGTGTTTTCACACCCAAGACGTTGTACTAATTAAATGCCGTTCCTTGCAGACATACTCGAGGGCCTGCGCCCCGGATCCCCGAAGCCCGGACACATTGAGCGCGTGGGCGGCAGTAGCCAGCAGCAGGCCGAGGAGGAGGCCAACAAGAGCGACGATCCGGTGATCACCCAGCGCTTCCTCAAGATCAATGTGCGCCACATCACGGACGGACAGGGCGTGGTGGGCGGCGTCCTCCTGGTCACGCCCAACGCCGTCATGTTCGACCCCAACGTCAGCGATCCGCTGGTCATCGAGCACGGTCCGGAGAGCTACGGCGTCATCGCGCCCATGGAGCTGGTGGTCAACGCCGCCATCTTCCACGACATTGCGCACATGCGAGTGGCCGGAGGAGCAGGGCAAGGGCTTAACTCCGGGTCGGGCGACGCTGAAAAGCCGGAGATCTATTATCCCAAACCAGTATTAGTCGAGGAGGACTCCAAGGAGTTGTCCGAGCAGCAGCCGCTGCTGGGTGAGGACGGCAAAGAGCGTTTGGATGGTGAGTTTTTCAGCTATCAGACCTTTGAAATAAGTTTTTCATACTCATACTTTCTCCTACCGACCATAGCTGAGATCGGATCGTTGGAGATTGCCGACGACCAGGAGTCGCTTTGCTCCAGCACTGGACGCGATGGCGACGCCTTTCCCAAAGCCTTCGACCGCGAACGCGTGGAGGTAAAGCGCTTTAATCATATTATCCTCCTACCCCAACTGACTTGAGTCTGTTTGCTCCAGGACTTATCTACGGAAGCCAAAGATAGCGCTAAGACTGACGCTCAAGACGATGAAGACAAGAAGACCGGCCTGGGCCTCTCCAGCACTCGCTCCACCCTCGAGGAGCGGCGCAAGAGTTTGTTGGATCACCACTGGGCCATTCCGAGCAAAGACCGGTTAGTGTTTGCCCAGCTGCCACAGCCTTTGTATTTCACACATTCTCCTAGTCATTTTGTTTGTTGAACCACATTTAAAGGCTTTTTTTCTCACATCGCAAAGTAATGGAAATTTTGTTGAATAATCGTGCTTAAAGTATTTTAAAATTTGTTGAAACTATTCCAATCTGTATATTATAGCACTTGGCGTCGTTAAACCTTGCCCATTCTTCGCATTTTCAAAGAAAAATACGTCTACTTTGATGGGAGATAATACTCATTACCTAAAAAAATATATTTATAGCTCCATCGCGGAATTATAAGTCGATTTATTTGATATATCATAACAAACAACTTTGATAATTGATAATTATGCGATTTAAATCTGTTTACGGCTTCTCATGACTACCGAAGAATTAATTAATTTGATAAATCAATGCTCAATGCGCATTTTATTTTTAAATATCGATGGCAGCGTTTAATGAAGTATTATCTCAAGTTGCTTCCACAAAGTAATTAACTCGAAATATAACTAGGTGAACTACTTTATCATTCCGAAATCATATTAGATTAGACTTTGGCTTGCCGAAGACCACTTTAATTGCCCTAATAACTTTCTGTTTGTATTCTTGTGTTTTTATTTTCATATTTCGAACCACGCCACGCCAAACCCCCCCACCCATAAACGCAATTTGTGTTATCAAACCAACCGCTTTACACCAAACCCTAATCACATCACACCCACAAAATCCCTCTTGTACATAAATCTGTGCGTGCCACGCCTCCGAATATTACTCAGCTATTGTTTGTCTAATTCCCGAAGATCCTCGGATGACGAGGCCGACAACGAGTCCAACTTAACCGTGGACAGCGGTGCCCGGGTCCAGGATCCTCATTCGGCCAATAGCTCCGTGAGCGGCGTGCCGGCCAGCCAGCCCCTCGGGGCCGTTGCTGCCCCTCCCGCCTCCGCCGTGCCCCCTCTGCCCCCCTCCGGCATCGACCTGGAGCACCTGGAGCAGCTATCCAAGCAGTCGTGCTACGACTCGGGCATCGACATCCGCGAGCCCGTTCCCAACGTACAGCCGATACCAAAGAAAACCGTCTACAGCGACGCGGACATAGTCCTCAGCTCCGACTGGGTACCACCGAAAACCATTGTGCCGACGCACTTCAGCGAGTCTCCGCCGCGTAGCACCATCCTGGGCCAGAGCCTGGACGCCGGCACAGGAGGCGCAGGCGGAGCCCGCAAGAAGACCTCTAGCGTCAGCTTCAGCGTGGACGATGAGGCCGCCCAGCAGGCTCAGGCCCAGGCGGCAGCACTGGCGGCCACCGACAAACAGGCGGAGAAGAAGAACAAGGTAACCGTAGGCTTTGGCTTTAAAAAACTTAACTTTTAAGGTGTTTAGCTGGGTAAAGGTGCCTCTGTATTTACTTTTTCTAAGAATAGAGGTAGGCTGAAGTAGAGAGCACCGACCAAAGATTAGATTAGATAGATAGAACCACAAAAGTGATTAATTTCTGGTCAAGAATGGCCAATTACCAGTTTATAATTCGTGGAAATTTAAATATTTGTACTATATATATTTGTTTTCATCTCTACAGATGCTGAAACGCCTCTCATACCCCTTGACCTGGGTGGAGGGATTGACCGGGGAGGGCGGAGCTACGCAACCCGGAGGCGTGGGCAGTGGAAGCCTGAACAAGTCAGGAGACACAGATTCGGCGCCCAACACGGGTGACTCTAATCAGAGTGTATTTTCGAAAGTATTCTCAAGGTAAGTCCATCCCGAACGCAACGAACTCACGTTTAGCGATCCTGACTATAATTGGTATCAACAAATTTTGTTTATTTCGTTTCGAAAACTGAACAAAAACCGAAAAATCAAAATGCTTACCTTCGTTTTGTGCGGATCGGCTGCTTTGCTAAACATACATACTCCACTTACTCCCGCTCATACCTGAACACTTCACGACCACACCACACCACATGGCACAACATAACACGATATATAACACAAAATTTCGCAAACTATATACACACACATGCATATAGCTCGCCCATTACTCTGGTGTCAGAGCTGGGCGGGAATCTCTTTTCGAAAACACCGTCCGAGGACTCTGGTGGCTCACCTGTGCCGCCATTGACTCCGCACTCGACTCATTCCGAGGGTCATATGACCTATGGGTAAGGACGGATCTTGGATCAGCTGTCCCCACTTTCTTGATGTGTTCCACCATTCGTTGCCGTTGTTGTTTTTGCTCTTGTTGTTGCTAGTGATGTTGTAGTGTTGAATCGCAAAGAAGTACCTCAGTCCGCCGAGCACATTCACCCATTTTTGGTTTCAAATAATTCATCAGCTTCATTTTTTGGTTCCAAGTGTAAATTTCGATCATCGTTTACATGTCGTTCTCCTTGCCCCAGCTTAAAATGATCTCTGCTAATTCTTTTATTCTGTACCTCCCTAGACGTTCCTCAATCGGTACCTTTATACGTCCCCACTCATCGGAGGGCACTTCGTCCAGCACCAAGCTGAAGGAGGCCAAGCAGGCGCCCAAGCTGGACTATCGCTCCATGGTATCTATGGACGACAAGCCGGAACTCTTTATCAGTGTGGACAGTAAGAGGCATGTAAATCACGATTGATCCGAAGCTAATGTTGTATTTTTTGCAGAACTCATCCCACGACCGGCCCGAGCCTGCCTTGACCCACCATTGTATCTGCGCCTGCGCATGGGCAAGCCCATCGGCAAGGCCATTCCGCTGCCAACCTCTGTCATGTCCTACGGCAAGAACAAGTTGCGCGCTGAGTATTGGTTCAGTGTGCCAAAGAATCGGTGAGTTTGAAGCCCTTTTTGGTCTCGGGAGCGATTTATCGTATGCATGTTTTAATAAGTAAACTGGAACACATATTGAGATAATGGCGGAATACTGCGAAGTCGCATGCAACCTCACGAACAGAAATTTTGCGCGGACAGGCACTGCATTCAAGTTTGTCATCTGTTAGATGAAATTTAAATTAAGTCAAATTCTCGGAAACTGAAATTAGCCTAAAACGTAAAACTTTTAGTGGCAAACAATTGATACCTAATATTATTGGTAGACTTTTGGGGAAAAATATTAGGTTTTTGTGAGTTTGTTTACTAATTATCTGTTTTTACATTTTAGCGTTGATGAGCTCTATCGCTTCATAAACACCTGGGTGAAACACCTGTACGGTGAGCTGGACGAAGAGCAGATCAAGGCGCGTGGCTTCGAGCTAATCCAGGAGGACACCGAGTGGACGAAGAGCGGCACCACAAAAGCCGGCATCGGCGGCGGCAGCCAGGATGGCGAGGAGATTAGCGACTTGACCCGCGAGTCCTGGGAGGTGAGTCCGAATCCATCCACGGCCGGCCTGATTTGGGGCTCCCCATGCGCGACTATCTCTTTATCTATCTTTCCATATTGTTTAACTCTTTGCTCTGAGTTTTCTCCTCGAATTGTTCTATATTTTTCAACGATTCTCTCGAGCTCTTCCACGATATTTTTCAATTCTGAACCAAATCGAATATTACATTTGCTTCTTTAGGTTATGCCTCAGAAATCGATTTAACAATTACTAATTAATGAATTTTTTCGCCAAATTTTCTATACATACTTAAATAATCGTAAATCTTGTTTACATTTTTTCCCCACGTGTATTGTACATGCGTTTTCTTGTTCTTTTCTTGTTTTTCTTCTTCCTTTCGTGTCTTACGATTTGATTTGCGTTTATTTTCCAATCGAAATAATCCTAATATCGAATAAAATCGAACCAAAAACTAAAACTACAAACAATCACCATGAGTCTGTCAATTCGCCCCAATTTAATACTGATCCATATGATATTAAACCTCCTGCGACTACGACAGCTTATAAAGGCGCCGTTCGCCAAGACCTACAAGATCATTAAAACGGCATCGCATGCCGCATCGCATGACTTGGAAATGTTGGGCGGCGAGGTTAGGACCAAAAACCCTTTTATAAGAATTCTTCACCTAAACCTAACTGTGTTGTCCGCACCAAACTTAAACATAAAAAAGAAACCAAAAACACTTTTTGGAAATTGTGTGAAAATTTTGAATTTTTGCAATTTGTATTTCGGTTTTTTGTTATTGTTTATTTTCAATAGTTTGTGCTCGCTGGTCTTTAGTTTATGTTTCTGTAGTTTTAAATAACTAAACACTGTTGCACATTTTATTAGTTGTGTTTTTTCAACCCACCAAAAACAAAAATTAAATTTTCTACAAAAATGTATGGCACCTTCTACAGCACTTGTTTGCGGCACTCAAGTCTTTCGGCACTTTTTATCCACTTATCATTGGTTTTTAATACATTCGAATCTCGATATCTTCTGCATTGGCTCATCTGATTATCAAGCGAGCAGTTAAAATTCACTCTTTTGAAAAATCAACCACTTTTTGTTCAGATTGGCCAAGTTAAATTATTCCCATTTTCAATAAACATCTTAAATTCAAACATTTTCATTGCATTGAAAAATTTAAGTCAAATTCTGGTTAAATAATTAAGTAAAGGACAACCAAATGAGGAGGTGAAGGACCAACCAAAATTTCATACCTCCGATCTTGAAACGTACTACAACAAAGAACAACTCATTTAAACAAGTATTCAAATATTGTTATTTTGAGAACTTTTGAACCTTATATTCATTAAAAAAAAAAGATTTCGAGACAACGCTATATTTGAGGAAGTACAAATACCTATTTCATCTCTTTTAAACAAGTTTACATACCCTTTCAGAACCGATTTCCATGACAAATATCTCACTTCCGATAACCTTTTTGTTTACTTCCATTGTAAACCTAGAATGTATAAACAAAATTATTTTTTCTCTTCATCGTCTCTTATTTTAGTTCAAGAAACTCTTTTGGGGCTTCAATAGCCCAAATACGAAGCAACCACATCGAATCATTTTGAGGGTTTATCATTACAGAAGCATGGCCGTATTACCCAACTCAGCCTAACAGCCAACGTAACCCATTTACATGCGTAATATATACGACCACAGCTAAGACCAGCCTTGCCGGCGATCACCTGGGAGCCGATCTAGAGCGGGCCCCCTTGATATTCTGCCCCTTTTCGAGCTAACCGCATTCTTCGTGTATCAACACAAGGCACCAAATTGATATGCTAATTAGCTTGGGTTCGACGCGGCTCTATTTCGCCATACTTAAAATTTTAAAAGGCACCTGCTAGTGTGCAGACACATTTTAATTCATCAGCATTTTTACAACAATTAGCGCCTTTCGTGTATTTGTTTGCGCAATATTTACGGGCACGTTTTCACATTCCCGTAAGCGTGCCACCTCCAATTTTGGCCTCACGATCAATGAGTAATTCAGTGGCTTCCAGGGACTGGGGCCAATTTTTGTGAGGGCACTGTTTCAAGCCCGATTCGAGTTGCTCCTTATCGACGGAATGGTCGATTTGCCTTCCTTATCAGCTACCAGTGTAGCAATGCATCAGCAAATTGTTTCCTCATTAGCGTCGCATCAAAACATCTATAATCGTTAAACGAAAGCACAGAGCTATCAATAGATCTTGGCACTCAAGGGGTTATCGCTCAATAGATGGAATACCTATAGCAGCCGTGAGTGACCAAACATCAACTAAAGTTCGCTTCCGTTGCGGACTAGGTTTTCGAAAACTTCCGCTGATCCAAAATGGCCCCAAACGGCCGAAGTGCCAAAAATAAAACCTACAAGAATGGCAACTCTCGAACCGAAGATTTCTTTGTGTTTTGCCTGGGTGAGCTTAAAGTGACAACAATTTAGAAAATGCCAAGCAATTGCGTAATACTTGAGCTTATCTTGAAATGGATTTGATGGATGAGCGCGGACGAAAATAAACCAGGATTGTGTATTATCTTTTCTGACCTTTAGCCTGATTTATTTTGAAACTTTAATTTAATGCAGAATAATGTGTTGTAACGAATGTAAGCAACTAGAATATCAGTCAAGTATTGATAGTAAAATCCATTTGTTCAGAACAAAAAAGAAACGAGGAATCTTCTTCAATCGATTAATTTGCGGCCTGCAAACATTTAAAATCAATTCGACATAACTTCATGAATGAAGCACAAATGTTTATGTTGGATTTGTATACTGATGGGTTTCGTATTCGTTAATTCCCCGAACCGGTTGAGTTGGTCATATTGCAGACTACTTATGCCAAGATGAGCGCGTGCCTGGCATAAATCGTTCATTAGACTTGGTCGTTAGATGTTTCAATTAGAAATCGATTCAATTAAATCCTGTTCGAACACATGTCGCATCAGGTGGTAGCTACACCTTACAGCCAACTACATTTAACTATATTCTAATTAAATCTAAATTAAATAAGTATTTAAAGCGCTCCACAGCGATTGTCATTTAGCCGGTTTCAGCTTTTTTTTTTTTTGCTTTGTGAGTTGATTGGTGGGCTCTCATCATCGTCTATTTTTTTCGATTCTAAATCCGGTTCAGGTGAATAAAAATAGCAGAATAAAATAAAGAGAAAATGAAAACAAGTGATGCGCCTTACTTAAACGCTCAATTAGCGGAGGAAGATCGGACTACCGTGTGTTTCGGCGAGTGCAAATTTCTAAGCGGTAGTCCCCAAGTCACGCCCCCCGATTCCCAGGGGCCGCTGACGCCAGCCAAATCAACTTTGCCTCCAATTGCTAAACGCCTCTCGCCTATATACTATAAATAAACCAATAATAAACCATACATATGTTTGTAGGCCGGGTATTGTACTTGTACGATCAATTGGTTTCAATGAATTTTTACGAACGAAGCTGGGAGGACAATTGGAATTGGATTGCTCAAAGGCCTCCTCGCATCTTCATCCCATCCCCATGCGAATCATCTTCTCAATTTGCATATCACAGTGCCAGCCTTTTTCCTCCCTATCTCCCGGGTTATCAAAGGAGCTCCCCGCTACATTGTAAATGCACTTTTATATTAAATTGCGCACTTTATTATTGCAGCCCATAAACACTTGCTTAATGCTGCAGTAATATGATATAATATATGGAGAGCGGTAAAAGGTTTTTTAGTATTCCTCCCGAATAATTTCATTTCTTACTCACATAACTTATGGGTCGGCGTGGGTGCGGCTTTGAATAATTAAGAAATGCTGATGATCTTGTTTAAAAGTTAACTTTTGCTCGGGATCATATATTGAGAGACTCTAAAATGGTTTTATGTATCTCGGTTTTAAATGCCAGTACTTATGGAACTCCAGCAGATGATCACGGTTATTCAACAATAATCTCAATATCTCATCGTAATGCATAATAATAATTTATCTGTGCTCTAACAACCAGTATTTATTCATTCAAACATATGACAACAAGAATTAATTAAGTAATAATCGTAAATATCAATTAGTATAAGCTTTTCCAACCAGTATTTATCCAGTTTATTATGAATATAGAATAATAATAATCAATAGGGCTAACAACTACTTTTTATTAACTTTCACTTGTTGAAGTAATCTCCATATATCTTTGTATAGAATGATTCCTATGACTAGAAAGTAATGGGTATTATTACTGGAATAAGAAATACCTGTTTGTTTACAAAGTCGCCTTTGCCTAAATTAGAAATTTTATTATATTACAACGGGTTAATCTAAGTGTTCCTCGGATTTAAAAATAAAACTATAAGTTACACAAAAAGGATCTTTAACCTCTTCACTATCTTGATTAATTCACAAATGACTTTTTGTATCTGCGATGCGATCTAGAATTTTCCGTTTCGAACGGGGGTGTGTCGTAAAATCTTTGACAGGTGCATTCGGAAAAATTTGTGCAACGGATTTGATTGCCTTTCAAGGAATGCATACAAATAAGTGTATGCACACATTTAGTAAGCCGCTAAAATGCTTCGTTTAAAAGCGGACAAAGCAAACAAATGGCAAGGCAATAAACACATATAGGCGGTGTGCAATCGATTGATTAGCATGACAGTTAATATGTTTGCATAGCTGTAAAGCAAAGCGCAGGCAAACACCTGAAAAGCAATTACCGCGACGGGGGAAAGCGGGGAGCGACTCTCTCAAAAAGAGCAGACTCAACCATTGCATAACGGAGTTGAATAAAAAGTGGCTTTTCCAAAGTGGGTTTACTAAAAATAGTATATTTACTAATATATAATACAATTATATATTTATTTACTAAAATATTTAATTTACAGACGATTGGATTTTAAGGCATTTTAATTCTGGGAAAATGTGTTTTTCTTTAAAATTTTTAAAATCACAAACTTTTTCAGTAAATCAATTGCATATTCATGGCTAGCCTAAACAGCTATCTGATCATGTCCGTCCGTCAAAAAAATTTATCAAATTCTGATATAAATAAAATAAACTTTTTTAGCCAAGCCTCCGAATGCCCAGAAAACCCGCAAATTCGTTAGCACCCACTTTTATGGTGGTAAAGAACCGTCTTAAAGCTGAAAATTTACGTATGCAGATCTGCATTCCTTGTAGATAAATAAAATTTCAATCGGTACTTTCTAGTGAACTTAGGAATTAAGTTATATTAAGTAACTAAACTACCTAAAGATTGTTAGGACTGAGCATCTCTGACCGACCCTAACGCCCAAAATCGCCTTAAACGACCTTAATATGTGTCTGGCGCCCACATCTTTACAGATTTTTAAAAGTGTAAACGGAATTTGTTTTGTTTTGTAATACCTACCACAATGTAGAAGACATTTTTTTAGATCTACCACTCATTAACAAGATATGAGCATATAATGTATTTTCTGAAAGATGCAGTTACTTCAAGCGACTGCTTGCTTTGCTGCTTGCATATCTCGCTCTCTCTCACACACATTTTGCTGAGTTTTATGCTACGAAGCTGGCTTTAATAAGAGCAAAAGAGCTTTTGGTACTGGACCCCTTCAAACGATCAAATGATCAGCATTTCACCCTTCCCACCCACAGTCGCGTCCCGTTGGACCGTTATATAGACTATAGTCCGTGGCTATAGCTATATCAGCAGAAAAGCAGCAACGTCGTTGTCCGCGACCAGCTGAGCCACGTTTTGTTGCTGATGATATTGTTATTGTTTTTACTGCTGCCCGCGTTGTTGTTGATGTTGCTTTATTTGTTGCTGCTGCTGCTGCGCCGCCGACTGCGACTGCTACTGTGTCGACTGAGCCAGCGATTGCTGGGTTTTTAGTTTTCGCAACACTTCCAAGCCGCACAGTCGCCGTCGCGTTCCATTCTGATTATTCAAAAGTCGAATTCCCAACCTGTGGACCGTGTGTGCTCGGGATCCAGATGATAGAAGTTGTCTTCCGAAAATGTGACTCTAGTTCGACCACAAAACAGAGCAATATTTGATCAACTGCATTTGGGCAAACAGCTTCGGTTGCCTTTCGGGTTTTTCCGCGCAGCGCAGCGTGTCCAAAATTAGATACGGAGAAAAACAGAAGAATCAAGAGTGCGAAGAAAGCGCCACGCTCTCTCGGTCTTCGGTCTTCTCGGTTCTCCGTTCTCGACAATTCCGCGATTCTTCTGCGGCCGCCGGCTGAAAACGCTGCCAAAATGAGCGCCAAAACAATGAAAATCTCGAAAATAGCCAAATACATCAAGAAAAGGGTAAATATTTATGAATCCACGGAAGCCACGAAAGCCAGAGAAATATTAGTCTTCTGCCAGCCGCGAGACATTTCTGCCCGGGGTGAAAGTCTTTGCAGAAAATAAAAATAGCAAAGCCAAAAGCGAAATCGAAAAGAAAAAACAGAAAAACGAAGAAAATTTTGTTTCAAAACGCAGTCAGATTTGTAATCCGCGCGCGTCTTAGCCGAAAGCCAAAAAGTATTCAATGCCTCGGCCATAAACGGTGGTCGTACTGATCGAAAAAGTCCCCAATATCGGATCCGTAAGGTCGGATCCGGCCGAAAATGTCCAGCCCCGACGATAATGATCGTGTAAATGCCTTTGCCACGAAGGTGGAATGTAAATGGGTGCCATAAGCCCACTATATAGTATAGTATGCATACCAGATGATCTGTTCAATCCTTGTGTGTGCCCGTAATTTGTCTGAGAATTAAATATGAATTGTTAGCGAAATTGTTCAAATTGCCCAGCAAATTGTTGGTCGCCAAGCAGTCGATTATATAAACTTATTCTGTGCGGTTGAGCGAGGATTTCTTGGCCAGCCAGTGACTAAAAACGAATCTAAATTTAGCTGAAAACTGTTTTACTCTATATAACATTCTGTGTTTACACCACGATTTCTTTCCCGACCTCGACAACCTCTCATATTTATGTGGAACTGAAAAACAGACGGAGATCTTCAACTCCACTTGAAAACACATATAACGCGGTTATCAGTTGCTCGGAGATCTTTTATCTCCCACTCTCGATCATTTGGAGTGTTTCGATTTAAATGAATTTCATGTTTCGGAGAAATTTTGTTGAAACTTCGCTGGTATAATGCGACACGCAAGTACCCTGGAATTTTTATCTGGGCTAGACTTAGCACTCTTCTTATCATCTGCATAATCACATATTTTATGGCATTTTATGATCGGCTAGGAATTCCCAATTTCCTTAACTCGAGACCCGTCCAGCCGGTCTAAAAAATACTCAAATATTTTCGGTTTCATTTAAATTTGCCTTACAAGCTAGCTTTTTAATTCGGCTATTATTCCTTATACGCGGCACATTTGACATTTCTTTCACCTTTTGGCATTGTTTCGAGGGTCGGGGTGTCACCTCTCTTTAATTATCTTTGTTTTGACTGTAATTAAATTTAATTTAAATGCATTCAATAGGACTTCCAGTACAAAAATATATGAACCGTTTTTGTGATTGCTCAAAAACGAAATTCAATGCGACAATGGGTTCTGTTTGGGGAAAGAAATCAGCCAATTGTGAAGAGCCATATAGCCGTATAAGCTTTTGTTTATATCTGGCTCGGATTTCCAATGGTTGACTGGCATTGTACCGTTCGTAGCGTATTTAATTTCTCTGAGGAGTGGCTAACTACAGGTTAAGAAACGGGACAAAAATAGACGAGGCTCTACGTAATGGGAAGATATAACGTCAGGATCGGATGGTAGTGATTTCGGTTAGGTGAATATTACAAATTAGTTTTAAAAGTGAAATTATAAGATTATCTGATCCATTTCTTATCATTTTACTGTTTTATGGGATCAATGAAGATTTAAACTCAGAACGATCGTTTATTAGCATTTAATGGCCAAGAAATATTTAATTGGCCTTTTTCTTGTTCCCCTCACTTTTGAGCATAGTGGATACAGAAAAACTGCAGTGCTGAGTGAGTGCTTCCACAGACTTTCAAGTTCCTGTTTCTGGTCCCGTGAGTCGGGATATTGGATTACCAGCATCTAGCTGCAATGGTTGCCTCATTATGAACATGTTTTTGGTAACACAATACCCACTACCTGGCGATTGTCGAGAGGGCGTTGCATGTACTCTTACCAACTAACATTTGACAAATGGCCACACATCGGGCCCACATAAACAAGCAAATCGAATCGCACACATCTATGGCTGCGATGTAAAGATACCCGCAGACACGTGATTGTTTCATCATTGAGGTCGCCAAAAAATAATTGCGTGTAGTCAATTTCGTTGTATTAAAAAATTGGAAGCTCTACAAAAGAGGTCAAACAACTTGTTAACAGAGTTTTGGGGAGCGTGGAATGCCACAAAAAAACAGATTCAGATTTTCTTCATTCAAAACAAATGAAATGATATCGGCAGATCATTGAATATAATTATAATTATAAATATGGGCTGTATTTTTATTTAATATAGTATTTATACCCCGTTAAATGCGACCTGCAATCATATATTGAGTCCCTCGACTTCTACTAAAAGTTTCTTTCTACCAGATTCCCATATTAACCGGTTAGGATTTAATTGCGAGTATCTAAGACCCAGCTTCGGAATCATAGGCCATAAATCAGCCAGTTGTGGGTGATGCAAACTCAGTCTTCGATACGATCATGTGATCGAAACCATCTGTGGACTCTGAAACAAGGGCAATTTGAAGAGTTATCCGTTTTTAACCGGTTCGCAGTCGATTGGTCTCTTTAAAAAATCATATGCATTCCAAAGTAGAGCAATGTTCGGAAAGGCGATTCCGGTTTCAGTACATTTTTAAGTACCCAAATCCAACGGTTTAAGGGGCTTGTTTACGCGTTTTGAAAAAAACATATTTTAACCGGTTTGCTGCGTAACTAATTAGAATACGGATTGCATGTGGTGTAGTGTTGTTTTCATTTTTGTGTTCAACTGACCTGCTGATGTGATTGCCGCTTTTAACACGCCCACAAATCCGTTTAGTTATGGTCATCGTCTCGACCTCCTCTTCCTCCGGTTTGTATAAGGCGTTTCAACAGTCAAACTTCGGAATAATAAACTTAAAAACAGATCTAAACAATTTACTCAGATATATTTGCATTTTTTGATAAGAAAGTGAAATAAAATAGTTTTCTTATCGTGTCCAAAACATATAACTCGTTCATCTGAACCACAGAGATTAAATTATTTACGCAAAACCTGTTGGTAAAAAGACGCATTTAACCCAAAAATGTTGTTAAAACCTTGGCCAAAACGCAGATGCAGCGGCCAAGTAAGAAATCCTAAGAAAACAAACCAAAACAAAGAGAAATAAAAAACATAAGTGCACGTGAGCTCCAAAAAAAGAAAAAAGAAGACTGCTCATGCTTTAAATTCTAGCTAAGCAATTTTCAATCGCCAATAAATTATCGCACAAAAATAAAAATTACGTATACGCAACTTCCAGTTGGAATGCTCCCAGAAACATGTTGCAGCAACATGTGTGTTAATGTTAACTTCACGCTTAACAGAGCTGCTATCGAAAATGTAGGTGGCGCGTTAGCAGAGACCAGTTTTTTTTGCCGAGGCTCCAAAGAGAATCCAATAAGTTTCAGTCGGTCGAGCAACTTGTTTGAAAACACACAGAGCAGCAACGAAATGAAGCTTTTATTGTGAAAGAATAGAAGAAAAAATACACAAAAAAACATCTGTGGGAGACCCGTTGAAAAGTAAACAAATTAAAGTGTTTTTAGTAGAAAACCAAGTGTTTACGTGTAACGAAGAAAGGCTGAAAGGCAGTATTGGAAAAGCGGAGAGAGGAAGGCGTGGAGCGTGATAAAAGCGGTGGCGACAACAGAAACGCAAATAGCGGAGAAAAAAGCTGAAGCCAAATCTCGTGGGTCACAAGACCATTCAGAAAAGCGAAAGAGAGTGAGAGAGAGAGAGGCGAAATGTGGAGCGTCAGAGCTTTCGCACAGTGCTAGCCGAAAAAGTGGGACACCCCCAAGAGCTTTTGCAGCTGCTACTGCCTTCTGTCCCATTGACCACCACTGTTGGCCATCAGCAACATGTGGTTTGCCATTTCCATCTTTGCCATTTTGGCCGTTTGCGGGCTGGCCGGTCGCAGGTGGGGTCGCTACCTCTACCTGCACTACGGCCGCCACCTGCTGCCCCGCTCCCTCCTAACGGTCAAGAACCGCGCGCCCACGCCCCCCCTCTCGCCCACCAAGGATGACCAAAGTCTGGAGGCGCTGCTCGACGAAAGCGGCGAAATGCACGAAACGGTGAGTCCTGATCGTAATGGGACTTCCAGAAGGGTCTGCATACACTGAGAAAAAAAACGGAATAATATGGCACTGATATTGTTTCATATCAATTTTTCAATAACAAAATGGTACGATTGCATATCAATATGGTACCAAATCATATGTTCGGAAATATCATTTTGATATGAACACATGAGGGACCAAAATTGATATGAAAAAATATCAAATATATATAAAACTCTATGAAAGTTTCCATACATAAGTTGATATTTTCATATTCAGAAAAATGGTAAATAAAATGGTTTATTTTCATCCATTATTATGGAATTCCAACTGAAGTTTTTAAAGGTATTTATTACTTACCTACAGAAGAGAAAGGTACATTTAGAAAGAGCTTATATATATATATTTTTTTTTTTTGACATTTTATTGTAGGTTGATTGATTCTGATGATTCTGATTTTGTTCTCAGTAAAAATATAAATATATCTTATTTCACTTCTATTAAAACATTTTTTCATTAAGATTGCTCGTTTTTTAATGAGATTGCTGTGTTTTTGAGGAATTCAAAATGGATGAAATTTAAATAATTCGCTTATTAAGTGAAAATGTTGAACCATTTTATACAGTTTACGTCAGGGAACACGAGTTAAGCGTGTATTAAAGCGCTACAAAAAAAGTTTTTTAATTTCTTTATATTTATGTACGACAGTTCTAGTTTTCAGATGTTTCAGTATACCAATCCAATATAATTTGCATAACCTTATGTAATGAATGTCTTAGATCAGCGATTATTTTACGGCCACCTTCTCAACTTTGTTGCCCAGTGCCGATAATAATTAGTGTCAAGAATATAAGGGTTACGACTATTATAAGAGCTATTATCGCACACGTTTCTCCTATTACAAACCACTTTGGATGCGCGAATGAACGCCAAGTTAATTGCTCGAACTGATTTGCAACTATTATGGCATCATAATTAGACACAAATGTGGCGAGGGTTCGGCATCTCGGAACGAACCCCATTTGTCAACCTGTCAGGTGTCTCGAACTTTGGTGTTTGCCCAGGGTCATTGATCTTTCCGGAGGAGCCTCCTCCATAGATGTACTGCACTCACTTGGCACCCCATCAAAGTCGGATGATTCCCCAGAGTGATTTGCTAGTTGCTGTTTAGCTTTGGCAAATACTCGACTTGTTTGGGCCGACGGTGTGACCTCACAATACATGATAACTAACCTAAGTTATTCTGTGAAACCAACTCAATATTTACTTGGATATATTTGTATACAGCCGAGTGGAGAGGAAAAACTGGGATGTAATGACCGAACGGCTTACAAAATGACAAATTGCGCACCACACTGCTTCGCCTCGCTATTTTAATGCATTTAAGCAAAAACAAGTGAAGTAGAAGTAGAAGTAGAAAATAGCAAGTGCAGATAAGTTGATTCAGGCATGGAGAGCAAAAAAGTTGAAATAATACGGAGGAAGTAGAGAGAACCGATAAGCAGTGCAGAAAAAAACAGAAATATCAAAACAAGCTCCGGTTATAATTAGGTTATCGGAGTTTAGAATTTCCTCAGGGAATTAGACACATGTATGCGCAATCCCCATATGTATGCATATTCATATATGTAAGTAGGAACATGTAATAATAATAGTTCTCCGTTGAAATACATACTTCTGGGAAATTTAGTGATCATGAATAGTGAAAATGCTAATTAGAACGTCTTCATAGTTTTGTTTACCTGATTTACAGTTTTCTTTGGGGCGAAACAATATATTGTTTTTATGGGTATACTATATAAGCACTAATAAGGAAGTACTAAAGATAGTGTAAACTCTTTAGAGGGTGATGTGATGTATAGTTCTATAGTTCAAATTCTAGTTCTGCTTTAGGATTAGAAATTGACTTACTAAATAGTAATAGTAACTTTTGGTATTGGGCTTTGTTCGTAGGTTGTTATGAACGTTGGAATGCTACATAATTCCGATTACTCGCACCTTTTCCAAGCCAGGCCTCTCACACACCTTAGATACCTCCCAACCCCACAACCCCCATCCGTTGAGCCCGAGAATTCCTATCCAGCGTATGCCTTTGCATACCTATTACCTTTTTGCCATGTCCGCTGTTCTTTGTTTTAGCCACTTTGTTTTGCTGGCTCTTTCGCGGCTATCAGGTCCCAATACTTGTTTGCCCGGTAAGCTCTTTTCCGCTGGCTCCTCTTCTCTTTTTTGCCTTTGCCTTTGGCTTCTTTTTGTTTTGAGGCCGGTTCTTTGGTTTCGACTGCCTGCCATACACTTTTAACTTTTCGGGCCCCGAGAAACCAGTTGATGCATAACCGTTGCGGAACATGTTCGCTGCCGTTCCTCAAGCCAAAGTACGTGTCCTCTATAAGTCTACAGATCTTTAAATGGTTCGGTGGCTGTATTTTAAAATATAAAAAAAGCTAAAATAAAGTGAAGTCTTAAGCTTCTAAAAGAAGTTAGTTCTTGAAACGACTAAAATAATGTGTCAAAATGTAGTGACAAGATCTTTAAGACCATCGTCCCCACACAAGGACAGTCTAATATCATAGTCTCGCCTTCAAAAAAAGCGATGGCCCCGTCAGATTCGTCGGAAATCAATTTCAAAGCTGCTGCCAGTCAATTATAATGAGCTCTAAATTAAACATCAAAAATAGATAGCTAGTAATAGGGCTGTGCTATCTTATCTGCATCGGGGAGAAAACGAAAACAAATTGCAAATCTTGTTGTGCAAATATTTCTGGTCAACTGAAATTCAAGCCTTGTGTCGTGACTGAATTTGAGGGGAAAACTCCCCTGGGAATTATTTTCTTTCCTGTCCGATTGTTTTTACGACTCCTCACAAAACAAGAGGTCGTAATCATTAATTGCTGGTATATGGCGCCTATATAGATCTTATCCGGAATGCTACTGATTTTGAGATGTAAGCAAAGTGGCCTGCTATGATTTCTGACAAACATCGTAAAGATAACACGGTTTTTCTGGTTTAACTTTTGTTCATATAAATGGAACACTAGACTAACGCACTTATCGGTCCAATGTCGGTTAGGTTATCTTAATCTTCTTAGCAACGAAATGAGTGTACTATAAATTTTATTTGTTAAAAATAATATTTTACAAGTTTTAGTTGATTTTCTTCACCAGGCAGTTTTGTTTAAAACACTTTACAGATAAACTGATATAAAGCTGTAAGCCACGCGATATTGTTGCATTTGAGAGTTTGAAATGAGAGAATTCAACGTGAGCCGTTTGTCACCGCATATTATTTTTAATACAATTTATTGTATTCTCTGCTGCCCGATCTGAAAGCCAGATACTTGATATAAGCCCTCTCGCCGTAGATATAATATATCCGACTCTCTTTTTCGACGAGCAAACTCACGACTTGAGCTGAGTTAATTTGAGCGAGCGGCAAATAAATATATTTTCACTGGCGGCCAATAAAAACGGTTGGTCTGAACCCGCTGGCAGTTGGCTTTGAAACGCGCTACGCCAAAGTCGGTCAAGTCGGCGGAGTTAATCGCCCGCAGCATCTCTGCTGAACAAACGCAGCTATATAAACCCATATTCCTGCAGAGCAACGGACGATAAAGATTCTGATTCGATCCACAATTGTGCCGAGCACGTGCCCCTGTGGCGTATACTTGATATTGCGCATACGCCACCTGCGTTGTGAGAGCCTCTGTGATCCCAAGAAGCTCAAGATAATTGATTGAAAGTGACAACAAACCCGGTGACAAAAACTACATGAAGATGTGCGAATTGATTGTCAGTCATGGACTCGACCGCGAGGTAAAAACATCATTAGTGCGGCACGAACACATGATTCATGTGATTTCCCAGCTGTTCAATATGGTTTTTCATTACTTTCAAAGGGTTATTTGGTTGCCAACTCTGCGCTCGGGCTCCACTGAGCTCGTGTTTAGAGCTGCTCGGCAAATATATAAACCTATATGCGATATGTGCGCCAGCCAGACTGTCATTGACGTTTGACTTTGGCTCTCTCCCCTCGAATGTCCCGCTCTGATCTGCGATTCAAAGCTGACCCTCGTTGAGGTGCGTTGGAAATCGTATTATTTCGTTTATTTCATTTTGGTGTCTGTGAAATTGCGTTCTGTTTTTAATTGTGGGCCTCGGAAAATTGCAGTCACGCCTCACTTACGGGACTCTTTTGTTCCCATCGGTCTGTCGCAAAAATTGCGCATACACGTATGAAATTGGCGATCGAAATGAGCTTCCGATCTGTTTCACTGACCCAAATTGAGCCCGCTGAAAGCAAACACTCGCATTCAGATCTCGAGACGACCTTTCATGCAGCTCAGCTATCTGCGACTATCTGACTCTATCGCAGATCTTATATCAGACTAATTGCAGGCGAGGTCGTCTATCGCAGTGGAGATTGCTCGGGGAGTTCCTTCGCAATTGGTTTGAAGCCTAAGAAATCGAATCAAAGTCAAGGCACTGTACTCCTATAGCGCCACTCAGGGGTTCTTCAACTCGAGTGTATAGCCCGAAGCTAATCAATCACCCGGCACAGATCGAGATTTAATCAGGCCTCCAACTGCGACTCCGAAATACGAATACGAAATACGACTGGCTGCATATTTTCCAAATTACTTTCGTGATATAAGCGCTGTAGTATTCGGCGAGTGGGTTTTGTTTTGGGGCCTTATCAAGACTTGCTAATGGTGGAATCACGGCCACCAAAGTGGAGAGTCGGACGAGAGATTGCCTTGACTTTAAGATGGTTTCGGGAATGTGAATGATCTCACATCTGAATAGAGCACAGGTGTTGGCTGGTTACCGATGCGGGGGTGCTATCTTTTCTCTCTTCAGGCACCACTAGATGTATGCAAAAGTTATGAAAACACCTGAATCAAATGAGAGGCAGAGTTTATTTTGGTAATTTGTACTCAAACACGGCGAGGACAATTAGCACAATCATTGACGTCACTAGCGAAATGTTCACACGCTGTCAGTGTCGAGATTGTCACATTCAGCGACAATACTGAGAACAGTGGGTAGTAGCCAAAACAAAGTCCGAGATCGGTGGGACTGAACGCAAGAATTAGTCAGAGCGCCGAAGTGAATTTCACATGAAGGTGTAGCTTTGCTGCTATCGATCGATGGTAACATAAAGAGCTTCGTCCGATCAGAAACTGAGATTTCTGCAGATTAGATTGTATTGAAATTGAACAGGCTCGCCACAAATACCCAGTTTTTGGAGTGATAATGCTTAGTTCCTCGAAGAAACACGAATCAATCGGTTGTCCGTCATGGGATTGCACGAAAAGCTGGGAAAGTTTCACCATCATCACAAGCGGAATCCTCGTCAGCGAAGTTTTTTGGTAAGATTGGGATGATCTAGATGGTTCTGTTGCGGTGTTATGAATAGGAATATATTATTTAGGATAATCCATAGGTTTCTATGCAAAACAGGTCTATAAAATGGGTAAATGAAACAGCAGGCGTTGCCTTTGCCTTCATCGGGTTTCATCCGGCGGGTCGTTGATCAGTTTCATTTCGTTGCCAGTCAGTGTTTTATTTCGTTCTTAGGAGTACAGAGCTCCCCAAAGTAAAAATTCGTAATTTTCTACCCAACCGGGTTTCATTCCGTGTTTCGTCGTTCGCTTCTTTTCGTTGGTCGGTAGCCCGTATCCCCCATCACTAAAAGTGAGTTCTGTAGGTCGTGAGGCGGTTTTTGCTAAATTGATCGTGATTCCGTTGCCAGAATGAGTGGCCACCAGTGCAGCCTGGGCAAGTTGGCCCAACGGGGCGCCAGCCTGCAGATGCGGAGCTTCTACCACACCCGGAGCAGGCCGTATGTGGTCCAGAGCCTGGGCCAGTTGAACCAGTCGAACCAGTGGTCGCGGCCACAGGCACAACACGACCACTTCGAGCGCAGCCGGGTGCGCAAGATCGTGGGCGTGAAGAAGACGCTGGTCAACCAGATGCAGGGCATGGCCCCCAGCCTTGGGCCCTCGAAGGTGGCGCCCTACAAGATCTACGGCAAGACGCGGCTCTTCTCCTCCTCGAGCAACCTGCACGGTCGCTCGCAGCACCAGCAGCAGCATCTCGAGGAGGACGAGGTGGAGGAGGAGTACTCGGACCACGAGGACCTGCCGCCCCACACCACGGCCTCGTTGTCGGCCACCCAGCGGCGGTACAACCAGGCTGCGGGATTCGGCAAGGGCATGGCCATTCAGGCGGCCAGGGACATAAGCCAGTCCATCCAGGAGGAGCTGATGGTGGTGGACGCCGATACGCGCGACATGCTCAACTGCGATCCGGGTCGCCAGGCTGTGCGCGACTACCGAGAGCAGCTGGCCCAGAGGCCCAAGAATCCCCTTGATCCCATGCAGGGCTGGAAGCATCCGCGACCCCTCAAGTACCTGTCCAACCTGCCAGTTAGCAGTGGAGGCGAGGGCAGCAGTGGTTCGGGGTCAGGGGGTCAGCCCGAGGAGCTTGAGGATCGCCAGGTTAAGCCACGACGCCGCCAGATGGTCGTGGGTCACGCCAAGGCTCCTCTTCCGCTAGCGCAATTCGAGATGCCCACCCCCAATGCCAGGGAGAAGTTATCGGAGCAGCGCAGCGAACTGCGTCCGCAGACCAGTTGGCACCGCCCCAAGCCGGTCGTCGAGGAAAAGCCCGAGGATCTGCTGATGGACGTGTCCCTGGTGCGGGCAGTGCGGCCGGATATCACGGTGGCCAGGGGCCTACAGAAGGAGGGCGAGAAAACCGCCGAGTCGGAGTCATGGTATGAGCAGCCCAAGGCGGAGCGCGAGTTCCTCAAGAAGGCCTTCCTCGGCGGCGCAAGGAGTCGTCGTAGGGCGGGACAGCCCCGTTTGGATGAGCTGCACTACGAATCGGGAGACAATGCGGCTCAGATAAGCGCCTCCCAGCAGGTGATTAATCAGAAGTACGCCGGCTTCCGCAGATCGGCACGCGGAAATCAGAAGCTGATGGTCCGCCAGATTGTGGAATCGGTCAACCCGACGCCACAGCTCAATCCACGTCCGCGGGCTATGTCGGAGCCTCGGGACACGCGCAGGAGGCGTGGGGTCGCCAGGCAGGGCGTCGAGCGACAGGCCACCCCCAAGTTCTTTGGGGAATATCGCCAACCAGCTGCGGAAGAGCGGGACAAGGAGGAAGATGGACAGGATTCCAAGAACAACTGGCCATCGGCCAATCACTCGTTGCTCCAGATGCACTCACGGAGCGACTCTCGCCTAGAAACGGACAGCAAGGGGCGTGGCAGGAATGCCATGGGCGAACAGCGGGGGCCCAAGAAGCCGGTGGTCTCCGAACCATCCGTGGAGCATAACGACATCGGGATGCCACCGGGATACAGGAAGGAGTCGGCCGTACAGCGCTTGGGAAGTGTTTCCTCGAAGCACAACAGCCGTGCCTTCAACAGCTACTAATCCCGAGCTCCCGAGAAGACCCAGTAGAGCCACCCACCTGAAAGTCCAGTCCCATACCCAATCCGCGTCCCTACTTCTCCCAGCCCGACAATGTTGTCCTAACCAGACGGAAATTTGCGCATCGAGTTGTCAAAATCCTTCGAAGTCAACCAAATTGAAGCATGACAGTCTCTTTGGCCAAAGTGTAGTAATTTCATCGTAGAACCAAGTAACATGAATAAAATCGATTACAGTTGTGTAAATTAGCTGGAGCGAATATATCTTTATGGATTTTTGAAATCATATCGGGGTGGGAATATGTGACACGCATTTATAAATGTACTTTTGTTTTTTGATCTAGTCTTGGGGAAATATAGTTATTGCCATAGAATATCTTGAAAAAATCGTTATACCTTTGGTTGAGAAACTCGGGGCAACGTGTAGAGCTTCGATATTTAATTTGTGTTTTCCCCTTAAAACATCAATATTATCGAATCGATATTGTCAAAGTATCGAAAATATCGATAATTTTCGAGCTCTAGCAACGTGTCGCAATTTCACCAAGCATCTTTCAGCATTGTAAAATATACATCTTTGAGCCGTCCAAGTGTTTTTCTTTCACCTATGCTCACTCAGCTAGTGCCGATGCCAAGCGAGCTCTTTTCATTTGTAGTTCTGTTTATAACAAAGTCAAGAGTCACCCCAAAGTCAGCAGACACAGTAAACTAGCACTGCACACCAAATGATATACTTTTATATAAAACCCAACAACCCATGCAAAGCACCGAAGTTGAAAAGCTATAACCCAAAATCCCTACCCAAAATAAAACAGCATAAACTACTTTAAGTATCTTTTGGAAATGTATTTTATGTTTGATTCGAAATTGATATTCTTATTTTCGACTTATCGATTAGATTATGTTTAGTAGTTATCCACCCAAGTCTTGCGTATTGTGCTAATAGTTGCCTTCTCCCGTCAATCGTCCTTCAGGTGCTGTCAATGAGCACAGATGAATACCGCAAGACGTCACTCTTCGCCACTGGTTCCTTCGACCTGGACTTCCCCATACCAGACCTGATTGGCAAGACAGAAATCCTCACAGAGGAGCATCGGTAAGTAGTCACTTTCTGGGGATTTTACCCGTTCGAATGGAATTCTACGCCCTCTTTTTTCTCGAGCTGCTCTGGAAGGGAATTCTTTATCAAAACCTTTGCGACAATCTTGGCTAACAAACGTTTTCAATTTGCAGCGAGAAGCTCTGCTCACATCTGCCAGCTAGAGCCGAGGGATACTCCTGGTCCCTGATCTTCAGCACATCGCAACATGGTTTCGCACTTAACTCCCTGTACCGCAAGATGGCGCGTCTTGAGAGTCCAGTTCTGATTGTCATCGAGGACACCGAGCACAATGTACGTTTACTACACCTGAAACTCCAAAATATTACCAAATATTTAAGATTAAGATCACAAATTTGTATCGGAAGTTCACTGGCCGATAAATGATAATATATGCATTTTGATGGCTATAATAGTAGTATCACTTTTACAAGGCTAGTGAACTCCCTACATTTGCGAGAGATATATGTATAAAGGGCTGCGATGTTACTGATTTGCTCGCCACTTAATTCTGTTCGTGCTTAAAACGTAATAACAAGGCTGTTTTTTCTTTTTTAATACCTGTTTAATACATACATAACCGCATCTTAGATTGAAGCCGAGTGCAGTAAAGATAACAGTAATTAAAAAATTGTATAACAACTTTACAAAAAAGGAATGCAGCACTTTGAGATGAAAACAAATTCTTGATCGAATTTAAATCCGAAAACCTACCACAAATTGATTGAATTCTCATACAATACATGTTTATTTCAGGTATTTGGTGCCCTGACCTCCTGCTCGCTGCACGTGTCGGACCACTTTTACGGCACTGGCGAGTCCCTGCTCTACAAGTTTAACCCCAGCTTCAAGGTGTTCCACTGGACTGGCGAGAATATGTACTTCATCAAGGGCAACATGGAGAGCCTTTCGATTGGCGCTGGAGAGTGAGTTCAGGAGCCTTGATTGCTACCTGCCGATTGCTAAAGCGTGCTTCATTTTCTTTCAGTGGTCGCTTTGGCCTGTGGCTGGATGGTGATCTCAACCAGGGACGGTCGCAGCAGTGCAGCACATACGGCAACGAGCCTCTGGCGCCACAAGAAGACTTTGTTATCAAAACACTCGAATGCTGGGCATTTGTTTAAGTGAATTTCTGTTGTCAACAACAAACACATTTAAGGATGGGAGCGAGGGCCTCCTGCCCACCTATCTCTTTAATTAATTATATGTACTTGTACTAAACACCAACAACCTGAGAAAGATGTCAAAAGCTGATGTGCGTCTAGGGATCCTCTGGAACGGCTCACACGGCCCACACAGCCCCAAACCGAAAAACTCTTGCATAAACAAACACCACAAGAAGGGAGGATGCAAAACACTGATCTGATCTGAAGGAAATGCTTGTGAAAATTTCTGTTCTCGGAAGCAGCAGCGAGTTAGCTATGCGTTGGAACGTATTAATTATTTAGTTTTTATATTATATATTATTAAACAAAAGCAACTAAATTATGTGTTAGACTTAAAGAAAAACAGAACATGGGAAAACCCTAAAAGGCAGACAAACGACACGGAAATTTAAGCGAACACAATTGAAGATAACATTAAAGGTCATCACTCATCTCCATGAATTATATAGCACGCGCATACACCCACATACGCCCACACGAAAACACAAAACACACCTTTAAGTTAAGTTCTTATTATCGAAAAGTATAATCACTAAATTGTGAGAAGTAACATATGTATAGCCAAATTGCAGATTTTGATCATTTATCGTGCCTGGTTCTCTTGATTGATTTCAGTTTGAATTTAATTTCGATTGTTTGAGTTACTTTATCGAGAGCATTGTGAAAAAAGCGAGCTGAGAAGTTGAGAAAAATAAAAAGAATGTCGATATAATTTTTAGTGCAAAAGTGCTGATTGCAAGTAAAACTGAAAGCGAAGATAACTCTAAACGATTTGACTTTTATATACGTGTAAAGACGGAGCCGAGAAGAGCTGAGAGCGAGCGTTTTATTTTTTAGTTTTACACGATATACATATATTTAATTATGATTATTTTAATGCTAATGATGTTGACTTTTATGCAATTATACTAAAACAAAAACAGAAACAACACCAGAATGAAATACACAATATTATACAACCAAACTGGCCAAAACAGAGGTTTTACTTCATCCCATACCCGATTGATCGCTTGAAGTTGTATCCTAGCTGTGCTGCACTTTTGTAAGGGTCGCAGGGCAGGCAAGATTTGTTTTGTAGTTGTAAGTCTTCTCCGCAGATATCGGTCACACCCCCGTACATATACACAGATACTTCCGCAGCAGAATCAGACGGAGCTGTTGCTGCTGGAAAAGGTTTTGAGGAAATCAAACCAACAAACTTAAATGGCTTTATATCCCTTTTGAGATACAATTTCAGTATAATTATAAATAAATAAATTATATACATATATGTATACACATACGCTAATATATAAATGTACAATGGTAGAAACGTAAGTGTAATTTTTGTAGTGTATTTGCGCCCCAAAACGAGCCCCAGACCTACCTTGAATCCAGCTCCCAATCGATTGTATTGTAAACTCCCAAAAATACAGCGGCCGAGCAGCCGACTCAGAAACATATTCTAAATATTCAAAAAATACACACAGTCGATGGAAGATAATTTGAGAGAACAAACGAAACCAAATTGCTGATATTTTACACTGAACAGAGTTCGAAACTAACGAAAAAGTAAAGTATATAAAGACATTTCATTTCATCGGAGCTAAAGTTTTTACTGGTTTGAAAAGAGACGAGAACTCACAAAGCAACGCACACAAGACAACAAAAGAAATTGTGAAATTGAAAAACCTTAAATTGTAAAGATAATCCCAAACCCAGATAATCCTCTTAGCATGCAACAATTTAGAGAAATTTAGCTGAAAATTTGCACGCATCCCAGGCCCTAAAAATTGAAATATACATATGAAAAAAAGAAGTAAATGGTGAACTACGAGACTCACGACAGTGAAGATGTTTTTAGATGTTATTTAAGCGATCTTGACAGACAGTTGTGGACAGTATATTAACTCCCACGCCGCACGCATTGAACCCAAATGAGAATCAAGTTGAAATTCCTGTTGTTATTGTGAAAACGGAAGACTTTCTTTTTAGGACTTTAGAGAGAGTCCACACCAAACATTGGGAAGGCTTGTTTACTGAGCAAACGTTATGATAACCAACACCCGAGAGATCGATTAGCTTAAAAATCACTCCTCCTATATGCGAACTTCATTTAAATAACTTGAGACCAAAATGCGTTTACTAAAAGATATACTACGTACCAGGCGTCAACTCCCCGTTGAGACTTTCGTTCTTGGTCGAGCATAATATCATTAAATATTGATATGTATACCGAACATTAGTTGGTTGACATCCAGTCAATTATGCCCCAACACTCAACCAAACTCACACTTAATGGATTACATGAAATTTAAGAAATATTCATTTTCGTAGTCTGTGAAACCATATCGTTGAATTCGTAGATATTTTGTTGTGCGTTGAACAGAAATGAAATGAACATAAAAACCAAAAAGAGGGCGAGGCGAAATTAATGAAGATAATTTTATATTGTAACTTCTGTCAATTAAATTGTAGACTGGTGCATAAACCAAGCGAAAACCAAATAACTATGCCGCTCATATTGTTGTTGCAGCAGAAAATTGTTTGAGCCATCAATATCAATGCATTGATATTATTATTATATTGATGCCGATGTTCTGCTCCCCTTAAGTTTTTGTTGTGAGTTCAATAAGTGCTTAGATTTGTGTAATGTATTCAGGCATACATGAGTACCCAGATTTATATCAATGCTAAAGGCCAGTTAATTAGTGCGGAATTATCCCCAACCTAGTGCGATAACGAGAACTTTTTCCGCTCAGTGTCTGCATTCCCCGTGCTTTGCCCATTACCAATGTTGAGTAGTTTGCAAACGTTTCTAGTTGTTGTGCACTGAAAATTAACAAAATGTAATTCGCACAATTCGACGGAGATATTCAGGATAGGGATAGCTAGTTGCGCCAGATATCCAATATACACCTTCTTAGAGCTATAGCTTTGCGATTGTCAGGAGCTGAAGGACCGCTTCTGATCCGCCGCTTATTTCAGTTACCCTTATAGAATGCTGATTGTAGAACCGAACGATTGTATAAACTCCAATTAGAAGAGAGAACTACTCTATCCATGCCACTAACAAAGGTCCACGACACATAGCTATGTTATAGAGGGGATTGGACGAGCAGGGGGTTTTACAAAGGATATAGACAGATCGGGAGATCGGGAGTCAGGGAGAAGAGTGGACGCAGCAAGTGGTTTATTTTTCTACCAACAGATTGCAAGCAATTGAAACACATAGTTGATTACTCGACGAACAGCAGCCATTACCTAAGTCGTGTGTATATACGAGATATATCTACCTACATACATATATATATTTTTGGAAAGCAAATCAAGTGTATCTTGATGATATCGGCTAGCTGTATTCAGGTCGCGGCCAAGTACTAAGCATATTTGCAAACGATATTGATCAGTGTAAATGTTAAAAATAAATCGAAAGTTCGCACGTTTGCCTTGGTTGTCTGGTTCGAATGGAGTGCATTCGTTGTTCTTTAGTTATTCTGAACATTATATAGATATCGGATTAATTCATGTGTGCAACTTGTATCGTACCTATAATATTGCATTCCAACAAAAGCAAAATCAGTAAAACAGAAAAAACACATGAGCAGAGTAACAAGAGAATATATATATAAATATATGCTATATGTAAATGTAAATTCATTAGACAAATGAACAACTTTTCCGAAAAATAAAATGTATATTCAAATATCAATGATTCTTATTATTTTGGGTTCTACAAATTTGAGTACCGTGCTACATTTTCAAGGCCTTTTTTTCCAAAGAATGAAGCATCATAAATTTACCTTCACTCCCCATTCAAGTCAAGTCAAATACAAAGGTATGTATACATTCTAACCAGTGGTGGATCTGGGATTTTGTTGTGGGGGGTGATATCCGAACAATTTTTTTGTTGCATACTTTTTGAATATCAAAATTTATTTCATTTTTCACCCGAGTGGGGGTGATATATCACCCCGTGGATCCGCGCATGATTGATTCTAACCAACTGTTGCATAATTTCCTAATTTTCTCGTGGATTGCTGGAACTAAAACATTTAATTTTTGAATTAAATAATTGGGTGTAAATGGTATTTGGTGGAAAGTATATAATAGATGGAAGGAAGCGTCTCCGACTCTAATAGAAACGCTCTGGAAAGCTTGCTTTCTTAAAATAGAGTAAAAGGGTATATTGGATTCGTGCAAAAGTATCGAGTCGATCTAGCCATGTCCCTCTGTCTGTCCGCCTGTATGAACGCAGAGATCTCAAAAAAACTACAAAAGCTAGAGAGTTAGGATTACCCACACATATTATTCGGCTTCCTACGCAGCGCAAGTTTATTTCAGTCGAGGGCAACGCCCCCAATTAAACGATTTTAAAAGGTATCTGGTGCCCACACCTTTAAAGACTTCGGAAAAGTAAAAATGCAGTTTTATTGTGTTTTTCAATACCTATCGAATTGTAGAAGAAATTTTTCAAAACCATTCGTTTAAAAGTTATGCGCGATTAAAGTTTTATATCTCCATCTTCCTCGCACTCCCTTTAGCTGAGTAACGGGTATTTGATAGTCGGGGCACCCGACTGTTTAAAGCCAATAGATCCGAGATTCAATTTGCAATACAGATCAATATGATTGGATAAGTAAGGCCAGCGCAGTAGCTCGACAAAGATAAAAGATGTGATTTTTGGTTGACTGTATATATTGTAAGAATTCGAAAAAAATCCGTTGAAAATTACAATGGGTGCCTACTTGAAGTTTACCCCTTAGCGAATAAAGCAAGCCCGGTATTTCCAAATTCTTAGGAAAGTTGGACTTATAATGGATTTTTACAGTTTGGTTTTTTTTAACTTTTTTTGGTCGGCAAGACTCCAAATTTTTATTTTTATCCCAGGAGGCGACATGTAAACTAAAATGAGTGGTGATAGCCAATGGTCAATGAATGATGAATTCATCGATGTAAAATATACAGTATTTTTAAACAGCGCAGTAGAAAAATGCATCGACCTATTAAGAACTGTAGAATCCACAAATCAATAATTACCAAAAATTTAATTTATTTGTAGTTAGTTTTTATTGACGCATACAACTCGCTGTATGTTTAAGTAATTTTGCTTCGTTTGGAATCGCTTGAAATTGCCTTTAGCTTAGGGAGAATTTTAAACATTTTTGTGTTCCGTAAATTTGAATTTCGTTCATATATTCCAACTTCTACTTCTTAATGATATCAAAGGTTTAAATTGATTTTGAGTTTTTCGGTGTTGTCTGGGTCAAGCAAATAATTTAAATGGGTTTCGCTTATCTTTTGCTTGGTTTTATAAATTAGTTCATATCACAACACACAGTTGATTTGACCGGCATGTTTTATATATAGATTTCTATATTGTTTTATCATTGCTGTCCTTACAGATAGATCGTATGTTAAGATAAAGATAGTATTACATATAAATATTTATACTTGTATGAATGAATTGTTTACTTTGTCTCTAAGCTATAAATTCTAACAAACTTAATTAAAGTAGGAAAATTAATTTTAGTTGTGGCGTTTTCTCCATCATCCTGTTCTTTCCATACTTCCTTACTAACCTGCCTCAAAGGCATGCAAATAAACTAAATCGAACCGAAAACATAGAACGTGGTTTGTACATTTATCGAAAAGAAACACACCCAAATGAACATAAAATTATAGTGACAAAAGGTTGTGGTTGAAATATTATCAGGAATGACTTAAATTTTACAATTTTCTTTATACATTTAATACTTTTTGCTCTATGTTTTTCTGCATGACGGCTAAACATAAATATCTAATTTTCCATTTTGCATATATCATTTTGTATCATATTTTATTCGTAGCGGATACTTTTTGTTATCAGTCTTGAAGACCAAGCCAGAATGCTGTAAACATTTTGCCAAAAAACAACACATAAAAGCTCGAGAAGTCAAGCTTTTCCATACAAATTTAAATTGCACAAATCAAACAAGACGAGTTGACTACGTGTACATTACATTGTTACTGGCTTATCTTACATTTCCGCTTACTTCAAAGGAAAGGCGCAACACGTACACATAAACAGTAACTAGAACCAAAAGACTTAGAACTGAGCGAGTCTCCTACGTGTGACTCTTTCCTATTGTTGATTTTTGTTTTCTTATTTCTGCCATATTGGCTTACGTTCCAATGAGCGAGCATCCAAGTTCTCTGGAGCTTAGTTGCTGGCGGAGATCTGCTGACGGGCTCGCTGTCGTGTCATGGGTGGCGAGGGACGCGCAGACAATGCTACTGATCCACGACTGCGCTTGGCAGCTCCTCTTTCAGTGCCTGCCTTGCGCTTCGTTGCGGTTTTGCTGGCTGCTACAGCTAGATCAGCTGAAGAGGTGGATTGGTTTCTGATTGAAGTGGCATCGACCACAGAAGCTCCACGACTGCGCTTGGCGGCTCCACTCCTAGAGGATGCTTTGCGTTTGGTTGGAGCTTTAATTGCTAAAGGGGATTGGATTGGCTCCACTGACGTGGGTGCAGTGATTGATGCTCCACGGCTGCGCTTGGCTGCTCCACTTGCTCCCGTTGCCTTGCGCTTGGCAGGAGGTTTCGCTTCAGTTCCTCCGTCCGCTGAAGAGGTTGATTCCGTATCATGGGCCTTGCGTCGTCTCTTGGCCGTCAGCATGGGAGCTCGACGACGACGCTTTGGCTTTGGGTTGTTACTGGCCTGGACAGAGCCTGAGGTGTGTGTGTTGAGGGAACGGGATCTGCTCCTGCTGCTAGTGGTGGTAGTTGCGGTGATGGCGGTGTTGGTGGTTTCTATATAGGGCATCGGGACGAAGGCCGATCCCTCAATTGTTGGCAATGTCAAGTTGCTAACAACAAATTCATTACTTGGAGGGGTTTTAAAGTGTTTAATACGCCACTCACCTAAGCTTTGGTTTGCGGACTGACTCATCTTCGTCGTCGTCCTCGTCGTCTTCGCTGTCCGGATTTGCAGCGGGCACAAATTTTGGTTTTTTCAGTTCAAAGCCGCGGAACTTGTGGCTGTCAACGATACATTAAGTAAGTAATATTTTTCTGTTTTCTTTGCTAGCTGTTCCATGGATGTAAGTTTGTATACAACTTTTGTCGCTTCTCAGTTTCCAATTTTCTACTCGAATTCTGTTTGGACAAATGTCGGATCAAATTGAGTTTCTTAGAAATGAGATCAGCAACAAACTTTGGCAAGCCGAAGTATAAATATAAAATACGAAATAATAAAAAACGTCAGATTTTGACCTACTTCACCCTTTGGTTTCCATGGCTTTATCCTGATCAAGATATGCATACAAAATACGATTTATAAATATCTCCACAGACAGCTTTATTTCGCCAGTTTTATCCAATGGGAACCATAGGATATAGACGACCGATCGGGGCGCTTATCAAACTTGACCTTCGTACACATATTTTAGGAGTACTCTGAATTTTAATGTATGTAATACATACTAAGGATATTACAATTAAATAGCGAAATGGTCACTAATATAATAGTCTGGTTTCTTAAGTGCAAACAAAAAATAAGAAGCCTATTACTGACAATTATTTTCAACAGCTAAAACTTCTATTAAAAACTTTAAAGTTGACCAGAATTATATTTATGTACCTATTACTATTATTATTACTATTACTATTTTACCCCAAATTATTATTGACTGTCTGTGGGAATTCGGTTGGAAGAAATTCCAGGCGTGTTAGGTAAGATCTAGAAATTTGATCTGCAATCGGATCAAATCTTCTTGTGCTTGGAAAACGAAAAAGCGTTAATATTTTAAATAACCTTGGTGTCGTATATTGAAGGGTACTTACATCTTTATTGGCGTTATGGGCATGGGCCGGATGGGCTTGAACAGGCACAGGTCCATGAGCAGACTGTCGGTGCTAGGATTGCGTTTCCGGGCGGTTGCGGATCGATGGAGGGCTGTAGGAGCAACCGTGTAGGTGCGCAGAAAGGCGGCTGTGGGCACTTGGCTGGTCAGGGGAATCCCCTGTGCCGATGGCACCTGGTTGGTCAGGGCGTAGTGGTGGCTCCTCGCGCTGATGGCGATGGAGGAGGTCGTGCTGCCGAAGCTGCTGCTGCCCATAAGCCCACCGGCGCCGCTAAGCTTGCGCTTGAGGCTGTGGTCCAGGATCTTGGGCGCAGGAACAGGGGCCGGGGCCACTGGCGTGGGGGCGGACATGACCAGGGCCTTCTGCACGGTGTCCTTGATGAACTCAGTGCCGCGATGGAGGCGCACGGACAGGGTCTTCATCAGGGCACTGGCGGCGCTGGGACGAGAGGCGGTCGCCGTGGGAGTACCCACTCCGCCGGAACCCACGCCGCCGGAGCCAGGTCCGGCATTGCTGGCCAGTTTTCCGGCGTCGTAGGCCGGCAGACCGGCTGCGGCCAGCAGCATCACGCGATCGGACTCGGGATGTGGCCGGACTAGTCCCCTACTGCCCTTCGACTCCTGCGGATGGATGCACTGCCTCCAGCGCCGGAAGAAGGTGATAGCGCATCAGCGATCGCACCTCGCATCTACGCACTCATCTCGCCCGGGATTCCAGCCGAAGTCTCGAGCAAAACCTAGATTTCTTTTTGTTTTCCCCGTCGCCTCGACACTCGCTCGTACTACTACTACACGCACTCGCCCACTACTACAACCTCGCACACACACGCCCGCACTCTCGCACACAAACACACACACACTATAGTAGCTCCATTGTGTGCCGGTGGAAAGGACGAGCGACTGGTTACTGTCCCGACAGGATCTCCTTGGGTCTCCTAGCCTCCTCGCTGCTCTCTCGGCGTCTCGATCCACTGGCCTATGATTCTGCGGGGCGGCAACGGCCTTTCGCGAATTTGTTTTAGATTTTACGCTTTTTTCATTCACAAGCAGCTGTGGCCAATCGATGGTTCGATACGTGGAGGTAATCGATGTATCGATGGGCAAGCTGTATTTTCAGTGTTACCAGCGCACGCTGGAAAGATATCGGTGTTCCATTTTCAGATGTTTCAACCGATAGATTATCGTTAAATGTTAAAGTGGAATGGCGGGGTAATTAAAATTTCACCAATGGTTTAGTAGGCAGTAAAATGAAAACAAATTTTTTTTCCATACATTTGTTTGTTGCCTCTGATAACTACGATGTTTTATAAAAGACTGCACAAACTTTTGAGCATATTATTTCCATTAATTGACCTTTAATTTTTTTTCTATGTTTTTCCGGTCTTCATTTACTTTTAATAAATACAGATTAATCTTAACTTTAAATACATTACTCAAAAGTCGTCCAAAAATTACATTTTAAAAAAAATTTTGATTGAGATCTTTGGACGACAGCCTTCGTGCCTCACAAAAAAATACTATTAATTTATTTTATATATTTCTTGAGCTATCGAGCATTTCAAATGTCCAACTAGTGAAATACTTTTACGAAAAATGTACTCTCAAAGGCAAAGGACCACTTAAAAACTTAAAATGGATTATACTACAGCATACGTATGATTTCGCTTGTAAAATACCAGTTAAAAATTTGAATATTAGGTTTGCTTTTGTTTTTGAGCCAGTGTGACCGTAAAATAACAGGGATATTACCAAAATAATTAACAGTAGACCTCAAGCCTAGTACTCACATCGCACACTTTACCAGAAAGTTAATTTGTTGGCCAAAAATCTGTAATTTCATTCCTAGGATAGTTAGAAGGATGTAGTTTTTGGGTTTGATTTAAATCTTGCGATCTAAGTGTAATACAATTTTGTAATATTTTAAAATTGGCGCCAGCTAATTTGCAATAAGACCATGCCACATGCATTACGGGTGAACTCTGAAAACTTCGGTCACACTTCAAAAAATAATATTTTTCGACTAGTGAAACTCTTAGCCGATGAGTATTATTCCACTTCATACTGTGGAAAGAGGTCCCAGCTAAATGCGTTATCTACATATGTATTTGCCCCTCGCTTACTCCTATTATTAGCTCGCAGTTTTCGTCGAAAAATAATAAAAATTAAAAAAATGTTTGACATTTCGGCTCCCAGAGTCTTTATTGGGGTTACCATTTAAAGCAACTGCTTTCACCATCCTGAGGAACTTCGAACTTTAAATCTGCATCCTAGGCCTAACCAGGGAAGAAATATTTTAATAAATGCATTTATAAATTAAACTCTTGCACAAACTATTTTAATCGCCAATTGCAAACAGATTTTTCCTCGCAGCGTCCTCGCTGAGAATTGATAGAATATGAAAATAAAGAAAATAGATGTGCTCTTTTCCACACCACATTGGAGGTAGAGCACTACGCGCGTTTTTTTTAAGTCGTGTCCCCCTTAGGCTTAATCGGGCGGCCTAAAACCCAGGGCTTTTCGCTTGGGGGGCGTTCGAAGTGGCCTCCGTGACGGTTCTGGCCCTCCGCCAGTGGTACCTTAACCGCCTGTGGAAGGTATCCGGTATATAAGGTACCCCGTTTTCCCCTAGGCATTTGTGGTCATTGAGGCCGATCTTTCCCACAGAAGGGCAGTTTGGGTACGGGTGCAAACGGTAATCCAGCATGCAATTATGGTCCTCGGCCTTTTCCTTTATCGCGATGCTCGTCCAGCACGGCTTGGTCACCCAAAGCCGCTCCTGCGCATCGGCGTGCTGGACGCACCTCTTTGTGATCAGCACTCTTGTGGGTTGGACGCCGTTTCAAGCCATGATCTACAGTTCTTAAGCCTAGTACTCAGTTCTCGGCTAAGAGTTTCACTAGTCGAAAAATATTATTCTTTTGTAGTAGTAGTGTGACCAAAGCTTTCAGAGTTCACCCGCTTTGCATGTAGCATGGTCGTATTGTAAATCGGCTGGGTTCACAAACAGCAAACAAAATGAACTGGCGCCAATACTTAAGCCTAGTACTCAGTTCGGCTAAGAGTTTCACTAGTCGAAAAATATTATTCTTTTGAAGTGTGACCGAAGTTTTCAGAGTTCACCCTCTTTGCATGTAGCATGGTCTTATTGTAAATCAGCTGGGTTCACAAACAGCAAACAAATCAACTGGCGCCAATTTTAAAATATTACAAAATGTTGAGCTGACCTGTGTCGCAAGCTTTATATTTGCTGTTGGCATGGCGATATGTATGGCCGCAACTCCTACAGGCAGTTTCCATTGGTTTTTGGGGTTTTTCTTCCATTTATAATTTGTTATTGACACACCGGTTCTGCACAAACACAGCCAAAGATAAAATTTTCTATTCTTTGGAATTCATCGGAATTCATCCGCTAAATCTGGTATTTTTTTGGTATTTCCTTACCATTTCCTTAGCTCATCTGAGTACCGCGGTGAAAAAAGTCCCCGGCTAAAGGCTTTAGCTACCTATTTGTCTCCCGCTTACTTCTCTGCTTAGCTAGCAGTTTTCGTCGTACTGAGTACTAGGCTTTAACCAATAACAAGAAAAGAAGTTAACTTCGGCCAGCTTAAGTTTATATATCCTCGCATTTAAAATAAATACATACAAAAACAAGAAAGGAAGCTAGCTTCGGCCAGCCGAAGCTTATATACCCTTGCAGATCATTTCTATTCATTTACAAAAACATTAAATTTAAATTCATTTGCGTATATGTTACAACAAACCAAATTTTAGCTGTTTTCGTATTACTTTGGCATTAATTTGTTGATCCTTCCTATGGCAGCTATATAATATAGCCGTCCGAATTTTTTTAAATTTAATACGAAATTTTAAAATGTGAAAGAAAAGCAATAGCCCAGTGGAGAAGAGAATGTAATAGAAGTCAACAAAGATATAATTTTTTCCTTGTAATTTTCATTTTATTTTTCGACCGTTCCTATGGCAGCTATATGATATAGTGATCCGATTTAATAAAAATTTAATTCGAATTTCAGAAATATTTAAAAAATATTATTCCGAAAAGTAGAAGGTAATATTTCAAAAAACACCAAAGCCAGAATTTTTTTACGTTTTTTACGTTTTTTTTTTTGATCCTTCATATGGGAGCTATAAGATATAGTTGTCCGATCCGGTCGGTTCCGACTTATATACTACCTGCAATAGAAAGAAGACTTTTGAAAAAGTTTTAGCCCGATAGCTTTAAAACTGAGAGACTAGTTTGCGTAGAAACAGACGGACAGACGGACATGGCTAGATCGACTCGTCTTGTCATGCTGATCAAGAATATATATACTTTATGGGGTCGGAAACGTCTCCTTCACTGCGTTGCAAACTTCTGACTGAAATCATAATACCCTCTGCAAGGGTATAAAAAAACGTTGTAAAATCAACTATTTAATAGTAAAATCTGCCCCCACCCACAAAAAGTAGAAAATGCCTAAAAAAAGTATATTACCTTTAAAATAGGAGATGACCCACAAAATAGTATTTTACCCGAAAAAATTACATTTACACAATTTCACTTACATTTCACAGATACTTAAACTTACAAATCAGGGTTTTTCCCTCAGCTGGGAATCAAACCGGGGCCGCAATCATCGGAGTCGGGCACTCTAACCAGTAGGCCACAGAAGATTATGAGTCGGATACTTTAACCACCCTAAGTCCAGAAAAATAGTTGACCTACACTTTATAATTGTATTTTAAAAAACAAAATACATGTAGGAAAAAACAAGAGAGAACGCTTTAGTCGGGTGCCCCGACTATCAGATACCCGTTACTCAGCTAAGGGAGTGCGAGGGAGATGGATATATTAAAACTTTGATCGGTCATAACTTTTTGGTCCGCCTTAAACGACTTTAAAATGTGTCTGGCGCTCACATCTTTAAAGTTGTAGGAAAAGTATAAATTAAATTTTAATGCCTTTAAAATACCTATTAAAATGTAGAATACATTTTTTTTAAACGGACCATCCATTAAAAAGTTATGAGCAAAAATTGAAACAGCCGCTAGATGGAGCCATTAGCTTTGATCATTGCATATCTCCATCTCCTTCGCACTCCCTTCATCCGAGTAACGGGTATCTGATAGCCGAAGTTTTCCCGTTCTATTTCGAACTGAGAGAATTAGTTATTCTCGCTTCCACTCACGTAGTATAAGTCGCCATATTGCTTATTGCTCTATTTTTCAAAGTCACAGAATCTCCGAGAGAAACTAATCGGTATTGCATGGTAAAATCATTATTATACGCATAATCAGAAATTTACAATGCGCATATCGATTTGATCCCGTCGTGTTTTTTTGTGTGTAATTATAGCTGCTATGTCCAACCAAACTATTACTATCCTTGCCCCACTATCCCCAAACTATCGAATCATTAGTCTAAATTATTTGTAACGAAATAGCAGTAATATGTAAAATAAACTTTTTCAGAAGAGTACAAACTTTATTTTCCTTATCTAGCTTCTGTAAGCCAAATTTAAAACGGTACTTATTATAAAATCCTCTAGAAATTATGCGCTTCGTCACTAGGTGCACTGCCAAACACAGTGATAAAATTTAAACTTTTAGGATACACAAACATTTGTAATTTCCTAGACACAATGAAATTTTTTAGTCTTAACTAACTGTAGTTCCTCTCCTTTAATGTTTAACAATAAATTCGTGATAAACAAAATCATAAAATATTATAGCTAGCTCAGTGAAAGGCATCCGCACAGGAAACATAGAGCTAATTTAATTTGCACAAACTATTAAAACTAAGCCGCTTTGATACCTGCCGCTGGATCTTAGTGCCCGTAAAAACCTAGTAAAATTGAAATTAAATAGCCAAACCACTTTGCAGCTACTGTGCGGTATTTGCGGTAGCAATCGAAGATAAGAGAATCGGTCCGTATCGGGTTTATTATAGCGAAATAATTGCCGCGGCGCATGCGGTGCTCAATTTGCGAACCAAACTCGAATCGAACCAGCAAACCAATCCAAAAGGCGCCAGCGCACTTTTCTGTTAGCAAGACGACTGAGAAGTGCACAGAAAACTAAAATATACATAACTCGTTTTGAAATAAAGATCAAACTAGATTTAGTATTAAAAGCTAATTTAAATTTATTCCGATTTAAATAAATAATTTTAATTTCTTGTTATATTTATTTTATTTTATATAAGAATGGAACCGTATCTTGAAATCTTAAATTGAATTTGAGCATTATTTTTGACGAACTAAATTTTTTCAGTGCCGTTAAGGGGAAACGAGCGGTCGACTGGGAGTGCAAGGCACGCTTTTGTGGTCGGGCCACCCCCTATGGACTTGATGCGATGTTCTCCACTGAGCCACTGCTGCTGTGACAGAAGTGTTTTTTGGCATGTCAAATGCCCGTTGCTTGCCGTCCTCCTCGCTCCCCTTCTTCCGTTAATAACATTATGAAAACTCGTGTTTAACAGCTCATTAGGAGACGCTACCCAACAAGGAAAGAAAAAAGAGGCCAGAAACGAAAGGTTTGATGTGACATTTCCTTTCCTGTACAACAGATTAATTTTTTCAGATTTGTATATGTTTGAATTATGTGCTATGAATTGAATACATATTCATAAAATTAATAAAATACTTAATTTCACAGAAAGTTAGGGAACAATATTTATAAGAACCGAAAATACATAAGAAGGAGTTCAAAACAAACAACTGAGAACGCTATAGTCGAGTAATCCGACTATCAAATACCCGTTACTCAGCCAAAGAAAATGCGAGAGAGGGATGGAGACATGCATGCAGTAAAGCGACTGCTTGCACTGCTTGAATTTCATTATTTGCCCATAACTTTGAATGAATGGTCCGTTTTAAAAATTTTCTTCTACATTTCGATAGGTATTCACACAAACTACAACATTTGCTTTTATATTTTTCCTAAATCTTTAAAGATGTGGGCGTCAGACACATTTTAAAATCCTTTACGGTGATTGTGGGCGTTAGATTGGGCGTGGCTCTCTGCTGAAACATACTTGCGCTGCGTAGGAAGCCCAAGAATATGAGTTGTTAATCCCAACGTTCTAGCTTTTGTACACAGAGAAAAAAAAGACCAAAAATAGTCATCAATTGGGTATTTTTTCATATCAATTTTGGTCCGTTCTGTGATCATATCAAAATGATATTTCCGAACATATTGTTCCGTTTTTTTCTCTTTGTAGTTTCCGAGATCTCAGCCTTCACACGGACGGACAGACAGACGGACAGACGGACAGACGGACATGGGATGATCGACTCGGGTAGTGATCCTGATCTAGACTATATATACTTTATAGGATCGGAAACGCTTCCTTCTTCCTGTTTCATACTTTTGCACGAATACATTATACCCTTTTACTCTACGAGTAAAGGGTATAAAAACCTTATATATTTCTTAGTTCCAAAAGCATAAGTGTATTCGAAGCTTCGGTTCTGTAACCCGAGGCCTCCTACTCTGTTGTTGGCTTCCCTGGCTGACAGACTGCCTGCCAGTTTCGAGCCAGGTCCTTGCCGCAGTGGCTCGGCTGGAGGTCACCTCGTCGTCAGAGTCGTCGAGAACGATCGCCCCCCATTGCGCCTCACCATGCGCCTGAACCACGCGCTTTTGGACTTCTGCGCAGCCGCAGCCAAACGTTTGGAACAAACAAAGGCCAGGAGCAGAGTGGTGTTCGGTGTTCTGGTTTCAGGATGTGGCAGGCGTCTCACTCGGGGCTCAAAGCTATAATTTTCCAATATGCAGATGTGATGGTGCCACAAAATGGCGCCGCAGCCCGCTCATTAGAGGGAGAGAGAGAGTGGAGTGGCGTGCCACAGCCATTGATAATTATGCAATTTTGCAGCACGACTAAGCAAATTATTTTCACTAAATTAAATTTTAACTCGTGCTGGGCGCACTTCTCGAGAATCAAACCGCATTACCACCGGATCCGCCCAAAAACACCACAGAATCCGGTGACTCCAAGTGCGCCTGTGGATTGACATGCGACAGGGTGATGAAAAGCTCTGGAGATGTGGCCGTGTCCTTGGGAGAAGCGCAGCTGCCATCAAGGGGGTTCCATGTGGAGAGCGAGTGGAAGGAAACAAAAGTTGGGAACACACAAAGAAGTCGTTTTTCTTCAAAACTAATTGATTGATCGAAAGTCATTGCAGTGACAGCAGGAAAAAGCTTTGTGCTCACCTCGGCCCAATCCCCACCACCTTCACTGCAATTATTTGCTCATTGGGCTCTGATAATTGGAGTTAAAAGGAGTTTGGGTTAGGTCTCATACAAATATATGAGTGGAGACGTCAGATGCAAAATTTTATTTGCCAAGTACACACAAAAAAAGAGTGGTAAGTTTACCAATGATAAAGGAAAATGGTCCCAACCCATTAAATTGTCAATTTTACTCCTACGTTACTATCAAAAATAGTTATGTACACTCAGAAAAAAACTTGACGAGAATTTTAGAAAATCGCCATACTTTTTAAGCCAAAAGCAGCTCGCCTTGACTTAAAAAAAAAAAATTTCTAAGCGATAGCTTTAAAACTGAGAGACTAGTTCGCATAGAAACGGACAGACGCACAGACGGACATGGCTAGATGGACTCGGCTGTTGGTGCTGATCAAGAATATATATACTTTATGTGGTCGGAAAAGCCTCCTTCACTGCGTTACAAAGATTTGACTGAAATTATAATACCAACTGCAAGGGTATAAATAAGTATTTTAAAGTATATATTTTAGAACACGGCGATATTTCTATTGTTAGGGCTTTACATTGAATTTTGTTTCACTCTAATCGAATTAAATTTAAGATCGTTGTTATCCCCATACTTTTTATGATACAAGCATACATTTTCAATATTTTTTCCCTTATTTTCATTAATTTTTTATAGTTTGCTTTTTATTTTCTTTAGTGCTATTACCCTACAACCCTAGTGTTACAACACCCCTTCCTGTTAATAATCTCTTTTAATGTTTTAGATTCAGTCCACTTTGTTTGACCAAAGACAAATCTATCTTAATATCGTATTTTAAACAATATAAGAAACTTTCAAAGAAAACTTTTACCTGTCCATAATGAAGCTCATTTCGGCAATGAAGAAAATTTATGATCTTGGCCCGCTGGTGTTTATAATCGACGCGATCCCATAAGATAAATGATTATTGAAATGCGCAACGCAAATGAATCGAGCAGCAAAGGCAATAACAAAATTTGTAAGCAACAAATTCCGCTCATTCTTTTCAACAATTTGTTCAATTCCCTGGCTGTCTTTCGGGAAAAAATCGAAAATCGATTTAGGTGCTTAGAAAATACATGCCAGTCTGATACTGGCGATTCCAAATGATTTCAATTACATTTAATTTTGCCCTAACATATTTTCCACAGGTGTGAAGAGGTTTTTTTTCGGTAATGAAAAAACCATAAATCATTGCACAAATGAAGTTGAACTCGATGTTTTCAGGGCCCTTCGTTTTTCCTCGTTCCCCTCTTTTTTATTGTTGTAAAGTGTAACATTGATTAAGCATTATTAGCGTTTATTGTTGTTGCGGCTCACTCGATTCTAAGGCTTTCAATGTAGTCCATTGTATTTGGGTCTTCTTTCTATCTTCTTTCGCCGATGTTTTTGTTATTTTCCCTCCTATTTTGGCCGTTGTTTTGTGGCGCACAGTGGGACACTTTCCATCATCAACACTCTCGCGGGTGATGGAACGTTTCGTTTTCCAGCTCTGGCATCAGCCCCCCAGAAGATATTCCATATTCGAGGGCTTTTCCGGGTGAAAGGGGAAGGGAGGGAAAATCCAGGGGGATAGCCGCTATGGGGGCGAGCATATTGATATATGTTCCGTCTGTCTGTTGGTGCTCGAAGTAAATCAAAATTGATTTGCCGAGTTTGCCTCTTCGGGTAATGAAGTTTTTAATGAACTGGCCAGGGTAGTGGAGAGGATGGGAAGTCGTAACAGAAACAAAAAAAGAAGGCTAGCTTCGGCTAGCCGAAGCTTATATGCCCTTGCAGTTAAATTAAGTACCCAAAGTTTAGTCCTCACTCGATCGGTGCTGTTCCTGGGATTCCAAATATATTATTGCCTATTAAATATGATATTAAATTGTCAAAAATTAAAACGCCTACTTCCTACAAAGTTACAATGTATTTTTAAATATTTTTTTTGGTTATTCCTACGTGAGCTATAAGATTTAGTTATTTGATCCAGCTGGTTCCGACTTATAAACTAACTGCAATAGAAAGAAGAGTTTTGAGAAAGTTTCATCGTGATAGCTTTAAAACTGAGAGACTATATTGCGTATAAACGTACGGACAGACGGACGGACAGACGGACGGACAGACGGACATGGGTAGATCGTCTCGTCTAGTGATGATGATCAAGAATATATATAATTTATGGGGTCGGAAACGCCTCCTTCACTGCGTTGCAAACTTCTGACTGAAATCATTATACACTCTGCAAGGGTATAAAAAGTAGGGGTAAATTGGGAATTTTAGAATATATGGATTTTCAATCAATCGTAGTTACAGAAGATTAGTTGGATGTCTTTGATACAGGATTTCAATCAAGAATTTTAGTTGATCCATTAAAATATATTTTAAAAACTTTGTAAAATCAGATTTTCTTACATTAAATGCGATGAAATCTAAAAATGTGAGCTTAAATTATTTTTGTGTACTTAAGAATATATGTATATATTCTGTAACCAAAGCCTTTACTTACTTACCACAAAACTTTCCCAAATTGAGATTCGCCCAAGGAAGCCAGAGACAAGTCCAAAAATTTAGCCAAAACAGAAATTGCATGGGGAACCCGTTCCAAACACGAACCCGGCCAGAACGACATGAAAAGCGAGGGGCAAGGAGTTTGTTCAGAGCGGTGACGGCCATTACTCGGGCTCTTGCCTTGGCCAATAAAATGAGCGGAGAAAAGGCCATCAGAAGAGACAGTGGGATTGGCCCTGAATGAGTTCCATTCGCGGTTTGGGGCGCCTCCGAAAAGTCCAAAACAAAGGCTAAATAAAGTTGGGGTCGAAATTGATTTTGCGGTAGCCCAGGCAATAAATGTTAAATACAAGATGACCAATAGAAGGGAAAGACGAAAAAAGAAGGATGTGCACAGAAAGAAAACCTATTAGAATAGTAACAAAAATGTATAAAAAAAATTAATTAAATGAAAATTTTAGAATTTTTAGAAAATATTAAAAGTTATTATCACTGTGGACGGCAGTCCACGTAGTGACGAAACGCACCGGGAGTGTGCGCGAGAAGACAACTAATTATCCAAATATCCAAAAAAAAAGCTTTTCAATAAGTGAAGATTCAATGAATATTATTATTATTATTTATGTAATTTTCAAAAGTAAAGAAAGTGTTTAACTTATAAAAAGAAAAGATTCTAGTTTATAACAAATTATACCAAATTCTCGAACAAAAATAAAGTTTCGTAAAGATTTTTCTCTGTGCGCCAATGCAATTTAGTTGCGGCCTTGCGCAGTGCACAAAAGGTTTGACAAAGTGAGAAATATGCATGGCAAACAAGGAGCACCAGAATTCCACGCCCCTTCCTCCGCCCCCCCCCCCGCTCCCCTGCTGTCCCTTCAACTGCAACGAGAAAATATGATGACATATCGCGTCATAGTTCAAACGGCAGGGAATCCACTGATCAATTTTGTACACAGCACGGCGCCATCTTTTTGGCCCTTGCATGGGAGCAGGATTTTACTTTTTTCGAGGACTTAGTGTGCATTGCGATGTCGAGTGGGTTCGGGGATAAGGGCGGGGTTTTAGCCTGGTCAGTGGCGCACTGTGTTTTGTTCTGCATTTTTTTCGGTTGCTTTCGCTTCGTTTCGAGTGAGCCAAATCGCAGGCCATAATTTTTTATTATCCCGGGCCCAGGGAAAAAGAGAGAGCCAAGACGTTGGCTGTTGGCTTCCGTTGGTGGAGTTGGCTCTTGGCCCGGAGTAGCCATAAAAATAATTAATTGGCTTTTATGTGGCAGGAGCCGTTGAAATTTTGCTTGTTTTCCGAGCTCATTTTGCGCCCTTCCCCTCTGCGGTCTTTTGCCAGGCAATGCAATTTCTGAATTGCATTTTCCTGTTTAATTAGCCATATTAATTATCTTTATAATCAGCATCTGTTCTGTGGTCGCACACATAAACAAAGCTCATTTCCGCTTCTGGCAACGGCCATTTTGTTTTTATCCGTGGCTGTTTTGGCGATGTAATTAGTTTTTGCGGTTTCCCATTGGCCATTTGACCGCAAATCCAATTGCTATTTCGGTTCCTATTCACAAGGGAATGTAAGAGTAGGACTTTATTGGTAACTTTTAAAAACACAGGGCGGGAACAATACTACTACTTTGACCGCATCTATATGATATTAGAGCATTTTTCCAACTTTGAGATCCTTTATCTTCCTTTTTCCTTTTTTATACCCATTACTCGTAGAGTAAAAGAAGTATAAATGCAATTTTGTTGCGATTATTTATACCTATCGAAATGTAGAAGGAATTTTTCAAATCGGACCATTGGTTAAAAAGTTATGCCCGTTCAAAGTTTTTATCTCCATCTCGCTCGCACTCTCTCTAGCTGAGTAACGGGTATCTGATAGTCGGGGCACCCGACAATAGCGTTCTCTCTTGTTTTTTTTTCGTTTTTTCGTTTTGGGAATTCTAAGCGAGTACGAATTTATCGCATTCACCGAGGTGAAATTTTGATGTTACGTAGTGATATTAATCGTTTTAAGAGAGGCAGAGTTTGATATAACAGGATAAAGTCTATTAAAATCAGAACATAATACTATGCAAGTCATAGTTAGATCTACATAATTTAAAATTAGAGGAATGTACTTTCTAGTTTATCTACTTGTAACAGAAAAGTTTCGTCGGATAACCAAGTCGGCGCAATCAATTTTACCTCGAAGAAGGTTACATAAGACTGTTCCAAGCATCGATCTACTGTTGGCTTTGGGGGGTAATTTAATTAAGAGTAATCTATTAGGGTTTTATTAATAAATTTTATTAAGAAGTAATTTTGTTTTCTGAGTGTACTACCGTGCAGTATTCAAACTATGTATTATAAGATTCGTCTTAAATCAAAAGATATAATGGGTTAAACATTGGTTCGTTCCTATAAAAGGGTCTAGAATAATTTTGATCTTCATAAATTTTTTTCTAATTCACTCTTTAATCACCTTAGTTCAAGTGGAAGACTTGACTTGATAAGCAAAAAATGTTATGTCTGTTGCCCATTTGGCAAAGGTATTTCATTATATTTTTCCATTCCCATTTTCGTGCCCCATACTTAATGCTGTATCATATATTTCCCAGCCCTTTCATGGTGCTGGCTTTATTCACCCCGCCTTATGGAAATAACATCATGATCATTATTCGTTTTCGTTAATTTATGCGCAGAAAACTGCAGCACAGTATGAAGCATTTTACTCTGTTGTTGCTGTACAATTTTCTTCGTGGCATAAATGGCGTGGAAAATTATACGAAACTAGAATGTTGTTAAAAATATACAGGGCGAATGGCGAATCAATGCGGGAATCGAGGAGAAATGAGCGCAAAAGTAATGGGTTTAATAGGCAAAGATAATATATGATTATTAAACATAATTACCGCTGCGAGATTCCATAAGTCACCGAATAATTGGCTAAGGCAATTTATTTTAATTGGACTAGAAAGTCTTCCCCTTTGTATTGTAGAAATTGGTCGACGAAAAATTAATGGCACAAGAGATAAATAATAAGACTAGTACATTTTGAAGATCCTAAAGGTATACTTAATGTTACGATCACTAATCCAAAAGTCATTCCGCTTTAAAAATCCAAATAAAATGGTGTTCAAATTAAATCATCAGCAAAAATTGATTGTGATTGAAAAATATACGAAACCTAAAGTTGCACGAAAGGTAAAAGCTGGAGAGCCGAACAAAGAACCCTTGAAATTGAAATAATGAATACGAGGTTTAAAAAAAGACGAACTTAACTGCGCAGTTTACGGTGGGCAAAAGAGCACGCCCCTTAGAAATACATTTTCGCAATGTTTTCGCGCCAAAAGGGAAATACAATAATAAAGACTAAAAGCCACCAAGAACACAGAATGTCACTGATCTGTAGACTTAGATGTGTGTGCGCAAGTTAATGAGGCGGAAATGCAAATAAAAAATATATATAACCGCACACACAAATATCCACGGGCCTTGAGTCGGGTCAGGCCAATTGTTCACTTACCCGTCCTCTGATGACGATTAAAAAACCTCAACGACGATTATGATGATGACTATTCCATGTGCGTACAATATATAGTTCATTTATAGTATGATCCATTGTTCCCCTGGGCGGACATTTCCACAGGGGAAGCGGAACAAAAAAAGAAATGACTCTTTGAAGGTTTCTGGGATGCTGCGCTTTTGTTTTTTAGTCCTTACGTCGCGACCTCGTCCTGCAAACAGTAGGATAACCATAAACAACAAAAGCCTACTGGCATGACCGAAAATCGGACGATGAATGACAGATTACGAGAACGAATGCGGATTGCCATTGCAGTCGGTTGCTTTCCAATGCGATCAAATTTTTTATTTTTTTGAAGCCTTCAAAATTCTAGTTAGAGTGCTTGATTTCAATTTCGGTAGGGAAGTAAGGTAAACTAATTGTGAAATGTAACTTTTAAATAAATTATTATTATACAAATGCATAGAAAAGATTAAGATCCTATTTTCGTACAATTAAACATTTTATTGGCCAACTACGATTTCTTGGTCTTCATCTTTTACACCCAAAAAAAATCTATATGAAACGTACATCGATTTTACATTATGAATATAGATTATCTTGGTATGCGGCCCCGTAAATTCGATATGCTCGAAATGAGTATTTCATGTTAAAACGATAACCAGAAATTTACATGCGCATATCGAAACGGCGCCATGCTTTTTTTTGGCAGTTTTATTTATTAAAACTGGATTTTAAATCATTTTTTTGTGTTGAATTGATAAAAATTATTTCTTAAGTTTAAGGTAATTTCATTGACTATGCCAAATAAATAGGACAATATTGGTGGTAACATTTATTTAACTACACATTTTATAAGAATAATGTAGCTTGGGGATTTTTTTTGCGAACTCCTTTGTTGTGTGTTGTCGGCTTAGCAATTTTGTCCAAGTTTCGTCTTCAATAGACATAATGGCATAACATTAACGCCCACGCGGAAAAATGAAATGTATCTACTGAGTTCTGGGCCGACTCTCCATGAGTTTGCGGTTTTGGGACTCACGCCTCTTCTTGGATACTTCGAAAGCTGTGATCTGTTTCCGGGGACGAGGTCCGGCCTTGGTCCGGTATCGCTGCTGGCGCACAAAGAGCGGTCTCCTCTGGTTGAGCCACCAGTTGAAATCCGGCGGAATCCTGCCGAACTTGCTTACCACGTTCCGGTGTCTCTGGATTTCCTCGCGCCTTTCCAGCCACTTCCTCCCGTACTCCCAGCCGAGCAGCCATCCCATCACTGGCTTCTCCTCGCACAGCTCCGGAATGGGTTCGGGACGATCTGCCGGCGGAAGGATCGCTGACCCGTGATCTCTGGCCGGAATCAGAGGCGAACGGCTCCAGGTTTGGATTTTTGAAATCATCCTCGTGTGGAATTGTTTTCTAGCGTCCACACTTGTGCTCGTGTTGGTAGTGTCTGGTTGGCACTAGAGCTTTGTGCCTGATGTCTCTGGGCCTACTTCAATTGGGGCAGGTTAACTTATCTGATATATGAGGGAAACTGGACGGAATTACGAACGCGCCGTCTATGCGATAGTCACTGCGCAGCTACAAGAGTTTCAGATTAGAAAAGATCAATGTTAATGTAATACTTTTTTTTATTTTACACATTGTGTCTACAATTTTATATAAAGAAACCCGAAAGGAAAGAAAAAAATAATTTTTTTACATTTTCTCCGAGTACCATAACAAATTCTTGTAAACATTCAGATTGAAAAATTGCTTAGATCAACAAACAGCAACGAACTAAATCAGGATTTCAGCAGCTGTTGTCTTGTCTTATTTATCCTGCGTTTCTCAAGCCAACTGCTGTAGTCGGGTGGGATGAATTTGGCTCCTGTCTTTATCTTTTTCTTTGTTTCCTTTCCGTGGGAGTTGCGCTCTTCCAGCCACTGTCTTCCGTAGTGCCAGGATAGAATCAGTCCCATTTGGGGCTCCTCCTGCTCGTAAGTCGGTGTGAATCCTTTATGCCAGATATTTTTCTCGGCTAGCTCACTTTCGGGTCGGAAAGCCTTTGCGGGAGCCCAGTAGTTCTTCTCTATCATTTTCTTGGCTTACTGTTGGTGGCTTTCTTGCTTAAAAAATATAACTTTTCCTACATAATACTTAGATCTCGCTCAAACCTTAACCTGATAGGAATATCAAGTATGGAATGATTTCAATTTGTGAATTCTTTCATTGCTGCTTTTTATCCTTTACTCGTTACTCGTAAAGTACGAAATTCTGCAGTGCAAACATTTTTAATTATAAAATAAATTATTTTGTTTTAATTTGATTTTTTCCAATGTTTTGATTCATTGTTTAAATCAGACAACTTTGGAAGAAAGTTATACGATTTTAAAATTAATTTATATATTTAGAATAAAACGTATTTTTAAGGTGGCCAACTGCTAATTGAGTTAGCACAAGCAAGCTGTGGCGTAGAAAAGTCGGAACAAAAACCCGACAAAAATTTTTGCTAATGGACATAATAGCTGTACGCAAACACAAATGAAATAGACATCAAACCGCCCATCGACAAGGGTCGCAAATTGGGAGGAAAATACAAACAGATGTAAATCTGAGCGTAAAACCCAAGCAACCCAAAAGTGGAGAAACTGGCAATGTGAAAAGCACGGCATGCGGGCCAAATCAGCGGGGGCGACCAATAGGTCAAGTACGAATTGCATTGGTCCGTAGTTTCAGAGGCTGCGGAAGTAAAACAGTTGGATGGAGCCCTAAAGCGGCCAGAACAACGCGTGCCGAAAAGGTGCAAAGAGGCCTCAAACGGAAATCGGAAGACAGCTGGCATCGCGTTTCTTTTATAACTTAACCATTTACAATGCACAATTATGCAATCAAAGTTAGCCGAACTGCCAATTCGGCTGAGAATCAATGATCACGTGGACGCAGCATGATCTAATTTTGTCAAAAAGTCTTCCTCCTCTCTTCTTGGATGAAAGAGATGTTTTGGGCAAGTAGCCTCATAAATATGAATTTCATGATTGGTGAATTTTGTAATGTAATACGTAATCGATAAAAAAAATGTATAAACAATTCTAAATACTAACTGGATCTAGCGCTGCATTTGTACCAAGACCGTGCGCGGATCCACGGGGGGTGATATGGGTGATATATCACCCCCCACTCGGGTGAAAAATGAAAGAAATTTTAGTATTCAAATAGTATGCATCAAAAACAATTGTTCTGATATCACCCTCCACAACAAAATCCTAGATCCGCCACTGACCAAACATGCAAGTCAGACACGAAAAAAATAAGACTGGACTTACAATATACTTGCAGTCAAAATACCTTTAAAAAGGTGTGCGGTGAACTCTCTTTTTGCAAATTGAAGTAACTATGACTGTAAATTATATAACGTTCTCTCTCATTATTTATTATTTGTTTATGAATTACTTTTAACGCGACTTTGTACAATAATAAGAATATCAAGGGATATGCAGATTACAATTTCAAAGAAAATTGTTTGAGCAGTTTTAAATTTGGATTTAGATACCTTAGCTCCTCATTCAGCGCAAGTTTATCATGCCGATGTGCCCCGCCCTCTCTAACGCCCCCAAACCGCGAAAAGCTGTGGACCCCACGATTTTTAAGCTAGTTTAAACTTATTTACTGAAATTTATGTTTGCCACGCCTTTAACGGTATAGCGCCCACATTTCTTCCTTGCATAGCCAGTGGTACCACCGCCTCCCGCTAAACAGCTCTGTTCCTGTTTTCCCGCTAAACTAGCGGGTTTTTCCAAAACTAGTAGAACTAAAGTTTCTTATATCGAGCTGTTTATCACAATAAACAATTTCCATGATCTTAAATCAACGATTTGCAACAGAATGGCAATCTAACAAACGGAATAAAATTTTCAATTTCAAAAGTCCTGCAAATTCTTAAGTTTTTAATAATTATTAAATTAAATAGTTATTATTATTAAAAATTATAACTTTTAAACTGAAAATCGGATTTTATCATTTGACGTGTTTTTCAGTAAGAATACAACTTTTAATTTTTCCTGCATTTATATTAGTCGGCTTCGCACATAAAAAAAAGGTGATATGGAACGATAATCGATTTGATGTTATGTGGTATCAATTTTGACTTGATATAAGGGCACTTAAATTCGATATGCTCGAAATAATATTTTGGTAAGTAAGTCACTTTTGAAATAAGACACTTTCGAATATCCTCCTACGTGAATATCCGCGTTGGGATTTATTTGTTTCAAAGTAAATTCGGAGTTAGACTCGGCCGGAAACCAGCTAAGTTGGCCCCACTGGTTTTTGCTGCCTTCCTGCTCGCACACCGTTCCACTGCCTCCGTCTCTGTCTGGCGTTTACCGTTGCGCTTCTCTGCCCGCCTGTCGTCATTTCTCATCGTCGCTCGGTTGTTTCCTTGTAATTTGTCACCGCTGGAGCTCATTTCTGCGGCGTAATTTGTTTGCAACTCATTTCGGGATTCATTTCCATGGCTTGTCTTTTTGTTTGTTTGCCTTTGTTTTGGTCAACTGTCTTGGTGCATTTAATTAAAATTATTATTGCTTGTAAAAGGGGAGCGTAGGCGGCTATGAAAGGGGTTATTCATGAAATGGTTGATTGAATGAACTTAGTCGAATTGTTTCCAAATGGCAAATATCAAAAATATGGCATTATTTGGGTTAAACATAACGTTTGTACTACGATGTATGTATCTGTTTCTGTTTGCCATCTATAAGTCAAGGTGGTGGGGGCGAAAGTGTCCTTAAATTCCGTATACTCAGAAAAACATAATCACATCTTAAGAGTTAAAATGTCGTGACGATCGTACCTTTAACAAACAAAAGTTCTAATATAAAATTGGGTGACGAAAAATATTTATTCATTTGACTAAATAGTAAAGGAGATAGTGAATGATACGTTTCCGACCATCTAGCCATGTCCGTCTGTTCTTTTTTATGTGAACTGGTCTTTCCCAAAAGTCTTCTTTCTATTGCAGGTATATGTCGAACAAACCGGATCGGACCACTATATCTTATGGCTCCCATAGGAATAATCCAAAAAAAAAATAGAAAAATCATTGTAACTTTGTAGGAAATAGGCGTTTCGATTTTTGACAATTTATAAACAAAGCAGCACCGATCGAGCGAGCATTAAACTATAAGTATTTATTTTAACTGCAAGGGTATATAAACATCGGCTTGCCGAAAAATTCTTGAACAGAACCACTAGTCGAGTCGATCTAGCCATGTCCGAATATCTGTCTGTCCGTATAAACTCTGAGATCTCCTCTAAAGGCTTTTGCGGAGCTCACGTTTGTTTCATTACAGCGCCACGCCTACACTGACGCCCACAAAGCTTTAAAGCTTTTTTGCAATGTAAATTGTATTTCTTTCTGGGCATCTTTAACAGCAACCATTTTGATTTACTTTCAGTTTTATTCATCTCTCTTTCATTTTAGGCCCCCCACAAACTAAACTCTTTCAAAATATCTTTCCACTCACTTCATTACCAACTGAGGCATATCAATTTGCCCGATCCATACGAAAAAATAAAAGCCACTTCAGAAAACTAATTTTTAAGCATTAGAAAGGTCTGGGTACATACTTATACGCATGTAGTTCCCCAGCTATTGTGATCCAGCATGACTTTGCTTTCAAAACATATTTGTAACGGCGAAAAGTCGATAACAAAAGCGTAACACTCTCTGAATGAACGAAAAATATAAAAAAAAATCTCAAGTACACGCACTTTTAAACGCAATTACGTTGAACTTTGGCACATGGCCTGGGCTCAGGGGGCAAGGGACGTGGTAATGTCGAAAGGAACTGTGCAGTTATGTATGTAGGTTGTGCTCATACGATCATTCAGAAGCTATATTCTCTTGCCTAGGGGCGAAACTTGAATCGGATTTGCACTCTATTGACTTCGGCTCTTCTTCTCCCTTCTCACTACTTTTCTTGGTCGGACAATTCAGAATGCCCCAGGCGAAAGAGAAGGATAAATGATATTCAGCACAATACCCTGTAATAAAGTTGTCAAACTATCTTGAAGTCCTTCATTTTTTGGCGTTGGTGCTTTGGGTAACGCAAGTTTGACTGTTTTCACTTATTTTTTCGGTACCCGTAGGTTAGGCTACTACCCTATGTACCTATATACCCACAGCCTTTGCAATTACCGTGTACTATTAAACGCATGCCCAGCAACAACAACAATAGCAGCGATGACGACAACTGGAATGCATCACCATCACAGCTCACCACACTATCGCCATCTCGCTTTTCCATCGCCATTGGGGGTTTGGCATTGAGATTGAGCCTATGCGAGGTAAGAGTTCCACCGTGTGTCCCGCTCGCACTTCCGCTCGCATCCGCACCCAAGAGCCTTCGCTATCCCTCTCTCTTTTGCTCTCCCTCACAGTGACCCTTTTGTGAGGGGATTTGCCTTTATTAGTTTGTCTAATTGCTTTTTGCAACAATTATTACGGCATTTTCCGTTGCTGCTGCCGCCGTGTTGTCGGTTTTCGCTGCAGAAAAGTATCACAGATGTGTGTACCCCGCGCTGACCTCCCGCTGCTTTCCAGGGCTTTGATTTGACTCCTCACAGTATTCGTTATTATTCCACATAACGCTCATACTCGGTTTTCAATTTTTTTGGGTGTGCTTTGGTTACCATGTTCTGTGTTAAGTATAGTACACGCCACGCAGGCTACTACTTTTGTAATACTTTTTTAATAAATTCTGTTAAAGAAGGCGTGAAACATTTCACTATTTCAGCATTTCCGTTTCTAGGGACCACCCGCCGCGATTAGGGCGGTCGGGGGTAAGGGGTCAAGAGGAGGTGGCGAGGGCCAGAGAAAAATTGTTTTTCATTAAATTTTAAACTCCCCATTATATTATTTGGTTTGTTCGCGCTGTTGAGAAAGGAAAGACCAGATGGCTTAGATAAAATTAATTTTTGTTGCATACTCCTGGGCGTGTGCTATAGAAGTTCAACAAAGGGTTTATTATTTTTCAGCTTCCTTGATTTCTTCCTGACTTGAGACCTGTAACATTACTTATGAGAACGCAAATACAGTCTTGTTCATGAAGATAACGCGTTAAATTCATTCTCTGAATATTGTGTCCATTTATCGAAAGATCAATCTAAACAGAATCTGCTGTGAATCGATTAAATGGTAAATTTTATTTAACAAATCAAAAAAGAAGAGTAGCCAAAGTTTTGTTTGACAGTTTCTATTTGTTTGAAGTTTAGCCAAAACTGTGCCTTTAGTTAAGGCAGTACTGCTATTTTGTCTTCTTTCCGGACAGATCTGTCCGTTCAGTCTCACAGTTTATTTTGAAAGAGTCTTGAAGTAATCGATGGATTTTCACCAAAGCAAGATTTTATCTTTAACAAAAAAAAGAGAAAAACATTTTCAAAATAACGAAATTTGGATTCTTTGTCTTTTTTGTCAGAAAAAATATAATTATTTTTCGGACTCTGCAACGTAGTCTTTCAAAATGGAGCTTGAAAAAATATCGACAGCTTGCTTTTTCTTGATATTTAAAAAGAGGTGTCTCTTGAAATCGAAAATATCGATAATTTTCAAGCTCTACTTGAAATACGTATATATGCGTATTCGTAACGCATAAAAAATGTAGCACGGTCAAATGATCATGCGGAGAAGGTATTGAGTCGGACCAAATAGATCATTTTGTCATTTTTCCTGACCACCACCTTCATTGATTAATTTTTTACCTTAGCTAACCTAGTCCAACTAACTGCGTTACTTCCAATCCCAACCCATCCTGACTGTCTGCCACATCGGCTATGAGTCCCAGAACTCCGTAAAACGAACTTTAGGCCATATATCCCTGTTATTATGCCTCTTTCCTTCGATTTGAGTTATGTTATTTATCATTCGACTGTGTAATTTTTCATTCGCCAAACTTTCAGTGCCACACGCACCAGAAGAGAACGGCGACCCATCTTCGTTGGGCAAAGAAAATATTTTGCTTTGCTTTTCGACATTTATTTCTCTTAAAAAAGGACGCAAAGAAAGCAGGAGAAGCGAAACAATAAAAACTGTAGCAACAAGAACAACTAAAGTGCGATATTATTAATTTTACTTTATTTGTGGCGCATTCCTTGCGGGCTCAGAGGAGCAGCAGAAGAAGTCCGAAGCCAACGTCACGCTCATCCATCGAATCCATGCCATATTCCATATGTACGTACATATGTGCCATATGGGGGCAGGTGGAGGAGGAGCAGTTTCGGCCACCTTTGCGTGTCCATTGGCTATAATTCAAACGGCATTGGAAGAATGGTCAGACCACTGCACGTTGAAATAAATATAAATGTCAAAACTGAGTGGAGTATTTCAGGGCGAGCTCATATATCAGTATATATATATTTAAGGTTGTGAGTATACGTAAAATCGCTGCACTTTGGTTTGTTTACAAATGAATCATCACGAGGTTTGAGATGCGTGAGAAATCACTGGAGTATATTATTGAGGTCCCTTTTGGGAAAATTAAAACAATAAACTTATTCAGCAAACTTTGATATCGTATTTCTTGTTCTACATATTCTTTTTTTTTTAATTGAGCTTAAAATTTTAGGAAAATAATAACCATTTCTTACTTATTTGGATATCACTTTGGACGACAGTCCATAGGCCCGTATAACACAAGCTAAACCGATTAAAAGGTATTGTGATTCCCTTAAAATTTTGGCTGAACGATTTTTCAGTGGTCTGAGATTTTAAGAAAAATAACGGTGAAAGTGTAAAAAGATAAAATTGGTCAAAATACCTGTCGATCGCTAACGAAGTCATAACAATACGACACCTTACTTAAAAGTATTTATTTTAAATGATTTTTGGCCGTTAAGATCTAGATTTGTTTTTGTTTGGTCGGGTAAATTTATTTGTCATATTCAGTAAGTTCGACAGAAAGACGTTATTTCTAAAATTTTTTGAAAACCTCTCTTGTTTTGTGGAAAATTGTAAGACAAAACTAATTTTTGGCTCCACTTTTTATCGTAACACTTTTTAGGCGATTAAAGCCCTCAGTTAGGTGAAAAGTAAAAGAAAATGTGGTATTCAGTAGGTACCCCCTCACAGCCAGCTTACTAACTAACCCTTTATCTATAATAGGCATCAATCAATCAATAAGCATTACATGAGATCATTTATTGCTGTCTTCTTAACATACTACTTTAAAATGTTTCATTCTTCAAGACAAAAACAATTCTCCCGAAAAACCAATGGCATATTCGAACGGGGCTATGTAGCGCCGGCTATCATAAATAATAAAAACACCCAGTGAAACCTGAAAAAATGAAGTCCAATGTTGAATTTTATTAATGACAAAAAGTCACATTTTTTTAAGTTGCATTTAAAATGTTATGCCCAAAAAATACATTAATTCATTCATAAGATGAGAAGTTGATCAAAGCACTTGACTGCTGACTTCGTTTTTTTCGGGAGGGAGTTAAACTTCAAACAGCGATTTTTATCGTTTTGTCTCCATGGAGATGTTGAAAATTTTAAGCGCCATCATTTATTATGTAGAACTCGTTATTGTTGTTGCGTTTGTGCACAAATTTATGTGATTTTTATGCGTAGACATAATTATAAAAGTCGCTTATGCTGGAGGATCCCAACGAGCCACACGGGGAAAAAACGAAAAGCCATGCCCAACGATCTTCAGACTTTATTTACTGGCCACTTTTTGGTTCGGGATCCTAAGGTTGAGGACGGAGTTGGAGTTTGGGTTGGAGTCGGCGCTCCAGCTACACCTCATATTGTCATAAATTATAAAATTTTATGCGTAAATTAATGACCACGTTTTTTCCTCTGCTTTTTGTTCGTTCGCAGGTAAGACGGTTGGAATATTTTCTCATATTTTGGGGATGCCAGATGCCCTTTACATGAAGAGAGCATAGTAAGATTGGAACGGAGAATGGGTTGTATTATTTAATAAATAGTGTTCTAAAAATTGTCAAGATTAGTGTCCTGCATTCCAGCAATAGCGAAAAATGAATTTCCAACTAACGATATTATTTATTACGAAAGAAAAAAATTATACAAAAGCCTTATTATATATCATAGCAAATCGTAACCCTAAAAGTTAATTAAAAGATTTCCATGGCGACCGCCAATAAATATCTTTACGAAAAATTAAAGTTTAGTTTGGGATCATATGTATCAAAAAGTACATAAATTAGTAAAAATTTCAAATGATGTTAAGTTAAAATAAATAATCATAGTTTAATGTTCGCTCGATGCTTCAGGGATTCCATATGGAAAATGTAATCGCGATAGCTTAAAAACTGAGAGACTAGTACGCATAGAAACGGACAGCCGGACATGGCTTTTGACTGAAATTATAATACAATCTGCAAGGGTATACAAATGTCTAAAATGTTTTAATATAAGTAGGATAATGGATGAACCGAATTTTCTGCTCCCTTTCTATATCTAAGGGCAACCTTAAACTCGCACAAAATCATTGCAACCAAAGCAACAGTGACAACACAAAGATGAACAACACATGTAATCACTGAATTCAACAATTGCTTTTGATTAAACAAAAGAACAGTCTATCTATGCCCTTCTCTTTTCTCCAACCGGCTCATAAACAAAATCAAATAAATTAGTCAAAATGAGGGTGGCCTGATTGTTGCATGACGAAGGGGCTTATGTGGGATAACCGCAAAGTGCGCAAAAAGTTCACTGGCAGAGATCTGTTCAGTTTGACATGTTAGCTGAGATACGAGGTACGCTACTCTGTGTTGGAAATGCTATTCGATCTGAACATAAAACTCGGGAATAATAAACAGAATTGGTCCCCAATCGAGTAGTTTCCTCCTAAATCAAAGATTTCTTGTTATTAAAATCCTAGAAATCCATTTGCTGGGTTATTCTTTTTCACAATTTGCTAAACTCAAAGAAGTTTTATTTATTAAACAATATTTCGTTAGTCTTACAACTTTCTTGAGTCTGGTGTTCGTATAAGTACGATCAAAAGACGGGCCTACAATATTATATTCATAATTCCCCCTATTACTTCGAGTACTTCCCGCCCAAAGCCCATTCAGTGGGAGAACTGGTGAAGTGGTCTGCGAGACCAATTTAAAGAAACACAGAAAGTTTGGGGGACAAACAAACGTTGAGCGCGCAACTTCAGGCACAATTTGTCATCAGCTTCGGCCACTCAATCATCCGGGCCAGCAAATAAAAGAACAAATTCAAAATTGGCCATGCTCTATAAGTCTTCGCCGGGACCAAGAGCAACTGCAGTATTACCATAAGTCCAGGAGAGGGGAGGACTTATCATTAGGCCTTGACGGGGCACGAGGCAAAGGTTTTGGCTGAAAGGCTCGCATGACGTCTTGTAATACGTCAATAACGACGGGTTGCCTAATAGATTGTTTATTTCTTATTCCTCCTTCGTTTTTTCATTATGATGAATTAAAGCACTTTGCCATATAGTAAGCAGGCCATATAAATAGGTTCCTTTACGAATTTCTGCTTTGGATGGAAGTCGGTTCTGAAACTGAGGGTCATAAATTTTCACACGAAGGTGTCGCATTACAAACGAGCCTGAAGTCCAAATCCCAAACTGGAAATGGAACCGGAACCTCCCTCTCCCTCTCGAGCACTCCCGATCGTTCCGTCTCGCCCAGGTAATTTGTCGCCTTATCTTGTCAACATTTTATTTTCAAAAGTGTCGAGGGAGTGAGTGTGCGGCTCATGTGGGTAGCAATTAAGCGATAACTGAGTTGTAATTAGATAAGGACAGTTTCAGAATGAGTTTAGGGGCAGTGGGAAAGTATTATCAGAGGTTTCGAAAACATAACTGTTCAAATTAGACAGTAGCATTGTTTTGTGGTTGTTTTACAATTTAAATCGATTAAGTTTAATAGGTCCGGTTCAAGTTTTTCCCTGAATCTAAGCTCAAGTTCTTCTAATGGTTATCGAAACTAATAGTGATAGTAAAAAACAGTTTTACTTAAATCAAAATAAATTATACGTAGTTAAAAATATTTTTAATTTTTGAATTTAAAACAATCTAGAAAATATAGTTAATGGAGTTGCGCAAAAGTTAATCTAGAAGACGAAATCTTCCCTTGTGGTAATACTAAACAAAAATCTAGTAAAACTAAAAAAAAGAGTTTACGTCCCTTATTGTTTCATTACACTTAAGGGCTTTTAATTAATATTTAGCAAACTCTCTTAAGTAAATTATGGTTATTTATGACTGAGTTTAAACTCTGCTGTGGGCAGCACTTCTTCTGACAACTCTCGGCTTAATAAAGCCACTAAATGCCGGGCGAACTGTCCGCCTCCGTTTAGCGCTTTCAGCCTCCTTTATAATCTCGTAACATCCATCAACCACTGAGGCCTGGAGGCGTGGCCGAGGGCTTTGCTTGATTAATTAGGTTTAAAATATTGCCCACCATTTAAAAACGCAAACAAAAACGCGCATCGCGTCAGAAGGCAGCCCTCGACGACTCGACGATCTCACTTCTGGCCGGCTCAGCTCCTTTTGGGCCAAATTAATTAGCAGACATCACTTCGGGCTCACAGTCGAGAGGGCCCCTCCAACTGACTGACTGCCACTTGGACCGCTTTTTGAAAAATGTTTGTTTTCGCTGACCGTACATGATCTTCGATGGGCCGACATTTATCAGGAATTGTGTGAGGCTGAACAAGCACCTGTTCTGTTCACCATTAAAATTATTGTGCAATGGTGTCGGAGGCGGTTCGTCAAATGGTATATTTGTTTTTTGGCATTCGAGGGTGATCAATTTTTGAGGTTAATTTAACATCATATTTGTAATCGTTAGAACAGACATATTTCATTGGAATTGATAGGGTATGAGAATAAGAAGTCGACCATTAATGTTGTTATATTCTTATTGAGATTTGTCTATTGTGTAGAGAAACACAAAGCCTTTTGGAATCCAAGTGGTAAAGGTATTAAATGGTATTTTTTGATTTTGTTGTGTAGATAAACAGGTTTACAGAAATATATCTTATTAATCGTTCATTATTTTTTCGTCCCACATTTAAAGTAAAAGTTAGTCGTTTAATGTTTAATGTACAGACACGTTCTATATTTGTAGAAATTGTCTAAATTCACAAATTTTGAATTTACAGATACAAATTTTTTTTTCGCTGTCACTTGTTGTCTATTTAAAACAAAAAACACTTTTTTGACTGGTGATATGTGATGGTGATATCATCATCATTTGAATGCGCAAAAAACTAAGCAACATTAAATTAATGATAACCAATCCTTACTAAATATTTTTTAAGGTAAAATAATAACTTGTTTAATAAATTCTTTTTTAAATGTTAAAAACTGAACAAAAAATTTATTTACATTTTACAAAGTTTAAATGCACACATACTACCGCAAATGTTAATAGAAGCCCCAGTTTACTGTTTAATGGAAAAACTTCTGATACCAATCAAAGACATCTAACCTAAATAATATCAAGAGAGAACGCTATGGTCGAGTACCTCGACTATCGGATACCTGTTACTCTGCTAAAGGAAAAGCAGGGGAGATGAAGTTATGTATGCAGCATATATTTTATTTAAATGAATGGTCCCAAGAATCTTCCTGGTTTATCCCAACCTTCTAGGTTTTATAGTTTCTGTGATCTCAGACTTTATACAGACGGATATGGCTAGATCGACTCGGGTAGTAGCCACGACGTTTTTCCTCGTTTTTAGAAATATTTTGAAGTAAAAGGACATTCTTATCCTATCATCTTAACGTTTTCCGTAATTCTTTTATTGTATTTAATGATTCACTTCATTAATTTATAAACACATATCGAAATATTCCATTAATCAGCAATTACCAATAATAATATTACATTACACATACCCACTACGTCATTCCCATAAGTTAATAATAAAGTCGTATAATCATATTGTGTCATATGTGTAATCGTTATATTATCGGGGCACACAATTTAATTGCCCCAACCACAAAAGTGGCACATGGATGTATATATAGCTATTAGCAGGGTCGTGCGATGAGGAGGGTGCGAGGGTGGCCGAGCATATGGCACTTGAATGATTTTTATTGCTTCCAGCGACAAAAACAAGGAAACGCTGAACAAACCCCAAAATTGCCCTTTTTGGCGTTGATGGAAGGCAGCACTTAAGTGCAAAAGCAAAAGAACAACATTTTGCGCATATATATGGAGGGTGCAAATCCACCCTCTCGATTGGGGATAGCAGCAACGGCTAAAATGGCAATGAATCGAAATTGATACACCCCCAAATTTTAACGCCGCATTGAGAGACGCCACAGGGAGCAAAAGCTGCGAACGCATCGCACATCCTGTCGGGCGACTGCCGAGCATCAGGACGAAGCAAATACGAGACGCTCACGCAGCTTGGCAATTGGTTGGTTCAGGTCCAGAGGAATCCACGGAGGCGGAGGTACTCCGGGGCCCAGGACCCCCAACCAGGATCTAGGCGTCAGCATCATCATTGGCGACATTTAAGCAAGCACGTCCCTGCACAGGAAGAAAGGATTCGGGAAATTATACCGCAGAACTAGCTAAGAAATAACTAAAATTCTTTGGTTCAGCCTTAGAAAATTTAAGGGAGATTAGATTACTTTTTAGATCTGTCTGTCCTGTAATGTTTCTGTTAAGAAGTCAATCTGTCTTAGCCGAATTTCAGAATAATAAAATTATAAATTGGTTTAACATTTTTAAGTGCTGTATTTTCTCCCAATTAAAAAACATGTTAGAAATGGTTTATAAAGTTGGTTTTATTAAATGGAGAAATGGATATTTGTTAACTATTTTATGTAACCATTTAAATATATATTTCAGATTTTATAGTCCCTTGTGCAAACTGTCTTAGCAATACTCACGGTTTCCTTGGTTTTATGGAACACTTCCACTATCACAATGTGGTTTTCTCTGTGTAGCTCTTTTAACACGTCCTTAATTCAATCAAATCCATTTGGTGTCCCCATCTCGTCGAAGTGCGTCATCGTCATCGCCTTGATCCAATTCGGCTCCACGGGAAATTTAATTACCCACGTCCATGGTTGTTTTTCGTTGTCGTTGGCTTGGCGACAGAAACACAGTCCTGTTTAAAATCCAATAAAGTGTCGTACAATTAAGTGACACGGATATCCTGCCGAGCCCAGGCCAATCGGATTGGGAATTCGTTCCATTCGGGTTCCTGTCTGTGTTTAAGTTTCGGCTTTGTCCTTCCCTTTGACTTAGAGCCTTTCTACCTAATCTGTTTGTTTTTCAGCTTCTGTCGCATTATGGCAACTCAATTAGTTGAAATGTTGTTTTAATCAACAGGAATTAAGTCCACAAGGGGATGTTCAAGAATAACTTTATCTGATATTGTTAGGGGTTTTGCATCTCTTATAGATTTGTGGGGAATGTCAATTTATTGACCTTATTCTAGTGCTGTATAATAGTTTGCCTCAATATTATAATTATCATTCAATATTTTAAGACCTATAAATGTTTAAATTAATCAAATTTTCACCTTTTTTTAAGCGGGCATAGGGAATAGCTCTGCTCGTTCTCTGCCGCTTCGTACAGTGTACAACAGCGGCACAGAGAACTCACTGAAAATCAAAATGATATTGTATTGTGTACCGAACGCTGTTTAATTTCGCATTTGATTTCGATTTACATGCAACACTTTCAAGCAATAACTGACTACAAGTAACTAAAAATAAGTTGTCCTTCTGCCGTTTCCTTGGCAGGCCTTGGTGACCTTGCCCTCAAACTGCCGAGGACAAACTTCGGCTTCATTAGCTTCAGTGAAAGGCTCAAGTCAACGGCCACTTCAATCCCATCTCGAGAAGTTAGCTACTTGAGAAATGTAACTCCTTTTATTTCCGGCAGCCAAGGACCAACACTTGAGCGGAAAGTGTTGAAGGCAAAAGCCAAACGGTTGTCAGTCACTTCGGGGCAAAAGAGTCGGGAAAAGCAAGTAGGAAAGCCCAACGACTTCCACTTGAACACTTTTCAATGAAAATCCACCACAAGAAATGTGCAACCGAATGCGCATTTGCAACTAAGCGAAAATAAAAGCTGCCCAAAAACAAAGTCCGTTCCATTCATGTAATTACCGACCAGGGGAATGAATAGCTCCGGGACTCCAGGGCCCGGAAGTTGTCAAATGGAGCGTGAGAAAGTTTCTGGCGCGCTTTTCGTGAAGGCTGGATGCCAAATTAGAAGTCAAAACGGCAACCCAGAAGTGGAATAAAATCGCACACCTTCCTTTTAGTTTCGAGAAGTAGGAGTTCCAAGATCCCGACTAAGGGGAGAGTTATAGGCGAACCGGAGAGGTCGACCCCCATTACAGAGCCGGGCCAATTGTCCGACTTCCGGGCGTATCGGATTTCCAGATTCCGCGCATTTAAAGTCAAGTAAATGTCAGCATCCTTGCGACCGGTTCCCGAACTTCTTTGGACTTTGCCTTTTGCCTTCAGCCACCGCCAGCAATTATTTTGCCGATTCGGCTCGAGGTCGACCCTCCCAACCGATCCACCCCATCGCTGATTACAAATGTATATTCCCTCACCTTTCCCTCCCTAATTGTTCAGTCAGTCGGCACGCCCCTCCGAAAGGGCGTGGATGGGAGTGCTCGAGTCCTTTGTTCCGCTTTTCTTCGAGCCAACTTTAGTCCTTGTTCTTTTGCTCAGCTCCTGCGCTAATGAGGGTTCTTGGTAGCTCCTTCTTCCGCCATTGACACATTGCCGTTAGCCTCGATCTCGATTCCTTTGTATTTTGTCAAATATTTGCGAGCGTTTCAGGCCTTCCAAGATCTTGAGCATTTTCAAAAGCGCATAAATATTTATGCAATGAAGTAAAAATTACCAAAAGCCCGGGACAGAGGGTTGCAGATCCATAAGATCGCAGAGTTATGTTTGGATTTTATTGTTGCTAAGCACTGAAGGATTCAAGCTTTCAGTGATTTTATGAGAGGTGCCGAATGTTAATGAAACACTTTTTGACAGTTTTCAGATTTTTTGCTCATTGCATACTTTCGTTATGAATTAATAATTTCGGGGAGGAAAGCTAATGACGAAGAAAGAATATCAGCAGTTTTCAATACTCGCAGAATTTTTAAGAATATTTCTTTGCTATTTGTTACACACAAATCATATTCTCCTTTGTTTCGAAATGAAATTTGTATTTTGCTACATGATACTTCTTTTGACAGCTCCGGTATCCTTGTCAGGTGCTCCTGCAGTCAGTTTGAACAATTTCACGGAACATTTCAATCTTCAACAAGCATCTGTCAATGATACTTTGGCCAATCACAAGTCATGACTGAAAACTGCTGACCTCATCACACCTACGAGGACACGGAGAACAACTTACTCAGGTAGTTAGGAATGAGGCTTGTCGAGTAGCGGGAAATCAATTTAATCCTATTTCAAAATCCAACAAGGAACTGCCATTTCCAGAGACTCCTTTTGCAGGGGCGTGTGCAAAGTGCCTGGGAGAGAAAGGTCCGAATCGAGAGGCCGGACAGAGGGGCAAAACAGGTCGAATGCTAACAAGTGCCGTTAAAACTTAATTAGCTGGATTTTCGAGAGGAAGAGGGTCCAGGTCAGTGGGTTTCAGCCACCTACTGCGTGTGCCGCAGGACAAACGCCCCGAGGGACCTTCACGAGTTCCTTCCCGGGTTCCTTTGCCCTTCCTTTCTCCCCGCTCGCCAACAATCCCACGTGTTTACACTTGCCGCTGATTGTGGTTGATCTCCTTGGCTCGGCTGTTTGTTTGTTTGAAGTGGGTTGGATTGGATATTGTCGTCGGTCCGGACCCCGGACTCACATGCCGCTATCTCAAAGGGTCCATCGCCTGGCGTCGCCTAGGGACAAGCTTAATTTGATTTTATTGATAACAAATTATGTCCCGCGGCAAGGCAGCAGCCATAACCACAACAAAGCAACTATAACTGGAAAGCGGAAAAATATCAATATCAGTTTATCTGTCTAACAATTTTATTAGCCAAGAATCGTCGATGGTTAAGGTCGTTGTTGTTGGTTCCCTAGCTGCGATACTCTTCTTTTTCTGGGGTGTTCAAATGTGACAAAGGATACCATTAAGATTACGAATCAACAATCATTAGCGTTTCTTATGATTTTCAATATTATGCAAGTTGTGAAGAAATATGTTTTATTAATTTATTTTTTTATTTATTTTATTTATTATACTATATGTACTTTATAGCATACTATTTGACTTCTTTGTTTAATACAAAATCTAGTAATATTGTTGTATCGGGTATTTCAAAAAAAATTTACATTAGCTTTATTTTCTATAAGACGCGGTAAGAATTTGATTAAATATTTTGTAATATTAGAAGTCAAAACATACACAAAAAAGAAGCATGTCGCCGTAAAATCGATATGCACATGTAAATTTTTGGTTGTGCAATACGCATATTGTTTTTACATGAAATACTCTTGTCGAGCATATCAAATTTACGTGGCCAAGTTAAAATTGATATCACATAATGGTGTAGAGCATTCAAGTGTCATTATGATCTCTACGATATCTCATCCCTGCTCCTCTGTCCCGAAACTTCTCCATCTTGTGGCGGACTGGTCTTGTGCCTGTCTCGCCTGGGATGCGTATCGTTTGGCTTAGTTAACAATTATTAATCGATCGTAACATTTATCATAACCCTTTTAGGGCTCACTTTCTGTAGGAATATATGCAAATGGCCTCTTGGCATTTGGTTTGTTGTGGGCTGGGGGAACGTCTCTCAAACCTCATTTGATAAACGAAACGAGATAACTTTGGTCTTCGGCCGCCAGAGCCAGATCTCCGGACAGATAATTTGATACGAGAGATGAAAAATCCGAGATAACTTTTCGTTGGGGAAGCAGCCGGACTGGGCGGCGGAAATGAAAGCGGAAAATGTCGGAAAATTATTCAAACAAATCAATATGCTGATGGGGAGCTTTTGGGGTCACTACCTTTTACACCGCCTGCCAGCAAGGACAACGAAGTCCTGGCCGATTCAGAGATGAAATGAGCTGGACAATTTGTGAAGCATTGTCCTTCGGGCCCGTGTCAAAGGTCCTTTTCACCGGGTTTTCCTCGGCCTCATCCCGCAGCGAGGATGCAATTTGCCTTCGGCCAAATCAGCTGGTGGTCCCTCGATCTTCGAACGAGCCTTTTTCAACCTCCTTGTAGGTGTTCAACTCAAATTAGTGGCTTGTGCTATCAAATAGTTTTGCCCTGTCATTGGGCCAGCTGCATTCCGTTTCCAGTTGCGATCTCATTTGGCCAACCCATCCTTAGCTCTTGGCCAGCTCCGAGCCGGAGCGACCGCTCATTAGTTATGATTTAGTGTGCGCATAAACAAAGTTATTAAATTTCCATCCACGCTCCGCCAAACTACTAAATTGTCTGCCCCGAAGTTGTGTAGTCATAAAAATTAAAACCATAAATTAAATGAATATTTATTTACTGCGCCGTGGCCTCTCCTCCTCCTCCTCCCTCTCCTCCTGTTGGCCTGGCCAGGAGATGTTCGCAAGGAGAGCCAAAAGGCAAACAGAAATTTAATTAACGCTTCTGTGTACATGTAACTACGCTCAGCGGGGTGGGAGGAGGTGGCGTCGGCGTCGACGGAATAGACGTTGCGCATCCGCGGGGGCGTGGGGCGTGGCACCCTCTCCGGACTCCGGAGCGCCTTTTCCATGAGCCATAATTAACGATTAATTAAAAGTGCCGACCGAGCCAACCCACAAGCCAGCGAAAATAAAAAGAGTTTGTTGCAATCACAACCTTGTATAGCCATAAATTTTAATGTTGAGACCAAAACCAGAACATTTTCCGGGAGAAAAAATAGAAAGGCAAACTGATTAAAAATGTTCACATTTTCATTTTAATTTAATAAGAGCAGGAGGGAAGAAAATATTATGGTTGTAGGCTTTGAGATACATTTTCCACAAATCAATTGTATTTTTGCTAAGATAAGTATTGCTCAATCCAATTAACAAGATCATTTTCGTATCACGTCACGATATGAAAGGATGATCAATTAGATATTATCTGGTATGAATTTTGACTTGCTATGCGGCATGTGAATATGATATGCATGAAATGTAATCAACATGTTCTAAATGGACCAGATCTCGCTCCCACTCACTTTATTTGTGTCGCCATATTGCTTCTTCCTCTCTTTTCGAAGTCATAGAATCTTTGAGAGAGAGAAATCGTCAATCGGCATGGTAAAAACGATATGCGTATAAATACCAGAAATTTACCATGGGCATATCGATTTTATCCCTGCGGTTTTTTTTCGTGTGTATTCGTTTATACACTCGAAAGAAAAGTTGAGGGGAAATGTGGTATTTAAAAAGTATGAAGTGAAAATTGCAAATCTTAAAGTATGTACAGGTTTGAAAAGGATGCAATATAAATAAACATAACAAGACAATTTGGGATGGAAATAAATCCTATTACTACATTTTTTCTGACCCACCCACCAAGCGAGAACTGCGAGACTAATTCCGCCACCCTCAATTTCCTGGACACGCCGGACATAACAATGTAGTTCGCCCTGAAAACAGTTTTCTCAAAATGGGCCAATCCTTTTTCCTTTTTTTACAACAAAGTCAGGGCATGAGTCCTAATGAAAACTAAACTATTTAACCAGAAGTGGTCACCGTAATTGGCTCAAAAGAGTTAAGGCTGGGGAAACTGTAACGCCCTACCTAGATCGGAATTCGATACCCATTCCGAGCCCGTATCCTGGTCAGGGCAGCCAGGTAAGCCGAGGTGTTTGTGCAGGACCAACGCCCACAATAACAACTTGACTCGGGCAACGGCATAATTTATGCCGGCGAAAAGTGGTCGATGGACGTTGGGCGATGTGCGAGAAAACCTCGAGGCAAACAGAGACAATCGCTGCAGTCGCAGTCACAATTCAAATGAAAATCCTACAAGCCTGGCTAACAGCTCATAAATCACAAAGGGTATCGCAGAGTCCGGGCCGGAAAGTTGACTGACTGCTTGACTTGCCGAGGGACTTGGACCTACCTGGCGAACTGCAAAGGCCAACGCTGACCATAAAATGCGCCCAAGGCCTCTAGGTTTCCGTTTGCCTTTGTTTTTTGCTGTTCAATGGAAATGGCATTGCGGAAAAAGGATGTGCGTTGATCCTGGACCTCACCTTGATGTTTATGACATGTAAATATTTATGGTTGACATGACCTTGTCGGTCCGCGTCCCTCCGATCCGCACTTCTCCTGTCACGCACTTTTTTTATGATTCGTCCGAAGCAAATCTGCCGTGTCCGCTCTCCAGCGAAATCTTTATGAGGCATATAATTTTTCCCAAATATTACTTTTCCCTCTGCCGAGATCTGGAGATTCTAGATGCTATGCGATGTGATGTGTGTGCTGGATATGCTGCCTTGTTCCGGTGTCTTCATGGGATGGCCATAAAAAAATTGACTTTCCTAAGCTATGTTGGTTCCCTAATCCTTGTACTACCTTCCTAAGCATCGGCCGTTTATCACGCCCCGGGATTAAACATTCAGAATTCTTCATATTTTTTGCGGGTTTCGCGAATTTCCTCTTAGATGTGGCCAAGGTCTGCCTACCTGACTGGTTTATTGGTTGTGCAATGGGAAGTGGGTGGTTGAGGTTGCGGGAGAAGTGTGCTTACCACCTGCTGGAAAAATGAAAATTAAATTAATTTAATTTAATTGCTTGATTGGCGAGAACTGCGAATATAAATCAAATTTAATAAAATGATTCTTGATTTTTATGTATTTTTAAGATATATCTATATATATATCGGTATTCCGATTATGTATTCGGAACTTTAGTGGCCCAAACTCTCTAAATAAACAATTAAGCAAACGAAGTAAAAGAAGAGGAAAGTATGATCAATTCCATTTATTATTTCATGTAATTTATGTTTTAAGATCCTATTAAAAGTAACATTGCACCTATCAAAGACACCTCCATGATGGTGAAAAACTCACACCTTCATTATTATAAATATTTAATATTTAATTTTTTTAAGAGGCAGTAAGTTCGTGAACCAAATGAAATCTTACAATCATTCTCTTCCTTTAAATAACTAGAAAATATTATTTTCTGGCTAATTGTAAAACACAGAAATTTTGTTCAAGGCAATACACAAACCATTACCAAACCATTCTTTTGTTTTTAGCTTCTTAAATATTTCCCTCATTAGCTGCGAGGAAAGCGACTGCCGTTCTCCCATTCAAGCCAGCACAATCATCAGCATCAAATTGAATGGAAAGCAAATCGCCAAGCAAACCAGTTGGACAGAAAACTCCCACGCTCCCACTTCACTCCTTTGACACTCTTTCTCTGCGAGACTTCTCGCTCCCTGGGCATTCACTTTGGGCCCGGCACGGAACACTCGAACTCGAACTGGAATCTCGTATCTCGAACTCGGCTCTGGAATCCCGGGTCTCGAGACTCGAATCTCAAGCGAACCCCAGGCGAAAAGACCAGTACAGTGCACACCGCTGTGATCGCGGCATGTGCCAAAGGCGTCCACGCCAGGTTACGGTTTTATTTTGATTTCCACTCCGACTCCGTGTCGTACTCATGACACGAGGCCATTTCCCCAGGCCAACGCCCACTGGTTGCCCACTTTGTTGTGGCCAAACTGATTAAGCACCGCCGAGGGTTAAGTCCGCTGATTTTTGGGGGTGAAATCAACACTAAGTTATGAAAATTCATATACTTTGCAGGAATACGATAGCATAGGAAATAATATCGCAATTATCGATAACAAATATGACAAAAAAGTAACTCTAATTAAACGTCGTTAACTTAACAGTTTGGAGACCAAGTGATTTGGATTATCTTCGATTTTTTAAGAACTGAATGAGTTATAAATTTCTTATCTCAAACCTTGTTAAGAGTTAAATCAGTTTGGGCTTACAAAACGGACTTATCGTTAAACCAAAATAGAATTCTCAAAAAGTTTACTTAGTCGATCACTTGTATTACAGACAACAGCAGAGGCTGCGACCTGCTGAGAAAACTTGCCATATTGTTTATCCGAGGATTTTACATTATAATTTGTTGTTTGCCAAGACTTCTGATTGTTGTTCTTCTCGCTACTAAGTTGTGCCTTCTGTTGCCCCGAAGTTTATTGCATTTTGCGCTTCCATTTTCAAGTGGCTCGAAATGCATTATTTATGGGAGTGGTTCTGGGGCGGTGCGCTAGAAATCCACTTCAGTCAACGTCTCCATTTCCAGCGGCCTCAGCTCCGCTCCGACGACTCCTTTTCCGACCCAAAGTGGAGCAATGGCTTCATTTCGAGTGACATTTGTCGTCGCTGCTCCGCGGGATGGGGGCCCTGCCAGTTCAGTGCCGTTTTCGATGCTTTATGGTCGTGCCCGGATCCCAATATGGCATTGGGGTCGGCCTGACATTCGGACGATTGCCAATTGCCGGTGCCGCAGAGTTGTTTTGACAATTTAATAGACAAACCGTTTGGCGGTGACGCTTGATGTCACAATTTGCCCCAATGTTTTAATTACCCGTGGATTGGGGCGATATATTCCTAAATTGGCATAAAGTATACCAAAAACTAATGCGTAAGCTCACTGTCTGAAAAGAGTAATTTAATAGTAATATATTCGCCTAATATAGGGCGGGGTTTAAACATTCAAAGAAATATTAGGGGTTAAATAAGCCTAGATTAGTTAAATTCAGGATAATAATTGAAAAACTTGAAGTTCCATTAACAAGGAAGTTCCGAAATCAAAAGATCTATTAGCAAAGTTTTCAACAGGGTTTTAGGAAATAATAGAAACCCGAAGAATTTGGATATTTTCTTAAATTATATAGTAAAAATAGTATATGAAAAGCTTATTAAGTACCAGCTCAAGGCTAAACAGTTTTACCCCCAACTAAATGTTTTGTTTGAAAATATATTCAAATATTTTAATCACCCCCTCCAGTCCAATATCACTTCACGATCTGCCCCAAAATCCAATTTAAAGGGGCACTTAACACTCAACGGAATCCAATCAAGTCGAATAATACGAGATTATGTATTGTTTCGATAGCTGCTTATTGAAAATTCCATAAATTAGCAAATGAAAAACAGAGCGTTTGGCGCTAATGAAATCCCGTACGTCTTCATGGCGCAACCCAAACAAATGGAAATGGAAATCTCCGATGTCCGAGCCCGGAATGTGCTTAGTATCATTAAAATCAATAAAATAAACAACTAATTTGATAAACTGACAGCTGGGGCGAGCTGAAGTGGCGGGCATTCGTCCGCAAGTGACAACGAAAAGCAGGCTGGAAAATGCATCCCGCGAGCTTTCAATTGGCTGCCCGTCGGTCCAATCAGCTTTTGGGCCCCCTGCACAGGCGCACGCAGCGCCCAGTCGGCCCACCACCCACTGGCCAACCACAGTGGGTGTTAATTTCCGCGGAACCAGTTTGCAGAGCGAGAGGGCAGTATGCCCGAGCGCATTCCAATTGGACTGGGTGAGCAGCCTCTGTGCTCCTCTAACCGCCGGCTGGGCAAGCGGAGGCGCAGCCATTTTCTTGCCGCCATCCCGCTCGCACTCACGGCCCAGGCCTATCCGACTGAGTGGTGGCTTGGCGAAACCCACCACGGGCAGCGCAACTCACCTCGGGCCAACAGTAGGGCTGGCCTGCTCGCACCCACTGCCTCAGGCCTGCTTTTGCCATTTTGCGCCGTGCCAACGGACATCTCGCTCGCTCGCACGCGATCGCTGGGAGATATTTGGACGAAGCGACGAGCAGCGAGTCAGAACTTCAGGAGCATTTCAGTCCTGCTGCGCATCTTGAAACGTCAAGTCTTGGCATTCGGTTAGCGTCAAGTCTTGCTGCGATTCGAACGCCCCAGAAACGCAACGCGCGCGAGTGTATTACATAAATATCATCAGATATCCGAATGCAAATCGAGTGAAATAGCGAAGAGCGAAACAAGCACACAGCAAATACAGTTAAGTGACGTGACTCAGTGCGGTGATGGGCTCGCTGGCCTAGCTAGTGCAAAGAAAACTTAAAGTGAGCGATTAAAAAACTGAAAACAGATCGATTCCAAGCCAAGCAAAACTCTTAACCATGATGATGAACGCCTTCATTGAGCCGGCCCAGCATCATTTGGCCAGTTACGGGCTGCGAATGTCGCCCAATACCACCGCCACCAACAGCAACAGCAACACGCAGCAGCAACAGCAGCAGCAGCAGCAGGAGATGACCCAGCAGCAGCACCAGCAGCAGCAACAGCACCAGCAGCAGCAGCAACAGCTCCAGGACCAGGACTCGGCTGCTGCCACCTCCGCTGTCTACCAGAACTCCGGATACGGGCACTTCAACAGCTACGCCTCGAGGGACTTCCTGCTGGGCCGAAGGGAGGCCGACTACGGGGTCACCGGGTCCGCCGGACAGGCCACCTCTGCGGCCGACTCCATGCTCTTCTCCGGCTTCCCCGGCCAGGCCGCCGAGCTGGGCTCCGGATTCGGACAGCACCCCTTCCACAGTCACCACCACCACCACCACCAGATGAGGATGGACGCCTACGCCGCCGGACATCCGTACAACCACCACGGCAACTTCCCGACGGCAGCCGTGCACCACCCGGTGGTGCACCACCCGTCCCACCACGCCATGTCCGCGATGCACCCGGCCGGGGCAGGAGCCTTCCTGCGCTACATGCGCCACCAGCCGACGTCGTCGACCTCCAGCGTCAAGCAGGAGATGCAGTGCCTCTGGATTGACCCTGACCAGCCCGGCCTGGTGCCACCCGGGGGCAGGAAGACCTGCAACAAGGTCTTCCACTCGATGCACGAGATCGTCACCCACCTGACCGTGGAGCACGTGGGCGGACCCGAGTGCACCACCCACGCCTGCTTCTGGGTGGGGTGCTCCCGCAACGGACGGCCCTTCAAGGCCAAGTACAAGCTGGTCAACCACATCCGCGTCCACACCGGCGAGAAGCCCTTCGCCTGCCCGCATCCGGGATGCGGCAAGGTATTCGCCCGGAGCGAGAACCTCAAGATCCACAAGCGAACGCATACCGGTAAGTGCAGCGGTGAAATCTGCTCTACATTGATCCTATATGTGGTTCAATTCAATTATACAAGTTTTTATTATGAGTTCACGGTAGCCTGTGGTTGTCTCAAAATAAAAAGCTTTCCCAGACCTATAAATATTCACTTCGGAGTTTACATTCTTCAAACATCTATAACTCTATTAGTTAAACTGGTTTTTACAATCCAAAGTCTCAATATTCTTGGTAAATGGTCGATAGATAGAAGATGGAATCAACAGAATTTTTAAAAGCTGATTAGGAATTAGTTTTTGAATCGCAAAAATATTAGTGGAGTAGATTGAAACATATTATGTTATCAGTTGTAAAATTAGTTAAAAGTTTTAGGGTCAGAAGTATTCATTTTTCATTTAAATGTTCTGCTAAAAAGCACTTGGAAATTGTTTTGTTCATCCCTTCTACAAATCATATTTTAAAAATAGGATGTTTTGGAGTCGAAGTCCTTGATCATTCCATACTCAAACATCAGTTCACCTTGCCGGGGTTTAACCCTTGCCTTCAACTGGGCAAATCCCGGACATTGTCGAGGAGGGCGTGTTGCCGTCGGCAAAAGTCGGTGCAACGCCCACTACCTGGATTAGCCCGCCACTGGCCGCTCGAGCCCTCTTTTATGACACCTGTAAAACCTGCGTCTTAAGCCTTTCCTCGCAATGGAAATCCTTCTCAAAGTTGTTGTCCTTACGGAAAGGATTAATCCCTCGCCTTTAGGTTGACTTCAACTTTGGCACTCTTTAGTATTTCCGTAAGCCGGCGAATATCTCTTGACTTTGCCTTTCGGCCGGGTAATATTTGAACTGGGTTCGTCTCTATAACTGAGAAAATTGAAAATGTAAACTATTAAAAATAAACACATCAATCTTAAATATATTACCACTACCTTTATTTTAATATTGGAATTTCATAATATAGTTGGAATGTTTACTTCTTTCACGTTATTTTATTTAAACGTAATCCCTTCCCATTTCTGATTTAATTAATCTGTTGTAAAATATACAACACAGCATTTTATACCCTCCATTAATCATGCAAAGTTTAAGCATTTCTCTTTCAATTGTCTTTCGAGAACAAATCAAAATCCAAGCTCAGCTTAGCATCAACACTTCTGATAAAATTAATCAGAAATAAATGGCCGCGTTTTGGTATTTCTGTTGTCCGAGATTTAAGGGAACAATTTATGCGCTACGGTCGTGATCTATGAGAAGTTGAACTTTAAAGCCAGAAACCGAGCTTAACGCAAATTAATGACTTTGATTCCAGTGGCTGTTGAACTTGTTCCATTGAAATTTATGGCTGAGCATGTAGGGCTCATTAGAAGCGGCGAAACACAGCCATTAAAATCAATTAACCAGAGGAAAGCCGGGGAAAACAGGCATAAAGTGCGAAAACACAGAACAAAGTTGCCAGCCAGGGGCACGAAATTCGGTGTAATTGTTTTAAAATTGCACCACTCGATTTAATAAACCTTCCAGCGAAGAACAATGAACGGAGGCGTAGTGGAAATTCTATGGTCCTCGGTCTCCAAACATTGTCCTTGTTTTGGCAGTGTCCTTCGTTTATTAAACTGGGAATTGGAGGGGAGAAAAGCTAGGCAGCAGCAGCAGCATCAGCCATCCGCACAACAATATTCTGGAATATACAGGAAATGGCGTTTTATATTGCCGGGCATATTTTTCACATTTTTCGCTTCAACTTTGCCTCTTTATTGTCGCTGTTTTGTGCGTGGGCTTTAACAAGTTTTTCTGGGGATTATTCGGCTTTATACTTTTATAAATTGAATTAAAATATGACGTCGGGCGCTTCATTATAGACACATTTTATAGTTACCGCCACGAGGGTCGGGATAAAACGCTCTCGGAGATTCATAAATCACTAAATTAGCTGCACAAAAAAGCTATTTCTCCAATCTGTTCGGACAAACCGTATTTTCTTTTGCACACTCATCGAGAGGTAATTAAAATGTTTCGTTTTGATTTTCGAGACGCCGCCATATTGTATTCGCTTTTGGAACAATCATGTGGCATTATAATGATCTCGGCGGGCATTGGGAATCGGTTACTGTGTGTACGATATGATGATATTTTTGACTAATTTCATATTTCCTTTTCTCCGAGATGCCGTGATGCAGCAGAAAAGTGCGTTTTTTGGGGTCGCTGATTTGAGTGTATGCCTATGATTGGTTGACCTGGGCTACAAATTGCTGGAGATAGCCAACATATTGATTGGCTTTCAAGTGGCCGACGCACAACTTCATTAGGAATCGGGATCGGGGCCTTTAACCTTTAACTTTCTGTGGTATTCGGGCACTTGAAGTACGAACTACGTAGCCCCGTCCTCCGCCATCCTCTGCCCTCGCTGCATAAATCAAAAATTCAATCAGCATCGTTGGCTGGGTTAAATGTCCCTTGGCGCTGGTGTTTGTTTTTATTGCATTGACACCACACCAGGCAACACAACGGCAGGGCAAACAAACTCCAAACACACACACATGTGTTGACACGTGTCAAAACTTCCGCTTGTAATCGCTCGGAAATGCTTCTTTGGCACTCCGTGCTTGGCCCTCTCAAAAAAGCCATCAAAACCCCGAAATTGGGGTAACACTCGGCGGATTACTGGATGATTCGCACACATTCCGCTCCTCTAGCCCTGTTTTATTTACTTTTGCGATTGTTTCCACCGCCATTTCAGTTCTGTGCTGGTTACCCGCCATGCTACATTAAGCTTTTGATTTAGATTATGCAAAGGTTATTTATGATCTGGTTTCCACTCCTCGGCGATTGGGAGTGGGTCGAAATTTGATAAGTGGGTGAGTAAAACCGAGCAGGGCAGTCAAGTATGTGTTTATGGATCCAGGCGATATAGATCTGCCTAAGTGGTGCCATTAAAACAGCGAGAACTGATCGGAGGGGTCAATATACCATAGAAAACATTGCGTTTCAAGATGTTTCGGGTGTGGGATGGGAATGTGAAATATCGAGATATAGTCAATAGGTTAAGAAATAGCAGCACGTAACTAAATTTATATGTTCTAAGAGGTGAGCGATTAAGAAATAGGGAAATTTTTAATCTTAATAAGTTTTTGGACAGGATTTCTGTATTCTTCTTTAAAAACATAGAAAATACTTTTATTTTTACATTTTTAAATATTTTTACCTAATATATTATTTCTCTTTATTTTCCTTTTTTGTTTTTACTTTCTAATTTAGTTCAATTTTTAACCATTTTAATCTATATTAATTCAAAATTTTTGTTATAAAAATACATTCGATTTGTAGCACATAGGTTTTAAATATACCATACTAACCAGTTTAATATTAAATATTGCTTGGTACTTTAAGTTTCCAATATAAAATTGATGTAGAATTTAGATCCTACTCCTGAAAGCCTCTCCTGTAGAATTCGTTCCCCATTTTCATTTCATTCCCAACGTTCCCGCCACTGAGTGCTGTGTGTTAACTTTTGCACTTGTCACCACCGTCTGCAATTTTGTCCAGCCTCTGTCCATCCCAAAGGCCCGTTCCTCCCACTCTCCCACTTTCCCACCTCCAGACTCCTCCCCTCCGGCTGCACAAAAAAGCCAACGAACAATCAAGGTTTGTCTGCTCTGTGGCTGTTGTTTTTTGTTGTTTGGGGCTCAGCTGACCTGCCTGCGAGTCTGTGAGTCTGGATAGATGGCGTTTATCACGCTGTGCGGTTTGCACACACATAGCCATCTTTTTACACGATTCTCTTCCATTCCGCTCCTCCTGGCCGGACCACAAACAACTTTATTCATTAACACCTACAACGGGCCACAGGATCCGACTGCCGCAAGAGCATTCAACAACTTTGTGGTTAGTTTTTATTCGCAGCCCCCTCGTTCCGCTCTCTTCAAGCTCATTAAGCTGCTGCCAACCGCCTCCCTCCGCCCACCTCTGGTTTTCCCCCCGCTTTCCCACCGACCAAGTGCAAGCACTCGCTTTTCCAGGCGCCTTGTTGTTGTGCAATTATGCTGCGGGGCAAAGTTTAGCATTCAACATTGTCCTGGTGGCTGCGACCCTTGTTTGATTAGCCCCCTCTCGCCGGGAAACCCCCCTTTTCAGCTCCATCTCAACTCGATTTAATTGAGTGCAAGTGTTTTTTTAATGAGTCTTTTATGGACTTGTTCAGTCCTTGAACGATGAAGTGAATTATGCAATTATTTACACTTTTATAAAGCTTCAATGGGGTAACTGAGATGGGAAAGATGTTTGGAATGGGTTGGTAGAACATTTTAGAGGTTCTTATTACAGAGTTACATCAAAACGCTTCCAAATGCAAATTAAAAACTGGATTACCAAACAATTTGCACACCTCATTTCTCATTGCATTTCTTCCGAGCTCGGCGCCAATGGAATAATTTTTCAAATTCAAAATACGAAATTCAACAAAACCAAAGCGCTGGCAAATGTCAATGATTGATGGCTTTATTGCGGGTTCAACGGTTTTCACAAAAACACACACCAAACAGACTCAGATGCGGATACAGATACAGATACAGATACATCGAAGCGAGAGACAAAATCACTTTTTTTTTTTGCGGATAAAACAGTGTGTTTTGGCTTCTCAGAATTTGACTGTTGGCAGAACAATGGCCAGAAGACGAGGCCCAGTCAGCGGGAGGGGGCGGTGGAAGAAACCTGCGATGTGCTCGAGCTGATTACCTTAACTTTACTACCTGGTCGGGCGTTTCGGCCAGGATCTCCGGCCACCTCCCTCCCGCTGTCGAGGGAACTGACGACCGAAACTCAATTAGATGCGCTCTCTAGGAGCAATTCTCGGGTCTGCTCGCCTAATGACAAATGCATTCAAAGGCCAGGGTCAGCCAACGAGGGAAATTCGTCATTTAATTAGCAGTACCCCCTCCGGAGGCCAATATAACCATGTCCCTGCCCCTATCCCTATCCCCGGAATCCACGCACAAGGACACCATGTTTGCATTCGTTTCGCTCAATTTAAAGTGTCAAATACCGAACATGACACACGATCGCAATCTGCTAAACTTTGACAAGCTGAAAAGTTGGCTCCTCTCTTTTTGGAGATTTATGTGCCCCAAGTAAAAAGTGTATAAATTTCTGCTGTGGTCCAAGCCTTTGACAGCTGAATGTAAGCAAAGTTAGGAAATTTATTGACTGGACAGGGCGATGAAAACTAAAGTTAAACTTTCTTTGTGCTAGGGAAATTTATGGATACTTTTTGAATCTTTAAAAATATGTGACATTTTTGCAGATTTTTGGGAAAGACTTTTGGAAAGTTTTCTTAAAGTTAGGAACTGAAACGATACTATGCTATCGTTACCACAATAGTAAAGTAGTTATCTATTAAATCACTCAATGTTTTCCATATTTGTAGGACCAAAGTCCTTTGCCCACCCGGTTTTTCCTATAGAGCACCCATTATAATCTAGCATATGCACCCATTCTAATTAGTGACAACCCCCGATTCGTAACCCCCTTTTGCGCAGTCCTAACAAGTTACTAACAATGCTCTTCGATCCACATCCACCCGTTACGCCTGAGAACAGAGAGGGGGTTGCTCTGCGACCTCTCTATTTTCCATGCATTTTCCCAAATGTCAAAACAATTCCATACATTTATATGGCCGGGTATATGTGTCTACCTTAACCCCTGCCTGCCTGCACATGGGCAGGAATTATAATTTCATTTACCAAAAAGCGAGAGACGTAAAAAACACGCGCTGTTAACGCGGCAGGGGTTTGTCCCCGTTCTCCCAACCCTTTGGCATTGTCATTGTTTTGGTCTTCCATTCGAATCTATTAGTTAAGTAGCCATTTTGTTGGGCTGTTGCATAATATTTGAATGCGAGTGATAACCCTCGGGTGTTTCAGTTCCATGGCTGGATGGACGTAAGCTGCTTACCCCGGCTAGTTAATAAATGAGGCTTATTTTTGATAAATTTCCTACTGCCCCCTGCCCCTGTTCTCGGTTCTCTTTCATTTTTTGGCAACTTTTCGTTCCAATTCCTAAGCCCTCGCCACGCCCACCGTGTCATTAGAAGTCGCGCTCAAATTAATTAAATTCCTCACCCGAAAGGAGCCAAAAGTAGCCACGTACCAGACTCCATTCGCATTCCATCGGATCCCCGAAAGAGAGGGGTCCAGGAGCTGGAATAAGAATAAAAATAAGAATAAGAATACGAATACGAATACGTATACGAATACAATTTCAACGCATAAAGAACTGATCAGCAGCAGACAAACCATAAAATTAAACTGTCATCTTGCATATTTTTTATATCTGCACACGTTCGGGTTGGGGCACAGGTAGAAGATGGAGCTCCGAGTTCGAACTTGAACTGGAACTGGGAACTGGGACCCGGGATCTGGGATCTGTGATCTGGGACCCGGGTTTCTGTTTCTGTTGCTGTTTCTGTCTCTGCTTTTCGAGAATTATGGAAAAGTAAGGCCTGACTAATCCTCTAAATCGCGCCAAGGGCCCCGCGCGCATTGCCCCACTTGTATAAATTAGCTGATGGGAAAAATGAAATCATTATTCATATGGGCAAAAATGTTAAACAGCCAAAAAGAAGAAAGACCGAGACTGAAACCAGGCGATTTCTTATAAATCGGGGAATGCTCTGGCCAAAACAGAGTGGTTTCGCTTATGACTGGGGAATGCTTGGAATGCTTTTTCTGTTCTCGATGAATATTCCTCGAAAATAAATCAAAGAAACGCGAATGGTAAACCAAATTAAATAGTTGTAGAGCAAAGTATATCAGCAACTAAAATAAAATAAACCATAAACAACACATGTACTCTTCGAGAACAGAGTATAAACCAAAATACAATTCCAATGTAGCGAAGAATTGCGATCGCTGAACAAACGGCTATAAGCGTGCTTGTCAAATCAGCTTAGGTCCAGATATATGCATATTTGTGGCTTTTGGCCTGGGACATTTTCGGATCGTTTGTCGCTTTCGTTCAGCCCAATTTGTAACACACGAACGCCTCCAAGTTGTCTTAGGCACACAATGTGATTGTTTAACCCAAAAAGCCGCAGCCAGAGTGGCAACCTCGACGGGCACGCAATTTATTGTAAAAACATTGTCAATTGTAATTAGAGGCAGAACTTACACGGAGTTTGTGTGACAACCGCCTGTCAAACGGTCTGGGTTTTTGGCTAAAATTACAGCCGCCAACGCGGAAAAAGGCCAACGGAATAATGGATCCGCAGACTCTATGACGCATTGCCGACGGCTACTGTGAAAAGTGTATTGCGGTCTACTTGGCCGGTTCCTGGGCTCTCGGTTTTGCGTTCCCAGTTCTCAGCATGATCGAATTTCCTCGCCGGACTCAGCCGAGTGTAAGCCAAAGCCACTGGGATGTGGGCCATGCGATGTGATACTTTTCCGCTCGGTTTTCGAAATTTAGATCAATTTGTTCGCCCCGAAATACGGCTGTTACCCGAGTGTTGCGAACATAAATGCAATTTTAGTTGATGTTTTGATGTGTTCATTAGGCAGTATCGATAAGATATACAAAGGTGATGAAGTGCGAAGGGAATTGAACGAGGTGCGAGAGAATGTGAGATAGAAGACCTGTTTAAGATGGTAAAATACATTTACCACATTCTAATGGGTCTCAAATGATAGATTCCCTGCCAAAAAACCATCTCATCTAACCCCATTCCATTCGCTCTTCCCAAATATTTGTCGCCTGATGTCATCGATTGGCTTTATCACAAATCGAATCTTGTTAGAATTGACAACATTTAAACTTGAACAAGCCATTTGAGATAAGGAATCCATCCGAAACCGAGAAGCCCGAACCCCGAACGCAAAGGTTCGGCCTCCTTCAGTTGCCGGAGATGTCACATCGCATAACCAAACGATGACAATCTTGATGACATTTTAATTTCTGACAAACAGCCGAAGAGATTTTCTACTTGATGGAACTCGAAAAAATAAACAAACAGAAGGGATACCTAAGAGGGCGAGGGGAAGGGTGAGTGGGCTGAGAAGATTAAGATCTTAAAGAGCGCTAAAGAGCAAAAAATCAGGCCGGGGAGATACCAAACAGATATAGACACCGATCCGTGACCGAGTCGAGACAAAGCGACACCTCTCCTCTTTGAGAGCCGTCGACCAGGCCGCCCTTTGTTGTGGATTTTGGCCTTCCACTCCTGCTCCGGTAAGAGCATTTCCTCCGCTTTCTTTTTGCAAACATTTCCACCGCGTAAGCAGTTCATTCATGAGGCGGTTGAGACATCAGCTGCTTCTTGGGCTAATCCTGGCCGATACTTCTTTGTCAACTGGGCCGACTTCAGTTACCGTTCTGTGTTCTCCCTCCGGCACTCATTTGCACTCTCCCTGCTCCAGCTATGCATGCCCTTGTTTGTAAGCATTTTGGGTTCAGACAATGGGCTTAGTGCTACTTTTACTTATTGTCTACGCTCCGTTTGTCATTCGAGTGCACTTCGAGCCGTGGTATCTGAAGGGACCTACTAGTTCCTCGGTAGAAATGCCGAACCAGTCAATTAGCTTTAGGTTAGCTTGCTAGTCATAATAGAGAAGCTTACAATTTGAGATTACATTTTAAATTCGTAAACCTCACTACTTTATACTAACAATAATCATTTCCTGTGCACTTCCCAGAGTTTAAACGGGTACGTACATGTCTTTGTGTTCCATTCCACACATTCCTAACCTCACATTTTCATAACCCTTTGCGCTCACAACTTTTTGCTCACATAGCCGACCATAGAACACACACCCTGCTCTGTATATATATAAATTCATTCCGCAGATAGACAACTAGCAGAGCTATTAGTAAAACAATGACAGCAACAGCCTTGCTGAACACGAGTACAAGACCAAACATGGCCAGTTCGTCTGGCTGTGACTGTGGCTCCGACTTTGGTCTCTCCTTCTGCCGACTCGGCTTTTTTTCGGACCCCAACCATTGGAACAAATTTTCGAAAAGTTTGCCATGCAACTAACGCCACTAACATATTTGAGGTGTGTGTGCGCTCAGAGATACATACCTACATGTATGCAAATGCTCGTTTTTGAGCATGTATTCCTACCTACATGAGAGTGCGGCTTGCACTTAATGCATTCAAATTGCATTTTCGACTGGAGCAGCCAGAAAAACTTTTCCAGACTTGGCTGTCTAAGAAAAAGACACTCGGATGTGTGTGCGTCTGGCATCTGTGGCTGGCAACCTTGTGTAATAACAAAAATTTGTTCACAAAACACAATTTTCGAGTCGAGCATTAAACATTAAATTTTACGTAGGGTAGGGAAAAAGTTTTTCAAGTTAATTCATTGAAAATTTGTAAGCTTGGTGTAGGCAAATTTAAGAGTTGAAAGATGTAAAAAGGTTGATGTAAATGGATTTCCAGTATTTAAAGTTATAGTCCTTCCTTACTCCCCAAGCTAAGACTTCCTTTCACTTTCTCTATCTTTCCAATGTAATTTCCCTCATTTCCTCATTAGGCGCAGGCCGCCAACGAAGTGTAAAATTCGTTGTGTTTTTGTTTTGAAACATTTTCCCAAAAGTATCTGGGGAAGTGACTACAATAAACCGCAGGAAAACCCAGGGGCTGAGAATCTGGGCACTGACCCCAGTGTCAATTATTAACGTATCACTTGACAGCAAACGGCAAAGCTGCAAACAAATAGCGAAAATTATGTGAGGACCGAGGCTGCCTGGCCAAGGAAAACGGGGATGGGGTCATCATAATCATCGGCGTCGTCGGGGAGGGATGCAGAAATCATAAATCATCAACGAATTCACTCAACGATGGTTTTTGTCAAACAAACAAACAATGGACCGACTGTGTGGCAGACCCATAGGTAACTTCTCCGCCCGAGGGGTGCACATCCTCAGCCACGACGATGATTATGATAATGATAATCAGAATACTCTCCCCGATGATGAGCTCGAGGATTTTGCATTTGGCCGTTGACAAGCGGCATTCATTGCACTTAAATTATGATTTTATTATCATTATTATTATTATGGAATGGAGCGGAATGGTTGGCCATTAATTTGGTCATCAAATGCAGGCAACTGTTATAAATACTCAGAGTAAGCGGCGTGTGGGAAAATGTGCCTAGATGGGGCGAAGGGGAAATGTGGATGATTACTGAATGGGATTATAGATCTTCGATCTCTGGTTGTCGATTTGTAATTGCAAACGGAAGATCACGCGCTACACTCGAGTGTCACCTGCTTCTCGGGTACAACCGATATCATCCTTGAGATCCTAACAATATTGCCAACAATATTTCCATCGCCAATAGTCATGCCCCCTAACTACCTAACTACCCCTAACAAAAAGTGAGCTATTCGAAAGGGGGAGCGAAGGAAAATTGCCCATTGAAATGTAAACCGCCAGGAAATCGGGGTTTGGCTTTTTCCGGCTTTGGCTGTAGGAACAAAAGGAGCGAAATATAGGAAGGAGAAGCGACAGCAGCGGAAAAAATGTATAGCAAACAAACAAACAGATACAGAGACACAATGAGCTCAGGATTCTCGAATCCGAGGAGTGTCAACAACCCAGACGGAGGTGCAAGAGGGACAGGGACGCAGATAGTGGACCGGCAGGCAAAAAGTAGCAGTTTTGTTATTGTATTGTTAGATAATAATAATCATATCGCATTGCATGCTGTTGACACATGAGCGATGATGATGCTCATCCCTTGGTCCTTTCTTCCTCCCTTTCTGGCTCACTCGTTCTTATGTAAAAAGAGCGAGAGGATGGGATGCGTCCTTTGTTCCATTCTGAGGACGAGTGGTGAACGGTCCTTAAGCAGGCAATAAATATTTACCAGGGCAATTATTTAGCAGCAATTAAAGCAGCGATTCCAGAACTCTGGTATCCCTCTGTTTAGCCGCTCTGTTAACTTATTCCTTAGTTTTTTGCGTTTTTTAATTAATTCCATTCCGAAATGCCTTTAATAAGCAACTGTCACTCTGACGGCGGAAAAAATGTTTTATTTGTGCCGTGTGTATTTTTAATTTCATCTGTTGTTTGTTGCTGAAAATTAAAAACCTGATTCACTCCAATTAATCAGCGACTGTCAATGATGCTTAATTTGCATCGCTCGGTTAGCGGCGATCACGTCCAGAGGCAGGGTATATTATATATAGAGTGCGGGGGTGGGGCGCTTTCAGATCTCCTGTTGCTTCCTCATGACAGGTCTGGGTATTTCTGGATTTCGAGGTACTTACGGTATTTGCCGGCCATACAGAAACCAACCAATTCGCCAAAAGATTAAATGTTCAATTGGTAAAAATTAATTATCCCATAGTTTTAATAATATAGATGCCTTAAGTTCCATTAACAATATTCTTAAAAAACCCAAACCCAGAAACATATTGTTGTCTTAACCATCCAAACATATTTTAATAATATACAAGCAAATCTTCGAGCCCAAAAGAAAACACTTTGGCAAAACTCATTTATGTTTTTTCTTTTTCGCCTCGACTACGCCCAGAAACATCAGGAAGGCCCATTCCACCGGCGAAAAAGAAACAACGCCCCATAATAGCCACAACAAAAACAATTTCAGACGGGAAAATGGGGGGAGGGGGTGGGATGGCGGGGGAAAATGAGGGGGAGGAAAGGCCGTCGGCTCGGCTCTCGTCTGCAAATGACAGCAAGCTTTGCGGCAGTTACATAAAAGCCAAAACATGTGCCATATACACCAACAAACAATGCCGTGCGTACATATATATTTTAATATATATGCGGCCATGTACAACTTTCTTGGCTTAACCCACGCACACACACACACACACGCGCACACACGTTCGCAGAGAGGAGATTACAAAGCAACCCCAAAATATAAGAACCACCCCAAAAAAACAAACAGCTCTGCAGCTGTACACAAAACGCCATGACAGGCAGTCTGTGCCGATTCCAATCGTTCCGCCCGCGAGGAGCGATTCTTCTTTTTTTCGTTTTAGGAAATTAACCATTTTGGGGCTTTCCGACGAAAAAGGGGGGGAAAAACAGAAACTCCCGCTAAATATGCAAATCACAAAACAGGCGGCCTATTTTATATACCCAGAGACTTTACCATTGGATTTACTTTATTGAAATATTTAAATAAGTTTGTCGATTCGCACAGCCTAAATGGGATTTGCCGGCGGAAGAGGGGCCCACTGTACTTATGGCGCCTTGCCAGGACGAAAAGGGTGCGCCAAGGATGTCTTTCATGTCGCTCCGTCGGAAGGGGAAGTCGAGCAACGTCGTCTGAAATTGACATTTTATAAATGGGCGACGATATTTCGGTTATTTGAGGTCCGGGGGAAACGTGGACCCATCGGACCCGAAACTTAAAGCAATAAAACATATTTAAATTCCAGTTTTAATGCCCGCCAGTTCGGCGTGGAATGTGAAAATTATGCGTATCCTGCGCTGCACTTAGCCGAGACCCGAACCCTTTAATGTCCTTGGCCGCAGCGCGTGCCGCACTCTGCCGTCTCCCCCGCTGCGTTTAGACCGCAGCGCTCCAGGAGATGGATATGTGGATATGTGGACGTGTTCCGCACTCCGTACTCCGTGTGTTCAGTGGGCTATGGCCTCAGTCAGGCAGCGATGTGCCGCTGGGTTCCCCGAAAATAAGGCGATAAGACTGATAGCACGGATAGGAGCCCAGCGGGTTGGCGGAACCAAGTCAGCTGCCTGTCCTCTTTATGACTAATTAGTGTTTAAAGATAGCGTTTCCCACAGCCACCTGATAACTGTGGCGTGTTGAAATAACGAAATTGGATTTAGGACTTGGGATTTCAGGGCAAGATAAACCATTCTTTGCAGGTTACTATCGTTTTTAGTTAGATAATATTGGAATTATTAGAGTTAACCCCCCAACGAACTTCATCTGGCGCCACATTCCACTTGAACTCAGTGAAAAAGCGCACACAAGTTGGGAATTCGAAGCACGTCGAACTGCATTCGCTCCGCTTGTTCTGTTTTTGGGACCCTTGGGACCTGTCAAAATAATTGAGTTCCAGTCGCGCTCCGATGGCACTTATTGTAATGCTTATTTATGGGTTTTAAATTTTGACAAATTAATAGAAAACACAATAACAATCACAATGCGACACGCCATTCAAATCGAACAGCATTTGTCCGATTTCTGTTTATTTACACACATATCTCCCAGAGCTCTTTGACTTATTGCGGGCCGGAAAATAAAAACTTTATTCAAATGCGGATAATAAAGCACATAAATTAGTATTAAATTACATGAAACGAATGCGAAGGCGAAAAAAGCTGGAACTTGTTGAGCTGGCTGCGCAGTCACCGCTGGACGTCTTTCATAAGGCGGGCCCACAAAGCCCTGCCCCGAAACCCCACCTGCAGTGGCCCAGCTGTGCCACTTTTCCCTAACCCACTGCCCGCCCCCACCCCAATGCGATTGTCATTGTCCGCTTTAAGCTCGAGGTGTGAAAATGTTCGATTATTGTCATCGTAAGCGGGACCGCGTGGGTTTTCGAGGGGATCGGGATCCGAGCCGCTTAGCTTCAATTGTCATAAAGCTTGTGCTGCATGTAATGGCCGCTTATCTGCGACATAAATGCCATATGCTAAATGGACTTAGCCAGAGGTACTTCCATACATATCTCACTCGGTGTGTTTATGGCCTTTAGCAGGCGGTAAATATGGCGAGTTATTGATGGGGCAGTCTTACCCGAAGGTAGAAATTAACATTCTAAGTTTTTCTCTCGCTTTCTTAATTCCCCCGAAAACTTTGCCAAATTACGGGTTATCCATATTATTTATGTTAAATCCCGATTTTATCGCCTGGCATCGCTGTCAAGATTTCCGACTCCTCCACCGTCGTCAAAAAATAATTTTCTAATAAGCCATAAAATATCACTTCTTTTCCATCGGAAAAGGTGTTACGCACACGAATCAAATAAAAATCGTTAGCCCTGTGACCTTTTCCCTTTACCCTTGCCGCTTTTGTTCTTGTGCATCCCTAGAGATGTCCAGACAAATAACAAAAAGGACAATCGGCATCGGCACAGGTGAAAATCGAGTTCGGGTCGCAGGGTCGGGATCCCTTGAACAATGGGCCTCTTGATCCCGCATAATTTATATGATTTCTTTCCCCAGTTGTGCGTCTTGTTGTTTTGTTATTGTTTTCCCTATAAATATGTTGGACACACGGGTTTTCCCACCTTTATTAAATTGTGTGTGTGTGTGTGCAGGACAGTTCATAAAAAAAGTTGTGAGCCCATAAATGGTCATCGTCTGTTCGTTGTTGCCTCGCTGCAGCTATTATTTATTTAATGCGTGTCACATAAATAATGCTATTTATCGCTACACATAAGCGACGCTATTTGATTTAAGAAACATATTCCTTATCGACTGAAACTCATTGAAATGTTATATTTTCTTGCCTACTTTCAGGCGAGAAGCCCTTCAAGTGCGAGCACGAGGGCTGCGATCGGCGGTTCGCCAACTCCTCGGATCGGAAGAAGCACTCCCACGTCCACACATCGGATAAGCCCTACAACTGTCGGATCAATGGCTGTGATAAGTCCTACACGCACCCCTCCTCGCTGCGCAAGCACATGAAGGTAAGTTGAATAGCTATGTACTTTTCACAGATACAAAATGAATGGACTCTAAACTAAGAGATATGAAAGTAATTATAGATTTGAGATCCTTGCTTAGACACAATTATTCTGGTAAAACTCAAACGACCGATTTGCATTATTAAAACGTTATTACTTTGAGATAAACAGTATTTAAAATGTCTTAAATCTGATTAAATCGAAAGCTAAAACTAAAATTCATCAATTTAAATTTTTATCCAAGTAATACAGATTTTTACAAATTTAAATCTTGCATACTTTAAGTGCGATTGATAATGTTGCTATACTTTGTTGGATATATATTACTTTTATTCACTCCAACTAACGCTTCCCCTCTTGTTAATTTCTCCCCCAGGTGCATGGCAACGTCGACGAGAAGAGTCCGTCCCACGGCTACGACAGCGAGGGCGAGGAGAGCTCCAGCTCTAGCATCATCACCGGCGGAGCCCAGACGCCGCCCTCAACCCGCTTGGACGGAAGTGCCGGCAGCAGCAGTGGCGTGAGCAGCCTGAGCGGGGGCAGCGGCATCAAGTCCTCTCCGCACTCGATCAAGTCGGAGCCCAATCCGATGCACAGCGTCCACCTGGGAGCCTCGAGCAGTGGCAGCAGCAGCACGGCCAGCAGCAGCGCCTCCCACCTGCTGCAGCAACAGCAGCAGCAGCAGCAACAACAGCAACAGCAGCAGCAACAACAACTCCAGCAGCAACTCCCAGCCCATCCCCATCCCAGCGAATCCAAGTCCTCGCCCGCCCTCCAACTGATGGCCGCTTCGGCTTCGGCCTACCTGCCACCCCCGTTGGGACCCCCACCGTCGCACCACCACCACCCCCATCACCACCAGGCAGCGGCCTCGCCGGGCGCAGCGGCCGCCTCCGCCTCGATGCTGCACCACAATCACCACCTCCTCTACCACCCGGCTGCCCAGCACCACCCCCCCAGCGAGTGGTATCACACGGCCGCACCGAGCGGCACCGCGGAGGCCATGAACCCCCTGAACCACTTCGGGCACCACCACCACCACCACCACCTGATGCATCCCGGGGCAGCGACGGCGTATTGAGAGTGGGAGAACTGGTGGCCCGAGGAGCCGCCACCGCCCCCCGCCCAGCCGGTGGCCACGCCCACCGCGATCACTGGTGGCGGTGGGCCAGGACCAGCCCAAGGACCCCTGGAGGAGTCGGCCTCCTCGCTGGACTGGATCTGCTGCCAGCGGCTGCAGAACCTGGCCCTTGTGGCGCAATGTGAAAACCAAATATTTCTGAAAGTTGAAGAAAACACTTTGAACTTTTTACCTGATAATTGAAAAATTGCTGTTGAAACGAAAGTCGAACACTCACATTTTGATTCGTCTTTGAACTTGACTATTATGTATTTTAAATATTAATATACAAAAAAAAAAGAAGATGTACGATCGATAAATTGCCTAATTTTTTGCTATTCAACTGTTATGTAAAATTAAACGTAGTTTTCTAGTTGCAAAACAAAAACAAACTAAAAATAACGAAATTCGAAGTAATCTTAATGTAAATGTATAAAATATGAGTTAGCTACCGCATAAATGTAAAAACCGCACCCGTAACTTTAACTTTAAACGAAAAATACTTAAGCATATTGACTACTTAGCTGGTAAGATTTAGCTAATTTTTTGTCGAAGCTGCTTTCACTCTCATCATGCCCCCTTCCCCATCCCCCAAGCTTTCTAGTACAAAAATTGCAAACTAATACACTGTAAAAAGAGTTCAACATCGAAGGGATTGGAAGCTACATCGCATATACGTATATACATTTTCGGCCTTAGATTTCTTCAAGCTTAAGTACGCAGAATAAATTTAAAAAGTTATCACAAAAAAACAAACAACAAGAAAACCCACAAAAAACCATCAAGAAAAATAAACAGAAAAAAACTATAAAAGAAAATTTTTAATTTATTTCGGAGAGGTTCTGAGGATTTCGGATTTGGGAATTAACGATAATATATTAAAATATTACGTAGAACTTTCAAAGGGTGAAATAAGTTTGTTAAAATATACCGAATCTTAAATCGAATTAAATAAAGCGATCAAATTATGTATGCATTGTTGCATCCGTACTTTATTTAGATAAATTCGATTTCCTGCTCCGACTTGAGCCAAAGTTCAAAACCTTGGACTGATTTCCATCACCATCGATATGGTTCCCACACGCTCTCAACTGGCCATTTCATTCCGTCCGTTCCGCTTTAATTGAAATGCAAATGGAATTCGCATTTTTCTGATCTGTTAATTAAACGAATTTTTTACGGACCCTGCAGCCGAGTGGGTTCGGATTTGGATAACCATTTTAATTGACGGAATTTTGTCATGAATATTTATTGCCAAACTTCGTTAATTTGTTTTGATTGGTTCAGCGGAGGCTGGCAAAAACAATTTTATGCGTATGTTGGGCAGATCAAGTTTCCAGGGGCTAAAAGTCATCAAAATGTCTTAATGGCCAACAATTTGCGGGCTAAGCGATGTTCATTAAAATTATCATAACAGAGGGCTGCTAAAATAAATTATGGCCCGGGCAGTGAGAAAAAGTGTCTAACGTGAAATTATTTCTGGCGAAAAGAGTGTGATTTATTTCCCAAATTTCTTTCGGCGGGGACTTTCGACCGATTTCAGTTGATGAAAGGGCCGTCAAAAAGCTGCCACGGTTATTTAGCGGCCAAGGGGCCACAGAGAGTGTGGATAAAGAATAAAACGATTTATGTTTTTTTAATTAACCCAACAATTTGTTACGTGCCTCAAACGAACACGGAGGCACATACATATATACAGACGGTGTCTAGGCTAGTCGAGGGTTCGGAGCCGCAACGAATTCATATTTTGATTTATTGAATAGAAATCGATTGGATTAATCGAAAGAAATTATATTGCAGCGGCTGGCTGTCGACAAAATTTGCTCTGCCTGTTGCGGCTTTCTACCGTCGACCCTCCTTGTCATCGAAGACCTCTCCGATTTGCCTGTGTGGAATTGAAATTAAAGGCTGAAATCAGCCAGAAAACTGTTGTGGCGTGCAATTAAATTTTTACCTGGATTCCACCGTCCAAAGTTGGCCGTAAAACGAGTTTGGCTTACTTTGATTTCGGTTGTTTTACGGCCAGAATATGCGGGACCCATATAAGTTTTTGATTGGTAGAAGCATCTGAAGAAATGGCAGCCAGAGTTAATTGCCAATGTCAGGGGGTTTAATTGAAGATTGGAGGAAAGTTGGTGAAATTCTTCGAGGCATGATTACTTAAATAGGCCTTTCGAGAAAACAAAATCTCTTCAGTTTTGTCTATTAAAATATATTACCTACGGATATCTTACAAGGGAAAGTTAAAATCGATCTTTAAATTTCCGTTTGATAGGTTTGGTCCTTCGATCGCCAGCGGAAAACATTCCCTGATCAACTTAAACGTTATATCATAAATTGGTATATCATATTCCCTTGTATTTTTTTCGGCTAAAATCGAAACAAGACATTAGTTGTCGTACTCGCTTTGATTAGCCTACAAGAATACCTACATATAACGCTCTGCGATTTTTCCGATCTACCCCTTCTAGCAAACCTTATCCGAGAAACACATCAAAACATTGGCTAACTCCGTTCCCATGGCCGAAGCCCAGAACCAGAAACCTTTAAACAAATCAAGCCACGACCACACAACAACCAAACAACGTCAACAACTGACACAAAGCAACAACCAAAAAGTACAAAAAATGGCCAAAAGCAAGAGGGAGAGGGAGAGAGAGAGAAACTTGTTGACACACGGCCCAAAAGCATGGCTCTGTCATCCAGTCTCCAGTCTCTTTCTGGCCAAATGTGCCCTCTCCCTTGCGCAAATGCACAAATGGTTCGCTCGCTTTCTGTGTCGGTACAATTTAAGTTTCAATAAGCGACTATTTGTTGCAATTTAAGCTGAACGCGTTTATAAATTGACGACGGAAACTGCCGTCGACTGCGACTCATAGACAGGCTGGTAGAAAGGCCGCTCGAGGGGGTGGAAAAGGGGGTCGGGCGGGGGGTGGTTCACTGCATCCAACTGGGAAATAGGCAGGTAAAGACCCAACGAGTGACAGGGCCCCCGGACGCTTAAATTGAACCAGCGAACGTACACATGCCGCTCACAATTCCCAATGTAAAGTCTAATTTTCGGTTATTGTACAAACGGTAAATATGGCCTGACACTTAAATTACATAAATTAATTTATACTAGCTATGGTTCCTATACTGATTTATGCACTCTATTTGTTTGTTTTCATTTGCGGTAGTTTATTAAATTTTTTTTTGTCGGCACGGCTTGCTGAATTTTGTGGCTTACTAATTTTTGCGGTTGTCACTTTTTAATTGAATTATTTTTATAGTTGTCTGGCAAACTGTTGCGGTAGATAATGAGAGTAAAAGTCGGCTGAACCGGAAACAATTAAAATAGTTTTATTCACTACATTTTTTTAATACTGAAAAAACTTTTTTAAAAGTTTTTTTTCACCCTTTTTAAACGTTAATTAACAAAATGAAAATTAAGTGGGTTGGGATTTCCTCTACATTACTTATTTTTATTTAATACACAGAGAAAATATTGCTTAAAAATGCGACAGCTAAAATTAAAAAAAAAGGTCAGAGCGATAAAAAATGTATATGAAGCGTTTTTCTTTTTTAATTTGTTTACCCCTGTTTTTGCACCTAAAACTTTTGATAGTTTCCTCTGTGAACAATTTTTATATAATTTTTGGGTAATGTTTTTTAGTGACCAAACTTATCGTTCTAAATTATAAGTCAGGCTTAAGCCAGTTTTAAGTTATGACAGTGGTGTACCATTTTTCAGCTGCAAAGTTTTTTTTCCAGTTTTCTAAAAATTAAAAAGTTTTATAATTTATAATTTTTAAAATGGGAATCAAAGTTCAAAATTTTAACCGTATTGTACCATTTGTTGAATTTAGGAAAAACAGTGAAGAATGCTATAGTAGAGTACCTTGACTGTCAAATACCCTTTACACAGCGAAGCAAGCAAGCAAGCAAAATCAAGCACATTTAAATAACTTTTTCCTTAATATTTCGAATCTGCAGATCATTAAAACTTTGTCTGCGATTTTACATTCGATTAATGTATTTGATTTAAATGATTTAAACGAACACGACATAATACACTCTATTTAAAATATTTTAAAATGCATTACCATCGTCAATTACCTAATTTTTTGACTTACCATTCTATTGTTCAATTCTCTCATGATAGCCAATTTTTCATATTACAAATTCTATTCATTTCATCGCTTTGATCGATGCGCCATTAGAATACAAAAGATACACTATTTAACAAAAGAGTTACATAAAAATGCCTAAAAATGATCGATGCTATTTTAGAGAAAAGAAACCACTTGATTAAAGATATTTAAATGGGTATATAATTTATGTATAACTTGTAAAACATTTTAAAATACTGTTTTACGAATTACGGATAAGAATCTTAGTATTCTCAAAGTATGTCATTATATTTTTGGTAAAAGTTCTTTAAGGCTCGAGGTTTCTAAGAGTTCTCCTCGACTGTATCGGATATTTGTACTGTATTTTGTAAACTAGTGTAATATATCCAAATTCATTTGTTCGTTTTCGATAAAAAAGAATATGGGAACAGCTTGGACACGGCGCAGACGCATTGGCACCTCCAGCACCACACAGCACATTAACGATAATTTTTACACTTGGCTAATAGTTTTTTAATCAAAAATTTAACGCCACACTCGACTTTCAATAGTTTTTTCCGGCAACACACCCAATCCAATGCCGCATTCCCCAGCCGCCGACCACACGCGAGCTGGGAGAAACCTTAATTACTTTTCGAAGTGCAACCAAAGATGATAAATTATTTGGCTGGGAAAGCCAAGCAGATCCCAGACTGTCTGTCTGGAGCGATCGCGACCGACCGGGCTTATTGAGTTACGATGTCAGTGGAGGATCATTAAAATTACAGCCAGTACCGGCCAGAAAGTGGGTTCCCAAGAAATCTCAATGGAAGGGACCAGCTGGAGCCCTTGCCATCCGAATCCCTTCCCCCACTCGCATTAAAAGTTTTGTAATTTTTCAATATTCGCACACAAAACGAAATTAGCTCGTTGGAGGATCGGGATCGGAGTTTGGATTCGGTCGGGATCGGGGTGGAATCGGTATCGGAATCCCAACGCATGCAAATTTCACAGGAATCAAAGGCAAAAAGATGAGGCAAATACAAATAATAATAAAAAGGCTTATCCCAAGCTGAAAAGTCGTTGCGGCGTTGTGACTTATGGCTGAGCTCTTTTTATGCTCTGGACACTGTTGCTTTCGTCTCGCTGCTGCACTGCGAGAATGGGTTTTGTAAATGATTGTGAAAGCCACACAAATCGTGGTACAATTTGGAAACAAAATTTGAAAAGTCCCAACTGGAAAACCTGAATATTTGATTCTATAAAGGCTAGGTCCATTGGCACTCTTTTCTGGTAACAGTGCCAGTAGTTAGCATTCAAATTCAGTGTTACTTTATATTTGCGCTTTTAATACTCCAAGTAGAATTGTACGATCTAACACAACTTTATAAACCAATTTAAGCTAACCAAAAATTAAATTTTTTAGCCATTTTTGAGTTGGAAACTTAGTTCGGTATTGTAAAGCCAGGACTGGGGGTTGATATATAAAATAACTATAAAATATTTTATAAAGCTAACACTCCTTCCTTATTTCTCCCTCTGCAGTTTCACCTTTGTGGTGTGCCTCGTTTCGTTTGGAGCATGTGCAGACAGTTGTGAAATTATATTTGCGCACCGTCATGGCCATTGTGTTGCTGCAGCAGGATTGGACTGAAGCTGAGGACTGGAGCCGGGCTGCCCGCCAGAGTCCCAGCTCGACTCAACTCTCGATTTGTCAGGGCAGACGAATAGCTTAACAGGTGGTGGCAGGGGCAGGGGGAGGGGCAGGAGCAGGGGCAGGGGGAGGGGCAGGGACTGGCGATCGAGGATTGAGGATCGAGGATCGAGGATCGAGGATTGGAGGCAGGGCCATGGGAGCTAGCCGCGCATCACCGTCATCGTGCTATTCAAACAAATGATTTACAAAATGTTAAATGAATTATGCATTTTGCATATGCGCCTTTGCAGTTTCGTGCAATTTTTCATATCGAATAGCTATGGGCCCCGTGAGCCGAGGCAACCAGCCTGCCCGGGAGAACCTGTGCCACTCGGCCACATTTTCCCTGTCCCTGGTGTTGGCTTTAATAAATTGGCGTGGGGTGCGCCTCGAGCCTTCCACCCCTTCCATCCCCTCCATCTCTCCATCATCGTCATCTTCATCCAATCCAATCCTCTGGGTGTTGTTGTCGCAGGCTTGTTTAGGCCATGTCCGTGTCCAAGCCAATGTCATGGATCTGTGCGGCATGCGGCGAGTTAAGCAAACACAGCCATTCGACAGCGACGCGCAAAAAGGAAGGCAAATATAATCAAGTCATATAAATTGAGTGCATTTTTCACAATAAATTGTCTAAATTGTCTAAATTATGCCGTGTGCGCTCACCTGATGACCACGAAAAGTCACGTGGGCCCATCGGTCCTTGTGGGCGTGCGTGTGGGAAATTGGTTAGAGCTTTATAGAATAGGATAACAAGATGAGATTTGGTTAAATCTTTATTGTCAAACTTTCCAATATTTTAGAGGAATAGCTTAAAATTATATACAGCCGTTTAAAAACATTTTAAGGTACTATAAGAACTCATTCGCATAATTCTATATGCATTTTGCAAAACACAGAAAGTCAAAGGTTATTCCCTATTTTTTTCGATATCCTTTCGGGGAGAAACCAGATTAATTCTATCACAGAATACAACTTTCTAGACGTAAATTAACTACAAGCGGAAAAACGTTATTCGAAGTATATTCAGGCAATCTAATAACGCCCTACTTCAAATTAATAATAAAAGAAATAATGATTTGACTTCTTGTGTTCCAAATGAGCATACGTTTTATAGATACATTTAACGCAAATAGTTAGTTGGCATCTTTATTAAAAATAGATTGCAAATCGAAATGAAACCTACTCGTATTTTCCACCAGTCATGATGATTGAAAACACGTCACAACACCCAACCCTACCTTCAGTCCCACAGCCGCAAACAAGCACTGCAGAGTATCGTAAATTATAAACATATCCATACGCACTTCATTATAAGAAAAAGTAGGGAATGAACACAGAAACATTTTCCCAAAAATATACCCACTCAATCGATCCGATCCGATCCCAACCGAACCGATTCACTTGTACGTGGATCAGGCATTAGGCAGGTGAAATACGTTGATGCGCCTTAAAACAATATTTGCGCGCCTGCAGTTGTGTTTGGTTAGCAATTAGGTGCATCCCGAGCATGCAGGCGAGCATAAGCTAGGGACCCGATCCCTGATCGATCATGTAAACAACTCCAGCATATTTAGTATGTGTCAGGAAAATGAATGGCCACCCCGAGGGGCGGAAAGGGGGCGTGGAGGGGTGGCAAGTGCACGACTAGACTAACAGTAGCCATGGGCTAATTATGCTCCAACTCCGGGAAGGGGCAACTGCTCCAGTCCCAAATACCACTCGAGAGCTGCGCCCTTCAGCAAGACACTTGGCCTGCACTAAAGTTGATTTATGCACCTCGGCGTAGGACCCAGAAACCAGACGAGGAAAACTGAACCAGCAGACTGCCAGGCGGCCATGCCATCCCGCTGAAAGTTTCAAGTAGTTTCCACAACCAGACCCAATCTCAGACTCGATTCTAAGCTATTGCACTCGGAGAAAAATAATGCAACAGAAGAATTACTTACTGAAAGGTAATAAGTAACGGATGAATGACTCATATTTCAAATAAGTAAATATAAAATAAAACTTTGAAATTACTGGCGAGATAGAGAGATATAACACTTTAGGAACCGCTTTCAGAACAAAACAGTTTTCAAGAAATAAAAGAATTATTCCTACAATTTTGGAAATCTAAGTGAAAAGTGAAAAATACTTACCGTAGAACATATTGTTCAAAAAGCTTAATTTTACCTGTTACTTAAATAGTTCCATTGCTTTACGTCAGCTGCTGTAAACAAACTTTGAGTTATATTCGATGTAACGTAATTCGAAATAGCAATTACAAAATATATATGTATGCTCCAATAACTTTCATCTAAAACTCTCCGCAATTACTTTAAGTTGGCGTTGCAGCTTTCTGTTGAATTCCTCCGACAACAACTGACGGTCCGTGAGAGGTGGTGTCTGGCTGTTCTTTTTGGTGACCTCTCTCTCCTCGAAAGTTTTCGAAGCGGGGTCTGTTGAGGTCACCTCCTTCGCCAAGGGCTGCCACACCGGTTCGTTAGAGGAAGATTCGCTAAAGCTGTTCAGAAATCTCTCGGCCAAAAGCGCCACGCGATCGTTCTGCTGGGGAACATAATGCTCATCGATCGCCTCCGATCGGCGAGTAAAGATAACACTGGGCTTGTAGCTAATTACTGGGCTGGGCTTAATGGACCGACGGGACTTCAGACTGGTGTTGGACGTACTCTTTCTGGTGGTCAGCGCTGCTGCCATCAACTTGGCCCGGATCTGCTCCTCATCATCGGTCAGCGTGATGTCCAAGAAGTCGGCATCGTCATCCAGCACTATCGCAGGACCCTCAAAGTCCTTTGGCATCTCCATCAAGGCCTCATCAGCATCGTATATCCTGAGACTGAGGAAGCTTTTCGATTTAGCTACTTCACTTGAATGAGTCTTTGTCTCATCTTTATTGCTCAACTTTTTATCGCCTTCTATAAAGCCCTAAGAAAAAGGATATCGAATTATTTTAAAAGGTATTCTAGCCCATTTTAAACACACTTACTTCGCTGTCGACTTGGTCAAGTGGATGTTCTTCTTCAGTAATGCTATCTTTACTGGTTGCCGTATGATCGCAGTCATCAGAAAGTTTTTCGATTTCATCGTATTCATTGGAGTCTTGGCTTTTCGCATCATCATAATAATCGCATTCGTACTGTTCTTTGAGACCAACGGGATTATTTCGGTCGTCATCGGACATATATTCAACAAAATTGGATGAGATTTGAACTGCCTCTTCTGTGGAAACACTACGATAGTCATAGTTTCCGTCAGTGTCCTCAACATTCGATACCCCTTGCATCTTTAGACTTTCATCATCCACACTTAAAAGCTTATTGGAGCCTAATTCTAGCTCTTCATTATCGCTCTGCCAACTTACTTCTTGACTTTCACCCCCATTTGGGTCTCCAAGCTCCGTTTTCAGAAAACTACTAGGTCTTTCGTACTCCCAGTCCTCGGTATCATCGTCACTGGGATATTGCACTCCGATTGAGGCACTTGATCTACCAAGCAAAGCCTCCCTCACTTTCCCGGTGCCAATTTCGGTGTCGTACGTTTTTCGCCTTGTCTTAATATTAATGGGACTATTTCCACGATCTTGATACGTCTTGGGAACACTCTTCTGGTGACGATAATGATGATGATGACGATGGCGTGTGCTGCAGCTCGAGAGATAATCTCTTTGTGAGCGAGATTGAGATACCGCAGTTGTTGGAATGTCACTTCTGCAGTCTACAGGGTAATCGGGTCCATCAGTCACCTCCGGGTTGTAGCCCTTGGAATGGTATTTTCTTGCTCTGGAATAATTAGAGCAGAGGCTACAAACCGAAGACCCCCGTACGCATACGCATATTCCCTGTCCATGCCTAAACATGGAAGAATCTTCGGAACGCGCATTTTCCGACCGGTAGAACAAGGAGTTCCTCGGCTCCTGACTTTCTCCAAAACTGCGTCTTTCCTTAAGTTCTGTTTTCTGGGAAGGTATTTTGGAACGTTTCAATCCTAGATCTTTTGGTTCCTTCAATTCTTTAATAGAGCTCCTCCCGCTGTTTAAGGACTTTTTCTTTGAATAGCCATTTACCTTAAAGTCGGGTTCGTCTGTAGATGGATTGTCATATTCCTGGGATGTCCTCTCCAAGTTACTGGAATACCCCGATCCCCAGCTGCTCTCACCTTCACAGTTTCCCCTAGACCCGGATACTTCAAGATTCCGGTGAAGTTTAGATTTGTTAATGTTGTACGCACGACAAGCTCGCTCTGCCTTTTGCTGTCGTTCCTTAGACTCCTCGAAGATTTCACTGTAGATCTGACTGAAACTTTTGGAGCGATCGGTGGACTCTAGACTTGGCTGAGTCGGAGACTGTATTTCGTCTTGATCACTTGAAATGTATTCTGTTTCTTTTGGTATATATTCGAGTTCACCCTCTAAATAGCTTCCTTTCGTAGAATGCTTACTATTTTCACTAGTCCTAAAAGATAAATCACCCTTTGCGTTCGTAGAATAACAGTAGCCAGAAGAATCTGGGTTTTTGATAAACTGTTCTTCGGATTGGTCAGAGCTTCGTTGGGACTTCCTAGAGGAGTCCTCGTAGGAGAGGTAACTCTTTGGTTTCTTGGGAACTTCATTTCGGCTAATATTGCTACGATCTGAGTCCTGATCCTTTTTCGATGCACTGCTAGAGCTCATCTTGTGCTTAACATGACGGGACTGGAACTTGGGTTAAAGATTGGGGAAAGGGAGAATTCCGGGCAGTCTACTCACCATTTCTAATCGAATCTCCTCTTGGGTGTAGCTGCCTGGGGAGTGGGGAAACAAACTGACTCGCCTGACATCTATTGCTAGGCAACCCCGATTATCCGGCAGCTTCCTGATTTCCACATCGAGAAGACCTTGCTTTCAGCGGGCCCATCAATTACTGGGCCAACTCAACTTGGCAGCCACAAGGGAGCCAAGTGGCCATGTAAACCGCAGGCCCGAAAAACAAAACTCAATTAGCTAAACCAACGAAAACTCACTCACCATCTCGGGAACTTCACATTGCCCACACACAACGACCCGCCGAAAAATGGGAAAAGTGCATCAAGTTTTGGAGAGACACGAAGATGGGCGGGGAATGGGTCGGTTTTTGGGGCAGTGCAACTGCGGCCCCATTAGTGTCACTTAGCAGCTAATTATGCTGCGCCTGGGAATTACTTTTTAATTTGTTGCTCTGCGCCCCGTACCAAAATAAATAAATACGCGCGCCAAGAACTTCAAGTGGTTACCAGGGGAGGGGGAGAAACTCAAGTGGCAAATATTTCCACCGCAGTTTTGGCAGCCAGCCTGGCTGCTTAGGTCCCAGGTCCTCGGAGCTCCGTTCTGGGTCTCGGCTCCCTATCCCTACTTCTTCTGCGGCGCGTGCTGTGGGCGTTCACCTTAATTTGTGCGCTGCCCAAGGGCTTGGAACCTCCGGAGCTTGGACGCAGTGGAATTCTGGTGGCATAATGGGCGTGTGCGGACAGGGAAATTATGTTGTTGGTCCAGCGGCAACGGTCGAGCCCTTAACAGGGAATGCCAAAATGGAGCTAAATGTAGATAGGGCAGGTATTTTAAAGTTATCAAATGGTTTTCTAAATATTTATTGAAAAATGTTATAAGCTATAAAGTTAATTTTTTAAATAGGATAATATTCTTTTTTAATGACGCGATTAATTAATTAATTGTATTGCAAGTTCCATCGTCCGTTAGAAGCTATAACATGAATTTATAAAATAAATAATAATAATTATTATTGGGATAAAAACATATAATTTTAATCTATTTTTTAAACTTTCAGATACTAACTGTAGTAAAAACCAATCTTTCATCTCTGGAGTAAATATCGTCATGGCTTTTAAATGGACAGTAGCGACCAATACAAACTTTCTTGTATATTCTATAGATTTTGTCATTCCTTATGTACATATATATTTTGAAAAGATTTTATAAATAATTCTCAAATACTTATATTGAAATTCGTTTTGTTTTGAAAGGAGACAAAAGAACGGGTTGAGGTTAAATGTTCAACTGACTTTATTCGGCTCTGTACATAATAACAGAGGATATCAGTAAGGAAAACGGCCAATATCTTAAAGGTTACGATACATATCATACGTTACTTTTCCAATAAAATCACAACCATTGTGTCCAATTCGAGACCCCAAAAGCATACTCCCCACTCAACTTTCCCTCACTTTGTACTACGATCGTCTACGCCTGTTCACCTTTTGATCTTCACGCCTTCGGTGGCACACGACACCAGTCGCTTTCGCCGTGTCGCAAGTGTTAATTAGACAAAAACTAATTAAGCATTTTGCGCACACACGCTCCAAATGAGGAGCAGGGAGTCTGGTGACTGGATTGGGGAGCCGGCAGCGGCGCCACATCGCCAGGGAGGCCAGGGAGGCCAGGGAAGTCGCCTCAATCAGCGAGGAAGGGAGCCGAGGTACTGCTAAGGATCCCAAGATACTGGGGCCAAAAGCGGCAAAGACACATTTATTAAAGTCACTCGGGGCATAAATCGTTGAGTGACATGCGACAAACGTCCGAGTTACATTCTGTGCGGTGCGATTGATACGACAATCGAGCGATCACCGATCACCCGATCGATGGATGCCTTTGGATGGATGATGATGATGATGGGTAATTAAAAATTGATCACGTTTAACAAACTGCTACCGAAACAATATATCACAAATGATCGCCGGAGGCAGGAGGAGGACTTGACAAAGTCACAAAACTTGAGCAGCGCCGATCGATTCGGCTGTATGGACATATCGATCTGGTTGAGCTGCCACATTAAGTCAAAGCTCTGGTTACATTTCATCTCTCGGCTGCAGATATGCGTTTTTGTGTGTGATTTTCCCTACCCTTTCGACGATCGGTCCATCAATAATTCATTGCGCCTGAGTGATCTATTCAGCGGAGGAACCAATCCATCGATCGTTCGGTTCTTCGATGGATCGATTGTTCGCTGGATCCTCGGACCGATCGCGAGAAAAAAGATATTCCGCTTGTCAGTCGGGACCGGGGCACAAGTGTTCCCCTTTGTTCCCCTCCTTTTGAAAGCAAAATTGTGCCATAAATATAATGAATACATATTTGGGAGGGCGGCGGCATGGAGAGGAGCCAGAACAATGGGACCGCTGAGGTTCCGCTCATTATTAGCCAAGAATTGAAGGACCCTTCAGCCGGAGTGTTGGTTTTTGTACAATCGATGGCGACTTTTGATGGAACACTGCCGCAGACGGTTATTGATGAACGAGTGCAATGCGGTAGGGCAATGGATCACCGATCGGCCCCATACCATCGATGCTCGCCGCTCACCGCTCACCCACTTCCCCGAATCCTTGGGAAGACTTCGAGCTATGCGCAAACTTTAACCCTTGAGAGATTTGCGCCGAGGTGTTGGATAAAACATAAAGTTCGTGTGAATGCCAACACGTTGTGACAATTGTTTGACAACAACAGCCGCAGAACGAACAACAAAAGACATGGAGAACTATGAAAAGGTCGTCAAGAGACTGGGCCGCATGACTCGCCCACACAATCATCGATAAAGTTTTTCGGCTCGTTTTCCCCGCGGTTTTCTGTAAAACGTGCCACGAGTCGCCCGCGAACATTCAAAATATGCAAATGCCACAAGGGTAAACAAACAGCCCAAGTGAACACACAAACACAAACTGGCTGCGACTCAAAAACCGAACCAGTCCAATCCTATCCTGTCCCCTCATCGGGCATCGGTCGACGTTGGGCTCATTTCATGGCATAATTTCCCGCTTTCCTTCGTTCCGCGAAATCCCGCTGAAATTATAATAATTCGAAGTCTTATACGCCTAATGATAATGACAGGCGAGACAGATTTTGACAAATCTGGAGGTCATTTTTTATGATACACATTGTTTGTCAATTATTCTACATCCAGAAAAACTTTCTGACTCACATTTCCCCTTTTATTATATTTAAAAGGAAAGTAAAATCAAAGGAACAAAGCATCGTTTATTTTTTTTAGATATTCTATTGTGCAAATAACCAAGTTTCTCATTACTTTTTAGTTCCATTTTGTATAACATGGCCATTATTATAGTTTCTTACGTACAGTAGTTCTTTCAGTGGACTTTAGTTTAAGCTGTGTAAGGTATTTATAAGAGACTTTTCTAAATCCGCTTTTGATCGTTTTTGTAAATAGTACTTTTAGTATCATTTAACACTTCATTTTAGCCTATTGTTATAACAGCCTATATATAACCGAAAGGTCATAGGGACTATTAAAAGCAGTTAAATTAATATACCCGCCAGTCTATATACTCCCCCAACTAACCTCCCCCTCCCTCTTCAACCCAACCTGCCCCCTTGATCATCAGAATGGATCTATGCCAGTTGCTCGTCCAGTGTTGTTCTTGTTACTCGGCCTGGAACAACACCAGAGCTTATTGATATCGTGCTTATTGATCTTGTTTGGCGATAAGTCTGCGCTCAAATACTTATACATATAAATATTTTCATCGTCGAGCTTAAGCTCCCACTTCCATGGAAGTTGATCGCATAAAAGCGGGGAGGCCAGAAACAAAGACTCCAGCTTTGCATTGGCATTAGAGGCGATCTTCGGACTTGGCCAGTAGTTGGATTGGATTCTTTTAAATGTATTTTTTTGCAGTTGAACCCGGGGTTCAGGCCTGGACCAGGACGAAGAAGAGGATGGGGTCGGGGATGCGGATGAGGATGAGGATAAGGACTGGGGCACATGTGCCCCGAACATTCTCACACGACCAGCTGGGAAATGGCGAGGAGAACCGCGAACCCGACCTGAACTAAAACTGGGACTCAGTGATTGCGGTCTATTCTCCTAGGCCGCAACTATAAATTTCCTAAACAGCTCTGCCTTTGGGTCTCAACCGCCTTTCGGCTGAAGGTCTTTGCAGTTCCGCGAATTAATATTCGTGTGATTTTTTATAGTTATTTGATTTCGACCAAATTTACTGGCCATGTGAGTCAAAGATCCATTCGAAATTGTTGCAATTGCAGGTGGCGAAAGCCTTCGATACCTTTTTATGGCCAACGTAGAAGGATCCCGTAATAAATTGGAACTAATCTGAGAGAGATTAGTTGGAAAGTTATTGTGTGTTTAGACAGGGCCGCATCATTGACATGCGGCGAAAAGTAGAACGTTCATATTTTTTCCCATAACAACCCTGTGGTTAGAAGAAGAGAAACTATTTAAAAAATTTTTTTTTTAATTTTTCGTAAAATAATTTTTAAATGTAAATTAACACATTGGCAATGCTTGATTTTATTGGCAGCTTTCTGTGAATTGGAATATTTTCCGGCTGCACACAACACCTCAGATCATTTCTGAATATTCGACAATGGTTCGATTAGTCTAAGCACACTATAAGGCTAGAATACATATCGTAAATTTATTAGAGCTTATAATCATTTCAATGAATTTTTATGTTAGGTAGACTGATTTAGTATTTTTAGTACTTTAAAACAAAAAACATAGCAGAAAATAGTGCTTTATAAAATGGCAAAAAAAAGGCCATCGAAATGTAGATTAAAATATATAGTTGAAAAGGTAAATGGCTTGTTTACAAATTTCATATTAGGTTTACTTCTGACCCTATAAAGTATTCTTGATCAGAATCACAAGTCGAGTCAGGTTGTTTATTTAAATGTTATGAGCAAATAATTAAATTTCCTCTAATTTCCGCTGTTATGCCATGTCGAAAACAATAACTTTGCTACTTACATATCTCCATCTCCCTCGCTCTCCCTTTAGCTGAGTAATGGGTATCTGATAGTCGAGGCACTCGATATAATCCTAATTGCTAAGGACTCAGAAGTGTTAGTACAAAAAAACGCAATTCGCGTAAAATTAGGAAAATATAAATTGCCTATGTCACTTTTATGCATCCCATATAATCCATCTAAGATTTCCTATAAACTCTTCACCCTATTAACCTTCATAAAGACGCCCGCAAACATGTGTCAACCCATTGCCATAAATGTCCGAGCAATTAACATGCGCCCCAAGTGGCACGGCCCCATATGCCCAAGTGGCCCCAGGATAGTCATTAAGCGACTGAGCCTCAACTTTAACCTTTTTAATGGCAGGCCGCATCATAAAAGCCCTCTGCACCCCTCCCCTCACCGCCCCTCGAATACCTGGCAAATTAGCCAAAGTCGTAAACTGAGGAAGAGCTGGGTGTAATTATGCAAAACATAGCCGTATAGCCCAACGTGCAGATGGATTGGACATCAAGGGGCGTTTGCAGAAATTAACTTATTAATTCTGAAAGTTGGAATTTCAATTTTGCCGATTCGTGGATCGATTTCGCCGGCCCTTTTTTATGGCTGCAACGTTTTAGTTATTAATTTCATTCGCGAACGAAGCCAAACACACACGGCGTATGCGGAATGTCTCTGCGCCTAATGAGGAGAGGTGAGTGGGGGCGGAGGCGGGGCCAAGGGACGCGGGTGATCGCAAACAGCAGCTCGTAATTTAATATTTCATGGCGCCAGCAGCACTATAAAAAACGCAGCAGCCTGGAGTCCAGCTCCAAAATGAAATGACTTAAGCTGCACCATTCATTATGACAACACGACGTTGGCCGAGGACCTGAAAGCCCAGAGCCTACACTGAAAAAAAGTATCTAAGGTCGCGGAATAAATAAATATCTAATTATATTTGGCAATATCACTCTTTGATCATTTTTGATAAATTAAAAAAATATTTGTGGAAACAAAATATTTAATTTCAACAGCTTTAGATTTTAACCACAAACTTAAATAATTTTAAATATTTTAAATACCTAATAAGGGGTGTCATAGAAATCTCTTCCAATTCTCAGTGTCAAAGAAACCGTTTGAAAATCAAGTACACTATTTTAAGAAACTCCTAGAATACTCTGCAGATTCTGCAACACCTACGGTTTTGATGGGTTGGTTTCGAAACCAACCGTGTGTAAGTGTAAAAAAACCTTTCATATTATTCTGTTGGTGGAAAATACCAAAATATTTCCAGCCCGTACCAAATAAAATATGGAAAACATATGTATAATGGTATGCCAGTGGCGGATCTAGGATTTTGTTGTGGGGGGTGATATTAGAACAAATTTTTTGTTGCATACTTTTTGAATACCAATTTCCTTTCAATTTTCTCCCGAGTGGGGGGTGATATATCACCCGTATCACCCCCCGTGGATCCGCGCATGTGGTATGCCGATTTTAGTAAAACGGATTTTTATATAAACGGCTATAAACGGAATTGATTATTTTTTCAGTGCACCCAAGAACCTGGCGCACAACCCTGCCAGACAGGCGCTGGCGGGGGGGTCACACATTCCCCAAGCTTTTTGCAGATTTGCTGCTGCTTCATCTTCATCATCTTTTGGTTATCTTAGCGGGTCCCTCGGCACAGCAAAAAAATGTCTACACCAAACACAAATTTTGTGTTGAGATTGCGATCATTTCGCTGATATGGCCCTCGCCCCTGCTTCCAACTCCTGTATCCCCGCCCCAAAAAGGTCCAGCATTTCGCATTCAGGCGTGTGCGCAGGCGCAATCCGCGAATCGATTCACCCCTTGCTCCCTTTCCCCTTCCCCCTTACCCCTCCATCGAGCCCCGCTCCACGCCACCAACCAGAAACCTAACAACAAAAACCAAGGTGGAACAACGCGTGACGCAAAAATACCAAACACATAACATTTGACTGTTGCCTCTTGTTCTGGTTACCCTTTCATGCCACTCGCATGCACTGAGAAAAACACTACACTGACATTTTAATATCAGCAGTAAGAAATCAATAACTTTTCTTTATCTTAAAGAACATATTACTCCTTTTGAAGGTAATGGGAATCACTTTTGTAAAAAAAAAAACATGTAGCCGTAAAATCGATATGCGCATGTGAATTTCTGGTTATGCAATACGCATATCGAATTTACGGGGCCGCAAATGAAAATTGATATGACATAATGTAAAATCGATCTACGTATCATATCAATTTTTTTTGGGTGTGTATATAGCATTAAAAAACTTTTTAATCCAAATCAAATCACACATGAGCGATATTTTTTGCTTATTTTATAATAAATTTATTATATATATTGAATTTAAGAAATACCTTTTACGGAACTTAAATGTGTCAAGTAACAATTTTGGAACAATTTACGTAAAAACCAAAACAACCCATATAGATTGTATTAGAGAAACCCACTTTTGAAACTAAACTTATTCGAAAAACTTTAATTGGAATAAAAAAACTTTCATGTCTTTGCTTAACGAATAGCGAATGTCGAATGCTGAATGAATGATATTTTATGCCTTACTTGCAAATCTGTGGGTTCCTCGATGATTGTTTTTGCTTGTTGATTTTATTTATTTTTTAACTCCTTCGCCTCGATTCGCCCAATGCCCATAAACGTAATGTGTACGAAATTGTGAACATGTGGGAACTTTTTCGCGTTTCAGTTTCGGTTTGAGTTTTGAGTTTGCTTTTATTTTGATTTTATTTCATATGCTGGTTGGCTGGTTGTTTGGAAGTTTGGTTGTTTGGCTGGCTGCATTGGACAACATCGATGACTGCGATTGCGTCTGCCACTCTAGCCCTCCCCGAATCCCCGACCACATCTCCAGCTCCATCTGGGTCCGGTCTCAGCTTTTTGGTGTTGTTATGTCGTACTCATTTCGCTTTTGATTTATGCAGCATACCCTTTCTAAATAATAAATAAAATATGAAATATGTCGTACTTCTCTCCGGGCTGTTCTCCCCGTGCAGCTCGAAGAAGAACAGATCCTCGGTTTCGGGAACCCCACCTGAAGGTTCCTGAGAGCCAGGCTCTGGGCAGCAGTTGGTGTCGTTTTGTTAAGTGTCCATCAAAATCAGTTTTGTGTCTCCACAACGCCCAAAATGTATACATCAAATGTCCTGCTCTGCTTCTTTTTTCGGTTAGCTCATAAATTATATTTTTGCCAGACTTTGGGCCCGTTTGTGGGATACTTTTTTTGGGTGTGTGCTTGGTTTATGTTTGCCTCAAGAAATTGAAAGTTAGACTTCGCCGTAGACTGACAAGTGAGCTTGGGGTTATACGATCCCTGTTTGCATTGTACTGCTGTCCATCTCTGGACATACACATGCAGAGGGTCCGGCGCTAGTTGGCTGTCAAATTAGTTCGGTTTCACGGTGACCGATCCGCTGGGTGAGTCAAGACCCATGCGTGTGGGATATACTCGAAAGATGGAACAAAAGATGAGTTTTCAGAAAGGAATATATTTATGGAAGACGGTTCTGGTTACTCAGTTGCTTGTCAGGATTGATAATTAAGAATTTCAGGTTTGTACGAATTTCTTTAGTTGATTTATGTAATTTAAAAATTAAATCTTTTATTAGACTGGAAAAAAAATGATCTTTATTGGAAAGATGATTTTTTATTTCTTTGGTAACACCTTACTTTGAATTTCGGGATGTATATTTTGAGTTCAAAAATTATTGGCCTTGTACTAGAACCATTTTTTTATGTAAGTGTGGATTAAACCGCTTTTAAAACATTGTCAAAATTTTAAAAAACTGACTGAAGTAAAACTCTTACACATCTAGAAAATAAAAACCACATTTAAAAATTAAAAAGATTTTTTCCCCTTACAGGAAAAGGAATTTTATGGGAAGTGGATAAAAAAATCACAACAGTTTATTTTGATTAAAAATATCAGAAATCACGTTCCTTATGGTACCTTAAATATTTTTTTATAATATCTTTAACATCTTATAATTTTAAGCTGTTTGGTAAGGATCCGGAAATAAAACAGCTTTATAACCATTATAAAAGGTAATCAACTACATTTTCATCTTTTATGTCAATGGCAATTACCGTTAAATAAATCAAAAGTATTTGCCTCAATTGTTTTTATTTGATATCCTCTTTTTTGTAGAAAGGAAAGTGAGCGTCAGCCGGATGAACATAAAAATAGGCATTAAAATAAATAGACTACACCGGATTTGCAAGCAGGCCAGTACTATACTTTACCGCCCCAAGCACACGACGACTAACACCTCCGCATCCGCATCCGCTTATATGACGCATTTCCTTCGGGCGGCAACAACAACAAAAGAGTGCAAGTGAAGTTTCCTTGCATGAAGACCCACCATTATCCTTTCACACGCAGTCCTTACTTTCGGGGGAAGCTACCGCTTTCGGAAAAAGTCAATTAAAAAAGTTAAATAAATCATAAACTTGGCAGATGATTTGATTGCGGCGCAGGATTCGTAGCTCAGCCATTGGGCCACAATGTGTCTGTGTGTTTTCACTTCTTTTATCGAGGGTGCCTTTGGCACAGAAAAGAATTTTGACATCTTTCAGGACCAACAAACTATATTAATAAAATAAATGATTTTAAAATTAGGTTTTAACTAGTTTTGATGAGTGTGGTGTTCCACTGTATAATATTGAATAAATTATTTTAAATGTTCAAAGTTCTAAGGTTAAAATTTGTGGATTTTGTTCTCTGTGTAGCTGCGTTTGTTTGAATGGTCGAGGGGCTAACATCCATCGAAGGGAAACGCTCTTCCTTCGGCCTCTGTGTTTACTTTGTTGCGGTTTTCTTTTTGCGAGGCTTAGCTTCCGGATGGGCGGAGGGTTGGATGGGCGGACATCCGACGGGCGGCTCGTCCCCCAAGTTGACTTTCGGGCAATCATAACTGTAACTGTAAATGCTCGGGACCCGTCGGCGGAGGAAAATTTATGAAGTGTGGCGTGTGCAAGGACACGTGTACCGAGTCCTGCATTTGAGTTCTGGGCGTGCTCTGGGGATTTCCATTATTAAACATTTTCGGCTCGGTCTTCGGAAACTGCAAGTGATTTGCTTTGATTTTCTTGTCTGGCATTTATCATTCTCCCACTTGCTCCTCGCTTCTTGGCAGTAAATGAATTTTAATCAAATATATTTTGCATAATTTATGATTTTCATGGGTATTTGTCGCAGCTCTGAAAGCGCTTTTATTTCCATTTTACATGTATCTATTTCTTGGCAGACGCTTTTAACTTGTCCGCATCCGCATCCGTTTCCGCAGGCCGAAGCAAAAAAAATAATGTCCTCGAATGCGAAATACTACCTACCCTTTTTTTATTATATAACAACTCTACAACTCTTTGTTTTATTTTGATTTTTTTTTAAAGGCCTTTTAAGATTTTATTTAAACAGCACTATTTTTTATATCCGTTACGTATGTAACAGAAGGAAGCGTTTTTAGTATTTACTTGATCAGAACCACTAGACAAGTCTATCTAGCCATGTCCGTCATTTCAAAAAGTTTAAATGCAATTTGGTTGTTCTTATAAATACCTGTCGAAACGTAGAAGACTTTTTTAAATCGGACTATTCCTTAAAAAGTTATGAGCAAATAATGGAATTAAAGCAGTGCAAGCAGTCGCTTTACTGTATGCATATCTCGATCTCTCTCGCACTTCCTTTAGCTGAGTAACGGGTATCTGATAGTCGAGGTACTTGACTATAGCGTTCTCTCATGTTTTAGGTTATTTTCATAATAAACGAGACTTCCATGGTCTTAAAGTCTGAAGCAAAATAAAGTTGCCATTTAATGTTGCCATAAAGTTCATGATTTTTTATTTAAACTAATTTAACAAAATAAAAAAAAAATGGTATACCGATGGCGGTGTCAAATCAATTTTTAATTTTCCCAACACACAATTTTTAAGATTCGAGAGTAAAACTTCCCGACACATTTCCCAAACTTTCTTCCTTCCCCTTTTCTGTCTGGCAGCCATTGCGAACTTCACTGCGCCAATACGTTTCCGTTTTCCTGTCTGCCTGACACTTGCAGAATGTTGCCTGTCATTATCCTTGGCTCCTTTCTGCTTCCTCACTTCATGTTTGTTTTTTCCTTCTTTTTTTGCGTATATTTTTCGGGGGCATTACGAAATGATTTAATGACAACGAATGAAAAATTTATTGTGCGTGAAGTTTCTTCTCACTGAAGGGTCGCCGGATAAATTGGCAACGACATTTCAACGTTATTAGCTAGAAAAGATTTTCTTTTTGCAACCCTCGTTTAAATAAGAACACAAAATATTGTGGGGGAAAGAGGGCGGACAGAGATAGGTTGGACAGATAGCAGGTCCTGTCAATGTCATAACTATATGGGCGTGCCCCGTTTGTCTCTGTATGGCGGGTCCATAATTATGTTGTCATTTCCAACATGCCCCCGATTAACCCTCAAAGTTAAAACTGATGCGGGCCTGGCTCACATTACGGTAGATTGCAGTCAAATATTTAGCTTGTGGCTTAACATTAAAGTGGGATTAATGAGAAGCACGGAGAAGGGTCCATATGGCTAAGTAATTTGAGAAGTCGCTCTTCAAGTTCAAAAGGATATTTAACATGATTCAGTTATGTTCAACATCGGGCGCACCGGGTACTGCAGGAATCGGGGAAAAGGCCTAGAGAATATATTCACAGACTGTAGGGAAAATCAGTTGCTGTAGAATATTTGTTAGCAGTTGAGCTGGCTAAACATAAATGTCAATAAAGTGTAAAGAACATTATTAGTCTATTTATCGCTTATGATCTAAAAGTCCACCGGCAAATTTATTTGATATCTGTTGACAGAAATAACCTTTTTCTAACAGTCAAAAAAAGCCCGTTTACCTCAAATTTAATAAATAATAGACGAATATCGATAGGTGGATTTTAGAGTTTATGGTCTTGTTAGTTTAATAAAAATAAAAAAAAAATCGCGCTAAATTTTTAAAATTTGGTAAATTTTAGTTTTTTTTTTTAGAAATTTATCATTTGTTTGGTGAATTTAATTTATTTAGTGTTTATAAGTAGCAGTAATACTATAAATTTCGGTTTCTATGCGTGGCTTTTTCGAAAAGGGATTTTGCTGGCGCTTCTCGAATTTTACCAATGTTTTTGTCGCTCGAAAGCTCCTAAATAAACAACTGGAACTATTTATAATAGTTGAATGACATTCTAGTACCAGACCGAAATCAGTTCATCAGAACTCGAGAACTCTGAACCGATTTAATCAAATTAATATATTTAATTAAAGTGTGAGACAATTTTTACTGTCTAGCTGAAAAAAATTGTAGGAAGAAGATTTCAAAATGTCGCAAAACATTTATGTTAAGAAATGTACATTGTACATATATACAACATTTTATTGCAGAGATCATTATCTTATCTCTGTGGACAGGCTACTTCTTTCATTACATCCTTTGTTTGTTGTCAAAAACGGCCAAATAAAGTTTTAGCAAAAGGTTTTATGGAATAGAAAACTATTTTTACAATCAACGTTAAATATGACATACATTCTGCCAATGGCTAGGCTGGCTTGTTTATTCCCGCCTGTCGCAGACGGCAATCTTAAAGATTGTTCTGTCCCTTTTGAACAGCGCCAACCCAACCCAAGCCAACCCAACCCGAAAGCCATTGAAGCCGTCACAGCCACTGGCCCGGGCCATTAAAATTTCAATAGCTTTTCCCTCGGACGCGGAGTTCTTTCTTCTTGCTCCCGACCAATCGTTTGCCGTCTTGTCTCTTGTCAATATCGGACAATTCATGCGCATTGCGTAAACATCCGTTAAAACTTTATTTTATGGCCGCCATTTTACGGACGTTTTGGTGTAAATACATTTCCGCCAAGCGACATCGGTCCGCGGATGGCGGACGGGGGACGGCTGACCAGAGACCAGGGACCCGGTCCGGTAGCCAAAAAGGAATCGAACTGGAAAGGGGACCGATTCTGGCTCAGGAAGCGCAAAAAATGGCGACGATGGCCAACAGACGACAGCGGAGAATCGAAACAGATAACCGGAGGAGACCAGGGAGTACGAGAACCAGGCATAAATTATGCACTGCAAAATAAACGACGAGGCACATAATAAAAATCGGGAAAAAATTGTGTACGCAATCAAAAGGATGAAATGGCAACGGCCAAACAAGTAGCAAGTCGGAGCAAAAATACTCTTACTTCAAAGGTTATTTTAATTCTGAAAATTACGATGTTAAACGATTCTAAATTTAAACAATTTGATAATCGTGCTATGATCCACAATTTACATTTAAATGGTATTTTAAAAGCAAACACTTTAGCTTTCTTTACTTAACTTTTAAACCGACATCAACCGACGATCTAAAACTAAATATATCCCAAACAAAATATTTTTTAACACCAATCCCAACTTAAATTCTCTATTGATAGAGCATCTACTGGCCATTAAGCGAAACTGCTGAGAAAAAATTTTTTTTTCTGCCACACAAGAAAGCAATTTAAGGAAGCCATGGGGCAGGGGCCAACGAAAATAAAAGAAAATCTGACAATTTTAATGAAAAATCTCGTACATTACGAAGAAGGAAAGCGAATGGCACCGGGGGTAGGGTAGGGGTGTATTTTTGTGACAAGCATGTGACCCAATTATGTGCAATCATGGCAACAAGTTAGAGGAATCATAACAAACATTTCGCATTCAGTGGGGATTGTGATCTGGATCTGGATCTGGAGCACAAAGGGCGGAGTGTCACCGGCACAAGACACGAGCCGAGTTTTCCCCGTCTCGCAACAATTTCAATTTCAATGCGCCTGACAGCGCCAGTCCGTCATCAGCTACTCTGCCCACCCACCCCCCATTTCCCCTCATATTCATCGCCCGAAAATCACCGGCTCCTAGCAGAGCAGTACAAATCAGCAGAAGAAGACAACGTGGATGATGACGATAATAAGGACGATGACGACAATCAAAGGCAAACAAACAAGTTAATGCTCAAAGAGGGGGTACACTCATAAAAAAAGATAACTTTAACTGAGAATAACGCATCTAAAGAAAGATATTCCCATGGAAAACCATTTGATAAAAAATATCGATAGCACTATCGATACTATCGATGGTTTTAAATTTAGTATTATTTTATTTTAAGAAGAAAAAGGAATTTTAAAATATATATTTTTTCAACATTGAACTAACACTGTAATCGCAGTGAAATGTATATCGTTTTTAGATCGATAATATCGAAAGTAACCACTATCGATAGACAAAACTATTGATGTTGCCCACTGTCGATGCTTTCACAACATAGTGCAAGATTTAACCAAAATTAATTAACCCAATTTATAAAAAACCTATTTATGAAGTTCTTAGATGTTAGGAATATGTTCCAGTGCTAACGAAATTTGCCGCTCCTTGTGTTTGTCCTAGAAGCCAAAGGTCTTTTGTCCCAACAAGTGGCCACAATTGAATAAATGAATGCACAAACGAGTGGGCCGATGACAATGGGCAACGCAGCGACGGCACAGTGGGCATGGATCAGGTGAATGAACGCTCATTATGCTCTTCGTCGTTTTTCCAAATTGCAGGTCCACCACCCAAAACCCCCATATTCTAGCTTTCCTCTTTGTTTGTGTCGCTGCAATTTGCGCTCTTTGTCTGCCGCTTTTGGGGGCTATGCAAATAATTGCTTTATGTCCTTGTTCAGTCCGGCCATTATAAGCCGACCCCCCAACCCCCCCACAAGTGACACAAGGACGACTCCTGACGCGACTTAATGAGCTTTCATTCGAGTGGCGAGCGCTTTCGCCACAAACTAAGTTAAGTGGATTTCTGCGGCTTGCCAAAAACATAATTGAACATCAATTGCGGCATTTGTTTGCCGACCAAGTGAATAGAGATGCGTTTAATAGGGTGCCCAATGCATTTACCATTCATTATCACAAAAGGGACCTAAAGTACAGACCACAGTTTTAATATATTCTAATCAGTTGTTTGAAAATTAGAAGCAAAGTATTTCATTAGAAATAAGGGTTTCACATATGGACAAACGAAATTTTTTACTTTTAACAAGTATTCAAATTCATAAAAATCGAAATATAAAGAGAATTTCCAGCATTAAGGAATAAATATTCAAGTATTGGTTTCTTAGATTGATCTAGTTTATAAAATAGACTACAGGTATTTGATATAATTCTATTTCCACTCTATTATTTCACCTTCAACTGAAAATGCATTCCCCCAATTTGGAATTCGATAAGCGGGAAAATCTCCCACGTTCCACTAAGGAACCCAACGAAACCAAATTAACAATTACACAGCGAATTAAGTCAAGTCAGCTCAGAGCCAGAAACATTGAACTTTTCTCCCCGCTGCCTCATTAGGCATGCAAGAAGCGTCGGACAGAGCCATTGATAAGACCCTTGCCCAGAGACCGGGGTAAAAGAGGTTCTCCAAACAAAACAATTTACGTATAAATTAATTTACTTTTATTAATTAGTTGGGGCATTAGACAGGCGAGCCACCTTGCTGGGGTGACAGAGTGGAAAATTGAAATGTAAAAGTTTTCGTTTCGCTTTTTGTTCTTTGGTTTGTTCACTTTGGCAAGGAGAAATTTGCATAGCAATTCAAAAATCATCTCACACTTTCATTAGAAAAGAAAGAGGGTTTTATATATTTTGCATGGCAAATTAATGGGGCAAATTAAAAAAGAAATGTTTCTTTTACTATTTGGGTTAGTGAAAACCGTTTAGCACTCAAAGAAAATTTGTTTTTAATTTTTATCTGTCTGTATTGTAAAAAGCCTTCGAAAATGTTCTTCATTTCAAAATTTGTACCTTTTAAGTATACGCCTACACACAAAAAATTTGATTGGTAAAATTTACCAATGAAGATAGTTACGTAACTATAAAAATAGTTATGTGTATTTGGTTTTTGCGTTGGGTTTGTGTCTTTGCTAATTGTGTGTATTTGTTGTTGTGAAAGTAACTATTTAATTGGTAGAACTGACAATTTTTGTGGTTGGGGACTGTTTGACAATTATAACAGTTGATTTTACCAAGTTTTTTTTTTGTGTATACACTTTCTCCAATATTAATTATTTTATAGGTATTAATTTAAAACATAAAAATACCGAAAAAGGATCAAATACTTGAAACGATTGAAATCAATATTTTTTTTATTTGATTGGCTTGAGATCCCGCCTTTGATGATATGGGGATATCTAATCGCAGACGCACCCTTGAACAAGATACGTCACAGTTAGGCTGATGTGAGAAGACAGTGCCCCGAGCAACGTCAACTAACCTATAAAAATGTTGATGTGTGTAAACTATAAAAATCTGATTTAGTCGAAGAGCAGGGTAAACTATTGTCCGATCAAGAACCAAAGCGCATGCGCCATAGAAACTGAATAAAAGGCATTTAAAATGCACATAAATTAAATCGAAATGGAAATGAAAATAAAGAAAAGGCGGGGCCAGGAAAACTCTGGGCAGTGATGCACTAAAAGATCCGTAGGTGTTGCCATTGTCACAGTCAGAGATAAACCAAACGAAACCGCCATTAGGAGCCCAATAAAAGTCAGTCAAACATACGATTAAATTTATAATTTCATTAAAATTCCTTTAAAATGGCGCCAGTCTCAGTAGATATTACACTTTTCAAGCAACCGACATAAAGAGGAAATACTAAAATTATAACAAATAAACCGAAGATCGGCGTAATTAGTGGTAATTCCTTTGCCATAAAATCGAATATATAAATTACGGCAAATTGCCGACAACCCAGTGCCAATTTCCGTTGTCGTAAAATTTTTCTTTTTTATGCTAGCGATGAAAGTAATATATTTTTATATGGTCCAATTTATGGCTATTTAATGTTAAGACATCAAAATATTTGCAAAGTCCGGAAAGGAGTGGTTTTATAGGGAAATTGTGAAAGCAATTAGGTCTTCTTTTTCTCAGTCCCTTTTCCTCTCCCTTTTAACTTCACATACGAATAATGCGCCAAAACCTCACAATGTGTATCTTTCATTAATACTACTATTTCATAATTTTAAATTAAGTCGAAGGGGAAGAGGAAAAAGAAAAAGAAAGAACAAAATAAAGACCGATTCCAATGCCACAAAGAAACCCAATTTATAACCCAACAACAGCAACTGCGACTGGGACACAATCAGAATCAGAAAGACACAGAAAGTCGTGTAAGAGAAATGAAAAGTTGAAAGCCTATAAAAATTTAAATTGATTGTTCAATTAATCTTCACAAAACCTGACAACAACGAGCCAAGTATGTTTGCTTATATTTTTTGAAGTGGGTGAACAGAACAAATATGAAGTGGAAATATTTAAAAACACCTTCGCTTTGGCAACATTTTTCCCTTCAGAATTTCGAGCTATATTGCAATCTAAAACATTGACAAATCTTAAAACCTCTCTCAAGAGTTCCTTAGTTATAAACCAATACCCGCTGCACAATACAATCCCTGCCAATAACAAAAGGCTTAAGACAAGTTACATAAAACCAGTTACATAAAAGAACCCAAATCGGGAAAGAAACCGATAAAGAAAAACCCCTTTGCACCTCTCGGCCAGACAATGCAATAATATTTTTCATAATTTTTTCCCAGTCTCTTCTCCATTCTCCACTTTTTTCGTTGGTTGTTAACCTACAGTCAATTAATGTCCCATAATTTTCGACTTCATATGTGAACGATCGAAGGATGGAGCGGCAACGGTACCTAGCTCGACTTTCCGAACTTGTCATAAGATTTTTTTCGTCTTTTAATTGCTAATAGGTATTTTGATCGTTCTGATCGGGGCGAGGGTTCAGTTGTTTAATCAATGTGAAAATGCCGCCTTGGCGGAGCGCGTCAAATGAAAACCGATACTGATACCGTTGAGGCGATGTGGCGATGGCGATCCTTGGCGTTGGTTTAACGATCGATCCATCCCCGCCCCAATCTCCTCGCCCCGGCAATCGGCAGCTAATTTCCATGTCTGAGTCTCGGATCCATCTGGATTGGAGGCTCTTCGGGGCTTCTTTTACGGCTGCCTCCGCTCACGGCGTCATTAACATTTTCGAGATTTAATCATCAAACATGGCGCTGCCTCCGATCTCCGGCTCAGCTCGGTTTGGATCGGCTGGTGGTAATGATGGCATGTTCTGTCTTTTGTTTAGCTGCTTGTCGTACATGCGCTTTTATCGGCATTTAAAATAATCTATAAACGGTTCGTCGGCCAGAGGGGCTGCCAGGTGGTGGGAGATTCCGTCAACCTGGGGCGCCATAAGGCAAATCGGCTTAGAACAGTTCGGTGGCAAGTCAAAAGTCGGTAATCGGAGATATCCTGATCGTAAATGTCTTCGAGATCAAAGTATTGCATAAAAATGCAAGAAGTCGTAATTAATAAAAATCAGCTTGGAGCCCTAAAGGGAAGAAACCGTGAGTGATCTCATTTTAATATACGTGTTTTTTTTAATTAGTTTATAAATTATGTGGGGGAAAGGTCTGTAGATTGGGAGACTCTTCGTTTTTGACCTGCCAATTGGTCATTCGGTCATGAAACTTCGGTACCAATCGGAAGCTTAGTTTTTTACCTTTAACCTTTCTGTCTGCCAAATTCAAAAAATGTTGTTTAAATTGTAAGGAGTTTAAAAAATTATTCATTTTCTGTTTACTTATTAATGCACTTAAGTAAAAAATCTTTTTAGATGTCCACAAGGATAATTTAAAAACTAAGGATTTAAATCTTTGTTTCTACATTACTCAATGTTGATTAAAAATGATTGAATTGACTAAAAATGTTTAGCTATGAAATAAATTAATTTTAAATCTAAATAACCAATTGTAATGCCAAATAAAATGTGTACAATAAAATATAATATTAACTTATAATATAATCATTATAAATACAGGTGACAAATGTATTTTCCTTTCATATTTGAAAAGATGTGTATTTTATTATTTTGGAGTCCATTGCTTAAACTTGTTTAACTTCAATTCCTTAAGTTAAAGCCAGTAAAGTCTGCTCTGGTACAACCCTTGGTAAGCCCTGCCGAAGAAATACAGCATTTTCATTGATTTCAATTTGCTTGCGTTGCGGCGCCATATTTCAATTTCTGACCGACGCACAATTTACAAGCCAAAGCATGTGTCTCCAACTCTGGGGCCCCAACCATCCATCCGACCATCTCTTTCACGGACTGTATCTCCCTCTCTTTCGTGTACAGATGTGTGCAGACCGAAGAGAGCCGGGGAAAGGGAAAGGCGGAGGACACTGGACAGACAGCTTAATTGATGAACAAAGGCGTTTGGGCCAAAAGTTTTGCGTTTGTTTAAGAGATAGCCCAGCGATGTCTGGTCCTGGACAGTCTTTTTGCCGAGCTCCAAGTCGAGGACTTTCAGAAGTCGTACAAAATATTTAACACCCGCTGAGCGTATTTATGGGAGAATGAACCTGTGTGTCCTACTCTCCTCGTCATCGTTGCCATTCTCATTCCCAGTCCTCCGCCTCCGCCTCCGCCTCAACCTCAACCTCTTCGGCATCCCCCAAGACTTGACTCCACCATTTTGTCTTAGACGGAGCCAATATGTGTGCACAGGAGCGCCGCAAGGGCTTGCGAAGAATCATCCGATGCTGAATTTTACTTTATTATTATCCTAGTGATAATAATAGGTTTACTTATTAATGCACTTAAGTAAAAATAAAAGGAAAACATTTTGGAATTTATTAAGTTATCTTTCAATTGTATGTATGAAAATAAAAGTGAATAAAACTTTGTATACAAAGTAAAATCGATATGCGCATGTACGTTTCTGGTTATGCAATACGCATATCGTTTTAACATGAAATACTCGTTTCGAGCATATCAAATTTACGGGGCCGCATATCAAGTATAAATTTATATTACATAATGTAAAATCGATCTACGTTTCATATCGATTTTTTTGGGTGTAGTATTTTCAAACATTTTAAAATATATTATTTAATATATTTATACCAAACCAAGTTCTGGCCAACTCCCCGGCTAAATAGAACCGCCACTGATCATCGAAATCCTTGCAGGAGCGCCTCCACGTCCATATTGCCCCCTCTTTTCCGCTTAGATACGTGTATCTTTCTCGCTCCCACTCCTGGAAGATTTGCAATTCCAATTGGCGCGACGTCTGCTCCTGCTGCTGATGATTAGTTGTTGGCTCTGCGTCCGCCTCTCCCTCTCTCGCTCTCCCGACATACAGCCCTCTCTGTCTAGTCTGCAGCGGGGCTTTCTATGGCCACGTTTAACCTTCTTTTTATTGCACACACGATGCAATTATTTGTTTTATTAACTGTTGAACATGTTTTCTCCGCGCACATTGCACCATGTTTTCCCACTGATATATAAGTCGCTTCCAAATTGTAAATTGCAAATTTTATTAATTTCTGCCCATGGGAAACTTGTTCTCCAGCGAACGCACTCCGTGTGGGGTTCTCCTCGACTCGAATTGGATTGGGCTTGGTTCGATTCTGCTGGGCTGAACAACGTCCAGCATCGAGTGCTGTGGGTTGGTCGGTAATTAGCCTTTTAAGGTTCCAGTGCTTCGGGGGAAATTAATGGTAATTGCCGAGGAGGTGGGCTCAGATCGATTGGCTTGCACAGGATGCTGGAATAAGTAGATATACATACATATATCCTAATAAAATGTTTAATTTAAAGCACTTTCTCTTAAAGTTATTTAAATTCCCCAGCGAATACACATTGTGCACCACTCTCAAGCCAGGGAAATGGCCATTTTTCATTGGCTTAGCCCGAAACAGGTTGATTTACATAAAGGGCAAAACCGAAAAACTAATTCTCCCACCCACTTCGTAAACAATAGAGGAAGGGGTGAAGGCAGCAACACTAACATGAACTCCGCCAAAAGATTAATCAGTTAAGAAAACATAATAAAAGGCTAAGCGCTATTTTGCGACATTTTGATAAATACCGAATCAAAATAATGCGTCAAAATAATTAATCATGATTAAACGGGGGTCAGAGGCGTAGGCGGGGGGATTAGCCAGTGCTAATGATCAATAAATGAGACAGCAGGGGTGGGCGGGCGGTAGAACAAGTGCTGGCCATCACACGCCATTCTCGAATTAGTGGCCACTGGCCAGAGAAAATGCAGAGGAACGCGCCTGCTCTTACCCCTCTCACAAATCAACGCACCATGACTTAAACACTCTTGCCAAAAAAATGTCACATAATCGGGGAAATCAAATGCAAATGTAATAAATCCGTGTAAAAGGGGGTGGTTCTGCGCCACCCCCCGATTTGTATTTATTTACTTGCGACTTTCGACGCATAATTTAAGGTCCTGACAAACGAAATCCCCCCGAAGTCAATTTATATTCAAAGCCCTCCCCTCAGTTCCTATGTGTGGGAACTTTACCATGCGGTCTCGCATCAGTCAGGACGTCAGTTCGTCGAAGAAGTCCGAACCCTTTTTCTATTCTTTTACCTCACTTTCCGGAGTTTTTCATCCGGTTCGAAGGTCCACTTGTTGTGTGCAAGTAATTTTCATAAGAAAAATCCCAAAATATTTCTCAATTCTTGAATTTTATAACATTTTTTAAGTTTAAAACATATATAAAATATATTTAAGTTTTAAGATGACAAAAAAAAACGAATTTCAAATGTGATCTAGTATTTATATTAATCTATTCTTTAGTATCGAGCTGTTCCTCTTTTTTGCTAAACCCCTTACTTTTTTCACAGACTTGTTTGTTTATGTGAAATTTAATCAAAATCTGTGTTAAGCAAGCATTATTCACATAGGCCCCAAGGGTGACATTCGATGGCGTTTAGCACGTGCAACCGCCGTAAGCAAGCCGCTGGGTGGGTGGCGGTAGGTGGAATGGGTGGTTTGGCCACAACCCTTAATTGCGCGTGTAATCAGTTGGCCAAGGGGGTTGGCAACCGCCAAGGGAAAACGGTAAAATAGGGGGAGGCGGCCTAATGCCCTGTAAATGCAACTAAACAGCTTGTGCAACGCTTTTGGACAAAGAGTGCCGGGGGATTTGACTTCGGGGCGATGTAAAGTGGCGTTGATGATGTGATTCCGATTTGATTTGATTAGATTGCATTGCATTAGCGGAAGATTGATGGAGCATGTGTCAAATAACATGTTAAATGAAAAAGCATGTAAGCAGTTTAGTTGCATTTTGGATTCGACATTTATTGTAAAAAGCAATTTGCTTGACAATTTGCCTTTGTCAGCATTCTAGATAAATGATTTTACATTAATTAAGAGTTTACAAAAAAACGTTTAGCTTTTATACCCCCGCAGAGGGTATATTGACTTTAGTCATAACAAGAGAGATCGCTATAGTCGGGTGCCCCGACTATCAGATACCCGTTACTCAGCTAAAGGGAGTGCGAGGGAGATGGAGATATAAAACTTTGATCGTGTATAACTTTTTAACGAATGGTCCGATTTGAAAAATTTATTTTACATTTCGATAGGTATGGATAAACACAATAAAGCTGCATTTTTACTTTTCCGAAATCTTTACAGGCGTGGGCGCCATACACCTTTTAAAATCGTTGCAGGCGATTGAGGGGACGTGGCGCTCGGCTGAAACAAACTTGCGCTAATCCCAACTTTCTAGCATTTGTAGTTTCCAGGATCTCAGCGTTCATGCAGACAGACAGAAGGACAGACGGACATGTCTAGATCGACTCGGCTAGTGACCCTGATCAAGAATATATATACTTTATAGGGTCGGAAATGCTTCCTTCTAGTTGTTACATACTTTTGCACGATTACAATATACCCTTTTACTCGAATAACGGTTATAATAAAAATAAATTCAAATTAAACAAGAAAGGAAGCTAGCTTCGGGCAGCCGAAGCTTATATACCCTTGCAGATTAAGTAAATACCTCTATTTTAATCGTAGAGTAAAAAGAGTAATACTCTAGTTTCCGGTCCTCACCCCAAAAATTCGCGAAAAAATTATCCACGACGGACCGCGAATTCTTAAGAATTTAGGAAAATAGCTTCCTTGTGCATTTTGCTTGTATTTAGCTATTATCGATTACCGTATTGCTGGTACCGGTACGGTTTAGGTACTTTATACTTTATACTAAATTCGTAAAAAATCCTGAATACAAAAACACATAAACACTGAGGATATCAACCAAGCCAAAAAGCTTTAATCTTGATTAAAACAAATTTCTATAAAATTTTTGCACTGATATTTGATTCTGGTTAGATAGATCGTCAACTAAGCTAAGCCATTTGATTATCCTTGGATTATTTTTCAGGACAATACACTCAGATCGGCTAAGAGTATTACTATAGTCGACTATAGTCGAAATATATTATTCTTTTGTAGTGTGACCGAAGTTTTCAGAGTTCAGCCGCTTTGCATGTAGCATGGTCTTATTGTAAATCAGCTGGGTTTACAAACGCCAACCAATCAATTGGCGGCAATTTTAAAAATATTACAAAATGTTGAACACCCAGGTCGCAATGGCCCAAAGTCAGCCCTAGGACGTATTAGAGCTTTAATTTGAGCCTAGTGTCAAAAGATGATTTTTATACCCGTTACTCGTAGAGTAAAAGGGTATATTGTATTCGTGCAAAAGTATGTAACAGGGAGAAGGAAGCTTTTCCGACCCTATAAAGTATATATATTCTTGATCAGGACCACTAGCCGAGTCGAACTAGCCATGTCCGTCTGTCCGTCTGTCTGTCCGTCCGTATGAACGCTGAGATCTCGGAAACTATAAAAGCTAGAGGATTGGCATTTTGCATGCATATTCTTGGAGTTCCTACGCAGCGCAAGTTTATTTCAAAATGGTGCCACGCCCCCTCTAACCGCCCCCTCTTTTTTTGAAAGGTGTCTGGCGCCCACACCTTTAAAGACTTTGTTTGAAACCTATCGAAATGTAGAAGAAGTTTTTTAAATCGGACCATTCGTTAAAAAGTTATGACCGATCAAAGTTTTAATATATCCATCTCCCTCGCACTCCCTTAGCTGAGTAACGGGTATCTGATAGTCGGGGCACCCGACTATAGCGTTCTCTCTTGTTTTTACCTGCAAAGCGTACGAATGTCGCGTGAGCTACCTCTTTCCGTCGTACCGACATCTTCCCGTTTTTTTTAGCAGATCCTATGAACTCTTTGTCTGTACAGGTTGTAAATCATGAATTTATGGAGCTTTTCTACGTTGTTTGTGAACAATAGTGAACAATAATATTAAAATCTTAAATATTATTCCTTAAACACATAATACATATTTCAGAACTCAAGTTTTTTTCTAAATAAAACTCACATAAATCATTTTAAGTTAAAAATTGTTTTTATGGTTTGGTTCCCTGGTTTTATTTCAATGTGCCTTTTGAAATAACGGTATTTTAAAGCAGATTTATTATTTTTAAAGCAGTGCTCGGTTTGTGTCCGTGCTAACATAGTGAAGTTCCAGACCGCACATCGATAGTAAAAACATCGATGTTTCCATCGATGTTATTCCACCTCTAGCCAAACACTGGCTCCAAAATTCGCAACTTAAATTAAATAACCGCAAATTAGCCGTAATGCAACGCGTATGTAGATGACAGCTTACCAGATGCACGGACGTAACTTCAACTTACCCAAATGAATCGTTCCAGGGCATAGACACCTTCTTCAAGCGGCTGCCCGCGAAGCCGAAAAAGGCGGATGACGAAAACGGGGAGACGCCGACGAAGGCGCCAAAACGCCGGAAGGCCCTGATTATATCCAGCGACGAGGAGGAGGCTGCCGCCAGTCCGCCGGAGCCCAAGAAGCGCAAGGCTTCCAAGGCGGCCTCCAGCGAGGACGAGGTGGTGTCGGCCACGCCGGAGCCGGATGCCAAGAAGGCCAGGAATGGCCAGAAACCGTCGCTCTCCAAGCTGAAGAAGCACGTGGATCCTTCCGAACTCTTCGGTGGCGAAACCAAGCGGGTGGTGGTCCCCAAGCCGAAGACCAAGGCGGTTCTAGAGTTTGAAAATGAGGACATAGACCGGAGTCTAATGGAAGTTGATCTGGAAGAGAGTGTCAAGGAGGAAAGGGTTCCATCACCTCGCCGAACATCTCCATCCCCCAAAAGAGCCAAGAAGAGCAGCCCGGAACCGGCCAAACCCAAGTCCAAGGCCTCCACTCCGCGTGTGAAGAAGGAGAAGCCTCCCGCTGACCTGGAGTCCAGTGTCATAACCGACGAGGAGCGTCACGAGCGAAAACGCATGACCGCCGTGCTGTACCAGAAGTACAAGAACCGCAGTAGCTGCCTAAATCCCGGCAGCAAGGAAATCCCCAAGGGCTCCCCGGATTGCCTGAGTGGACTGACCTTCGTAGTCACCGGCGTCCTAGAGTCCATGGAGCGCGAGGAGGCAGAGGCTGTGATCAAGGAGTACGGCGGAAGGGTGATGACCGTGGTGGGAAAGAAACTGAAGTATCTTGTCGTGGGTGAAGAGGCGGGACCCAAGAAGCTGGCAGTGGCCGAGGAACTGAACATTCCCATTCTCAGCGAGGACGGCCTCTTCGACCTAATCAGGGAGAAATCTGGGATATCTAAACAGGTAAAGGAGGAGAAAAGGAGTACCAAGGAAGAGCTGAGCTCCAAGGAACGGGAGAAAAAGGAGGCCAAGGCTTCCAGCAAGCCCAAAGTTAAGGAGGAGAAGGAGGACACTAAGCCTAAGAGTAGTGAAAAGCATGATGCCTCCAAACGTAAAGTCAAGGAGGAACCCACTTTCTCAAAGGTAAAGAAGGAAAAGCACGATGATGAGCCAGCTGTTACCCTGAAAGTAAAGAAGGAAAAACCGGATGATGTGCCTGCTGTTACTCTGAAAGTAAAGAAGGAAAATCGGGATGATGTCCCTGCTGTTACCATGAAAGTAAAGAAGGAGCCCAGCTCCCAGGAACAAAAGGTTCCGGTGGCAACGGCTGCCGAACCAAAGGCCCAGGATGTGGTCGGCATGGCATGGGTCGACAAACACAAGCCTACGAGTATCAAAGAGATCGTGGGCCAGGCAGGAGCCGCTAGCAACGTAACCAAGTAAGTGGCTAAGGATTTGGAAACTTCGTACATATGCATTTCGGGTTCAATTCAATTAATTTATTAGTATTTAAAAAAGAGGGTGTTACAGTTAAGGATGTTTCCCTTTCGACGATCAAAAATATTGGTTTTTGGAAAACATTTTTATTGAACTGTATAATTTTTCAAAAAAAAAGGCCGGACAATTTCAAGGTAATATCTACCAAAATCAAATAGATGATGTAAAACCAACTTAATAGTAGGATTTAGAAAAAAAAATCAAATTGTAGTAAAAATTTACCAAGAAACTCATTTTAAACTCTAACCAAATATGACACCGTCGGTTTTTTTACACTTTTCACATTTCAATCACATTTTTCTGTTTAAACGACAGTTTACATATTTGCTTAGTATTTATGTTCCTCTTAAGAGGCAAGTTTCTCAATGAAACGCTGTCGAGTTTTTATGAGCCGTAAGAACGTAAGATCAAAACAAGAAAGAACGCGTTCGTCAAGAACATCGACTATCAGATACCCGTTACTTAGCTGAATGGAGTGCGAAGAAGATGTATTTATGCAATATCAATTTTTGCTAATAACTTTTTAATGAATGGTCCGATTAAAAAAATTTCTTCTACATTTTGGTAGGTATTTTTAAACACAACAAAATTGCATTTATAATTTTCCTAAATTTTTAAAGATGTAAGCTCCAGAGGACAGACAGACAGACAAACAGACGGACATGGCTAGATCTACTCGGCTAGTGATCCTGGTCAAGAATATATATACTTTATAGGGTTGGAAACGCTTCCTTCTACCTGTTACATACTTTTGCACGAATGCAATATACACTTTTACTCTATGATTTACTGGTAAACACCTAATTTCGCATTGATCGACCTGTTTTCACAGTATACTTTATACAAAATCGCACCTTTTTATTTAATTTAATCGCATTTTCCTAGGCTAATGAACTGGTTGTCCAAGTGGTATGTAAACCATGATGGAAACAAGAAGCCCCAACGGCCCAATCCTTGGGCCAAAAACGACGACGGAAGCTTCTACAAGGCGGCCCTGCTATCGGGACCCCCTGGGATCGGAAAGACCACTACAGCGACTTTGGTGGTGAAAGAGCTGGGCTTCGATGCGGTGGAGTTCAACGCCTCCGACACTCGGAGCAAACGCTTGCTCAAAGAGGAAGTATCTACGCTGCTGAGTAACAAATCCCTCTCCGGCTACTTTAACGGCCAAGGGCAGGCGGTCTCCCGCAAGCACGTGCTCATTATGGACGAGGTGGATGGCATGGCCGGAAACGAGGATCGTGGTGGAATGCAGGAGCTGATCGCCTTGATCAAGGATAGCTCTATTCCGATCATTTGCATGTGTAATGATCGCAACCACCCGAAGATTCGATCGCTGGTCAACTACTGTTACGATCTGCGATTCCAGAGGCCGCGCCTCGAGCAGATCAAGGGTAAGATCATGAGCATCTGCTTTAAGGAGAAGGTAAAGATTTCACCAGCAAAAGTGGAGGAAATCATAGCAGCAACCAACAATGATATCCGGCAATCCATTAACCACATTGCCCTTCTAAGCGCCAAGGAGGACTCTTCACTTAAATCAGGACAACAGGTGGCCACCAAGGATCTAAAGCTGGGACCCTGGGAAGTGGTGCGGAAAGTCTTTACGGCGGATGAGCACAAGCACATGTCCATGGCCGACAAGAGCGACCTCTTTTTCCACGACTACAGCCTGGCCCCGCTCTTTGTGCAGCAAAACTACCTCCAGGTCTCACCCCAGGGAAACAAGTAAGCGAAGTCTTTAAAATATGGTTTCCCTTTCTGCACACAACAACAAATATTCACCGTCTCCGCTTCTTTCAGGAAAGACATTCTGGCCAAAGTGGCAGCAACGGCTGATGCCCTAAGTTTGGGTGACCTCGTCGACAAGCGCATTCGCGCGAACTCAGCTTGGAGTCTGCTGCCCACTCAAGCCTTTTTCAGCTCGGTGCTGCCAGGCGAGCACATGTGCGGCCACTTCACTGGACAGATAAACTTTCCCGGGTGGCTAGGCAAGAACTCCAAGTCTGGGAAACGGGCCAGACTTGCCCAAGAACTGCACGATCACACTAGGGTCTGCACCTCGGCATCAAGGTTATCCGTGAGGCTGGATTACGCCCCCTTCCTGCTGAATAATATTGCCCGACCTCTGGCGAAGGATGGACAGGAGGGTGTGTCCGCTGCACTTGAGGTTATGAAAGATTACCACCTACTCCGCGAGGATCTGGACTCGCTGGTCGAGTTAACCTCCTGGCCGGGTAAAAAATCACCCTTGGATGCAGTGGATGGGAGAGTAAAGGCCGCTCTAACCCGCTCCTACAACAAGGAGGTTTTGGCATACTCATATTCCGCTCAAGCTGGCATCAAAAAGAAGAAAGCGGAGGCGGGTGGCGCTGATGAGGATTACTTGGGCGCGGATCAAGGAGAAGAGGACGGCACTGGTGGTCACGTCTCTTCAGAAGACGACGAAGACAAGGACAACCTTGAGTTGGATGGTTTGATCAAAGCCAAAAAGAAGCCCAGTACTTCCAAGTCAGCTGGTGGTGCCAAAAAGGCAGCGTCTTCCGCGGCCTCAAAACCCAAGGCCAAGGCAAAGAAGTAAAGACGCGATTGTTTTACTTCATTACTTCATATATGTATTTTTGCCATGAAATCTCCCCATTTATACAATTTTTTTTTTAAATTTTCCTACTTATGGTCCATCATTGCTTAGCCGGTCCGTTGTTTATATTGTTAAAAATATCAAGTGTGTCTCAATAAAAAGCGTTTGGAAGTCAATCGAAAAGATGTAAAACACTTCATACAAAACTAAAAAGTAAACAATCGATGTTCCAGGTTACATTTCAGGAAATGAATAAGACATTATTAAAGTTTTGGGAAAAGTCTGTAGTTATGATTTTTTTTCTTGCCAATTAACCTAGTAAACTGAAAGTATTATTTTAAAGTTTAGGATGAGCAAAGATCGTATTCTCTCGAAATAAAAGGTTTGTCAAAATACACATGTTCATAGACAAAACGCTAGCAAGCGATGAATCACAAATTCTGTAATTGTTAGACTCCTGCACAGAGAAACAAAAATACCAAAAATAATCATCCATCGGGTATTTTTTCATATCAATTTTGGTCCCTTATGTGTTCATATCAAAATGATATTTCCGAACATATGATTTTGTACCATATTGATATGAAATCGTACCATTTTGTTATGAAAAAATTGATATGAAACAATATCAGTCCCATATTGTTCCGTTTTTTTCTCTGTGTGGATCACTAACATTTATTATGATTTTTTACAGTTCAAAATGTCAAATTTTTGACTTATATAAACACAATATTTATTATACCCTTTCAGAAGACATTATAATTTCAGTCAAAAGTTTGCAACGCAGTGAAGGAGACGTTTCCGACCACATAAAAAGTATATATATTCTTGATCAGCATCAATAGCACAAAGTAAGGCGTTTTGGTTTTTAAATTTTAATAACAAAATTTTAAATAGGCAATAATATATCTGGAATTCCTAGAACAGCACCGATCGAGTGAGCACTAAACATTATGTATTTATTTTCCCTGCAAGGCTGGCCGCAGTTAACTTCCTTTCTTGTTTAATTTTAAAGTCAATAGATCAAAGCCTTACTTTTCCATACAGATCAAAAATAACTCTTAACTAGGATAAAAAATTGACGATAGCACCTTTAACTTAAAAGTTCTAATATCAACTTTTGTATTTCTTTAGTTAAATAATACAATTGCGAAGAAAGTAGTTTCGACGGACCGCATTTATAACAAAAGAGAACGCTATAGTCGAGTACTTCGACTATCAGATACCCGTTACTCAGCTAAAGGGAGTGCGAGGGATATGGAGATATGCAGTCGTCAAAGATACAGGCTCCATCTAATGGATTGTCCGATTTTAAAATATTTTACATTACGATAGGTATTTATAAACAAAACAAAATGACATTTAAAGAAGTGGGCGCCATGCTTTTTAAAGCGACTTGCGCTGCGTAGGAAGACCAAGAATATTTGTCATTAATCCAAACTCGTTGTTAAAATAATACGCATTCGATAAAATTGGATAGAAATCTGTAATTGCTTTTTTAGCAGACCAAACCCCATTAAATATCCTTGATAGACAGTGATTCCTTAAAAACTCCAGTGACTATGATGACCAACATATGTGCCTCACTTTTTAAAGTAAATGTGAATGTGTGTTTACGGAGGATCAAATATTTTAACCTTTTTCGGGTCTTAGACGTCATAAAAACACAAATTTTGTGTGAAAATTCTCTACAGTCCTTCTGAAACCCATATATTGCATACGATTTAATCCGAGAAGGGCAGTTTGCAATAAAATTATTTATTTATAAGTAAATGATTTGACAGTGATTATAAAAATGAAAGTATGTAACATATTTTGAAAAAGTGCAAAGTGCCGCAACCGAAAACAATTATTTTCGACTTCGGCGCTTTGTTCTCGTTTCTTTAACTGGTCAACCACACGGAGTCTCTAGCTAAATGAGCTGTACCTAGACCCCGACGCTGAAGAAACATTCTAGTCCGCAGAGTAACAAACGGAACCAAATCTGTAATCTGGTCAACAGCTTCTGGCACCACGACAGCTGCTGGAGCGTGAGCCTATTCCTCCACCGACCAAGTAAGTGAGCGAACTCCTGCAACTCATCAGGGAGAGCGGCGATACTCTGATCGCCAATCCAGAGGACCCTGAAACCGGCTCCTACCGCTCTTCTCTCATTGCTGTGCGCCAGAAGCTGGCTGATATGTGCCACAAGCTGGCGGAGTAAGCTATCCGCGGACAATCGATCAATGGCAGCGCCGTCCTGCTCAGGGAAATCTTCCTGGGCATCCACAACTCTCCGCAATCGCAGGACTTCGTATTAGTTAGATTTCTGATTAATAAGTTTAAAACTTGAACCTCCCTCCGTGCTGAACTAGAACTAGTGGTGCTGTATCGGACACAGCTTTGGAAAACCGATCGTCTTAGTTCCATACCTCACAGTAAGCAATTTGAGTACCATTTTGATCGGCACATCTCCGCAATCATTTGTTGGGGCACATTCAGTGCGCTCTCAATCAAAAAACCGCTGGTGTCGAACGGCTGCTGGCGATTATTCAATGATTCCACGGCCAGAGAGGCCTCTAAGGCTGTCAGGACGGGTTGTTTCGGATGCCCCATGAAATCATAGCAGTGGTCCGCATATGAATGATGGTCATGCACCAGTAGTCAGCGATGTAGTGCGCAGGCACAGGAATAACGTCCTTGGAGAAATTGTCTCCCTTTACACGGAGGGAACACAGACAAACTTCAGAACGAACTTTCGATGGGCCTAGAAATTTTAAAAAGACTGCGACAGTTCGTAACAGGTGGGTATAGGATCAGGAAAGCAGAATCAGGCAACGGGGAGGCAGTCCCGGAAACCAAAAGTCCGAACCGAACTGGAATGGATCGCAATCGGTCAGCAATCACATGTGGAAGTTGATAGCCTCGACGTTCAGCCATTCAGCCCATCGCAGCGGTGAATGTGCACATTGAACTTGTCAACGAACTCCTGCAATTATTAATAATTAGGATTTAACGTAATTTAATCCAAATCTTTTGCTTACAGCATGTGAATAGTTTCCGCCTTCTCAACCATCTTGTCCAGCGACCCGATGACGAAGATTGGATGGGTCTGATACGGATCTGAATATGTTCCAAGGGGCGTCGTTAGTCAATGCTGCGCTTAGCCCTGCAATTTGAAACAACATTTTAATACTGTGTGTCTACAGATTGGATGATGGAAACTTACTCCACAACTGCCAATTCACCACAGTGTTCGGATTCCTCTTGCATTCGAGTGGATTTGGCCTTAAACTGCTCCACAAAGTCATCCTGAGGTATATCATGAAGCTTGGTCTCTAGCCACTGTTGGATTTCGAAGCGCCACTGATGAGGGATACACGTTTTTAATTTTTATAAGAGTTACGTTTGTTTGATTTTAAAATATTGAGGAAAGCCACTCACGTGTGGGTGGTCTTCGTATTGACTTTTCTTAAATTCGAGCTATCATCAATGGCAGTAATGATCACCAAGGAATTGGAGCTGGAAAGATGTTGGTGTCGTGTTTTGGCGCTCTTCCTGGCTGCAAATTAAACTCGGTCCTGCGTGTATACCGGCGGATTGAATTTCGAAAGCCGCTTCGAGCCCTGTTGCTAATGAAGCGGGGGGTTTTTTGTAAATAATATATAAAATTTGGTAAAAATATAAATCAATAGTGTAAACAATTAATATACAATTTTAAAGGACTTATAAAACAGTTCTTTTTGGCCCCGTAATAAAGTCGAAGAATGAAAAAAAAAACCGCTTAATCGCAAGTCAAAGAATCTTACCGTCTTTTCCTGGATTAATTAAGTATTCCTGCGTGGTTGTCCTCTCCACGCCAATTCTGTTCCCACTTTCGGTTTCCGGGCCTGCTTCCCCGTTACCAGATTCTCCTTTCCCGTGATTATACCAACCGGTTTCACGCTATCGCCGTCTCATTATTTCTAAGCCCATCGAAATTTCGTTTTGAAGGTTGTCTGGTTTCCCTCCGTGTCAAGGCAGACAACTTATCCAAGGAGGTGATTTCTGGGTCAGTTCACTGTGTCGCAGTCAAGTGGTTTATAGCCATCATACACATGGGGAAGAAAGCCATCACCTGATTCCATGGAGCACCCGAATCAGACCGTCCTGATCGCTTTAGGGGCCTAGTTGCCCGAGGATTCATTGAATAAGCGCAAGCATCTGTTCCACACCAGCGACTTTGGGATTGAGAGCGTACCGCATGTGCCCCAACAAATGAATTCCAACGATTGCGAAGTAAGCAGATGATATATGACAGATATATCGCCAGATGTGCCAAACACCACTAGAGATTGCGTCAGGTGAGATATGGAACTAGGGCGACTACATCGGTTAACCAAAGCTGTGTCCAATACAGCACAGCCTCTAATTCTATTTTAGCACGGACGGGAGATCGAAGCTCTTAATTTATTAATTAGAAATCTAATTAAGAGGAAGTCCTGCGCTTGGTATCCAGCCTATCCCTGAGCAGGATGACGCTCTCATGGGTCGATTGTCCGCGGAAAGCTTCCTCTACCAGCTTGTGGCACACATCGTCCCGCTTCTGGCGCGAAGCAAAGAGAGATGGGCGGTAGGAGCCAGTTTCTGGGTTCTCTGGAGTGGCGATCACAGTATCCCAGGCCTCCCTGAGGAGTTGCAGGAGCTTGCTTACTTACTTGGTGGGCGGATGGAAAGGCTCAGGCTCCACCAGCTGTCGTTGTGCCAGGTGCTGTTGACCAAGTTCGTGATTCGGTTCTGTTTGGCACTCTGCGGTCTTGAATGTGGTCTCTGCTTCGGGGTCCAGGTACTGGTCCTTTAGCTGGAGACTCCGTGTGGTTGACCAGCTTTTCTCCGGCTGGTTGTCGTCGACTTCTAAGCTGATTACTTTGTGCCGTCCAACTGCCGGCTATTGAATTCTATTTCAAACTCCTCACTACATCACCTCAACTTCCAACCGCTTGCAGGATCTGGTTTTCCTGCAAGTCATGGAGAACAATCTCCTTGTCGTCGTCGTCGAGCCAAAATGAAAATGTGAAATGGAAGTCAGTTGTCATTAATGACAGAAGCTGAAAAAAACCAGGGCTTCTACTGATTTTTTTAGTCCGCCATCCAATTTTACGGACTTTGACGGGCTCTTTTATGCGATAGTTAGGTGATATCCCTGGTTTTAAGAAGTTTTCTTTGCTTTGACAACAACAAATCACCTATGTAAGAAGCGGTGGTTTTTATACCCGTTACTCGTAGAGTAAAAGGGTATATTGGATTCGTGCAAAAGTATGTAACAGGGAGAAGGAAGCTTTTCCGACCCTATAAAGTATATATATTCTTGATCAGGACCACTAGCCGAGTCGAACTAGCCATGTCCGTCTGTCCGTCCGTATGAACGCTGAGATCTCGGAAACTATAAAAGCTAGAGGATTGGCATTTTGCATGCATATTCTTGGAGTTCTCTAAACGCCCCCTCATTTTTTGAAAGGTGTCTGGCGCCCACACCATTAAAGATTTTGGAAAACTAAAAATGCAGTTTTATTGTGACTATCAATACCTATCGAAATGTAGAAGAAATTTTTCAAATCGGACCATTCGTTAAAAAGTTATGCCTGATCAAAGATTTTATATATCTATCTCCCTCGCACTCCCTTAGCTGAGTAACGGGTATCTGATAGTCGGGGCACCCGACTATAGCTTTCTCTCTTGTTTTTTGCTACTGTCATTAAAATATTGAAACTGACGACGACAAGGAGATTGTATCCCATGACTTGCAAGATACAATGCGCTGCATTCCACCGATTGGAAAAATTCAGATTAGTAAGTTAGTAACTAGTAACTAGTAAGTTAGTAACTAGAATAAAAAATGTAAATTAAAAAAAAAACTGTTTAAAAAACAACAATTGAAATGATTGAAAACAACTTTTTTCCAAATCATAGAAAATTTGTGCAAAACACGCAACTTTTAAATGCAATTAGAATGATCCTAACACTGTTGATTCATGCAGGGCTCTAGTATAAACGTCTTTGCATGTTTCAAAAAAATTATTTATTTATAAGTAAATGATTTGACAGTGATTATAAAAATGAAAGTATGTAACATCTTTTTAAAAAGTGCAAAGTGCCGCAACCGAAAACAATTATTTTCGATTTCGGCGCTTTGTTCTCGTTTCTTTAACTGGTCAACCACACGGAGTCTCTAGCTAAATGAGCTGTACCTAGACCCCGACGCTGAAGAAACATTCTAGTCCGCAGAGTAACAAACGGAACCAAATCTGTAATCTGGTCAACAGCTTCTGGCACCACGACAGCTGCTGGAGCGTGAGCCTATTCCTCCACCGACCAAGTAAGTGAGCGAACTCCTGCAACTCATCAGGGAGAGCGGCGATACTCTGATCGCCAATCCAGAGGACCCTGAAACCGGCTCCTACCGCTCTTCTCTCATTGCTGTGCGCCAGAAGCTGGCTGATATGTGCCACAAGCTGGCGGAGTAAGCTATCCGCGGACAATCGATCAATGGCAGCGCCGTCCTGCTCAGGGAAATCTTCCTGGGCATCCACAACTCTCCGCAATCGCAGGACTTCGTATTAGTTAGATTTCTGATTAATAAGTTTAAAACTTGAACCTCCCTCCGTGCTGAACTAGAACTAGTGGTGCTGTATCGGACACAGCTTTGGAAAACCGATCGTCTTAGTTCCATACCTCACAGTAAGCAATTTGAGTACCATTTTGATCGGCACATCTCCGCAATCATTTGTTGGGGCACATTCAGTGTGCTCTCAATCAAAAAACCGCTGGTGTCGAACGGCTGCTGGCGATTATTCAATGATTCCACGGCCAGAGAGGCCTCTAAGGCTGTCAGGACGGGTTGTTTCGGATGCCCCATGAAATCATAGCAGTGGTCCGCATATGAATGATGGTCATGCACCAGTAGTCAGCGATGTAGTGCGCAGGCACAGGAATAACGTCCTTGGAGAAATTGTCTCCCTTTACACGGAGGGAACACAGACAAACTTCAGAACGAACTTTCGATGGGCCTAGAAATTTTAAAAAGACTGCGACAGTTCGTAACAGGTGGGTATAGGATCAGGAAAGCAGAATCAGGCAACGGGGAGGCAGTCCCGGAAACCAAAAGTCCGAACCGAACTGGAATGGATCGCAATCGGTCAGCAATCACATGTGGAAGTTGATAGCCTCGACGTTCAGCCATTCAGCCCATCGCAGCGGTGAATGTGCACATTGAACTTGTCAACGAACTCCTGCAATTATTAATAATTAGGATTTAACGTAATTTAATCCAAATCTTTTGCTTACAGCATGTGAATAGTTTCCGCCTTCTCAACCATCTTGTCCAGCGACCCGATGACGAAGATTGGATGGGTCTGATACGGATCTGAATATGTTCCAAGGGGCGTCGTTAGTCAATGCTGCGCTTAGCCCTGCAATTTGAAACAACATTTTAATACTGTGTGTCTACAGATTGGATGATGGAAACTTACTCCACAACTGCCAATTCACCACAGTGTTCGGATTCCTCTTGCATTCGAGTGGATTTGGATCATGAAGCTTGGTCTCTAGCCACTGTTGGATTTCGAAGCGCCACTGATGAGGGATACACGTTTTTAATTTTTATAAGAGTTACGTTTGTTTGATTTTAAAATATTGAGGAAAGCCACTCACGTGTGGGTGGTCTTCGTATTGACTTTTCTTAAATTCGAGCTATCATCAATGGCAGTAATGATCACCAAGGAATTGGAGCTGGAAAGATGTTGGTGTCGTGTTTTGGCGCTCTTCCTGGCTGCAAATTAAACTCGGTCCTGCGTGTATACCGGCGGATTGAATTTCGAAAGCCGCTTCGAGCCCTGTTGCTAATGAAGCGGGGGGTTTTTTGTAAATAATATATAAAATTTGGTAAAAATATAAATCAATAGTGTAAACAATTAATATACAATTTTAAAGGACTTATAAAACAGTTCTTTTTGGCCCCGTAATAAAGTCGAAGAATGAAAAAAAAAACCGCTTAATCGCAAGTCAAAGAATCTTACCGTCTTTTCCTGGATTAATTAAGTATTCCTGCGTGGTTGTCCTCTCCACGCCAATTCTGTTCCCACTTTCGGTTTCCGGGCCTGCTTCCCCGTTACCAGATTCTCCTTTCCCGTGATTATACCAACCGGTTTCACGCTATCGCCGTCTCATTATTTCTAAGCCCATCGAAATTTCGTTTTGAAGGTTGTCTGGTTTCCCTCCGTGTCAAGGCAGACAACTTATCCAAGGAGGTGATTTCTGGGTCAGTTCACTGTGTCGCAGTCAAGTGGTTTATAGCCATCATACACATGGGGAAGAAAGCCATCACCTGATTCCATGGAGCACCCGAATCAGACCGTCCTGATCGCTTTAGGGGCCTAGTTGCCCGAGGATTCATTGAATAAGCGCAAGCATCTGTTCCACACCAGCGACTTTGGGATTGAGAGCGTACCGCATGTGCCCCAACAAATGAATTCCAACGATTGCGAAGTAAGCAGATGATATATGACAGATATATCGCCAGATGTGCCAAACACCACTAGAGATTGCGTCAGGTGAGATATGGAACTAGGGCGACTACATCGGTTAACCAAAGCTGTGTCCAATACCGCACAGCCTCTAATTCTATTTTAGCACGGACGGGAGATCGAAGCTCTTAATTTATTAATTAGAAATCTAATTAAGAGGAAGTCCTGCGCTTGGTATCCAGCCTATCCCTGAGCAGGATGACGCTCTCATGGGTCGATTGTCCGCGGAAAGCTTCCTCTACCAGCTTGTGGCACACATCGTCCCGCTTCTGGCGCGAAGCAAAGAGAGATGGGCGGTAGGAGCCAGTTTCTGGGTTCTCTGGAGTGGCGATCACAGTATCCCAGGCCTCCCTGAGGAGTTGCAGGAGCTTGCTTACTTACTTGGTGGGCGGATGGAAAGGCTCAGGCTCCACCAGCTGTCGTTGTGCCAGGTGCTGTTGACCAAGTTCGTGATTCGGTTCTGTTTGGCACTCTGCGGTCTTGAATGTGGTCTCTGCTTCGGGGTCCAGGTACTGGTCCTTTAGCTGGAGACTCCGTGTGGTTGACCAGCTTTTCTCCGGCTGGTTGTCGTCGACTTCTAAGCTGATTACTTTGTGCCGTCCAACTGCCGGCTATTGAATTCTATTTCAAACTCCTCACTACATCACCTCAACTTCCAACCGCTTGCAGGATCTGGTTTTCCTGCAAGTCATGGAGAACAATCTCCTTGTCGTCGTCGTCGAGCCAAAATGAAAATGTGAAATGGAAGTCAGTTGTCATTAATGACAGAAGCTGAAAAAAACCAGGGCTTCTACTGATTTTTTTAGTCCGCCATCCAATTTTACGGACTTTGACGGGCTCTTTTATGCGATAGTTAGGTGATATCCCTGGTTTTAAGAAGTTTTCTTTGCTTTGACAACAACAAATCACCTATGTAAGAAGCGGTGGTTTTTATACCCGTTACTCGTAGAGTAAAAGGGTATATTGGATTCGTGCAAAAGTATGTAACAGGGAGAAGGAAGCTTTTCCGACCCTATAAAGTATATATATTCTTGATCAGGACCACTAGCCGAGTCGAACTAGCCATGTCCGTCTGTCCGTCCGTATGAACGCTGAGATCTCGGAAACTATAAAAGCTAGAGGATTGGCATTTTGCATGCATATTCTTGGAGTTCTCTAAACGCCCCCTCATTTTTTGAAAGGTGTCTGGCGCCCACACCATTAAAGATTTTGGAAAACTAAAAATGCAGTTTTATTGTGACTATCAATACCTATCGAAATGTAGAAGAAATTTTTCAAATCGGACCATTCGTTAAAAAGTTATGCCTGATCAAAGATTTTATATATCTATCTCCCTCGCACTCCCTTAGCTGAGTAACGGGTATCTGATAGTCGGGGCACCCGACTATAGCTTTCTCTCTTGTTTTTTGCTACTGTCATTAAAATATTGAAACTGACGACGACAAGGAGATTGTATCCCATGACTTGCAAGATACAATGTGCTGCATTCCACCGATTGGAAAAATTCAGATTAGTAAGTTTAAATAACTAGAATAAAAAATGTAAATTAAAAAAAAAAACTGTTTAAAAAACAACAATTGAAATGATTGAAAACAACTTTTTTCCAAATCATAGAAAATTTGTGCAAAACACGCAACTTTTAAATGCAATTAGAATGATCCTAACACTGTTGATTCATGCAGGGCTCTAGTATAAACGTCTTTGCATGTTTCAAAAAAATTATTTATTTATAAGTAAATGATTTGACAGTGATTATAAAAATGAAAGTATGTAACATCTTTTTAAAAAGTGCAAAGTGCCGCAACCGAAAACAATTATTTTCGATTTCGGCGCTTTGTTCTCGTTTCTTTAACTGGTCAACCACACGGAGTCTCTAGCTAAATGAGCTGTACCTAGACCCCGACGCTGAAGAAACATTCTAGTCCGCAGAGTAACAAACGGAACCAAATCTGTAATCTGGTCAACAGCTTCTGGCACCACGACAGCTGCTGGAGCGTGAGCCTATTCCTCCACCGACCAAGTAAGTGAGCGAACTCCTGCAACTCATCAGGGAGAGCGGCGATACTCTGATCGCCAATCCAGAGGACCCTGAAACCGGCTCCTACCGCTCTTCTCTCATTGCTGTGCGCCAGAAGCTGGCTGATATGTGCCACAAGCTGGCGGAGTAAGCTATCCGCGGACAATCGATCAATGGCAGCGCCGTCCTGCTCAGGGAAATCTTCCTGGGCATCCACAACTCTCCGCAATCGCAGGACTTCGTATTAGTTAGATTTCTGATTAATAAGTTTAAAACTTGAACCTCCCTCCGTGCTGAACTAGAACTAGTGGTGCTGTATCGGACACAGCTTTGGAAAACCGATCGTCTTAGTTCCATACCTCACAGTAAGCAATTTGAGTACCATTTTGATCGGCACATCTCCGCAATCATTTGTTGGGGCACATTCAGTGCGCTCTCAATCAAAAAACCGCTGGTGTCGAACGGCTGCTGGCGATTATTCAATGATTCCACGGTCAGAGAGGCCTCTAAGGCTGTCAGGACGGGTTGTTTCGGATGCCCCATGAAATCATAGCAGTGGTCCGCATATGAATGATGGTCATGCACCAGTAGTCAGCGATGTAGTGCGCAGGCACAGGAATAACGTCCTTGGAGAAATTGTCTCCCTTTACACGGAGGGAACACAGACAAACTTCAGAACGAACTTTCGATGGGCCTAGAAATTTTAAAAAGACTGCGACAGTTCGTAACAGGTGGGTATAGGATCAGGAAAGCAGAATCAGGCAACGGGGAGGCAGTCCCGGAAACCAAAAGTCCGAACCGAACTGGAATGGATCGCAATCGGTCAGCAATCACATGTGGAAGTTGATAGCCTCGACGTTCAGCCATTCAGCCCATCGCAGCGGTGAATGTGCACATTGAACTTGTCAACGAACTCCTGCAATTATTAATAATTAGGATTTAACGTAATTTAATCCAAATCTTTTGCTTACAGCATGTGAATAGTTTCCGCCTTCTCAACCATCTTGTCCAGCGACCCGATGACGAAGATTGGATGGGTCTGATACGGATCTGAATATGTTCCAAGGGGCGTCGTTAGTCAATGCTGCGCTTAGCCCTGCAATTTGAAACAACATTTTAATACTGTGTGTCTACAGATTGGATGATGGAAACTTACTCCACAACTGCCAATTCACCACAGTGTTCGGATTCCTCTTGCATTCGAGTGGATTTGGCCTTAAACTGCTCCACAAAGTCATCCTGAGGTATATCATGAAGCTTGGTCTCTAGCCACTGTTGGATTTCGAAGCGCCACTGATGAGGGATACACGTTTTTAATTTTTATAAGAGTTACGTTTGTTTGATTTTAAAATATTGAGGAAAGCCACTCACGTGTGGGTGGTCTTCGTATTGACTTTTCTTAAATTCGAGCTATCATCAATGGCAGTAATGATCACCAAGGAATTGGAGCTGGAAAGATGTTGGTGTCGTGTTTTGGCGCTCTTCCTGGCTGCAAATTAAACTCGGTCCTGCGTGTATACCGGCGGATTGAATTTCGAAAGCCGCTTCGAGCCCTGTTGCTAATGAAGCGGGGGGTTTTTTGTAAATAATATATAAAATTTGGTAAAAATATAAATCAATAGTGTAAACAATTAATATACAATTTTAAAGGACTTAATAAAACAGTTCTTTTTGGCCCCGTAATAAAGTCGAAGAATGAAAAAAAAACCGCTTAATCGCAAGTCAAAGAATCTTACCGTCTTTTCCTGGATTAATTAAGTATTCCTGCGTGGTTGTCCTCTCCACGCCAATTCTGTTCCCACTTTCGGTTTCCGGGCCTGCTTCCCCGTTACCAGATTCTCCTTTCCCGTGATTATACCAACCGGTTTCACGCTATCGCCGTCTCATTATTTCTAAGCCCATCGAAATTTCGTTTTGAAGGTTGTCTGGTTTCCCTCCGTGTCAAGGCAGACAACTTATTCAAGGAGGTGATTTCTGGGTCAGTTCACTGTGTCGCAGTCAAGTGGTTTATGGCCATCATACACATGGGGAAGAAAGCCATCACCTGATTCCATGGAGCACCCGAATCAGACCGTCCTGATCGCTTTAGGGGCCTAGTTGCCCGAGGATTCATTGAATAAGCGCAAGCATCTGTTCCACACCAGCGACTTTGGGATTGAGAGCGTACCGCATGTGCCCCAACAAATGAATTCCAACGATTGCGAAGTAAGCAGATGATATATGACAGATATATCGCCAGATGTGCCAAACACCACTAGAGATTGCGTCAGGTGAGATATGGAACTAGGGCGACTACATCGGTTAACCAAAGCTGTGTCCAATACAGCACAGCCTCTAATTCTATTTTAGCACGGACGGGAGATCGAAGCTCTTAATTTATTAATTAGAAATCTAATTAAGAGGAAGTCCCGCGCTTGGTATCCAGCCTATCCCTGAGCAGGATGACGCTCTCATGGGTCGATTGTCCGCGGAAAGCTTCCTCTACCAGCTTGTGGCACACATCGTCCCGCTTCTGGCGCGAAGCAAAGAGAGATGGGCGGTAGGAGCCAGTTTCTGGGTTCTCTGGAGTGGCGATCACAGTATCCCAGGCCTCCCTGAGGAGTTGCAGGAGCTTGCTTACTTACTTGGTGGGTGGATGGAAAGGCTCAGGCTCCACCAGCTGTCGTTGTGCCAGGTGCTGTTGACCAAGTTCGTGATTCGGTTCTGTTTGGCACTCTGCGGTCTTGAATGTGGTCTCTGCTTCGGGGTCCAGGTACTGGTCCTTTAGCTGGAGACTCCGTGTGGTTGACCAGCTTTTCTCCGGCTGGTTGTCGTCGACTTCTAAGCTGATTACTTTGTGCCGTCCAACTGCCGGCTATTGAATTCTATTTCAAACTCCTCACTACATCACCTCAACTTCCAACCGCTTGCAGGATCTGGTTTTCCTGCAAGTCATGGAGAACAATCTCCTTGTCGTCGTCGTCGAGCCAAAATGAAAATGTGAAATGGAAGTCAGTTGTCATTAATGACAGAAGCTGAAAAAAACCAGGGCTTCTACTGATTTTTTTAGTCCGCCATCCAATTTTACGGAGTTTGACGGGCTCTTTTATGCGATAGTTAGGTGATATCCCTGGTTTTAAGAAGTTTTCTTTGCTTTGACAACAACAAATCACCTATGTAAGAAGCGGTGGTTTTTATACCCGTTAGTCGTAGAGTAAAAGGGTATATTGGATTCGTGCAAAAGTATGTAACAGGGAGAAGGAAGCTTTTCCGACCCTATAAAGTATATATATTCTTGATCAGGACCACTAGCCGAGTCGAACTAGCCATGTCCGTCTGTCCGTCCGTATGAACGCTGAGATCTCGGAAACTATAAAAGCTAGAGGATTGGCATTTTGCATGCATATTCTTGGAGTTCTCTAAACGCCCCCTCATTTTTTGAAAGGTGTCTGGCGCCCACACCATTAAAGATTTTATTGTGACTATCAATACCTATCGAAATGTAGAAGAAATTTTTCAAATCGGACCATTCGTTAAAAAGTTATGCCTGATCAAAGATTTTATATATCTATCTCCCTCGCACTCCCTTAGCTGAGTAACGGGTATCTGATAGTCGGGGCACCCGACTATAGCTTTCTCTCTTGTTTTTTGCTACTGTCATTAAAATATTGAAACTGACGACGACAAGGAGATTGTATCCCATGACTTGCAAGATACAATGCGCTGCATTCCACCGATTGGAAAAATTCAGATTAGTAAGTTTAAATAACTAGAATAAAAAATGTAAATTAAAAAAAAAACTGTTTAAAAAACAACAATTGAAATGATTGAAAACAACTTTTTTCCAAATCATAGAAAATTTGTGCAAAACACGCAACTTTTAAATGCAATTAGAATGATCCTAACACTGTTGATTCATGCAGGGCTCTAGTATAAACGTCTTTGCATGTTTCAAAAAAATTATTTATTTATAAGTAAATGATTTGATAGTGATTATAAAAATGAAAGTATGTAACATCTTTTTAAAAAGTGCAAAGTGCCGCAACCGAAAACAATTATTTTCGATTTCGGCGCTTTGTTCTCGTTTCTTTAACTGGTCAACCACACGGAGTCTCTAGCTAAATGAGCTGTACCTAGACCCCGACGCTGAAGAAACATTCTAGTCCGCAGAGTAACAAACGGAACCAAATCTGTAATCTGGTCAACAGCTTTTGGCACCACGACAGCTGCTGGAGCGTGAGCCTATTCCTCCACCGACCAAGTAAGTGAGCGAACTCCTGCAACTCATCAGGGAGAGCGGCGATACTCTGATCGCCAATCCAGAGGACCCTGAAACCGGCTCCTACCGCTCTTCTCTCATTGCTGTGCGCCAGAAGCTGGCTGATATGTGCCACAAGCTGGCGGAGTAAGCTATCCGCGGACAATCGATCAATGGCAGCGCCGTCCTGCTCAGGGAAATCTTCCTGGGCATCCACAACTCTCCGCAATCGCAGGACTTCGTATTAGTTAGATTTCTGATTAATAAGTTTAAAACTTGAACCTCCCTCCGTGCTGAACTAGAACTAGTGGTGCTGTATCGGACACAGCTTTGGAAAACCGATCGTCTTAGTTCCATACCTCACAGTAAGCAATTTGAGTACCATTTTGATCGGCACATCTCCGCAATCATTTGTTGGGGCACATTCAGTGCGCTCTCAATCAAAAAACCGCTGGTGTCGGACGGCTGCTGGCGATTATTCAATGATTCCACGGCCAGAGAGGCCTCTAAGGCTGTCAGGACGGGTTGTTTCGGATGCCCCATGAAATCATAGCAGTGGTCCGCATATGAATGATGGTCATGCACCAGTAGTCAGCGATGTAGTGCGCAGGCACAGGAATAACGTCCTTGGAGAAATTGTCTCCCTTTACACGGAGGGAACACAGACAAACTTCAGAACGAACTTTCGATGGGCCTAGAAATTTTAAAAAGACTGCGACAGTTCGTAACAGGTGGGTATAGGATCAGGAAAGCAGAATCAGGCAACGGGGAGGCAGTCCCGGAAACCAAAAGTCCGAACCGAACTGGAATGGATCGCAATCGGTCAGCAATCACATGTGGAAGTTGATAGCCTCGACGTTCAGCCATTCAGCCCATCGCAGCGGTGAATGTGCACATTGAACTTGTCAACGAACTCCTGCAATTATTAATAATTAGGATTTAACGTAATTTAATCCAAATCTTTTGCTTACAGCATGTGAATAGTTTCCGCCTTCTCAACCATCTTGTCCAGCGACCCGATGACGAAGATTGGATGGGTCTGATACGGATCTGAATATGTTCCAAGGGGCGTCGTTAGTCAATGCTGCGCTTAGCCCTGCAATTTGAAACCAACATTTTAATACTGTGTGTCTACAGATTGGATGATGGAAACTTACTCCACAACTGCCAATTCACCACAGTGTTCGGATTCCTCTTGCATTCGAGTGGATTTGGCCTTAAACTGCTCCACAAAGTCATCCTGAGGTATATCATGAAGCTTGGTCTCTAGCCACTGTTGGATTTCGAAGCGCCACTGATGAGGGATACACGTTTTTAATTTTTATAAGAGTTACGTTTGTTTGCTTTTAAAATATTGAGGAAAGCCACTCACGTGTGGGTGGTCTTCGTATTGACTTTTCTTAAATTCGAGCTATCATCAATGGCAGTAATGATCACCAAGGAATTGGAGCTGGAAAGATGTTGGTGTCGTGTTTTGGCGCTCTTCCTGGCTGCAAATTAAACTCGGTCCTGCGTGTATACCGGCGGATTGAATTTCGAAAGCCGCTTCGAGCCCTGTTGCTAATGAAGCGGGGGGTTTTTTGTAAATAATATATAAAATTTGGTAAAAATATAAATCAATAGTGTAAACAATTAATATACAATTTTAAAGGACTTAATAAAACAGTTCTTTTTGGCCCCGTAATAAAGTCGAAGAATGAAAAAAAAACCGCTTAATCGCAAGTCAAAGAATCTTACCGTCTTTTCCTGGATTAATTAAGTATTCCTGCGTGGTTGTCCTCTCCACGCCAATTCTGTTCCCACTTTCGGTTTCCGGGCCTGCTTCCCCGTTACCAGATTCTCCTTTCCCGTGATTATACCAACCGGTTTCACGCTATCGCCGTCTCATTATTTCTAAGCCCATCGAAATTTCGTTTTGAAGGTTGTCTGGTTTCCCTCCGTGTCAAGGCAGACAACTTATTCAAGGAGGTGATTTCTGGGTCAGTTCACTGTGTCGCAGTCAAGTGGTTTATGGCCATCATACACATGGGGAAGAAAGCCATCACCTGATTCCATGGAGCACCCGAATCAGACCGTCCTGATCGCTTTAGGGGCCTAGTTGCCCGAGGATTCATTGAATAAGCGCAAGCATCTGTTCCACACCAGCGACTTTGGGATTGAGAGCGTACCGCATGTGCCCCAACAAATGAATTCCAACGATTGCGAAGTAAGCAGATGATATATGACAGATATATCGCCAGATGTGCCAAACACCACTAGAGATTGCGTCAGGTGAGATATGGAACTAGGGCGACTACATCGGTTAACCAAAGCTGTGTCCAATACAGCACAGCCTCTAATTCTATTTTAGCACGGACGGGAGATCGAAGCTCTTAATTTATTAATTAGAAATCTAATTAAGAGGAAGTCCCGCGCTTGGTATCCAGCCTATCCCTGAGCAGGATGACGCTCTCATGGGTCGATTGTCCGCGGAAAGCTTCCTCTACCAGCTTGTGGCACACATCGTCCCGCTTCTGGCGCGAAGCAAAGAGAGATGGGCGGTAGGAGCCAGTTTCTGGGTTCTCTGGAGTGGCGATCACAGTATCCCAGGCCTCCCTGAGGAGTTGCAGGAGCTTGCTTACTTACTTGGTGGGTGGATGGAAAGGCTCAGGCTCCACCAGCTGTCGTTGTGCCAGGTGCTGTTGACCAAGTTCGTGATTCGGTTCTGTTTGGCACTCTGCGGTCTTGAATGTGGTCTCTGCTTCGGGGTCCAGGTACTGGTCCTTTAGCTGGAGACTCCGTGTGGTTGACCAGCTTTTCTCCGGCTGGTTGTCGTCGACTTCTAAGCTGATTACTTTGTGCCGTCCAACTGCCGGCTATTGAATTCTATTTCAAACTCCTCACTACGTCACCTCAACTTCCAACCGCTTGCAGGATCTGGTTTTCCTGCAAGTCATGGAGAACAATCTCCTTGTCGTCGTCGTCGAGCCAAAATGAAAATGTAAAACGGAAGTCCGTTGTCATTAATGACAGAAACAGAAAAAAACCAGGGCTTCTACTGATTTTTTTAGTCCGTCATCCAATTTGACGGACTTTAACAGGCTCTTTTATGCGATAGTAAGGTGATGTCCCTGGTTTTAAGAAGTTTTCTTTGCTTTGACAGCAACAAAATCACCTATGTAAGAAGCCGTGGTTTTTTTTTGATACTGTCATTAAAATATTGAAACTGACGACGACAAAAGATGGTAATGCGCTGCATTCCACCGAAGGGAAAAATTCAGATTAGTAAGTTTAAATAACTAGAATAAAAAATGTAAATTTAAAAAAAAAACTGTTTTAAAAACAACAATTGAAATGATTGAAACAACTTTTTTCCAAATCATAGAAAATTATTGCAAAACACGCAACTTTTAAATGCAATTAGAAGAAAACCATCCATTTCCGACGAAAAATGTCTGCACGTAAAATCCTAAGAGGGAATTTTTTTTTAGATTTTTGGGGCACACGCTCGCTCACCTTCTAGACTTTTCCAATGGGAATTTGAATGTTTTTGTATAGTGTGTTCAGAGTCTGAACTTCAGAATTCTTGAGTAATTGTCTTATATTTATTAAACATGCGATGTTTACATTACAGATGCTGCAACAGTACATTTTAATTTATAGACAACTGAGATATTATGATTTCTTCTTCATCCAATCCTACAGTCCAATGTAAGAATACGTAAAGTCTTAAAATTTTTGTTAGGAAAAGGAGGCAGTTTAACAGTTAACGGACCGATGCATCTATCGATATTTCGCTTCGAAAAGTTGTAGAGGGCGTGTTAGCAAACGCTAGCAACAGAGCTGTTAGGTAACATTTTAGAATCGAACAATCGATAGTTCTATCGATGTTTTTCCACCTCTACCTATCCGTATCTCATAGCGCCAAAGTATTTGTGAACCAAAGTATCTGTGAGTTTTTTCCCCGAAGTCAACGCGAACGGACTGCACGTACTGAGGCAGCGGAAAATGCAGGAAAAATTGCTAGAAAAATCAGAGGACAGCATGTGCGGGAAACTCCAACCAACCGAATAACTGTGCGATCCACTTGATTCTTGCAGCTTATCTGCCGCGAAAACTCAACGGAGCTGTGGATTTTTTCGCACTGAAAAATTCTCGGCTTACGCGCGCCTGTGTGTGTGAGTGTGTATCCGCGTCCGTGTAAAGGGCGCAGCTCGGCGAAAAACAACACCCAGAAAATGAGCAATTCCAGCCTGCCATCGTGCTCTTAATTAAATTGAAATTAATTGCAGTTCAAAGCGTCAAACTCAACGGGTTTTCTTCGTTTTTTGCGCAACTCGCAGCGCTGAAAATTCAATAAGCACGTAAATTCCAGCACACACACATACGACCCCAGCCGCGCACGCACACCGATACAACGCTGCTGAGCTGGGCGACAGAACGAGAAAGAGAGAAGGCAAGTGTATATGTGGACTTTGTCCCCCTTCCACACCCGCCCCCCTTTTGAAGCGCCCTCCCCATCATTGTTGTTGTTGGGCCAGGCACAAGGACACACACACACACACACACACACACCCAGCCTCCCAGCTCACGCATACATACAAGCATCCCGACAAAGAGCCAGGGATTTTCGGCCGTCTTCCTCTTCCTTTTCGGTAAACAGGTGCCGCGCCTTGTGCCGTTACTTTCGGTGGGGCTTCGTGTTTTGGCAACACATGTTTACCTTTTTAACACTCGCTGTGTGGGCCCAAATGTCATTAAAATAAGAGTAGGAGGGTTAAGAGGGGGAGAGTGAGAGAGTGAGAGTGAGAGCGTTGTGAATGAAAGATTCAGATTAACGGGAATTATTCAAAATATTTACACAAATTGCACAGTGAAAAGTGAACATGTACTGAAAATAAATATAACTAAATCTACTTAGACAATAGCTTTGTATTTACTTTTGCAAAAATGAATTAGAAACTATTTTTTTATTTTTATTTATTTTATCATCGAAAATTTAAAAAACATGAAAATGGTCTTATTCACATTTTTCTCCACCTTCTTATCGCACGTTTTCACATTTCCTTGCACACAACGCTCCAAATTCAGGTCATTGCATTTGTTTGACTTGCCACCCATGAAACCACCCACCCCACACCCCTCATTCTCTCCGTCCCTTTCTTTTGCTCTCGTCCTGCGTGCGAATGTTGATTTTTCAATAGATTTCGCTTTCGATTCACTCGACAGTCTGTTAAAAGACAAGTTTTTGTTATTTTCCGCCTTATTGGACTCTTAAGTTTTATCGCTTCATGAGGTCAGCGCATTTTCGTACTCCCTACCTCGTATCTGTATTTGCATAGTGACGAAACTCAATAATCCCGCTCTGCAAAAAGAACAGGATCTTATCGATAAATGGAAAACGTTCGTGATAACAAAGAAACAAGGAATACTGTTACACGGTTCATATAACGGTTTTGGTATCTGTATCTAGAATGCAGCACCAACAGCTAGAAGTGAAGTAGAGATCGTTGAGGAAATGGTAGCAGTCCTTACTGCATATAATGGTCAATTTAAAATTAAATTCGGCTTACCCTTTAATATATGTTTTAAAAGATAGTATTTTAACATTGCCTAACCAACTATTCTGTGCAATAAGTATACAGTAGTTAAGAACTTCGGTATAGTGTTTATTCGTTCTATGGGAGTTTTGACTGTATTCTATATTTATACACCGCTTACATGCCCTCCTTATCAGCTGAACAGAGTGTGCATGTGTGTGGGTGAAGTGCGCGAGGAAGGAGGGAACGCGGCAGAGATAAGCCAGCGACAACACACTTGACTGAAGCGAACGAAACCGAAGCCGATAAAAATACCCGTTTGTTAGCATAGCCGTTCGTTCATTTTTTGGCAACTCAACCACCCTTCTGACATCATCATTGGAGTTTTTGGTGTCGAATCAAAGTGTCTGTTTAAGCTTTTAAAACTAAGTTCTATAAGTACACATATATAGTGGAAAAATAGTTAATAGGATAATAGTAAACCAGAAGAAAACACTCCGTTTCGCTTTTATATGTAAATTCATCAAGAAAATTTACACTTTAGATTGCTAAGAACGGTTTTCTCGTCTGCATGTTAAATTTATATATTATACCTAAAAAAAAATTTAAAACATACTACTTGTTTATGAATTTGTAAATTGTAAATCAATTATATGGAGATCACTTTCGTAACCAAATCTAGATGAATTCGCAATTATTACTATTAAAAACGGTTCAGTTTTTCTTTAGGACATCTCATGCTTGAAATATCTCAGTCTAGATATGGCGAATGTCGAAGCCAACACACGGATGCACAGTTAGAAATGGAAGAAAGGAAGAAAATAGAGGCCGAAGTAGAAACAAAACTTGACTTGGACTGTTGGCTAAAAGCGAACGAGTTAATCGTGCAGATAAAATGGGTCAACAGTGAACATTGTAGAGACAATCTGTCGTTGTATCCCAGAGATACACAGATACAACACACAAGGTCCGCTGACAGCCGCATTGGGCCCGGCTAAATTAAGTTGCCGGCCAACTTCCATGCCATGTAGCCAAGCTCACAGCCTATACATATTTTATTTGCGATCTCAATTCGCTTTGTTAGCTTTCTGTGTTTTTTTTTCCGTTCCATGTAAGTTGGGGAAGAGCGGTGAACAAATAATAAAATGAGGGTGGTCGGAACTCGTTGGATACGCGTTCCACCCTTGTTCTTCTTTGTTTTTCGGTGGTTTAATTGAAATTTGTTGTCTCTGCCAGTGATTTACACTCGCTAGCAGGTTTTCTGGTTTTGGTCAGAGCATAAAACCATTTCCATTTCCGTTTCGAGCAGCCTGAAAAATCATAATGTATCTGGTGTCACGGCCTGTCATGTGCTGCATATAAATTAAGCACCGATACAGTGGCTTTCAGATAATTCCTGCCAATGGAGGAGTGATTGTGAATTTTTTTCATGGAGGAAATGTGTTTATATTTGTTAGAAAGTTTTTGAAGTTCAAATGATTCCTTTAAAAAACAAGAGAGAACGCTATAGTCGGGTTTTATTAGAAACCCGTTACTTAGCTAGAAAAAGTGCGAGTGAGATGGATAAATGCACTTGTCTAAGCTACTAGCGCCATCTAGTGGTTGTTTCATATTTTTGCTCTTAACTTTTTAATGGATTGTCCGAATTTTAAAAATTTCTTCTACATTTCGATAGGTATTAATAAACACAACAAAATGGCAAAATATGTTAGGATGTCGGCACCAGGCTTTTTTTAAGTCCTTTTGGCCGATTGTGGTCGTTAGGGTGGGCGTGGCGATCGGCTGAAATAAACTTGCGCTGCCTAGTAAGCCCATGAATTTGTGTTCTTAATCCCAAATTTCTAGCTTTGTTGGTTTCCGAGATCTCAGCGTTCATTTAAACGTGTATACCAATTGTTTTATAGGTTGTATATATATATTTTATTGTATATTCTCTTAGGAAGAGTGTTCAAAATCGTTTTTATAGCATGCCCTGTACAAATCTAAGTCAAGGGGCCTATGTGAAAACACAACTCGACTCTCAAGAACTTCTATCTTTTCTTTTTCCTTGCCTTGCACATGATTTTTGCAATCTCTAGATAGCTTTTATCGGGCTTTGTTCAGCAAATTGCCATAATTTTTTGTAAATTCCATTCAAGTTGTTGCCACCATGGTGAGGGAGGGGGCATGGGGTGGTTGGCTGTCTAATCAATACCCATAGCCACTTGTTTGTTCAGTCAAAGTCTTGTCCAGCTGTCACTTGGTTTGTTTGTCAACGAGCTTTATTTTCCATTTCGTACTGTGCATGGGTCTTGTTCATATGCGACTATATCTGTGTGTATCGGGGTATCTGCCAGCTACCTGTGACAATACTAATTGATTTCCACACAGATACGGTCTCATTCGACGTTTCTATTGCGGTTTGTTGTGCTTTTCATGAGTTTCCTTCTCTTCATATTTTCCTTGGGTTCGTGGTTTGCGGTGCAAACTAGAAAATAATTCGGTAAAGTCGCAGACGTTACGTATCTTGAAATTATAGTTGCGGCTGATATGTTAGTTCAAAGGAGGGTTTATTAGGTTAGTTTCTAGTTAGGCAAGACTCTAAGTTAAAGCACTTTAAGATAATTATAATAAAATTCAAGGAGTGCATTATATCGAACCACCGCTCTCATCGAGCGCAGATAGCAATTAAGCGATTCTGAAGATTCTAAGGAATATTATCTGCTGACATGAAGAAAAGCCAGACGACGAAGGGCTGGCTCAGGCAAAAATTTTGCCATCACATGGGCCTCTATATATCTTATTCTGATCCCATACCCCTATACCACCGAGTGTGTGCCATAAAGAAAGTCTGTATACAGTGAAATAAACAAAGAGCCGAGTCATATAAAAGAGCAACGCGCTGTGGTGGTTGGGCTGTTGGGTATGGGTATGGGTATGGGTATGCGTGAGGTGGGGGACTTTAAATAAATATTTTAATGAACTGCACTAAAGGCTGTGCCGACGCCTAAAAAGAGTTGACTTTGAAACGCACTGACTTGCTGCCAGTAGCAACAACTACAAGAAAAATCCGCCTGACTGACAGACAAGCGGAGTGCATCCTTTTATACTCACATACTCGCACATCAATTCTGTGTGTGCATTTTATTTTTAACCCAATGTAAAACGTGAAAAAAATGCAAGAGGTGCAGGGGAGATGGAGGGAAAAACCGTGTACCATGTGGGATGTAAAAAAGATTTTTTCGTTGAAGTTTTAATTTTTCTTTCTTTCCACTATACAAACACCCAGCTGCAATTGTTGTTCCTCGGGCTTTGCCCTGTTCCTTATTTGCCTGCCTTGTTTTTCGAAGAAATCTCCGAGTGATTCATCTTTTCCCTCACGCATCAGTCGCTGGGGAATTATTAAAGATGCTGGAGATACAGTTTAATTGAGATGCATTTCGTATACAAAATAGATCAATAAAATTGAGTTCAAGATTGCGATTGCCTAAATTGAAAGTTGACATGGTTAATATAAATTTTGAAAAAGGATGGAGTGAGAAGACCAATTGAGAAGAAAACTTTGATAAAATGGCTTAAGGGAGCTGTTAATAAAGTCTTACAAATAAGAACCATTAATTTGTAGTGAAAATATTCTTAAATTTCTTATTGTTTCTAGGAATATGTATTTTTTAATTGCACAACTTAAAAAAAGTTCAAAAAGATAGTACATTGAAATTACCCCCTTTCCTGAAATATTCCACATAAAACCCAGCCCCATCCCGACCTTCTCCAACACACCTAGAAAGGCACCGAAACTTAATTAATAAACCATGAATTTATGTCACTCGACAGCACATAAAAGTCATAAAACTTTGATGGGTTACCAGCTCGCACAACTTTCTGGGTCAAACACACTCGCACAATGCATCACATAGATACATATATGAAGAAGCTCGAAAGATACATAAACAGGAGCCAGAAACTTCCATCTTCTGTACTTAGAAACTTGTTAAACTTTTCTTGACAAACGACAAACTCAACTTCAGTGCTCAACTTGGGCTGCCAGTGATTAAGACGGGCAGATTTACGGCAGATGGGGCACATCATTCGCCAATTTGAGCCCAGGAATGCAGAGAGGTATGCAGCCAATAAAGCGTAGTAGTTATGGAATATATAGATGGCTACTTGGCCAAGCGGATTTGGTCAGAGCCAAACTTGACTCAGCTAGCGGTGCTTCAACCCCATTCTGCGACTTGCAGTTACTATGTAGTTGTCCCCAGGACCACTTCCATAAGTCGCAGAGATCCGCAGATCATTAATATTGTGGGTTCGTCCGACTGACTACCGCTTTAGGTGCTTTATGATTAAGAATCACATAAAGTAGGGCTCGCCCAATTAAGAACAAGAGCTGAGATTACTTGCTGGATTGAAGTAACACTCTATAATGTTGCTTTTGAGAATGAAATCTACTATGATAACTACTTCAGTTGAAACCATACTTCTTATGTTGTGCTATTCTATTCTGTTGATGAATCCATATTTAGCAATTGTGGATTTGTTCTCCAAGCATGTATACCAGTGTTCTTTTTGGTCACATGCTAATCATTTCTATTATTTATGACAAAACGTGACTTATGCGAACTGAGAATCCAAACTAAAGGGGGTATCTGCTACTTAAGTTCGTATGGACACGGTGTATGCATACATAAGAAAGAGTTTCTTCAGATAGAGACAGAGTTTCGTTATCGCATCAGCAGTAGAGCCTATCTCATGAATGGCTGCCCGAAAAGTCAGCGGTTCATTGAACGCCGTCGAGTTTGGTTATCATGCCAACACATGCTTTATAGCGTCTCCTTCAACCTGACTGTATTCATAGAAGGGACTCGCATCGCATCGTAAATTCACACATTTCACGCCCCATTCAACCTTATGGATGGGGCTGGCATCCTGTATCTTGCAAATTGACAGCCAGCCGGCCACGTTCGCATTCAAATTTACGAGTCAAGACATAAATAAATGCTTCGTGGCGAATGGCGGTTTCTTCATAATTTTTCCACATTTTATTATTATTTTTTCAGCCTATCTTCTATGGCCTGCCCACAGCATAATTGGCGCCAAACTTCTTTCCCGCTCTATCTATGTTTTTGTATGTAGGTTGGCGATGACTTCAAGTTTTGGAGTTGTACTCTTTTTGTTTTTCTCTGTGGTACGTGGGCTGTCCACGTGGGTAGGCTTTTCGGGGCCCGTCAAACTTGATCGGCCAAGACAAGCGGCACACGAGAAACAAGAAGCAGAAAAAGTAGTCCCATTTGATTTGACGCCTTTCTACTCAAACACATTTCTCTTGTTTATGCCCCGTGGGTCGCTTTTGATAAGCTTATTTATTTTCACAGGTGGCCTACTAATTTCTTTTTCCCATTTCTCAATTTTAGCCTCAGTATTTTGGTATTTTACGAGCTTTAAATGTTTTAAATAATTTCCAGTCAGTCATTTATTTGGTTTATTGTTTGGGTCTTATATGATTTTAATTTTCTTCGAGAGAAAAAGTGAGGTTGTCGCCCACTGCTTTTGTGTCATTTATTATGTGATATGCAAGATATGGTTTCGAAGAACTGACTACAGACTATCTTTCAGAAACGGGTATTTGTAGCCACCGCCTACGTTCTTCTGAAGTTGTATGCACACTTCTTTTTCATAAATAGATACATAGTCGTTTTTATAAGATATTTTAGGTTTATAAGTTTGGGAAGCTTAATTGATTGATTGTTGAGTAAAAGGGTAGAGTATTCATTGGAAACTTTATTTTTCTACATGCCGAAAATCGGACCATTCATTAAAAAGTTATACATAGTTATCGTAATTACCGCTAGGTGGAGCTCGCAAACAATCGCTCAGGAGATTTTCAATTTTCATCTACCTCGCACTCCCTTTGTCTGAGTAACGGGTATCTGTTAGTCGATGCCCCCGACTCATTCTCTTGTTCTACTTTAGGTTCTCTACATTATTTCCCACATATTCATTTTGTAATCACTTACGATGTCTAACGAGATGTTCTTCTTCCAATCTTTGTAGGAAAACGATGCCAGATCCAGAGGAACTTCGATGAGGAACAAAGTGCCACACATGCGTGTAGTAAATGTTAATGCGCCTAAGAAGTAAATTCAGCTAAACCAAAATAAATTATGCCCGAAGCATTCGAGATCGGACTGAGGATCTCAAGAGGAACTATTAGACTCGAGAAGAAATTGAAGCAAATGTGAAACATATGTGCGTACGTGCGTGTGTGGAGTTGCAGCTTCCAATTTTTCGTTATTGTTCTTTTCTGGCAACGAATCGAAATTGAATTAAGCACTTGCACAGACAATAAACGAAATAAACAGAGCCAGCTGAGCAATTCAATTAACGAGACAACCGAAACGAACCCAGTAACCATTCCAAAAGCATTTAGCACGAACTTCCACGAAGACAACAGAGCCACAGAACGGGAACTAGGAACTAATCAGGCTCAATCTATGCCACATCCCTAGCAGGTCCCAACCCAGTGATAAGCAAGATTCTCGTCTACAAAATGTCCCTGGCCGACATGGGCACAGCCTCTCGATCCGCCGGTGGCGGAGGAGGCGGACGACACTACGATCTCTCCACGGGCGGAAGTGGAGGTCATCCGGTGGGTGGTCTGCCCGGGGGTCGTATGACGCACTCCCTCAGCACTCCCTCCGGGGTGGATGGCACTCCCTCAACCCCCCGGCATCGAGGCGGGAAGAAGCTGACGGTTCGCATCCAGATGCTGGACGATTCGATCACCATGTTCCAAGTGCAGGTAAGCTTTGTGTCCACTTATTTTGCTTTTAGTCGTTAAGGAAACTTAAATGTTATTTAGAACCAGCACTTAGATGGCAATTTAAATTCTTGTAACAAATTAAACAGATTAACTTGAAATCAAGACCACGCTCTTGAAAATCAGAAGTATACCTTCGCCTCTGAACGAAAACGAATTCTAGAAAATATAACTAATACGATGATGTTATTTTCATTTAGCCATTAGACTGAGTCTTTTTACTGTTAAGATGATTACGCATCGAAATTTCTCTGCCTTATACAGAAATAAATGAAAAATATATTTCCCTCGATTCCCCTGCTTCTCTCTAAAAGTATCTTACTCAGGAAGCACCTGTCGAAACGGAAGTAATCCGTAAAATGAAAATTGCATAAATGCATCTTCATTTGAACACAACTTTAAATGAATGTGGAGCATGGAGAATAGACAAACAATTTCACGTGAAAATGGGTAAAATATAAGAGAAGCTACTTTTAATTAAATGTGGACCCGAAACAGCCCGGAAAAAGGCAGAAAAAATGAGGATATGGGGGAAGGCTGGGATTTATGCGACAAAAGGCCTAAGGTTTCTGGTGGGCGTGGCACCCGGTTTGTTTGGCACGAGGCCAGAAAACGAAAAATTCTTTCGCTGCTTTCCCGTGGCAAACAAGTTGAAATCAACAGGGAATGTGGGCAGGGGATGGATGCAGATGCAGTACATCCGTTCTTTGGTCCAGGCATCGCCCCTCGTTTTCCGTTTCTGAGGCTACTTCAACAGCTCCGAATTATTGTCGGTCTATACAAATTTCAAAATAAGATCTTTAAGATTTGACAACCATAGAAAAATTACTACATTAGAAGGAAACATTTATTTAAAGATATTATTATTTTAAATGCCTGTAATGTTATGTAAAATCCGACGACTATATATAACTATATTTAATGACTTTCCTATTATTTGATTTTTACTAACTTTCTATCAAAAGCAACTTTCATCAATACAAGCAAATACCAGGTATCTTGGTGTTGAGGCACCCGAATATATTTTTAATAGAGAATGATTCGTTCGGGGTCTTTGAACTGTTGGCGGCTTTGGCTGCACTTGCCTGATTGTGGACCACAAATCGCATTAATGCAACTGAATTTCCCGAAAATACTTTCGGCTTACTTCTTTTTCACTCCTCTTACTCGAACTCTCTGCCCTGTTGTCAGGCACTTTATGTTGGTTAATGGATTCTGTCGTAGTTTGCGCAGTTTGTTCATGTTGCTGTTGTTCTTTGCGCCACTTCCTGGCTCCATTAGCCGGCCTAGTGAAAGGCTTAGACATTTTTGCTTCGCATTTCAAGTGGCCACGCCCAAATGCGTACACTTGAAAAAAGGTGGTTTTTGAAAGTAAAATTTGTATTTAATCTGTAGTCTAAAAACTAAAATTTCATCCTCAATCTTAACTTATGAGAAAATATATTTTTAATGTAATGATTTAAGATCCTTCAAAAGTCAAGTTGGTCTTACATTTTGGATATGTCGATTATGGATTTACCTTATCGTTCAAAGGGCGCCGATCCATTGTTTTAAAGATACGTTTTCAGGAAGCTCAAAAAATTTTGCTCTGATTGAAGATTTTTTTTTGGGAAAGGGGTAATTTCTAGAAAAAGCTAGTAAATGTTCTGAATGTTTTCAAAATTCCTGCGAGTGTAACCACCAGCTTTGCCTGAAACGGTAGACACATTCCAAAGGCTTCAACAGGCGAACAAGAGGGCCAGCGAGAAGTGGAAATGTTTCAGGGCAACATCAAAATGGTTGCCATTGTTTGGGTGGTTTTCGACTGGGGCAAGTGGAGTGGCTGGGGGTTGTGGTTTTGGACTGGGGATGGCTACAGCTACCGGGTGTTCTACTACCCGTCGTTGGGCTTCTGGGCTAACCTTTTCGTGAAACAGTTGTACTTGAGGCAATGCCCCAGCTCGGTAAATGATGTAAAGGGCTCCACACAAAACTATTTGTATGCGAGTTTCTGGCGCTCGCTATCTGCATTCTTCTCTTGACATTTCCCTCTTTTGCATTTGCCCTTGGCAAACTCAACATTTTATCCGAAACAAGCAGTAGTGGCAAGTGCTGTTGTATCTGCTTTTTCCACTGGCATTCGTGAAAATATCTTAAGATTCGAAGACCTGAATTTGTTCGTGCGGAAATTTAAACAATAAAAAGGATAACAATCGAACAGAATACCATAAGTATTGGGTTAGATTTCAGCTGGAAGATATTATTTTATTTTTCTCACATAAAAGACTGCCTAGATTCCAACTTTTAAAATTCAAGTGCAAGCGCTTCGGTAAAAAAATGCATGAAAATTCACTGTGTAGTGAATCAAATGTCCCCATCAGCTGAATCCCTTTTTCTTGTCGCATTAAAAATTCAATCATGTCGCAATTTTTGCCGTTCTCAGAAATTCTCGTAAAGCACAGAGTATAAGTTACATACTATATATATTGACATGGTTGCATTTTTTAAAAATCCAAGCCTTAAGAGGGTTCGTGTCACCCATCCCTTGTAGATTCATTTTACCAACTTCAGGTCTGGTTTTTGCCAGTTTATGTTTGTGTTCTGGCCCTAAACTAGAAACGAATATTGTTGCATGGTCGGTCAACTGCATTATTAATCAGGGTTTCTAATGGATTTTGTGGCTTGTAAACGGTAATATGGTTCTGAATGTGAATGAGGTACGTGAATAGCACGAGGACGATGAGGATGTGGTTAGAGCTTGTAGCTTTTGGTCAGCTTCTGACCAGTTTAATTTTGAATTTAAAAGAGAATATTGCATTCCATTTTGCAGAAAGCTATTAAACATAGTGAACTTTTAGTGAATATAGAGATATTGATTAACTTTTTTAAGTCTAACTAGCCATTTAAAAAGTCAAAACTGGAACATAATGCGCAAATAAATAGTTTTATTCTGTTTAAGTTTTTTTTTATAAAATATTCGTAGATGGTCTAAAATGTTAACGTTAGTATTTTCTTTTCGATGGAAAACTGAACTACATATTAACTATTCTTGACGCTCTACTGTATGAATAGCTAAAAACATCTGCATAGTTATTTTTGTGATCCACTCTTCCCTACAACATATGAATGAACTTAAAATATTTCATTTGCCCATTTCAAAATTTGACATTAAGAACAAAATTTCTTCATTTGCCTCGGTTTCTGATTTTCTCCGACTCTGTTGAATTTTTGTTCTTACGCCATTTCCATTATTTATCCAACAAAAGCATTTTTGTTTTGCCCAATTCTGTGCATTTTTTTCCCGTGGGTGCAAACAACATTAAAAAGCTTATCTCAATGGCTTGAGAGAGTTTTGCTGATAATGCAGAATAATAAAAGCCCATTTGAAAATGTCGAAAGCTATGACGCAAAAAATAGGCGTTCATGGATTCTGAAGGTTGAATAAGTAAACAAATTGATTTTCTGCAATGGGGTTGTAACAATGCCTTCCCATTATTAATCACAATAACCCTTGTTGAATATGTTTTCTAAGAAACTTCAGTTATTAAACTCTCTTTGGCAAATTATCTTATTAGTTTGTACTCGAGGCCCCGATTTGACATTTATGAATCGATGGGGTTATCTGGGGCCATTCGATAGGCAAGGACAATACAAGTGGAACGAGATGAGAGGTAACGCCCTCCTTAACCACTTTTTCGCCTCTCGGGTTCTGTTACCGCAGATTCGCATGCACTGAAAAAAAGATATACCTATTGTTGATTGGGAAATTAGAGCTATCTGTTTAAAACTTTTTCTAAAAATGTCCTTTTGTTTGCATGTAGTAAGCAGATTAGGTCGGAACATTCCGGATTGTACTACTATTACTTTACAGAAGAAGAAATCCATAAAACACTACAATACCGTAGTTTTAGATCAAACAAAGTATACATTTTTGGCCAGTGTAGTAACGGCACCTGCATGCAGGCGTTTCCATGCTAGTGCTCCTTGTCCCGCTTCTGCCTCTCGATGGCGACAAATTGAACAACCGACAATCGAGGGCCAACTTTTCGCTTCTGTCTGACTATATGTAGGTGTACAGGAGTTGGTGGAACGGGTTGCTTGCATTGAAAAGCTTCCTGTCGTTGTGCCATTTCCGTTCTCGGTGCCTGCAGAAGTCGCCAAAGTTAATTGGTTTGTTTTGTAGTTGGAGAAGATCCTAAAATTGGCCTAAAAAGATAAATGGCTCTGGGGGACCAGGCTCCCAATGAATGGCCGGCATACATATACGTGTGAGCCAGTATGTCTGGGCCAGGAAAATGCCAGAGCTTGGGCGTGGCGGTAGCCTCATTCTGGCTTCTGGCTGCGAAAACGGGAAACAATGACTGCGGTCGCTGGGGAAGAAGGGGAATGCAGGCGACTCTCAGAAGAACTTTGGCACACCATCATGTCGACTCTCTTCCCTCTTCTGTTTGCCAAATTAATTAAAATATCCCGGAATGAGAGTGGTTTCAGAAATTGTGCAAATAACATTTTAGTTGACAATTAGTGGGAAATGTTTCACCGACCGTAATTTTTTTTAGTTCTTGTCGGGCTACCAAATTGCGTTTGTGACAATAGGAAAATGCTATAAATTGTATGAATTGGGTCAAAACAAAGCTATAACTAGGTGTCGTCCGACTAAACAGCGGTCTTCGTAAAGTCCTGAAACTGCCAAAATTTATTGTACTCGTCATGACATTAATTTCTTTCTTCTCTGCTCTGAGGTTAATTTTCTCAATTAAATATCAATTTCATTTGAATTTTGGTTTTTAGATTCAATTTTAATTCTTGTTAGTTTGAAATAATTGTTTTTTTTGCTCTCTGAATTTTTTAGACCCATTTTCTCGTTTTCAAAATGATTAATATTTAATTTCCTGGATTAATAAATTTAGTGCTAAGCCCTATTGGATATTAACTGTTTTTAGCCCTGGCTAGAGAAATTAAAAATCAATTTTGATATATTTACTCCTAATATAATTAAAATCGAATGAATTAAAAGTTAACTTATTATTTTTTTAAAATTATTAAATGAAAACCTATGATCCATTTCCTTCCCTCTCCGTACACAAAAGAAACGATCTGACCTACAATTATAAACATTTAATAAAAAAAAAGGTTACAAAAAATGAAATTATTAGTGAAACGCCTTGACTCAGTTGGACTAAATTTGAGTTCAATTTTAATTAGTTATTCTTAGGTAATTTTTTTCAACTGATTAGTTTCTATACAGATCAAGTTACAATGCATAAAAAGGGAGCAACGCTCATGTGGAAATAGGATACACTATATAAGTGCTTACTCATTCAGATATGATGATATATCCGCCAGTAAAAATACAAAAGAAAATATAATTCTGAATGTGCAATTAATTTCTTAAGCAACATTGTTGAGTGAATATTTATTAGATTTTTATATAACTAGTGTTGATAGGCCAAGGGTTAAAATAACAAAATCTCAATAAAGGCATAGTACATGGGGAAATCGTTTGTGTAGTGTCATTGTTCTCTAACTGTTTACAACTGAAATGAGAAACTGTCTATCGTATACGCCCAGGTTTTACCGGCTCAGAGGTTTATGTTTATTTAATATGCTGACCAGACACGCCCAATTCCGTTTGGTTTATGCGCTAAAAATCCGCAAAAGCAATTTGGATGTCAGCCAACGAATTTGTTGCGTTTTAGATCAGGGCTTATATAGAATTTGAAGTATGAAATATTCAAATATCACACACACAAGGGACCGAGAGGGTTTAATATAATGTTGGCACGCCTTGCAGAACATTTCACACTCTGATAGATTGTGGCCCGCTTTTATGGGCCAAATCGAACTGACAAAGCACTCTGCCTGATTGGTTGCCGGCGCTAGGCGAGTCCCTTTACTTGCCAAATGCCAAAACATCTGCCAGGGACTGTTCCTTGATCGCAAATTAATATATTCCAGGAGCCACACACTCGGCCTGTCGGGATTAACAAATTGAAAATGGAATGTTAATAGGTTCTTTGCCGTGAATACGAGTGTGGAGCCTAATAGGTAATCCAAATGTAGCCCATTAATATTGGTCTAGCTAATTTCTTAATTGTTTGAGCCGATTAAATGTTTTCGCTTAGGAAATTCTCATCCAAAGACTTAATTGGGAGTGGCATAGGACGATGATTCCATCATGAGGGATGGTTAGTTCAGCTGATATATGTATGTATGTGCATTCAGTGCAAAATAGTCGTATTCTTGGTCAAATTTCCTACCCCAATGTCTGGTCTTAATGCCGGCTCGACCAGTATTTTAAAATACTTAATTGCAGGCATCCACCCAATTGAAATTTATTCAAATGCAATCGGAGCAACGCCCACAAATCATTTGGCGTGTGACCTCATCTTGGATGAGCCGTAGACTGCATTCTAAATTGGAACTTAACGAGCTCAATGAATTTTGACATCTTAACCATAGCTGCAAGCTGCTTCATGAAACATAGCAGCTCAGTCGTCAACCCGAAACCTTTTCCGTTATGGGGTAACCTCATTGCGGGAACCACTTATTTTCCCACCCGAACCAAGGCATTTAAGTACTGATTTGTCCTTTAAGGCAATGACATTTTTTTAAGACATTTATTGGTCATCTAACGCCAGAGTGACCAGTGTACCACATTTTTTGGATGCTAAAAGTACAATCGCAACATTTAGATCTAAATGTATCTTATTTTGTTTTATTCGACTCTAATTTGTTTAATTTTGTACATTAAATGATTTCTTAGATTTTTCTTAATTCAAATAATTTAATTCTTTAATTCTTTTTTATAGGCTAAAGCTCTGGGACGTGTGCTTTTCGAACAAGTTTGCCGCCAGCTAAATTTACTTGAGGCGGACTACTTTGGCCTGGAATACCAGGAAGTGTCTACACATACCAAGTACTGGCTGGACCTGGAGAAGCCGATGAATCGCCAGGTGGGCCTCTCACTCATCGATCCAGTGCTGCGCTTCTGCATCAAGTTTTATACACCCGATCCAGCGCAACTAGAAGAAGAATATACCAGGTAAGATATAACACAAAAGACCAAACAATTAGGTCAAAAGTATCGTTTCTAATGGGGATTCTCCATTCCTAAGGTATTTGTTCTGCCTGCAAATCAAACGGGACTTGGCCACGGGTAGTTTGCAGTGCAATGACAACACGGCGGCCCTGATGGCCAGCTACATTGTACAGGCCTCATGCGGCGACTTTGTGCCCGAGGACTATCCCGACCACACGTATCTGTCCTCTTACCGCTTTGTGCCCCATCAGGATGCGACAATGCAGCGCAAGATTATGGAAAACCACAAAAAGCATGTGTAAGTTAATTCGTATATATGTATCTGATAATTCAAAGTACTTATAATTATTTTCTGTCTTTTTTTGTGTCATCAGTGGCCAGTCCCCGGCGGAGGCGGATCTTAATCTTTTGGAGACGGCCCGGAGGTGTGAGCTTTACGGCATGAAAATGCATCAGGCCAAAGATGTAGAGGGGGTTCCACTTAATCTAGCTGTTGCCCACATGGGCATCACAGTCTTCCAGAATATCACGCGCATCAACACCTTCTCGTGGGCCAAGATACGAAAGATTTCCTTCAAGCGCAAGCGCTTTCTGGTCAAGCTTCACCCCGAGGGCTATGTAAGTTGTAGTTTCCAAGTTCCCACCATGCCAACTAAAAGAAATTATTATATTATTTTAGGGATATTACAAGGACACCGTGGAGTTCTTCTTCGAGGGCCGAAACGAATGTAAAAACTTTTGGAAGAAATGTGTTGAGAATCACGGATTCTTCCGGTGCACAGCCGTTCAAAATACGCCTAGGCGCAAAACCCGCGTCCTTTCACGGGGCAGCTCATTCCGGTACGATTCTTCATCGTTCTTCACCGAATATGCAATAATTATATCTATGAACATTCCATTGCAGCTATAGCGGCAAAACGCAAAAGCAGATTATCGAGTTTGTACGCGAAAACTATGTAAAGCGTCAAAACTTCCAAAGGTATGCAGCGTATCACGCTGAAATGGCATTTAATTCTAATTCCGGATATAAACGTCAAAGACTTTTACCGATTCTCTTGTTTATTTTATTGAAATCAATTTGAAATTATTGTGGCAAAAGTTGCTTGAGTTTTTCTTTGACATGCCTTCTTTATTTGTTTCCATTTATTGCTATGAATGGAATTTATCAAGCTTTGGCTTTGCAGCTTATATTTCCTTGAGCAAATCAATTCCGTCTCAAAATTATTTTCCATTTCTTGCGAGCATTTTTAATAATATCGATATTCAAATATAATTATATTTTTAAGCAAATACAAATAATACTTATATTCATCAGCCTACATTATCATGACTTCGTTCTCATCTAACTCGACTCGTTCGTTCGTTATTTCTTTACACTTCTTATGACACACGTTTATTGTGGTTTTTGTTTGTTATTTTCAAATGAATTTCTTTCTATTTACAACCTATCCAACTGATACAAAAATCCCGCAAAACACAACATGCAATATAAAAACATAACAAGGTCGAAATGATGCGCCTTAGAAAAGAGAAGAGGATTTAAAAAACCAATTGGTACAAAAACAGTAACTGCAACAATTAAAAATAGCACAAAAACCTATAAATAGCTAAATAAAAAATTTAAGAAACCCCCAAAACAAAAACCCAAAATCTAGTCAAATGTACAGCAAAGAAAGACAAGCATTTCAATTACCACCACCATTGATTTAGAATTTATTTTCTGTATTTACATTTAAATTAACATTCCTGATTTACTTCACTTCCAAATGTGGGGGTGACAAAGTATGTGCGTGTTGATTATTTAAAAAAAAAATTGTATGTAAAATTAAAAAATGAATGTAGATAGTCCTTGATTTAGTGAACTGAATTGGCAACTCCTTTTAAGTATGTGTACGACTCTCCAAAGCATTCTGATTTGTTTACCATCCATCTGAACCACCACTACCCTCCACGCTATTAGACTCACAAATATTTAAATCATTGCCATTCATCGATTAGGGGACAACCTCATCCCTAGTTTGGCTTGCACTTAAAAGTTATATTTTAAAATAATCATATAATGGTAATTCCCCCAAAGCTCCTATTGTCGTACGTTTTTGTGTGTGTTGTTGTTGAGACTGTGCCATTACGTAGGTGGTAAGCCAGCTCAACACGTTACTAAATCCTTTCCCTGTGCTCCCCCTAAATGTGTAGTAAATTAGACGGTTGCTCCTGAAACAAATACCCCCTAGTACTAGATCAATGTTAATACAAATGGATATTATAAGGTATCGGCTAAATCAGTTAGTTTATTCTAACTAGCTCAAAAAAAACTCTTGCCGTTTAAATGATAGATTCCAGTCCCAGTAGTCGCCTATAATAATGGATATTTGTTGTGTTATATTCTGCATTTTATAGTTGCTTACTAACTAACTGTAAAAATCCTTCAGTTAATACTTTCGTTTATTATATTTTGGAACTGAAATGACTTCGCTAGGTTAAGCAAAGCTCTCAACTTTAAAACAAAACTAAAAACTTCAATAAAACTGTGCTAATCAAACTAAATTCTCGAATAATAAAATAAGCCCTAAAGAAAACGCAAAACTAAAACCTAAGAAAAAAAGCTAAACCCAAAAAATAACTAAAAAGAAAAAACAAAAACTGAGCATGTGAAAATATAAAACGTGGTATCCTCTTGTCTTTTCTTTTGCTGCAGGTCTCAGTCATTCCGGCAAGGGCCACTGAATGCTAGTAGCCGAAGTCAATCGCATACGTATGTGAATTCCAGCATTTCAGCCAATCCCCTACTCCCAATTGACACTGGTTTGTATTTATTTCGTTACCCGTTTTGATGAATATATGTATTCGATTCGATCTCATTTGGTTCGTCTTGATTTGACTTTTGAGTTCGGGCTTTATTTGCTAGCTGATGATGAATGAAACTGTCTTGTCGAGTCGAGTTATTGTGTTTTGATAGTGTATGCTCTATGATTTGTAAAGATTATGCTTTTAATTTGGCATTGCCTTTTGATTGCACGCTGCAGCGGCATGGGACTATCGCAATCAATGCAGCGACTCGATGACCCCTTCTCTGACGAAGAAGGCAGCGGATACCTTGGATCGCCGACGCGACAATCCTATCGACCACATGCGTTCTCAAGTGAGTTCTTCCCGTGACGCATTCCACAAACAATCTAATAACTGCTTTAAAATACCCCTTAGGTCACAGCAGCCCAGGTGGAGATCTATCAGACGAAGAACTATGCAGCGGACTCGCCAACCTCCCAGGAGGAAGCGGAATGCTCGGCGGCGGCGGCGGAACGGCAACACCACTCGGCAGTGGCTATGGACCAAATGAATTCGAACCGCTCCCTTTCCCCCCAGGGTCCGCAGTCGTGGACTTCGCCCAGCCACAGCAGCCACCACCAACAGCGCGGTCCCGATCAGGCTCGTGTGCATCCAGGCGATCACAATTTAGGTGAGTCCCCGTCCGAATATAGATGCCTATGAATTTAAGTTATTTTGCGTTATCGTTAATTTATATAAATACCCATATCCTTGATTCTCATTTAAGCTATGTAGTAAATTAATCTGAGTGACTTATATTTTAAATGAATACTTAGATTTAAGAGGGTGCCTATGATTTTCTCCCTCCTAAATAAGTGACTTATGGTTTAACGGTTAAGTTAATCTTACTACTTAGCTATAGCTTATGATTTTCCACCCACTCAATGTGGGGTTTTGTAATCTAATGATTTCTTTTCCAGTGTTCAGAGTTTGTTTTGCGGTCTGATCAGTTGAGTTCGGTATGATTTCGATTTCGATTTGGTTTTGTTTCCATAATTATGTACCTGATTCGCGTTGATTGCCTAATGCGGAATTGTTCTTTCATCCGGCGCGTAAAGGTCTGAGCCACTTGTCCCACTTGTACAACAGCAGCACCCCTCGTCGAGTCTCAGTGGGATCCCAAGCGTTTGTCCCTGCGTCGCCGCAGCTCATCAGCATCAACACGCACAGCAGCAGCACCAACCACAACCACAACACTATGCACAACATCAGCACAGTGGATCGTTCGGTGGATCTCAACAGCTCCATGGAGTTGGAGGAGGAGGCGGAGGACCCGGGACCTGTGGACACGGAGGAGGAGGGGGAGCCTATGGGGGAGGAGGAGGAGGAGGAATTAGTCGAGGAGGAAGCGGATTCGGACTTGACGGCATCTACCATCAATCGGGAGACTATGGGGGCAGCCTCAGCGGCGGCAGCATCGGCCTCGGCTTTGGGCTCGGGCTTGGCCAGTGCCCATCGTCCGCAGCTTCGGTCACAGGAGTCCCAGTCGCAAACTGCCACGCCAGTCCATTATAGCAGTACCAGTTATTCGATGTCTAAGCAGTGCATGCTCAACAACGCAAATGCCAACTCGACCGAAACTGAGACGGACAACATAATCTACACCGACATCAACGACGTGGGCCACTACAAGTATCCGGACTTCCACAGCTCCGCTCACCAGGAGCACAAGATCTCGAATAGCGAGCACCTCAATCTCAACGAACGGAATGACATCTATGCAACTGTTAATCGCAAAGCCAAGTCTAAGATCCGAGAGAAACATTTCAGCGATGAGTTCATCGACCAGTCAATACTGCAGTATACAAGGGCAAAACAAATGGGTCTAAGCCAAGTTCCTGTTCTCCTGCAACAACCCAGCACCTCAGCTTACGCGGCTGCTGTCCAGGAAAGAAGTTACAACAGTGGAAACTACCAGTATCACAATGATCTCAATCACCCATCGGAGTCCTCATCCTCCTCCTACTTTGGCACTGGGTTCGGCACCAAGCGCTACGGCCAAGGAGAGCGGACCAAGCTGGCCCAGTCCGAAAACTACCTGACACCCTCGCTGGATTCGCAGAGCTCCCGGCACACTCACTCACTTCCTCGAAACTCAGAGCTATCCGGAGTTGATTCGGTGGATTCTTATGACAGCCACTATATCACTCATCACTCGGTGGGTATTCTCCCACCCACTCGTCTGTCATCCTCCTCGGAGAAACTTGAATATCCGATGACTTCGGGCAATCTATATTCAACGACTCAGTTCGTAAAACCCGAGGAAGCAGCCGCCCACTACATGGACGATGAGGAGGAAGAAGAAGAAGATGAGGGTGAGGAGGGCGAGAATATCTACGACCAGGTGGAGCGCGAGTCCTGGCTGAAGAGTAGCTCTTGCAAAGATCTCTTCGAGCGCTACAGTAGCACCTACTACGATCGGGAGCTTCCCAAGCCGATGACCGCTTTCGACAAGGAGTTCCTTTCCTCCAATCGTATCGACTCGCCAGTGACGCGCTACGACGATTCCCGTCATTCGTTGTATGTGACCAAGAACCACTCGATCGATGCTCACCAAGACTTCTCTCCGTTGCCGCAAAGCAAGGTGTACTCCTCCAGTTATCCAGGTAGCACTTACAACACCACAGAGCACCGCCGTCAGCATGGCCAACACCTAGAATACTCGGGTTCCCAAGACGACATTTCGCAGGACAGCTACGAACTTCTGGAAAAGTACGACATTGACTTCTTTGGAGGACGTGGACGTTCCGAGGACCATATGCGCTCCTGTTCGCTTGATTCGGGAAACTACATACCCAGTGACGACGAGTCGGTATCTGAGGGACATCAGCAGCACAAGTACCGCTCGGCAATCGATGTCAAATCCAAGTCGGCAGCCGATATAATGAATGAGATTTGGGACGCGGAGGATCCTCGCTATCTACCGCGCGAGAAGCTCTCGGTCAAGTCAGATGGAAATTTCTACAAGAAGATACAGGAGGCTCTGACCCGCACATCCAGCCAAGAGAGCCAGAGTGAACTATTTGAAACGAAGATTTCGCGCAGCTCAGACTCCAGCAAGAAGTCGCGAGACAGCCTCTACCACACGGACAGCAAAAAGTCCCGGGAGACGACAAAGAGCAAAACTTCCGTGGCTTCTAGCCAGGACTCCAAGGAATCCCTAGTGGGTGATTGCTTCGGACGCAACTATGAAATGCCCACCACCACCGGAAAAAAAGTGAAGCAGTTCTCCAAGAAAGAGCTATACGAGAAATTCGCACACTCTAGCCAAGAATCGAAGAGCGATTACTATGATGCCGTCGAAGCTGGCTTAGAACCGACACCCGAGGGGCTATACCCAAGGCCGAAAGTTAAGAGTCACGATTGCCTTCTTTCGGACACACATAGCTCCACTGCAAACAGTTCGTTCTATGACAGTCGGGACACTTACTCCACGTTCCCCAGCAACAAGACTCACAAGACTTCAAAGGTGCACTCGATTAGTCTGCAAAATGTAGAGATTGAACGCAATGCCAAATCCTTTGGCAGTAAGTCGCCGGAATCCGTATCGACTCCGGCTTCGGGAAAACGTTGTCGAGAAAAGGATATTCAGACAGGAGACTCGCTTGATCAGATGGCTCCCATTAAAAGGGGCAACTCGCAATCCTGCAAGATATCTGCATTCCGCCGACGATCGGACAGTGAGAACATCTTCAGCTTTGACCAAGATCGCATCGAGTGCATTCAGAAGTACACCAAGCAGTGGGAAGGTCAGCAGCCCAAGGACGAGAAGAGCAAGCAGAGTCCGGAGTATCCATTGACTCCCGAGCTTGTGTCGGAGTTTGAGAAGCAGCAGGCACGCCTGGTGGCCCACCAGAAAATAACACGTAAGGAGGAACTTATGGCTAAAACACACTTTGAGGAGTATAATCCGATTATGGTTCCACTAAATTACTCATCTCACGCTACGGTGGAACGCACGAAGAGCGACCCTAACTCGCTGGCCAATCGCGCCCGTTTAGGAAGTAATTCTCGCCGTCATGTGCTCATGCACCAGAAATCAATTGATCTTACTCCGGCGGACTCAAACTCTAGCGATGAGGACTATATCTACAAGCAGATACCAAGTGCTCCACCGCTTTGCAAGGCGCATGGTAATTTTGAAATACCCAAGTGCTACGATGGCTCGCCTGCTTCGCAAGTTGCTCAGGAGCTGCCAAAGACAGGCTTTGAGCTCCCGAAGAGTTTCTTCAGGGATTACGAGCGGCGTTTCACCAAAGTCTTGAAGGAGGACATTCCGTATGTGCTTCACAAGCGTCACATCATGAACGGCACTGCTCCTTCACCCAGCGAGAAGAAACACACTAAGCCCAAGTCTCCAAAGTCCCCGAAGTCACCCAAGTCTCCAAAATCCCCCAAATCGCCTAAATCACCGAAGGGCTGCGCGGTTTCCGGGGTCAGCACTACCGACTTCTTGCCTGATATTCTTGACAGCCTGTTGCCTCCGGACACCAAGGAATTCCTTTTCACCCAAAACATTGACCTTTCAAAAGTGGACCCAGTCACGTTGGAGATCGACAAGACCATACCAACAATTCATCTGTCGTCACCAAAGCGGGATATCACTAAACAGATGGACGCCTCGACGCTGGAGAAACTGAACAAAAAACTGAGCCAGATCGAAAGTGATTCGGCTACCAGTTCGCGAACAGAAAGCATGCAGCAGCAGAAGCTGGAGCAAAAGCAAATGGAGCTCATACAGAGTCTTCGCAAGGAGCTGCAGGCCAACGCTCGAAAAGCCAATAAGCCAAGGGTTATTCCCAAGACCAAGTCGGCTGGAAAATCAAAGAAAGGCAAAACCCGTATTACCTCCTTCTCCTCTGATGATGAAAGCTTAGACTCGGATGATGTGTTTGGTTCAGCCGAGGCCATACCCGATCGCTTGGAGTTCTCGCCGCCGCAATCACGCAAGGAAATCGAGTCTATTCTCCGCATTGAGCAGAGCAGGCTTATATCGGCGGCTTGGGGACGTGGACAGACTATGAGCTCCACAGAGATTGAGGGGTCGCCTCCTCAGTGCAGGCGATTGGCTGATCTGGAGAGTCGGTACCAAACCCAAAAGCTGGACCCCCAGTATGCCAATGCCTCTGAACTGAGACGCATCTCAGAGCGCTCCATTTCCATTCCTTCTTCAGAGGACGAACCACATATGCCAATGCGGGGCCGCATTGACGAGTGCACGAATGACTATCAGAGGAACGAGAACATCCCCTCACCTATTCTGGAGCACGCCGAGTTCTTCCGTAGCAACGACGATATTTACGAAACATGCCACGAGGAACGAATCACTGGCTCAGACATTGATTACACTCTGAAGAAGCAGACAGCCAGCGGATCTAAGTCCAAGGTGAAGCTTATCGAGGAGATCATCGACTCCTCGATTGTAATGCGCTCTAAAGGTCATGCTCCGATTCTGTTCGCTCATGCACGTCTGAACCTCTCGGAAGGATCAGTGTCGTTGCAACGCCAGAAGGCTACACAGCAGCAATCACCGACAACAGAAAGGCGAACCAAGAGCCTGGACACTCCTGTTATCTCGCTTCACCGCCTGCCGCCTATGAACGCGTTCTCGTCAAAGGACGATACCGTGGGCTTTGAGGAAGAGGCCGAGATTCTCGAGGAGAAGTCGTTGGAGCGGGAGAACCAAGCGGCTGCTCAGGACGAAGACACTGCCGACAGCGTTCACTCATGCGCAGGTTCCATACCCACGCAGAGTAGCTATCAAACCAATGGCAGAGACTCGCTGCTAAGTGCAGTAACCATCGACAGCGAGGAGGCCCAGCTGCTCAACCAACTGCGGTATATAGAGAAGATCGCCTTACAGGGCGTCAAAATTAAGGATAAGAAGAAGTCAAAGATGAAGCTAAGGAGCGGTGATCACCTCATCCTAAACATACCAAAATACCGATTCACTGACTGGTCGCCCTACAGCTCAGCCAACAGCTCCCGAAAGACTTCGCCGGGGGTCTCAAGAGCCAGCAGCATTGAAAGTACCGGTAAAGGTAAGCTTAAGACATCGGAACCCTATAAAGGAAAACAAGTGTCTAGAAGCCGTCCGGAGTCACGTCGGACCAGTGCAGATGATATTAAAGCAAGAGATGGAAGGGGCAGTAAGAAATCCAGTCCGAAGGAGCGGCCTCGATCCATTGAGATGCGCCGCCTGAGCAAGGACAAGAGCAAATCCCAAGAAGAGACCGAGGCGGATATTGCTAAGCGCAAAGAACGCCAGCAGAAGCTATACGAATCAGCCATGAAGCAAACAATCACTATGCTAAGTCCGGTGAAGGACACATTGCCGGCATTCCCAGCTCCCGAAGATAAAATCCTTGTAAAAACCGACGGCGACAAGATAATCATTGAAACAGAGTTTAAATCAAAAGCGGAGGACCACGTTCTGATCGCCAAGAGTCCCAGAAAACTGGATAATTCACTTGTGAAGTTCAGCCGCAGCTTTGACGAAGGACGCAGCCCCGACAAGCTGGACAAAGCGAATCGCAGTTTCGAGGATCGCAATAAATCCTTCGAAGACTCAGAGAAGTCAGACGCTCCTGAAGACATGCTCATCAAGTCGCCCAAGAAAATAGCCAAGGCGCAGGAGCTGAAGCAGAAGATCGAGGGCAATGTTGTCCACAAGAAGATTGACGGAAAGTCGAGTAGCCTGGAGAGACCAGCCGAACATCACTATCTTGGTCCCGACGTAAAGGCACGAAGTCTTGATGACAAAAGGCAAGCATCCGAGGCGGCAAAGAAGAATGAGGAGAAACCGGCGCCAGTGGCCAGGAGTGCTATCGGAGATCGTCGCATGTTTGCCCACCAATACCAAGTCCAAGAGGTAAGCACTTGCATGATTTTATTTAATTTTTTGATCAGCGATGGAAATGAAGAAAAAATAATGAAACAAGTTTAAAGATCCATTTTTTTATTAGGACTAACATTTTAGTACAATCAAAAAAAAAGATTTCACCAGAGCTTTTAAAAAACAGATGACTCTTTCTAGTTGTCTCAAATATTTCTCTTATTTTGGGTTTTCAAAATCCTAGCAAATGCAACTTTGCTTTTATACCAAAACATCCAACTTTAAAATGCAATTGCAAAAGAATCATGCATTTCCACCCAAAATCTTCCAAACTTAAATTCTTAAAATGATATTGACATATATAAGTCGTTCTTTTACATACCGAACACCTTTTCTTGGGTCCAAAAAACAATCGTTTATCAAGAAAATAATTCATAACTTATTCCTCAAGAAAGATTTCACTTCGAAACCAGTGGAATAAAATCCGTTTATGAGATCGGAAACATCTCCTTCAAAAAAATTAAAAAAAAAATGCAATACCATGGCAAACTTTACTGGTTACCCGAGTTTGAAGAAAATCTATTTTTTCATATGCACATTTGAGAAACCCAACAGTTTCTTTATTACATGCCCTGGACTTCATTCATCGTAAATTATATATGAAATGGAATAAAACCAATCTATTGCCTTACACGGGTTTTTAAAGTAGATTTTATTTTTCCAGCCCCATCAGGAGGATATAGATATGCAAGCGGTGATCTCGGAGCGCAGGTCTCTGGAAATCCTTAAAAGGTCGCTGCCTTCCGAAGACGCGCGTGATAGCGAAGGAGCCTTCAGTCGCAAGCCATCCACGGCCGAAAGCTTGGACTCTTTTGTATCGGCTGATGATAGTCACTCTCCAGCCAGCAAATCGCCGATTCCAGGGGCCGGAGCCGGGACAGAGGGATATCCGCACCGAGTGCCCACCATAGAGTGCGAGGAGCCATCCATCGAGGAAGACGACAATTCTTCCGAGAGGCGCCATCTGAAAGTTGGGAGGCAAGATACAAATAGACTGAGTTTGGATCGCAGTCGTAGTGATGAAACAGGCTCTTGGATGACGGTGGAATGTGACGAATTCATAGGGTCCGATACTTCTGACAATGAGCCACGTACCTTGGAGCCGGATCGAAATGTTCTCGAAACGCAGGCTACTTTGGAAGATGCGAACCCGCTTGAGTACTCAAATTGCGCCACTCCCACTTCAGATTTAAATATCCTTTTAACTCCACCCAACGCAAGTCCTCAAATTGAGAAGTCCGTGCTGGAAACCTTTGAAAAGTATACAGGATCATCGGAAAGCAACAATAAGAAACACAGCCTAGAGAAGCAAAGTGACCGTTCCAAGAGCTCAGATTCCTGGACGAGTGGAGAAAAGGACACAAGTCCGCAGCGACAACAGGACTGGAGTCTGTCGGTGGGTAAGGAGAAAAGTTCAGTGGAAGAGGAGTCTAGCGTCAGCTGTTCCATTGCCCGGCCTTTGGGAATATCGCAGGATTTTGGAAAAGAGGAGGTTCGCCAGTGCCAGGAACTGAAGCAGCGCATGCTTCATCTGGAAATGGGGAAAGATGATGTCACACCAACGGGTTCCAATGAGCAAACGCCCACCAACGAGCCTAAAGTTTTGGTAGGCAAGAAACCCAGCACACCGACTCTAGAGAAGCAGAGCCCGATCGACTTGGGTACCAGCACAGAATCTTACCTCGATCCAATCGAAGAACGCATTGCCAAAATATTGGATCGGAGCGGAGCACGCACCGAAGACAGTGAATCCAGTTCTGGTGGATCGCGGAAACCACCGCGGATTGAGAAGCCAGCGAGGGCTAATGCAGGAAAGAAACTCTCGGTAACTCGGGCGGAACCTGGGAAATCGGGCAGTGATCGCAGTTCTCAGGAGTCCAAGTCCAGCTTCGACTCCAAGGGCTCTTTAAGTGTAGAGTCGCGTGGTTCGTTTGAGACGGAAAGCAGTTCTGGGTCTCTAGGGGCGGCACAGAGGCGTGGCGATCTAGCTCAAAAGGAGCAGCAGAGCACCTGGCGCCCGTTTCCCATCGAGAGCTCAAACAGCTCGAGCACAGATGATCCCTGGCATCATGTGGAAACGGATGGGGGCTACGAGCGGTATGATGCACAAAATCCTTTGCGCGACTCCTCTGACAGCGACGTGAAGGAGGTATCTCCAGACGAACAGAAGGACGCCAGTGAGGCCAGCTATCAGGATGAGCTGAATGACTTCCCGGCGACTTTCGGCTATCCAGCTATGACTAGTAGCTTGGGTGGGATTGGTGTTAACCCCACGGACATTATTGGATACAGTAGCGGCTTCACTTTGGGCAGGACTCTCTCAAGGATCTCAGAACGAAGCACTGCATCCGAGAAGTCCAGCATGGAGGATGACGTCAGCAAGGCCTCGACGCACTCCGTCAGCATGCGGGATGAATCTGTGGGGTCGACAGATCACCAGCCCAGTTTAAGCTCCGATTCGAGGAGCAATACCAATCTTGCTTACATTTCGGATGCTGATCGACGAACCTCCGCAGAGATGCCAGAAATTCCCTGCGACTCGGCAACTGGTGATCGTCTCTCCAGTTTGGGAAGTCTTAATGAACCGAAATCGCCAACCCTAGTCACAGGACGCTTTTCCGTTACACATGTGGATGAACTGCAGGGCGACGATGTTGAACGACACACACTCATGTGTCTTTCGAACGCTGGCAGTCAGGATTCAGAGGACTGGCCTCTGCCGGAGATTCCCTTTGACCATGTGCCGGTGAAGCCGGCCGACTCGATGTATGCCATGCCGGACTTGGACAAACCAGTGCCCAAATCGTTCTGCTGGAAGGCAAGCTTGTCGTTCCAGCAGTCGCAGGATTCCCTAGACTGGCCTTCGCCTCCGTCAAGTGCCATAGGAGCTCCCATCGTTGTGGAGAGTATTGAAACATACTATGCAAGCGAAGTCCAAAGTGCCGATAAGGTGGTTTTGGATGAGGAGATGGCAGTTGGTCCTCCTGATGTGGCCAAAGTTTTGCCCTACGAGGACACCGCCTACCTAATGTCGGCAGCTTTCGATGATAATGATTTTGGCAATGAGCAATTGCAACCGGATACGGTTAGCTGTCTCAGCTCCACTCTAAGTGCAGCCTCCTGTCTCTCGTCCTCGCTAAATGTGAGCTGCAGCACGTCCTCCACCCAGGCCACCGCCAGAGTCCAGCGCAAGAACTCAAGTCCCGAGGTGATTGTCGCCCAGCCCACAAGATCACCAGCTCCGAGAAGCCCTCTCTCGGAGGAAGAGCTCTTCTCCAGCGATGATGTCTTCATGCCGGGCACTATTAAAGTGCAGTTATCACCAGATGCCCAACTGAGAAAGCTTTCCAGAGGCTCCAACAATTCGGACACTTCTATCGACGACATTTTGTCAGGCAGCACCACCTATCTGGAGGATCAGACCACTGTGCGCAGAAACTATGAGGCACGTTTGAGCAGCGGCGGCGGTGGAGCGAGCTGCAAGAAGTGCAGCCACTCCAGTCACTCCGAGGAGGAAACGAGTTCCCTGGGCACAGATCTCGATGGAACCGTGAGGATGGGTGGATTGCAGCAAAAGAAGTGCACCCATAGCTCCCACTCGGAGGACACCTCTATTGGTCTGAGCATCTCGGAGTGGTCAACGGGAACCAACACAGTTCGCCAGTATGCTAATCTTTCCGGATCGGACAGCCTTTCCGCCGTGTCCACGCACTCATGTCCCAAGAGTGAGAAATCAAATCAGACCAAGTCGAGTATTAGTTCGATTAACAAGTCTGCCGAGAGCCTTAACGAGCAGAGCGGTGGTAGTAGCTTTTCGCACAAGTTCAGCGGGGATAATGGTTCATCCGATGGTCTGCGATACGACATGCTATCCAATTCCGAGACGGACAAGCTGAGTGAGCCCACCTCAGCCACCCGAAGTGATGACACCACATTGACTCTTACCGAAATGGCCCACACCATCAGCGAGTGGTCCACTTCCAGCAGTCGCACGCTGGTTGGCGTGGCTCCTGGGGAGTACCTTCCCCTCAAGCAGGCACTGTCGGGAAATAAGACTAGTCTGAGCTCTCCCAGCGAGGAAAAGCGATGTGCCTTGCCGCAGGTCCACAGAAGAAGCGGCAGCAATGGCAATCAGGCAAGAGCTGCGCAGGAGCTCGTTGACACTCCAACTGGTCCGGAGACAAGTGCTGCCGCTCGGAAGCGCCGCTCGCTGGAGATGATGTCGAAATTGTATCAGAGTCAGGAAATATGCTCTGAGTCAGAATCACCGTTTGTCGAGCGTTTGTATGCGCACAGCGAGAAGTTGACGGAGCGCTATCAGAGCCAAGAGTTTGTGCCCCTCCATGGTGTGACTCCAGGACCCCAGCTCCCTCCACCGACCACTACTCAGATCCAAACCCAGCAGAACCAGCAGGTGCGCCAGAAGCCTAGGGCCCCTCAGCCACCTACGAAGCCCAAACCTGCTGTTACTCGACCGATTATGCAGGCTTTGCTTAACAAGATGAAGCAACCGGGACTGGCGGAGCAGGCTGCCGAAGCGGCTGAGGCCGAGGAGAAAAAAGCCATGAGTGTGGCTGCGGCTGCGACAAAACCTGTTGCTGCGGCAAAACCACCACCACCACCTGTGCCCACAGTTCCGCCGATTGTGACGCCCAGCGATTTGCCCGGCGAAGTGGTGGCTCCTCCACCCAAACCGCTGGCCAAGCACCACAGCTATGATGACCGGACCCTCTCCAAGACGCAGATCCGCGAGTTCAAGACCACAAGCAAGCAGTTACGCCAGTCGAGTTCCTTCCACGAGCACATGCTCAGCAAATCGCAACAGTCGTCACAGGAGCTGCCCATAAGAATCGACGAGGAGAGGGATCCACACTCGACATCCTCGGCCACCAACACAACAACCACCACCAACACGCTGAACAGCGAGAGTACGGAACCCAATTCCCCACAAATGCCGCAGCGGGCGGATAAGTTGGTCCGCTGCTCACCCTATTACTCAAGCAGTTTAAGCTCGGAATCGCCGCCAAATCAGTTGCTACAGAAACCGCCAAGGAAAACGGCCAGCCAGCTGAGTGCTGGGGCAATAGCCACTTCCCTAAAGAGCCCCCCCAGTGGCAACGATACGGACAGCTCGTTGGACGTGCGGGGTCAGGAGGCGAAAATGAGAAGTAGGGGCTACCGCAAGAAGCGTCAGTTGCCCGCCAAAAGAATGAGGGCCAATATGACCGCCGCAGCTCTGTTGGAGCAAGCGGAGAGTTCGGAGTGCTCAGAAGGTTATGTACCGGAAGTTGATTCGGGCAGCTCTGAGTACTCGTCGTGCCAGCGGGACGATCAGTACCTCGAGTTCGACGAGGAACTGGAAAGGGACCAGGAGCAAACCGACGAGTATGACGACTATCCCCAGTATAGTGGAAAATTTGAGAGCCTGGACATGAGCGACAATGTGGACGAAATGGGCTTTCCCCGTTACGACCGCTTGGGTCACATCACCAAGCCCATGTATCACCAGGCCTTAGTAATGGATCGTCCTAGTCCAGTGCAGGTTCCAGCACCTGCTAATCATCCAATGCCTCCGGTCACGGGACAGCCAGTGAAACCAGCACGGACTAAGAAACGGCAATTGAAGCGAGAGGACTCCACGGCCGCGAGTACATCAGGATTTTCGGGAGTAGTACCCCAGGTTCGACCCTACCATGGGACGGAGTTATTGCAACCCGGAGGAAAGTGAGTACGAGACCCAAGGAGGTGGATTGTCCGATGAACTGGCCAACTCCAGTGAGGACAGCTGCAGCGGATTCGGCGGAGAAGCGGGAGCATCAGGATCGGGCACTATAAGAAGGGGCGCAGCCAAAGGAGCGGCGCAGGATCAACATCAAGGAATGGGACCCCAGGCTCGACAGGTGCTTCCGTATCCAGATTTTCTGTCGGACTACGAATCCGAACCCATTGAGTATGAACGGTATGCCTGCGGACTGGATATACGTGTTGATCCGCCGCCAAAGTTTCATGACTCGGACGAGCTGAGTGACCAGTAGGAACCCTTGGAACCCTGAGAAACCCCATTGTGTGTGCTTAACAAATGCAGCCTTTTCATTTGTTCCGTTGCCTTGGAAATTTTTAGAATGACTCTACGACTTTTACACACGATCCAAGTACTTATAACCAACTTATTTGTAACTGAGACTGATTTACGACAAGCAACCAAAACCAAATATGAACACCCAAAAATCTTACAAGCTGCATATAAAAACTTAAAACAATTATAGCTCCCCTTGAAGCGTTAGAAAATCAAATCAAATTCAAGTAAAAGACATTTTAATCAAACATTACAAAACATAACAAATCAAATATAATAACTTAAATAATCGAGATGATGGAAGGAGCCCGTAGGTCGGTGTAGATTGAGTTGCCTTTGAGCGGTATTTATATATGATAATGTTATAGATCAATTCAACATTTAAATATATATGGGGTATATTGAGCGGAAACGTTAAACGAGTTGAACAAATTTTAATGCACTGTTTAATCATCGAATAATGGAATACAAGAATACAAATGTTTAATTGTTATTTAGCTAATACAACACAAATCGAGACACAATACTTAAGATTAAAGTTATTAAATGAATATATATATGATTAATTCAAGTTGCCACGAACACTGCGCCATTACGTTTAGTATTTCGTCAGTATTGGTAGCGCAGGTTGTTCGATCCTATCCAGCTGAGTTCCAATCCAAGTGTCAAAAGCAGGCACACCTAAATAAAAATATACGGAGTCGAACCTCTACACTAGTTACGTTCACCTATGCTCTAAGTTTAGTAATCTCAGATGATGAAGCGACAAATCAGCCAAATGCTTTAAAACACTTATCCTAAGAAGACAATTGGAAAAGGTTTTGAGCAGTTCTCACAACCCATTACAAGAATCTCAAGACAGGTCCACTAGTCCCGATCAAAAGTATAATGAAAGCATTTACTTCATGCTATTTAGAGGTTTTCTAACCATATATATTTTATATAGGTCTTGAGCTCTATAAGTTTTTAATTTTACATCAAACGTTTTTAGACGCAAGTTACCAATTTATCTATTACCTACGATTCTCAAGTGAGCAAATGTTGTCTTAGCCATTAGTTCTGCTTAGTACATAAATGTGCCAAATCGGAGATCCGAAAATGGAAATCCCTATACCAATAGTATTTTATAACTGTAAATGTAATGGGAGCAGAACAAGGAATTAATTGAAACCCTGTTAAGTTTTAAATCCGATTGGAAATTTATATACTCATATGTATGGACTAGATTATTGTGTGTTTGTTTTTTAAGTTTAGAAAAATGCAAAAAATATTTACGTGTTATTGGAGCAAATGAGCGGAGAACGATTGGTATTAGGCAGTGTTAAGGTCGTACAATAATTTTACTAATTTAATCCAGATCAAAAGTATTCTAATCAAAATATCTAGTTGTGTTTAGAAATAATGTAAAATTAAATAAGTCCGAAAATTGGTTGTTCTGAAAAAGCTTGAATCTAAGTTGATCTAATAATCCTTTTATATCCGATAATACCAAATGATTTTTATTTAGGAAAAGCGGTATATTTTTAGCAAACTCACAACGAGTTTTTAAAATAAAATTTTAATTTTTTTAGTGGGGCTTACATTATCTTAATTGAAAAATTCCTTCAAGTGCAAACATAGAGAATTTTCAAAATACAAATCCCACAAAAATACTAGCTGAATTTTAAGAAATTAGAAACAAAACACAAAGTTTGCAATACAAAATGAAAACTTAATAAAGTTTAATTTAAAAAAAAATCTTTTTCTCACACAAAGCCAAAAAGAAGATCACTCAAACGAACAGACACAATGATGGGAGTCTTACTTATAATAAATCAAGCCAATGAAATGTACACGAGCAATCGATTAACAAGCATTAAATTATAATTATATAGAAACGAAACTAAATAAATAAAACTTCATTAATCAAATAAAAAATGAAATAGTTTGATTACAAAAATGTAAAAAAAATACTTACTTTCACATTGTTTAGTTAATTTAGACTTAGTTTGTACTTTGAATATTTTAAGTAAGTTATTATTTATTTAAGTTTCTACATATTTCTACAGGTTTTATAATTCCATTTGTTTAAAAAAAACATACCTTTATTTCTTGACTTGTTTTTATTATTTCACTATTTTCATTTCCTTAAATTGTTTCGTTTTTAGATGTTTATCATGGCATAAATGGAAACATGTCGTTGGACAGGCGGGGTGAAATTACCACTCCCCCGACGCGATACGACCTCACCTTAGGATCGGATAAATCCTCGTCGCTCTCCCGATCCGAGGCCGGCACATATGATGTGATCCAGGCTGAGATCCAGCACGCCAAGCGCCAGGAGTTGGCCACCGGGGTAGCCACCGCCCATCACCAAAACGGACACAATGGGAATGGAATCGGCAATGTGCATCCATTGAGCACGCAGCACGATATCGAGGCGGAGGTGAAGAAGCGAAAGTGGCCGACCGAGCCCAGCTACTTTCTGGCCAAGGAGCTGCTGATGACGGAGCGTACGTACAAGAAGGATCTGGATGTGCTGAACACAACCTTCCGACAGGTCCTGAGTATCGGCGATGTGGAGCAACTGCAGCCGCTGTTCGAACTACTCGACTCCCTGGCCCAGCACCACAACCTCTTTCTGCGCGACATCGAGCACCGATTGGTGCAGTGGGAGGGACGTGGCGGCCACGATGCCCACCGCATCGGAGACGTGATGATGAAGCACATGGCGGCACTGCCCATCTACGATGAGTACGTGCAGACGCACCTGGACATCCTGCACTGCCTTAACGACATTTATGAGGGGGACGAGCGCTTCCGCCAGGTGTACAAGGAGTTTGAGCAGCAGAAGGTGTGCTATCTGCCAATCGGTGAGCTTTTACTGAAGCCCCTCAACCGCCTGTTGCACTACCAACTCATATTGGAGCGGCTTTGCGATTACTATGCGGAGGAGCACACCGATTACGCCGACTGCCAGGCCGTGCACCACCTGCTCGTTCGCAGCACCAAGGAGATCCGGGCCCATCTTCCCGATTCGGCCAACTTCGTGGAGCTGTGCGAGCTGCAGCGAGACATCAGCTTCGAGCAGTTGGTCCAGCCCCACCGCCGTCTCATCCGCCAGGGTTGCCTGCTGAAGCACTCAAAGCGCGGTCTGCAGCAGCGAATGTTCTTCCTGTTCTCTGACCTCCTGCTCTACGGGTCCAAGTCCCCGCTGGACCAGAGCTTCCGCATCCTGGGCCATGTTCCTGTGCGATCGCTGCTCACCGAGAACGCTGAGCACAACACCTTCTCCATTTTCGGCGGACAGTGCGCCATCACGGTGAGTGCGGGAACCACCGCCGAGAAGACCCTTTGGCTGGCCGAGCTCTCCAAGGCGGCGGCGGACATCAAAAATCGTCCGCCAAACATGCAACTACAACTGACGACGCTCAAAAACTGCAGTGAGTATAATTCAATGGATTGGAAGAGATAGGAATAGAATATAACAATAAAGGCCTTTTTTGGCCAATGGGTTTACTCGTAGAGTAAGTATTCATGAGCCGAGTCGTCTGTCTGTCTGTATGAACGCTGATATCTCCAGAACAAGAAAAGCTAGAAAGTTGGGATTAACCATGCATATTCTTGGGCTTTCTAAGCAGATCAATCCCCACAATCTTCTTAAAAGACCCTAATAAAAATTCTGGCACCCTCATCTGTACTGATTTTGTAAAATTTTAAATGCCATTTTTGTAGATTTTAAAATTCATTAAAAAGTTATGAGCAAATAAGACATTTTCCTATAGATGGCGACACTGTCAAGTGACTGCCTTCTTTGCTACTTGCATATCTCCATCTCTCTCACACAAATTGGTATTGACAGATATGTTTTATATTAAATCTATGGAAGACCATATGTGGCTTTTTGATCTTAAGAATCGTAAGACTTCGGCTTCCGAAGCCAGCCTCATTTTTTCTTAAGTTAAACTTTTCCATTTATTCTCCACTTTTTGGCTGGCAAGAAAAGCACGCTGCAAGGCCCCGTAAGCAAGAAAGTTCCCCCAGATCCCTATATCTTCCCGTTCCCGAGAGCACCTACTAAAGTATTTTTGCACCCATTTTCCAGGTTCTTCGGAGGAGGGTCTGGACCTGTTCGGTCTGAGCAACGGAAACAACAGCAGCTTGAACAGCAGCGTGAACGGTGGCGGTCCGTTGACCCCGCAACAGCAGCAGTTGCAGCTGCAGCAGCAACAGCAGAACCGAACACAGCCGTCACGCAGCAACACCGCTCTGCACGTCTGCTGGCATCGTGGCGCCACCGTAGGACTGGGCGATCACCTAATAGCCGCCGAGCACCAGTTGTCCGGCTACCTACTGCGCAAGTTCAAGAATAGCTCCGGGTGGCAAAAACTATGGGTGGTGTTCACCTCCTTCTGCCTTTACTTCTACAAGAGCTACCAGGATGAGTTCGCCCTGGCCAGCCTGCCGCTGCTGGGCTACACAGTGGGTCCTCCTGGCCACCAGGACGCCGTTCAGAAGGAGTTTGTCTTTAAGCTCTCCTTCAAGAACCACGTTTACTTTTTCCGGGCGGAGAGCGCTCACACCTACAACAGGTAAGTCTTATATCTACGATCTACGCGCAATCATATATTGCATCCTTAAAATTGATTATAAAAATTAAAATAGGAGATTTCTGATGCTTTTATATTAATACGAACTAATACAGTAACTTAGATGAAATAAAATAAAGATTTAAACTCCCTTAGTCCAATTTTAATCAACAAGTACCCTTATTGAATTTGCTTCTTCTTTTCCCCAGATGGTTGGAGGTGCTGCGCAGCACGACCCAAACACAGGACTTCAAAAATGTACACACTCACGCTGTGTTAGGCAACTAGAAGAACTTATTGTTTTCAGGATAGACGCATTAGTCTTTCATATAATCGTCGTGCAGTTCCATTAAGGAGGCACTCAAATAATCAGATACGCATAGAGACGCATTTTAGTATTCTATTTTTATACAACGTATACACCACAATCAATATTTCCATTTTAAAGTAACCTACGTTTTCTTCAACATTACTTACTCATTGTATTCTATTTGTATCCCTACAAGGTCAGCTTTAAGATATCTATGTAAATAACGTCTTTGTCGTTTTGTTTTGTTCTACGTCTGATTTGGCAAATATTTTGTGTGTTTATAGCTGGTTTTATGTGTATTAGTTTTCCAAGTTAATAATACTTTTATGGATTTACTTTTCGGGAAGAAGTATAAAGAAGCAAATTGATTCCAGAATCAACTAAAAACTGCAATTTTTAATCATAAGTTTAAGTCATTAACTTTAATAGATTTAAACAATTCAAATAAAAATAATATGTTTTTCAAAGAACTACAAAATATGGTGCTTTAATTGTCTAATGCCGATGCATGTAGGAAAGGCTGGTTCACATCTGTAAGCTCCTAATTTACACCGCAAAAATATCTTTGCATATGTGGGCGTCACTAACTTTTGCGGTTTGTGGGCGTGGAACCGTGATGAAGCAAACTTGCGCTGTGTAGGAAGACCAACAATCTGCGTGCTTAATCCCAATCATCTAAAGCTAGATAGTTGTTTCCGAGATCTCAGCGTTGATACAGACAGACAGGCAGACGGACATGGCTAGATCGACTCGGCTAGTGATCCTGATCAAGAATATATATACTTCATGTGGTCGGAAACGCTTCCTTCTCCATGTTACATACTTTTGCACGAATACAATATACCCTTTTACTCTACGAGTAACGGGTATAATTTTTGCCCTATATTTGAATCGTGATGTCAGCTATTTTTGCTGCATCGGCAGATTGATGACTGTCGGGAAGACTGACGGTCTGCCTGCAGTATTGCAATATTGACAGGAAGTGTTATGATATATGAATCCTTGTTTGCCTTTTGTAAATGCGTGAATAATTATGTTTTGTATGTCGAAGGGCCTTAACATGTATTAAATACCAAACAAAATCACATTTACAAATATATGTAGGCGCCAGCCACCTTTTAAGGATGGGCATGGCGCTCGTCTAAAACTTGCGCTGCGCATAAACCCCTAGAGTCTGTATGGTGAATCCCAACTATCTAGGTTTTATAGTTTCCGAGATCTCTGCGGATATTTTCAATGTACTGTGTGTGTACGGGAGCCGTACTACGGGTCTATAAACGACGAGGAAAAAATGAGGCAAAATTGACCTTAGTAAAATGCACTGTAACTAAACAAGTGGAGGTACCACAACCAGGTTATTGAACACTGTTAAAGTTAGCAGTTCAAAGTATTTTAAATTGTTGCTATGTGCTACGAAAGTTTTAGCTGTTATTAACCCCATAAAGTGCATAAATAATCGAAAATGTTGTACCTTACACACGTTTTTCTTAAATCTGTGTGTGTAAAGTTTTCATGTAAGATACAAATATTCTTAAATCAAAATTTGATATATGTATGTATGTAGGCCCTGTAGATTCCCCAACTAACATATCCTGGAAAATGTATGTTCTACAGATATTAAGCACTTAAAACTGCAACTTGATCCATAAAAACAATATCAGAAAGTAGTAGAAAAACTATTTACGAAACTTTATGTTTTCATGTATTTCGTTTTTCTCTGGGTCTTGTGTTCAATGCTATTTTCACAGCGAATTTGTTTTTAAATGTTAAATGCTGTTTTTAAGTCCATTATTTTCCCTTATTTTCCTGAGTATTATGGTTACTTGATTGAGAAATAAAAGTGTCTATAAAAAGATTTAAAAAAATTTAATATATTACAAAATGATAACATGTAAATAATAAAATAAATCAAATTAATTTTACAGATACAAAGAGTGTATTTCATCGTCAAACCAAACTATTTTGGGACACTGCGCATGGCATTGGCATAGGGGTGAGTTTATACCCAACTAGCACATATAATTCCCAACTGATTCTAGCTGCGCACTCATGGGAACCCCGGTGCCGAGCTGAGCAAAGCATACTTACCTGGCGTAGAGGTTAACCGTGATCACGAAGGCGGTTCCTCCGGAGTGAGGCTTGGCCATTGCACCTCGGCTGAGTTGACCTCTGCGATTATTCCTAATGTGAATAACTCGTGCGTGTAATTTTTGGTAGCCGGGAATGGCGTTCGCGCCGTCCCGACATAAACAAATAAATTTTTAATTGAAAGAGTTTCAGATACCCGTTACATGCTATACAAGCAGAAAAACGGCTGACCTCCGAGCATAGCACATCAGCCTCACCCAAGAATTTTGGGTGGGAAACTGTTCCATCTACCTCTTACATACTTTCCGACGAGTACTCTACGAGACACGAGTATAAAAATTAGTGGGATGCCCGAAAGTCCTAGCAACTATGGCCGATTCCTTCCCTGTGCCCTAAGTTTAAACTTTCGGCTAGTGTACAATGAATAAATAACAAGAAAGGAAGTTAACTTCGGCAAGCCAAAGTTTTTATACCCTTATTTAGTACCCAAAGTTTCGTCCTCACTCGATCGGTGCTGTTCCTGGCATTCCAAATATTGGCTATTAAAAATGTTGATATTAAATTGTCAAAAATTAAAACGCCTACTTCCTACAAAGTTACTATGTATTTTTATATTTTTGTTGAGATTATTCTTATGGGAGCCATATGATATAGTGGTCCGATCCGTCAAGTTTCATCGAGATAGCTTTAAAACTGAGAGACTAGTTCGCATAGAAACGAACAGACGGACATGGCTAGATGGACTCTTCTATTGGTGCTGATCAAGAATATATATATTTTATGTGGTCGGAAACGTCTCCTTCACTGCGTTGCAAACATCTGACTGAAATTACAATACCCCTGCAAGGATATAAAAATAAGTTGAAAACAAGAAAGGAAGCTAGCTTCGGCCAGCCGAAGCTTATATACCCTTGCAGATCATTCCTATTTATTTACAAAAACATTAATTTTAATTAACTTGTTACAACAATCCAAATTTTAACTGTTTTCGTATTATTTTGGCATTAATTTTTTGATCCTTCCTATAGCAGCTATATAATAAAACCGTCCGAATTTTGTTAAATTATGATATAGTCACCCGAGTTTTAAAAAATTTTATTCGAAATTCAGAAATATTTAAAAAGTATATCCCAAAAGCAGAAGGTAATATTTAAAAAAAAACACCAAAGCTAGAATTTTTTTACGGTTTTTTTTCGAGCTTTCTTATGGGAGCTATAAGATATAGTTGTCCGATCCGGTCGGTTCCGACATATATACTACTACAATAGAAAGAAGACTTTTGGGAAAGTTTGAGCCCGATAGCTTTATTACTGAGGGACTAGTTTGCGTAGAAACGGAGTTTGTAACACGTAGAAGGAACCGTTTCCCACCCAAAATTCTTGGGTGAGGCTGATGTGCTATGCTCGGAGGTCAGCCGTTTTTCTGCTTGTATAGCATGTAACGGGTATCTTAAACTCTTTCAATTAAAAATTTATTTGTTTATGTCGGGACGGCGCGAACGCCATTCCCGGCTACCAAAAATTACACGCACGAGTTATTCACATTAGGAATAATCGCAGAGGTCAACTCAGCCGAGGTGCAATGGCCAAGCCTCACTCCGGAGGAACCGCCTTCGTGATCACGGTTAACCTCTACGCCAGGTAAGTATGCTTTGCTCAGCTCGGCACCGGGGCTCCGATCAATGCGCAGCTAGAATCAGTTGGGAATTATACGTGCTAATTATGTGTAAAACTCACCCCTATGCTATGCTCTACTAACAATAAATTGGGCATCAGGGGTGTCAAATGGGATTTTACGATCTCGTTTCAGTTCATTTTTATACCCTTGCAGTGGATATTCTAATTTTGGTCAGAATTTTGTAAGGCAGTGAAGGAGACGTTGCCGACCCATAAATTATGTATATTCTTGATCAGGATCAATAGGGGAGTCGATATAGCCATGCCCGTCAGTCTGTCTGTTTCAATACCGTTTACGAGCTCAGTCTAAAAGTTAGCTATCTTAAACTTTCAGACGTCCTAAAACATGTGTACGGAGATCAAGCGCCTCGATCGGACGTCTATATCCTATAGCTCCCATATAAACAATCGGATATAAATTGCAAAAATTGAAGATATTTTGCGCATCGTAAAAGCTATTGACATGAATCTTTTCAAATCTTATTCTTTTGTGCATATCTTGATCAGGGTAGGAGCACGTTCCAATTGGACGTCTATATCCTATAGATCTCATTTTATAAATTTCATTATTATTTAATTATATTTTAGACTACTTTGTCAGGAGATATTTTCAAAATATTAACTTAATCCGTCAATAATTGGGCGTCTTTTCTTATTACAAAATAAATAAAGGCGAATTTGTGGTATTTTCATTTATTGATATTTGAAATCTTAAACTTTATTAATAATAATGTTAATTACAGTAAGGTAATTTTAAATTCCGCATCGTTTGAATGGGTCGCCTTAATCCTCACCCTTTGCTTAACTTTTACTGTGAATTGAGTTGGGATTACTTGCATTCTCTACTTTAGTTGGTTCGTAGTTAATAAATCAATAGGCTGCTATATGTTAGGGTTTTCATATATAAGATTAACATGATGCTCAGAGCATCATCATCGCATCGTCATCTCCGCGATCCATCCAACACAAAGTGCCAAAAAGTGGAGGGTTCGTAGCAAAAGGAACAGCAATTCGCATTCAACAGAAAACAAGATTAAGACTCGATTGTAAACGCTTAAGAACTAACTAAATCAATTGCCGCAGCCAAGACACAGTGGAACCTAGAGAGTACATAGCGTGGCAAAATGGCAGTTTGAGGTGTTTCCAACCAACTATACACTAAAGAAAGATCCCGCACATTCCTCGAACTCCATCGTAACAGACCAAATCAAGATGTAAACTTGAATTAGATCAAGGACCAGATCTTACAGTTAGGGTAAAAATAGTGTGTGGGTCCGGTAATGAAATAATCGTGCAAAATACATAGCGCATTGGTCACTGGATGCAATAGAGGTATACATACATACATAATTAATTGCCTGTTCGTTCCCAACTTGGAGATTTGTTTTCACGTACCATGTGGATTAGTTTATATTGCTAACAACTAACATTTAATTCTCAATTTCTAGTAATTTCACAATTTGTAGCCAATAAACTTATGAATCGATCTAGGTAGCATGTGTATGTGTATGTGGGATTTTGGTAGATATCATTTATGACACTGGACATTAAACTGCAGTAACTGTGGGGTTTTTGCTACGACACGAACTACTACAAATATTAATTTCTGTTGAGACTTTGGTTTAGTTGCAGCTTTAGTTCAGTTTTACAGGGGTTGCTTTTCGCACATCTAAAATGAAACTAATTGGATTTTGCAATTGTTTGACATGGATTTTATAATTTTTTTATTATTATTATTAATAATTTTTGCCGCTGCTATTTGAATTATAACATTTGAGTTTTAAGCTTATGAGAGTCTTATTTCTGGCTGCATGCTGCACTAGCATCTGCTGCTACAGTGGACTTCCAGGTGTTTTTGTGTTCTGATTTCGGGATCGGGATCGGGTTAGGGTTAGGACAAGGCGGAACTATCGGCCAAACAAATATAACTGAAAACTGCCCAGTGTTTATGGGTTGCGGGTGGTGTGCGCAGGTTTGTGAGCGGTTGAGGGTGAATATATGCTGCTGTGCCGTGCCGTTGGCGCTGTTACAATTTCATAGCATTACAATTATCATAAATATTTCTGTTATTATTTAATTTAAACTTCTTTATGGTATTGCATATTTTTGCTGCTGTAGTTTGCTGATGTTCTAAGCTGCGACCGCCCTCTAATCTGCTGCTGCTCCTGTGGTGGCTCCTGCTTCTGATGCTTCTGGTGCTGCTGCTGTTCCTAGAGTGGGCGCATGGCTAATCGATGAAACTTTGCTCCACGCAGGCTTTCACACGCTTCTCGTACTCGCGGCGATTTTCTTTATACAGCTGGGCGGCGGTGGAGTTGGCCGGTGAGTTGGGATTGGGGTCGCTCAGCAGTGACTAGGAACCAGAATAAAGTAAGTAAGTTAGCTAACTCTCGAGGGCACTCCGCAGTACGACTCACCTGTATGGATGTTAGTATGGCTGACACATCGTAAGTGGGACTCCAGCGGTTCTGCAATATGTCCAAGCATATACCACCATCTGCGTACACATTGGGATGAAATACTTTCGATACGAATCGAACCGTTGGCGGTTTGTTTGGATACTCTTCCGTAAATTCTATGGTTAACTTAAAGGTTCCGTCCTCGAATGGTGTATCGTGTGGACCAAAAATCACAGCATTCCATATCATAATATTATTATCTGTTGGCGCACCCGAGACACCCGTGGGTGGATCCTCCTGAAGTCTGCAATAAGGTAGAAGAAAAATATATTAAACGGAATATCATACCATATAGACCAAATAAACAAAATATATTACAAATTTCATTGTGGCAATTTTTGTTGGTTTTGTACTATTCTTTTCGTAATGCAAACGAAAATTCGGACGCAGTTAGATCGTATTGCAATGGATATAAGTAAGTACACTGAACATTCGTATATCGTAGTGACAAATCTGGTCCAGAGTGTGCTGAAGGAGAAACTGAGACTTACAAAAAGATAAGTACAAAAAAATTAAAACCCCAAATAAACTTTAAGATATGCTTCTGACAGTTAGCTCTCATTAAGCTTGCCAGGACTTAGCCCCTTTTTTTTGGATATTTGGCACCATAGCCTGGCACTGTCTCCGTGGAAAAACTTGTTAAAATTTTCTGTACACAAAACAGAGAGCAACAAGAATCCCATGCTAAAAGTGCGGAAAACACAATCTGGAAGTTAACTGGACGGGATTGGCTGGGAATTTAGGTCAACAACGAGCAACAAGCGGGCGTCGCAACCCGTTTAACCGCGCCCTTCAATCGGCTTAAATCGATACTCGGGCCCAAGTGAAATCATCGATTAAACAAGCAAAGAAACGCTAGTGTACAGAGAAACCCCCAATAGAATTCCACAAATTCAAAACTTGAATGCTTTGCAATCGTATAAAATGTTTCCTTTTATTAACTGTCTGTTACTATGGTACTTTGAAAATACATGTGTAGATCTGTTTGAAAACCATTATTAATTACGGAATCCAAAAGAGTTTCTTGCTTTACTAATGTTGATCGATATAATAAATCTGTAACCTTTTGCTGAATAGTTGTCAATAGGATGTTTAATGAATTCTCCTTGTGAATCTCTATTTAAAAACCAAAAATAAAATCGTTATCGTAAAATTTGTTTTTTAATTGTATTATAAATATCTGTATGTTTACTATGTTACTATTTCACAATAGTTTCCCGTTTTTTTTACCAATGAAGATCCATTTTATAAATCTTTCTTATAACTTTGTAGTTGGCAATAGGATCTTTACTTAAAAATCAATGTGCAGGAAGAGATCCGTTAAATGTCCTATTCTCTATAGAAGGATCGTTTTTCAGAGCAGTACATTTGAATGTATGTATATTGGTTTCCAATTTGATTATTTTTTATGCAATCGAAACATTATATTCATGTGATGAAATCCACCGATTCTTTGTTTTATTATTGTTCAAATAAGTGCCAAGTTTTTAATATTTTTTTCCCTGTGTGGAATGTGAGAAAAGCGACTAGTTGGCCTTCGGGGTGGTGCTGTGCCGTGGGGATGGAAATCCCGCCCACGCAAACAGCCTTGACATTTGGTTTCGAGGCTCCCAAGTGCAACTTGCAGTCCAGTGCCGCGCCAACATTCAAATTTTCGGAGATGATGAAAGTTCCGAAACGAAATCGAATGAAATTCCGATTGGAGAGCGCCGTCTCTTTCGCGTGAGTCAACAAGGTTAAGTGCGAGCGGGAGAGGGAGGGTGCGGGCGGGCAGGATGCAGCTGCTGAGTCAGGCGAATACAAAAACAACAATTGTTAATGTTTTGCTGCGACGCAATTTCGGCAAAAGACGGAAGAAGAATTTTGTTTGGTTTTCCCAATTTTCCCCTTTGTTTCCTCGCTTTTCCCCCGCACCACACACACATCAAAGTCAAGTGTCAAAGACAAGCGAATTGTTTTTGTTGTTGTTTTTCGCAAGAGCAAAAGCAGCGAAAATAATCAACCACTCACACACACTCGCGCAGACACAGCCACATGCACACGTACATATTTTGGCTGCGCAAACTTTTCCACTACATACAGACATAGAGCACATACATAAGTGCGACCGTGTGTTTGCGTATATGTATGTATTGGGCAGCGCAGCCCCAGGTTTCTTTTCTCCAACATTTTTTCGCACCACGAAACACGAATCCGCTAAATCCGACGATTTCTTCGCGATTCGCTTCTCGTTTTCCTGCGTTCCTTTCCTTTCCTTTCGATTCGACTCGATTCCTTGATTTTCCTCTAGTTTTCTTTTCTCACCTTTTAAAATCTCTCATAAGACGTCTGCGAGCGGGTGTTGACATGTTTCACAACGATACTACACTTGTGTTGGATGGGAATTTGAACGCCTGGGCGATGCGCTGCGTCTTGCAAACGAAAACGGTGAAATTTTGTAATTTTATTTTTAATTGAGGGCAAACTCGGGCAGCAATGGTATAGAGCTGGAACAGAAATCGATGTTTCTTCGATACTATCGTATAGGGCTGGGCCAAAAGTCGATGCCTGTTCGATACTATCGTTGGGCGCAGCAAAATGGCCACCTTGACGTGGTCGAGTCGAAAAATGAAAGGTTGCCGGACCATGGGAAATACGTGGAGCTAGCAATATCATCATCAATTTAATTTAAAAAAATTCAAAAAATAACTCGACAAAAATCGGTAATTGCCAGACGCAGATGCTTTTGGTGCTGTCCCTAATGTCCAAGTCTTTTTTCCACTGCAGGCTATTCTATAGTCGAGCCGGATCGGATCACTATATATTATGGTTCCCATACGAATAATAATAAAAACTTTGTTCGTTTTGAAGTATGCCTTTTGATTTTTGACAATTTAAAAACTAAAATCTAAACTAAGGCGAGAGAGCACTCGAATCTCGGTCACGAAAGAGAGAGCGCTTAAAGTTCGCAATGAAGCTAATTTCTTTTATTTTTTTGCCTTAGCTTTTAATGTTAAGGTTTGTGGTTGTAATTTATCTTCTCAGGTAATATGTATGTTACTGATTATAATTGTACTATTGGACTAATTGAATGTAATGTAATTGTGTAAAATGTACAACAACCAACATAAAAACAAACCAAGAATCCGCTTGCCTGTACTTCGATGTCCTGTTTCTCATAATCCTTACGTCGGAGATAACAGTTTTAATTAATTGGAAATTCATTTAATTTGGGAATTCGTAACGAATTCAAATTTATCGCATCCAGCGAGGTAAATTTAAAAAGCAATAATTTTGTAACACAGTGTTATCAATTAGTTAAAAAAAAAACGATGAAGACGGCTTTTTATTTTATTAGTTATCAATTAGTTTTTAAAAGTTGTTGTGACTTTTTTATTAAGTGGGCAGTGGGCTGGCATAAATTTTAAAATTCCGGCCTCACATTTCTTGACGAAATTCTTAATAGTGAGTAAAAATAATAATAATAATAATTTATATAATAAATTTTACTTTTAGTTCGTTATCTTACAGATTTTTTGGCAAAATAATAAACTTTTTGGCCCGTCTGCGATGTATTAATAATTGCAAACATTGAAAATAATTTAAAATAAAGTGACATCATTTAATGTTATTAAATATATTTTAAATTATTTTTAACAAATTTTAATGCGGTTTAGAAAAAGACAACTATAAACACCAAGACCTTAAAAATATTTGAAATTCGATATTCTTCATCCGATGTATCGATATCGATTGATCTTACCAATTGGCCAGTAAATAACGACGTAAATTGAAATACTTTGTGAAAACTTGTGATATGAATATGAATTTTATCGTAAACACTCTGCGCATGATCGCCAACTTGAAGGCAGTCGATGGCCGGTACGAGGACCCGTTGGCGCGGGCGGAAATGTTCAAGGCCTTAAATCATTGTGTGGACTACCTGATCATGGATCAGGAGATATCCAATGTGAAAGAAGTTCAGGTCCTAAAACCGTGGAAACAACCACGCGGATTTTTCCAGAAGTACAAGTACAAGTATTCAACGGCGGATTTTCCAAGTTCCTCTTCAAAAATTCAATAAAAATACGACCGTTCTTATTTCTACTGCCGACCAGCCAGATATTGTCAATATTTCGAAGCCAATTTTCTTTTATATGTCTGATCGGCCTTTTCAATTGTGCATACGATCGCCATATTCCGGCTTCCTTTTCGTATTGCCATTTTCATTTTCATACGATCGCCATTTTCCAGCTTCTTCGTTTCCCCATTTCTATACAAATTCGTGTTCATATTTCCAACTGCACTAATCCCAAAGTTTTTCCACCGTATTTTCGTTATCATTTCTACGCGGTTTTCAGCCGCTTTCCTGGGACTCATTAGCCTTCAGCGATCAAGCCACCCCTTTACGGGTAACGGGTAATAGTCGAGGCCTTTGGCTAAAGCTTTCTCTCTTCCGTTCTCTCGTTTTAACAGCAGTGGTATAGAATCTTTGCCTTCAATATTCTTGACTATTCGATAAATTACGATTATAGTTTCAATGTCTGTTCAAATTTGTTAGGTTTATTGAATACTTTAGGACTAATTAAAACAATTCGAGTGTATCACAAACTTAATTCTAGTCTAATTTCAGTTCCCGATTAGACTGGGAAGAGCTCGCTGTAGGTGAAGTTCTCCAGAATTTTGGTTGTTATGACCTGGAATTTAGCCTCCAGAGCGCGGGCAATCGGTCCTATCAAATCGTTGGTGAAGACCTCGAAGTTTTGGTTGATCGATTCATTAATGACGTCACCCAAGACTTTGTCTCCATTAAAGAGGTTCTCCAGCTTCAGATTTCCCTTGCCAGTGCGAATCTTCAAGAAGAATTCCTTCACGTGCAGATACTCCAGATCATTAACGTTCTTGATATCATATTGGACCCGCACATAGGCCACAAAGTTGGTAAAGTTTCCTGTGAACGGTCCATTGCCCTTGATGGGCAGAGCCAGGATGTTCCCGTTGATCTCATACAAACCGTCGCCGTGGAGATGTGGCAGAATCAATTCAAAGTCGAAGCGACGGTTTTGGGTGGATGCCCGCAGCTTAGTGATTTCGAAGTTCGAGGCCCCCAGGATGTTCAGTTTTTTGGCCTTAACCGTGAGCCCCGCAGAGCCGTCTAAAATTGTAAGATCTCCAATGTAAAGGGGCTCTAGTGGTGGTACATTCAATTCCTTGATGCCTTTGGCCAAATAGGGTCGCAAGTTGTGGACACTGCTTTTAAGGCACTTTGAAAGTTCGGGGTCGTTGCGATGGCACACCTGGATGTAGTCAGCTGAGGAGGACATTTGTTGATTATACTGAATGTCCTTGAAAGTAGAGTTATAACTTACGCATACTGCCAGCTGAGCTGCAACCCAAGAAACAGATCAAGAGAGAGGCCACGATAAGTAAGGAGTGCATTTCACTTTTTTGGTTCAATTGCTTTCTGTAAAACGGAATATTTAATATTAAATTATTTATTTTTGAATTGACGTCAAAGTTTCTTAATAGGGGTTTATTAACCCCCGGCACTGATTCAAACAATGTTAGAGTACCACCGCCCATTTCTATCAACATCCGAAGTGGTTAATTATAGGCATTTTGTCTCTGCGACTCAGTTTAATAAATGGGAGGAACTCCCAGACTGCTCAAGTACTGTCATTTGCTACTTGTTTTATCTGGCAAGTCTGTAATTGATTTTGATCGAGACTTAATGGTTTTTATGAATGACCGTAGGGTTAAAATGAATGACAAAAATTTATTCTGAGTGCTAAAAATGAACATAAGTAATTGTTATGAAATTGTTATGATTTTTTTTAAGAATTAGTTAGAATCAAAAAATTGTACTATTTTTATTCGTCAGGAATTAGATTCCTTTGACTTCAGTTTTAAAGTTTAACTTTTTTTGCGGAAATTAATAATCCTTTGGTTTCCTAGCAGTTTATACATATGTATAGCTAGAAACATGAACAAAAATATAGGTACTTTAAAATATGTTCCAATTAATTAAGGCTGGATTTCATTTTCAACGTTCGTGTTTTGTTTACTTATTTGAACTTCGTATTTTGTAAGCTTGTTTCTCATTCTTTAAGGGATTGTCTGAATATATTAGTGAATACTTGTGATAAGTTCGCGATAACTTAAGGATACTCCGGGGCGTCGAAACTTACACAATCGAGCAGAGGTTTTAATTTGATTTGCAATTATTGGTTTTGGCACTGGTTTGTTATCTTTTTATAAGCTGTCGAATGCTGCTTAACGTTCTCGAGCTGTTGTAGTCGGGTGTTGTTTTAGTAACCGTCAACGGATCGTACTGAATGCCAATTGTTGAGACCGGCGCGTTTTATAGCAAAAATTACGCTACGATTTACATGAGAGCTTGGGCGAGCTGTGGACTGAAAACACACGACGTAGAACTTGCACGCCCCTGCCACGCCCCCTCGACGCCCCCTCCCCCAGAAATTGGCAGGTTAACTTGAACGACTAGAAAGAGAAGACCAACTATTTATAGAGAGAGAGAGGGCGAGCAAGACGCTAAGCAGCTACTGTTTAATAATTATAATAAAGGTTGACTCCATCCACATTAATGTATCTCGGTGACAAACCCAAACATACGGAGTCAGGCGAGCGGGAAAATTAGCAGTTGGCCGGGAAAATGCAGATTGCAGGTCAAGCCGGAAGCTGACACCATAACACTGACGTTGCCACCCAAAATGTTTCTCCCAGAACATGCACTCGAAATAATGTGTGCTTAAAAGTAATGTATTTAGATCTTTTGATTGTCATTTTTTTTGAATATCTTAATTTATAAAAATAATTATACAATAAATATACATTTAAAAGTTTGAAATTTGAAAAGTTGAATCCATTCAAAAGGTCAATCATATAATTTAAAGATCTGTCCCAAAGAAAGATCTATTCCAGAGACAAGCAAACAAAAATTAGTAGTTCTATTTAGATAAACAGACGGTTGAAGAACGCTTTTGTACCGAGTTTTCCCAAGATGTACAGTCTAAATATGATGAAATATGATAAGGTAGTGAAATAAAAGAACAATTTCAAATTTAAATAGTGATTTTCCTTCGAGTGTGCGGATCACAGTGAGTGAGTAGGGGTCATTTTGCTAAGCTCCGGACCAAAATCAAAGGGGCAAGGGGCCAGGAAGATCGTTCTCGTCGCTATCGTGCCTGTCGCAATTACGCCACGCGAACATCTTTGATGGGGAGTCGTGTGTTGACAATCTGTTAACTTTGGAAATTGTGCTGCCCGGATTGCATAATGAATGGCGATCCCCTGGCGAAAAGCTTTCCCCGTCTTGAGGTCTGTGAGGATCGCAGTAGCCGGCTGCCTTTGACATGGTTCGATGCGGAGGCTGATTGTGGAGGAAAATTGTCGAGATGCACGCAATTGGGGAGCCAGCCAAAGATAATTCTCCAGGCCTCATCCCAGTGATAGCTGGATTAGATAAGTTGAGGTGTGCTCAGATGTTTGTTGCTCACTCACAGTTTATTATTCAATCGGATGAGAGCTTCCCGTTGTTGATGGGGATATGTACTGCCAGTGATTGGGGATTCAGGCAATCAAGGGTCTTCTTGACATGTCCTTCTAAGGGAAAGACCTCAGAAGGCTATTATATCCAAAGGTATGAAAGATGAGAAAGCAACGGATCCCTGAAAAAAGAGGACTAGAACTAAGACTGACGAAGGGACTCAAAACAGGGGAGGGAAAGCATTCTTTCTTGGTTTGCCTATTCAATGAATTTTTATTTAGATAGATCCAATTTGCTCTTCAAGTACTATCATTATCAGAAATATTACGAAAGAGCATCAAACTCTGACGCTTTTCAGTTTTGTAATCTCAAAAAACACAGCCTGTCCATCTCCTGTTATCTACGAACCTTTTCCCATTCATTCAGTTGGCAAAGACCTTGAATTAGCGTGACAAACCTTAACAAGCGGGGCTAACGTGCCAGTAATAACCACTCAGATCCCAGTTGCCTAATGCTGAATGACTCTGATGATATGGTAAACAGTGGCTTGGGTTACGCAGCATCCGCTTTGAGTAAGATCCATCCTCGATCTGGTTTACTTGGTTTATTTAGCTCGAACTGTGTGCAATAAATTAGGACTTAGACTAGGAACACTACATTCTAATTCAGATTGATCCATTCGTCCAGCGGGATCTTGGCGAAGATGCGATCCATGAAGTTGCGGATGACCAGAGTGAGTTTGGTGCGGAGCGCCGGTTTCATTTCCTTGAGCAGCTCCTGGGAGTTGGAGTTGATGAACAGGTTGAGGGCAGCCTCTGTGGGAGATTAGCCAGATTAGTATTTGAACTATTATAAACGCCATTAAACTACTTACGTATGACGGAGTTTCCATTGGCGATGTTGTCCACCCCCATTTGGATCTCCTTCACATTAAAGTCCATCTTGACGGAGTCCGTGGTCAGATAGGTGCGCCCGTCGGCTCCCTCATTCGCCACCGCCTTGAAGTAGATCTTGGCCTTCACTCCCTCTGCGTGATAGAGAGTCATTAGTAGTGCGTCATCCCAGCCCAGAGGCCCGGTACCCACCATATTCCCCCCAGTAGTCGCCGGCTCCGGAGGCCTTCACCAAGATCAGCACACCTGTGGACCTGTACTGAGCCTTGACGCGAATGCGGGGTATCTCGCACGTCAGCTGGAACTGCAGCGAGTCCAAGTCGGAGCTGCAAAACAGACACGGTGAGATATGGATACTAATGGGCGCCCCTAATGGCAATGACAGTGACAATCTGCGAAGTAATGAGCTTGGCGAAAAACTGCCATTTCATTCGTCTCATGCGGAGATGAGCCGACGATTTTTGTCGTATCTTTTCGGCCTTGGAGCTCTCTCGAGTCCAAGTCTTAAGTCTAAAATTCGATAGCAAAGAGAGCTGAAGCCAGTAGGCCTTCAGGGGCTGGGACAAACGAATGAAATGCAAATGCAATCTTTTAAATGCTGAATACCCTTAAATAACCTATTTACCATAATTTATATAATGCATGTAAAATGCTGGAATACAAGATTTGTTAGAAAAATCTTCAATCATTATTCCCCATTGCAGAATGCGTTTTGATTACCCTTTACCCTTTACCAGGGTAAAGAGCGACTGAAATCGAAACCGATATTGGAACCGGCCCAAAGACTGCTCTCCACTTAGAGAATCTAGCGTTGGCACACTTTTCTGGCTCGTTTCTTGGTCAACGATCTGTGGGCCAGTCGTCTTTACCTGTGCTGTGTTTATGTCTCTGCCACTCGGAATCTTTTAGAGCCAAGTGTCTGTTGTTGGTACCACAACTATTGTTGGTGGAGCTGTCGTTCCAAATACCGGAAAGTTAAGCCAAGAGTGTTCTTGGCTTTGGGTGTTGCATAATCGAGACCGGTACAAAATCGGAGGCCATCAAGAGAGTAGCTCCTTTTGAATGTGGAAAGAAGTTTAGCACAATGAAAAACAACACAGTTGAACCAATATGTATGACGGGGGCTCAAGTTTTTCTTTAGGATAAAATAATTTAGGATATTATTTTAATTGATTTTAATTAAAATGCGTTGTTTTTACTCGAGCACTTAAATTGGGAAGAAGATTTACTATTCTGTTTTTGTTGTTCTGAACTAAAATCCACCTTTTACAAAACTTCCCATTTACTGAATTTATCGGAAATTATCATTGAATCAAATTTCAAACGAACCATTTGAATATATTCATAAATCTGACTATTTCCAGATAACCCATGGCTTTGAGTTCCCAGTTTTCTGATTTAACCCCAGAATAAGTGGAACCAACCAGAATGGGCAAACACCTTGTCGTCGATAATTACGCGTCAAAAGTGTATTTTATTAAAAACCCGCGCGAATGCAAATTGATCTGGGCAAACATAAAGCGTTCAAGTAAGAGTTAAAGAACCATTGAAATGCAAATCGGTTATTGCTCAATCGATTTCCCATCGTCTGCCGAACGTTTCGTCCATAAATCAAGACTATGAGCAATAAGGTATTCGCAAGGCTTTGGCAAACCCCTTCGATTGAGTGGAAACTGCGCTCATTCAAGTTAGCTCCCACAGTGTTGACAAAATGCTAAGTGGAGATCGCGTGCTGGGAGACACCGATTGAGTGGCCAACTGACTGATTGACTCACTGACCGATGAACTGGGCGGTTAGTCAAATGAGCGGCAAATTAAATTAATATAATAAGGCGATCTCAGCTCATACTGTGTAAAATGTTCAGACGTTAGAATTCAGTTCCTTAGGTAATGAACACAGAATATGTGCATCTATCAGTATTCCGAATTCATTTAGCTCAGGACTAGATATAATCGAAATTGGCTCAACAATCATAAATCTCCGAGGCTCTTTAAAAGGTTGCTTTAATTATAGTATTTGACAAGTATTTTGTATTGAATGCACTTAAAATGAACCACTGGGTCACAAAGTCATGATTATTAAATTAAATTGTATATACTGATTTTTAATTACTTAACAAAGCGAACCTGCTATTAAGAGTGCCGTAGCAAACCTCATTAATAGTTAGCTGAATAAATTATTTAAAAAAAACAATTTTGTACAATTAACCTGCATTAAAAAGCACTTTTATCAACGCCAAAACATATTTAATAGGAATGAGACCCAACTTCGAAGCATAGTTCTAAAGAAGTACATGGGAGTGACACAAAAAGTGAGGGGTAAATGAGGTTTCTATGTGGTTTCCAATGGAACTTGGAACAAAAAAAGGAACAGGATATCCAACACTTTCTACTAAAAGGAACAGGATTTCCCACACTCGAAAAACCACCTTCTCACTTTCCCGGTTAGCTTACCGAATATTGGTGACCGTAATATTGCTCACACCGTAGGCTTGAATGTTGCGGAAGAGAGCTCGATATCCATCAGGTCCACTTCCCAGCACTATGCCGATCTCATCAATCATCACGGGTTCGATCTGTTAAGAAACACATTTTCATGAATTATACCCAAAAACTATAATAAAGATCTACTTAAGCTACACAGACTAATGAAAATGGTCATAGAAACTAAACTATTCGTACATTATATCTAAATTATTAAGTTTAATAATATCTTAATAAGATGAATACTTTCGGAAGTGTTTAAATTAAACTTTCGTTATACCATTTAAGCTTTATAATATTTAGTATGAAATATTAACCACAGAGCGCAGAATTATATTATATTTTTAATACAACAAGTTCTACGAGTTAAACTATGGCTTTTTTGGTTGTGGGAACGTATAATAATCAACACAATACACTTAATGTTATAAAACTTCTGAAAAATATTAAGAAATGTACTCATATCTTAAATAAACTCATAACCATTTTTAGATCTACATACAAAAATGTTCAAAGATAACTATTTTTAGTTGCATAGTAATGAGAAATCCTCTGCGAACATTTTTCTGACCTCATAGACGTCCAATTCGGGAACTCCCTTCTGCAGGTAGTGGACCAGCTTGTTGCCACTTTCCCGAAGACATTCGTTGATCTGGGCCTCATCCCGGGGACATTGTTGCAGGTAGTAGGCTGGAAGATGTAGAGTTCGCAGGGTGAGAGACAATGGGCTGTAATAATGCATGCCGTGGTCCCTAAATGTCATGTTTTGCCTATTCATGGATGGCATTGTCTCTCTGCCGCGACTGAATTAATCAACAGGGGCTTACAATGAAAATGAAGATTCGCTTTCCTGCCGATAATTGCGATTCCCAGGTGAATGCGTCAGCTGACGTGGGTTCAAGTTCACAATTACCTCGCCGATCGCACAACGATCGTTGTGAACATGTTCGGTTTGAACTATGAATCCCTGGGATGGGACAAAACTGGTGACAGGTTTATTGTCGGGTTAATTACCGTAGTTGCGGTGGCGATAAAGGGGGTAAAGGTGGAAACCAATCAAAAGTGCGGATTAGGTTTCCCTATGGTTGGTTATGATTGTATTCTAAAGCCATTATCATGTATTCGGCTTAAGCTGACGATTGTGCAATAAAAAATGTCAAATGTAGAATAACATTTTTGGTTTTTAAGGAAACTTTAATCTTGAAACTGGATTCTTTTATCCTCAGTCTGACTTTATGTAACCGGGTAATGAACGGCCGAGCCTGAACTATTAACCTAGGCTATCGCGGCCATCAATTGCTATTCTGGAACGTACTTGACCGGGCTCGACACAAGCCGACTTTCGTTGTTGCCGGGGCACGTCTTTGGGGGCGGGTAATTAATCAGTGCCAAATCCATGGGCCACTTAGGCCAAGTTGGTCGGCGGACGTGTTTAAGGACCGGCTGGAAAGTCGGCGCTGCGATTGATGTAACTTAGAAAGCCGCGGCCAAGAGGGAATCACTTATTATATAGTTTGATCGCTACTTACGCTGCTCCTGGGCCAAGGTGGTGCCCAGTATAGTAACGAGCAATATGAATCCAATCTTGCGGCACATTTTTCGGTTCGTCTGCATGAAAGTACAAGTATCGGAAGTTATAGTCGGGCGGTGTTTCACTTTTTGCTAGTTTCGTAATTGATTAGCACGTTTTGGCGACTCTCTTCAGCTTATGGATATACATTTGCTAATTTCGGTTAGATGACGTAGCTGCCTGCTCTTTACGAGCGAAAGTGAAAAAGTCGGGAAAGAATTTAAAGCGCCGAAATCCGAAATCCGAAATCCGATTGGGTTTCACTTTGCGGCGGAAATTCTTTCGTTTCGGGCTGGAAGTGGGTCAGAGAGCCAGGCCGCAACCAGTTCACTGTTTGTTCTTGAATAAAGAATCGGATTGACTTCTGTGTGCCGTCTTCTGCTTTCTTCGGCTGCGCTTACTTTACGTCCAACTTTCACGCGTCTCGGCTGAGGAATGAGCTCGAACAGCGTTGGTCCAAGCCATTTTAACCAAGAAGAAGTCGGCTCGAAAGCGCCGACAGAAATGCAGCGAAAGAGCTGGCGAAAGAAAAGCCGAACAAAAGGCCTTTTTGCCACACCCCAGAAATCGGGCGTAGTAGACAGTTCGTCGGCGCTATCATCGGTGTGCGGTAAAAAAAACATACTTAAAAAAACTTTATGTCATCAAAAAATGACATATCTATAAACAAATAATAACAATGATTAAGGAGTTTAATTATGTTTACTATCAGAACTGGTCTGGAGGATTTTTTTTGTTATTTTCTACGCTCAATTTTATGTATATGTTGTGTTTGATATTAAGAAAGAAAAATAAAAGAAAATGAAATGAAACAATTTCCAATGATTTAAAAAGAAATAAGACTCACAAAATTTGCAAAATTTTCTTTTACAATTTTTTTTTTTTTGAAAAAAGCAGGTTCCCAGTTTCAACCACTACCTACCGATTTCGAACTTTTTATCTCTGTGTATAACTATTGCGGGTAGCAATTTAGCCTGCAGGCCTGAAGGTTAAGTGCAAAGGGTCTCTGACTCGGAGCCCAACCTCCCACAGTCGCGATTGCAGCTTGGTAATGAGGCTGCCATGAATCATCCAAGCGGCTTGGCATCATTAGCGATTCCCCAAGCCGGATTAGCCCAGTACCGTGCTCTCTCTTATTTCTCACCATTTGTTCTTCTGCATTATAGCCCTATTGTGGGCCGCAGTTTCACTTGTGGCCAAAAGGTCAGGCCGTGCGATTAGAACGAAGAGCTTTCCAAGTGCCGAGTGCGGTAATGGGAACTCATTATCCATCCGTACGACCGTACACATGCGTTGAGCCAGCCAGAGAGTGTGTTAACCCTAATAAATCAGAATTGTTTATGTGCTTGGTCAGTCGAAATGTTGGTTATTTGGAGACAAGCCCTCGAATGAAATGCAATTGTCTTTCAAAACTTTTCAGGGAACTTTATGGACTGTCGAGAATAATTTCAATTATTGCTGTCTGTTTTGCATTTAAATTGTAAATTTGGGGTGGAAACGCTTCGTGATTCGTGATGGGCTTGTAGAAAATTCCGGGAACAGAAAAGCGAAAGAATATATATTTGTATCATTGGTTATTTTTTAAAAATGTATTTAGCGTAATTCATTAAAATATATTTCATATTTATAGTAAGATATAGAAAAAAAAAAAAAATTGATGTTCTTGAAAATCTGAATGTTTTGATCATAAATAGATTTTTACAAATACATATATCTACACGTATTTAGTTGATCCAAACTTTGATTTTTCATTCGATTCGAATCCAGTTTCGTTATTGTTCCCAGTCAGAAGCGTCAACTGCCCAACTAGAAGCTCTCGTGTCGCTACTTTCACTTTGTAGCTCCATTTAAAAATAAAAATTTAATACCAATTTTAATGCTTTTTGAGGTTAGATCTTACCCAAGATTATAGGAACACCACAATCAATAAATAGTTACAAGCCCCTCTGATTGAACTGCATTTCAAAAACGGCGCAAAAACGGCCATTATTTCATTATACTCTTTTTGACAATTTAAACTTTTAATCAAAATAAGCGATTCACAACCAATTTCTAACGACTTTTGAAAAATGGGTTTTGGCCAAAGAAAGTGGTCAAATTACCCATAGTGGGATGTTACCCTACGGATTCTGAGTAAAGGAACATTAAAATCATTTGGTTTATTTGTAAAGGAGAAATAAACGAAATAATTCATACACATTTGACAATTACATTTTAAAGACCTTTACCAGTTTTTCCAAAATGATTCCCTTTTAAATAGATAGACTGTTTATTTGCCATATACTTTAAAGAGCATACTTTTGGGCATACTGGTAAGGTAAAGTAAAGTAAAGTAAAGTAAAGTAAAGTAAATAAATCGCTTCCCTCTCCCTGTTACATACACACGCATCATTGTTCCCGTTAGACTAACTCGAAATTATTACCCTCTTAATTTGCCTCGATGTACATCAAATTTTACTCTGCATGAGCCCTTTCGTGTTCTATGTAAAAATTATAACAATCTTTATCATTTAATTTGCACTTCAACATCTATCCCCGTATTAAAAACTAAAATTTTATTTCATTTGCTTCAATCTTAGTTGTAGTATTTGTAGTATTTGTTTCATATATTTTCCTCGCGAACTCGCATTTTTGCCCTAATTGATAAAGGGTCCCGCGCGTAACAAGCACGTGCTTGGTATCGTTGGGCCACTTGTTTGTACTGCTCGTAGTGCATCAACGTCCATCATATATAAAGTAATTATACCCGTTACTCGTAGAGAAAATGGGTATATTGTATTCGTGCAAAAGTATGTAACAGGTAGAAGGAAGCGTTTCCGACCCTATAAAGTGTATATATTCTTGATCAGGATCACTAGCCGAGTATATCAATCCATGTCCGTTTGTCCGTTTCTATGCGAACTAGATTTTTAACAACTTAAAAACAAAATGTTAAATAGGCACGCAGAATTTGAAATCCCTGGAACTGCACTGATAGAGTGAGCATTAAACTACAGGTATTTGCTTTATCTGCAAGGGTATATAAGCTTCGGCTGGCCGAAGCTAGCTTCCTTTCTTGTTTTTAGATGACCAGGTCAAATTTACCTGGCCACATATCAAATTAAAATTGATCTTAAATAATGTAAAATTGATCTACGTTTCATATCGATTTTTTTTGGGTGTAGATTTTGTTCCCCCCCCCAACGATTTATCACTTTTTTTCCGTCCATACAAATCGACCCAGTCTAAGTATATATTGCGGTGGGTCGATTTGGGACGTAAAATGACGTTAAGGGTTGTGCACTCCTGCGCCCTGTTGTGGGAATATACTCCGAGCATTATATTTTTCATCCAGTCAACTACAAAACAAAGAAACAAGAGCACTGTGCTCGCTAGCACTGGGCTGCGTGTGGAGAATCGCTCTCAAGGTCAAGGTGGATTGGTGACTGGGTCAACGTCAACTGAAAACCACTCGACTGTGAATGCAGTTGCGTGTCCCATCCCTTTGGTCCGATTGGTTGAATGACACATTTCTGGGTCACAAGGAAGCCGAAGCCTATATTAATTGGGTGCGAATTGAAAGTAGTTCTGAGTTGAATCTAGAAAAGTGTCTGACATAACCGGTTTTCCAGCAAACTGTGTTAATTATATTTATCAATCTTATTTATTACCTATTATCTTGATAATGGAATTTGCCAGTATTTTTGGTGACATTTTTTCCGCTCACCTTTGCACTTTCCCACATGTGCTTAGTCACTCGGATAATTAACACTACGGCTGGTGTATACGAAATATCAAAGTCAGGTGGGAATTGCTAGGAACAACTACAAGGTAAATAAAACAATGAGATTTAAAAAATGTTTTTCTTCCTCCTTTTTGCATTTCACTACGCGTTTGTCATAATTCTCAGCCGTCTTTTGTACAGATACATACACACTCAGAGATGTATTTATAACCACATTTACCCGTATTGTGAGCTAGACGTGACAACAGGCTTTAGAATCGGCGAAGAGGCCTTTGTATAACAAACAAGACTTCCCATCGAGCTCCCCGATACTTCCCCATAACTCTATTTGTTTGTGTTCAGGGCCATTGTAAACAGTTTAAGAGTTCAGTATGTTCCGATCGCAGTGCAAAGTATGGCCCAACTAAGTGCTTTAGTTTCCCCGCAAATTTATCTGTAGATAACTGACACACAGAGAAAAATATCCACGATCATAGATATCAATTCGATATTTGGTATGCAGATATAACCAGGGGTGATATATGGTTTACAGAAGTATGCCACACATTTGTACTGAAACCCCTTCAGCCAAGTCCTGTCTACGCCACTGTGTAAAACATATATGACATTCTTATCAATTTGGTTGCAAACTACGTGGCATAATAATTCCACCAAATTGTTAGACTTTCGCTTAGATGCTCAATGGAATCCTATTTAGACTGGTATATCAGGAATCTAGTAGATCTATGCTGGAACCCGTTCGGTCCATGAATAATTCATTTTAAGAGTGAGGAGAGTTCTCCGATCGACAACAAGTAAAAGTATTTTCTACCTCGACTAGACTATGCAATTTTAATCCACTGCTAATAAGCAAACATGTTAGCTATTTTAAAGATCGTTGCGAACTGAGTCAGTAGTTGGAAGGTCAATTAGCAACGAAACAGACAATTACTTGAAATGTGAAGTAATTTTATCGAATGAAAAGAAAATTTAAATATAAAATCGTCAAAAATTAATACAAAAAGCATGTCGCCGTAAAATCGATGTGCGCATGTAAATTTCTTGTTATGCAATACGCATATCGTTTTAACATGAAGTACTCATTTAAAGAATATCGATTTTAAGGGGCCGCATATCAAGTTGATATTACATAATGTAAAATCTATCTATGTTTCATTTAAGTGCTTCACCTAACCAAAACTATCAATTAAATTCCTTTGCCAATTTAACATTAAAATGTTGTTCTGTCTGTCTGCATTCTGTCTTTATTGGAACTCATTTTAAAATTGAATACCTCACTAGAACAATAGTAGCTGATCATTTTAGATAGAGTATTCCAAAAGCCAGAGCATTCCGACTTCCACCCGCCTTATAAGCCCACGTCTATTATCTCACTTAAATGGACAATTAAACACATTTTAATTAGAGGCGGAGACATTTTCACGAGCACAGGTAATGTGGTTTACTTGGCCAGCTTGCCTTGTTACGGTTTTAAGAAGACTTATGTATATTCTATTTATCCCAAGGTTCTCACAGCAAAAGGAAGCTGCACGAAGCTACATTTTTATGAGGTCCAAAGAGCTATCTTCAAAGAGATTTCAATGTGGTTTCCGCAGATCTTTGTCTCGTTAGGCTAAGATTTAAGATTATTTCTGTTTATAAGCAATTAGAAGTTATTAATTTCTTTCGAAAACCGCAATCAGGGTTGTTTTGTGGTCGCTTGACAGAAGGTTAACCGTATGTGAAGTTCATCAGGTGATACCCTAAACGCTCGTTTTGAAATCTTGCACCTCAGCAAACGGGAGATTGCGAAAATAGAATTGCCTAATTGCTTTTTATGGCACTCGGCAAAGAGGCAAACAAACCAAGATCTTGCACAGTAGTCGAAGAAGTGAAGAAGAGAGGACCCAAAAGGCGGCATTTCAATCGGTCAGTCAGTCACTGAGCCCAAACCTCTCGGACCCATCAGATACTATACACTCAGATCGGCAAAGTTGAAGTTCTCTGCCGGCGCAGACGTCGACGGCGGGACTTGAGCGCGGCTTGGTTTGCATCTCGTTTCATTTTCCGCTGCGATCTGCAGCTTAGGGGCTTTAAAATCAGCGATCGACCGGCAACCAGCTCGCAGTTTAAGTTCTCGGCTTCGCGTTGACGGACGTTCCACCACTTCACTCGCAATCAGTTCATAACTTGATAGTTTCCGACTCCGTTGCGTGTTGCTGCTGATTAAAATCGTATATCGTATTCTTTCAATTGTTCTTGAGTGATTCTTCTGCGCAAAATGATCAAATCCGTGTGCCTGATAATTCTGATCCAAGCGCTTTGGACCGTACAGGCTGAAGCCCGTAAGTTGGGATGTAGTGGGGATCTTAATGTATTAGAAAATATCACGTGGAACTTATCTAATATCTGTAAATCAACGACTGTTTTATTGTGAGGATTAACCTTGCACTGGAAAGTAGTAAACATATATTTTCCTCAGTAATCAATTTTCTTAAATTGTAGAAATCTCTTTACAATCATTTTCTCTATTTCAATTGGATATTTGTGTTTAAATCATGACAGCAATATTTTATTAATTTAGCTATGGAAAATAATCAGTCATAAATAATATTCTCCATGACTCGGAGATTCTAGCAATTCTTCACAGTTGCTCCCAACTTTGTATTCAAATTGTTAAAATTTCTCTAAGCTTTACGACTAGTGGTGATCTATTGACCGCAAATTCCACCTAGCAATGATATTTATTTCGCCTAGAACCGATTTGTTTAAGACCGCTACGACTAATTATATGATCTTTCTTCAAAATCTATAAATGGTGTGGGACATTTTATTTTACAGCCTAAAGAGTTTGCCAACTATTGACTTGGCCATTAGCTCACTGATTAGCTTTCGTTGGCTCTTCACACCTTGTGTGTACATAGAATGCAGTCGCAGCTTCTGGAATATGTCAAATGTCAAGTTTGCCACCAGTTGCCCAAATCTACTCAATATGTGTTAATTGCATGGAGCGACACGGTTTTGTTTGACAAATGAGCGAAACAAAACAAAAAGGGGGACAAAGCCCCGGCTTTTCGGCCGCGGAGTCTCTACGAAGATTCGCTTCCGCATCGCACTCGAAACGCTGGGCACACGAATGTAAGCACTCAAAATGCAGACTATGAACCAAATCCATATTTAATTAACGCGAGCCGTGGCCGTTGAACAGCCTTCAACTTGAAATTTTAATCGCTCCCGCTGCAGCTCGCCTTGCCATCGAATGGCGCTAATAATACTGCCAGGCACAGTAATAATCAGTGGATGATAAACCAGCCCCGAATGTGTGTCATGTGCCACAGAATCGCGGCTCCAACAGGTTCTAGAGGTGCACTTCTTGGCAACCTTGCTGTCGAAACTAAACTGAAAATGAAAATGAAACTGATACCGAAACCGAATCGAGATCTTGATTTTGATCTCGTTCGGTTTGGAGGCCGCCGTGGCTTCGACTTTGTTTTTTTGAGTTCGTCTGCAGAGTCGATGAACTTTACAGGAATTCAATCTGTGGTTGTTGTTGATCTTTCATTTTGTTGACACTTCTCAGTGTTTTTCTTCCGATTGAGCCTGAGCTAAAAAGACGACAATTAAATATGGGTTTTGCTTGACAAAGTAAATATTAAAAGATCACTAGCCAATTAAAACATGGTGATGTAATTTGTGTTTCATTTCCTTTCAAGGCACAAGAGCTATTTGGTATATTATTGTGTGCTTAAATCTAAATAATACAATTTCAATATTAGTGATAATCAATCTAATTACTCTTTCTGTTTATTCACAGCCGCCTATATTAAACAATGCCGCAGGGACGATCCGAAATTGGTGGACTGTTTTATTGGAGCTATCGAACACCTGAAGCCCTACCTGGCAAATGGTATTCCCGACATCCAGGTAAGAGACTTTCCTCCTGTAGTTCACTGAGCTATCGCACTTTGCATTTGCTTTTCTTTGAGGCGTTTCTTTGTAAACGAGTTTTCTGTTGCATAATAAGCAAATCAAATGAGAGTCACTGGGACTTTCGCACTTGCATAATGAGTATTTTCGCGGGAAAAAGCTGCAAAGGTGGTGTGGTTAACTCTCTGCACAGTGGTTCAAACGATTAGAGTATTTCATATTACCCATTTGCCGTAATACGTTACTACCCTCTGCTTTTCTCTTTTCTAATTAAGTTAGATCATAGTTATAAACACAAAAAAAGCACGTCGCGGTCAAAACGATATGCGCATGGTAAATTTCTCGCTCTCGAAGATTCTCTGAATACGAAAAAGAGAGGAAGAAGCAATGTGACAACTTAATTTACTGGAGTGGGAGGGAGAATGACGAATGCGAACTGGATTGTTTACTTATCGAGCATATCAAGTCAAAGTTGTTGATACCACATAACGTAAAATCGATCATCGTTTCATATCAAGTTTTTTTTGGGTGTATATTGTATTACGCAGTTGAACTTTAGTTACTATAAAACACGCTACATTACAATTTTTGAGTTCCCTAAAGTACAAACTCTACTCTTTCCCCTTTCAGCTGCCGTCTGTGGAGCCTTTCAAGATGGACACTCTGGCCTTGCAGCTAACAGAGGGACCCCAGGGATATAAGATCACCCTGAAGAACATGGAGGCCTTCGGAGCTAGCAACTTCCAGGTGAAATCCCTGAAACTGAGCGAAGGAGGCGAGCCCTTCAAGGCGAAAATCGTGATGCCCAAGCTGAAGATCGAGGCCAAGTACACGAGCTCCGGGGTCCTTTTGATCCTGCCAGCCTCCGGAGGTGGAGACTTCCACGCCAATTTCGAGGGAGTGAGTGCCGATCTCACGGGAAAGACTTCGATACACGCGTCCAAAGGGGTAAACTATCTGCACATTGATGCTCTCAGCTTGGTGCTCGATGTGAAGGATGTCAAAATGAGCATCTCCGGTGCCTTTAATAACAACCGTATTCTGCGTGAGTCTCCCCTTGTTTTCCTACCAAAGATTGTGATGATAAAATCCTATTTATTCCGCAGTGGAGGCCACCAATCTGTTCTTACGCGAAAACTCCCAAGTGGTTTTGGAGGCCATGCAGGCGCAATTGCAGAAGAAGCTGGCCAGTGAGTTTGGAAAACTCGCCAACCAGCTGCTAAAGAACGTTCCTGTCGAGCAGTTCTACGTGGACTAGATTTAAATGCTGTAGACCCTAGCTCGTTAGTCTAAGTGTTAGTTCATAAGTGTAAATTACTCTCTAATGCTATGAACGGCATGCACGATTTCAATAGCAAGCAAACATAGTGATAGTGGCGAAGTATGCGGGAATCCGTCAAAAAATGATCAAATACAAATAATGCATTGCCAGGCACATGGAAATAATACGAAGTATTATTAGAAACTAAAGCGCCGTGATATTCATTCTGCACAAAAATTGTTCAAACTAAAAAATGATAGCCAGCTAAATTCTCAAAATTATACTTTTGATTTGCATGCAGACGTCGAATGTTATTATTAAAAATGTACATTGTACAAATTACAAGATAATTTATTAAAAATTGTTTACTTATTTAGAAGTCGACATTAAATATACTCCTTCGCACATAAAAAAAATAAACCACCCTGTATTTTAAAATATAGCTTTTTAAGCCAAAAGCAACTTGCCTTCAATTTGAGAAAAAAATATTAGTAGTTTATGCCGGAAATTTTACACTTTTACACTCATTTAAATGAGTAAAGGGTATTTGATAGTCGAGGCTATAGTGTTCTCTCTTGTTTTTTGTAATCAGCTTCCTTTTTTGTTATTAATAATAGTTTGTTTGCGATTATATATCCGATGACGATATTTTACGAATTAGTTTGTATACTACCTCTGTATTGATAATTAGTTCTTCCTTTTCATCCCTTCTTAATTTAATTTCGGCGCCATAAAACTACAGCAAAACTGTAAACAGGGTGTAATTAGTCAAATGTAATTAAAATATCCTGTGTGCAAAAATACTAATGTTACCCAAAAAATTAACATTAACATTTTTGTGGACGACGTTTTTTAACAAAAATGTTAAAAGTTGCAAAAAATGTACGATAGATGACGCAAAAAAGTTTTTATCCGCAGTATTTTTTAAAGCAGTATTTTCGGCAGCAGCGGAAAGGTCAAGCAGTTTATCAAGTAGTTTTAACATAAAAAACGTCGTCCACAAAAAGGTTAAAAGTTGCGAAAAATGTACGATAGATGGCGCAAAAAAGTATTTTTTTAAAGCAGTATTTTTCGAACAAAATTGTTAAAAATGGAAAAAAATGATGGCGCAAACAAGTTTTTATCCGCAAAAGTCAAGCAGTTTATCAAGTAGTTTCGTTTTCTGCCGATATGGTGGCTAAGACTTCTTAAGCACCATCTATGAGTGGTGAATTTTAAACTAAAAATCGAGGGCCTAAAAATGCTGCCCCATGGCGTACGAGAGATACCAGACCAAAATAAATAAGGGAGAGATTGGTGCTACCAGACCAGAAAGAATGAATGACGCCCTAAGTCAAAATTTGACATTTTTTAGCAATAATATATATATCTATTCTATCTATGCCCGGAGCGACTTCGTTCGCTTTAAATTAGTTTAAAAAACGGTTGTCAGGACTTTCTTATTGGCGCGTTTTTTTTTAACCTCTGTGTAAACAACCTTTTTAGAAGATCCTTTAGGAGCTATATAGTAAATGAATTAAAAAATGTTTAAGCTCATTGATTTTGTGTTTTTGTTAAATTATTTTTAGTTTGTTGTTAGTGGAAAAGCATTCGCAAACAAATTTCCAAACGCTTACTTTCTATAAAGTTAAAATGAATTTTCTTATATTTGTTTGATTATTCCTATGGTAGCCTTAAGATATAGTGGTCCGATCCGTCTCGCTCCGGCATATGTACTACCTGCAATAGAAAGAAGACTTTTGGGAAATTTTCTTTACGATAGCTTTAAAACTGAGAGACTAGCTTGCATCGAAACGGACAGACGGACAGACAGACGGACGGACAGACGGACATGGCTAGATGGACTCGGCTATTGGTGCTGATCAAGAATTTATATACTTTATGTGGTCGGAAACGTCTCCTTCACTGCGTTGCAAACATCTGACCTTATACCCTCTGTAAGGGTATAAAAATGGTCTAAAATTTATAGTGTGTTCTATTGATACAAGTATTATATTACGGATTTTAAAATATCTGAACAAATACCGGAATACTAATAGGCATAGTTTTTACAATGTTGCTCATTTAAGCTGAACATCCGTTGTACAGTCTCAGCTAAAATTACTTTAATGAATGATAACTGTGTACGTAACAGGGAGAGGGAAGCGATTTTTTTACTTTACTTTACTTTACTTTACCAGTATGCCCAAAAGTATGCTCTTTAAAGTATATGGCAAATAATCAGTCTATCTATTTTAAAGGAATCATTTCGGAAAAAGTGGTTCTCTCTTTACTCGTAGAGTAAAGGGGTATATTGTATTCGTGCAAAAGTATGTAACAGTTAGAAGGAAGCGTTTCCGAAAAAGCTAGAAAGTTGACATTACCCACACATATTCTTGGGCTTCCTACGCAGCGCAAGTTTGTTTTAGCCGAGGGCCACGCCCCCTCTAACGCCCACCACCGCTTTAAACGATTTAAAAAAATTTAAATATTTCGGAAAAGTAAAAATGCAGTTTTATTGTGATTATCAATACCTATCGAAATGTAAAATAAATTTTTCAATTCGGACCATTCGTAAATGCGTGAATACATTTTATATCTCCATCTCCCTCGCACTCCCTTTAGCTGAGTAACGGGTATCTGATGGTCAAGGTATTCGACTATAGCGTTATCTCTTGTTTTTTTTAGTGTAGCTTAACAGCTGTAACAGTAAATTGGTTAACAGCCACTAGTGCAAAACTAGTAACAATTAAACTAGTTGTTTTCGATGACAAGTCTATGAAAAATGGACCAGTTCGTTACAAGAGAATGGACATAACTTTAACTAGTGACTTTTTCTACCCCGACTAGTACAAACTGGTCCTAAACTGATTTTAGCGAACACATTTAAAAACGGGAATTGAAAGCAAACAAGACTTTATAGCAGCGATCTCGCGAAGTTACAAAGTTTTATTCGTTCCATATTTTTCTGGGTGTATAGAATTAATACTGAAGAGTTCAGAATTTATATTATTTCATGTGTCGAATTCGTCGCAGATAGTTTGCCAGCCTTCGCAGATACAAATAAGTTTTGGCAACACAATTGCACTTTACAGCTGAACCGAACGGAAATTTACCAACTTTGAGAAATTCCCGCACAGTTTTTGCCTGGCTGCTTTTCCCGGGGCGCCAAGAAATCTGTGGGAGAGGCGAACTAGCTCCTAATGACATGGCTGCATCTGCCGCTGAAGGGAAAACTGTCTGGCGGCCGGAGGAAGTGCGGATCTAAGTGAATTGTCGTGTTGACAATTTCGAACACTGAGCGTTGAGTAAAAGTTAATATGCTCGTGCTCGGCACTCAAGTATTTAAACATTTGCCCGCTTGTAATTCGAGCCGCATGCAAGTGGAGATACGCGCATCTGAGAAAATGTCTTCGTATCTGGCCGATGCACAACGTCCTGCGAGATGGCATGTTCGGCATGCGTGCCTGTTTGTATCTTTAAGATACTTTTGCTGTTCGGGCGCAGACGCTGTGCTTCACACACACTTTATTTATTGTATAAACAATTTCGTGACTTTGTTGTTTATTTTTCCTCGCATTTTGTTGCACCGCTCGTTCGACACACATAATGGATGTCTGCGGCAGTCAGCAGTTAGTTACACAGAAAAAAACCAGACCGGCTTGTTTAGAAGTCGATACAGATCTAAGCAAAACCAATTGAATAAGTAGTTTCGGGCAGTATAATTCATAATGTTATTTAGATTCAACAAAAAACTTGTCCTAGACTAGCTAATGACCAGGAATTCTGGGATGTATGTATCTAAACCATATTGTGGGTAGGGTGACGAACTATGTATTTACAGTAATACCAATAAGAAGTCGCATTTTTTAGAGAGATAGTGCTGACTAAAAAGAGGTACCAAAAATTATAACTTTATTTAATGGATAAAAACCAATTTTGTACGCCAAAAGCTGTAGAATAAATTCTATGTTTAATAGATGTCAGTAACTTTGAACATTTGAAAAATAATGATATTTGAAAACATCATTCTTTAATAGGGAAAAAGAGCACATTTTAGATTGTTTTATAAAAGACCTAAATCAGATTACAGATTCTGATAATGTCCCCACAGGTTCAAATGCATGGCGAGAGTTTTAGTAAAAAGCTAGGCAAATATGCAAGAAACTTCACTTTCCTGGCACTTTCTGCTCGGCCTGTCTACTACTAATTTGTGTTTGGCACTTGGCTGTATCGCTTTTTGAAGTCATCGCGTTGGCCGTGATGGAACCAGCCTAAGAAAACACGGCACGCATCTTCGGTTTGTGTAAATACTCCGGCGCAGCAATAAGCTGGAGACCGAAGACCGAGCCCCCGGAAAGGCAAGAAAGAAGAAGAGCTCACAACGATGCTCGAGTGTTTTCTTTATAAACAGAAAACTTAATGATGTTGATTTAGTAGAACAGACAACCCCAGATCGCCTCTCGCTCGCCTGGTATTTTCATAATATGTACGGCACAATATGATTGGGTGTTTGTGCTCTGCGCTCAACACTTTACAAATTTTGCCCGACCAAAGTAAACGTCAGCGGCTCCAAGCTCGAAGCTCCAAGCTCCGAGTTCCCCACTCCCCATCACGATGTTCTCCGTCAGTCAACATGATTTGCAAGATATACAAATTCATTCAGCGCCGACGAAGGCCCGAGCTAAAGCCAAAGCCAAGACGAAGACCACGACTTCGTTCTGGCCCGCATGTCTGCTTCATTAACACGTCTTTAGAGCCCGGCTCCTATTCTCGGTCCCCTTGTGCCTGTATACCCTGTCTTATCCGCAGTGCTCACGACACTCTGAGAGGTTAAGACAAGCCATTCCGATTTGCCATTAGCGTGGGTGGAAAACTTAAATTGCACTTTGACGTGTCATTTGGCTCAGTTAAAATGTATTATTCTAGCAATATATTCCATATATTTTTTATCTGGAAGACTCTCTGTTTTCTATCTGAAACGTTCCTTATCCTTATAATGGATTTTAAACTATTCCATTGTTTCGATACTAATATAAGAAAGTTATTAATTATTTAAATGAGTTTAGGCAAATAATCGTATGCCCTAGGTAGTTATTAGATTAAGGCTTCCAACATTTCTTAATCGGCCTATTTGTAATAAGAGAATATCTTTTGAAGATATTTTAGAAATAAATACGTCCTTAACCCTTTCAGATGTGGCAGTATGAAATATTAGAAGAAAAACAAAAAAGAAATGATCGTTTATATTATATTTTCATAACTGAATATATATTTAGTTTATATACATCTATTTATATTTGGTCCGTAGTACGGACTTCGTAGTATCACAATGTTAAATGACAATAGCTTGTATACAAAGTTAAACTTGTTAATCTGATAACATACATATGATACACGAATGTCTTTCGTACTTACGGTATCTGGAGTTCGATTCCTTCTCGTTTCAGCAGACCCTTGAGAATTTTACAGATCTCAGGTGTAAATTGTTGCCCCTCTGTTACCTGTGTCCTTACCCGCATTATTGTTCCCCAGTGAACTTGTTTTCGTCCGTTTGAGTATCTGTGTTTCTGGTCGCCTCTGTGTGGGTGCTCTTGGCTTGCCAGTGTGTGTGATGTGTGTGTCAACACAAGGGAGGAGCGAGAATTTAAAGCCCCGGCCGCAATTAGTTGGACCGCACTAAAATATGATTAGTACCCATTTCCCCACCTCCTCCCACTTACTCTTTCCTCGGATGTCGGGTTTGTTTGCAGGGCCTAGGCTTCGCAACAGTAATGCCCACGTACACAAATCGGCACTCGAAAAATTCCTTAGAGCGGTGGCAAGAAAGAAGCTGCGTTAATTAGAACTACAAAAAGACGTCAGCATAGTCTGGATGCCTATGGGAAATCGATGCAAAGAGTGAGATTGTTTTGTTTCTGTCTTATGGATAACGTAATATAATCCTGCTTAGGATCTGCAGCTGTCTGCTCCCTTTACGGATAAATAGTATAAACATATGTATGTATACTCTGAATAAATAAAGAAATTAGGTAATCCTGTTCTTTCACCCACAATCGTCCGCAGTTCTTGAAGTTTAAATTGAATTGTTTTCAGTGGAAGCATGCGGCTGAAGTCTGAAAACTTCTTGGAGGCAACGGCTCGTCCGCTATCCTTTGCCAAGAGCGTCCTTCACCCAGCCACGTCAGTGGCTTGGAAATAATTTCGCATCCCCCGGACAGGCCGAGGAATTCCAGCACTTGCATTTGCCGTCTAAAAGCCAGTCCTTGTGCCAGGAAGTTTGCCTTGGCCACCTTTTGTTGACTGCCTCCGCCTGCGAGTGACATTAGTCGTGCAATAAGCAGACAGGCCCCAGTGACACATGTTTGCCAGCCGAGGTCCGTGACTGCTTCTGCTCCTGCTCCTGCTACTGTTCCCGCTCCTTTTGCAGGTCCTGGCCCGCTTCGTTTGAGTTTGCCTCACCTCCTGGCAGCTGGGAAACCGGCAAAGTTTTTCAGCTTGGCATGCCAGACACGTTGACAAAAGACGACAACGTTGCCAGCGACGACATAGACGAATTTATGCTAATCAGCTTGGATGCCATGTCCTGGAGCCCCGAGGATGTCCTCATGGAATCAGCCACGAGGGTTGTTCGGCCATTTCGTGGCAAACTGGGGCATGGCAAATTAATTTGATTGTCGGGCATGATGAGATTACACAGATAGCTCAGCTCACCTACGGCCGAAAGGGTTGGGATTGTTTGGCCTTTAATTCCGGTTCCGGTTATAATGTAGGATCCCAACATGTGGGCAACAATTACTACGATTTTCCACGCCAACTTACGAAATTTCTTTTACTGCCCTGTCACCTGGTGTTACAGAACCAAAAATTCGATATGAAATCGGATCAATTCTACCTTATATCATTAAAAAGCCGATATTATTTTTGTCAAATTTAAGATTCAAACATCTCAACTTGATATTTTATCATATCATAAAATATACCAAATTTAGTAGTTTTTGAATAAATAATGTAAAATAGGGTAAACAAAATCTTTATTTATGATATGAATAACTTGATCTTTAAAAAATATAGAATTGACCAGCACATATCAATCTGATCTCTTGTCAATTTTTTTCTGTGTATAGTAATTCGAATTCCTTTGACATTGCCCAAGTTGCCACTATAGAAAGTTTTTGTTAATAGTAGGTATTTTGAAATAATCTTTAAGTTCCGCCCTCGTGTGCATACCGGCTGTCCCATTTGATCGCTACCTTTGCCTGTTGACTGGCAAATTATAATGAGGCCTGGCTGGGGGGTTTGGGCTTCGGATGGGGGTGGGGGAGCGGAAAGGAGCGCGGCTGCAGACAAATTCGCAGCCCTACTACAATAGTTGCCTGGCAGCCATCAAATCCACTCAGTGCACACTTCACGCACCAATTAAGTTCAATTTTCGATAGAATAACAAAACGCGCTCAGCGTTTTCCGACCCCATCCCCTCGGATTCCATCTGGGGAATTTTCCTGCCCTTGGCGGGCATGGAAATTGACATCATTTGCTGTTAAAAATGTGTCGAGGGTGCTGCTCTCGCAATTACGTGAGTGGAGTGCGGCTGCGTGTGTGCCGTATCCGATGCGAATTGGAATTGGAATCGGAATCGGAATCGGGATCTGACGGGCTTGGGCATGGGATTATCCGGGAGTGAGGACTGCATCTGTTTACGGCGAAGAGCCAGCGGGCGGCATTATAAGCACATTAAATTCTGAAGGCACAGCCGGGGCATGTCTGAAATGTTGACGACTTTCGGGCGGAGGGTCGCAAGTGGTTTTTATGCGCATGTATTATTATTGAATATCATTAGGATACCCCACCCTTATCTTCGTCGAACGTGAGCTCCTGCCCTTGGGGTCGCTTCCCAAACTGTCAGCCAGCTCAGAGTCAAATCGATCCGGGGAGGGCGAATCTCAAAAGTCAGCGTCTGGACGCAAGGCGGTCGCGTTTGGACTGCGTTTAGTGGTTTAATTTTTACTTTTATGGCGCAATTTTATGGCAGCCCTTTCCACAAAGCACAAAGCAAATGTCCCATATGACAAGGCTACACCGAGGAATATATTTGTGTCCAGGGGCTAAAGTAACGCTTAAAATTATTATTCTAGATATTTGATCTATTGGTGATAAAAAAATGTTCAAGGAAGTTCAATTCATAACCAAAACTTGGATTTTAGACGTATAAAGCGGGTGGATTTATAGCATTTATAGTTCAACCCAACAAGTTATCCTTTTTATTCTACGATTAAATGAGAAATTCAAAAATTTAGGTTTTCTAGTGAGAAGTTGGAATAAATCGTTTACCGTCTATGATGAAATTAAAAGATTGGCCAGACCTTAACTTATAGAGAAATCACTGTCACTACAAGTTATATTTATAAAGATTGTGCAATGATTAACAAAATATTTCGGTCACTTATGATTTAACTTGTAATGGTTGATTTCAAATTCCCATAAAAATAATAAAATTTAAAAACTTGTACTTTGAGTGATCGTGCTTTTTTCTCAGTGGCTTTCCAAGACGAGCGGGTATGGTAAGAAGTTGCCTTCAAGTGCGGCCCCGGCACAATGTGTTTTTTATGGGCTTCTGGGGCTCCGTTTTATGTTTCATCTTTTAAGTGCCCCTCGTTTGTTGCGGGTCTTAAGCAGCCTCTCCTCATGCGCCGAGTACTTTTCTGGCTTTTGTCATTAATGTGAGTTCTCCTCTGTCCCGCCCCATAATTGCTACATTTTGTGTGCTGTGTGCTGTTTCTGTTTTTGTTTCGCTCTGCAGCAATTCTGCTCGGGCTCATTAGTCGCGGCCCAACTCAGCCGAACCGAGCTGAGGTCTCAAGGATACGAGTGCGTCTGATCGGGGCTGAATAGATTTGTGGGGATTGCGGATTTCATATTCATAAGGCGCATTCATTCGCCGGACTAATTAAACTTTTGCCGCCGGTTTCTGGGAACCAGCCAACTGTTTAAATATTCCCCAGGCAGAGGCAGGCGCACTACACTCTATGAATGGCTAATTAGCCGCCGGGAGACAAAAACCAGACTCCAGCATCGGCAAATTGCCTAATCATGATTTTTGCATAATTTTTTAAAAGCTTCTCCGCCTGCCAGCCGCAGTTGAAAGGCTTTCGGTTTCAACCCTCGCAGGCCTCGAAATGAAAGTGGTTTCACATCCGTGGACCTGGACCCACTCGGTCCGAGGAAATCCTTTGTCTGTCTATCAAAGCCGTGTGGCATTATTATTATTAATAAGAATCCCCGTCTGGAGGCCCGGCCAAAGCCGATACCGATCCGTAACCGAATCAGACAGGCTGCAGAATTTACAAAAATTAATTTATGACACGCCGCGGCACATTTTCCATTTTCCAAGCGCACACAAAACGTGCTGCGATTTTTATCTGCACCCCTGCACCAGCCCGCCCTTCCCTCGTACCTATTATTTTTAATCCATTAAACAAATGCCACGTTACGAGGCCGTTGGTTCGTGTCCGCTATCCGTTATCAGCGGGGAAATGGGCAGAAGGGCAGAAGGGTCTTTGATTTCCTCGCCCGAACAATGGGGCTTCCCTGCCCGGGTAGATGCGCTCGTATCTGTCTGGAGCAACGCCTCCGCTTCGGCCGAGCAACCGGAGAGTTTTCCGAGTTCGGCCTGTTTTCCGGCTCTGCGCTCTCTTCACGCTGCGTTATCATGTTCGGCGTGATGGAAAGGTACAAAACAGCCTAATGGCATTTGCGGCAAATCATTAATATCAATCGCGACAGATAGTCGTATCGATCCATTTGCCCACATCCACATGTGGGATTGTCCAGATGCAGTCGGCTGTGACTTCGTCTAGGGTTTCAGTCGTCTCACACTTGAGATGATAGGAATCCAGGTCTTTTCTTTCGGTCTCCAGTGAAGTGTACATAGGGGGTTGTTCTGTAGGGCTTCGTCTTCTGGGAACGCCGTTTCTGCACTTGAAAGTTGTTTACGATCTAATCGCTCGGTGGAATAGTTTTTGTAACTTCATTAGGCAGCTGAAAAGAGTCAGAAACGGGTAACTCAAACGCCCGAGATTGTAAGTATCAGGGTACAAGAACTGATTTAACACTGTTTATGGATGAAGGAGGCTAAATAATTAAATAGGATAATAAGGAATAACAGATATATAAGCAAAACAGAGTTTTGGTTATTTTATGGTTTCGGCATTCTTACTTCTTTGTTATCAAGACCTTTATCTTAAGTTCGCTGATACGTGTAATATAATACTCTGATTTTCTTCGAGCCTGCGAAGAGTGGTGAGTCAGAATTTCGGAAAGTTTAGCCGTCTCTTACCTTCCCCCTTGACCTCACCCCTAACTAGTTTCGGTTCCCACACACAACAGCCTGGTTATCAAAGCATTTTCCTCGGATTTAAAGCTCATAACGATTCACAGCTCAGTGACCAAAGAGTTCTGAAAAAGCAGAAGCACAAAAGCCACTCTGCGGCACTTCCTTCCCCCTCTCACCACTCCGTCCTGTTCCCCTCTGTATATGTATGTGTGGCCTTCGGTACAGTAGAGTACCTCCCCCGAAGTCGCCCGCTTTCCCCGGAGCGAAAAAATCCAGGCGAACAAAGCAATTTTGTGGAATTACAAGAGCGTCTCTAATTGTTAAGTAAGCATAATGTGTGCAACATATGGCCGAGAGACTTGGCCGGACTTTGACAGCGACTCCCCGTCTCTTTCTCCGTTCTGGAAACTGAAAACGGGAATGGTGATGGTGATGGGGATGGGGATGTGCCTGGGAAATTATGGCAGCGACAGCCTGCAGGGCACCAAAAAAACAAAAAAAAAACAAATATCCAAACTGAAACGGGGGGCACAAATAAATTGGCAAAACGCTCGCAAAAAAGATCTCGGTGCTTGTGTGTATATTAAAAGATATGTCAGCCATAAAAAGTGCTTACAAAAATATTTTATTGTGCATGTGGCAAGTCAACAAACTGTGCACTACGAGGCAAGTGCCGGGATGAAAGCTGTTTCCACAATGGGGCGCATTCAGATGGAGTTTTTTCGCCTTCATCGCCAACTGGAGCTCATTAAAGCTAAATAAAAGCATTGAACTGGCAAACTTCCCCAGAATCCAGACAGGGGCTGAGTTCTATCAGAAGATGCAAAGCAGAACAAACAAGTGAGATTGGGTATGTCATCATCCTCCATGTGAGATGCTCATAACTCATGCTATACAAATTCAGTTCAGCTCGGTTTATGGGTTGTCATTGGAACATCTTTAAGAGGACTAATGGAGAATTTTTGTGCATCGTTAGGTTTGGTTTCAGAAATAATAATAATACTGCCCTTGACATGGGGATTTCAACTGTATTATTAAATTTATATTTAATTTATATTTAATTTATATTTATATATATAACTATGACTGGAAAATAAGAACACAATTTTCTTTTATTCTCAAATATTTTCTGATAACATTTATTTGATTGATTTTATTCATTTTTTTCTATCCTGGTATTCAAAGCTACTAAATTACACTAAAATACATAACTGTTCTGTACTACAATCTAGGGAAGTTCCTCGTACAGTTCACAACTCTCGTATATGTAGTTATTTCTTGCCGGGAGCGGTAAAGGTAAAGGTAAAGGGTAATCACAGGAGGGCGGAACAGAAGGTGCCCTATCCCTCGGAGGAGATATGTATTTATTTGACTCCGATTGGCGGTGATTTGCTTGTTCCAGATAACGATGATACGCAGTGACATATGCGTTGTCGTCGAGAGTCGAGATCTGAGTCCTGTTCAAAAATAAATTCTTTAATTAAAAAAAAGTTCATTATTTTAGAGAAAACTTACCCCGCATAGTCGCTCATGTCCTTCTCGAATCTTCGGGGAATCAGGCCCATCGTGTTCGATTCCCGCCTCTTACTTCCACTAAACAAGGACGGCTTCAATCGAATAGTTGCGTAAGCAATTAGCATTCCGAGGAAAGTGCCAATAAAAAGGAGTCCTATTCCCAATCCAATGACAAGACCGCTGTGATCCGCGAACCAGGACACTTTCGTGGGTACCACACATCTCATGGTATTCTGAGAACAGCAGGGGGTGGTGAAATTCACGCCCAATAGCCCACAATAGTAGGTGGGTGCGGTGCAATTCGATTCACAGATCTCCACCAGTATACCATTCTCACAGCTAGCCGAACTTCCCAGATCCACATTTCCACTTGTTGAGTCCGCTGAGATCAGAGAGCAGACGAGTTCTTCGCAGAATACGTCCTCGCAATTCGACCGTTCTGTTGTCATCGTAGATAATTCTTCTGTTTCTTCAGTATATATTATTGGAGTAGTTGGGACTGTAGTTACTGTTGAGCCTAAGGTGGTTGGAGTTGTTGTTGAGTTTGTTGTTGTTGGTGCAAAGGATGGACCCCGGGCGCTTTTAGGCTGGACAGTAGGATTTTGCTCATCGTCTATGGTTGTGTCAGCGGTAAACCCAAATATATCCAGCTGATAGGACTTCCGACTTTCACTCAAGTCCAAGTATTGCAGCAATTGAAGTCTAGAGGGTAGGTTGTCCCACTGGAGTTGGCTTAGACCACAGTCTTTTAGAATAAGCTGCTCCAAAGCGGGCAGATTCTCAAAGGTATCTGATCCGAGACTCTCTCCGAAATTCGTTCCACTCATGTCTAACAATTTCAACTGGGTGAAATTTGCGGATCCCAAAAAGTCACTGACTGCAAATGTTATTTCCGTGGAGAATATTTGGTGTATTCTAGCATTTATTATCGTTTTAGCTACAGCTGAAAGGAATCCAAAAGGCTTGAAATAGATGTTCCGGTTGAGTAAAGTAAAGTTCTGAAGCTTTTCAAGGCCGTGTAAAGCTGATTCTGTTAAGTTTTCCAGTTTCACATTTATGATTTGCAAGCTCATTAGGTATCGGGTGCTATTTTGATCAAAAGTTCCTTCACTGATGTGGATTATGGTGCAGTTTTCGATTGTAACGTTTCGCAATCCAAAACTCCTAGAAAAGATGCTCTTTTGCAGCGTGTTATTTTCAAATCCATGGCTCGATACATAGAGCGATTTGTCAAATCTCAAAAGCGACTCCTCCACACTTTCCAGATCCGTTGAATTGCAGGCCACTTCCTCATTGTTGTCGGAGAAATCCACATTGACCAGGATCAGTAGGAGCGCAAAGGAAAAAACCGCTGGCAGTATGATATACTTGAGCCATCGCATCCTCCGAGGCTGATACAGCCGTTCCGGCTTCTTTGTCCTTTCCTCATTAACCAAATCGAAGGACTTGGACTTGAACATACTGTATATGTATGTTTTTAGATGTGTGGAGTGCTCGCACCTGCCGGGCCCAAATCAAACTGACTGCCAACGCCATTTGCATAATTTCATTAGGCGAATTAGTTCCGCCTATTATCTGATAATGGTTTATTCCCTGTGATAAGATTGCCAGCTATGGGACCATCGATGCGAACTAGATTCGGATAAGCAGCATGTTGAACGTTTTCCAAATATAGTTTCACAGAATTGGCGGTTTGTAAATAAATGCATTATATATTCGAAGTAAAAATTAAACAATGTGCTTTAAACGGAATATAAACAATATAAATGGTTGATAGGTCAAACGAAATACGTACTAAAGACTACCTTTATATTTTCAATAATCCTACTTTCTGTATCACTCTCTATTTTCAAGAGAAACATTTAGGCATTCAATAAATCAAATCCCAACTTAATTTTCTTTTAATAATTTCTAATCGATTCCTGATATTTTCTTGCTTTAATAAATCTGTCCCCCACTCCAATCCACATGTGTTTTTAAATTTCAAAGTTAAGCCCATTAAGGCTTCGTCGTGGCGGCAATTTTGCCGGCATGTATACGGATGTCTCCGAGGGTTTCGGAATGGGAACCCTTGCCTCTACAACATTTCGTATTCAGCATTTAACTTGTCGTTAGGGTAAATTTATAAGCAGCAGAAACGCCAGCGTCAAGCGGCTGTCGACTTTTCCCCCTCCGACTTCCACAGCCGTTTTCCACCTCTTTTCCCGGCGCCGTCGCAGGCCAGTCACTTCTGGGTTCCCCATCCCCGGGTTCCGGCATTCGGCATCGACATCAACATCGAAATCGACGGAGGACCGGCCTGGCCACGCTTTATTATCTCCCCTCGGACGGCTTTTGTTTGCCGGCGACGCCGACTGCATTTCATTGAGCGTAATTCCGTTGCTAATGATTTTTGGCACACGTAGCGCTACTTTCGAAATTAATGCGCTATAAAACGGCAACATAAAGACCCCGGCAAGACACTGAGAAATGGGCGCTGGGCGGATAGGAAATTGGCCTGCCAGCCGACGCAGAATTAAATGAAACTCTTGTTTCAATTGCTTTTTCACAGCCGAGGTGCACGCAAAAAAATTAAGAGTCATCGTAATGCACAAAATATTATCTTAACAATGCCCAAAGATATAGATTTTGATTGTGGCTGCTAAAATTTTAATTATTTTATCAAATTTATATTGTTAAACTTATATTTCATACACCAAATTCCTTCAGAAGCGTTAAAAACAATTAGTAATAAATATGGAAAATAAAATTTACAAAAAAAGCACGCTAGCCTTGTCTTATTAAAGTGTAGATTATGGATTTCTATCGTTATATTTTGCTCTGTGGACCACAAACACCCCTTTCGGGGCAGGAAGTTCGCCACGTTTTCCCGTCCTGATAACAGAAGCCACATGCGTTTGGATTTCGCGGGTTAAGTTGGTGCTCTGCGCTTACTTTTGCGGTTTCGTTTTTTGCTCTGCATACATTTCCATATTAATTCCCCTGATTATGGCCTCGTCATCGTCTGCGTTCTGTACCCCCGCATTTTGTCCAAATCCGAATGCGGACCACACTTCGGCGATGATGTTTCTGTTTCAGAATAATCTAAATCGGCATTATTTATGCATTCCGTTCTCGCATTCAGCACAACCACTTAGCGGTTCCACTTCAACGAACCCACAGATACACAAATGTATATACACCGTCATCTATATAATATGCATAGATGTTACGTATGCATTTTAATGGACCCCAATTCCCCCGGCCAAAAGAAGCGCACGGATAATAAATATTAATTTTGATAACTGCTGATGCAGGTCAATTGAAGTCAAATACATGCAAAACCAACTGGCCAAAGACTTTCGTGTGACATTTACTATTGAGAATATTTAATTTAAAATTTACCAAGGAATGGAAAGAGTGAAAACAAAAGTTCGCATGTTTAAAAGGTTCAGGGTCTCAAGCGCCATCCACCCATTATTATTTCTGCTCCCATGCGATTTCTAAACGAAACTGACGATAACGCCCAATTTCAATTGAATTCTGAGAAAAACACCAACTACGGTCTTATCACAACTTATTTATCAGGACGAAATAAATGGGCGTACATACGTACAATGCCAGCGGCCCACAAAAATATATACAAAAGAAATGACATGTCATTAACTCATTCCGGAGGGGATGTATTGCTATTGGTACTGGTGCCATCACATTTGGGGGTGGGGTAACTAGTTGCGGGCTCGGACTCACATCTCCAGGAAGTGGATGTCCATGGCGTGGTGATCCACATCCACGGGGGGATGCAGCTGGAGGAACTTGACGTAGGCCAGAAAGGTGGTCCAGCACATGCTGAAGAAGGAGGTGAATATGACCTGGTTCCGCGCCGGCACGAAGGCGAAGTTCACCGTCTGCACGCAGGGCCAATAAATAACGCCCACCTTGTAGGCGTCCAGGAATTTATCGCTGACCTGGGGACGAGAGGAGACATCGGGGAGTGAGTGCAGTGACATAATGCCCCCAGCAGCGGGCGGAGGTGGAAAATGGGAAATGGGAAATGGCAGCGCGGAAAATTGTAATTAAGTGCCGGCTGGCAGCGGCGGTAGGAGACGTTTAAAATTTTATTTATTGCCCGATTTGCTCTCTCTGTCTCTCTGTCTCTTTTATGGTACGCTAGACTAGGGCGTGGCCTTTTTGTTAATGTTGTTAATTAAAAGGCAACGCCCGACTCGAAAAATGATCAGCTTGGCCCGAACTGCGTTTGAATGTGCGAACGATAACCAATTTAAAAAGTCTGCATCGGGGCAGCGGTCGAGGTCTGGCAATTACTTATTGATTGGCTACCTTTGTGTGCACAATTACCACGGGCATGAAAATCCTAATGGAAAATTGTCAAAAGCTGGCTAATAAAAGTTAATCTTGTTTGAGAAAAAGCCATTCCATTGATTAACTTTAACCATACTTTCTGTATAAATTCAAAATCGATTCCTTTGTCAGTTGCATTTGATGTGTGGTTAAGCAAAGTCTTCTTGATAATTATAAAATTTTATAAAATCATAAAAGCTAGTTCAATTTAATTCAATTATTCAAGTCCGTACAAATGATCAATTTAATTTATTGTAAAAAGAGAGACAAAATACAAAAATAGAGAGATTTAGAGAGAATTTATTTGCCTTCTAAATAAGTTCATAAATAATAGACAATTTCGCGGATGTTCATCTGGTTATCGTATTAATTTCCCTGCTCTAACTCTAACCCCCTAAAAAATGTATTTAGGTGAGGATCAAAAGAGTAACGTCATCATCAGCACTCACATAACTCTTTTACGGCCAAAACCCGAGCCGATCACATCGCTCAGAACAGTCGGCCGTATATCTTTGGAGAACGCATGCAAAGCAAATGAGACGACGCACGTTTGACACAAATATATGGTAAAACATTTACATTTATCAAGATAAATGGTTTCTAATGATATGGAAGTCAGCCATCGAGCCGAACTCGGCCCTGGAGCAAAGTGCCTGAAAGTATCTCAAAGTATGGCCGCAGAGCCAACAAATCAATGTTGACAGCCCGAATCGGAGGACCAGACGCAGCAATTGGGAATGGACGGAGGTAAGCGACAGACAGGTGATATTTATGCATGCTTACATTACAGCCCCGGTCGCAGATGCAGATTCATAGACACAGATACAGATACAGATACCAAGAGGGAGATACTGCCTCGGCGACTGGCTGAATGTGTCGTGAGAAAATGGATTTCCGAAATCAAAACCAACACACCGAATTGGGTGCAAGAAGCCGATGGAAATTGGAGACCCGATTTCCAAATAAATACCATATGAAGTTGGTCGCAACTGGGCTATCGTCACATCTGGGAGACAGAAGATGTTAGCATGTCTAGTTTTGGAACCTAACTTTTTTCTTTTAAACACTTAAAAAACCTATAATTATTATAAAATAAATATTAACAAGATGACTATTCATTCAAAGGAAAAAATGTTTTAAAACTTTTTTTTGGGCACTGGTTTGTTTTTAAAATAATATAAAAGCAGAAAAGTTTAAATAATTTTTCTTAAAATAACTTTTAGTATGATTAAAAAATTTAAAGAACTGTTTTATTAAGTATTATGTAAAGAAAAAATTGTACTGTTATTGATTAAAAATAAAAGAATGAAAAACTAATGGGTAATAGACTGAAGAACGATGAGATGGCTTCTCCTAAAATGCCTTTCTGTGTCTTTGGCTAGAAGTAATTATGTTCTGTGAATTGGAAACACGCAGTGCAAGAGGCTTAAGCCTCGAATGAGTGACTTAGTAGAGTGACTTTACCTCCCGCCTGGCCTCCGCGTACGAGTTACCCTCCATCAAGGTCATGAAGAAGAGGAACGAGCTGATGGCCATGGGATCGTATGCGGTCTGCTCTGTGATCGCCTTGCAGAACGATGATTTAATATCAGTGCGCGGCCACATAACGCCCGCCAATCTGATCCACACATAGATGGTCGGCCCCATGAAAAAGAAGCCGAAAAAACTGAACCTGCAATGGAATTAGCCAGACCACATCGGGGCCAATTAGCATTCGAATCGGGCAAAGATCCGTGGGACGTCACCTGAGACACTTCATCCAGTCGTAAGTTCGGAATGTCTTCTTCTCAATCATGGTCTGTTCGATGAGTGATCCGCAGGGCCAGAGGGTGCCATATGATATCATGCCCCGGATAATTTTGTATTTGTTTGTAAAATTCACGAAATTACGAAACATTTTCGACGCTCTCGTGTGATAATCTTCCCGATTGTCAGTGCCAGTTCCACTTCCACAAAAGTGCTATAAAAACGCTGAAAGAGAAATTGTTTTTTGATCAATACGAAGCGGTTGACATGGCTGAGTTCGCTTGGGTTAGCTTTATTCCCCCGTGACTTATGCCAGCTCAGTGCCATATTTGTCTTGGCGGTTTTCACTTTTGCTAAGACCGTGCTCTTACCTCATATGACCCAAAATGTTTGAGTTTGGTCTGCCAAAATGGGCAATTCTTCTGCATATTTGTTAAAAAAAAGTATCATAGTTCGATTAACATTCAACTTAGATGGTATGGTAAAATTAATATAATAGCTATTTTTAAATAAAATAAAATATAACATTTTGAGGTCTTAATAAAAAACAATTTATATGTTTTTTTGGCCACTTTGGACAACATTATATTTGGAAATAGAAATTCCCCGAATTTAGAGCCCAAATCTACTCTTAAAATAGTCTCCCGCAAAGCTAAACGTCTATATATTTTTCGCACCCCTTTTAAGTAGTTCCACCAAAATAGTGACCCGCATTATTTTCCCTCAACAGTGATTAAGTCATTGAAACAGCTTCCCGTGAGCCACTTAAATGGAATTTCCTCTTCCAGTGCCACAATTAAACCAATTGCAAATAAATGTCAGCCATGGAAACACTTGCCCAGCTGACACTTTTTTGACTCTCCTCTGAACTGATGGATGGTTGGATGGCTAAAAGGTGGGTTGAATGTGAATATAGCAGGGGGTGGTACTCACCATCCAGTAACACATGTCAAGTATTATTATCGGGGAGCAAACTACAAAGTACAAACGAAACACAAACATAAATTTAATTGCCAAGAATGTTTCTAGCCAAACAAATGTCGAAATAATGTCGGGCCACGGCCAAAGATTTATCATATTCATTCGACTGTCATAAAAAGCAATTAGGCCCGGGCGAAAGATACAAGCCCGGCAGTCCCGAAATGTAATAAAAAACAACAAAATATACCAAAGGGGCGCAAGAGAAAGAAGAAAGGAACGAAGTGTGATTTGAAGTTGTTTTTGGTTTTCAGTTTCGCTTAATGAGTTTGCGGCACAAAAAGTCGCTTCGAGGGAAGCGATTAAAGATCCACATCGAATGCGGCACGTCGGGGTTGCTGTGGTAGCTGCTGGTGCTGCACCCAAAAAAATTCTTTCAACTTTGGTGCCACTAGAAACCCTCTATGAGAATGCTCGCATATCAAAGAGGCTTTTTAAGAATATTTTAATTTATGTATTTTTTTATTTTATAGAATTTTGAGTTAATAGTTTAGAAATTACTTAACTTTATAATAAATAGATATATCTTTTAATTTTAATTTAATTTTTAAATCAATTTTGTTGAATCTATTTTCTATTTATCAAAAATATTGCTTTATGATAAGGATTTAGTCTTACTAACAAGGGTTTTTCCAAAATTAAATGCAATTTTTTTGTGTGTGGCCTTGCTTTTGTAATTAGTATGCCCGCACACACGCCAAGCCCACCGAAATAGAAACGGAAGCGGAGAGTCCCGGTGAACAGTTGGCCCTTTGGGACGGGCAGGTTCACTTTGAAGGGCACTCGTCAGCAGAAACATAAAGAAGGAACGATACGATCCCCGTTCCGTGCCGAGAACAAGCGACCTGGCGATTTCAGTTGGTGTGAAAAGTCCGCCTCATTCCAGTTGGCCCTTGTTGTTGCCGTCTGTTGCATATTTTCACAAGTAATTAACATGTACACGACGTTGTCCTTGTTCGGAACCCAGCCCGGTGTGGATGTAGGGTCTGTTCCAGCAGCAACTGTCCAAACAGGCTGGCCTGTTGTTGTTTATCAGCGGTGCCGTAACAAAACGCTGCCTCCACATTAATTTGCATTATTTTCACATTTAAATTTTAAATGAGTGCAGTCTGCTGAAGTTGCACTCTGCCGGCAAAGGGACAGGTGGGACGACTAATTGCCCAGGTAGTTGGCTACATGTCTTTGAAAATGTCCAATCCACTGGCTTCCGATGGAAACCACTGGCCATTGTCTTCATTGAACCCAATCAGGGTTTAACATTAATTTGATTGGCATCTAGTTTCGCACAGAAATTGGTTAAGTAGATTGTAAGAAGGGGATTAGGAAGACTTTGATTTTGCTATTTAAATTGCAAAACTAATTAATAGAATTATTCCTCCTTGGAAATCACAACATTTCAGATTTGAATTCAGTTTTATTCTGTGTTGGTTAATTTGTGTTTATTTTGAAGGTTTTCTAATTTGATATTTCACTTAAATTCTAATCTATGAAAATATGTATATTTTAAAAAAATATACAAAGGTATATCTGAAGACCTGATTAGTTATTTACCACATTACAAATTCCTAAAATTCATTTTCTCATTCCCCATTAATTTAAGATTCATAAACATTGATCGCTCTGTGAATCATTATTCATTTGCACACTTTTCAATAATAGTTTTGTGAATGTTTGCGGCCCTTGACAATTGGAGAAGCTTAAAATACAAGAAACATTCTGGTCTTTTCAACATGTTCAGCCCGGTTTCATAAATTTACTTAGTTCATGGGCGGAAAAGTTAGTTGTTGGCGATGATGCTGCCCCCATTTAGCCCATTTAGTTCGCCGTTGACGATAAATTTTGCAATGTGGCCCCGGGCGAATGTGCAATAAAATGCTCCCCATGCTGCACACAGCAACAAACCTTGCAACATAAATTAAAGAGCAAAATGTTTATTTACGCTGCGGCCAGCAGGAGGGAAATCAGGGGAAATGGGGGAAAACTTGCCGGCTGTTTCCTGCGCAACATTTGCATTTTGACGCCGTTTTACGCATGATGTGCGGAGCTCCGGCCAACTCGGCTTATCAGCCGAGAGAAATCAAAAGCAGCCCCAGAAGTCGGAGGAGTCGGAGGTGGCCGATTCGGAGGAGTTGGGAGATCCACTGCCCGCAGCATCTTGCAACATTTTGTTTTAATTTCGCACTCTTGAAAAGTGGCAGCCGCCACTCGAACGGCCTTTTGATGTTGGCCAAGTGAATTGCCACGGTGCCTCAGAGACAGGGAATGGAGTTGGGACAGGGGCACAGGCAGAGGAAGAGGCAGAGGCAGAGAACGGAGCCAGCTGCTGGTCGATCTCACCTAGGGAATGGCAACCACCTCATTCCCCTCCCTATCTGAATAGCCCCCTGCAATACCCCTTTGAAAGATGTGGCAAATGGTGAAGAGGCAGCCGTAATTCCAGAGAGTCTGACTTTAATTTTGGGAGTTATTATGTGTTGAGCATTGTGGCTTTGGAGCATTTTATTAGTTTACTTTGAATACTAAAACATTCAGACATTACAAATCCATTGGTTTTAAATAATATACTATCCCACCAAGCAAACTTATTAGCGCTTCAAACTGTCTAAAAAGACTTTAGTTTAAGAGCGTTTTCTGAGTAAGCACTTACATTTGAGTATTTTTTGAGAATATTCAGTGATTTATAAAAACAGGCTAATAAATAGAATTAAAATAACGGAATGCAGATTCTTGAGTTAATCAAGCACCTATATCTGTGTCAGAAAGCAGTCAGATTGGACATTGAAATTTTGCTCTTTAAGAACGACATTTTCCAAGGGAAAAACAAACACTTTCCTGACTCTTTTTAGGACTTTTTTGATGGTCGACCAGCTATTTGTCCTTTAAGTTATCCTACAGTCGAATACAAAATACAAGATTTAGTTTTCTTTCTTTCTAAGATACAGTTTGACTCTTCTCTTAATTGTATACCCATTGTCGCCCCAATCAATCGATTCCTTTATTAAATATGGTTATTGACTTGCCTCGCAGCCTTGCTTTTCACTTTTTCGATTGATTTCAATTTCAATTTCGATGCCGATGCCCCCTGCAACAAAAAACTTCACACTTGGTTGTTTTTTTCTGGCTGTTCAAATCACGGGACCCTACATCAAAGGGCATTGCCTAAGAAACGAGGCTAATTGTATCTGTATCTGTATCCGAGTCCCCAGTTTGCGAGTATCTGTATCGATAGCTGTATCTGAAGGTGCGAGTTTTGATTGCATTCGCTCTGTCGAGCAAACGGACACAAGGGCGCTTTATTTGATTTCAAGTTATGTAGTGTTTTAGTGGGTTCCCCTGCCCCTTCCTCCTCGTTCTCCCGGCTTTTGTTTATTGAACTCTGGCTGACTGATAGCTGGCGGGGAGGGTTTGCCGGAGTTATGATGGTGCTATATGGTTTTTTTGAAACATGTGTATTTGTTACCGCCTGATGCGGGCTGTTTGTTCTCAGCGCCCATGCACCATGATTTGATTTATTTGTACACAACTTTATGATATTTACATGTCTGCATCTGAAGGGGGCGTGTTGGGGTGCTTAGGGGCTGGGGGCGTGGCTGGAGCAGCACATGCAATCTATGACATAACTGTAAATAAATACTGGGTTCAGCGAGTGCGTTGGGTATTTCCTCCAATTTGATTCGATTGCGGGGGTTAGTTATTCGATTTTCGTCAGCAGGGGGTACATATGTATGTATGTATTTATGCGGCGGAAGTGCTGGAAAATGTAAATTGTTTTTCCTACTTGGATTTTTAAAACACCTAGAAGCATGAAAACGACTTTTAATGCTTTTTGATTATGTTCATCCATTTTGGCTTACCTAAGGTATCGCTTCATAGGAACTACTATGCGAAAGGAGAGAGAATTTCCGACTATAGTGTCCTCTTCTCTTGTGTTTAGTATTCACATCCTTTTTTTATAATTAATCAAAGCAGGAAAGTGAATTCTCTTGTGTTTAGTACTCACATACTTTTTTTTTTAAATTTTAATCAAACATTTTTTTTGATTATTTTTTATTTCTTGGCCTTCTTTAGAAAAAGTTTCTTAGGAACTAGTTTGCGAAAGGAAATTGAATTCCCGAATATTACGACATTAGTGTTCTCTTCTAGAGAAAAGCTTGTGTTCAGTATAGACATACTTTTAGTTATAATATTAATCGAAGACACTGGTCGTCGGTCATTCCATCCTGTGTCTCTTTATGATTTCAATCGAGATTCTGCGCCAGGCAACTTCCTCTCCTTCGCGCGTTTTACAAGCGATTCGTAAACTCCCGTAATTACCCTTCATTTGGGTTGGGCGCCATTAGCTCCCAATCCCGAGTCCGAACCCAATCAAGTGCAATCATGTAGGTAGCCCTCCTCCCGGACGGTACTTATCTATCGCTGCTCATCGGCAGTTCTTCGGGGGCTGAACTCCAGCCATTATCAATTCATGTCCCGTCATAATTAATAAGGCTCGGGTGGAAATTGGAGGGGAAGACCAACACGCAAGACGGCAATCAGTTGGCATTGTGTCGGGTCTTCGGATATGGAATAAGGGATATGCGACCAGGCTCTGAATGCCGAAGTCTGGGTGCGACCTTATCGGGCAACAGCTGCCGTTCCAATAAAGCAGCTCCCCCCCCCTCCATCGGCAGTAACTTTGGCGATGTTCGCTGTTTGCTCAAGCGCTCCTGGGCCAATTACAGCTTCCTGTCGTGCGAATTTCCTTCGTTCCCCCTTTCCTTCTTCCTACACTGCGAACAACTCGGCATTTGATCAGAAATAAATTGGTTCTTGTACAGAATATGTAAAAGAAACTAAGTCTTATACAACTAATTTAGATATTATTAAGTGTAAAGAATAATAATAACTATAATAATATTTTTGTATTTATTATAATTTTCTCTCCGTGTTTGGGCTCTCATACCTTGAGTCAGTCTTCTTTTTTAACCCACCTACGACCCCTTCCCTTTTTCAAGAATGAAAACATCGCACACGCTCAATTTCAAGTGTCGAAATGTCTGACAGCTGAAATAATAGAATGGAAATGGGTGAGTCCTCTTTCTTTCTGTTTTTTAGCTATCCCTCGGGGCCCAACGGTAACTAAAGTTTCAAAATAAACAACGCTGGCAAACAATTTATGAAATCATTTTCGCATTAAAAATGCGAGGCCCGGGCAAATAAAAAATGAGAAACATAAAATACAATAACGGACAGCGGCACACATGCTGGCCGAAGAGCGAAAACAATTGCAATTGCAGGCAATTTGCTTGATTTTCTCATTTCCAATTTTTTATTGTTTTTCTTGAGGCAGCAGGAGGGTGGGTTTTGAAAACCGGCAGAGCGTGTCGGGGAACAAGAGAATCCAATTTCGTAGAATTTGAAGCAACGAGGAAGCCCATAAAAGTGAGACAGGACCTCAGTGCTGTCAATTTGGCTATATTTAAGAGATTGAAGCCTGGACAATTTTCAGATCTTGGAAATACATAAATATATTTCCACATTTACATAAAGTTTAGCTACATATTCAACTGTGCGTCACACAACAAGAGATACAGATTGAAAGGGCGACAGATTGCCAGGGAATCCATTGAAATTAGAGGCTGCGAAAACGCTCGAGTTCATCGGGTTCATAAATACTTGTATTGCCCATCCGACGCACAAGTGTCAATTGCAGCTGACACGACAACGGGGCTCTCGGTTATTAGTTGGCCATCAAACGTGTATGACACTTTAGTCGGTTTCTGTTTCTGTTTCCCTCCCACTATATGTCCCTGTCTCTCTCTTTCTTTGCTCGCCCTCTGTCTCTTTCTAGACAGTTTGGTCTGACAGTTGTGCTAAATTGACGTTTGGTGTTCGCGGCCACCAGGGAGAAAAGTGGAGCAGGGTGGGCGGAATCTATCACAGTAAAGTGCGAAAAATAATACGTTTAATTAAATTGTTATTCAATGAAATCAAGAAAGATACATCGGAAACTGGACTATATCAACCGTTGTATCAAAAATTATTATTTGGGTTTTTCTTTAAATTTTATATAATATACCCTAAATGTTTTTTAATGGTACTTTTCAAACAATTTAAAATAACATTTAAAACATACAATTTCTATTATATTGTGCAAAGTGTTTTGTCAAGTTCTTTATTTGTTCTGTTAATCATCCGTTCCAACAATTAAATAAAATAATTAAATATAATTTTATTGGTCAAAATAATTGTTTTATAAAACGTAACCTGTACTCAACACTTAAATATGTAAAATTATATTTAAATCATATGTAAATATATTTTTAATTTTAAAAATATTATGATTTTAATATGAATACCTGGTTTATTTTTCAGCACAATAAAAGGCTGGAATACAATTGTACATACGAATTTACTTAATTCAGAAACAATAAGTCAAGAGGCAGTTTCTTTTAAATTTCCAAAAAACCTGTCGTCTTCTATCCCCATCTTGATCCTTGATAAAGGATGTAGCTGAGAAAACTTGATTCATACAGTCATGAGACAAATTCCTTTGAGATTGCATCCCCGAGAGTTATTCTGTCAACCGCACTTAGAGATTTTTTGACACCGCTCCAAACGATATCTGTGCCCCCAACTATTCAGGTTCAGGGCACAAACTTATCCTTCACTTTTACCTATCGCCAAAAAATGTAAATCACCCCGCAGATCCGACGAACCACCATCAATTCACGGCAGTCGGGTTATCGGGACCCTCGGATCGAATGGCAGCGCCCACGATAGGTGGAAACCCCGCGGGGTTACATTGAACCCAGTAAAACAGTAAAGCAGTAAAAAGCTGTGCCCAAATTTAGCGCCCGGTTCACTGCACTTGGCTTGTGTGTGTTTGCGTGAGTTTCGTCTAGAAAAAAATAAAAATAAAAATAAATAAATGCCGACACAACTGTCAATTATGGTCGTAGTGCTCGTGGGATCGACTCCGACTGAGGCCATACATCCACGTCCCAACAGCAACAATAGATAGATGCGAGTATGTAGATATTTTATATAAACAGCAGCAGTTCAATTTGTTGATTCGCCGCCCGCTCGGCGGGCTGTTTGGATTTCGATTGATGGCAACGTAGGACGCGGACAGGGACAGGGACAGGGACATCCATTGACAGAGCCATATGCGGTACACAACTAAGTCCGTACACCAGGAGAAAAAGATACTACTTTAAACTGATTTTTGCTTAAGAAAATCCTAGATAAACATTCCAAAGTGTGGCCAATACCATGAAACAATGCTTTCATTTCAATATTCCTCAAGGGATTAAAAACCATTTTATACACCCAAAAAAAAAAAACGATATGAAACGTAGATCGATTTTACATTATGTAATATCATTTAATGTAAAGTCAATATGCTCGAAATGAGTATTTCATTGCATAACCAGAAATATACATGCGCATATCGATTTTACGGCAACATGCTTTTTTTGTGTGTAGATTTAAAAGGTACGAACAGAAAATCTTCGATTGCAAGAAATGAAATAAATGTTAAATGGTTTTACCGCACAATTGAGATTGTTACTAAATTATGCTTATGAAATTTAGAGAATCAAATATGGGGGTCAAGCTCTTCGCTCAAGAAGCCACCATTTTAAAGATATTTGCCTAGGCTTACTAATTAAAATGCAAGCTATTCGACTTGGTATTTGTATTTTTCAGGGTACCTGCACTTGCGCATTCGTGGTTTCTCGCAGTGTATGCACATACGAAAATGTGGAATGCAACGGCAAAGTCATTTGTCACGCGCCGGGAACGACAACAACCACGGGCGATGTCAATGAGCGAACAATGAACCGGGCGGGCAAACAAACCGCCCCCTCCGCCCTGCCAAAGCCCCTCGGCACCCCCTTCCGCAGCCCCTGCACCTTCCCGCTGCACCACCGAGCTGCCATCGAACCTGAACCGCACAAAAATAAAAATTGAGCACACACTAAATCAACAATTACAAGATAAGCGAACGGCCAGCGGCGAGCCCAATTCACTACGAGTATCAAAAAGTTCGAACACATCTGCGATTCAAATGTCAGGCGAGCGAGGCCTCTACACACTTCCGCAATTATTTACAATGTCCCATTAAGTGCAGCGTTCTATGCCTCATTTCAGATCGTCACCAAACTAACGCGGCGCTCGAAATTAGTTGGACAAAGAAGGAGGAAAGGGTGCAGCCAGTTTTGAACCCCGAACCCCGAAGCCCGAAACCTTCGAATTCCGCACAGCAGGCAAGGTTCGAAGCAGTGGCGTACGTTAGAGGGGTTACCATATTTGCACACAAAAAAAGCATGTTGCCGTAAAATTGATATGTGCATGTAAATTTCTGCATATGCAAAACCCATATCGTTTTTACATCAAATACTCATTTCGACCATAACAATTAACCTGGCCCCATAGCAAGTTAAAATTGATATTACATAATGTAATCATATATCGATTTTTTGTTGGGTTTTGGTAATATAAAAGCATGTTATAAAATGCGAAATCTTATTGATACAATACAGTTAAAAACTACCTTCATAAATATATAATTAATATCCATTTTCCCATTTTATGTATTACGATATCAATTTGTTTTCCTTTAAGTCCCACCACCTGCGCCTCTGATCCCAATGAACCAACCATCCAACCATGAGCCAAACTCCAGGCAGTTTGTAATTTCATGCACTTAAACTCGCATTATGTTTCTCCCTCCCTGATTTTTTTGCTGCGTTCTGTTAATTCGGTTGTTTGTCTGATTTTCTTTTTTCCCATTTGGGGTTATTGTTTTTTCCAGCTTCGTGTCTTTTTTTGGTACGTCATCGTTTCCCTGTTTCGTTTTGATCTCTGGCTGGAAACCTTAGGCGCTCGCCGGGCTTAAATTTATATTTCGTATCCCCTGTGCAATTTGAGGTGTAGTCATTACCGGGGAACTGGGCGAAGGGGAGTGGCTGACCGACTGCGTGCCGTGTTCGTAATTACATTGATGGCGCGCAGAGTCCGGACTTTGTCTGCTGGGTCTCTCAAATTATAAGTACGGCCAGGCGGCGCACTTACCCGCTTCCCGAACCCTTTTTCCCGTTTCCGTTCCTGGTCTGTGGTTTCGTATTTAGTCGAGGGTCGCTCACTATTATTAACTGCTTATCAATCGGGCAGCTTAAAAGTCTTCGGGATGCGCTCCTAATGAGTCGAGCATAATCGAGGGGGAAACTGTGGGGTCTAATGATAATGATAACTAAATATAATCGTTAAAAGCTGTTTGCCAGGGGGTTGGAAGAATTGATGGCTTTGCAATTATTTCATATTTATTTGTTACTTTATGTTACTTTTTGTAAAGTTATAAATTTTAATTTTACAACGTATCCTATTATAGACTTTGCATGTACGAATTGAATTAATTATAGTCCGACCGCTAGATCTGTTTTACTAAATTAAAAATTAATGATCTCGATCTGAGACTGAAAAGTTAATTAAATAAAATTCGTTGATGCTAACTAAAATTTGAATGAAACTGCTTATTTGGAAAGCACACTATATTCATTTGGATGTTAAGAACAGTTTTAATTGCGAAAAATGAGGAACCCTTATTTTTATAAGGTTCGATCGGAGTAAAAAAAAGGAAAAATAATTTCACTTGCCCGTCCACCCTAAAACTCGCTTTCCACAGATCCACTTTGATGTCTTCCCGAGCGCACTTACTTTTCCATGCCACATTTTCCGCTACCCCGAAATATCCGCTTGAGGTGACCCATTTCGGTTGTACACCGCCTGCCATTTAGCATTCACCATTTGCCATTCAGCATTGTGCCAGCTTAACCTCATTTCGAAGGCAAATGCTAAAGAATTACATTAAACCCCGAGTGGCAAGCCGAAATGCAAACGCAAAATCAAAGAAAAGAAAATTAACATGAAGTGAGTTTCGAAAGGGGGAAGGACGGACACGGACAGTCCGGGGAAAATGCCGGGGGCGATGGGAAATTTTGGCAAAGAGTCGGGCACGTGCTTATAGCGCAGAAATTTGGAAACTTTTGTGTTTCCTCAGAGACCCGAAGAGACAGCTAGACGACATGGACGTGACGGACCCAGACCGACAAGCGGACAAGCGGACGGACAGACGGATGGTTGGTCGGTCGACGTAATCATGAGGCAATTTCTTCTGGGCCCGGCTGGCAACTGCATTTCGTAGTCAGCACTTTCTTGGCCCGCTTCTCTGAGCCAACTCAACACCAGTCGGCTCACCTCCCGAATTAACCCCGAGCTGTTTTGGGACAGCTGATTTTGAGTGTTTTCCGGTGACCCACTGGAGAAGCTTCTACCCACTTAAGCCGCAAAATACCAATATTTTCTTTGGCCTTTTCTTGGGCCAATAAATCATGTGGCACATTGTGTCTGCTCTTTCCTTTTTTTCGTCGTTTCGTTTATTTGCCCTCAGTTCCGATTCGTTGGTTTGGCATACGCAATTTAAATAAAAAATTAGCGCATATTTTGCGTTTTCCTTTCCAAGTGCCCAAATACCATACTAAATCGTAAATGTGCACTGCTAGAAAATACAACTTACACCGGATATGAAGCGGACATTTCTGTACCTTCTGTAAGTAAAACCCTGAATTCATAATAAATATGACAAGATTAAATGGAAATTTTTACAAAATTAAAAATACAATTTCTGCAAAAACAAATTGGCTGACCTATTTTCTCGCTGTGCACTTTGCGAACCCCCATGTGATGTGTAGATTCATTCAATTTATTACTTGGCATATTTTTTGCCGCTGCTTTGTTTTTCTGCTGCCTCAAATAAATAATGCCTGGAGCTGTGCAAGCGGGTCGATTAATATAAATCAACGCCTGACGGTGTCGTCCAAGGGAAGTTTCGAGGGAGGGCGGGAAATGGGTGCCTCGCCTGCTGACTTTTCCTTTGTGGCTTTAATGAAAGTAATTTATTAAGTAATTTCTAAGCTTTTAGTCGTGACGCTTGCCGTTGAGAGTTTAATTAATTGGTTTTCATATTAAACGACCCGACCAGGCCCCAATGAATTATGTATGAGAAGGTAAGTAGCAATCGATATTGAGATTGCGATTGAATATTGCACAACCTCGGTCGGAAAAAATCCCAATTGCCCTGCCCTTGCCCTTCGTGCCCGATACACGGATCGCAAACGGAAGCCGTAATCCGGCGTGAAATGGATCTAATGGATTAATAAACATTCCGCCATAATTAATTCCGAGTATTATTTGTGCCTCCATTTAAAATGCAGATGAGGGCTTCGCTTGTCCGCTCGTTCGAACGCGGTGGGGAACTTTTGAATGGGCTCACTAATTCCCAGGAAATGCAGTCGGCGGATTAAGAGCGATCTCTGACTCGGAAAGAATTCAGCTCATTGTACTAGAGTTGGATAGTGCTGCTAAAGTACAGTGCGTTTCATTGTGCGCAAGATAAATCTATATGCCTATAATGCCATTTGTCAAACAATAAAATCGAATTTAGCCTATCTAAATAAATAATACAATATTTGAAGAAAATAATAAAATTATTTTCTAAATCTAAATGAATTTTTTTCTAAAAGTTTGATATTGTAAATCAATAATATTCCCCTGAGGCCTTGTTTTGAATTTGTACTTTTTCCTTGCCAAACTGACATAATAACAACGAAATGTGTTATTTTTTACATCTTTCTGTAGACGTCCCGAGGTTTTGGAACAAACCTTATCTTGAGAACTAAACTCCCCCCGGCGAAGCTGTTCTTTCAAGTGTCGGGGCAAAGTCGATGCGAATGCTGTCGCCGTGGAAATTGCGACAATCTTGCCAGGGTCCGTTGCCTGCAACCCCCTCCGCTCTGCGAGATACATTTGTATCTTTCAGTTCGGCGACTGCAACTGCATACTCAGCTACCAAGAAATAGCCACCCAAACGGCGGCGGATGTGTGAGCACGAAACGTGCTTTCCGAATGGCCAAATGGCCGAAACCAAAGCAAACCCAGACGGGCAGACAATGAAAACTAAAGCCAAGAAAACAGACGAAGAGAAAAGCGCAGGCAGAAAAACTGCTGCCGAAAATAAATAAAAATGTTTCAGAGAAAACTGTCAAGATTTGCATTTATCGTCGTTGGCGTCGCGGGCCAAGAAAATGCACATGCGATAAAAGTGGTTGCCATGGCTTGGCTATTGCTATTGCTTTTGCAATGTCTGGTCTCTGGTATCTGCTACTCGGTATCTGGTATCTGGTGTCTTGTGGATACGGGCATCTGTATCTGCACTTGGCCATAGATAGCTTAGTCGGCATTTGCTTAATTTGCATATCGCGTTGGAGCGGCGTCTCAGCAGAAAAATATTTGAGAATTTGCACTTTAATTGCACCAAATCACCATCGGTTCGGACAACATTAATTGACTCTGCAGATACGGACTGATTGGTCCGGGGTCGCCAGCACTCATTATGCATTTGTTTCCTATTAATTTAATTAGCCGGCCTGTTGCGGTTGTGCAATCCGCTTGGTATTTGCCATTTCCAGGTCCCTAAAAAGGCCCCATTCCAGCCAGAGCTCAATAACAACAGGATTAAATGAAAATGTTTTATTTCACTCGCAGTTCCCCGAATTGCCCCCCAAATTACCGATGTTGCAATACAAATAGGGGTTTAATTTTGTGTTTGGTTTTCCGTCGGCTTTGTGTGGAATATGCCACATGCTAAATAAATTAAAATTTTAATTTTATTCACTCGAAATACATTGTGCATTGCACTAATGTGGTCACAATAAATATACAATCTGCATTGCACAATTTTAAATCAACGGGAAAATTGAATGCTAAATGTGTTTTGTGTTAAGTATTATTTTGGAATCAATATTCTGTGGAGCTTATTCTAAAATAATAACTTAATTGTCAAAGATTAAAGAAAGTTTCCATTGCGAAAGCTCTAGCTAATTGACTAGAAGTCTGTATAAGTCTGTCAGCCATTTTAGCTTTTCGAAAAACGCCCGAAGTTTAGAATTCAGGAAGGCTTGCGCAACGACTGATAACTCTGCAAATATATGGTAAATTATACAGACAGCAGCCCGCAGAAGGAGAGGAATTCCATTTGCGTTCAATCGTAATCGTGAATTTCTGGCAAATTCAAATGCGCAGAAACTCCTCATTCCAACCCTCGAAACCCCTCAATTTATTCGGTTTACAATTCAATTTAAATGTAATTTCCCTTTTTGCTAAATTGCGAGTGCCAACACATGCAAACAGAGCGAAAGAGAGGGGTTTTCGAGCGGTGGGGGAGGAGGGGAGGCAGCCTCAGTCAACTGTCGCATTCCTAAACGCAGTGCCACGCCCACCCTCGCACACACAAGCTCACCGGGGGCTGTAAAACACATGTAAATGATAGTGCACGCCATAATATTTCATTTGACACACGGTAGAAAATCGTTTTACACTTTTGGCATAAATTGACGAAATAAATCATGTTTGCGACACGTGATTGGCGACCCAAACAGAAAGGCGGTTTCGGGTTCGATTGGGAGGGAAAATTCGGGGATCAGGGGCGCCGGAAAAAAGAGCACGAAAAATTACACATAGGAAAACCAGACTGACATGTAGGAAAAACTGTTTGAAAATACTCTATTTTAACATGATGAAGATGAAGAAAAAATTCTTCTTTCAAAATAAATTAAAGAGTATATTAAAAGTCTAAGTTTTTATTAAAGAGTAAGACATAGAAAAAATATACAAGGAATTACCAAATTAAACTCTTCTTAGAGAATTCCATCTTCAAATGTGAATTATGTGTTTGCTTTCAGCGGATTTACTCTGCCTTTTAATTCAATTTTATTTGGCCGTGCAACGCGGCGTATGCGCGATATTTCATTGCCCCCACACACTCGTATTTCAGCGATTTGAGCTCAAAATCCGAAATGCACCTTTGTTGTTGCGCAAAGAAAGCAACAGCTTGGTGCAATATTTATTTTATAATTTAATTATGTCGGAATGCTTTTGACATTTTCGCCTTTTCGTCGTTAGCCGGCTGTTCACGGCCGTTGGCGGGATTTTGTTTGGCCAATAAGACCAAGCGACGAAAAAGGCCACGCAGACGATGAATGACTGAGCTGCGTCAATTCTTTTTCACGTGCGAGTGTGTTTTTTGTTTTTCAATTTGCCATCAGAAACATCAGCAAATTGCATTTCGATTGTGATTCGGGTTTGATGAATAGCCAGAAACGACTGTCGCGAATCGAAACCGAGGGGGGGTCAATTATTTTGAGCGACTCGATTGAATTTCTAATGACTCAAAGGGGTATTAAATGCGCATTAAGCGGAGTCACATCGCCGGCTCTTTGCCCATGGGGCACACTCACTTATCGATGTTCAACTAACCACATTAGCCTAATGATTTCGCCGCGTTTCCCAGTCACAGTCCCAGTCCCAGTCCCTGTCCCATTTCCATTTCCATTCCCAGTTCGAGTCCAAGTCCAAGTCCCCATCATCATCATCATTGTCAGCACTTAAATGCAGGCTTCATTTGCTTAATTGCATGGCAAATGTTGCCGTGATTAATGTGACAGGGATTGGGAATGGAACTTGGCCGGGGACCGGGGACCGTGCCTACGCACAAACACTCCAAACACTCTCAAAAGCCGGCAAAAGGTGAAAAAGAGGAAGACAAGCAATCAACATAAACCTGTTCATTATCAATGCTGTTGGCTTTTGCATGAGCTCGGCTGGAAAACTGAAAAGACCGCTCGCAGCATGGAAATAATTTAGACAAAGATTTACTCTCGCTTTTACACTGCAAAATAATGAGCACAAGAAAAAAATATCCAAGTTTTTTGATTAATTAAATTTATGTTTTCTGGCGCTTTTTATTAGGGTTGTTTAAACGATAGTGGACACTATCGATGTATTTGGTTATCGATGATGGTTACTATCGATACTATCGGAAATTAAATAAAATAATAAAAAAAATTACAAAAATTAAGAAAATTATGGAACAAAAATAAATTAAAAATGTGGAAAAAAGATATACATTTTACTGCGATTAAAGTGAAACAAAATTCAATGTTGAGTCCTAACAATTGAAATACCGTCTTGTCCAAAAATATATACTTTTAAATATTTTTTTCTATCGATGTTTACTAAATTTTAAAATCATCGATAGTATCGATTAATCTTTTAGCCACATTAAAATTTGTAAAGTCTGTTCAATACCTTCAGGTAAAATTCTGTTATATGTACAAAAATAAGTGCAAAAGTTGTGGTATATAATTTAAGCTTGATTAGTCTGCTGTTTTTCTTCGACTGCAGCCTGCCTTGGGTTTTAACCGCAAGCAGATAGCCAGCTACTTATGCCGCATTCAAGCCCGATATCCCCTGCATGTATATGTTTATTCGCTTTGCCGCAGTTTGCCCCGAGATTAGCGGAAGCGAGAACATTCAGCGGGCAATGTGGAGCTTCTCTTCGACGATGACGATGTGACCCACTTGCGAGGCGAGCGACAGCCGTAATACCATAAAGGGGGCCTGGGGTTTTCCCCCATCCAATCCGTATAGCCCTAACACCTTTCCCCTCGTTGGGGACCCCAAAGTTGACAGTTGTCGACGCCTGAGTAGCGGAGCGCTATTTATAGACGCGCTAAATGGGCAAATTACTTCCGACAAATAGCAAATTTGAACTTTAAAAATGCACGGCTATAAATAATCGCCTGGCAATTAGCGAGTTGCAATGACGAATCATACTCTAGAGGTCTGAGAAGGGAGCTGTTGGAAATATCGCAGTACACTTATGCAAGCAGCCAGCGTTTGTCATTACCCGATGATTTCCCCGGAAATTCCTCGCACTCGGAATCCTTAGCTGTAATTTGTACGAAAATGCCCGCGACGATTCGCGAGGCGTTTGGCTCAGCCACGAAATAAAAACTAATTGCAATGATTGCAAATTGCCAGATTTCAATGTCAATGGCGGCCAAAAGAGAGTGAGTAGCGGTGGCCAGTGGCCAATGGCCAGTAGCCAGCGACCAGCGTCATCATCATTAGTGAGTGCCCGACCGATTCTGCATCTTTGTATCTCTGTGTCTCTCGGCGGAATGCATCTCTGCGGTTGCCAATCAATAATTTGCCTGGTGAATGCCTCCGCTGGCCGTAATTGTGTTCTGGCCTCTGCCTCTCTTTTTGTGCAATTTTCATTCATTGCATTTGGCAAGCGACTGCCAATAAGTTGGCTTCCTCCGGTCTACAGAGAGAGAAAGAAACGGCAACATAAATATCCTATAATGGTTTTATGTTGAAGGTCGAGGTAGAAATTCTGCTATAATAGAGTGTCCCGACTATCAGATACTCTTTACTTAGCGAGTGAGATGGAGAAATGCAAGTTTGCAAAGCGACAAAACAGCAAAGAGACAAAAACTTTGATTGCTACAAATTTGTTAATGAATGGTCCGATTGCAACAAAGTGGGATCTCCCTTGAGGAAAAGGCTATTAGATCTTTTCATTGATTTGTTACATTTCTTAAAAGCATACATATATTATTCCTACGATAATTTTGTATTACCTATTACTTCCATTTAACAGTTGGGTAATACAAAAACGTACTAATGAATTTGAATTATATGACAAAACAGTGGTAATGTTGCTTAAGTAAGTATAAGGATAAATATAGGAGGCGAGGTGCTTTGCAATCCAGGTTGTACTATGCACTGCAAAAATTAAAAACAAAACTGCGGTAATATGGAACGTATAAAACCCATCTGGACATTACCATAGCCCATTTGAAAAATCTGGTACCTCTATCAATTTTATTAAAATTTGTTTGCCTTTCTGCCCTGTATCATATCATTTAAATTTTATCTACATACCAATCTTTGAAGCCTTCATCCAACAAGGGCTATTTAAAAAGCACATATTTTCGACGTAGATCAGTTATTTGTGTATATGAATGAAACTGATTTGCCGGTGCCAATAGATCTTCCTGAAGAAGATACTTATTTTTGGTAAATTAATCAACAAGGCGAGACAATCCATTAGTTAAATCCCAAAATCGTATACGGACATGGCTAGGTCTGCAAATATTAGTTGTTCATAATGCACTTTTCGAGTGATGCGTGCAGAATATAAATATATTTTAAGTTTCTGATCAATTCTTCGAGCTTTACCTAATTAATGGCCTGCCTCTGTAATAATTATTCTCTGTGTAGAGACGACGGTTTATGGCAGCGGCAGCTTCTATACAGCATTTAATTGCACGTTTTGGCCAGCACAACAGCCATGACAGCAGCAACATCAGCAAAAGCAACAGCAACATCGGCAGCAGCAACAGCAACAGCTACGGCAGCAACATCAGCCGCAATGACAATGCCAGACACAAAATAACCAAAGGCAAGTTTTTGTGGTTTTGCCAGGTCGCTTTTCAGCTGGCTCGGTTTTGCCTCCTCTTCGGTTCTTCAACTTGGCCAAGTCGGGGCCGTAGAAAATGTCTATATTATACAAAATATTCGTCTGTCATTAAAGCGGAAGCGTGGTGGCCAGGGAGTAGGGGGAGGGGAGCTGAGGGGGCGGGGCCGAAGAGAATGGACCGTAATGAGTTTGTGGTTAGACTGAATCTGCCGCAGAGCATGATGTATAAGTACTCATATTTATATTTGTTCTCGTGCAATTTGCAGCCATACAATGTTGGCTGCTTTCCACTCGGTGAGTACTTTGCGTTACCGGACGTTCATAATCACCATTTATATATTTTCCACTGACACAAATAGCAGCTGGGATGTGAATGTGAGACAAGGAGTTGTGCATTCGATTTGCAACGTTTTCGAATACCTGGGGGAAAATGTTTGTAATTTCATTTAGGGTCTTTACTTTATTTCAGGTGGTTCAAGATTAAATCTACTGGGTTCTCTAACAATGTGTTTCCGTTCGTATAAGAACCATAGTCTTTGGGTTTTCTCGGTGTAAATAGTTTTTTCCCACCTCCATGACCTTTTGCCTTAATGTTTCATGCCCTTGCTGCTGCAACTAATGTGTTTTCTTGACCACCTTCACCCCCGCCTCATTTTTCCACGCCAAAAGTGGCTTGGACCTCGCTGTGACCTCCGAATGGTGTTTGCAGCCAAACACATTTCAGCATGCTAATTAGTTGGGGGGCGGTGGGCGAAGGGCGACTTCCCGCAAAGCTTTTTGCGCCCATTTCCCCATGCGTGTTCATTATAATAATTTCTCGTGCGTTTGTCTGGTTTCTGTATTCGGTCGGGTTTAATTAATGATTTGCTAAGCTGCTAGATACCACTCCCAAATGCGCTGTGTTTCGCTTTTGTGCGTGCTAGGGGTTAATTGGGTGTCAGAACGTGGGTTAATTCAGGCCACAGAGAAAGAAAATTGGTGTATATATTGTCGTATAAATGTTTTTCGGGCAAACACAACCGTATATTGTTGATTTATGTCCCAGAGATTTAATATGCTTGCCTGGTAAACATTTAAATTTTTCCCACTGTGCATCTGCACATCCCTTGGCCTGCATGTCCGTTTGCGGCCAGAATACACGGCATGTGCAATTCAAACGCGTGTGCTTTCGAGTGTGTTTGTGTTGGCAACACGTGGCAGCGTCAAATCTGAAATGTAAATCCGAAAGCGGGGCGCCCCAATCAGCTCGCACATTGTTGCAGCTCACTGGGCGCTTTTGTTGTGGCGACTGCTATTTTCCGCTGCCACGTTTCGTCACAAAAGGCCAAGTTGCACTAGTGCCCAAGAAAAGCATAGACATACATTCGCAAGGCTTATATATTTTTTTACGATTGTCAGTATGCACATGTTTTTTTCCTGCCATGCCACGCATTTGCCCTGTTTATTGCATACACGATACGAAATATAATCGAATACTCTGCCCAAAAGGTAGCACAGGTATTGTTCAAATCAGTAAATCAATATAAATCAAGGTAAGAAAGTCGTGACGAACTCACCTATAATATAGGGTTGGTAAAAGAAATCTATAGCACTATCGATACTATCGATGGTTTGCAAATTTAGGAAACATCGATGGTTTGGGCCCACAATCGATACTATCGCTCAGAGAAATAATTCCATTTGGCATGTAAAAAAAAAGTATATTCATTGTTAGGGCTCAACATTTAATTTTTTTATTTTTTCCTTAATTTTTGTAAATTGTTTTTTATTTTCTTAAATTTTTGATACTATCGATATATTGACTACCATCGATAGTGTCCACTATCGATGTTTTAACAACCCTACTAAAACATAAAAAAAATGTTTATTACATAGTACATTCTTATTTATCATCGACTTAAATTATCCAATCGGATTTCAGGATACTTAAAATGTTCAAACTCTTTTAAAAGCTCCACGTAGAGTATCTATCTTATTCATAAAACAGCTTCACAAAACAATTCCCCCACTTAATATTTTTGTTGTGCGCTCTCCGCACCAAAGTCGCATGTGCATTTGCATGTGACCGATTGAGGTTTATGAATATAAATTGTTTGTTAATTAAATCCAACAACAATAACGGCCAGCAGGATCAACAATGACGCAGACAACTGTGGGATGGTTGGATGAATGTTCGGATGGTTGCTGGGTTGTTTGGATGGTTGGCTGCTCGGTTTGGCTAGACTTTAATACCGGAAATTGATTAAAAGCTCATTTCATTTGCCTGCTGTTCGCCTATGTTGGAGCTGCAATTGTTGTTGCAACTGCATTCGCAATTGTAGTTGCAGACCCCTCCTCGCTGTCATAATTTGCCGTTTGAAATGATTATGGTGCTACACACACTCGGTAATTGCACTTGCTGATGTTGCAGATGTATTTGTTCCAGAGGAAATATCCATGCACAACATGCTGAATTATGTGGCTGTTGTTCAAGTTGTAGTTGTTGTTGAGCTTGTAAATTCACAGACTGACGCTATACCTTTCATTATTATCAAACACCCTGATGTTTTAAAATTTAAATGGCGAAAGATGATTTGGGTATTATAAGACGAATAAGTTTTACATTATAGGTTATGTATAAGTATTTATGGTTCCTGAGCCTTAAAGACCTACTAAAATAATCACCCTCAAGACAAAAGCGAAATGCGGCCCATTGGTTTTCACCCTGTCTCAATCCATACGAGAATCCAAGCAATACATAAAAAGAAAGTGAAACGATAGATTGGAATATAAACAGAAAGGAAGCTAAGTTCGGCCAGCCGAAGCTTATATACCCATGTTGATCCTTTCTATGAATTTACAAATTACTACATTAAATGTAGTATTAATTTGACATTAATTTTGCTATCCTTCCTATGGAAGATTTTTGTTCAATTTGATTCGAAATTCTGAAATATTAAATTAGAGTTATATCCCAGATTAGAAGTGAATACTTGTTTGTTTCCTACTAAATTCATATTAATTTGCCGATTGTTCCTATGACAGCTATAATATATTGTGGTATTGGTTTTCCTGTTTAAATAAGAAGTCCCACTATTTGTTGTTTTATTATAATAAGTTGATAGTTTTATTTATTTGAAAATAGTGATATGTAATTCGGATAATAGTTTTAGGGTTTTAAATGAATTTGAATTGGATTCAACTTCGTTTTTGGATACTTTGATCGCGTCGTTCGTTCACTTGTTATTTCGCACGTTTTTCTCAATAGCTTCTCTCGTTCAGAATATATATTCTTTATAGCGTCGGAAACGTATCCTTCACTGCGTTGCAATATTGAAATCATAATACCCTCTGCAAGGATATAATTACTTCAGATGGAGCCACTTAAAATCACACACTTCAGAGTTTTAAGTTAGGCATATTAATTTACAGAAATATCTTCAAAAAATATATTAAAAGCTTATAACTCTGGTCATTATGGCTCATACATATTTAAGGATTTAAGAAATACTTATTTTTATTTTTTGGTCCTTCCATTTGGCTAATAAAAAGTCCAGTGATTCATGGTGCGCGTCTACAATTCTTGTAATTTAGTTGAATGGCGCTGAGACAGGTTGCCTAATTGCAGGATTACGCTGAGAGAATGATTAGAAAATGCTTTCATATCTGGCATTTTGCCGCCTCACTGAACTTGCGTATTCTGCTCGAGTTGCTCGGAAAAGTTATCTCATTTGTTTTTATCGGCCGAGGCCGGTTCGTTATGACAACAACCCCCGAAAACACATTTATGGCAACTGGGAATTATTTATTTTCCAAAACATTTGCCCAGAATATGGCCATGTAATGTCCAACTTGAACTTTAATGGGTTTTCCACTTCCACATCCATTTGCCCAAGAAGGCTGTTACACTTTTCCTCTCGCTCGCTCGCCTTTTCTGGCCTTCCCTCTCCTTCTCTCTCTTTTGTCATAATTTTTCTGCCAATTTCAGTCACTGGGAAAGTTGGCCGACTCTCGCACTTACACGTATTTACGTTGCGATTTTTATTTCCTGTAATTTTTACGATATTACTTATTTTTATGCAGCTCACAGCAGATCGGAGGGGACGAGGAACATATATATGGCAGGCGGGTCGGGGAAGCAGCGTTTAGCTTTCATTTTGAATTTTATGCCATTTTTATTGCTTGTTGTGCGCCATGTTGCTGTCGTCGTCGCCGTTGTGGATGTTGTTGCTCTTGTTGATGTTGCTGATGGCAGCCGCATTATTGGTTTTTGAAACTCGAGCTGGGCCACGACAGAAATTAAAATAAAGGGGGGCGAAAGGGGAAGGGGAGTGGCGCCCGGAGGCGGAGGATGGCCAGAACAAAGGAACAACAGCCACAGCCACTCAAAAACCCAGACACGGCAGCAACTCGTTTCCAAATTCCCCACAGCAACATTAGTCAATTGGAATTCGACGCCGGTTAATATTAATATTTGCCCGTGTGCGCCTTTGTTGCCATTACGTATTGTTTTTACAGTTGCCCGGCTTATTTATTTCTAGCATTTGTTATTATTTAATTTAAATATTTATGCAGCGTGTCTGGCGTGACTATGGCGCATTATAATTACCGCAACAACAGGCCGATAAGCGGGCGAGCAGACCCGTATACTTGATATTTAGCTATGGTCTCGTTTTCGAGGTTTCGTTGTAATGTTCGGCTGGCTGCCCCGCCGCATTATATGGGTATTGGCTACGTGCTGCTATGGGCCCGACCTCGTTAAGTGGGTTGTGCTCCAATCCCCCGATCCGCCGATCAACCGATCCCCAGCCGATCGGTCTATAGCTGTAGCCAACCCGTGTGGGCAGACGTTGTAAGCATTAACATTACGCTGCATTACAATCCATCGCCGCGGTGTCCCAATGCAATTGGCCAATTATCGGGTATTTCATGCCGCAATTGATCCCAGACTTTCATAGCCATCCCAGGTGCATTTTCAAAGTTGCGCCTAAAACCGATGTAAATTTTAAATTAAAATGTGTGCAACATAAGTTAGGTAATCAATATGGCGGCAAACATTTTTTGTAATTTTTTCTTGAAATAGAAATAACACTATTGCATTAATGTTGACTTTTGACGAGCTTCTTGATCATATAATACTCGAAAAAGTTGTCAAAAGTTCCGAACAATTTAAAAAACACACTTTTTATACCCTTGCAGAGTGTATTATGATTTCAGTTAGAAGTTTGCAACGCAGTGAAGGCTAAGTTTCCGACCTTACAGAGTATATATGTTATTGATCAGCATCATCATCAGCATCCGTCTGTACGTCCGTCTATCCGTCCGTCTGTCCGTTTTGTAGTCTATCAGTTTTTAAGCTATCGGGCTGAAACGTTCCCAAAATGTATCCTTCTATTGCAGGTAGTTTATAAGTCTGAACTGGCCGGATCGGACAACTAGATCTTATAGTTCCAAAACGGAAATATCGAAAAAATAACGTCAAAAAAGTTATATCTTCGGTGCTTTTTTAAACATTACCTTCTACTTTTGGGAATAACATTATTTTAAAACTTCTGAATTTCAAATTTAATTTTATAAAAATCGGACGACGATATCATACAGCTGCCACAGAAACGATCAAAAAAATAATGAAAGTTCATTGGAAACTACTCTGAGATATGACTCTTTTGTATTTTTTCAGAATTTTGATTTAAATTTAACAATAATTGGACGACAATATTTTTTTTTAGTTTTATAAGCAATACAAATAGTCAAATATATACAAATTAAATCTAATTAGTCATCTCACGTAAGGCACTTCCATATTTGTATCCAATTCGATTGAAAAGACGTTGCACTCTAGTTAAAAAAGAGTTCTGTGGAAAAACCATCCGAGTGGATTATCAATTTATATAAATTGTAGCCACTTACCTTCCGGCTCCGGCTCCGGCTCCTCGCACTGAACATTTGTGTGTCTGCAATTAAACACACATTGAAACCTTTGTGAGCCCGATAATCATCTGGATGTCTGCCTAGCCACATGCGTTGTTTGTTAATGTCTGCGCCATTATTTGATTTATATTTTCCATATAAACACTCCGTTGCCCGTGCTTCTGCTGCCACCACTGCCGCTTATTGATGTTTGTCCAACTCGCAATCATTCAAAGACCAAACCAGTTGGTCACTCGACCATTTCCAGTAAACTCAGCTAAGTGGGGCGGTGGGAGGTGGGCGGAGGAGCGGAGACAGTCACTCGTCAGTGGCCATCGATCAGGCGATGGTAAATGTTTTTCCAATTTATTTCCATGCTTTACTTGGCCGACGAGCAGCGCTAACTTGGCCAGGGACTTGGCTGCTAGTTTCAGTTTCAGCTTAGTTTTTCGTGCAATTAAATTGAGTTATTTGCGTTTTGTCTGGTCAAAGTTCTAGGCGGTCTCTGTCTCTTGGTCGACTATCTGCACGTCGAGAAAATAGGCATTACAACTAATAGAATGTATTTCTGAAAATAGTATAGCTCGCTCTAATATTTTAATTTAATTTTTTATGATTTGATTTTATTTGGGACTTCAACTTGGTTAGTTTTTGAAAATACATCAAGAAGGATGAAAAAAAGGAAAGAAAAGAAATAGAAATTTTTTTTATTAATCATTTTTTTTTAAAGATTTTTTAAAGAGATTTTATTTGGGTCACTATTGTTATCTAAAACTTCAGTAGCAGTATTTTCTGGTTACAAGAATTCTTAACAAAAAACCTTTAATAGGAAAGGAAATTCTGCAGAATATACATTTTTCCTGCAATATATTTAAGTTCAAGGTGCTTATTAGTGCAAGTGTACCAGCCGTCCATGGAGTCTGTCTGCCTGTCGGTTTCTGCTTCAAATTGAATTGGCCTTTGTGCGGACACTCGTGCACTCATGTATGGCATACATGTTCCCATTCCCCATTCGTCCACACAATAAAATCCAAACAGAGCGACGCTCATTGAATAAATAATCGAATAAAATATGCTGCTGCTGCTGTGCGACTTCTTCGCATTTCTGCTCTCTTTTTTGTTGCAAAATATCCAATTTCCAATTTCAAATTCCAATTATATTGCTCTACGCTTTTTATTATTATTATTGCTGTTGTCGTTGTTGCTGGTGTTGTTGCCACTGCTGCTGTCGCCGGCAAGAGCAATGAAAAATCAATATTGACATGAATGTTGACTGGAGCCGGAGAATCTGAATTTCTGCCACTCACACACTCGCCCACTTAGGCGAACAGCTCAATAAGGACATGGCTGCCAGGAGGACGGAAGGGAAGTTGCAGCCACGACAAAGTTACAGCCATGTCTTGGCTCTTGGCAAACAAACTCATACCCGTCATCATGGGAATGTCCATAAGAAGTTGCCACAAACGCACACATTCTGCCATTTTCCCAGTGCAGTCGTGTGAGTGAGCCATGTAAATGCAACTGCCACTGAACGTCCCGGGGACGAAAAGTTCCGCAGCTCAAATATTTGGGATCTTGGCTGGACGGAGGATATATCCAGACCATATAGGGGCTTCAAGAAGTTGGCAACTAAATATTTACCATTAATTTAAGTTACCGTTTAGACCGGTCAGCTGGGCTTATAAAATCTAGCCCATGCATTTGTTCCTCTAATCAAAGTAATAATATAAATAATAAAACTCAGATTCATATTTCATGGTTCTTTGTAGGGTTGGTAAAAAACAAACGATAACATTATCGATACTATCAAGGTTTTAAAATATACACCCCGAATAAAAATGACCTTGATGACTTTAAATTAAGAAACGATTGACTAAAATGGCTAAATAGGGCTATGCATGGACTTAAAAATTTTGATCCTATATATATTTAAAGACCTTAAATATTTTAATTTTATTTTTTGATATTTTCTTCAGTTTGCGATATAATCAATAGTGACCACCATCGATAGCCAAAAACATCGATAGTGTCCACTATCAATGTTTTAACAACCTTGTTCTTTGTGGAAAAAATAACATTTTGATTTATTTGTTTTAATGGAAAAAATTCAATTAGGCCGTAGGTTTATATATGTTTTTCCTGCTACGGATTTTTTTTCTATCAAGGATTTATCTAGCTTGACTAATGATTGGGCCAAGAACTCCCACCTTTATTTAAAAAACCTGGTTATTAAGACATTGCGCATACGCCCTGTTCGCAAGTCACCAGTGAATGCTCTTCGTTTTGCCCGAGTTCTTTTCTGTGAAGATTTCCTCACTAATTGCTGCCATGTTACAAAGCCAAATGGTCACATCCGCTGCCCAGTTCCCTTCCGCCTCGCCCTGCTCCTCAATCAATCGAAAATAGTTTTCAGTCTTTTTCGCTTTTATACGTATTTCAGCTTAGTCAAACCGGAAATGTTGCTCGGCAGCAGCATCCACGGCAGGCGGAGGCAAATAAATTGCTTAATTACAAATACTGTAGGCAGCCTGCGAAGTTTCAAGGAAGTTGTCCCCGAGAACTTCCCAGGCGCTGTGAGAGAAAAATATGCGCCAGTGACTGTCATGCAAATTAGCAAGAAAAATTGCATGCCAAATGTTGTTTGTGTAGTCGCAGCCAAGTCAAATGTCTATAATTTAAGCAGAAAACAAGCGACAGATACATGCAGCAGCAGCAGCAGCAACTGCAGGCAAATCTCTTGCAGTTTCTTTCCTTTTTGCTGCTGTTGCAAAATTTATACACGCGGCTGCCGCAACAAAAAATAAATTTAAAAAAGGAGAGAAAAAACATTACTTGCTGTTGCTGGCTAATTTGCCACAGCAGGCAATGGAAATTGTTGATGTGCAAAAATGTTGCTGCTGCTGTTGCTGTTGCTGCTGTTGTTGTCGTGTAAATGCCATAAATTAGTTTGTGTCAACAGACACAGAAAAGCGGAATTAAAAATTGCGTTTTATTTATTATTTTATTTTTACTTTTATTTGAATACTTTCAGCTTTTCCTCCTCTTTTTGTGATGCCCATTTCAATGCTTCTTTTCTCCCCAATTCAATTGAATTTATTATGCTCGCTGGCTCTTGGCCCACGGGTTTTGGATTAGATTTGACTTTGCCGTACAGCTTGACTGGTTTTTTGCAGCTTGCATATTTGGCATTGGCATGTACACAAAATTATTGGCCATATATTTCGGCGCTTATGGCCGCACAAGCTGTGAAGGTCGTGTGGGTGTTTCTGAGCGGGGCGGATCGGGGAAAATGGGGAAATCCGATATGCACCAGAGCCAAAATCAATGGGACCCTGCCACACACATCCACTCGCTCACTTGTGCAGGCCAGAGATTGCGAGTATTGATAAATGCCGTTTGAAAATGTTTTGTATTGCCCGTTGGACAATAAAGCAAATTGAATTATATAAATGGAAAATGCTTATGGAAATCGCTGCTGGCTCTGCTGGAATTTCCATTCGCAGATGAAGTGGCCTGTTTTTGGCAGAATAATTCTCTGTGGCATGTGATGTAACATCGGCAGTGTCGCAATCACCGCAACGTAAAAAAGCCCTGATATAAAGCAATCTATAAATGTTTAAACGAAGTGTCTACTCTGGTTAAATTTCTGGCTATTCGATAACTTTATACATTTCTTTCGTGCTCTGTTTTTTTTAAATACATTTTATAACTATGTATGCTGCTAATAGTCATTATAACATTTGAGATACTCTTAGGCAAATAAATCATTTAATTCATTAATTTTAATAAAGATAGTTGAAATATTATAATACAGCAATATTAATAGGGTTGATAAGTGTACACACCAATATTTAAATTATTTCAAATCATGTTCAAATTGTTTTAATAATACTATAAAATACATTTTTCTGTACATAAACCTTTATTATAGGTATTGAGCGTTTTACAGCTGCCCTAGCTGGCTTTCCTAGCAAGTGGAGAATTTGTCAAGATTTCCGCTGCGTCATAAAGCCAGCTTCCCTTCTCCTCAGCTCATCCAAGCGCATCGCAATCACTCGAAGGTCCACTTATATATGTATTATATATGTTCAAATATATATCTTAGTCCCCATTTTGTGGGTGCCGGCAATTGAACAAATTGCCAAGCGTACAAACCACCCACGAACTGCGAGCCTGAGCTCATAAATAAAATGCCAGAAATCCTAATTGTAAAAGTTTTCATTTTTATGACAAAATTATACCAATATATTATGGGCGAAGACCCAACGTCGACCCACCACCCACATAGCTCTTTGGTAGCTCGTTAGGCCAATAAAAAAGACGGAAAGAAAAATGAAATCAATGGCAGGGCATTTCCCGAACCAGCAGCGACACAAAGTGCTGTGAGGAATTTCGAGCAACAATGAAAACCTAGGAAAGCAAAAGGAAATCCCACAATTCACGAACAACAATGGCAAATAAATTAAATTAGTCGCAAGCATATTTCAAAATTCTATATGTATCTAGCAGAACAGGCTCATCCCCGATCTGTGTATATAAATCGTTCCATCTCTTTCGGCGGGGCCAAGGATGCAGGCCAGCAAATAAAACATAGAAAACTCGAGGGCGAGAGACATTTTTATATTTCATTTTATGTATGCCGTGGGCGAATGTTACATAAAACTCGTTTATGGCCAAAAAGGGTTGGGTCCGAAAATTTAACGACAGCCTGCTCGCCAGAGCTGCAACTATCTGTCTATCCGGCAGCCTGAAATTCAGTCAAATTGCCTCCCACAGGGGGAGGTCGTATAAAAATAAGCTTTTCTTCCTCCCGGCCTTTTTTTATTTTTGGGGTCGCACCTTTAAGGGAGTCTTCTACAGGGACCAACTCCCGAGATACAGATACAGATACAAGCTCACGGATACTTATACAGCACCCACACATGCAGACACTCAACTGAACCTAACGACATAATAAAACCGGCATTTTTATGCATGTCTGAGTAACTTCATGAGCCAGACCAGACCGTTTCCCCCAGCCACCCACAGCAACACACCCCCCCTCCCCCCACCGCCCACCGCCACGCCTTGCAGGATTTTCCTGCTTTTCACTTCCAGTGCAGACAGTCGGCTTTTCTGTTTCAGGTTCACTGGAAGCCATCTGCGATTCCCGTGGGTTTGGGTTTACGTTCACCCACAGAACATTCGCTTTAAGGAGCGATTCTGCGCACTCTTCCCTCGCCTTTCTCCCGACTTTTCTCCGGTTCTACGGCTCTCCGCTGAATTGCGAGAGCCTGCGCAGTTGAAAGGCGTGTCACAGGAGCAGTCGGAAAACAAAGTAAAACCGATGCAACAACAGCAACAATCGCCGCATTTTGGGAAGGTCGTTTGCCAACAGTTGTAAAATGTCCCAAGCCGCACAGCTGGACGGGCGAGGCGAAAGAGACGGGGCTAGAGCGGGCGAGAGAGAGAGAGAGCACGACACCCGCAGAAGAGGGTCACACATTTATGCAACGAGGCGTCGACCGGCATGTAATTAACTTAAGCCGAGCCATCCCGACGACATCGGTGGGTGGCATGGGTGTGGGCCAAGCGGGGGTGAATCATAGTGCGGATGAGGATGGAATGGGAGGACGAGGACTCGTTCTCCGAATACCGAGACACTGGCTGCTACAGCCAGACGAAGACTCAGCGAGTCTGGGCAGTACATATGTACCCATGCTGTATTCGGCACAAGTGTGCTATGTGCAACTCGAGGTCGTTTGCCGGCACTTGCTCAAACAAATGAGGCAGCGCTCCTACAAAGGGCCTACAACAGCAGGGGCGAGCCGAGTAGCTGTAGCTGGTGCTGCCGAAATCATAAAAGTAAATTAATCAGGGCTAAGCAGCAATATGTCCAACTAATACAACCTATTTATTTGTGTAAAAAAAAATATGTGTATATACACCTAATTCATTTATTTTAAGTTGAGCACCATCACGACAACCATACCAAGTTGTGGGATCTTAAAGACAACATACGAATAATTTAAAGGAAATATAGTATACATTACCTTTAAGCATACCATTGAAAAAAGTTAAAGTTAAATTTAAGATATGTAATTTTTTATATTTTGAAAGGTTCAAGATTGTTATATTTACCAGTCTTAAAATCTTTAAAGCTTTTTATATATGTTTTTGAATTTCTACAAATCGAATTTTATTTTTTTGTATTTACTTCAAAGTATAATATGCCTTATAAATCAGCATGTTTTTCTCCCTCCCTAATAACTGTAGTACATATTATTTTAGACACATCTGTGGCTCTTTCCGTACAAAATACATGTGATGTGTTGGCCCAAGCTAACAAAAGTGCCAGGCACATTTTGACTTTGTTGTTACTTATTATTGTTATAAAATATGCTGCATATGCCGCACGGATGATTGTGCTTGCACAACTTCAAAAATAAAAGTATTAAAACGAGAAAAATGAAACACTTGCGACAACAATGCTGGGCAGGAACCAAAGGCCCGGGAAGTTTACTTGGCTCCGGGCACTTTTTCCATCGCCACATGTGTGTACACAACTCAGGAAACTTTGCAAAGCCTTTCTTGACACGACCAAAGTGACGGCGTCTCGGCCGTATGAATATTTCACGGAAATGATGATGAAACTAAGGAGGAATTCCATTAGCCTGGAACATGACGAAACTTAGACATTGAAGCATATTAATGGGTTTCTTGAATATGAAATAAAAGAAATGACTGGCGAAGACGTCAAACTCTGAACAATGATTTCGTTTTGTTCGTCTGAAAGTTATTCTGATATGTAGATTTTTAGTTATTTATATATTTCCTAAGTCTTACTGCCAAATTGGCAGGACAACGATTATTAAGTTTGACAGCTTTTTAATACAGTCACCTAATTTTAAACCAAATTCAAATAAATTGTACTGAATTTTCAATACTACAAAGAATGGAAAATAGCAGAGGATTGCTAATTGCTTTTAAATCATCTTAAGGAAATAGTTGAATGATTTTGATTAAAAATCGATTTGCTAAAATATTACTCAACAAGACATCTTAATTTTATGTGTATGTAAAAATATTTAAAACATCAAAGATAATTAATTTTATTCCGTTTTACTGGAACCATTGTTTAAATAAACAAGAAAAATTAAAAAAATCTAAAGCTGAATAAAGGTGAGTTCGGTATATATCTTGTTTCGTATTAATAGAATAGAAAACTCCCGCAAACTACTCCCCTTTATATCTCCCAGCTACCTCGAATCATCTATCAAAACTCGCATCAATCAAACGCCCCTCCACTCAGCATAGTTCCCAACTCAATCAACTGAATGGCAGCCACACCTCTCGATCGGACGACCTACCTCTGCCGCATTCATACGTATGCCATACATCTCTCCCTCCCATTGCGGCATTCGCAGGGCCTTAATTGAAAATTGCTGTCATGAAAAATACTCATAAACTACGTTTCTAAGAAGTAGCTCAGACAATCGAATGTATTGTGTGTGTACAATATAAATTTCACATAACAATTGTACAATATGCATAACAATGACGAGTTCCAGTTTCAATACACCGAACCTCATCAAACTCCGGGGCCCAACAAAGAACACAAGTGTTCCGGTGGACACCAACTTGACAGAAACCCAACTGATCCGAACTCAAGCGAACTGAGCTGAGCTGAACTCACAAAAACTGTGTTGGAATTATAGACGGAAAACTATTGTCTGGACCAGGGAACGAAAATACTAAAGCATGCATAAATCAAAACCTATAAATATTTCTGAGCCAAAGATGAGCTGGATATCAGCTGCTTTATTTTTACACATCGAGGAATGAAATGTTGGTTCATTAACGATATATTATGTATCCATCCATATTACTTTAAAAGTACGTCAGAACATTATAAGTTATTTATTTAAATAGGTAATGGACAAATCTATACACACAAAAAAAGCATGTCGCCGTAAAATCGATATGCGCATGTAAATTTATGGTTATGCAATACGCATATCGTTTTTACATGAAATAATCTTATCGAGCATATCAAATTTACCTGGCCGCATATAAAGTTTAAATTGATATTACATAATGTAAAATCGATCTACGTTTCATATCGATTTTTTTTGGGTGTAAGGTAAAGTGTACCTAAACTTTAACTTGTGATTTTTTAAGGTGTATTAAAAAGAGAAGACTTTTGCATTTGAATGCATTGTTTTCCGTGTAGTAAAGTAGAGGAATTTCTGCGTAACGCCTGGCACTTTAACCCATTCTCCGCGCCGAGGCCCCGCAGTCCAGCTCAAACGCACACTCGGCCGTATTCGAGTAAGACAAACAATATAAACTTCAAAAACGCTTCGTTGCATATCAAATTAATTACAGAGCGAGGCCCCAAAAAAGAGGGAGAGCAGAACAGACCCGACCAGTCTGTCTGCCGGTCTGGGTCTGTCAGACAACCCTTGAAGATTGTTTTCTTCTGCAGGGCCCGGGCCCGAAAACTTTTTGCACAAAAGGCGAGTTAAGCTTTTGTGACTGCACAGGGGGAGTGACTATCTGGGGTGGCGGGCAGGACGAGGCGACAGCTGACAGCCAACAACTCATGCACAGTGAAAACTGAAGGCATAATTTATGCCTTCAAAGTGGATTGTTCAAAGAAAACTTGGAACATTTTTCCCCTGAACAACAACATCAACAGCAGCCAGAGCACGTCCTGTCCTCATCCTCATCCCCATCCCCATCCTCATTCCCATTCTCGTCCTCGGTACGTTCTTGTCAACATTGAGAACAATAAAGTCGAAAACAAGATGAATAGCCGGGCCCGAGGATGTCATCGAATTGGATATGCTCTTTACATTCGTTATTTCACAAAATCTTCAGGGATTTCCCAATTGTTGATCCTCAGAGGATGTCAGGAAATCATTGTCATCGAAAATGAAATAGTGTGAGAAGACATTATGGGTAATTCTTCAAAGTTTATTCTCATATTCAGGACTAAAAATCATTAGTAACATTAGAATAACTTTCGCACATTAGAGTATAACCCTGATAAAAATAAATTTCTTTTAAATCAATCTTTAAAAGAAAATGGTGAGAAATAGTTATTAGGTAAAGGCCTAAGGTATCAGCTACTTAAAACTCACTATTCTACTTTAAAAGGGCATTTGAAGTCCGTGGAAACTGTGTTGGGAACTGTGCGGTTTTGTGTGTTTTTCGGTCATGACAAAACAAAATAAGAACTAAAGAAAAACGCAACTAAAACTGAGTATTTGAAACAAAGAGATATGGGTTGGCTGCAGAAACAAAACCAAGGCAGGACTGAAAACAACACAGAAACAGAAGCGAAACCCAAGGCAGAACTGAAACTCATTCATTCCCCAGTTTGGTGTTCAAACAGAATGGCCGGGACTCCAGAAGATTCGCCGAAAATGGGCCGAGAGGAGTACGATACTGGGCCAGGGGGAAGGAATGGGCTAAGCTCACGCACAGCCACGCCCCCAGCCCCGAAAATGTTATTTTAACTACATTCCGGCTTTTTATGGCGCTCCTCCCCCCGAAACCTTGGCCTTTTGTCCGGACATTCCTTATGGCGAAATATTGTACATTTATTAATACATAATAATCTTTGTTGTCGAGCAGCGGCAACATGAGAACCGGCCACATGGAGATTGAGGCCTTCAAAGGTCCCCACGGACGACTTTTGTGTTTCGGGTTCCCTCTGTGTGTTCTCGCCCATTCAAAAGCAAAAAATGAAGCAGTAAAATCGTAATAGATATGAGTAAGAGAGCTCCTATCTCTCCATGGCCGAGCCTGCGGTCTATTGTCGTCTTGTACGTGTTGTTGTACGTGTTGTTGTACGTGTTGTTCGTTCGGATCGGGTTCTGGGAAATCCAACCTAGTTAGTAAATTCGAGCTGACTGCCCCGAAAAATGTGTTTTTTCTTGTTTTCTTTTTGGCTTTTGTTTTTACTTTTAGTTTCCTCTCTTAGGGTTTTGTTTTTGTTCGAGCTGGTTGCTTAGTTGTGCAGAAAGGCCGATTACTCGAATGAGTATAATTTGTTCAGATTGTAGTGGTTGCTTCTGACTTACTAGAAGAAGTTGAGCCCCGCTTCTCCGAAATATGTATAAACTGCCGAGCACGATAAATATTTTCGTTTGAATGCATTAATCTGGGAATTAGTTGCGGAACAAGCTGACACCACAGATGAAGGCCGGGATTCCGGAGGGGGTGGATCATCTGAAGTCGTCGAAGTTGCCTAGAATATGCAGTACATTTCACATCGACTTTGATCTCAGGTTTTTTCACAGAAGGCACAAACATCTGCCGGATAAAATCGGAATGAGTGTATTTATTAATGGCTTAGCTTTTACGACTATTCAAATTTTTACCAAAGCACAAAGAAATCACAATTAATTTTTGAACGTTTTACATTACTTTAATTAGATAGTAGTTTTAATTACTTGTTTTTTAAAATATAATATATATATATATTATTCACAGATGAGTGATTTTACTACAAGCCAAGAGCTTATGAAGGTCTAAAATACCTCCTAACCAAATTAATCCCATAGCAAGCAGATTTAACTATTGTGAATGTTATAATAACATATTCCATTTATGATAATGAGCCTTTGTAAAACCTCTTTCAGGCGAGTGTGCTAATCATTTCCGGCCATCTGCGAGGGGCTCACAATTAGCTGGCCACCAATTTATATCCAGATTCGAAGCAGATGAGGCCACAGATCCGATCCGATTCCATTAGCTAAAGCTCGGGACGAGACAAGCGGCCAGTTCCTGTCGCCCGAAATTGGCAAGAAAATCAGCTCAGCGGTCCAAAAAAGAAATGCTAATGAGCGGCGAACAAACGAGTCGAAACGAAAACTGTTTTGCCAGTCCATTGTTGAGTGACTAGTAACTAAAGTGAGTGCACTGAAAGAAAATGTATGTCGTTTTACTTAAATATTAAAAAAACAAGAGATCATAAAAAATAGGAATTTGTTATGGGAATCTTTATTGGTATTCTATTTATAAAGTTATTAGACTAACAAATAAACAAAAATACAAATTAACAAATTCATAAATTTTATTTGATTTTCTTTCTTAAAATATTTATTATTTTGAATATTCGATCGTAAAATAATAGTTCATCAAATAAAATAAATTATAACGTCAAGAATTACAACCAATTTTTGTCAGTGCTCCCAACTGTCGACTGAATGCCTGAATGACCGACTGAATGAATGAAGGAGAGTGCTGCTCTCCATGGAGCGACGCACAATTCAATTGAAACTGTTGCCCGGATCGGGACTGGGCTTCAAAGTGGGTTTTGGAAGTGGATGTGGAACTGGAAGAACTGCCGGCTTACCTTGCCTTTCAAATTGATGAACAACAACAAAGGCTGCCCGGGGACAAAAGAAAACCGGGCATAGAAAAGCGACTTTCAAAGTTTCCAACGCGACAATGTGAGTGTATTTTATATACATTTTTCTTTCTTTTGCGAAATTAATGAACTATTCAAATGTCAAAGGATCTGAGGGCAAGAAACGCCGAACAGTTGGTGACAACAAAACGGGCCAACAATAAAAATGAGTCCAGCCAAGAGAAAACCATAAAAAGATTTTTCCCGTTTTATGAGGCTGTCCCCGCCCCGCACCCTTCTCCCCGTCTCCTCGTCCCCCGGCTTTTTGTCAGTGTGAGTATGCGCTTTTACGAATTTCAAAAAGCAATTTACCAAAGGCATCGTGAAAGGCAATACGCTGTTCGGTCTCCAAAACAACACGAATCTCGGCTCTCCGGTCTCGGATCTCGAGCTCTAAGTGCCTCTAAAGGACGAGGAGCAGGTCGAAGCGTCAAAACTCAGACGGGGACTCAGGGGCCCAGACAAAAGCAAAGAGCGAGGTCTTCAGCACACACACATATCGTACGTAAATGAGTCGTCCGTGCTGGGTTTTTATTGTCATTGCGTTTTATAGACAGTTTTACGAGCCAACGAAAGTGGTTCTGCCGCGGGGCGAAGGAGAGGCCCCGAGATAATGCCCCCCGATCCGACTCGATGCCGACATATTTGGGGTTTTACGATCCCGCCGCCTTCGCCGCCATCGTATATTGGGAAAATTGTAAATCACACTTGCCTACGGACCCACGGACAGATGTCCGGACAAGCGGACAAGCGGACGGGCGGTGTATGCCCCACATTGGAGCAGAGCCCGCGATAAAACATCGCACATAAGATGTATATTAGCGTGTCTGTTAAATTGTTTTTAGTTGCCGACGCGTCTGCAAATGAGCCATTGTTGAAAGGAAGGGAAGAGCGAAGAGGTGACTGGGGTACGAAAGTATTGAAGCTCTTTAAATGTTGCCACTTGTACGGGCGAATGTCTGTGAACTCATTCTCGCCTGATGTTGCATCACGAAACGGTTTCATGCATCTGCAATCCACACACACCGTGCTTTGTGGGCTGTGGGTGTGGGTGCCAAGTAGTGTGAGGAGGTGTGGACGGTGGGTGTTACGCCTCTAGAGGTGCTGTGAACTCATTGCGAGTGGCCATTCATCGCCCTAGTTGAGCTCGTAACTCCCGCCACGTTCGATAATTTACAGTGTGCCAAGTTGCTCGACCGAAAGGTGAGGTTTGATCTATCTAAATATCGTTAAAAAGAAAATATACTAAGGAAACTTTAGTTTTATTGAAAACCAATACACAAATAGGTAAAACATTAAACTTGAGTTCTGGGCATTTCTGGGCATGCACTTTAAATTTCACAGTATCTACAGGATAAACTGAAAATAAATTCTATAAATTACAAGTTTAATATATAACTTATTAACCGTTCCTTACTATTTTTCCTTAGTTTTATTAATATGTTCCTTACGGAACTCACATGTCCACAACCCACGAACCCAGCATAAGTAACTTTTCTGTATCGCGTATCTTTGCACACACCCAATTACACTTTATGTGTCAATTTAGCTACACCTCGTACAAGAACTTCTTTCCCCGGAGTTATACTCACATACCCAGTAGTTGACGCTTCGCGAGTTTCAAGTGTGAGTTTAAAATGGTTTGCAAGTATCTGTTAATTGTGCCGCATGCATTTTTAATGTCGTTTACCTGGCGACCGGCACACTGGCCCTCGGCTGATTTCTAATTAAAATGCACATCGAGCAGGGAGGCAGTCGGCAGTCGGCAGTCAGCAGTCAGCATCTTCCTCCGCGTTATCACAACTTTCAGCCTCATCAAAGCGACTGGCACTTTGGAAATTAATTGCTGACTCTGACTCACGCCACTTGCACCCTCTGGATCTCTTTTCATCTGGCTCTTAAAGACACTCGACACGTTGGCGCAATAAAAATAAAACTCATTACGATAAATGGCAGGGGGAAAAAGGAAAACAGAAAGCATAAACGAAAAGGTCGCTGCCATAATTCAAAGGAAATGCTCAAAAGTCGTTTCATCCACAATCCGATTCGCCGTTCGGTCACTCGAAGCCATTCAGAATTCATAAAGGCGAATAAGATTTTCATTCGAATTTTGAATTTCTAATTCGTGTGCAGTTGTCTCCGTCGCCGGAATGGAGCAAAGGAATGAGAAATGAGAATCAGGCTGTGTGCAATCGCTTCTACGGCTTCAAGTGAATCAGGTTTGCAAATCTCTTTCGCATGAACGACAGCATAGAGGTTCTCCCCCGACGACCTTCCCCGCCGATTACTCGAAAACTTTTCATTTCGCTTTGCATAATTTACAATTTATTATTTTGCGTAATTTATTGTTCGTGCCGCAATTTATGCATAAAATGTTGAGCACAACGCTTCATTAATCAGAGTCCGAGCTTTCCCACAGTCCCAAGACTCTACAAGGTACACCGAAAATAAATTCGAGAAATCAATACGGTCTAATAAAATGTATACATACAACGAAATTGTTTATAATTTGTGGGTTAATGTGATTGAAAGCTTTTGAAAGCTAGGACTTTGTTGTGCGGGGTGATATCAAAACAATTTCTTTGTTGCATACTTTTTGAATACCACAATTCCTTTAATTTTTCACCCGAGTGGGAGGATCTATCACCCATATCTCCCCCCTTGGATCCGCGCATGACCTATATATTTTTGAAGTTTTTAATCTAAAGCTGATAAATAATTACTCTTGCTATAAATCGATATTATCTTTTCCGCTCTGTGTATACGCTGCCATTTCCTTCGCCAGGCTGTCTCTGAAATACTAATTAAGCTTAATGTAATGCACATATGCGATAAGTCGGCGGGGTTAGCCTATCCGAGATTATAACGACTGCGGACCCCGACTGGCCTCCCTGGCAGCACAATATATTTATATTGTATTTAGGTGGCTTGTCAGCCGGTGATTGATGTGGCAGCGGCTGCTGGCTTTGGCTTTTCTGCCATATTCGGCCCACAAAGCCGGCTCTCAATCCAATCCGAGACGCTGGCGGTGATAAATTGTTGCCCAAACAATGCGTATGACTTTTCAAAATAAATTCATAAACTTGTAGTTTGAGAACGGAGCCTGTTTCTAGTGAGCTCATTGTCTGGGCTGGGTATCGTATCGTATCGGATGGAGAAGATTACTTACAGACGAAAAGACTGTGTGAATCAACGTGGGCATTGCGTCAGTGAGGAGATTAAATTCATGCGTGTGCTTAACATTTTATAGCCTTACTCATGATAAAACTATTTCTTTTGGAATTGAGTTAGATAGGCAGATATCGTACGCAATAGAATTATAGATAAGGTTCCTTTGATTTATTAAATGTTTTCCGTTGCTGTTTAAAACCAAAAATCTCTAATCAGATATAATACATGAAAATAGTATTCCATTTTCATGGAATGCAAACCTTTTAGTTTAAGCAATACCTTTCGATTGGGGCAACATATCGATTTTTTTACGTGGACAGCTGTCCATAGTGATAATCCTGTTTAAAAGATTTTAAAAACTGGCTGCCAAACGTTCTCATCAGCAAATATTTGGTATTATAAATATTCATTAGCCTAATTTATGGAGATTTCTTTTGCAGATCCCCCCGACTTCTTACGGATTGTGAATGTGACCCGGAGGGATTATGGATTTTAAACGAACGCACAATGGGTCATCTTTCGATTCCACTCGAAAGTATCTCATAATGGGCGAATGCTATCTGGCTGCCGCCTGTATCTTATGCTTATTCCATTCCATTTACCCGCGTACCCAGACATTTCCTTCGCGACCCTCATCATAACTTTCGAGCCTCGGTTTTGTTGTGCTAGCTCGTTTGTTTGTTTTCACAAAATTAAATGCAAACAGCGAGCTCGCAGACAACTTTGTGTGGCAGGCGCCCCAAATGCGCGTTGCGATGCGATCGAATGTCAAGAAGTTGTATTCCCATTCGTTTCGTTCCCGAACTAAAAGCCAAATAAACAAATGGACGGCATTGAAAAGTGTAAGAGCTCGAAGAGATTTCAGAACGCCCGTTGTGCCGCAGTGCAGTCGAATTGGGCGAAGAACAAAGGCCAGGAGACCAGAAAGAACCGAGCGCGTAATTCAATTAAAGGCGAGCATTTCAAGAGCTTTCGGGCAGAAGCGAGAACCCAAACGATTTCCGTTGGTCGCCTGCCAGAAAACCCAAAAGAATCGCTTCTTTCGGCGGTGTACCGCCCTCAAAGGCGAACTGGCTTTCATCTATTAAAATATACAAATTGCTTTAGCTGGCTGTGGGTGGACTGGGTGGTGGGGCTATCGGGGGCTGAAGGGCGTTGCCTCTTGTCGCCCTTGTCACTTCACACGGTCTGATGCACAGGTCGAGGGGTTTGTGGGGTTCTGGGGTTCCGGGGGTGGCTGTCTCATGCGCGTTCGTCTTTGACATTTTTAAATTGATTTTTTCGCCGCTGGCTCCATCGACAAAAGCCACATCAGCTCAGGTGTATCCGTTCACACGCCACCTAATTAGTTTTGCTGGCAGGTAGGATAGTGGGGGGTTGGGTTGGGGAGGGTCTCAGGGGATGGTTAAATTGGCTTAATCATCGGACATTTTTCATTTACAAAATAATTGCATCTAATTCGAGGCGCGTGTAATTAAAAGTTTTTCAACAGCAAATGGCTTTTTCATTGATCGATTCGACTCACTGCACAGGAAACAATTTAAATTATAAGTGGAGGTTTACAGATTGGAATTATTTAGCCCTATGAATACAAATGGTTATTAAATAAAGTTTAAATTATTAATAAATATACCTTGACTTAACGATTCAAAAAGCTTTGATAAAGCGAGTCTCCCTTAATTTATTATTGAATTTTAAATCTTTTTTCAGGAATTTCCAAAAAAAGAGAGTTCATAAAATATTTTACCGTGTGCAATTCGTTTTGAGTTGAGTTCGAGTCGCTGGGGACTGGGTGTGACCATCGGCAGGCCCTGTCTACAAATTGCAAATTGATTTTTATCGATTTCCCATAATCAGAATTATTATGGAGAACGCAAAATATCACTCGGCTCGTTATTGCTCACGTCTCGAGTTGCGGCAAGTCTCTTGTCTCGAATTGAAAGTTGATTTTACAATTTGATAAGCGTGCGCAAATTACACGAGAGACCTGCCCCGGGCCTCGAACTCCCATCCCCCCGTCGTCCCTCGGACATTGATGTGTTGGCATACGCCTATAAATTCGTTGATTATCAGTCTTTTTTTAATGAATTTGGAGGGGCCGCGCCCCATGCGAGTTGTTGAATACCGAATGCCTCTTGCCGCATGAACACATGTACTCCCATATCCATATGCAACAATGTCGGCGCAGTGTGCTAGTGATATATCTTTCCTGATGGGCCCAGACACGCACGCGACGAGTTAAGCCCCACTCGTAGGAGATAGACAAGTCGGGCTGGGCGGAGCTTTATGTGCAGTTCGCATGTGAAGACCCAATGGGAGGAGGGGGTGCAGGAGGGGAGGAGGAGAAGGTGTTGTCCCAGCCCCGAGGAAGATATAGCCATAAAGCAACCAGCCCGGAATCGTAAGTTATTAAAAGGTCTTGGCATTTAGCTAAAAGCAATTACTTTGGGGTTTCGGATGCTACAAGTAAATATTTAAATGTCTATATTTATATACCACTAGTTATTGCTAGTGGAACAAGTCGTACCTCTTGAACGAATATTAATTTGGATAAATGAAGTATTATTACCACTGTGGACGGCAGTCCACGTAGTGACGAAGCGCACCGGGAGAGTGTGCGAAAGCGACTACTATTATATAGCCGCAGAATTGAAAATCTGCTGTGATGGTCCGATCATAATGAGTGATACATACATGGATTGCATACCAAGACTTAATCCATTTCAATTGGTTTGGGAGAGAGGGCGGTAAAAGTGTGAATGTAAAAATTTAGATATTTGGAGCTGTTTGTCCCCAATGCCCCCTCGTGTTGTTTTAGTTGTGTTATAAAAAAAAGTTATAACCAGAAGAAGATTTTCTTCTTCTTCCCAAAATAAATATTAAATTCTTTTTGTCAGTTTGTCTGTTTGTAGCAAAACGTGGGTTTAAAATATTGGCAATTTTATATGGTGTTAAACAGCTTATTATAGGAAACATTAGTTCTCCCACTTTTGGAAAAACTCGCTAGTTTAGCAGTAAAACAGCTTTAAATGGCTAAATGTTGTAAGCCCATGCTGCTGAATGTGAAATTTTTGAAAGTGTTTATAATGACGAGTGTAATAATTTTTCGTCACAAATGTTGATATCAGAACTTTTGTATGTTGAAGGTGCGATCGTCACTAGTTTTTTACCTCGTTGAGAGGTGCTTTTATTTGATACAATATTGTACAGAAATTTGTATGTTGTACCTTCTTTATATATAGAATACTATTCTCCCGACAAATTATCCTCTGAAAGTATCCAATATTTTTGCACGTGCATGATAAAAAAAACTCATCCCAAGGTTACCTTCGAAGTCGTCAGAACATCTAAGTGGATGTTTCCAAATTCGAATATATATGTCATGTGGCAGCTGGTAGTTTGAGTTAAAGACTTTCGCCTGGCAAATGCTCATTTTGTACAAGTTCCTCCCAAGGATTCCGTCTTCCCTAGCGCGAAATGAGCTGAACGCTGAACTCCCTGGATCCCTTTCACTTGGCATAGTAATCATTAGCAAACTCAAGTTGTTGAGCCTGCGAGCTTAATTTCCTACATCTTTTGAGACGGGTCACGTTTCCACACAGGTCGTTAGCCCCTTTTGAGGCTTTTGCCCCTCCGACTCCGACTCCGGCTGCCTACCAATGCCAGAGGCCTTGTCCTTTGTTCAGTCGATTGCATTGATAGCATCGAGGGTTCGGGCCTCGGGGATCGGCAGGAGGGGTTCGAGCTCCCCTCCACAGTAGTCCGGCTTACTTCCTCTTCGGTGCACAGGCCTCGCTGCGGAGGACTACTGCGGTTGGCCTTTTTTCGCTTCCACTTCCATGAGTGACAACCCCTTGCCATGAGTACAAGTCCCTTCTAATTGCTTGCGTAACCTGACCTGAGGCGGAGCGAGGGTATCGTAGCGGCCGGGAAAACGTTCATATTTCAAAATCGTGCTCAATAAATATTTTCGTTGGTACCGCGCAAATATTCGCATAAGTACAATGAAATAAAACATAAACGTGCCCGGGCCTCAGACATTTGGCAAAGAGATTTCCGCAGAAGCGAGCGATTCCTGTGCGAATCGAATGGGACTTTGGTCGTGTTTCGTGCCCAGAAATGAATGCATGCCACTTACGAGCGGAGTTTGTCGCCATTCATTTCATTTCATTTGAGCTGAGCTGAGTGGCAGTGGCAGTGGCAGTGGCGTAGTGGGGCACATGGAGGAGGGGCCTCGAGTTCGGTTTGGTTGACTTGAGTTCTGCGCGACAGGAAACGCAACTTCAACTTCAACTTGGCCCGAAAGAGGCGCCACGATGCATGATTGAGCATGATTGAGGGGCCTCGCTTTTAGTCTGCGAATTGCACAACTGTCGGGGCATATCTAAGTACATGCATGTGCTATATCGGCATATGCAGGCGAACCCCTGTTACTCGAACTGCCATCGGATTTCCAAAAAGCAGAGTTACAAAAGAGTTTGGTTCCAAAAAATAGTCTACAACATGTTAGATGCACTATATTTTAACTTATTTAATAGAAATTACATTTTCACTATCGATATGTGCATGTTAATTTGTGGTTATGCAAAACCCATGTCGTTTTTACATGATCGAGTTAAAGTTGATATTACATAATGTAAAATTGATATACGTTTTATTTCGATCTTTTTTATAATTGTTTTTTTATAATTGCTTTACAAAATATTTCGGTCAGATTTCGAAGAACTTTAACATCTACAATTGACATTATTATTCGTTTGGCTAGATCTTACACCCAATAAAAGAAGAGCCATTGAAAAGATTCCCATTGAATTCCGTTGGCCCGGATTTAAATTATTAAAAATTCGATTCAGGTTGGTTCTCGTTAAAGAGGTTCGCCTGTGCAGTGTGTGCGCTTCTGTTTGCAATTCTCAGTGGTGCCCATGAATGGCTTCGTTTATTTTCAACACGTTACTCAAACAATGTTTTTGGTTTATTTAAATTTCTTTCTTATGGCGAGCAACAAGGAAAGCCATGCAAATGCCGCCCGCTTGTATAAGTTTGGCCGCCCCAGCCGCCCAGCCCCTGCGATTGCCCTCCTCCTCCATGGAGGAAGCCCGCGTTGGGTAAACATTTGAATTTTACATTAAAGGCGGCGCAAAACATTCGCATTTTTTCCATTTTCCCATTTTCCGCCCCCCTTTCCCCTCATTATTTAAACAAAACGGCGGCACTGTGCAGAGCAAACAATTCGCCAGTTGCCCCACAGAAACCAGTGTTTGCTTTTTAAAGCGCCAATGCCGCCGAGGGGTCGAGGGGTCAGGATATTCGGAGGTGGGTGGCCCAAAAGCGGATGCACATCCAGCAGATAAAGATACAAAAACGCAATGAAGTTGGCGGTTTTCGGATGCGGATTCGGATTCGGTTTGGGGTTGGGGTCCGCATCGGGTTCAAACTGTGTGCCAAATGCAAACAGAAATTCGAATTTTAAAACTTTTTGCGTGTGTGCGGTTAGGCAAACAGGAACTTTGGCTTTAACTTCGCCGTTATGCCAGACGGGCAGAATGAAATTTTATTTGCTCACGGTATCGGGGCAAACAAAGTGGAAACGAAAGGTTTCAGCCCTTTTCTTGTCTTTTGTCAACGCACTCGGAGGAACATTTGACAAACAGCCAGCGAATGGGATCGGAATTGGAATTGGGATGGGGATGGGGACTGAGTTCCTAAACCAAGCTCGATCGGGTCGACTTCGGGGCGGCAGCTGATTCTGATTTGTATCTAATTGTATGCAAACAGAATCACATATGCGGGCGTTTTGTTCGAGTTTCGCCATTCAATTTTATGCACGAAGTTGATGGATTACTTATGACTGCCTCCTGGGACTTCTGGCGGGGTTGATTGCGAACCGAAGCGTAAGAATAACAGATTGTACGGGATAAGCATAATGACCACAGGGAATTTTTTTTAACGATACGCAGTTGGCTTTGTTAGAAAACACATGGCCACAGTTGACTGAACTTCTCAAGCCAGAATGTTTTGAAATCACCTAATTTTATAAAGGGCTTCTCCTCCAGATGAACAAGCTATTGATTAATAGAAATCTTGATTCAATAGGATCCGAATAATGCTTTGCAATCGTCACACGTGGTTGGAAAAGTATAAGTCTTAAAAAGCTACACTTTAAACTGAGCCAATGAAATATAAATTCTGAGTTATTATTCACCATAAATTGTTACATTTAATGACTTTGTAGACCGCCCTATTCGTATTATTCAATCGTGACCTGATTTATCTATAGAAAACTCTTGCTCGGTACTAAACAAACAACGGCCACTTTCATAACGAACCTAATGGCAATGTAATAGAGAGTCCTGACCTCAGTAGCCTGCCGTAATTGAGCATTTTAAAACCGATAACTACCCCGACCTCTGAGCTCCCCCGCCGCACGATGAACAATGAAAATAACTATACGGTAGAATGTTCTGTGGCTTAGTCACAGGTAATCAGGCCATTTATTATCCAAGCCCCTTCATGTATGTAATTACAGCCGCGATGCCTCTCAATTATAAGCCCACAATGCCTCCGTTGCGCCACCACCCACTCGGCTATTTTTGCATTATTTATCGGATCGACCCGTCTGACTTTTATATTTGCCATAATTTGCACCATCATTCGGAGTAACTTTCGTCGATACCCGCGCTCGTCCGTGTATACAACTTAAATGAGTTTCTATTTTAACGGCGCACGAAAATTACAGGGGCCGCCAGGAGCTTGTAATTAAGCGCCGTTCTGTCCAGGACACGTCAGTCAGCCAGTCATACAGTCGAGGGTGAGCCGAAAGGAACAACAGCAGCAGCCGTCCCGATTCCCAGGCTCGGGGGGTTGCCATTGGGGTTGGCTATCGCCCGGATTAGCGCTTACGTGGCCATTTGGCCAGGGGCACAAATTCCCAAACGAGGTCATTAAGCAATTTAATATTTTAAGAAACTGATAATAATCGAACCGCACCGCTGCGAAGTGGACCCGGCTCAGGTAGGCCGATGTCAGCTTTTGGCCTTACTTCTCTGTATCACCCGAGCATTCGCCATTTGCTTTTGAAAACTTTGCGGTCAGCCCTACACTCGAAAAAATTTTAAATATAATGTACCAAAAAAGAGATACATAGCTTGAGCTTTTTCATCCTTGTAAAATCTTGGAAAGACAATTTTGCAATACGTATTAATCGTTTAAAACAAGTACGGTTGGAATTAAAGGAAACATCTTCAACAGTTATTTATGATTTGGAAAACAAAGACAAAAGTTTTAAGTTGGAAAAAAATATATAAATAACTATGTGCATAAAATTAAAACTCTATGGTTGTATTGTCTAGATGGACCAGATCTTCAAAGATTTTTTAAATTTTGCAATTGATTTAGCCTTTTCAATATATTATTTGATCAATCATTCGTGTTTTTTTTTATTTTGTTAATAATAATTTATTTTGAGTTTCCATTTTAGGTACAATCTCTTTGCAACATGTTTGGTACTAATTTTAAAAGACCTATAACTACTGCTACAAAATATATTTGATGACTGTGTATGATAACATATCTAAATCATAGTTTCTACATTTTTCACCTATCCATCCAAATACTACTAAATGAGCAACACTACTATTATGAAATAAGCCAATTAAGTTATTTAATACATTATCTTAATTAAAATACCGCTACTAAAGCTTCCACACTGAAGAAACGTAGTAGAATCTTCGGATTTTTTCCGAGTGTACTTACCATCTTTGGGATTGGGTTACGCGCTCGGTAGCACGAAGCGCTCAGAGTTAAAGTGAATTTTTTATGACATTTGCACGAAATATTAAGGTGTAATGGGTATTAAGCTGCAAACACGGAGTGGAAAGCTGACAACGCTCGCAACCGCAACTAGACGGCAGAAATACAGGCGGACAAACGTACAAGTGCGGCTTAGTGACACGTCTCTGTCTTGGCCAGAGGCGTGGAGGGGGGATTGGGGATGGGGGATTCGGGGGGAAAGTGGTGTCAAGCCATCGGTGGCAGCAGGGGAGAGGCGTAATCTTACACGCACCAAATAGCAAAGTCATATCCATTTGCCAGCTTGCCGCAGCCCCAACCATTTCTCCATTTCCAGCCCCTCGACGATACAGATGAGTTTTGGCTTGGGTTTCTGGCCATGTGATGCGCTCGTTGGAGGTAAATGTCTTTTCAAAAGAACCCAATGAATATGTAATTTCAAATAAATTTATTTAAGAATTTTAAAATTTAACAGAGATTTTAAAAAGCTCTTTGACTACAAAGCGGTGAACAAAATTCAATTGAGAGATAGTGATTTGGGTTTCTAAAAAACAATCAGAACAATCTACTACTATTTTTGTTTATTTAAGCTTTTAAAAAGTCGATTTTTTATTATTCTTTTCAAAGTTGGAAATTCTTATGGCTGGTGATCATTATCGAACGTCCTTTTGTTCAATCTTTTAATCTACTGCTTAACAAAATTATGCAATGTTACACAATATTACACAGAAGTCTTTGACATCTGAAAGAAAAGACACCTAGAATTCGCAGTTCACAGAAGGATGACATGTAGATCTATCAGTTTTCAGCAGTCCGTTGCATTGTCTCCAGTGCAGATCCCCGGCAAAGGGATTTTTCAGAGATGTTCTCGGGTTATCTCGGGATATCTCACCTTTCGCAGCCCGTACCTTGGGCACAATAAGATCAAACCCTAATCAGCTCATTAGGCACGGAGCTCGGGTCGCACTTTCCGCTGCGCAATCTACGCATTTCGATCTCGGCGAAGAGGCCCCTTGAAAGAGCCGCTGGTACCTGGATTTCCACGGGCTTATTTCGTTTTATTTGTTTCCCTGCTCGGACGTTTCCCATTTCCATTTCTTATTTCCATGACAATGCCACTCGGTGACCTCAAAATGTTTGTCACCAGCAAGACCCAGAAAACCCGGACGGACAGCCCGAACGGACAAAGCCAGACGGACAAAGCCGGACGGACGGCGAACGACAAATAGTAATGGCAGCACAGCATGTGTGTGTTTGTGGCATATGCAAGTGGCAGTACCTGTGGCCCAGTGTGTTCGTGGTGGTAATTAAAGACAACAACAACATTAACAGCCGGCACAGTCAACCTGTAATTTCATTTTTATGCGCCAAGACTAAAGCCGGGGCGGGACTCACCCAGCAGAGCGAACACATGCCCAATTGCCCTGTTCTCCCTTGATACTATTTCTCCTTGGACTTAATTACACGGATTAAATATTATACGGCTTTAATGCCCCCTGGCTGCAGGTAACCCAGCCCAAGGCAGTAAAACCAACGACTGTTTCTATCTCTATCACCCTCTGGCTTCTGGCTCTACACATAGGAAAAAGAAAACAAAAGCCCTGAAGGTGTACAATTTCTTTAATAGAAATTTGGTAATATCAATCGAAGATTAGGAAATAGGCCTACAAATTAATAAGAGTAAAGTGAATAGTAAATACAGGAAAACTTTTCATAAAGTCAGATGGCCTCTGTATTCTTCAATTTCTTAAGAACTAATTAGTGTGACCAAATTTACCAAAAAGATGCTGTAAATGACAGTAAGTAAAGAAAACGAGATTCTTTTAAAATTTGGCTTACAGCCATGCGCGGATCCACGGGGGTTGATATGGGTGATATATCAGCAACACTCTTGTAAAAAATGAAAGGAATTTTGGTATTCAAAAACTGTGCAACAAAATTTTTTCTGATATCACCTTAAAAAAAAAAATCCGCAACTGCTTACACCTAAAATAAATTAGTGCTCGTATGAATTTTAACCAAATATTTGTTGGTTAATACTTTTTTTCAGTGTGTATGCCGCCAATAGACACAGGCGCCAATTGCAGTTTTATAATGATCCGCCCCCGTCCGAAATCCGGCTAAGCAAACTTCAAATTTGGCTGTGATACAAGCTCTCTTAGTTGGTCGTTGGCTACAAGTTTATATCGTTTTATATACTTTTCATTGTACGGGCGGGTTTTTGGATTCGGCTATTTGTATGTCGGCCATTACAAGGCGCGCTGTAAGGAAACTGACGCTTCAAATTGTGTGTTGGCCATGCCAAAAGCGTCTTTGGGATAATTGTCTCTCGATTTGGTCGTGAAGTTGAGGTGAAAATTGTCTGGTTGGCGGAGAGCATTTGCGGCCCGTTTATATGGCATGTTGTTCATGGTACAATCGCGTCACATTGCCGCCCATTTGTCGTGTTTGCTTTCAGATAAGGCGCCAAATTCGTATAATTAGAGGCGTCATATGTTGTCGCAAATTGCATTAGCAATGGTTCAAGAAATGTTTTGTGGTCGAGTGTGAACGAATAGGGGGTACACTAAGAGGGTTTGAAATATTTTAATATTATTAACATTCAGTTTTTGTCAGCAAATATAAAAAAAAATATTTTGTTAAATACTTTTAATTGATTTTTTTCAATTTTACTAGACTTTATTTATTCAGAGCAGTCCAAAAACTAAAGCGACTCCTATTTTCCTGTATGGTATCGTACTTTAGGAATAAATCCGACGATTTCCAACCAATTTTAATGACTTGCACTCCACAGACACGAAAAAATCGGATTATTATAAGTGTACGTAGTGCTCAGGGGTACAAACAGGGGCGGAGAGAGATAGAGAAGGGGACTGGGACGGGGACGGACTCAGTCCCAATTAATGCCCGTGCACATACTCAAGCGTGATTATTTATGGGCATAATTAAACAAACATTTACAGAGCGGGCTCCAGTCATATCTAACCGAGGAGCCCACTCGACCGGCCGCCCACTCCCGAGGCCCGGGAGTCGTGAGTGTGGAGAATGAAGGGCCTCCATCAGCGTATTTTTGGCATTTAATTGAAGTTCATTAATCAAAGCTGCGGGGCCAACGATTGGGCTGCAGCACCGTTGGCCATTTCTAGTGATTCGAGGGGGAGGCATGACATTTCGCTATCCCACACCCACATCCACCCACCGGTAGTCAAAGTTTTTCCATGCTATTTCTGTGGCCCCTGGTTTTTGGCTTTTTCCGCTGCCTCGCTCCTTGGCTTTTCCACGTTTCGGCCTTATCGCTTTATAACAATCATTAGCTTTGAGCCTTATTTATGCCATTATTATGGCAACTTCTCTGTCCGCCTCACTGTTTTTCTTTTCCTTTGGGTTTATGTTGATTTTTTCTGCCTCAAATACCAAGTCATTCGCCGCAAGTCGAGCCTCATTTAGTTCTGGCTTGCCATTTGTATCTCAACTCTAGCCAACACAATACATAATTTCGTTTGTTTATGGCAGGCCTTTTCGCCGAAGTTAGCTTTTCTGTTTCTGAAATTGAGGAAACACGTATATGTTGTGTTTGTTAATTGCTCAGCTTGTAATTTCGAGATTTCTCGCATTTCAAATGCCACAACGAATACAAAGAGATAAACACAATAAAATTTAATATTAACGTGGCCATATAGTATTTCTGGTTTTCTTTGTTTGAACTATTGCGTATTCTATTTTAAGATGGTTTTTGAAAGTGGTTCGGTCGAGCATTTAATATCGTGCTGTTCAGGTTTCCTTTCCACGAAGATATTCATTCGTCATTAGGATAGACTTTTATTGATATAAGATTTGATATACTTTGAAAGAAGTTTGTGACGCAGTAGACAGCCTCGATCTGTTGTGTATTTTATACTCGAAGCATAATCTTCATATTTTCCTCTAAATATCTTTAATGTTTTCCCCTAATGTCAATCCTGCACACAGGCCATAGGCCATAGCCCATACCCGTCCCAGTTTTATCAATCCAAAAACTCACTCTGCCGACTCCGCCCTTCTCTGCTACATGTCAGTCGACCCCAGTCCCGAGTCCCGAGTCTCCAGTCCCCGTTGGGCGTTTACCCGCCTGCTGTCCATTAATGTTCGAGAGGGAAAAGTTGGACGGGGGCGGCGCTTTTGGGGTAGAACGACCTCCAACTGCGAGACCATTCAATGCACTCGCTTGATTATCAGACTGGTATAATCAGGGCCACAGAACGACATCATCGACGCCGCACTGTAGTGTTTGCCCCCCGACTGAAGTTCTTGGAAACATGTTTTTGCACTTACACACAAGAATGTCTCCCCGCGACGAAGCTGAGCGATTGTCAAATGAAATTAGCTGCATCCACGTTGCATAGACAAGGCCATCAGCCCGTTGCCCCACGACTTTTCGTTTGCGGTTGCCAAGGGATGTCGGATCCCATTGGTTTTATGGCCCTGCCCGAAACGGCGAGCCATCCGAAACAGTTTCCCATCATCATCGGCCGGCGTATTGGCATCCGCAGCACGTGTCAATGTGGAGGCGTCCTGGTCCGGGGATACTTTTTGTCGACGCTCAGATAAAATTAATTGCAAATAAATGCGAAAGCTCCCCATGGCCGCAAGCCGCTGACCGAACTTCTGCCAACCTCAGATACTCTTTCGCATCCGCAAGATGCCAGCGGCTAGATTAAATTGCCGCTCAACATGGGAAGCAGAAGCATCAAGCGGCGCACCATAAATAGAGATGGATCCGAACATGAGCACACATAAAAAGGTTACTGTGCCGGGCGAGAGGAGCAGGGGGAGGGGTAGGTAAGCGTACCGAAGAGCTGGCAAACATTTATTTGAAGCGTCAAACTCGTTTGTCTTATCAGATTATATACCCACATTCGGATGTAGCTTCTTTCGGATACTCTTTCGTCCGGGGAGTTAAACCCAAAGCGAAGCAGTGAAGATATTATTATAACCGAAATTCAAGAATGATTGGATGATGTTATTCGTTAGATAGATACAATAGAAATAAGTTATAAGACTTTCCTAAAATCTTGAATATTTTTTTTATATTATTATAATAAAATAATGTATTTTCGATCCAAAATAATTCAAGTGGTTCCACTTAAAGAATTTTACTATTTTGGTATTCCTAACTAGACTCTTCATTTCATAAAGCATTTTATGAAGTATGCGCCAGGGTATTCCAAGTTCGCCCTCGTGATTCGCCAGTTTTTTTGCCTTGTATCTTTTTTGCTTACGGTTGCACGACAACAACGTCGACGATGACACGACAAGCTGCGCTGACGATGTCGTAGTTTTGGTTGTTTTTATAGTTGTTGCCGAGCTGGTTGTTGTAGAGCCAGCGGTGTTAGTCATGCGCCTAACCTGGCCCAATCGCCGGCCAAGAGGAGAGCGACGGGGAGACCAGACCGGCCATTCATTGCAGCCAGTCCGCACTATAAATACACGTGAACCCCGGCGTTTCCCCCCGGGATGGCCCCACGAATCGAGCGCTCATTCATACAGGTAGCCACAGTCTCCGTCTCCTTCTCCGTCAGCGTTGCTTTTGTTGGAGTCATTATCATTTTGTCGTCATCAGCGACGTCGGCGCAAATGAAACATAAAATGAAACGCCCCTTAATAGCTGGCCGGCCGGCCTTATGCGTATCTCTCGGATACAGATACAGATACAGGTACAGATACAGATACAGGTACAAGTACAGCTACAGATACTTTTACACGGCCACCACGGCGCACCGCAACCGTAACCGTATCTGTGTTTGTTTTTTAGCACAAGATATTTATTTTTTTTATTTGCCTTTCCTTCTCGTGTCGGATTTTATTTCTGTTTGCACTGCGCCAAAAGCCAGAGCAAAACCGCAACTGGCAACTGCGCTAACGTAATCTTCTCTAGCTACAGATACGGCCCAGAAGTCGGCCCATAACTTGCGTTATTTGTATTTGCCTCGTATCTGTATCTTTGTATCTGTATCCGTATCTGGCTGCGTGACATTTGTGCCAGTTTCTTTTTTTTGGTGCTTGCACAACAGCGAGTGCGAGTATCTGCATCCGTCAGATGCAGCTGACTGCGACTAATCCAAGACACAATTCGGCGGCGTTTCTGCCTTCCTTTGCCCACTTTCCCCACATTTTAATTAAAACGAATTGCATATTATTTACGCCTGGCGTTATAATTTAATTAATAAGCCTTAATTAAAACCTAATTAGGTTTTAATTGTACTGCGTTGCATGTGGCAAAGACATTCCGCCTACTCCCGCTCCACTCCGCACGAAAATATGTTGTGTAACAGCGATCCTGGCCGGGCTTTTTGTGGCGTTATTTATGATGACTCCACCCCGGTTTCCTTGGCATTCGGGGGTGGCTCCGAGCTCTGGCATTGATAATAAATTGTATTATTGGATTTGCTTGTTGCCTTTGTGCCACAACGATGGGAAGGAGTGACGGAGCGACGAAGGGCGACATTTGGTCAGGACCCATTGGTCTTTAGTGCGCGTTGAAGCCCGTCATTGGGGGTGGATTCCCCAACCATAGCTCAGCTTCCAACCCCTCAACTCGATGCCAATCAGACGACCATAAGTGCTGTTTGCTGTCCACACACTAATTGATTAATATTGGCGGCATAAATTAAATATGTATGCTGTCTGGTGGGGAATAGCAAGTATTTGAGAGGGAGAAATAATACCGAACTGGAAAATCTGCGATAAATACACACAGACTCTAAAAAATCCAAACTAAAAATCACTGAAATAACAACAATTTTATTCAATGAACAATGCAACCTTAATTAGTTAGACTTCCACTGATAGAGCCATCATCAATTGATCTTTTGTTGTCTGCAGTACAAGCAATTTGTTCCTCCAATTAAGCGGCAGCTCAACTGCAAGACTCGTTCTTAAAACAGCCTGCCCCTAAATCAATCCATTGTTCGCTCCATTAATTTCCGGTGCTCCCAAGAAGCCCTACATATATCTTTATGGGATTACGCTGGCCTAACGGGCAGAGCTCAACTTAGCGGCAGCTCGGGATTGTCTCCGATTTTCCATCGTTTTGGTCTAGTTTCTATCGCTCTTTTTCACCGCCAAGAACTGGAGCAAATAACTGAAGAGAATCGGTAAAAAAAAGAAGCCGGCATATTGAGCTGCTTACAGAGCAGTTATGAGCTGGCCGGCTAAGCGATTCAACGATTCAACTGGGTTACATTAATTAGCCAGAAACCATTGCTGAGAGCCCGGGCACTGAAAGCAATTTTCGGGCGAGAACTCAACTGCATGTGGCTCTTATTGCTTTCGGTCTGATGTGGCGACCCCAAACAATGTAATTCCATCATTTATACCAATTTCGCCCATTTATCCGCAAACAGTTTGCAAAAAAGAAGCGGCGGCGGCAACAATGGACAGAGTCTGATCTGGGCTTGGTTCGGAAATCGCCTCTGTCTGCCGCTGGTTGTGAATGCGGCTGGTAGTGCCACCCACTTGGCTATTTTGTAGTCAGGTTAAAAAGTATTGGAATACATGAATATTTCAAAAAATTATAATACCAAGCATTGCACAAATAAGGGAAGTTCAACTTGCAGGTCAACTATTCTGAACTTATAAATCGATAAACCGTAAAATTGATATGCGCATGTAAATTTCTGGTTATGCAATTCACATATCGTTTTTACATGAAATACTCATTTAGAGCATATCGAATTTACGGGGCCGCATATCAAGTCAAAATCGATATTACATAATGTTAAATCAATCAACGTTTCATATCGATTTTTTTGAGTGTATTGAAATTATTAAATATTTATTTTCATTAAATCAAGAAGATTATGTTGAAAATTTCTCACATTATCAAAAATGGGATTTTAAAAATTAAGTATTTAGAAAATCAGATATCAGATATATAGCTGATATTTTATTATTAAGCTACTTTTCCTATCCACCTTTCGCATCTCGAACGTGGATTGCCATGTGCATGGGAATGGATATGGGACTGGATATGGGTATGGGTATGGGTTTGGGTTTGAGTTCGGGTATGGATGCATTGTGTGCAGCTTGTTTCCGCTGCCTGTCCCGCAATTGCTGTTGCTTTTTTGTTGCTGTTGCATTTTATGCGAACGTGCGTTACGTTCTGCTTACAAAACGGATTAAAAGGTTACACAAGAGCGTGCAGCAGCCGTCAATTCAACCAGCCGAGGAGTTTCAGTCTGAGTCTGCGTTGAGTCTGAGTTGGAGTTGGAGTCTGCCTCTGAGTTCGAATCGGGCACGAATGCCATATCCATGCCATAGATGCAGCCATAGTCATATGGCCACGACCAAACACTTGGGAGGGAAAGGTACACTGGAAAAACCAAATGGTGACATTACAAATTAATTATTTTTAGGCGTTCCTAAATTTTAAATAAATAATTATAATTTTTATTTAATTTAACTAAGCCTTAAAATAAAATATTTCAACCATAAAATAATCGAGATATTTAATGAAATCCAATAATGTGATTTAATCACAATTTTTATGAGCACACTAGATGGTTTTTAGAACTTCTGCAATCATTAAAATGATCTCCATTTCATCTTTCGGACTTTTTAGTTACTACAAGAGATACTACACGAAAACGAACGAAGGGAAAACCAATGACCCGCTCATTGGGTCCTGAAAATAGTCTCCCCCTCTGAAGGAATCTTGGGTTAATAGCAGAGGCCGCAGATTGCATGTTCCGAACCCATAATCCTCTTCACGTGAAAATATATGACGTGAGCGATAAGAACGAACGATCTGTTTATTAAATGAATGAAATATATTCCCCCCTTTTCGACATCCCGATTTCCCGCAGTGCATCCATAGTCATGGCCTGCCACATACATGGATAGACACAAATGCAGTCACTTTATTTGCCGGCCGTCTGCGACTGGAGCTCTTCGCTTCTTTGGCACGCACATGTTGGTCACGTTATCCACATGGCTGGCAACAAGGGGTTAAAGGGGCTTCTTCGGGGCGAGCTGGAGGGCAGTGGAGAGACGACACTTCAGTTGTGGCTTGCGGTTTCTTATCTGTCACGACATTGCTCCAGTTGCCGCAGCCGACGCTAGCAATTTCTTTATGACACTCTCCTATCCGCACTTCAGTGCTCCCTAAAACCCCCCCACAAACCCTAAGAAAATAATCATAATAAAAAGAGGTCATTAAAAACACGCAATGACCAAGTTTGCATCTCCGGCTGCATAATTAATTTACTTTCCTCCGGCTTCGGCTGCATCGCCATCTTCCGAGCCAAAGGTCAATTAAGTGTTTTGTACGGCAATTAGTCCGCACCCAGCTCCAAAGAATTCCTCGAGTGCTTTCCTCATCCTCAATGGCTCCTCCTTTTTATTTACTTTTATTTCCGAGCGATTACGCGTATTGACATTGCTCTCGGCGCTTGGCTTTGGTTGCCACATTTAATTGATAATTCCTGTACGTTTCTGTGCCGTTGCGTTGCAGATAAAGAAAATGGGCTCGCCGCCCAGAACAAACCCCTTCCATCGGATACTCCTCCTCCTCCTCCTCGGCGTTGCTCAGTTGTTTATTTATAGTTTATGGCCGCTGCCCTAGGCGTTCTCTGATAGATTTAGCAACAAAACACTCGAAATGGTTCGTTCTTATCGCTCACGTCATATATTTTCACGTGAAGAGGATTATGGGTTCGGAACATGCAATCTGCGGCCTCTGCTATTAACCCAAGATTCCTTCAGAGGGGGAGGCTATTTTCAGGACCCAATGAGCGGGTCATTGGTTTTCCCTTCGATCGTTTTGGTGTAGTATCTCTTGTACTAACTAAAAAGTCCAAAAGATGTATTGGAGATAATTTTAATAATTGCAGAAGTTCTAAAAACCATCTTGTGTCTTCATAAAAGTTGTGATTAAATCACATTATTGGTTTTTATGGAATATCTCGATTATTTCATGGTTGAAATATTTTATTTTATGGCCTGAATTCTGATGATAGTATTCCTGATATTTCGTGTCACTTGAGCTGGTTTCTCTTCGGCCAGGTACTTATACGTGAAGATATTTTTCCATCTGCATGTCGGTCTCATATCACACAAACACCCAACGATTGGAATCTGTTCGTGTTCTGTCCGCAGACTCAAGGTGTAAATTTCCTTACCGTTTTGGGCCATTTCTCAGTGGACCAACACCAAGCTCCGGAGCATCTTGAGGCCATCAATTATGCTGGTCGGGGGGCAGCACGAACACGTGACTCGGATTCCTCCGGCTCGGCGGTTTAATTTTCACTCGTTGGAGGCTTTAAGACGCGAGGCCGAGATGACCTCCGCCCCCAGATTTCCTCCGGCCAATTGTTGCCACACTTTGGCCTTGGCAGCCCACACACACCGAGATACTCGCTAAGCACCGCCATGCACAAATAATTTATGTGCTACTTAATTTTGATGAAATAATTCCTATAGATATAACAACACTTAATTTCGCACATTAAATATGCCATAATATCGGGCCAGGGGTCGCGGGGGGACCCTCAATGGCTTGTCATTCATCAGCACTGCGCGGGCAAATGAAAATGAGGAGAAAAAATACGGCAAAATGAGAAAAAAGAAAAAACAAAACCAAAGGAAGAACAGAAAACAGCCAGAATTTAATGGTTCATGCGAAAAGCTCATCGCACACTGGGGCGATGGTAAAAATTTCCATATATATATGTACAAAAGTGGGGACAGCATCGTCCAGCAGAATAGAGTTGCCACCTCATCCTGAAATTGCGAAAAGGGGTTTTTAAAATGAAAAATAAATAATGGAATTCAGCTGAGAACGCCTTCAACTATCGAAGGGGAAATTTTGAATTCTGAAATATATTTTAAACTAATTTCTTGTTCGGCTATTTTAATTTTTAAGGACTTCTTAAAATAATCATAATTAATGATATATAAAATCCATTTAACCACACTAGCTTTATCTTTTCATTTAATATACCTCACTCAAGAAATATTAATCTATTTTCGCTTGCCTTTATAACTAAGTATAATTTTGGTACAATAAAAACCATTTATATGGCTATAAGAGAACCTTTTAGTATTTAGTATGTGTCATTCCCTGGGCACCAATGTATTTCCATTCTACATCAGCACTTTTGTCAGAGCTACTTTTACAATCCCTCGGAATTTATTCGAGTGCAGCCGACTGTTTCTCAGACAAAACAAGACAACTCGTCGGATACGCGGCTATTATAATAAATGTGAATTTAAGAAAATTATGCGTGTAACTAAAATGTGGCATGCAGGCAGCCAGAGATGCAGATACTGAGATCGTGTATATCAGCTGCTTTATGTTTTAAATATCTTCATTGTGTGCGCATAACGAATGTGCTGGGCCTGATTTTGAGCCCGGAGCTTATGGACCAGAGAAGGCCAGACCGAGCAGAAAGACGGGCCTGGGAATGGCTGAGGTTGAGGTTGAAAAAGAGGAGTGGGGAGTGGGGAGGGTCGGGTATGCCAAGTGGAAATAAAGTAATTTAAATATGATGGCAGCACAAAGGGGCCGCAGCTTTGGACAACTGCAATTGCCGACAAGGACCCTTGCACAATGGCCGCAATTGTTGAGGAATCGCCGGGGAAGTCTGCGGATGGGTCACGGCTGATTGAATGCGAATGCTGCGGTACTCCGGGTGCTCAAGTGAGCCGGAAAATCAGGTAGTTTTCACACGAAGCGTACTTTCTGCAGCGGCCCAGGTAGCGAGAAGAGAGAGTGTGTCGCGCGTATCTGTCGGATGCAGGGATATATAGATACGCAGATGCGATAGCGGCTTTGTCTCGAGCTTAGGCTGCATTATCAATCACCTGTGTCTCCTCGTTAGGTAGCTGCCAAAGCAGCTGGAAGTAAAAACGAAACCGATTCCGAAACAGAAACCGAAACGATGCCTGGCATTTTATATGTATAGTGTGTACATACATCTTTTTCTGCCTCGGATACCTTTGTGGTAAATCTGCCGCGACTGCTGTTTTTTGGATGACTTTGTCTGCGGCATTTTTATGGCTTTTGAAAATTACTCATGAAAAACTTTTGACCAAAACACACACTGCTGCCACGGCGAGCAGAAGGAATAAAACAACTGTCGAAAATGTTTGAAATTGTTTTTCATGGCGAGCCAGTGGCGGCGAGCGATTAAAGTATCTCGCAGATACCCGTTCGTACGGGCACGCAGACGTGTGATAAATACATCCGCATTACCCGTAAGTATCTGCCAGATACACACTGAGAATTAAGCAGCGCCGACTGGCGGGGGGTTGCAATGGGTTGCTGCAGGAGCTGCGCACCCGAAATGGATAACTTCGCCTGGCCAAATCATTTACTTGGCGTGACTAATTGCCCTGCTAAAATCGAACAAAGCCGGGATGCTGAAAGGAATAGCTGCAAAAACGCCGCCGGACAAAGTGCCTGCCACATACAATAGAACAGCTAGCAGCCCGCAGACCAGCGAAAACATAAATGACAAAAGATGAATGACTCCAGCTCTCTGGCGCTGCTTTCCCCCACCCTTTGCCCCTTGGAGTCCGAGGCCAAGTCAAAGGCTAATGACAAATTAAGCGCAGTGCAATTAAAACAGTCGGAGCCCAAGAAAGCAGCCACTAACCCTGTCGCTGACTGTCTTCGGGAGATGTATCTGTATCTGCGTTTGTGCATAGAGAAAAAGATATTCTAAGAACGTGGTCCTTAGATCTACTAGTTAATAATGAAACTACTGGAATATATAGTTATAAAATATTTATAAATGGCTAGAACTTAAACTACGTAGTATTGCCATCCTAATTTAAGTTTTGGGATTTACAAAACATTTTCTTATTTTTTTTGCCAGTGTATTTCTGCATCTGCTACTAAGACTGGGTGTGTCCGCGTTGTCTACAAGGCGATTCTTTAGGAGAATTTATTTTCGCACGCATTTGTCGGAGATGGGGCTCCCAGAGACATACGGACAAACAGACAGACGGACGGACAACCGCGGCCCACGTTCCTGTCTCGTCGGAAACGCGGCTGCTTGGTTATCAGCAGCGAAGATGAAATGAAATTGTGCTAAACTACAAACGAGATCTGCCCGTGTGGGCCGTCGCTTTCAGCCTGGCCAGATACTACAGATAGCCGTACCATAGTCCCCACCGCCCACACACTGCCCGCTTTCTTTGTCCGGCTTTTGGCTCTTTGGCCCCCGGCAGTCGCAACATTTCGGACAGGCAGCACTGCGCAGCACCATTCGCCATTCGCCGCCGCCACAAATCATTTTCAAGTGCCAAAAGACAGAAACAGAGACAAAAACAAAGCACGACCAGCGGAAAACAGAAAGCCGGGCCAAAACCCCCCAGAGAGCGTTAGAACGGCAAAGACTGCAAGGCGTACGCAATCTTCTAGCGGGTAAGGAATATCCCCTGCAAGAAGTCGGAAGACATGTAAAAAAGTTGGGCATGTAAAAAGTGTACAATGCTTGTCGATTTGTTGGATTATGTGAACGTCTTTCGAGAGCGGGGTTCTGGATTCTGCCTGAACTTCTTCAAAATCAGCTCTAAAGTTTTGGGAGGAAGTATTACGCATATCGTTTTAACATGAAATACTCATATCAAGTTAATATAAAATCGATCTACGTTTCATATCGTTTTTTCTGTGTATATATATCTTAAATCCCAAGTAAAATCCGCTTTTTGATAAGCAATTCAATCAATGAATGCAGTTGGCATTTGATGAAATTAAAATATCAATGTTGCAGCAAAAACATTCCTCAAATTGAAGCACTGAAATGGCAATTGACTGTTACAAATACAAACTAAATTTAACATTCAAACGTTTTAAATGTCTTTAATCAATTAACATTGCAATGTCATGTGCAATCCTATTTTCGATATATAAAAATTGCTCAAATTGCCTGTCCATGGGAATCAAGTGAAACGCATTTAATGCGCACCATTCAAAATCAATAAGTGCTGAAAAGCCAAAGCAATCCGGCCGCAGCCCCTCATCCCTCTTGAATTAAGCTTTGGTCAGGTGGCTTTACAAAATACTTTCAAAATATTTGCATTTATGCATACATATCGTAAAACAAAAATTGTATAATTTTACATTTAAATGCGCTTAAGCCAGCTTTTAATGAAATGTAAGCTTTTGATTGGAATTGGAATTGGGGTTTGGGTTTGAGTTTGGGATCGGGTTCGGGTTCGGAATTGGGTTTCACCTTCGGCATGCGTGCGAGACCTTCCAAAACTGCGGCAAGGCAAAAATCGAACGCAAATGATTTATAATTAAATATTTTATGATTATCAAGAAAGAAACCGAAGGAAAAAACAAAAGCGCCAAGCAATTAGCAGAAAATATACGAACCAAAAATCATATTAAGCGACGTTGCAGAAAATTTATGCTCAGCATAAAATTAAAAAATTTGCCTTCTCAGCGGTTTTGCACCTTGTTTTTCTGTTTCTGTTTCGGTTTCGTTTTTATTTGGTTTCAGCTCAATTATAAAACATTTTCAGCGTATAATTAAGAAGGTCTTTGTGCCGCGAAGCTAATAAAAATTATCAACAAAGTGCAGCACAGTTGTTAATTTCATTTAGCGCGCATTAAAAGTAAATATAAATAAAAATAATAAAAGCCCCGGTACAAATGCATGCGCAACGAATTATGACCACTTCCTTCTTTTCCCCCTTCAAAATGTCACACAAGTCTGAAAATTAATGAAACACAGCAGGCAAAAAAATAATGATTCCAGTTCAGGCGAGTTCGTTTCATTAGTTTTCCGCTGCAATTACCTTCGTCATGCTCAAACAATTTACAAAAAAAATAGAAAACAGACGAAAATGTTTTAAAACTAGAAAAGGATAAGTTTTAGGCAACAAAGTGTGTTATAAACATGCAAAAGAGTTTAACGAATAAACATGACCAATTATTCTGAGGCCATTTTTTCAGAAAAAATATTGATAAAAGGTTAAAAAATTATGATACTCAAAATATTAATTATAAAACAATTTTTTTAGCCAAATATTAATAGACTGTTGCTCTTTGATAACAAATTTTGAATAAATACGTTTAATTCACGCAATACCCTCTTTAACTTAAGCGTCACTCATGTTTGAAAAAGAAAACTCGGACTCCGAGTTCAAAATGGTTGGGACCATTGGGACCATGTATCTCTGGCCAAAGTATTTTTTCCGCACAGGTATTTGTGTTTGTGTGTTGATTTTGAAATTTGTATTCAAGCGTTAATTGGCTTTGCTCATTAGCGGGTTTTCTTTAATGCTATTAACTTTATTTGCTGTTTATTTTATTAGTAATGCGGCATTGTATTTCCTGCGGCCTAAGGTCGGCCAGCGACTAATGCGATTGTTATGCCCGCGGTGTATATGGCATGATTGATAAGTACGGCTGTTCAAAACCGAGTTGACTGCCCAAAGACCCCGGCCCAAGTGTCCAGAATTTCAAGTGGAGAGCCAGCCAAGGTGCCCGCATTAGTCACAGACCAAAAAAATCGAATTGTGTCAACACCACTGAAATCATCACTCGAAAAAGGCGAAATCAGAGTGAGCTACTTTCCATTTCGTGGATTTTGTGCGCCATAAAAAGGCCTTTCGATAGCACAAATTGACAAGAGCTGCCGAGCAGCCGGGCAACCTTCGGTCGCCTTCAATTGCTGCTTTCAATTAGAATCAATCAACTGTCAAATGCATATTGAGCAACATTTTGGGTGAATGTGAATGCGAATGCTAGCTAGACCTTTCTATTTCAATCATCTGCGGGGTGATTTCGGTCAGGGAATCGCAATCGACTTCAACCTTGGGCACTCAGCTGAAAAATGAAAAGCAACAGAGGCACAAGTGTATTTCGCATTGATTGATTTATGCCCCGGACTTTTAAGATTACAATTTAATAATTGACTTTGATTTCTTGGAGATACGAGTGCTTATATAAAGGTCCTATCAATATAAGAATGGTTATACACTATTGGCAGGGAAAATATATTATAGTTATTGAAACACTATTACTATCGTGAACTCTATTTCCATAGAAAATGTTAGTCTTTAAAGTGTGCCCCTTTATTCCAAGAAATTTTACATTATTATACATTTTATCTTATACATTATTTTTTTGAAATGGTTACAAATTTCTTTAATAAGAAAAGTCTTTGGATTCTGAAAAACCATAATTTTTCAAACAAAATTGGGCATAGTTTCAGTTGAAAACATACTACTACTTTTAAGTAAAACTATAATTTCCATCGAAAATGTTTAATTTCAATGGAAATTTGCACAATAAAAACCAGATTTCAGATTTGTTTGAAAAAGCTGAAATTGATAAAGTCATTCAGCTTTTCCTATAAATTTATTATTAATTCATTACTATTTTATTAAAACTTGTATGTATTTTGGGTTATTACCATTGAAAAGAGAAGTGAGAATAAAAATTCCTTTTCTGCATGCAAGCCATTGCAAGATATCTAATCTGTGTGCCCCCTGAAAATGATCCGAAGATTTGTCATCCAACCAGGCGGCATTCATCGGATGCAAAGCTGCTCTTCCTGTCCAGAAATGCGAGATGTGCGACGTGAGTTGGAAAATCGGGGCCCAAGACGTTCTTTTTGTTGCAGTTGCATGTCGAAAGTAATAATTTTATATATGGCACGACAAACACACTTATCGGCGACATGCGTGTTTCCCTCCCCTCCCCTCGACTCACTTCACCCCCCTGCCCCCAGTGAGCGGATGTTGGAGTGTGTGTGTGTTCCTTTTGAAGTGCACAGCATGTTAAATTCGTAAAATTCATTAAGATTCCGTTGCCGATGCCAACCAGCGACTGGCAACAACAGCAACGACAACGACAACGACAACGGCAACGTTGCTGATGTCGAAAAGTGCCAAGAGCAGAGCCAACAAGCGGCAACCGAACGACCCACAAGACCAGAGATGCCAGCAGCAACAGCAAGAGCAACAACAGCAGCAGCAATATCAGCAGCGACAATAAGTACACTGGGAAAAATTATATTAAATTTTAGTAAGCATTCGTATCCTAAAAATTTGAATAGAAAGATAAGATTTATTTCATTTACTTTTTTGCCTAAAGAAAATATTTAAAAATCAAATCAATATTAAATATTTCTGCTAATTATAATCAAAATGCCTTCTAGAAGTATGTATATCTCAGATCAATGTTTGTTAATATGAAATCTGAAAATTGAATTATGTTTCCAGTGTGTATTTGCTTTGGTTGCTGCTTGATGGTCGTGCTTCGTAAAAAGCATTTGAAACAAACTCAATTATGCCCGGTGCAGTGCACACAGCCAACATCCAACATCCAGCAACCGACATTCAGCATCCAACTGCAGAGCAGTCTTCCCCAACACCCCCTTTTCCCACTTCGGTCTCATCTTGCACTTCACGTGGAAGCACGCGGGTCGGAAATCTCTGAATTAAATGTAACGTCTGTCTGCCCGAGTGTGACTGTGACTAAAATGCGGTCACATTGTTTGCCATCTGCCCCCGACCCCGCCCCCTGGGAACTGGAAACTGAAAACTGAAAACTGAAAACTTAAAACTTTGCCTGCCCGCATGTGTCACACTATTTTGCATTTAACGAAACCTTAAACCGACTCGGTTTGGGACCGGGGCTTCCAGCAACCCTTGAGCAAACGAAAACTTTACCCATCTCATCTCCTTAATGAGCAGCGGTTCTCTCGACAGAGATCTCATTGTACACTGGAAAACGTATTAAAATTTAAAACAATATTAGAATGCAGAACGATTTTACAGAGTTATCAAGAGCATGAGGGGTTTTATGGATTTTTTATAAAGGTAAATGTACCGAATTCCGATTCAAAGATCGGAGTTTTCACGTTGCTTTTAGATAAGTTTAGAATAGAAATATTTTATTTATGCATCTCAAATAATATTAGTTGCACCATAGACTTCTCATTTTTGATCTACATTTGATTTACATACCTAACAGCTGGCCTTTAACCAATTTCAGCAATATCTTACCTTTTTCGATGGGCATTCAATTCATTTCAACCAGATGCCACTGGAACGGAATTTACAATCGCGGTATTTGAGACCCGGTTGTTCCCCTAGCAATTCCCTACTCCATTCCTTTCAACTGCCTGCTCTGTAATTCCAATTGACATTCAATTTTACCTGCTAACAACCATTTCCTGGCCTCTTCATCATCCCAGGCGCATCGAAGTGGATTGAGGAGGAGAGAGGAGGCCAAGTCTCCAGTGATTTTTAGAGCAGATCATAAATTCCAATTTCTTTGATTTATAAAAATGAACAACGCCCCGAAAAAAGCAGAGAGGAAGCCTAATAAATATTCATGCTCGCTGCGACCGACAAACTATTGATTAAAAAATAAAATTAAAAAGAGCCGGCAGCGAAAGAAGTCGGACTTCCAGGAGATTCGATGCCAATTTCCAGCCGGGTGCCTTAATGGCTTTCAGGCCAGGAAACAAAGGAAAAGTATAGGGTAGAGTGGAGAGTGGAGAGCCGAGACTCGAGAAAACCGGGTGAAACCAAGGTGAGAGGTGTGCCCATTGAGTCACTCGAGCGGCGAGGGAACGGCAAGCGGATAGCGGAAAGCGGCAAACGGGAACGTTCTGCCATAAATTAAAAGTAATTAAAATATTTAAAGGCTCGCAGTCGGGCTTTCGCTTTATGACTTTAAATAAACATTGCCAAATATCCGACTCCCCCCGGTGGGCAACTATAAACCCCTTATCAGCCCCTTGGGAAAATGTGTCATAAAGGCAGAAAAAATAAAACAAAACCGGCGACTTAACTCTTAGCGCTGCCTGATAAGCGCCAGCAACGAGGCGCAGTTCAAATGAAATTTTAATGCAAATAGCTCAAGTGGTCAGTGGAGAGGGGCGGGTGGTCTGCTGGGAGCTGTGCTCCTGCATAAATCATTAGGCCTCCATTTCGTGACCCAAACCGAAGCTGCCGCCGGGCCAGAAACTTTTATTTATGGACCGGCGACCTTCGGCGGAGGAGACATGGGGAGGGGGGTTAAACACAGAGTGCAGGGGCCTGAAACTAAGCCGCATTAATTTTCATTAAAAGGGCTTAAATGTCGCGCCAAAGTTACTTGCTTGTTTTATTTTTTAATTAGCAGCCAGCGACGGGAACCATGATTTATGAAGGCACCAAACGCAAAACAACAACTGCAGCCCAGAGCCATAGTCATAGTGAGTTAAGCACTTTAATTAATAAAACACTCAACACAAAACAAATTGACTACTTGACTGGCAGCAACACAGAAATGAGCCAAAAACAAAAAAAAAACGGGCCTTAAAAGCAAAAAAAAAAAGACGAAAACCTCAAGATGAGGGCACAATGGCTCTCCACAGTCTGAAGTGGACTTTTGCAATCTTTACGATGCCCACTAAATGATATTGACAAAAGTGTTCAAGTGGTAAAAAAAAAGAAACACGTACAATTAAAACCGCTCAAGTGTCTGGTACAATCATCAGGCATGGGGCAAAATATGACAGACGAAAAAGCATTTATAGATTTCCCCAAATGCGATGCGTAATCATCGGGATAGGTTCCATTTCAGCCGGTTCCTTCGGCTCCATGTGCCCGCTTTTCCATAAATTATGGCAGCTGGCAAATAATCAGGTCCAACTGGCATCTGTTGGGCCGTAAACAATTACGATTATGGCCATGAGACTGCGGAGTGTCAAAACTTCTCCCGAATCATTTTATTGGGGCCGCACATTTGTTTCCCCTCGGCCATATATGGGCTTTCGGAATTCTGAATTAGGCGGTTGTTGGGCAGTTCCCCGGGGAAGTGCCAAAACTTCGTAGAGCTCTCCAAGTCGAGTAGCACTCTAGATTAAGTGTTCTCGCCAAGAAAAAACCCAACGCAATTTATTTAAAGCCTTGAAACTTTGATTGCGGTCCACCGTTAAATAGAAATAAAAACAACACTCTATTGCCTTTTTAAAAATAACTATGAAATTCAAAAAGTTAAGTTCTTAAAGTTTCACTAATTTTTAAAATAGATGGTTTTTTGACAGAGACATCAAACTAATAATCTCTACAATACACCATCAAAATGATAGAATATTCATTTTTGAAGATCACTTAAAAAAGTAAAGTAATTATTCGGCGCAAGAAAAGTTGAAACTCCCAATAAAATAGGATATACAAATTTTGAAACGGAATTTGATGAACTTGGGTTTAAAATTAAGCTTAAAACGCTTTATGAGCACCACCTCCCACGTTTTCTTAATTCTTCATACAACAATAAAAGTGCTTTTATGCCCATGGGCGTAATGAGTGATATTTTTTAGTTTGATAAAAGTTTCGTCTTAATTGAAAGAATCAAAATATTTTTGGGTCTTTGTGTCAACCAAAATATACGATTTTATTTTGGGACAAAACCATCGATGTATCCTAAATTTAAAAGCAATCGATAGTATCGAAAAACCAGAGGTACAATCGCTTTCAGCTTGTATCTTGTCGCTATGTAAACTAACTAACGTTTAACATTTTTGGTTTTGTATAGTCCGTTCTTCCAGAATCCAGAATTTTTAAAAATTGTTCTTTGCATTTTATTATATTAATCATAGATAATTTTATCAATTTAAATTTTATCATAGATAATTAATTACCTGTTTTCAGAACTTTGATCGGTATGCTGTTTAAAATGTAATTAAAACGCATCCCAAAATTAAATGAAAATAAAAAATAAATTCCCAAACGAATAAATAATAAGTGCCCTTTTATCTCTTCGCATAAGACGACGTTGATCCTAAGATAAATTTAAGGCATCACGGGTTCCTTTGATAAACATTTATGGTAGAACAATTTGAAACTTTTTATTGTGTTATTTCTGGAAAACGTGTGGGAATTCAGCTGCCATAGTAAAATACACGGAAAAGACCATAAGGCGGTGTTACATTGTTCGTTGGATTGCCCCACCTTCAAAGGCCAACGTTTTCTCGGCCCACGTCTTCCAATCAATCCGAACTGTGACGTGCCGCAGTCGAGTAAAAATTAAGTTTAAAGTTAAGGTTCCAGTTAGCAGACAACCAAGGGAATGAAAGAGGGAACACTTGACCAGTTATCAGCGCCATAAATCCCTAAACAATCCACTTGAAATTGAAATGCCGCAAACGAACGCGACCAAATCGAAACCGAAATGCTGTCGCTCGTAAGTAAAATAAATGAGTTAAAAAGCCCACGAAACGAAAAAAATAGCGATAAGCGACAGGAATACTTAGCTTTTACCAGGCACCACGATAAATGAACTGGGGGCGGAACGAGTTCCTCTGCTTAATCACACTTGAGCGCAATTGCGGCTTTTGACCGATATTACGAACCACTCAACTAAGTCGCCATTCACCTAGACTGCTGCGTCAGCAGGTCGAGATAGTAGCAGTTACCATACCCACTATATATTTTAGGGTGTTTTGGCACATCCTATAAAGTAATCAAAGTTCGGATTTTATATCTTTCAGTTGCAATAGAAGAGCGGTATTTAGTTCGTACAAAAGTTCAAAACCTTTGCACATGTAAAAAAGTTTGAGATATTTAAAAGATTTTCTATTGAAAATATCAACAAATATTGGTAATCTGATAATTTCCTTCTGAAGCTCGTCTTTTCTTTTTTCTTTCTTTTTTTCAACAAGTCAGTAAGAAGTTGAGGCATTCAAAGTTTGTTTACACTTTACATTATACTTAATAATAGCATCACATAATTTTGGATTTTCTAACTGCTTTAATTTTTTGAGGCAAAGTTTAAAGTGAATTCCTTAAAAGGCTATGGAAATAGTGCCTATTACAATCTATAGGGGTATTTGACTTGTCGAAACCGAACAAACTACCTTTCAATCATGATACTCGTTTATATTTCCCCCCTGTAATCAGTAATTAATTAAGATACTTTTCATTTGATAATTTCGACAGGCAGGCGAGGCGATTTTGAAAATTACGTTAGACGGGCGGGAGGCTGAGAGGGTGGCGAAGGCAGGGGCGTGGTCGGTCGGGGGTGTATCAGATTTACGAGCTGACGGGGCCGACTTAATTGTATTTGCTTGTCCCGCGTCAGATGGATTTGGGTTTTTTACTGTTTCACTTTGCTGCTCGGTCTGCTCAGTCTGCTTAGTCTGCTCAGTCTGGTAATGCCTAGATTTATGGGACAGCTCATGATCAGATTGTGAACTAGCCCCGTGTGGGCAGGGCTATAGCCAGCTATATGTGTCTTATCGGACAGAGTCCGGTGCTGGGGCACCCAGGAATGGCTCGACTAATTTATGGACTCCATATTTCTCCATTGCTTTTAATTAGTCAGGAATAAATATAATCGCTGGCAAAGCGAGATCTCAATCTGTCCGGCTGCAACAAAGTCGCCTGCAGCCGAGTTGCGATCACGTCGATGATATCGCCATTGATTCCAGCGCTTGGGCCCCTTGGTCCGTACCCAAATCGGAAAATCGGACGGGAACGGGCACGGGACGGGGACGAGGACGGGGCCAGTCTTTGTGCTTAATCACCCAGCGGACGGTGGACCTTTGAAGTGGCCTTTGGGGCCGCCGTGGGTTAATTGCGAGCCGCTCATTGGGTGGCAAATCAATTAAAGAGCAGCAACAAACGATCGCAGTAACAACGCTTCGCGGGCATGACCATGCTGGTCGACAAGTGGAACCCCATTCCAGGAATATCTCAAGTCCCCGGCAAAAGCGCAAGTTGGTCAGGTGGTCAGGTGGTCGGGCGACCCTCAATGTCAGCTCTTTAAAGTCTAAACCACCCGAATGGGAGCGAAAACCCATTTAACACCATGGGAACTCGTTTTAATGCAAAATACCTGAGAAGCAGCTGATAATGAAATGGCGGATCATAAAGCATTAAAATAACTATATTCATTAGAGGTTTCTTTAAGCGTTGGCCTTTTAGGCTCAACGTTTTTATGATTTGAGCTGACTAACCAAAACCAAAGTTAATTAAGGTTACGTGGCTCTTGAAAAAAGTAGGTACAATGCAAAATTTGTTAAAATTATCCTTTTCATGTATTTGGTTAATAATGATCTGATAATGAAAGTATTAATCCTTGATTTCAAATGAGTCAGAATCTTCCAAGTGGACCACCCTTGATATAAAGTTCAGATTTTTCATGAACTTTTTGGCTTTTCCTGTTTACATCGACATTTCATTTGACCAGCTTTGAAAAATATTGAGATTTAACGAATTTATAGGGGTAACAATAAGTATTTTATTTTTCTCGCTTTTTTCAAAAAAGGTGCACTCACTCTTTATTGTGTAATTTTTTTCCCGGTAAAATATATATTTATGAGTTTTCACTTATCGATCAAATTAAATTGGATTCTAATAAAACTTTTTTTAAAAATTTGTAAAATAATTGTTGCTAAAATTATAACAATATACTCTTTTTAGGACGTAGGAAAATTTGAACAAAATTCCATATCAACTGCTACAGGAACTTCAATATTATTCCTTAAATTAGGGACAATGAACAAAAAGCATCGGTAAACCTTCATGAGAAAATATGATTCTTTCTAAAAAATAATTCTCTAAAATATGCTGAAGATGAACAACTAAATTCGATAATAATAATTTTACAAAAAGTCTATTATAAGTGTATAGAATTCTACCCATTACAATCGTCTTTTACAATTAAGTTATGAGAAAATGTTTTCCAAGAAACCCCAAATTAATGCCACAACCGTGGGCCAAGGTAAAAAGTGCCGCCCTTAAAACAAACTCAGTTAACCGCCATCCTCGAAGGCAACTCCATTACGCAGTCATTATTGCCAACTCAAGTGGGCAATCCAAAAAGTCCCGACTTCACAGAAGACCACATTAAATGGTTTTTATTAATGATTATGATTTTGCATACATTAGGCCCTCTGACAGCGAGTTGCCGTGGACCCAGGCCCAAAAGGCGGCCCATTGGCCCACAATGGGAAACTGGCGCGCGCATAATGATTAGTCCAAGAGGCAGTGGAGCCAGAGACGAAAACAATACCGGAATAAATGACGAAAACTTATTTTTGAAATTCAAATCGAAGCGCAGCCGAGGGACTTTGAGTTCGCCTCCGAGTCTGGGCCTGAGTGGATTTCTTTGTATGCCTGGGCACGCCGGCGACAACTGGAAAACTTAATTAAAACAAACGTTTGCGGGTCAAATTAGCATATCAAAAGACCCAGGCCAGCCAAGTCAGTCAAGTCATCCACTCAGTCAGCTCAGTTTAGTCGGGAAAGGTCTGTCGGACTCTTGATACTTTTACGCCGTTTCGGTTCTTGGGATTTGCATTACATATAGATTTATTTACGCTCGGCATGCGTAATTCGATTGCAGCGGCAGTGCGGAAACTGCAATTAGTCGTTAGAAAAATGCCATAAATCAGATTAGCAGGCGAATTGCGACGCAACCTTTGCGCCGATTATCGCCCGCTCATACAAAAATATGAGCTTCGGCCCATATAAATGTAATCGGGGGTTTGTATAACTGGCGGCGAACAATGAGGCCATAATTTAAGGCATAATGGCCGAAATCCGACTGGGCCTGGACCGCGCCGAGTAATTCAGAAAACGTTTTTGTAATTTAATAAATTATTTATGTACTCGATTCATTTGCCAGCCCGGCCTCAGTTCAACGTATCATTTGTGTGATTATATTATATCGCTTTTTCTCTCCCTCCCCAGATAATGCAATGCCTAAAAATATTTTTATTTTGTTGTTCGCTGGCATTCATTAGAGCTTGATTGTTGTGTGTGCGTACGAGTATAGATTGGATTCATTCATTTCGGAATTAAGTCTAAAATTTGTGTGTTTTCGCAGTTGCCCAAACGAGTTTGAAGGTGCCGCTGGATGGGAAGGGGAATCGGATCCGTTCAAGAACACAAACACAAACAAAACAAAGCCCATTTTTTAGTGCCGGCCGTGCTATAAAGGCGAACAATAAACTTGCCACATAAAGCATTCATAATTTAATTATATAGACCCCACAGACACAAAGGGGCTAATTCTTTAGAAAATAGCAGTTTTAATTTGATGTAATAAGTTTCGAATGGAATACATATACGAGCCAAAGAAACTTGCGTCTATGCCAGGTGAAACAATGAGTTTATAGAGTCAGCATTCTTTTGTAGGACTGAGCAGCTTTTTAAGGCAGGGTTAGTCGGAACAATAGGCTCGTTGTGAAATTAAAATCGCTATATTGGGTATCAAAGCTTCGCTACATTTACCTTGTCGACTTAATACTACCATTAAGTGCAATTAGCTGCAATAAAAATCTCCTATCGATTAAAACACCTACATACATATGCCTAGATCACTTAGGTTCACTTAGTTGGGCATGTTTTGACAATGGATATTTTTAATTAGCTCTTAAATCGTTTTTTTATTTATAGTGATATATATACAAAAAGTAAGTTTTTAATTTCTGTCCTGATTTTTATATTTTATAACTTACGATAACAACTGGAGATAGCAGAATTCCGATTACATCAGAACGCCATGTCAAATGATCACCTCCCACGCAGCACGCGAATTTGAATGGCTCTACGTGACTGGGGACAGATAGCGTATACAGATATCTGGAGTTTCGGAGAACAAATCGCTCTGCAATCGTGTCACAAGGCTTCCCTATCGCCGAATTCTTTGGCACCCCATCTTTGCATGTGGTCAGCGGCTCCATCGCACCCACCAAGTCACGTCAATGACCACGGCCATGTCGATAATAATTCACGTGCCCCTGGCTATCGGCCAGATAAGCCAAATCCAGCTGCGCAAGTGCGCAGAGCTTTCTTGCAGTGCAGGTAAATATTTGCTTATGAATTCATTCACTCCGCACATTTTTCGCGCACAGAGCCGTGTGACGTGTGTGCTAATGCCAAGTTATTTATTAGTTTTTCGGGGTGCTGAGTGTTGGCCAAACTCATTAGACTGGGCTCCAATATCTCGGGGAGTGCTGATTGAACGTCACGCGATTTTATTAACGCACTTAAGCGATCCCAACTGATCCAGAGACGTGAGCCATTTCGCTGATTTCGTGAAAGTCAAGTCAGCGAGGGGCGATAAAATTTAACCGAGCTACGTTGTAAATAATTAAGCAAGCGTATTAATTGGCCCAAAATGAAACGAGAAATATTTGCATACCTCCACAGAAATTCCAGCACAAAGCGAACTAAGGCGATGCGAAAAACATCGAACTCAATGGTCTGGCGAATGGCGTAATATTTGTTCATTGCAAAATCAATTAACGATTTCGGGCAAATTGATATTAACGAGTTCTCGAAATAACAACTCAAATAAAAAAGCCGAGCGAATTGCAGCCGCTTTATGGATACGCCAAACTGGAAAATCACGAGACGGGACGGGATATCGAAAGCAGAGCCTGGAGGGAGCCAAGTCACGCAGGTCCATAGCCATAAGCAAATACGAACGCGAATACGAATACGAATTCGAATTCCAGCGAGGCGGAGAAATAATACAAAACAAACGCCGTTAATAATAGCTAAAATGTTTTTAATTAAGTGCAAATGCCAGATTAACGATTACAAGAAAAACACGTTCCATTAAAGCCAACGCCAGCACACACGAATAATGACACATGGACGGATTTGACACGAAATTGGCTTCAGCCCCGAACTGGAACTGAGAACTGGGGACTGAGATCTGGGGTCCAACTTGAAGTGTGAGTTTTGCATTCGAGCGAAGCGAAGTGAACAGCAGTCCGGGAATCGTGACAAGATGATGCTAATCCGATAGCAATCGGAATCGCTCTCCGGATCGTGTTGTAATTGTTGACGCCAAACGAACTTGATTTGATTAACGTTTCTTATTTTTCCATCGCTCCTCTTGCATCGCCAGAAATCGAGCCGGGATAGATCTTTCAACTGGAATATCAAGTTATAGGATAGGTGATGATTAGCTGGAATCATATATGACGGAGTCTAGTGTGCCCATTCAATCAGTGGGGGAATTAACGCGAAAGGTCTAGCATTTGTTCAAATTGAGATCAACATTTAATTTAAATATAGAAAAGGCTTATCTGATTAAATTTTTGTTAGACCTCCATTGTGACACATAGTTTCTGTGAACTCTTATTAAGACATAAATGCTATACGATATTTTTCCACTAATAAAGAACACATACTGGGAATTCTCGCATAGATACCTCGGCTATAAAAAGCAGCATTCAATGACTGAGAGTTGCCATAAAAATTGTTGACATGAAATTTTCTTGGATCCGAATTTATGCGCGGCCATCGAAAAAACGTATAAATCATGTCATAATAGCTGTCTTCAATAAATTAAAATCATTAAAGGCGGATTATCAGCTTGAGATGGGAAAGTTTTCGGAAACGGAGCGCGAGAACGCGGGTCTCCGGGCAGCCGATATGAGTTCCAGATATCTGGTTCATTTATTTGGGTTAGAAACACACCATCCATACCTGGCCACCATCTGGGAGGCTTTTGTCCGGTCAATCAGCAATCAATTCAGTGAGGGAGCCTCGCTCCCTAATTACCGAAATCCGGCGCTGCGGAGCGTTACGCATTCGTATTCGTCAGTTCCATCCGCATGAAGGAAATCTTAATTAACGAATAAACAATTAACGCGTATCTCATTATGTTCTGTTTGCCGGCTATCTATCTAACTTCTGTCTGTCTCTCCTCGCCCTTTTCAGTCATTAAGGTGGCTTATTTCTTCAGCCGCCGTCGTTATTACGATTTTCGTCGGTCGGGAAACCATTCATAAATGATTAACGTTGCCAAAGTGCAATTAACATTGCAAACAAGGGCAGAGTCACGAGGAAGAAGAGGTCTGCACCCGGACCCCACAGATACTTTTACCATTTCCCCCCGGCCGCCTTATCTTCATGATGGTCGAAAACAACGCAACAAAAACTGAGACTTCATGCGGCCATAAAAGCCATATAATAATAATAATAATACTTGTGCCCACATGGTCCGCTGTCTGTGCGAGTGCGCTTAATTTTATTTCGTTTTCCCATTTTTTTACTATTCGAATTTGGCCATATAAACATTTTTGTGACGCGCGGTAATTACGCTGAAAAACTCATTTGACGGGTCGCCCATTCAGTCGCCGTGTAATAAATCTCTCGATGTGTATAATTTGGTGTGAGTGAGCCTGGCCAACGCACGGAAAATCGTATCTGGTAGATACAGCCGATTGCCTGGGCGCTGGGTGCACTTTTTGTTTATTACATGGAGAAAAACGGGAGAGAATTGGACAAATTCCGAAATTTCAACGTACTATTAATTATTATTTTATGTTGGAATTTTTGAACACGTACTATAAAACCTATTATTGAAAATTTTATTTTAAATGATGTTACCAATAATATTATAAATGGAATGGTGAACCACTGCACAGAAAAAAAAATATGAAATAGGGTCAATTCTACCTTATTTCATATTAATAAAAAGCCGATATGTCAAATTTATTATTCAAACATATCAACATGATATTTTATCATATCATATCATACTACCAAATTTAGTATTTTTTGAACAAATAATGTAAAATAAAATTAGCATAATATCATATCAAAATAATATGAATAACTTGATCTTAAAAAAATATAAAATTGATCGGCACATATCAATCTGATCTTTTATACATTTTTTTCTGTGTGTAAACTTAATACCAATATACATGTTTTATATAATTTTGATGATCTCTTACCTAGACTGTTTTTTCCCGTGTACCCTTCGCACAACAGGCGGCTCAACTCTGGGGATGGGCCGGAGTTTTTGGGATGCGGAGTGGATCGGTTCGTCTCAGTTGGGATCTGCTGGTTTCCAGGTCTCTAAGCTGCCCGCAGGCAGTCGGGAAAAGGGAGAGGGGCCGGCCATTAAGTGGAATGCCTAGCCTGCAATCATTACTCATCTGAGGCTGAGGCTCTAGGGTTTCCTCGCATTCGACTATTGTCAATGGCAAAACAATGAACAGGCGGCCGGCAAACAAATGCAGCGCAGCTAGCGGGGGGCAGATAGTGGATGGCAGATACAGCCGAAGATACGGATATGGCACAGCCAGCAGATACAGCAGATACAGATGCAAACTACAAGCGACGGACTACAAACTACACATATGCGAGAAAGTATCTCTAAGTATATGCCACAATTTATGGCTTCCTACACAGACAGACTGTGGCCCCAAAAAAAGCAAATATGTATATGACAAGTCATAAATGCCTCAACCTCATGGACGCAGTTACAGCAACAGCAACATCGACAGCAACAGAAACAGATACAGATACTTTTGTTGTTGCGGAGGCCATAAAAAGACACAGAAATCGACTGACACATCGCTCAATAAACATAAATTATAATTTATTTAACTTTTGCACTTTGTTTCGTTTAATTCTCAATGCTCGTTTCCAATTCGAATGGGATTCGTTTGTTTATTATTTTTGTTTGCTCGCTTTGCTTTCGTCGGACTCATTTTATACGGCGGAAATTCAATGAGAAATTCAAGGAAAAACATTTTCAGCTGGCTGGCTCATTAAAAGACGCGCCACGCACAACTATTTGAAATATTTTAATTATTTTCCACTCACATATAAATATATATGCGATTTCGTGGGCGTACCAGGTTATTTCGAATTATTTTTTAAAGCGATTTTAATTGCCTCGCCAGAGACCAATTGACGTCTGTTTTGTGGGGTCGGGGTGGGGATTATGTGCCCCATCATCTGGGCTCGGATGATTGTGAAAAGCACTTCGCTCTAGTGCTGAGTTCGGTCCGCTTCGCTTGAATTATGATCCCTGGAAATCCACATTTGAAACATGAGCCCCGTGAGTGCTGATAGTGCGGCCCAAATACCCGGGGGGCGGGGAAAAGTCGGGCCGAAGGCTGCGGAACAATGACAAATACGTGAGCTGATATTTCATGCAACTGACAGAGACAATCTCCATGGAGGGATTCCCCTCCTGGGCGCAGTTCCCTGATCGCCATTTCAAACCCCCTTTGGTAACAAAACGCAGGCGACTTTATTCAAGTTGCTCAAATTAATATTCAATTAATTTGCATTTTTATTGTGTTCGGTTCAGTTGTTCTTGGGGTTTTTTTTTCTTACGCATGCAGCCCAGTAGTATTTATAATTCCTTTATATCCATAATATGCTACAAATTTATTCCGTTTCTACCGCTTTACATCGTTATATATTCGAAATAATTATATTTATGTGTTTGGTTTTTTTGGGTTTTCCATTTGTTAGGGTCTCTAAATAATTTACATGAAAGTCGTTTGGCTTCAATCGGAACTGAAATGTTAATATCCATTAGAGTTGCCTGTGGGCCCATAAAAAATAGCATAATTAATGCAAATGTTCAGCTAGCGTAGTGTGCAAAAAAAAAGGATTGTTAGTCACCTATGTATGTAGTTTGATTTTCATACATTATTCAAAGTACGATGCACAATAATTATGAATAAAACTACTATCACATTGAAATACACATATATGTATGATACATGCCCGGGAAACAATAATAATGGCTCATTAAATATCTACACACGCAAAGCGAAAATTGAAACAATTTAGGTCCGATAATAATAATTCATAATGCCGTAAAATGGTTCTCTAATTTAACAAATTCCCGTCAAATTCTGAGGTGGTTCGAACGAAAAAACATCGTTGTCTTGGCAGTTTGGGCAGATTATATCCTATTCTAACCTCACTTAGCGGCGATTCAAAAGCAACGGAAATGCTGAGCGGAAAGGCAGGACTTCCAGTGTTTTAAGAAACATATAGTTGTTATAATAATGTTCACAGCTGAATTAATGACAACTCTTTGCTTTATATAGATTTTAATCTGGTTAGCTTTTTTCACGCTCGATAGGTTCTGTTAAATCAGCGTTCAATTGCTGAAAACTGTTTTCGTTTCACATTCATAGGTAATCCGATTTTTTATTCATATGCAGCTACGGCTAGCCAATCCCCAATCCCCTCGCCAAATATCTGATGGATTGAATATTTATTTCGGTACATATTTAATTTGCTGATGGCCTAGATAGTGGTTACGCTGCGGCACAGGCGTAGTTGGTAGGTATGCTATATAGATCGTCCATATTTGTTTAGCTGGCTAATTTTGGCTTTACTTCGCTGGCTGATTTTGTTTGTTGTAAGTCACAATACGGTTGGCTAATGCAAGTTTATGTACTTAGTGTAATTAAATATAGGTATATAGGTATATTTGTATTCGTATTCGAATTCGTATTCGTATTCGTGTGAGTGTGATTGACTACACGTTTACCATCTATTTGGGTCTGTTCGTGTCTTCGGCTGAGACCCAGTTTCGAGTTTAATTACCCAGACATGTCTGAATGGCTTCTTCCTCCGAACTACATCGGCTTCTGTATGTACACGTCTACCCCTAAAACATTTGGCTTGCCATCTCTTACATATAATTTTAGCTTGTTACATTGTTTTTCGAGTTGCTTTTACCTAATAGTTGTTTTTTATGCTTTAATTTTCATGCCTCGTAGCTCTAGTCGAATCTAACTCGTGGAAATGAAGACGAATACAGTGCGTTTCAAGTTGAAATTTATTCATAATTTTTGGGAACTGGAAAAATGATAAATATTATTCCCTTTAAGCGGGGAAAAGGCAAAAATTTGAAATACTTTTCAGATTCCGTAGAACGGGAGTTTTGTAACACTTCCCTATAGCCTTGAAACGCACTGTACTGCACTTAGGCAGCTGTAAGCGTTAATGCTTTTTAATTGTTTTGTGTGTAAGTGCTTTTCTGTTGTTTATTTTTAGATATTTTTGCGCCAGCTAACTAGTTTTACACGTTGTCATGTTTGTTTGCCGCTTGGCCAAGTCTAAAGTTTGTAGTTCAAGTTGATTTTTAACGTGTTTCGTAGGCCTTTTGAAAGCTCTTTGACCTTCCTCTCTAATGTCTCCTTCTACTCTCTTGCCCAATTGAAAGGCGGCTAAGTGATTTGACTTTGGCTCAGGCAACGACTTTGTTAAACACTTCTGGGCCAGCCAAAAGATTTCACAATTACCCAAGGGCCGGGATTATTCGAGTTTCGAACGCCCAGGCGAATTCCCACTATAATTAGAAATTAGAAATCAATGACAAATCGCTTTTGACATCATCTCGGCCGTTGACTCAGCGCAATTCAGCTAAAATCTACTAACTAAGCGCGGTCGGCCAAAAAAAAAATAAATACGAAATTCCCATTTGGTGAGCTTAATTATTTATAGTTTGGTAAGCTGTTTTTGGGCTTGGCATTTGCATATTTCCGCGCACAGCAAATCGAATAATTTTATTTTTTGGCTTATAATCATCCGCACACAGAGAGAGTGAGGTCAATTAAGTGCCATTAATTTGCCTTTTTAATTAATAATTTATTTTTTAATTTATTTAAAGCCGCTGCTCAAATCCCGCCATCTATCCCCGCTCCGCGCTGCGCATTCATGCATATAAATTATGCTAATTAGTTACAGCTACCGCCTGACAATTTAATACATATATTTGCATTCGTTTTTATCTGATCTGTTATATTTTTTAATTAAAGCTTATTAAATCATCTGGCGTAAATATATATTTACTTTAATGCTTAATTTATGACTTTGGCAATCACCGAGCTGGGAAACTGGCATAATAATTACCGAAAGCCTAGAAAATATTTAAATGAATTTTCTGTATTTTTTCTCTCCACTTTACGCTCTTTTTTTTGCCCGCTAAAAATGTTTTAATTATGTCAGAAATGATGTAGCTCGCTTGGCAGCAGGTTGAAGTTGACCCAAAAAAAAAAAACGAGCAAAACGCAGAGGCTGAAAAAAAAAACGCGATGACGACAAAACCGGTTGCCTAGGTCTGAAATCGGAGTCCGAAGTATCTGGTGTCTGGGGTTTTGAAGTCTGGGAGTGGAGGCTCCTCCGCCTCGTAAATATCAGCTTTATGACCAGCCTCAATGCGAGTGTCCTCCGCTGTTTCTTCTTTTTTTCTTTTGTGGCTGCCACTTAGCCCCCTGCCACGCCCACCGGCCGCCCCCGCAGACAATGTTTGGTTAGACAGCTTCCGACGCCGAGTCTCTCTGCCCCGCATTTATTTTATATTTATTTTTTGGCGCTCGACAACTGCCGACGCCGCTTCCACTTGGTTTTGTGTTACTCTTTTTAATGCGCTTTGCGTCATTTCATTTCGAACAGTTTTCGTTACTCTTGTTTGAGCACTCCCGACTTGAATTTAAAATTAAAAATAAAAATACCGCACTCTTGCAACTGGGGTGTCTCTGTTTTTATACCCCTTATTTGCATGTTTTCCTCTGCCGTTTCGGTTTCGGTTTTTGTTTTACTTGGCTCTCTGTCTGCCCGTTGCCCGGCCATTATTGGGTTTATTTATCTGCTGATGACTTTTAAATGGCAGCTGTTCTCCACCCGACGGCCAAAAACAACGTCTAAATAAAGTCAATTAGAAGAGAAAACCTTTTAGTTGACCTATCCCGCTCTATAAGGCCTGCTTTCAGCTCGGACTAAACGATTAGTCGAATATGGACATTGGAACTCGCAGTCGACAGCGACGAATCAATTGAGTCACAGCGACCTGTTATCTAAACTTTTAACTCGATTTCATGCGAATAGTTTGGGAGTTTTTTAAAACAGAATTCCTGAAACGGAAAATATTTTCCAGTTAAAAAGTAATGCCAATTAAAAAGAAACTTTTAAATAATATTTATCGGAAATAACACTGATTGAAAGGGAGATTGTTTGTTCAATTGTCCTAACCAAATGAAAACCTATAATGTATTTTTTCGTAACCCTGTGAGTTCCAAAACCTCGCTCGACTTGAATGAAATCGTAGACTAGGAAACCAAGCGACAGACGGCTATTTACAATCACCACAGACCTTTCCTCCCAAGTGAGTAAATCCCGAAAATAAACAACAGCCCTCGAACTAACCACTTGATCACTGAGCTCATTTCAGATCGGGCGAAAAGTGTCGAGTAAGCGAAAGCACTCGAGCGACTGGACATTATCTGCGATGCCCACACATGGAACGGCAATCAAATCAGATGTGAATGCGAGTATGCGAGTGCGAGTCCCAAGTGCAGCTTAGTAATGCCAGACGAGACGAGACGAGGCGGGCGGCACCTGCCCAGCGCGGCAACGGGGCGTATGAGTGACGACAATGGCGATGACCTCGCATCCGAAAGGGGGGCGTAGGAGGAGGAAGAGGGTCCATCACTCACCCAGCCGCATGCAAATGGCCCCAGCAGCTGATAGTTGATTGCTCAAACGAAATGAAAACAAACAACCGAAGCTGTCAGCTGGAGAAGCGATCTCTAGTATATTTTAATTACACTTGTGTGAATGCCGCCGGCGGCAATTGAAATATTTTTCCGTCTCTAATCTACGACCAATTTAATATGAATTGAATAAATGAGTAGATGGCAATCGTATCTTGAGCACGGAATGGGTAGAGGAGGGGTGAATCCCGGGGAGACTTCGGCACCATTCAGGAAACGAGCGGTGCCTTGTTTAGATTTGGCGTCCAAACGAGATTGCTTTCTACGGCAAGTGTTGATAGATTGATTGGCTTTATGCCCAGCTGAGAGAGATTTCTAGGGTTTCTTGCGGCAGAAAATGTTGAGCGGGCTTCCAAGAAGTTGGGGGATGATATTGTGTAGACCAAGGCGATAAGAAATTGTGAAACGGATATTCCAGTTCCAAGAAACTAGTCAAGGAGTAGTGCTGAACAAAGATTACTGTTTGTTGAAAAGGTCTTTTAAGTTAAATTTTATAAATTTGAAAAGTATTTTAAGTAATTTTAAGAAATGCGAAATTTTTAGTTGTATAGTAAGCTTTCTTGTATGCCTTTTAAGTCTATCATTTTGTAGATCAGACATTTCCCAGACGCCAGCACTGGCCCGACCAATTCCTGCTATGGTTCCGTCGTGCTCAAATTGGGCCTGTCGTCTTTCCTTGTTGATTCATAAGTGGATTCCAGTCAACTTGGACGTAGACTCGGACTTGTTCGGATTTAGGGCAGCCTAAAGCGGTTGGGTTCGTGTCGGATGAGTCAGTTTTGGTCGCCGGACGGCGGATGTCGTTTGTTTCGCTTCCAGTTGAAAACTCTTTTTCGGTTTAATTAATTCGTTGATTGCCGCACTGAATCCTCAACGGGTTTCCCTTGCCTATGCATAAATTAATCAGTTATTTACTTCCTGGAACCAAGCTACTCCCATGGAACCGCCACCAATCGCTTCAGCGTGCAATCAATAATGAAAAATACACATTTTCCGGAGGGACCTTGGGGCCGAGCTAAAACAATTTCAGCCGATAACATCTCGCATTTCCTGCCAGCTCAAACTTCCAGCTCTAAACCATTAGATTTCTCTGTGTATTCGCCTCCCAACGAAGGCATAATGTGGGTCGTAAACATTGGTTTGTGGGGGAAAATGGGAGAATCGCCATAGACAAAAGCGAGTGGATTATACCGTTGAAACGAATGAACTTTTGGGTAATAGTAGGCTCTGGAAAATGAATACAGTAGAATTAGAAATTCTCCTGTTATTGGTTTTTTGGGTAGAATAATAATAATAAACTTAGACTCGATTGTAAAGGGCTATTTCATTTGCTTTTCTTTTGTCTATAAACTAAGAACTAGAGCTTGAAAATTATCGATATTTTCGATATTTTGACAAAATAGAATCGATAATATTGATGTTTTGAAAGAAAGACACAAATTAAATATCAAGAAATAGCAAATTGTAGATATTTCTCTATAAATATCAAATTGAAAAAAGAAGAATTTGAAATGGAAAACCAGTAAGACTACTTTCGGTAGAGTCAGTAATCTGAGCTGTAAGGTATTTGAAATGCGTTTTTCTGACTTCCCTTTGTGACTATAGTCATAAAATCGGACCCAAGCAATTTTTCGGAATTCGATTCGGTTCAAAGGTTTCCGATTAGCGAGGGGCCTCTGTGCGCAGACGTTGCCAGTTGCCAGTTGCCTCAACCCGAAGCCATGTCTTCCATCAATGACAATAATCAATCACGGCTCGCCGCAGATGAAAAAACCAAAAGGCGGAGCCAAATGAGGGGCAAAGCGAGGCTGAAAATCAAATTAAGGCGAACAAAAAGAGGAGCCGAAGACGGGAAGTGTAAGTGTGAAAAGTTGGCCACAAAAGCCGACGGCAAGTGGAACTTTTCTTTGCCGCAGCCAAATCACTTGAACTACGCTTTTCTCTACGCGCTCGCTAACTTTAATTGAAAACACAATTTACTTAATTTTTGCATATCTCGCTTCAAATTACGTTGCATAATTTTGAATAATTTTTATTCGTATTTTTTGTGTTGCTTTTTTTCTGCTTTACCTTCTCTTCTTCTTCGTTCGCTAATCATTTTTGCTTTTCATATTTTTATATTCTTTCGGTAAATGGTTTGTTATAACATTTTGTTGATTTTTAATTAAATATGCGTATGTGTAATTTTAAGCAATTGTTGTTTGGTTGGATGTTGCCGTTGTTGTTGTTGTTGTTGTTATTGTTGATGTTGTTGGTTTACACAGAGCGGTTGTTGTTGTTGTTTCTTGTTGGTTGTTTAATTTAAATTAAATTAATTACTAAAATTATTTTATAACAAATATCACTACAATAGTTTGCATTTTGTTGTTGTTTGTTTTTGTATCGTTTATCAATTACTACCATTACTAAAAAAGAAAAAAAGATCGCTCGTTTCCTCTTTTCTCACCGTCGGACAACAATTTCTCATAGCAGCTAAACAGAATTGAATTTCATCTCTTAATATGTTTTAGAGTTAATTACTTTTGATTCTAAAAGCTTTGAGGGGGTGTGTATATATAGTACTGCTTAGGGGGAGGATCTATTGGTTATTCCTTGAGGCGGCTATTTCATCGACGCGTACTTGGTAGGCGCCTGTCTCATGTGTTGCAAGTTGCCTGTTGCTGCTTCTGCTCCTGATGTTGCCGTTGTCCTTGTGGCTGCCTCTGCTGCATCACACGTTGTAGCAGGAGATCTGTGGCAGGTGCTGGAATGTGGGCGTGGCCGAGACGGCCGTGGCCGCCGAACTAAACGGCACAAATGAGGTTTGTCCAGCGGCAGCGGCGGCAGCCATGTTGAGCGAAGCGGCCGCAGCATATGGATGCATCCTTTGGGACCGCAGATACTGGCGGTACTTTCCGCTCAGCTTGTCCGTGGCCGTATTCACAGCTCCCGTCGTCCCTGCTCCGCTCACAGCCCCACCACCGCCTCCACCCACCGACGCTGAACCACCCGAGGCCGCTCCCGAGGTGGGCGTGGCCGAGTAGAGGCGCATGGGATTGGTGTCAGGGCCGGCCTGATAATTGCTAGGAACTGTGGCCATCGGCGCTCGGTCCATCAGCATGGACGTCGCATCCCAGGGCGGAGGAGGCAGGCAGTGTTGGTGTTGATGTTGGTGTTGTTGCTGTTGTTGCTGCACCTGTGATTGTTGCAGCTTCCCCGAGGCGACCGCCGTCTGTCCGTAGTTGCTGCCGGAGATCATAGCGTCCCGCTTGCCTCCCCCACTCGCCCCCTTTGCCGCGTAGTGGCTGTGGGGGTGCAACATGTGGTGGGGCGTGAGGGCGGTACGTGCGGCCAGGGCAGCAGCGAGCTGATCCCACTGACCGGCAGCTGCCGCGGCTATCGATGTTGTTGCTGCAGCTGATTGTTGGTGTTGGTGCTGGTGTTGTTGTTGTTGTTGCTGTTTCTGTTGCTGTTGTTGCTGCTGTTGCTGCTGTTGTTCTCGACGATGTGCTGGAAAAGAAAAGAAAATAAATTAAATTATTACTATATTATATTATATCATATTATATTAATAACTAGCTATACCCGTAGCGAATTCTTTGGCTTAAAATTAGTTTGGAGGAGGGTTAATATGATTACTTTAAAACCTCTGTCTAAGCAATATTTTTAGAAGATCCTTCAGGAGCGAAAACCATAAGGCTACTGGCAGAGCTAACTCAAGAGCATGTGACATAAAATTGTTTATGAGAGAAGCAATCTTCTCTTAGATCTAGTCCAGCGAGCTTTAAAGTCCGCCCCTGCGATTTATGTATAGTTATTGCAAAGCAAACTGAATCGGCAGACCGGACGGTATTACTGGGATCCTGTTTCCCCCTTCGCGGATTCCGTAAATACGGTTGCTTCGATTTCATTCTTATGAATACCTTTTATCTGCATTGCATAACCATTCTAAACCATCAAATGAGTTTAGCAATAATTTATTGATACCGGTTGCTCTTTCATTTTTCGATGTCAAAATGGTGGGGGTCATACAATTTAAATTTTTGCTCAAATAGGTGGTATAAAGTTTAATTAAAAGTTCGTGGTTTTAAAATGAATTCAAAAATAGGATCAAAAAATGTTTACTAAAGAGGGTTTTTTTAAAACAAAATTGAAACCTTAATTGTGAGTTTAAGCCCTACCACTACCATACACCACTCTTTATAGGCAAGCTCACTCAGACACTTCACTGTGCGCTTAGTCATCCCCATTTTTTGCGTCTACCTATACACTTGCTACTGTCCTAACGCTCATTTTCATTACATCCTTCTCACTTCCAAAAAAACGAATTGTGGCAATAGAGAGAAAGTGTATTTTTTGGATAGCCCTCTTCTAATACTTACGAACTCATCATTATCAAATCAATGAAATCACATATAATTTTTTGAGATTCTTTAAAAACATATAATAACTAAATGTGATCAGTTAGAATGTTATCAATGCAATTTTAATTTAATTTTTTCATGGCCGAAATTAAATAAGGCTTTTACTTCTGCTACAAAATGAAAAATACTTTTTGAAAAATAGAACCTAAGCATTTGATCCACAGAACTGAATATTGATCGAAAATCATCTTGATCGGAGCAGCGGTTTAAATTTTGTAAATCCAAAAGTAAATTTTAAATGTAGCCCCCAAATTATGGGGGATATCGAAATTTACTTTTGATTTATAATAAGGCCTTTTCAAAACCTAAATTTTGGTAAAATCCAGATTTTAAATTCCAACCACTTTAAAAGTTAAGCTTTAAATTGATCTAATTTTTTTTTTACCAAATATTGATGTTGGAGCTGATTGGGGACACTGGGGGACATGTCGGATATTAGTGGGCGATTAGGCCCCCAATGGAATACTGTGCAAAAATTTCACTGATCTAGCTCTTACTGTTTGGGCTGTGGTTTTATCCCCTTAAAAATCGGTCTTTCATTTTATAATCCTTAGAGATTGTTGAAATGGTCAGTCGTACCAACTTCAAGGTGGCCCACGCGACCATATAGCCTTTATTAAAGGCTTACAGGCGCATGGGCACCATGATCAAAGCTAGAAAAACTTCTAGATTCCTGGAAGAAGGACTTATTGAAAAGAATAATGGCAATATGGGTCGCCAGCCCAATCATTTTTCAGAAGAATGAAAATTCTTTAAGAAAATGCATAATCAGATGTCTATGCATGATTATTAGGATAGAAAGAATTTTTGATAAGTGACAATTTCTATTATGAATTGAATTTTTAATCAATTATAATTGTGCAACATTCTTTTTTTATGGTTTTGAAATGTAAACCTTAAAGTACTCATCAATACGATTTAAACCCCATATGGCATTCTTCTGGCTTGGATTGTGGTTGGATATTTGAGCGATTTAAAAATTTCAAATAAAAATTGTCTATTATCTCAAGAGTGGAATGAAATGTTATTTGTATGTATTCAGGATTATTATAGGTATTCCCCTAAGGATTAAAAAAGTCTGAACAATATTTTTAGAAAAAGTGCAGCTATCGCAAGATGGGATTCAAAATGTTTAACCAAATTTTATAACTGGTTGTTACTTTCAATGTCTACCTAAAATAATGTTGAGGGGAGAGGAAACTTGAATCGGTTTAAGATATATTGCATTTATAACTCAATTTTTACACCAAATATTTAAATCGCTACAATATCCAAACGCGAGCTAAGCCGTATATGGTTCAACTCGTATTGATGAGTACTTTCAGGTTTTGAAAACCAAACTGCGGTTACTTTTTCCGAGTTGCACTGTGTTCTTAATACTCACATACCCATACCCATAAACTTTAATTGAAAATTATTCTCAACTATATATTTATCATTAAATTACAGAACCGTGAAAAATAATAATTGTAATAATATTCACAATCATAATTATCAAATGCAAGTAATGTCATTTCAGTAGGTAACTTGAATAATAGTAGAAGTATAAGTCTTGTAACTTGTAACTCACCATTCAAATATGCCTTGTTCTTGTGTAAAGCTTGGAAGATCGAAGCTGCCGGATAGAGAGCTTGCTGTGACACTTGACTAGACTGTTGTTCCGGATAGTTAGCCGACATTTGCTGATGTTGTTGTCGCAACTGTTGTTGCTGTTGTTGGTAGCGTTGTTGTTGCTGCTGTTGTTGCTGCTGCTGCTGTTGCTGCTGCTGCTGCTGCTGTTGTTGCTGTTGTTGGGCGCTAGTTCGAGCTGCTCTCCGGACCACTGCACTACTGCTTGGTGCCGAGGCCACAGCCGATCCGCTTCCACCCCCACCCAAGGCGGCGCCACTGCTCAGCGAACTGCTGCTCACAGTTCGAGCTGTGGCATGCATGTTGTTCACGAACGGACTGCGCCGCTGGGACTCCATCTTGCGGAAGTAGCAGGGGTGGATCATCAGCAGGGGCTCCACCCGTTGGCCCGCCGGCGGCTTTGGCTGGTTGGGCAGCTCGTACTCCACACTGCAGTCCACGTGCAACGGGATGCTGTAGTCCTTTTGGGGCGACGGTGCGGGCGCAGTGTTGTTGTTGTTGCTCGCGTTGTTGCTGCTCGCGGCAGTCTGCTGCTGCTGTTGCTGCTGCTGTTGCTGCTGCTGCTGTTGTTGTTGTCTGCTGTTCACAACGGCGGCATGGTACATGTGTTGTTGCTGCTGCTGGTGGTGATGTTGCTGCTGCGACTGGCCGTGCTGCTGCTGCTGCTGCTGCTGCAGCGCGGACAGGGCCGACACCGACATGCCGTGCGACAGGGACGACATGTCGTAGTTGGCATAACAGGCGGCCATCGTCATTGCTGCTTTTTTTTTGGGGGGGTTCCTTTAGCTTTTGCTCTCGTTTCGGTAACACAGAATTCGCTTTTGGTTGCTTATTTACTTTTCGTTTTAGATTTTTAGCATTTTGCGGGCGTTATTTTCGCTTTCTTCACTTTCGAAAAAATTCACTTTTGTGGTTTTATTGGCACTGGTAATCCAAAAAGAGCGGCTAACGGTAAATGGCCGCTGCAGGTAATCCGTGAGTGTGTGAGTGTGAGTGGTGTGGTGTGTGTGTTGGTTGTTGCTTTTTATTTATTTCTTTATCTGCTTCGTTTTCGATTTTTGTTTTTCGCTTTTTGCTTTTTGCTTTTGAGATAGGAGGAACCTTAATCCATATGTGTTTGCTTTGCTTTGGAATTCGCTTTAACCCGTATAATATTTAGCTGCTGTTCGCGTGTTTAACTTTGTTTCGTTACGTTTATTGTATATTTATTTAGCGTTTTAATCAGTCTTTGTTTGGTTTTACATAAATGCAGCGAACAGTTGGAGCTGCTGGTTGAGTGTGGGTGAGTTTTGGGGTGTGAGTGAACAATCCACGTGTGTGTTTTTCAGTCTTTTAGCCCGTTTTTTCGCTGGCCTAACCGTTGATTCCTCTCGTCTCTGTCCCGTCCCTCTTCTCAATTTCAATCGGTTCTGTTCTTTCTCGCGGGAGTGAGTTCGCGGAGTAGGAAAACTTGTTAGTTCTAAGAGCTATAGAACTGCCGCACGAACGTCTCGTCCGCTCCGATGAAAAACGCGATTTGAACGCGAACGGGAAACCGAGTGTGTGGCTGCTGGCTCCTCTGCCCGGCCGCTGCTGGCGTTTGTGAGCGCCTCTCGGAGAGGGGGCGAGTCTGCTGAATGCGGAGAGGCCGAGTTAATAACGGGAGAGCGCGCACGGAAAACAGCTGTTGGCCAGACGCCTGTGTTTGGGCTTCGAATTTGTTGTTTGTCTGGGCGAATATTCGCTCACTTTTCGTATCACAATTGGCCACAGTTGTTTTTTGGCTTGTTTTTGGTTTTCAAACAGCCTGGTCCGATCACTCGCAACGCGACACTAGTCTTCCTGACTCTCTTCAGAACACTATCTGGCTTGGGGCGGATACGGAGTATTTTGGCCGATGTCCGCACGATTCGAACTCTTTGAAGCGAATGACTGCAGAGACGACTTGGCCTCTGGGTCTCGCAGTCGCTGCTCTGCCGCCCTTCTGCCGACGCCTACCTGCTGTTCGGCACAGCTGATGTTCCGTGACGTATTCAGCACGCACACAGGCGCAGGCCGCGAGCGTACGGGGCCTTGTTATTGTTGCTTTCCTGCTGAGAGCCAATTGCATTCAATGGCAGCATATGGCCGCTCTCTTTCCGCGCCCGTGTGTGTGTGGTACACATTCAGCCATGTTACTACACGGCGGCCATCTTTACAACTGTTTTGGGCGAGAGCGAGAGCGAGCAGGAGAGAGCGCGAGCGAGAGAGGAGGAGCGCGCATTATTTTGTAATACGACTTCTTTCCCGTTTAAGTGCTGGCCTGCTTTAATTTTTTACTGCAAACGCTTTTTGGGAGCAGCTTTATGGGCTCGTAAAAGCAGATGGGGCCTAAAGGGGTTAACAGCGAGTTGAGAGCTAATTGAGTCGCACTAAAAACGGGGTATAAAATAAATCCATCAGTGGAACATGATTAGGTGGGGTTCTTCTCCATAAAACCAGAAGAATGCCTGAAACTTAAGGTTTCAATTAAGTAAACGGGAAAACTGAAAATGTCAACTATCAAATAAAAGCCCCAAGACCTCTGTGAGGCCTCTTTGAACACACCTAGTTTCTAAATACATATATCAAAAGAACCCAAGAACCTCCCCAGTTTTTGAATGCGAAAACCTAAACTGCGCACTGAGAGACTTTTCTACTTTTCTGCAGCCAAAAAAAGAATTACAAAACTCAAACAGACAGCGAAATTAAACATTTCTGCACTAAAAAGTGGGCAATTTAAGTCGGGAAAGGGCACTGTCTCTCTCGCACACACATTCCGAGAGCGCGAGCGAGAGAGAGAGAGAGCGAGAGCGGCAGAGGCAGACGGAATTACACACATTGTAATAAATAAGGAAGGTCGTTGCCATAGCAGCAGCCGTTGGCGTCGTTTTTTTCCCCCACTTATTGTTGTTGCTCCCGGAGAGCCACAGCCGCTCTCCCTCTCTTTTGGGGCTCATTCAGCAACTGCTGATAACGAATCAGCTGTTCTGCTATTTGGGGAGGTGTGTCCGTGCGCGAGTGTGTGGGTGAGTGACGACTGTCTGGCTGCCTCTCTTTTATACTATTTTCTTTTTCTTGTTTTTTCCAAGCATATGTTTGTTGGAAATTGCTCTGGTAGTTGTTGTTGCTGTGGGTCTGTATGTTGCTGCCGTCGTGTTGCTCTTGGTTGTTGTTGTTGCCTTGTATGCAAGAAGAGAAAACTCGTATAGTGATTTTATATCAGCACAGAGATCTCAAAATAATATAAAACTCTTATTTTTAAAGGAGGTAAGACATATAGTAAAAAGGTTCTATTGATTTCATGTGAGAGATATTAGTTATCTTAGTTGTTAGTTAGTTGTTCTTGATTCTGGAAGTGTTGTTTTTGTTAGTACTCACATATTATTACCACTCTTTTTCGTTAGTTATACTTTTGGTTCGAAAACAGCAGCAATTCCTCTGCAATATGGATATTGCTCTTGGATTTGTAGCTTGTGTCAGTATGTTGCTGCCAAGTTGTTGCACTTGTGCCTCCCTGCGAGTGGTTATTACTGCTCTTGTGTCTTCTGCCTTCTGCTGCTGGCGTGTTGTTGCTGTTGCTCGTGGGCCTGATGTTGCTGCCGTGATGTTGCTGCTTGCGTGCTTAATGACGAGTCGGCCGCATTACAGTTTGATTACGGGGCCGCCAATTTGGAAATTACCAAACTGCTCGAATTAGAGGAACAGTCGCTCGGCGACTCAGCCCATGGCTCAACCTCAGCCGAACGGCAAAAACAGAAGAACAAAAACGGGCAACAGGAAATTGGCCAAGACTGGCACCAGCAACCAGAAACAATAGCAACAAGGCTAGAAATTATCTAGAAAATTTTACGAAATTAGAAATTCTAGACAGATAATGGTTTACTCAAGTGGCGTTGGTTAAATTGCAGACTAAAATAGGCATTTGAAGGTATTTAAATTCGGATTTTATACAATCTTGAATTTTCCGTTACCTAATGAGAATTAGGAATCTCTCCCAAAAGCACCAAATGTCTTTTATTAAAGTTTAAACTTTAAAGTTTTAACTTTAAGTTCAAATAAATTTAAATGAGTTAAGATTCTTGATTGTGAAATATCATATTGTGGTGGACAAAGTTGCTTAGGTGTGGGAAATATAATTCTCCGTAGGGATGGTTACGATCGAGTGTCGCATTTCGGAACCAGTGAAATATATAATTTTATACAATTTCCATTTAAATGCAGCTCTATGATATTGTTTTCTCCCCAGGGTCATTCTTTTGATCAGCAGTTTTCGGATTTCTGGCATTCACTCATTAAATCGGTCCAGCCCACATTTCCTGTTCCTCTAATCTCTGTCATCGTCTCTTTTTTATTTTTCCTTTGTATTATTGCTCTGCTCCTCGGCTCCTTTCGTCCCGTTCCTTTTCTTCCCTTCTGGCATATCGAATTCATAACTCAACTGCCTTTCTCTTGTTAAAGTCACAGGCCTCCCGATCTGTTCTCCCCGGTCCGCCTGGTACAGTGAAGCCCTCTGGAAACCTGTTTGCATTATTAAGTAACCGCTATGCCGGGGATTGTGTCCGAGTGCGACCGGTTGCGCTGCATGGCTTCTTCCTAAGAAGATGGCTATTCTGCCGTCGCTTCTATTCCCCGATGTCCGCACGAAACTTTCGTTTTTTATACCCGGTACTCGATGGGGGTTAGAGGTATGCTGCATTTCAAAAACCCTATATTGTCACGAAATTTACTTATAAATATGAAATCATCTTTTTTGAGGATGTTAATACCTCAATTTCATCTCAGTACTTACAACTAATCTTATGCAAGTCATTGGTAATTGCGAATAAGGTTTAAAATTCGAAGTTATTTTTGATTGAATATTTTAAGGCCAAGAAGTAACTACTGTTACCCTAACTAAAACCTTCTTATGCTCAAAGTCGCATACTTAGGTCTTCTGAATGCAGGGTATCTCAAGATCGAGCGCTGCGATCGTGCAGGCCTTTTTTGTGTGTCCCCCCTTGTGCTGTTGCCGTTGCTGTTGCAGTTGGCTTGTCTGTTTGTCTGGTCCGCTTGTTAATTCGAAATAAAAACAGGAAAATTTACTTTACAATCTGTGCTAAAATCGTAAATTTTTAGCCCGGCTCAGGGGAGCGGCGGTTCCACGTCCAGTTTCGCAGGTAAGACGAGGCAGGCAGGCTGCGAGGCAGGGCAAGGTAGGCTAATCCGCTTGGGCATGACAACGATGACTATTTGTTCTCGGCCCGGATCTCATGCCACCCCGCCCCTCCCGCCGTCCGTTCTGTTTGCGGTTCCACGTATTCTCGTACTCTCGAATTCTCGGGCCGTGCCTAGTTGTTATCTCTTCTTATTTAATTTTTGGCTGCCATTGCCGGAGTTGCTGTGCTGTCGCCGTCTAATCTCCCCGGCAATATCATCACGAACGCTGGATACCCGGCTCGACGGCTCACCGGCTCGCCAACTCCTCAGCTCCTCAGCTCGTCGGTGCGAGAGCCTGGCCGTTGATTGATGCGTTTCCCATTCGGAATTTATGCCATGGACCATTTTGGGCAAGCGCTAAGCAATTCATTTTTTTCCAGCCGAGCAGTCCTTGCTGCCCCCTCCACTCTGACTCAGTCCAATCCAGCCCGTTCAGGGGTGGTTACCCAGCCACTTTCCCGTCAAATCTGGCTCTTTTTTTAGGGCTATAATACTATTCTTTTATGCAAACTTTTGTCAATAGGATTAACGTCAAAAAAGTCACCTACCCAAAATCTTGCATTCTCGATTTTATGTAAATTTCAAATTTGTTACAAGACAAACATAAGAACTCATGGTGTTGTATGCATTATGTAAAGGGTAAGTAAAATATTTAGTTTATAATAGATCATAAGGACTTTTTACACAGACTTCGCTTAAACTGCATTAAATGAAAATGTTACCTTACAGTAACAAAATATTTCTTGTACGTATTTTAGTTCTTATTATATTCTTTTCTTATTTAATTTCTGTATTGAGAAATATCGACAGGCAGTGTATCTTTAGATGGAAAGAATATATTTTCAAATTGAAGGAAACAAATTTAGAGTATTTATTTATTTATGAAAATTTTGGTAATCAGTATTCCAAATGTTTCGCCTTAGACACTGTAAGCACTATAGCTAGATCCTTACGTCCGCAACTCCCTTCTTTTTTTTGGATGCCTGATTTATAGCACATTTTCATAGATCACAGTGGGCATCACTGATCGGATCCCCTCCAGCTGCAATCAGCGGCTTGATCGGGCGTGCGATACTCTGCCAGGAACAACGGCAGCAGCAGCAACATCGAAACCAGCAACATCTACCGCAGCAACATCAGGAGCGTCTTGAGGGGCAGGCACGTTGCCCATGGACTTCGGACGGCGATGGCGATGGCGACGGCGTGCACGTCGAGTGAATCTAAATTGCTAAATACCTTTTTATGGTTGCTGGCAGTCCCACTGTACCGCTGCCCCTGGTTTCCCTACTGCCCCTGCTGCGGAGCTTCAATTTAACATTTTATAAATGTATCTTCGTATCGCCGGCTTTCGCAGAAGCGATCCATAGTTGCTTCATAATGTATTGTATACATTTTGATTTTCCCTGAAACCGAACTGGCCGCCTCATTCCTGTGATTCATCATGGAGCTGTGGCCGCTTTTGGTAGTTGCTCCTTTGGCATGTTTTTAATAGCCCTTCGGGAATTATTCATTTCCATTGTCTCGCTGCCGTCCAATTTCGATTGCCCATCGAGTTATAAACAATTTCAATTATTTTTCTCGTCTCCTTTTCCGCCGCACGAAATTATGCAACTAATTGCCGGGAATTCGGAGCATTTGACTCCCAAAAAGATGCGTTCGAAGGAGACTTCCTCATATCGAGTTGTCCGTCAGCTGGCAAATGCATAATTAACTTGACCTTCGTTCGCCAGAAGGGATGGCCAGGAGAACATAGGGGAAGGGGATTGGTTGGGAGGGGTGGAGAAATTGCAGTTATACGACTCGGAATTTTATTATATTTTTCTTCTTCTCGAAGGCGAGGATGGTTCCTCTACTTCTTGGGTTCTACCGTTTATTTCTCATGTTATGTTTTTTATTGGAAATGCTATTAAACGGATTCCACTGAAAATACTTTTGACGAACTGGATCCCGGAATGTCGTTCATGTTTGGGCTCACAAAAAGAAATCGAAATGCTGCGAGACTAAAAACTATGGCAACCACTTTGGCAAGCTATTATAGTTATGTCCCTGGGCATTTCTGGAATTTCGAATATAAATACCATATATTCGATCCTCAAATTTGTCGGCGGGCTATAATTGTAGATCGTAATCACAAGTCTGAGCGAAAATGAGTGCTTTTTAACGGTTTCGATGATGGGTTTCAGTTGAAAAGCTTTTAACTTTTTTAGTAAGCGGTTGGTAAGGGGTTTGCTATACATTTTAATCTATATAAATCTGAAGAGAATGTGAGTAAAATATGACAAAATGATATATGTATCTAGTTTAGGCATTTCCCTTAAATTGCCTTGCATTGGGATTGATTGCCATTAGCAATAAACGGGGAAAAGAGTGAGCTTAGCAATCGTGATAAGACTGCAAAGTCAGATTCTCCTAGTCGCTCCCCAAACACTCCAAAATGCAAAACGAAAAGCAAGCTCGCATACTCAGAGCCCAAAGCGCCGCTCCCCTGTGAGTTAGGGCCACTTGCAGCGCATATATTTAAAATAATTTCCAAATAATAACAGATCCTCTCCAGTTGGCAGTACTCACATAATCTTGCCAGCCTTTTACAACAATTACGATATTCTTTACGTCGAAGCTATACAAAAAAAAAAAAGGGGGAAACGTCGATTTGGAAATGCCGGCGGCAGTAAATGGCGAAAAAAACCCATCAAAAGTGTATATCAAGTCTTGCCATATAAAGGCAGTCCACGGATCCAATTAGTAAACAATTTATATGCACTTTGTTTGAGGCGAGGGTATGACTTTGGGCTTTGTTTTCTCTCTGGATGGAAAAAGAGTAAGGGAGACCTCATCTGGATAAACTATCTAATGGGTATGGCTTTAGGAAGTACATGTCATTAGTTCTGTATTTTCAACATGTTCTTTAACGTTTATTTATACATTGTCCATTATTTTGCCGTGCTGCGAATAAAAACGATGCAACACTTTGGGTTTATGAACTGCGTTGTCCTTTTAAGTTGTGAAAAAAATAAAATAATCAAAACATTTTATTAATAAGAACATATTATCAAACAGAAGCTTACTTCGGCAAGAGGAAGTTTAAGATTTTACAAATTACAAAAAAGGAAACCAAGTTCGACAAGGCGATGTGTATACACCCTTGCAAATCGTTCCAAATCGTACAAATGTGTTACTTTTAGAATTACTTCCGTAAATGTTCAAAAAAATATAGGCTCGCCAATTTTTGAGATGTAATTCTAAATTCTAAATATTTAAAAAACAAGAAAGGAAGCTAGCTTCGGCCAGCCGAAGCTTTTATACCCTTGCAGATCATTTTATCAACAAAGATATAATTTTTGTCCTATTGATTTTCATTTAATTTGAGGACCTATGGCAGCTATATGAAATAGTAATCCGATTTTTTAAAAATGTAATTCGAAATTTAGAAATATTTAAAAAATAATATTCCCAAGAGTAGAAGGTAATATTTTAAAAAACATCAAAACTAGATTTTTTGTCGATTTTTTTCAGATTTTTCCTATGGGAGCCATATGATATAGCGCAAGTTTGTTTCATCATGGTTCCACGCCCCCACATTCGTCTTAAACGACTTTTAAATGTGTCTGGCACCCACATTATTGAAGATTTCATGTTTAAATGAAATATTGTTAAGTTTATTAATAATATCGAAATGTAGAATATAGTTTTCCGATCCGGTACTTTCCGACCTATATACTACCTGCAAAACGGTTCAAAAATTCAAAGATACTTTGACGATATTTTGATCAAAGGGGGCTTTATTAAACCCCAAAGCTCAGATCTTAAGGATATGAAAAAGTTCTGCGATTAAATTTTGGTTTTTTCTACTTCCTCTTTTTCCCGATTTTCGCATTGCCTTTACTTCCACTTGGGCGACACATTTTCGAGACATTTAATACGTCTCAAAGTTTCCCGGTTTAGCTGCATTAAACCAATTTTATTGCAGTTTCAAATTCCAGTTATTAACAGCTTGTGAGCGGAAACGGGGAGGGGTTAAAAAGAGGGTGGAGGAGGCAGGTAACTCTGTCACTCCAGTTGACATATGGGGGTTGTTCGACTGCCCTTGCACTCGTGTTACACATCCATATTTAGTTGCTGCTGATGCGGGCGCAATATATTTAAACAAATTGTTTTCGTTCTTATTTTGGTGGGATCTCGTTATAAGGGTAGCACCTGCTGAACAAGCACACTCAAAAAAAAATCAATATGTTACGTTTTAAAATTTATTTGGTTTTTCTTTAATCTCAGGATGATTATTAAACTTTTTGTTTTTGAAATTTTCAAATTTGTTTTGCTTTATACCGAAAAATATTTGTTTTATTTATGTAATATATATATATATGTATATGCTTTGGTTAGATTCAAAATTTCTGTGCGTGTAGGCTCCAAAACAAACGTACAGAGTGCTTTTTGCAGATGGTGCGCTCGTTTGGCCAAAATATCCAAGGGATTAAGGCTGTGGATGAAATGTATCTCGCAGCGCTTGCGATTTGCCTGGCACGCTATAATTTAGCATAAATTGTCCATGCTGTCGAGATTAATGTATCTAATGACCCGATTTGCTGATTTACAGTAATTTCCAGCTTATGGCGCGCCCGGAGAATTGCCGGCACACACTCACCGCCACACTCACATGTTAGTTCTTGGCCGCTACCTGCAGATACATTTTGCTTGCGGCCGTTTTCCAGGAAGTGTGCGCCAGATACACCAAAGATACGGCCCCGCATCCGCGTTTTGCGGTCGAGATACCAAATCCACGAATCTTGGGATATACGTACACATCTTTGATACCCTCCGCTTGGTCTATCCTGCGGAAATGAATTTTCTGCCATTAATCATGCGGCCAATAGGATTTTTACTAGCAGCTCATTGGATGGCCAGACACTTCTTTTGGGTTTTCTGGCCTAATGATGGGTCAGGTTAAGGGATTGAGCACCAGGTCTGTGGATCTTTGTGATGGAAAATGGAATCTCAGATTGGATTGTAGCTTGCCCAGGTTTAGTTTTGGTTTGTCGAGTCTCATCCCTAAAGATTGGTTTTTAAATACCTCACGTTCTTATTTTTTCATCCTGATGTAAAAAAAAGTGTATCTCTCTAGAATAAATAAGTATTTACTTCGTGAATTGTACAAAGTATACAAGGTTTATTTTTTGTAACACACCAAACGTGTTAAAGGCATCAAAGTGGATTTCTTTTATCATTTTTTAAGCATAGCCAATGTATCACCCATAATTTGGCGCTCAATCAGTCCGCTTCATTCGCATTCCCGCTGCACATTCAAGCGGCAAAGGGGTAAAAAAGGAGGCGGGGACTGGGGAGGGGCTGAGATCTCCGCTTACAGAGACCCCAATCCCAAGTGAACCAAATCGAATCGAATCGCATCGAGTGGAAACGAAACGAATGGAAATCGAATGAAAATGGGAATAAAACTCATTGCACGGCCACTTGAGACGCCTTGAAACGCCTTTGACGGCTGTCGGTCGACTGCGCTGCTTTGATATAATACACTGGGAGAAATATGATCGAAAAAGCAACAGCTTTTTTAGAAAAGTACTTTATTATCTTTTAAAATATTACTTTTTTATCACTTAATATTAGTTAATTTGAGCTTTTTTGAATAAATTGTTAAAATATATTCCCTTCCAATGAACAATATCTTTAATATCAGGAACATACAAAATATTGGTTAGTTTTGACTATATTTATGTAGTTTTCAATTCGATTTCAGTCAATCTTAGAAAAAACATATGAACCTTAGTCAGATGGGCTTTAAAATTGTTTGTTTTTGTTCTATAGAATTCAATTATTTTTACCCACTGGTTGTTTAGCCTAAAAATATATTTCTATATTCCCCTTCAGATCCTCTTTTATCATGGTGACCGATGGTGAAACTTACAGTGTAACAAACAGAATTTAATTCTATTTTGCATGAGCACCCCCGACTCTCCGTAACTTCCTGTTCTGATCCAATAACAAATCGATGGCGGCGATAATTTCCACACGCAGCTGCTGCCGCTGAGCTGCATCTATTTATCTTGCTACCCTTTCCCAGGTCCGATTCCCCCCTATTTGCGAGCATATATCTCCTTTTTCCCTGCCATTTATGTATTAAGCCCTTGAGTGCGATATTGCGGCTCAAGTGCGAAAGCAGGGAAGCCTTAAGCTTTTCATTTTGCGAGCGGAAATAAAACATAAAAGTAACTCTTGGATGTTTAATGATAAAGTTTGGCCCCCTTTGCAACCCCTGCCCGCTTTCGAGTGTGTGTTTGGCATTGTTCATTACTGCCACGCCCCCTGCCCCGCCGCCCTCGGGGCGAGGGTTTTTGCGTTTTTGCACGCTCAGCGAAAAAAAAAACAGGAATGAACAACAAAGAAAATAAGGAGCGAAAAATAAAACGGGAATTGTTGAAAGGGAAAAACGCATTAATTACGCTTTTTCAGCACAAAAAGCAGAAATCGAATCGAACGGATATGCCCGGGGTGGTTTGGGTATTATTTTTATTGCCGCGTTCCCAAAAGGATACTCATAGGACATGCAGACCCGATCCATTCGGGCTGGTTTACCGCTTGATTATGCGCACTCCATGGATAATTTCTGGGCGGTTCCCGAAACTATCTCAGAAATTCTGGCCAGCTGACACGCTCCATTAGAGGGGGATGGGGATGGGGGAGGGGGAGGGGAAGGGGAAGGACGGACCGGAAGTGAATAAATGAAAGTCGACAGTTTTCAAATTAACCGATGCAATGACAAACGCCAGGGCAACGACAAACGACAAACTATCAAACACAAATTGTCGTAAAAAGAAATTGAAACAGAACAAGTTGAAGATGGACGGGATGGATGGAAAGCAGCGAAGCGAGATCTGAAAAAACAACCGCAAAGATACGAAAAGGACGACGTCGAAACGCAGGGCCACACCTGTTATTAACATAGTAGATCTAAAAACTCTTTAGCTTCTTTTATTTTTAAATTTAAGGTATCAATTCTTTGACTGTTATTTAACAATGAACTAATTTAAGGAATAATATTTTAAGTACTGAGTCAATAGGTTTTTAGGTTTTAAGTTTAGTTAGTTTCGGATAAATTAAAAGTAGGTACAACTAATTATTATTAGTCAAAGTTTTTGTTTTTTAATTTTGAAATATTCAGAAGGTATGCAAAAACAAACGAACCTGGAACATTTCTACAATTATTTTATTTAAATTTATAGTTACGCAGAAAAAACATTGACAAAAGATCAAATTGATATGTGCTGGTAAATTGTATATTTTTTAAAGATCAAGTTATTCATATAATTTATCTTATTTTCATTTATTGTTCAAAAAATACTATATTGGGTATTTTATATGATATGATAAAATATCAAGTTGACATGTTTGAATCATAAATTTGACATAAATCATATCGGCTTTTTATTGATATGAAATAAGGTAGAATTGACCCTTGTTTTCTGTGTATTATTTTCCAAATTATGTTTGTTATTATCCGAAATCATTTAGTCGAATTTCAGTGCGAACTTTAAATTGCTATTATCTTGGCCGCAGCTGTCTCGCCGAAGCACTGCCGCTGCAACTGTCGCTAATTGCCCGACGGAGGACTGCGGATCCATGTCTGCGGGTTAGAGGGCGACCGGGGAGGGGTAGGTTAAATATTGTTGCCAGGAAGTTGTTGAAAATCAAGCGAAACGAAATGACTTGGCCGGGACAGTCGTCCCACCCCTCACCCGATTTCTATATCTCCGCCTGCAGACCGCAGACCATCGGCAAAGGGCAGATTTGGGGGAGGGGAGCGGACGCGAGGGGTGTTCACACAGTTGCCCCGGGCGGCGAGGGGAGTTGCAAGGCTCATTAGCATTTTTTGCTGGCGGTTGGCTTTTATTATATGCATGTTTTTTCCCCGATTCTCCTTTTTTTTATTGATAATTTATGCAGTCTCACTTGTGGGCTGTAAATCGTTTGATAACACGCAAAACTTGGTAACGGAAAGTGCCAAAAAATGTGCCTAGAAGGTAAACACATACACGCGTGCTTGTCCTGACTATGCAAATGAAATGTGTTTTACCAAAAACTTGCGTTGCAGTTATACCGATTTCACCGATAGATTAAGGAGTTCATAAATTTGTATATGGAGTATCCTTTCAGAGATTTTTAAATTTTTTTTAAAATTAATCACATTGAAAAGTTTGTTATGAAAAAAATAAGTATTATTAAACTAACAACTACTGAAGCCCAGGGAAAGTCGAAATATTTACTTCTTATTTTTATTTCATTATTATAATGACAACATTTTCCTACCATGTATCTTAATAAAAGGCTTTTGAGCGGATAAAATGTATCTACCTATTTCGTGAACCATCTTTGTTTCTAGTTCCTTCCCTTACGAGTTATTTTCCAAGCTCCGAAGTTGTCATGTTGCAAAGTAAATATCTGCGAGAGTCCATAAGGAGCTATCTGTACAACTATCGAACCATCCATCCATCCCATTATTCCACGTTTATCACCTTGTTTTCCCCGTACCACTATCCACTGTACGAGTGTATTGTTGTCTTTTCCCACCATTCCGCAAACTGCGTTTGCCTATTGTTTGTGTTGCTGCTTTTATTGTTATTGCTCTCGTGTATTGTATTACCATATCTATTCGATCCCGTCACTACTTAAGTTCTATTGTGCGCCGCCTGGGTCACATGTGGGCCTCCCCTCCCTCCATCCTTCGCTACACGCAAAACAAACGCGACCTGAAATATCGATATAAAAATTGAAGATGATTTAAAAGGTATATTATAGGCAATCTTAAAAACCTAAGAGTTCTGAAAGAAAGGTTTTAAATATTGTCTTTCGAATGTTTCATTAATATTTTTATATTGAGAAAATAATAATAGTTCATAAATAATATACAATATTCTTCAATTTATTTTAAAGTAATATATCGAGTAATATTATATCTCTAATTGTCTTTATAAATAGTGCACTTTTGTCTGAGTGCATCCTGGCATCCCTGTCCCACTTTCTTGGCCCCTTTGTGCTTGTGTGAATGTGACAGAATGGACAGTGCCAGGGGCAAAAAGAAGGGGCAGTTGTAATATATAGAGAATAAAGAGCCGCAGCAACGGAAGCCTAAGAAATTGCGAGGAATGTCACAGGCAAACGGCGACGTCTGCTAGAAAGGGGGCACAAAGAGATGCATCTCAGATAAATAAAGGCTGAAAGAGCAGGGACTGGGGTTCGGATGCACAAACAAAAGTACCAAGTTGCTGGGTGCAACTAAATTAAATACATCCAACAGTGCCCCCATTTCCACTTTCTTCTGACATGCTTGCGTTTTTTATATACTTATCTTACCCCAGTAAAAGTTGAGGGAATGTAGGGGAATTTTAGTGCAAAACGCAATGGATTTTTATTGGTTGTCTTATATATATTTTTACACAAAAATGATCTGATAGAAAACCTGCCGTGGAAGTGGGAAAAACCATTCCCCGCCTACCCATTACCTAGACCCGGTGCTGGTTGTTCATTAAAGTCCTGGCCAACGCCCCTTTGGGCGTTTTTGGGTGGCAACTGGCACGTGCCATAAATTCGGGTGTAAATGGAGCATGCCCAAAAACTGTATCCCGTATCCAAGCGGGCTTTGGCGTTATCTTACAATAAATTGCTGTCTTAGTTTTGTGGCTAGAAACCAACCCCCAGCGCCTCCACTGCGAGCATTTCCGCCCCACAGACCGCTCAACGCCCTCTGAAAAATTAATATTAATTTGGAGTGTGTATTATTATATTACACGGCAGCAGCGGCAAACGAAACTTTGACATGGCGTCCTGACGTCTTATTAAATATGCACGAAGCCAAATCAAAAGTTTTTAGTGAACGGTGCAGGGGGAGGGGAGGGGGGATGGAAGTAAGCCTGAAAGGCCTGACAGCCTGCCTCCATCCCCTTCGGCTGGTTGGTCGGTTCGCTGGGTTTGTTGGCTCTGCCTCCGCCTCTTGGTAATAAAAAGTAATTAAATTTCTGGCTTTGCCTTTCTGTTGCCATTGGCAATATGCATTTCCGTCGCTGCAATTTCGGGACTTACATAAAACGGAAGCCAAACCAAACGCAAGAGGAACGGGGTCTCTTGGAGGCAATAATGGGACTAAGTTCAAAGCGGTTTTTTGGCAACGGGCATTTATAATTACGGGATAAAAGATCAACGGGGAATTCAGTCAACTCTTTTTGGGTGGGTAGGATTTAATGAAAAATTATATTAAATAGGTAGACACTCCTTGCTCTTAGTAAAAATAGTTATTTTTGGCTCGCAGGAATTATATAAGGAAATAATTCGATAACTTCAGCATAAAATTTCATTATTATTATTCGATTTAGCCATATGCCTTAAGGTATCCAGATTTAATTAAAAACAGCCTACGAATTTCATTCGACATTAGCGCTGAGAGTTGAGAATCTTGCCTTCCCCGATCAAAGTGAATTAGGCTTGGGCATCGCCCTACTGCCGCCACGGACAGGAAATTGAAAATATTTGATTTTCGAAAATTTCCTACAAGAATTTTAATCGATAGGTCTTTGATCTGGGGCTGCACCCGCGGCGCCTTCTTCTGCTCCCTTTTCACTCCGCCCATCCCCAAATCTCACCCCATTGCCCATTCATCGCGATTTGTTTGAATCTTTCATTAGACGCACCTAAGAAAACTCTGCCTGAGTCTGGCCCCGAATCGTGTTGCCTTTCATCTCCTGGCCGTTTGGCAAGAACAGCAGTGCGACTTGGCCATGCCCATATGCCGTCGTGCTAGAGTGCACTGAGAAAAACTAGATCAAAATTTGCCACTGATACATTATACAGTATTAACTAAACTTAATAGGGAAAACGATTACCGTATACTATACACACAAAAAAAGCATTTCGCCGCAAAATCGATATGCGCATGTAAATTTCTGGTATCGCATATCGTTTTAACATGAAATACTCATTTCGAGCATATCGAATTTACGGGGCCGCATATCAAATTTAAATTTATATTACATAATGTAAAATTGATCTAAGGTTCATATCGATTTTTTTGTTGGGTGTAGTAAAGAATGCAAAAAATATATAATCAGGAATACGCCTATTAAAATAATATTAGAGGAATGAGTAAATTTGGTTAGACTTTATTTATTTATAATTATTTATTTATACCATCTTAATTATTTCTTTCCGTGCACTATCGTGCTATCATGCTGCCGTGCTCAGTGCTCTTGTGCCTAATTGCCATGGCATTCTGGGCGCAGCCTGAGCATCGGGATCTATACTTTTCAGGCACGGCAACGGGAGCCAAGAAGAGCCGAATTACGAAATGTTTGCCCCAAGGCAAGGCTCAGACAAGGTGTTTACACCGCATGAATGCCCCCCAGCCCCCCGCTCGCCCAGAACTCGTACGAAACTACAATCGCAACTGAAACCGAATGAGAATGGCAATTACGTGAACGAAAGTTGGCTAAAGTCCCACCACTCCGCTCCTGGCGAGCCCAGCCATTGGCAGGCGTTTAAAATATTTGAACAGACGGCAGACAATTGAACATGGCCCGGACAACATGGAACATACGGACAAGCGGACACTCACGGACAGGACTCCCGGAGGGACAGGAAGCGGCGGGGGGCAGGTGCAACACACTCGGCAACAACTAACGCTATGGGAACTACGGCCCAGACAGGCAAGCACATAAAAATTTATAGAATATTTACGTGTGGCAGCAGCCTTTTACCTTTTACCTTTTCCTTTCAGCCATACCTTCGACTCCTAGTTGGCCACGTTTCCACAGTTTGAGTTTGGGAGTGCCGGGCATTTGAGTTGCCAAAAAAGCGATCCACATAAACTGCTAAATGCACGAGCGGTGGCTTATTTGCGGGACTATCGAGAGCGAGGGGATGTGACCTTTCTGTAGGCTGTTTTTACCCTGGATATCAATACTAAGCTGCCAAGAATTTCTTTAAATGAAAATTAATTTAACATTTCGCTTACTATACCCATCCATCATGACCAGATCCAAATAAAGATTTTAAGGAATCTTAAACGATAAGGTCATAAAAACTATTGCAAATTATTATTGTAATAATTATAAAGAAAGATTTTAAGGAATCTTAAACGATAAGGTCATAAAAACTATTGCAAATTATTATTGTGACAAACTGAAAAAATAAATTCAGCAGGTAATCATTTTGCAAAGCCATAAGTCATTTAAAATTGTATATTAATTCCAATTCGTTTTAAGAAAAGATTTAAAGAGAAATATAAATGGGAGTCGGTAAAGATATCTTTGTGGAAAATATTGCACCATTGAAATACTTACTTTCCAAAAAAAAATGATTGGATCAGTCAAATCAAAGCAAGATAATTAAACAATAATTAAACAATATCGAATCCATTAAATAATATTTATTTTTAAAACTCCACGAGCCTAACAACAAAGGCTCGTGCAAAAAAATACATTTAACAAAGCGATTGGTTGTTACCGAATAAAAAATAACAATATATTCCTAATTGCGTCGGTTGCTTAACTAGTGGTGTTCTGTATTAAAATATGTGTAAGTACAAGAGCTACTGGAAATATATTTAGCAAAAGTTAGTTCAGTATCTGTTTCATCTTCATCTTTTCACATAAAGTTGCAAGAACTGTTAGGCGAAGTAAATAGAATAATGAAATATAACTAAACTTCCATGGAAAGTAGGCCAGTACTTAAACGGTTTCGTTTTATTGCTTTTGAGTAATTACACAATTTTCTCTGTAATTCATTTAACTGAGCTAAGTATGTTATTGATTTTAAAAAAGGAAATAAGAGTTTAAATAATTTTTATAATTTTTATAGTTATTATAATCCGCATTTGGATCATTTTTCAGCTATATAAGGCATTAAAAAATGTGTCGATTTCCTGCTTTCGTTGCAAATTTAATTAAACGCAATTTTGCAGCATTCTCCTTATTCCGCCCGGAAACTCTGCCTCTAATTAAGTGAACTCACTTCAGCCAGCTGTAATTTTATGCAGAATTGCCAAGAAATGCTGCTCTTGAGAAACCCTCAAAGATCGTGCAGAAATAAACCAACCCCGGGCAGGAAAATAAATGGAAAAATCCGCCCGAGCTGACAGCAGGTGGCTGACTGACGGGCTGACGGGCTGACGAGCTGACTGACTGGAGAGTTTTCCCCCGGGCCGAAGTTATCCGGAATTGAAGTTAAAAGTTATCTGTCTGGCAGCGCACCACCCTCCGTTCGCCTGAGTGGCTAAATTCATTTGGCAGCCAAATGCAAATTATTACAACTTACTTTTCTTTTTTATATATTTTCCAGGGAGCGAGGGCTCAGTCTGGAAATTATTTACTCGAATGGAGGCGGAAATTCCGGCAGCCAAGCAGAAGTTCCGTTGCCGTCCGAAGGGTAGCTACCAACTCCCAACTTTTCGGGCCAACTTTTCATGTGTAAAGGGAAAGTTGTGGAAAAGGGCTGAACAACTTCGACTTCCGTATGTAGTCGCTTATGATTTGCTTTTAGCAGCCCTCAAGATAGAGATATCGGGTCTGTTTCCTGTGCTCCGTGGAGACCCGTCTTATAAATCATGCAAAGGGTTTGGCAGTGGCGATAAGGAATCTCCCCGCTACCGCTGTTTTTGGAGAGTCTCGTGTGCATTTTCTCAGGCCCTCGCCCTCGCAATTGTCATGTAAATCAATGCAACTGGCGCGCATCGCTTCCCAAAATCATTTCCACATCCGAACCGCCCTTTGCTCCACACCCACCCCATCTTCCTCTCGGCACTCTGAGGAGATGGTTTTCCCTAGTTCATTCTCGAGGCCTGCATTTTTCGCTTAAATAAAACCAATTGAAGCGTAAATCTTTCACGTCGTTCCTGCGCCGATAACGAATCGAATAATGAGTGAGAGCGATTGATTGGGGGTGGAATGAAGGCAAGGGAGGGGGAGCAGTGGGGAAAACAAGGGCAAAGGTTGAGCTAAAAGGCGAGAAAAAGGGAATGAGGGTAATGAGCACAGGGAAAATCGTGCCTGCAACAGCAACACTGAGTATCACGTTTTTGGGTGAATGAGATTATTATTAGGTTTATTGGAAATTGGTTTAACCTTAGCTAAATATTGTGGTATGATATTATGAGGGAGACTGATGAAGGAGAATAAAAAAATCGCAATCGACTTGGGTGATAAAATGGTCCAGGTTGACTATGGTAATAGAATATTAGTTTTAAACTTTATAAGGAATAATTTTAATAAATAAATCTTTTTCATGTTTTCCTCGGTTATATGTGAAAAACGCTATACAAAAAAGTAAATCGTATGTGTATTGTATAACTTGTAGTGTTATTTTATGAAACACCTATTTACATATTTCTAAAATATTAAACAGGATTGTCAATACCTTTTTTTGGTTGGTTTTGTATTATACGAAAAGTTGTGCGATAGACTCGATGAATAATATTTTTCTAAAGTCTATACCATAATGTTTGGTATCTCCTTATCTGCCATATTAAAAATCGTTATTTTTCTCCGAATAAGCTTTAAAAACTCAAAGATACTTGCCACAAAGTAGGCATCCAGTTGTGTGGTGTAAATCGAAACCCGCACAAAAGAGACGGCCACAAAGCGTCCCTTTCCCCATCGAAATCCAAATCTGCCCATTCCCATCAGCTTAAGATCCACTTACTCACGGCAGATCGGGAAAGATGAGGCGACTTAGGTCCCCTGCGAAAGGGCATCGAAGTCGTCGTATTAATTTCCATGCGGTCGCCGTCTAGTTTTACGGCTTAGGCTCAAAGCGAACGCGTCGACCTGTCCCTTCGATTTTCCACTCCTCCGTCTGCTTAGCCTGTCCGCTGGCGATGGCGATGGCGATGGCTTGTATTTCAATTAAATCGCTTCGAAAAAGCGAAAAATAAACGAAACCTGAAACGCGGCACATTTTATTGATAGGCCTGCCGGGGCAACGTGCCAGACGTGTAATTGATGTGCGCGATTTAAGCGCAATTGATAAGCGGCCGGAGTGCGGACCTGAATCGCAGATCGGGCGGATCATAAAGCGAATAAAACGAAGCCAAGAGCCCCGTTCCAGTTCCAGCCCTGTAGTTTGCCTGCTTGGACCATCCCTCTTCCCCGGGCTGTCCATTAAAAAGTCAGCAACTGTAGCTAATTAAAGCGACGTCTGAGCGGGCCGAGAGCAAAACTCGAATCAAATTCGGCGCATATCAAATTATGAACACAGCTGGCAGCAATTGCCGGCGGAGCGACAACCTGACGCATATGGATCGGCCATCATACCAGACAGTGAGCCCTCGAAAGGGGAAGCTAATTAGGTCCAAGGGTTCTTGCCTCCCGGAGAAATGTTATAAAACAAAAATCAAGAAAAACACTTAAATGCAGGGTCGTAACACCAGATGACTTTTACCATGTGCAGCCATTAGAACTGGGTTTCAAATTAAATTTTGATAATGTTTAAGGCATATTTTTCGTTTATGCCGAACTTAAATACATTGAGTATCACAATAATATCGAATATATATTTAGATTTTTTCTTTTTTTGTGGCCACTGTACTTTCACGAATGAAAGTGGTTAATGGTAACGGGACGCTGCCATATGCGTTGTTGGTAAAATAAATAAAGACCCCGAGGGAATCATCATCAGCGGGGCGCTTCTCACAGAACCCTTCAGACTTCGAGCTCTCGTCTCGCATTGGGTCATTTCCGCTTTTTGCCTAATTTCGAAGCATTTCCGTTTAATTAGAAAATTCGCTCAGGAATCATAATAAATGTGGGAAGGGTCAGGAAGCGAGTGGTCGGTCTATCGACCATTTTACCTACCCGAGAGTTCATCTAAAGCATTTCCATACGCACGTAGTATTTGCTTAGTAAATTCTGTTTTCCCTTGAAAGTATCTATCCCTCTATCCCCCCTCTCCCTGTTTTCCAACCCACTTGAATGAACTTCGTTTGCTCTTATCGATGTTTGTCTAGTTTATGTGCCGCGCTTATGTTGTTTTTGGGCTTCATTCCCGAGTTTTGTTTGCCTGCAACACGTAGGGCTAAAAGAAGAAGAGCCGGAGAGGAGGACGTCAAGCTGGGCTCAAAAAAAAAAAGAAATGCGACATGACCACGACTCAAATTTCCTCAGACAATCACCGTGGTGCGAGATCCGTGGATTCGAGCTAAAAGGGAACGAAATGTTAAAAACGATATGGTATTAGTATTACGAACGGGGATGATATATGGCCTGGGTGTTTGATTGCAGCTTGAAGCGAGGGCTGAATTGGAAAGTGAGTGGGTCGATGGGACAGCTGCGGGGTGATTAGCAGGTTGTGAAATGCTAAATTTACAGGTCTATTACTATTATAAGTTTTCTTAAGGGAAACTAATTCACGTTTTTCCAACTACGAAGGTCTATATTCTTGACATTCTTTTCAAAACTTTTTGGTTGTTTATAATCGTGTTCTTGATTCCTATTTAATTGGTGGAAATTTGGTTTATTATTTATGATTTATGTCACACCCGCGATATGGATATTTATCGATATTTATCCTTAAAGGGTTTTTACAATAGCTGTTTGTCCATTGTAGTTTCTAAATATTTCCCTGTAAGTTATTTTTGACCAGTTTATTTTAATACAACGAAAACTACAAAGATAACGCCACAGATTGCTAATATTTAAGGTCAGGAACTCGCATTGGCCAGAAACATTCTTTAATGGTCACTAAACTAAGCCAAAACTGTGCTGCCAACGAAATGTGGCGAGCCCCATTACGGATCTTATCTGCAGGCCCTTAGCAAAAACATGAAACATTCCCGAGTGCTCTTATCGCGCTCCTTGGCTCCACAACTTTGGCCATTCCACTGTGCAGCAAATGAAAAGTTTTCGGGGTTGAAAGGGGCGGAAAACGCGGGGAAAGAGGACGGAAAACTTCCAGCAAAGCAAATGCCTAATAGACATTAGTGAAAAAATCTGATTGCTTAGGTGGGTCTGGTTTTCAACATGGCTGTTATACTCTTCCTTGCATTTTTACTTAGAAAATGCCTCGGTTTTAAACGGGAATAGAATATCCGAATATATATAAAGAGAATCCCAATTCAAAAAGATACTGACATCAGTATATAGCTGTTAGACGTTTACAAGTCGATCGTATCTGGCGAATATGTGAATATGAATGTGTACAGAATATGAATAGATGCTATGGAGGTGATCGGCCTTTATATATATCTTTTACTATTTTTTCGATTACTTCAAACCTGTAATATTCGTAACCTACTCACTAAAATGGTTCCATCATGCTTGATTTTGGTATGACGAAAAAAATGAATACCAAATTACGCTTCCAAATTTTCTCTTCCAACTTGAAGGGTATTTAAGGGCGTGACAAGCTGAGAAAAGCCTTTCTCCCTCAACGTAACCGCTGTGTTCGTAGTGTTGCATTACAAGTGGAAATTTTCAGTTTTGCAGCAATTTAGTTTAATTTCTTTTCGGCTGCCGCACGCCTCGAACATAACGAGCGTGGTTAATTGTAGCTATATACATAAGGCCAGAGTCGCTATCCTGACAAGAGGGAGACACGTAAAGTCTGCCCCCTGGGCGTGCGAGTCGCGACCTTCCCGCCCTTCCCCCTCCCCTTTCCCATGCCACTGGAATCCCTCCCATCCACCCCCCTCGCAGTGTTGTTGCTGTGGTGGCGGCTCGCGTTTTGTTCCAGACTGTGGCAAATGTGTCATTAGGCATGTTTCATGACCCTTTGTCATGCACAAATAATTATAATTTAATACACTTGCCAGCAGGTAGTCGACCCAAGAGGGGTGATCTAGTACGAGAGGGGGGAACCGGAACCGGGAGGGTTAGTTGAGATATTAAGATTGCATTTTTCCCGAACACCCCTATTTGAACGATTGCAATCTCAGTATTATAGAGGTAAAATAAAAAATAACTTGAATTAACGTAAATAGCTATAATGAACAACGAAAAACGAAGCCAGCCTTAACATTTTAGATAAACTATTTTATCCGATTTCTTGAAATATTGATTTAATTATATTTTATTAATTTAAACTATTAAAAAACCTACATCGAAACAGAAAATAAATGTTTTTCCTTGCTGACTTTAAAGTAAGCATACAAAATGCTTCTTACATTTTACTGCTATTTGTCAATAGGTCCCAAGAGATACTAAGTAGATCACTGATTATTTCTGTCAGTCCTCACATCACATACTAATATTTCTTTACTATAATTTTCCGTCAAATTAAATTACTGAATTCGTTTTTTCATAGAATATAATTATAATAAGACCAAAAGTGTTCCATTAGTTTAAATTTCATTTTTATTAATGTAATCATTAAATTATTGATTTTATAGAATTAAGATTAAGCTAGTCTTCGCTGATCAGAAGACCTCGGGTTATATGCAAAGTCGTGTTCTAAACATTCGAAACGATAATTCATTGCCGAGAATAACGACGACCCGAATCAGTGATAATCCGGCATAAAGAGAATTTTGTCGTCTTTTTGGATGCTGAATCTCCGATTTTTCTCAGAGTTTCGACGTCGCATTCCGAGGCTGTCGCAGTGTGTTTTACTTTACTTTGTGCCACATAATTGCCAACAATTTGCTGAAGTTGCCAGCCACGAGAGCTCCGCCTGGCAATTACGAAAGGCGCAGGATGTGTTTTAGTGTCGCTCTGCCCCCTGAAAAGCAAAGCTCCTCCTCCCTACCTCCGTCCCTCCCTTTAGTACCCTCAACCAGCCGCCCATCTTGTCGCATCTAATTTGCACAGCTCGCGGCTAAATATGAAAAGTTTGTCTTGGCTAATTTGCTTTATGGCATTTTAATTGTATTTGCCCGGCCTGGGAAATTGCTGACTGCCGACTACTGATTGCCGGGCTGGTTGCTGAAAATTTAATGAGCTTATGAATTTCAGATGGATGTTTGCCCACTCAGTGCACCTGAGTGGAGCAGGGAACTCGGGTGGTATTCCTTGGGAGATAGTTCCGCGCCTTTGTTGCTGATAACCGCATTAGGCAATTATCGATAATTTATGAAAGTAATTGAACGCCACATCGCATGTGTGCGGATGTGGATGTCTCGGCCCCCCGACGAAGTTTCCATCCAAGTATGTACGTATGTTTGCCGGCTGAAAACACAAATGAGCACAGCAGGGCCCGCAGAGTGCAGATATAATTTTTATAAATAGACAACAACAGCGGCCCTTGTCGACAGTTGGCAATCATCATCGTCAACCAACTAAGCAAACACAAACAAGGGCCAAGAAAGGCCAACTAAGTTGCCGAAGCTCACAATACCCTGGGGTTTTCTTGGGAAATTCTCGATGAGACTTAATAGATATAACGACATGGAAATTCTAGCTGACGAAGTTAGGCTTTAGGTAAGATCGTATTTTGTCCTAAGTGTTTTGGTGTTTTTTCAAATGCTACTTTAAATTTTACTCCCTTTGTTGTGTGTTGGAATAAGGTAACTTCTTCGCTTGAAGATTCTTGAACAAAAAACAAACATTTGTTCAGCATTCTTTAAAATTCGGGCAAAGGGTAACTTAAACTTTTATTATTACTATTATTTGATTTAATCTTTTTAAAATGTTATTTAATTTAAATTTAAATTCCCCATATATGAGGTCCCTCATATTCTGATCGTCAGCAAGTATAGAATTCGACGCTATTGACTTAGTTTGCCATGTTTCGACCTCCCCCCGACCCTCACACACTCCCACTGAGACAGAAACAGATAGAGAACATGTCAATATTGGCAACAAAGCATTGTCATTAATGAAACCAAATAAAAACATTAAATGTTAGCTGGCATGGCAGGAAAGTACACACGAAATACACAAAACTGTGTTCAGAATTTTGTGTGTTTGTGGACACACGCAGTCGTACTATTTATCGTGTGGGTCTGTATTTGCCTGAAAAGTTGTTTCACAAATAAATAAGCGCTTCGAAATGGAAACATTCGCTCCATTGCCCATAAATATTTGTTAGCGCTTATATTGATTCAAATGGTCCGGATCACTGCCTGATAGAAGGTTCGGTGAGGGGTGAGATTGGTAGGACTACTGGAGTTGGATTCGATATCATACCTGCTCTTACTTTCCAGCCCCTCGACATATTGTTGCCATTAACATGTATAAGAACATGTTCTTATTATTTTAACTAAAGCAAGAGAGAACGTTATAGTCGAATGCTTCGACTATCAGATACCCGTTAGTCAGCTAAAGGAAGTGCGAGGGAGGTGACGCCATCTAGCGGCAATATCATTTTTTGCTCATACATTTTGTATGTATGGTTCGATTTCGAATAATTTTCCTCATTTCGATCGGTGTTGATAAACAAAAAACAATCGCAATTACAATATTATTATACCCTTGCAGAGGGTATTATGATTTCAGTCAGAAGTTTGCAACGCAGTGAAGGAGACGTTTCCGACCCCATAAAGTATATATATTCTTGATCAGCATCACTAGACGAGTCGATCTAGCCATGTCCGTCTGTCCGTCCGTCTGTCCGTCTGTCCGTCCGTCTGTCCGTCTGTCCGTCCGTCTGTCCGTCTGTCCGTCCGTTTCTACGCAAACTAGTCCCTCAGTTTTGAAGCTATCGGGCTCAAACTTTCCCAAAAGTCTTCTTCCTATTGCAGGTAGTATATATGTCGGAACCGACCGGATCGGGCCACTATATCTTATAGCTCCCATAGGAAGGATCGAAAAAAAAAATTCTAGCTTTGGTGTTTTTTGAAATATAACCTTCTACTTTTGGGAATACTATTTTTATAATATTTCTGAATTTCGAATAAAATTTCTAAAAAATCGGTTGACTATATCATATAGCTGCCATAGGATGATGTCTTAAATGCCATAGGAACGGTCGAAAAATTAGATGAAAATTAATAGGAAAAAAATTATATCTTTGTTGACTTATATTACATTCTCTTCTCCTCTAGGCTATGGCTTTTCTTTAACATTTTAAAATTTCGTATAGTATTTAAAAAAAATTCGGACGGCTATATTATATAGCTGCCATAGGAAGGATCAAAAATTAATGCCAAAATAATACGAAAACAGCTAAAATTAGGTTTGTTGTAAATGAATAGGAATGATCTGCAAGGGTATATAAGCTTCGGCTGGCCGAAGCTAGCTTTTTTTCTTGTTAAATCTTAAATCATGTGGGCGCTAGACGCTCTTTAGGGAAGTTAAGGTTATAGTGAGCATGGAACTGTTATGTAACAAACTTGCGCTGCGCAGGAACCCCAAGAATCTCCATAAACCTTTTTTTCAGTAAGAATTTTTTAAAAATATTTTTAATTGATGCTCCAACGTGTTACAAAAACTGATTTAACTAGCTTACTGGCGCCAAAATTAAACAAAAAATTGTTTGTATGGGAAAATTTCTAAATATTTTTTTGAAATCTTAATTTATTTTTATCTTTTATAATTTGAAAAAATTGTAGTAAGAAATACAATTATTTAAAGGTATTAAAAAAAAGAAACGAAGTCCATCGGGTTACTAAAGCTGGATGAGGGTACCATTTAATATTTAACGTTTCTTGGCAAACCATAAATCAAAATACAACGTACTTTGGTATACCTTTCGTGGGGTTACAATTAAAACATTTAAGGGGGGGGTATGGTTAATTCGGCTGAAAAAAGGAATATTTTCATGAATTTTTTCACACGATACGGTTAATGTTAGATAAATTATTTTATTAGTATATCAAAGTCCAACACTTAAACTATATTTTCTGAAATTTTCATTGAAAAAAATTAAAAAATGAGCCGTCTGCGGCCAATCTCCGTAGGCGCCTCCAAAAAAGAGGCTTTGCGGTGAGCAGCATAACTTATTACTGGATCATCTTAAAAATATAAAAAAAAAATGTCCATTAGTTAAGATGTTTCTTGAGGTAATCAGGTCGATTTTTTTTTTTTTTTAATTTTTTGGATTTTTATTAATACTTTAAAGTCAAAAACGTGATTTTAGCCTAAAAAATTGGATATATTAGTTATTATAAAAAATAAAATAAAAAAAAAAAAAGGCTCGACCTGATTACCTGCGGATTTAGGTACAGAAATTATGTGCAAAATTTCAGAACGATCGGTACATTAGATTTCGATGGACAATGTTCACCGACTTGAAAAAACATACTTTTCAGGAGAACGATTTAAAGCTTCACGTCGCGACGTGCAACTGTTCGGGACCCCTCGTTTAAATGGTCATATTTTTTTTAATTTTCATCCGATTGACATGAAATTTTCGCACAACATTCTTAACGTGTTGTACATTAATAAAAAAAAATAAAAAAAAAATCGAAAAAAAAAACCCCACTATGATTAACCTCCCATATAATTTGTCCAACTATTTCAGCACTCGCATTTATATGTTTTATTTACTGCAGCGTTAAGTTTCTGTTGTACGTAATCAACCTGCTGTCGACTTTAGAGCGTTTACTCCGATTCTTTTTATTGAGAATGTTTCGTTTCTTGCTACGATCGGCATTAAAGAATTCTCACTGCCTGCCTCATAGGAATAACGTATCCTATATCCCTCTGGTCCGGTTTTATAGAAGAGAACTAACGATCCTCCATAAGGTGCAGGGAACATTTGTCGGACTTCGCCTTCGACCTGTGAATTTCCCTCAGCATCCTCGATCACCGATTCCCGTCGAAAAGCCGATCCATCTGGATGATTGATCTTGAGCTGGTATCCTCCACCGATAGCTGGTGTTAAATCAAAGAGACTAAGGCACAGGACGAGAATCCACTGGGAATTGTCACTTTATTGATGAAACAATCATGCTGTCTTATAGACTCACCGCAGATATTGTTCTGGAAGACATGATGTTGTAGTATCTGCTACCAAATTGCAACTAGCCAAGAAGTGCCCAAAAACTCGGATTATTCGACAAATGAAGCTGCTCGAAACAAGTTTAGATGCAAAATAAAAACAATTTCAGATAAAAGTGGTAAAACCACATTAGAACAAGCAATCCAGGTAGGTGACTCGATTCTTTAATTACACCGGCGATCGCGAGTTACTCATGCATGCAATTTATTAATAATCTTTATTTTAGACACCCGTAACTATAGGTTTTTAATTTAGTCATGATTGACATCACTCTTAACATTAATGATCAATATTTGATTGCTTTATTATTCTCAAAAACTAGCCATTAACAGTAAACAGATGACTAATAAGTATAAGGTAAAATATTACCAGTTTTGAAAGCGACTAAATTTAATATATATCCCAGATTAATATTTTTACGTTTGTACTGGAACTCTGAATAAGAGACTTACACTTAAAAACATGTCTTATTAATTATTTTGACAGCCTGAAAGTGTTGAGTGGCGGAGCAGACTCTTATGTTTATTGAAGACCGATCGAAGTGAATTCTGTGAACGGCCTCTTTGATTTCACGACTTTGGTTTGAAGCCCCCAACCTGTCTTCCCTTCTATCTTATCGAAGGCTGGCACACACAGTCACCTGTTCGATGTCTGTTTTCCCCTTTTAGCGGCATGTGTCTGCCTATCACTTACCACCTCAATTTTCCCGAAAAACCAAATGCATCTAATAAATAGGCGCACAATTAACAAGTTCCTAGTGATTTATGCCGACGTCGCCGGCCCGCTTGGGTTGGTTCTGTTCTGTTAGTTGGGTTGGGTTTGGTCTGGTCGGGTGTTCGCCGTTCGGGACTGAAACCTGGAACTGGGATTTTATGGGCACCCCGACCGTGCTACGGAACAATGCCAGAGATAATTTTTTACGAGCCACTCGCTGGGCCTCTATGCGTTCGAACGCCATATGTTTGGGATGGGAATTCGACAGGCAAAGGGCAGGTAGTCCGTGGATGTACACGTACATATATGGTCCGAGGTTCCGGGCCCCTTTCACGAGCCGCGTGTGCAATTAAACGATTTCGGGAAGGGCGCTGGGCATGCGCTCAGCCTTGACAGCGAATCCCATTAAAGCAGTAAAGTCAATAGAGGAGCTCTAAGATTTTAGGACTCCGAGGGAAGGGTTGTCTTCAGGAGAAAATCGATTTTATTTCGTTGGTCACAAGGCTGTGTCTGTGCATCCGAGCGCCTTATTGATTATTCAATTTTCAGCACTCCGAGGAAAATGCCATCTTAAATCAGTCATGTCGTGTACAAGTTGGTTTATTGAATCACGCAGAAGATAGCGCCAAGTAATTATATTTTAAAAAATCAGTTTTGGGGCACTTAAATCCACAATCATCCACTCTACGAAACTATTTATACTTTTGATGAAAATCAAGTTAAAATAGATTTTACTTAAGACAACTCTTATTTTATAAGAATCGATAAGAAAACCTACTACCTATTACTTTTATTTTCTGTCATATTCTAGAACATCCCTGTAACAGAACGAGTATTTTCTTTGTGCAGTGGAGAAGTTTACCCGAGCCATCTGAGACAGTTGTCCAGGGAAAAGTTTTCTAATTGCTCCGCCTGCAAGTTTTCCCTCATAATTTCCAAGCTGCGGCGGCGATTGAACAAAGCAATATTTGCCCAAGTAATTTTCGGTTCAAAAAACTTTTCACGTTCCTGCTCGAAAGTCGAGCTGAGATGGCAGAAAATGTTGCGCCAGAAAATGATTTCCCGGCCACGTACTCCGGCACGTTGCCAACTTTAATCTCTCGGGCTGATTCCGTTCCACTCGGCTCCACCCGCCCCCACTAATTTTCGTTTAAAAGCGGAATTTATGTGAGCTCAGCAGTTTTGCTCCTAATACGAAATCAAATAGAACTTTTCTCGCAAAGCCTGGGCCAGCTGCAATATATATGTATTTTCGCGAGGAGGAGCGACAAGGAGGCATGAAAATCGTTTTGTTTGCCGGGCTCATCTTGATTTATGGTCAGGGGAAGTTCGCACATTGGAGATGCCATTATTTTGCGTATTTATACAAATGCTTTCCCTCACACATGCACATGCATACGTGCCTCGCCATAAATCAATAAATGAAATTTACACGCATATTTTGTGTTACGTGCTGGGTGGAAATTTATTAGATAAAGCTTCTCCCCCGGAGGCGAGCGGAAAAACTTTCCCCCATGGAAACTTGAATCTGTCGAATCATCGGTGCAATTCATTTTTCTTCATTAGACGTAATCTGGGGTTTCTACGGGTCATCTTTGGGGACCAGAAAAAGCCAGTTAATTGCTGCCCAGCCACCCCACTCCCTTTTCTCCACATTTGTTCAATCAAAAGCATTTGATCATGTAGCTGGAATGGAATCCTTAGAAGTCCCTTTCCCATATCAAAGCAAATAATTTATGCGGTTGCTTCTCGGAATGGATAAAACGAGACTGTGGATGCGATGACGGGCCAAGAGACCTTGAAGCGAGGAAATACATACATAAATGCGAGCGTATGCTGCATTCAGAGAAGTCGAGACAATTGCACTTGAGCGGTGCTCGGTCAAAAGGGAAACCCTAGAGCAACAGAAACAACATCTACATCATTTGACACCCAACGGATCTTTAATTAAGCCCGTGAAACGAGGGACTGCTTGACTGGGATCCCAGCTTAAGATGCTGGAAATAGCAATATAGTGAAGTTCTCCGACATTAATTATTTTCTCACTTAAATCATTCGAAAATAATTTGAGTTAACAGTGGAAACTCACAATGTTTTAAAATCTGATGATAAAGCGAAGTCTTATAAATATACGTTTTTTAAGCATGCACTATTCAAATATCCAGCCTGAAGCTAGTCCCTCAATCGGGAATTAAAGCTAATAAACAGTTTATATGTTTATTGGTTCGAAAGTGCTGAATGTTATATATTTTTCCCCATATGTAACATAGCCTTTGCAGTAAACTATACTCGGCGCAAGAAATTTAGCTATGGCAAAAGACAGATATGCCAGATACGCGGAGAAAGAGAGCGGAAGATATATGGGCTTGTACCTACATACATATACCGCAGGCCCAGAATGCCCATAAAAATTGTCCGCATTGTTGTTGCTACTGCAGTTGAAGGAAACAAAAACAACAACACCAGCAACGAAAAAAAAAGAAGCATATAAACAACAATGTCATCAACATAATTGTATGTCAAGTGAGCGGGAGCAGAAAAAACGTTGAAATAGGACCAGGGGCGGATATAGAGAATAATTAAAGGGGGCTTTTAATGTTATATTTTAATATTATAGGACCACAACTTGTCCCTAAACAAAAATTAAATTATTTATATTTGTAAAAGATAAGATAAAGAACAGCCGGAATATAATTACTAATTTAATTCATACTTAATTCTTGTCCTTGTTGTCGAAATATTCATATAAATTTATATATAATTCGTCTAAATATTTATATAAATTTATATATAATTCGTTTAAATATTCATATAAAATTTATAAATTTATTTTATAAATTTATAATAATAATTCGTCTAAAAAATATCCCAAAAATCCGCCACTGAGCCAAGGGCAGGGGCTTTAAGTAGCGAATTGAAGGGGCTGCTGAGAACTATAAAAAGAAATGGCTGGGTAAAAAAGCGATGCCAGGAACCACTCGAACTCGAGACCATGACGAGACAATGCAATCAAAGGAGCCACCAGCAGACGTTGGGTTTTCAGGGGAGGCAAGTGGTGGTGCAGTGGTGATGCCCCTCCGATAGACAGTCATTTGGGGCAATGAATGAATGACGAGTCGTGCATATGCAATATTAAGCCATCGCAAAACAATAGAGGCGGAGCTGGCAGAGGAGGGGTAGATGGATCTTGCCCTTGATGATGAACACACTCTTAATGAATTGCTGGCATTTAATGTATTTTGAAAGCATTTGTATTATATTAAAAACCTTTTAATACTTTCTTGTTTCTAAATGATATAAGAAATCACTTTTAAGTAATTATACACTTTTAGGATCTACAACCATTTCTTTATAAAATGAAACCCACAGGGCATCCGGTATTCGTTGCATGGCCCTCTGTATCCTAGCCCTTTGTCGGGTTATCTTCTCCGAATGCGGCTCATATCGGATCATATGTACAATGTGCGGCTTAGACGATGCGGGTCGTCCGATGACAAAAACACGGATTTAGCTGCTGCTGCACCTAGCATTTAGTATTTTACCATTCACGTCAGCGGCATCATCAGGCGGCAGCCTCATCATTGTCGTCTCCAAACCCCCTCCCCCCTCTCTCCATCCAACCATTCAGCCATCCAGCCACCCATTGAACCCCCTTACCCTTACCCCTCGACCTCATCGTCGTCGTCATCAGCAGCAGCAGTCGTCGTTGTTGGTTTGTGTGTCATTGAAATGAAACGCCGGGCGACGCCTCTTGAGCGGAATTATTATTACCACTTATGTAGTCGCCATCGCCAGCAGAAGCAGCACAAACTGGCATTGTTTTCCCACTGCGAGGCTTGGTTTTGTTTGCTTTTTTCTCCTTTTTTGTTTCGCTTTCCTCGCATCCGCACACTTAAAAAAAAATCCCTAATATTGGTTAACATTTTTTATTTATCCTGCAAAAAAAGTGACAATTTATTTTGAATATATATGGAATTTGTTTAAACCACTCACAAATGAGCTATCGAATTGGAAATATAATGGATTCAAGAGGTCCATTTATATTTATAATCACAATAGAACCTTTGGAAATATCATTATCATATCATATCATATAATTTTTCTTAGATTTCAGTAATTTCTTTGTCATTTTACTGAAGGTGCTATGGATTTCTTCTCTCTGTATATGCAACTTTGTGTGCTGGCTACACTCATTTCCACATGAATGCATCAGCGGCAGCAGGGATCAGAGGAGGGGTTGCCATGTGTGGCATACCACACGAAACTGTAGACCCATACCCATGCCCATTCCCGATCCAAACCCAACCAAACCGACCCGCCATAAACCGCAAGTCGTTAAAAAAATTGTTTGAAAATTGTAGCAGCAGCAAATACTTGTAAATAGATGATGATGATGATTCTGCTGCGGATGCGGATGCAGATGCAGAGGAAGGTGGAGACCCTTGCTCCATATGTAATTCCACATAAAGCATATGGACACTGCGAAGCCCACTGGGGTGTCATTTGGATATTACCATTGAGAATAGAACTCACTCGAAAGCATTTCGATTTCCCAATACTACTTAACTTAAAAACAAATTGATTTTAAATTAGGGTGTCAAAATTCAAAAGTATTTCATAAATTCCCAACAATATATAGGAAAAAAAAACTCCCCAGGCGACTGGAAATAAAATCATATTTCTAAAATCCTTAAAAAAAAATCCATGAACAACGGATATCAATGCTCAGCCTAACGATTTTTGAAAAATCTAAGTAATTTTCAGATTCTATTCCACTCTACTTCAAAATAGATTTACAATAAAAATTAATTAATAATAAAACAACTTCTGAAATAAATACCTTAGAAAGAGATTTATTAAGACAAAATTTGACGAGTAATATCTGTAGATCAATGATTTATTTATGAAGTTAACAACAAACATTTTATGTACATTTGCGGAGACCAAACACACATCCGTCTATAGCTATTTTCAGCATAGAATTCTCGACGATTTCTCTTCGATGGCCACTCGAGGAGAATGGCAAGTGGCTGTCAATCGCTGCTCTATATAAGGTCTCACATATGCCTACATAGCATCCGCAGAATGCCCCTAATGTCCACTTACCAGCAGCCTACTTAAAAACATGCCGTGCATACGAAAATGGCAATCGGCCGAGACGCAAACTTAGAAGCATGCGGAGCATCAGACGCGGACACAGACACCGGCTTAGACAGAAGCCGCACATCAATAGACCGACAATAAGCGACTTTGGGAGCAAAGAAATGGGGAAATGCACTGAAGAAAAGCAGTCGGCGATCAGAAATAGGAATGTAAGGATTGCAATTTGAAAGTAAGAGTTTTCTTTATAAATAATTTGGTTTAATTAATAACAGGAAGTAAGTTGAGTTTTCGAAAGGACTCAAACAGATAGTTGCTTTAGTAACATGATAATTTGAAACATTTTTACTCATAGGTTAATTATCCTTCAAACTTATGTAAACGGGCACCAATTAAAATCAAAAAAGTTCCAATATAATTAGGGAGCGTAATAAATTGACCAAAGACGATTAGAAAATCAATACTTGACATTACATTTTTCCGAGTGCGAGACACTCATTAAATGCCAAGAACATGCGACAGAGACAGCGGAACTTGGACGAGAGAACAATAAGCCTGCAGCCTGTGAGTGAATGTGAATGTGACTGTGAATACGGGTGGGGGGAGGTTGATGGGTCGATGTCTTAGCGGAATTGAGGGTTGCGCCGCGCCTCCACCGGCCCATTTCAAATTCAAAATCCAATTGCCGGTCATGCGAACATTAATTACACAACTGCGCAATGGCCAGCTAACGACAACAGCTATAGCATGTCCAATATGCGTGGTTATCTGTCTCCAAGCCGATCAGGTTAGAGATTGCAATTCTTGGAGAGTATACGATACTATATATCGACAACACACTTTATATTTATTATACCCGTTACTCGTAGAGTAAAAGGGTATATTGTATTCGTGCAAAAGTATTTAACAGGGAGAAGGAAGCTTTTCCGGCCCTATAAAGTATATATATTCTTGATCAGGATCACTAGCCGAGTCGAACTAGCCATGTCCGTCTGTCCGTCTGTCCGTCTGTCCGTCTGTCCGTCCGTATGAACGCTGAGATCTCGGAAACTATAAAAGCTAGAGGATTGGCATTTTGCATGCATATTCTTGGAGTTCCTACGCAGCGCAAGTTTATTTCAAAATGGTGCCACGCCCCCTCTAACGCCCTCAATCGCCCTACACCATTTTTTGAAAGGTGTCTGGCGCCCACACCATTAAAGATTTTGGAAAACTAAAAATGCAGTTTTATTGTGACTATCAATACCTATCGAAATGTAGAAGAAATTTTTCAAATCGGACCATTCGTTAAAAAGTTATGCCTGATCAAAGATTTTATATATCTATCTCCCTCGCACTCCCTTAGCTGAGTAACGGGTATCTGATAGTCGGGGCACCCGACTATAGCGTTCTCTCTTGTTTTTATTTAATTTAATTTACCATTTATTTAATGGTGAAAAATTAATAATATATTAATATTTATAAGATCACAAACACTGAAAATAAAATCCTAAAGATATATCGAAATTTAGCCCATCCCTTGATCCAATCATCGTTCCCCCCGCCGATTCCTTCATCGCCCCTGACTATCTGTACTCGTGGGCCGGCTAAATGTTGCTCATTAAAGTAAATTACAATTGCTGTTTCGGCGTTTTTCCTGTCTTCGTTTGCATGTCGCATGTGGGCGTGGCACGCAGTTTTCCGAGCGGCGAGGGGGGTCGACTGGCGCGGGCTATGTGTAATTAATTTTGATTAACGGTTTCTGCTCCGGCGAAAACTTTTAACTTAACTGGAAAGCAAATTACACGAGCATTTCAGTGCGTTATATTTTCCTTTTTGGTACGTCTGAAGTTTCTTGGAGGGAGCTAAAAAGAAGGGTGGGCAATGAATAGTTGGCTGCTGGGATTTGGTGGTTAATGTTAAATGAAAGGTTACCTGTGAGGGTTGTCAGCCATAAGAACAGCGGGCGGCAGATAAGTTGCCAGGGGCTGTTACCCTAGCCGGAGATCTTGGAGTTAAGTGGGGGAGGAAGTCATGTTATAAAGTTTTGAACTCGTTGATGTCATGGAGAGAGAAATAATCAAAGGCGCTTTCTTGGGATCCCAAATTGGAACAGGTGTTTGAAAAACTTACTTACTTATTTCAATATAATTAAAATCTAGTATTTTCTCATTCATAGGTTCGAAAGTTATAGGTTGGAAACTAAAATTATAAATGTAAAAATATGCCTCCAATAAATCCATAACTGATTTGCTGCTTTTCGACTTCAATGCCTGGCAACAATGTCTTGATTAATTAAACCGCCTACAATGCAAATTGCACGGCCATCCTATCTATTGAAATATGGCACAGCTGGGTCTGTTGTAAGCCACCAGTTCTCTATCCACCGCACCACCCCTCTTCCCAGCTTGTGCAGGCGGTGAAGGAGGAAAGATGAACAGAGAAAAAATGATTGCCTACTCCGGTGTCATAAATTAAAATCTAACAAAATAAATCAATAAAGATTAAATCTCACGAGAGGCACACACTTTGAAGTGCTCGTAGTTGGGAGGCATAATCCAGCTTGCTTTGTCTGCTCCGTATGTGAGTATCGCTATCTGTCTGCTGGCATCTGCATCCGAATCCGAATCTGTATCTGTATCTGTTTCTGGGGCCTCCTCCGCCAAGGAAAACGTGTGTCTGCATATGAAAGCGCCGCCTTGTGTCGCCCTCCTCTGTGTGTTTCTTTGTCAGCCCTCGGAAACTACTTAAGTATTTAGGTCTCTGCGCTGTCGCCTCGCATTTCGAATGCTGAATAGGTATTTAAATTTCATACAAATTCTATGGGCAATGTCTGAGGGGTTCTGCGTCTTTTGTGGGCCTGCAGCAAAAGCGGTTCAGCATTGCAAAAGGCCGCTCAATTCAGTCAGACGGAAAGGAGCTTAAAGCCCCGTCCCCCCGTTCGACATCCGCCGACTGTTTTTTAGACTCCAGCAGGAAGAACAACAAAAATCAGTCGGATACATTCACATATATTGATAACGAGTGTATGCGCTTTAATAATACGCAAAATAATAATGCGAGTAATAAAAAAGCTGCCATGCAGCAACAACAATGCAAATAAAACAATCAACTTTGGGCCGCACAATGGAGGTTTTAGAAAAAAGCGGGAATCTCTTTTTTCGTTTTTGCGAAGGGGTTTATGTGTGTGTACTCATACAGGAATGCCCCATTGTTGGTTCTGGTAGAGCATGACATAACTCAGCTTTCGACGCGGATTATCCGCAGTGTAAGCCTAAACTGGTCCGTGATTATAAGGCGATATCAATGGGTGGTCGTGTTCCCGGGATGAATGTCTGAATAGATGGATGGTATAGTCAGAGGTTATTCAGCCGCACAGAGTTAGGGGCTACCAAGGGCGCCATTGTATAAGAATCGGAGAGTATCGGAGTCTATGTTTTGCAACTTGAGGCGAAAGCGATTGGTTGGCTAATGGTATACCAGGCTAAAAATATTTTAACTGTACGAAACTAATAATGTTAAGTTAAGACCCCTAGATATGGTGGCAATTGAACTAAAGTACTTGGAATAATTTTTTTTGGATAGAACTCTATAATAATATTAATTATTCGCATTTAATAATAAAGTAGTCAGTTACTTGCAAACATTTTTCAACTTTCAGTGTTGAGTATTATTCTCTGTACCCCCACTATTCAATTTTTTTTTCTTTGCTTTGTCCAATCTTCTTTAACAAACTTGAATACTAGATTTTATCTATGAATTTATTTATTGTTATGATAATGTAGATTAAATAACTTATCAAAGAGACCAGACGATTTACCAGTACAATTTCAAAAGATTCATTTTTGTTAACTCATTCCGGTTTTGGCTTACAATAGTTTGTACAACGATTGATTGTGGTATAGCAATACTATTTACTACCTATAAAAAAGAATAGAAGCTAAGACCCTTTTCCAAACGCCCACAATTTCTGGTCTACGGTCTTTTATTTTTTTTTAATTTCCAACCACCGATCGATCCTTTGCCCAGTCATTATCATCGTGACCAGCAATCCGGGAGTCCGACCATCCGCGGGCTTCATTCAGCCACGACTGAGCAGATAAACGATAAACGAAAATGGTGCCCGAACACTTATTATTAATAAGTGCACATTAATGTTTGCTTGATTAAGCGCTCAATCAAATGAAATTCTATACGCATGACGGTCGGAACGAAAAAGTGGAGGAATATGCGGAAAAAGGAGCGGAGTGAACAATGCACAATGGGCGAGAAAGAGTTTTTCAGAACCCAATCGCAGTCCTTGTAGATGGAATAACAATCCCCACTAATTCCGATGCCTCATTTCGAGTAAACATAATTTATAACATGTGATGCCAGACCATTCTATATGGGTTTATTCTGCTCCGTTTTTTGTGCGCCTGCTGTTCTGGTTTCGTTTTCCTTTCGCGCCCATCAATCATAATAATATTCCAGTGCACACACATCAAAGGAGGAATCTCGGTCTGCGTTTTATTTTCGGCACTTGAACGTCCGCATATGTATCTTCTACTGCTGTAGATGTACACTGTAAAAAAAGAATCCCTAAGAAAGAATCACCATTCAAGCAGTTAGGTAGTTTTCACAAATGTTAAAAAACAATAATGTAGGATTTTATCTTTTTTAAATAATCTATGTAAAAAGAAAGATTTTTGGAAAAGTATTAATAAGTAAATTTAGAAAGCACCACCACTTCCTAATCGAAGCTACAGCTGCCTTGGAAATTCTACTCTTCAATATCCTAGCGTAAGAAATAACTTGAGATATTCTTTCCCGTGTAACTGAGTCTGTATCTCCCCGTATTTTTCAGCGGAAGTGCCACGGCGACGAGGAGATGCAAGCTGCACCTTGCCATAATGTCCGCCCCTCAGTCATCGTCGTCACTTTAATTGTTTGCACAGCAGCCGAGTTTCGTAGGGATCTGGTTTTTATCTGGCCCGACACACATTTACCGTTTTGTTGCCCCGGCCATTGTTCGTCCACAAGGACTACGGCATCGTGTGAATTTCTTAGGATCCCGAGCAGAGGGTTCCCCGTTTATTTGCAATTTTTTGCATTCAGCCGAGAGTTCAGGATGTTTGCACCTTTTCACAGTTAGGATGAGCGGATGGCATGGATGGCATGGATGGATGTATCTCTGCGAGTGTGTATCTGGTGCAGGGTACAAGGTATCTGGTTGCTTAATGACAGGTTGACAGACCCGACCTTCCCCCGGATTCATTTATGCGCCATACGAAAGCAATTTAATATATGCACTTCGCCTCCGGAGGAACAACCCCTAATGGAAGGGCAGCGGAACCGAGGGAAACCCTTTAGAAAATTGCTCATAGTCGAGTGTCTCCAAAATGTAAATGCAAATACAAATACAGCGGGTACAAAAGTATCTCAAGTATGAAGCATTTCACGACTTGAGTACGAGTTGAATTTTAATGCGGCCTTCTCAAGAGGCGCACACAAAAAATAAAAATGAAAAAGAAGAAAAGAAGCTCAAGTGCCCAAGGAATCGGAATCGGAATCTGAATCGAGAAAGGCTGAACAGAACAACAAGCAATATAAAAAGCAATTGCTATAAATCAAATAAATCATGGGAAGCTTAGCCATAAGAGTGGAGCGTATTTGCACATGCTGGGAATGACTTCGAGACTACTCGAGACCCAAGATCACAGAGAACTCCACTCAGCCGGGTCTGAAATCAGCTGGCTTTTGAACCCGCTCGAAAGCCGAATTAAAACACATTTCCAATCGAATGCAGCACACGGCGGATCGCATAAATTCAGAGATCACATCAATATAATTAAATGGAATATTGCGCCACTCAAATGGGGGGATTAGCAAACATGTTTCGTTCTTATTTATCTGCCAGCCTCGACCACTCAGATTTATGGTCCGCATTTGCGATACCTGCATACTAATTAGTTCGATTACAAATTGTCGTAAAACGTTTCAAAGCATCTCGCAAAATGCTAATTTCGACTTGCGCCTGCTGCTGTCGCCAAATGAGTTTTGTAATGAATAAAGATTTTGTGGCTAAACAAAATACGATAATTACTAAGGGACGTGATTTAGGTTAAGACAAATAACTGTATCAAACTATTAGACTGTTTGTTCAAAGATATTTGCAAAATTAGAATATTTTTCAAATTTCAGAAGTGTTAAATTTGTGTTTAATGGGGTTTGGTGTTACCCAGTTCCCTATGTTTATTACAAATATTTTGAACTTTTGGCCAACTTAAAATAACAGTGTATAATTAACTGTTAAGAAGGTAAAGATGATGATTGCTTGTACTTGTAATTTGAACTTAACTTAATCAAAGTTAAACTTTATTAATTCCTTAAGCAAAAGAATAAATTATTTACTCCAAGTTTTATAGCTCTTAATAAGGTTTATCTTAACCCTTCCGACGAAACGACACTTAACAATCCGATTTCCTTTTAAAAACATTTAAATGTATTTAAATTAATTCTGATATGCAGACCCATTTATGACTTTCCAGCGCAGATGAAAATCAATAAACACAATTTGAATATTCAAATGCAAACACATAGGTGCCCCGCGAGCAACTGCCTTTTATAACCATGAATGAAAGCAATTGTTGAAATTCCCCAGAAGTATTTACAATACTAGGAAGCCTCGCTTCCATTTGATTCAAAAGAAATGCAAATTTCGCTTTGTGTGTGATTCAATTTGAAAAGTAAAAAAGAAGGCAGCCAAGAAGCAGCTCTGCATTTAATGAATTATCCAGAAAATGCAAATGCCAAATGGACCGCCGCCGTCTGAGGCTGAAATGGAAGATGACTGCGAGGATTTGCCGGGTGAGGCTGGATGCCTGCCAGGCGGATTCGAGTTGAATACTGAATGCTGCTGCCGATGCTGCCTGCAATTGTTTGTGTTTACTTAAGCGCTGCGCTCGCTCCGCTCCTTTGTGCCCTTTTCAATGTTGCACGTTCAGGTCTGACGGGGCCTTGGCCCGGGTTTATGCCTCCGACTGGGCCAGCTCTGGGTTTTTGATTTTTTCTGGTTCTGGTCCCTGCCTAGACGAGTTCGAGGCCTGCGACTCCAGTCGAATCATGGGGGGGGGAGAACAGCGCAGCGCACTTAATCATATTCGATACAGATAAGCTTCACTGCCGGTACGTGCATAGAATTTAAGCATACATAATAATCATCGACATGCTCAAGGAGAGGACGTCGAGTTGCGTGGCCAGGGGCAAGGAACTCACCCATCTGAATTACACTGGGAGAAAATACCGGGGAATTGGATGGAAAAAGGGTCTTGACCTATACGGTCTCGGAGCAATAAACGTTAGTTGAAAATGACTAAATAAATTTCTTATTTAAGGAATACAATAACATTTATTTGAAAATGAGTAAATAGATTTCTTTTTTAAGGAATAGAATATTCAATTCGATTACTTTTAATAGTTATGAGTAAACTCGCAATTTTGTAACCTAATCATCGAAAAAATGAAAACACATCATCAGATATTAATTCATATTTCTAAAATATCCTTTCTGCGCTCTTGCGAGGCAAGCTCGCAATGCCATCAAAACCTAACGTTTTTCACAGTGCAAACTTGGTAAAAACACGAACGTGTAGCTAGAAAAGCCGTATCATGAAGCAAACAAAGGGAAGAAAGACGCCGGAGAGACAGAGAGCTGGCAAGTAACCAGGGACAGTTTCGAGAACATGCCCAAAAGACTGGGGATCAGAATACCCGACCCAGAGCAAACCATTTATAATTTCATACTATTATAATTCTTTACGAAAGGCAACCCCTGGCTGTCCCTCCCCCTTCCTGTCCATCCCTCTAACCAGTTGTTAGGCAGCTTTTAAGTTCAAATTATGTGCCGTATACCGTTGCCATAGTGCGGTTAAAAATTTGAACTTGGCTGAAACGCTGGTCCGACCCCTTGCTGCGGTTAGTTACCCGGCACAAACCATTCGAGCATCCCATCCAGCTGATGCCGAATCCGAGGCCTAGCCCAATCCGCAAAACCGCAGTCGAAAAGTATCTTTGTATCTGCAAGATTTGCGCCATTTGATCTTTGGCTGGCGGCATGGCATCTCTTCTTTTTACCTCATTTTTGCCTTTGTACACTTTTTTGTTTTCATATTTTTCATAACCTGCTGACTTGACTGGGCTTTTGTCTCGGGTTTCCAGCATATGCTGTCCAGTTGTTGCAGATGGCAGGGCATCGCACGGCGGTTTAGTCAGTCAATGGATGCACCAGGGGAGCGAGATTAAGTGGGGGGATTAGGTAGCAGTGGCTCCAGACTGCGATTAATTCTGGGACCAGATCAATTAGCAGAACGTTAAAGTAACGTGCGATCCACTGTTTTGTTCCCAAGATACTTCCATGTTGATTGGATGAGAAGAACCTTTGTTCTTCGGCTCGAAAACTAATCGATGTAACATCGATAATGTCTAAAGTTGGTTCGACACTAAAGTTTTTCTGCAAACCAAAATGGTAGCGAATTGAATAGAATTTAAATCAAGATATACTTAAATTACGATTTTTTCTTAATAAAGCGACTTTGTCTATTGGCTCAGTAAGTTACATGCTAATCGGTAAAAAAATCTTAGTACATTTAACTTGAAATAAAACTTTAGATGTTATCCACTCATTTAATATAAAACCTTCAAGGTAAAATACCTCTTTGGATTAGTCTGACCTCAAGAGTCCTTAATTTCATTTTATATTTATTAAGCAATTTCTTGTTTGTCCCACCCATATTTGATTTTCGTCAAACAGTAACTCTTCAGCAACTCGCTTCAAGAAAGAAGAAAACAACTACCACCTCGACGTAATAAACGTAATACTGCGATGTCATCCGAAAAGTTTCCCATGCGTTTTATACCTCATTATCGCATTTCAATTACTTGCATATTTTGACAAAATAAATGGGATACCTAGAAAACGATCGCCAAGGCAACTAAGTCCCTCATCAAACAGAACAAGTAGTAATTCTGTGGTCAAGTGTTCGACGACATAATACCCGGGATTCATTTCGAAAAAATTAATTATTGTTGTTTCTTTTTCAAATTGATAAGGAATTTTATACTTGGGTCGGAGGCTCAATTGAAATATTTTTTCATTTTTCACTGTTTAGATTGTTTGGGGTTCGGCTTGCATAAGACTCTCTCCTAATCAATAAATTAACTATTTCGTATGCCCGTAGGCCCAATATACCCTCACATTTAAGAAGTACACGGTACAAAAAAAACTGACCCACACATTGGCAGAAATCCAATTAACTAGAACTATTCACATTGCCAACGGAAATGCGAGGCGCTTAGAGATAGAGGCAGGGTGCAGATTATGGGACATCGGAGAACTTTGGCCATCAGTAATCCAGCAAGAATCAAAAATATTAAAAATAAAATCAATGGAAAGCGAAATATCAAAAGCGGAATGTAAATAGAAGAGGGTGACATTGACAAAGGGGTCGTCGAGTGGAAGGGGAATAGGAATGGGAAGGGTGTTTGGCCAACGCTTAATTGGCATTAAGCACGTTAAGGCGAGCGGGGAATCCCCGATCCTGCGGGGTGGTAAGTGCTGTCAGAGCCAGCCAAGCGTTGGCAATTGTAATTAGGACAACGCCGAACGGGGAATTTAAATCCTTGTGACTGAGTCTGAGCCACAGTCGGGCTGCTATTCTTTCGGGCGACCCAACCGTATCCTGGTTATTTATTTAGGCACGTTGTGTGAGCCCTGAGTCCAGAGCCTTGAGCCTGAGCCGTGCGGCAGGAAAGCCTTTAATGCCCTCGGTAAACAACGGAGCGATTTACGCACACAAATGCTGCCCGAAACTCAGCCATCCCACTGCACTGAGCGAAAGCCAAGCCGCTCTAGGGAATGAGAAGTGTATGTGTAATTAAATCACATTTCTAATAAATTAAGAATATTATTACTAGTAATTTTCTGAAATGCCTATCGCAATTATGTTATGAGATCCTGCAGTGTTGAGATCCTGAAACCAAACTCTTACCTGCCATTTGCAATTCACTTTTCTCAGTGCACTGGTCCTTTTTCAAGGAACTGCCCCTGTCACGTTGCATGACAACAAAGTTGCGTAGAGGCTGCTGTTATTATTATTGCAATTATTATAATTGCACACACATAGCATCGACAGTTGGACAGGATCCTGCCAGAGTCCTGCCCACACACACTCACTGTCGCACGTAAATTGCACGCAAAAACGGGAACAAGAAAAGGGAGTCTGAAAATAAAAACTAATTCACTTCTTGTGCTTCGCAGTGAGCTCGTTTCCCGTCCTGTCGTCAGCAGATTTGCATAACTTTTTCCAATTTCAAAGCTCAAGCTGTGGCCAAGGCATACGTATGCTATATATTTATACGTATACCTATATGTAAAAGCCGCACCACGGTCCTCATCCTTCGGCCATCTCCGGTTACAGGCGTCGTCATCATGGCGCTGACGTTACCCAGGCTGCTTCTTATTTACGTCAATTGCTTGCGCATTCGCTTAGCCCTTACTCAGATACACTCAGCTAAAGATAAAGACTTCAGAAGAATCGTTGGCAATTTTACACAATCAGAGCATTTAAATCGACGAAATTGGACTTTTTTCTAAAAGACTTTAATGTTAATGCATGTAAACATTAGGCTCAGAAAAAGAGCGATAGTTTGCTAGTTCTCGATATTTAATTTGTGTTTTCCCTTCGAAACATCGATATTATCGAAACGATGTTGTCAAAATATCGAAAATATTGATAATTTTTAAGCTCTACCTAGAAAGAGCTGCTTTTGGTTACACACTTTTAGCTTTCTGGTAGAATGTCTTTTATATTTGAACTTTTTAAAATATTTTAAATTCAGTGGTTCCAGAAAACTGTGAAATATAATTTATTATGTTTTTCTCGGTGTACGAGGCTACGTGGATAAGGGATAAGGGGGAAGAGAGTGGGAGTGGAAGCCCATCAAGAGGATGGGCCACTGAATGCGAGAGTTTTCCTCCTGCGTGGGCATTAGGTGTCAATTTTCAGCGTGGCAGCGAAGTGCTCGGGAAATCGCTGAAATTTGCCTGGCAGCCAACTCAATGGAATGAATGAAAATGAAGGGGATGGGCAGAGAGGTTGGCCAAGGAGAAACCACTGAATTTCACTGGGGTCTACTTGGATTACCAATTTGATGGTAACACTTCAAGTTCGGCAGCACGTGGAAATGAAAGTGTGCAAGTTAATGGCATTTCATGCAGAGCAAATTAATCTGAGGGAATTTAATATAGACTTTCTATTCTTCCAAATATTATGTTTCGAAGTTGATTACTTTTAGATATTATTACTAGCCTAATGAGCAAATAACCGGAATGTTAGTAAAGAAAATTACTTTTTCTTATGGATGAGATTTCAATTCAATTTAATTCGTATTTTATTGTGCTGGCATTTGTAGCTGAGAAGTTCAAAAGTTCGGTCACGACTAAGTTAATTAGTTTGCTAGAACAAACATTTTTAAAAATTGTTTATTAGTTTTAAGAAAGTGAATCTAGCAGTATTCAAGTAACTAAGAAACAAATTATATAGTAGGTTTACTTAATACCAAAAATGTTTACAGTAAATTCCCAGAAATAAAGACAAACTCCTTTAATTACCTAAAATAAAAATAAAAAAAAATGCTATACACTTCTTACAATTGGTTTTTTTTTAATTTATAACCAGAAAGTTTATCGAAGGAAATTGGGCCTTTCGTCCATTACTAAACAAATACAAAAATTGTTTCAAGGAATTTTTATTTAAAACTGTTTCCCATAATGCACAATCAACTGATTCGATATGAATCCGAATAAATTTAATTTCAACATGAAAGTCTATTATAGCTTCGTTTCAGATTTGAATGTGCACTGATAAAGAATAATTTAAAGTGCAGCCGTCATTAGAGACCTTCCTTCCTATCTGCTTCAAAGGATCATCCCTAGAAGAAGAAGCCTTATCCAGACGCCCGGGGCAATCTCCCATTCGTGACCAATCAATAGTTCAATCCCAATCACGAAGAGCCAGCAGAAACTTCATCGGGCAAGTCATAAAATTTAATTAGAAAAGCATTTCTCCAGCGAGAGTGACTCGAAGTAGGAATACAAATACAAAAATCTCCTTTATTGTTTTATGGCCTTGCAAAGGGAACGAAATAAAGTGAACGACGGCTGGACTCATGGAGGGAGAGGGATATCCTATAAATGGAGTTCCAGGGATAGACAGGAGTCGGGCCAACTCGTCGGGGAACAATTTAGGCGGCAGCAGGTGCGAAGGAAAAGGACTGCTAAGGATAAGGCGACGGCGATTCCTTGGAGCGGGAAAATTAATCGTGCAGCAAAATCAAAGAAATGTACATGGCCGCCCACCAATATAGAGATATGCACTGCTCCACAAATTTGGAGAGGTTTTTTGATACAAATTTGTATATTATAACTTGAAGAATATTTTTGTTTACTTAATTGGTAAGCGCATTTTTAATTTTTTTTAATTCGCGTTCACTTACATTAGTGCAAAGCAAACTTAAGAGACCATGGGCTGAAAATAATATAATACTCCTGGTACATAAATCTAAACACATAAGAAATTGAGTTCATCAGTGGCGGATCTAGGATTTTGTTGTGGGGTAATATCAAAACAATCGTTTTGTTGCATTCTTTTTGAGTACCAAAATTCTGAAGACCGTATGAAACTGTTTTCAACCGTATTTCCACCGTGCATAAAAAAAAAGTTCGTGTATATTTTTCTTTATTCTCAGAGATTGTTTTTTACTTAACAGCAAAATTGCGCGGCGTGTTGAAATGTGGGCGTGTCGCCCCCCGCCAAAAACGCGTTTATCAAAGTCAGTTCCCGAGGGTGGATTCACAGCCAAGGACTGGGAAGGAGGGCGGGGAGTAGGTGGTCCTGGCATCGTTACTGTTAGACTGCGGCCCCTGCTGTCGCTTATAATGTGATACGCATCAATTTATGAAATTTGAAATATTATGACTGATTTTGCGCGTCTCAAATGCCGCTTTTGTGTGGGGTCCGATCGGATTCGGCTACGGGTTCGGGCTGGGTCCTAATCTGGCCAACAGGTCAGGATGTGCGGTACACAGGGGCTGTCTGCAGGCCGAGCAGCTTAGGTGGAAATACTCGCAGTACCCTCAGAACATCACTCAAACGACTCCCTAAGTAAATTGAAGTAACAGCGACAATCACAAAGGACCGGCAATGAAGCAAGATTTCTATTTTATGACAACGCCAAACAAAAGCGGCAATTTAAAGCGAAGGACGGAATTCTGATCAGCCAGGGTGGATTGGTTCCATCTCGTGTGTGACACCCAAAGCACTGGCCAGAACAACCAGACCGGTGACAGTTTCGCAAACAAAAGATTCCGAAAGCGACTCACAAAAAAAATAATGGATCAGCTGCAATTTATAAAAACATATGCATGTAATACGTTGAACCGCCCTAATATATATTCTAGAACAAAAATTATACCTTCGTTAAAGGTAGTGCGAGGGAAATGGATATATGAAACTTTAAATGCGGATGTGGATAAATAAATTTTGATAATCAAAACAAAATATCATTTACACTTTGAAATAAAAAATAAAAGATGTGGTCGCCAGACAGCCATTAGCGTCGTAAGCAATTGTGGGCGTTAGAGTGGGCGTGGCACATTCGCATAACAAACTTCCGTTGAATGAGAAGCTAAGGAATCTAAATTTTAAACCTTAACTCTATAGCTCTTATACATAGTTTCCGGGATCATCGCGTTTACACGGACGGACGGACAGACGGCTAGTGATCCTGATCAAGAATATATCAACTTTACAAAGTCGAAAACGCGTACTTCTACCTGTTACATACTTTTGCACGAATACAATATAAACTTTAACTCTACGAGTAACGGGTATAATAAGGTGACAACTCTGGTTTTCAACGATTCAAAAAAAATTTCAACAGCCTCAAGGCTATTTAATGGCTAAAATTTCTGAAAGTTTACTTTGTATGGAACAGCTGATTAACAGCTGACCAAAAATCAATAATTCAGCAGATTAACCGTTTAGGGAATACCCTGACTACATGTAGTCCATTTTATAAAAGAAATAAGGTATCCTTATATCCTGTCTGTCTGTTCGTCTGTCGGTCCCTATGAACGCAGAGGTCTCTGAAACTATAATAGCTAGAGAGTTGGGATAAATCACGGACATTCTTGGGGTTCCTGCGCAGCGCATGTTTAAAGTGTGTTAAAATGCGATTTTATTGAGTTTAATACCTATCAAAACGTAGAACAAATTTTATTAGTCGGACCACCGATTAAAAAGTTAATTCTCTCTTGATCATCTGTGTTTTAACACCAAAGGCAGAGAGGTAACGTCAAAACTTAGAACTCCGAAAAATAATTAATTTTCAGTAAAACGAGGTGTCAGAACTCGGAACGCTATACACCGAGGAATTTATTCAAATCTCTTGGCATAAATTTTGTAACCGCCTTGGAATGGTTCAGGGTCACCCTAAAAAGATATTTGGGTGGAAATAGGAGGATGTATTCGCTTTGCTAGGTGGGTGTACTCACTGCATAGGATTGTGTATTTGCTAAAGCCGGCCCTGACGTTGCCAGAGATTACCGGATGAACTTTAGGTGAGCATTTGTAAGACCCTACCCTAGCGAAGCGAGTAAAAAATTAAATATTTTTTAGAAATGGTAGGATCTTACGAAGAAAAATCAATTTTTTTAACTTGAAGATTAACATCCTAAGATTATACAAAAAAAGTTTTGGTAAACTTCCGTTTTGCTCCTACGCCATGTTATTTGGGGTCCTGATTACGGGAAAAAAATTCAAAGGTGGCCCAAATAACGGGATCTCTTATGTTTTAGGAACGAGGTTTTTATACCCGTTACTCGTAGAGTAAAAGGGTAAATTGTATTCGTGCAAAAGTATGTAACAGGTAGAAGGAAGCGTTTCCGACCCTATAAAGTATATATATGCTTGATCAGGGTCACTAGCCGAGTCGATCTAGCCATGTCCGTCTGTCCGTCCGTATGAACGCTGAGATCTCGGAAACTATAAAAGCTAGAAATTTGGGATTAACAACACAAATTCTTGGGCTTCCTACGCAGCGCAAGTTTATTTCAGACGAGCGCCACGCCCCTCTGACGCCCACAATCGCCCTAAACGATTTTATATGTGTGTTTGTCTGTGTCTGGCGCGCACACCTTTAAAGATTTTGGACCTTTCGTTAAAAAGTTATGCCAGATTAAAAATTTTCTATCTCCATCTCCCTCGCACTCACTTTGGCTGAGTAACGGGTATCTGATAGTCGGGGCACCCGACTATAGCGTTCTCTCTTGTTGTATATTGAAAGCTTGTATAATAACCTGTTCATTCTATTAAATAAGGTATCTGCACAGTAAATACAATTACAGATCAAAACGTAGAAACATTTTTAGATGGCGAAATTAAATATAAATTTATGTGTCTCCCATTGAAGGACAAACCTATTAGTAACAATTTTATATCAATAATTTAATTATTCAGTATATAAATAAATTTTTATATATAATTTAATATTAAATAGACTCAAAAATAATACAATGACAAGCCGCAAGCGTAAAATATTGGAGATTGGTGGAAATGGTAAATTTTTACAAACTCTTAAATATTTCATAAAATTTATATTTTTGTATACTAATTAGGGAAGAGCGAACATGAATGCGAGAACTGCAAAAAATTAGAAGCCAAAGTAGATGGATTGAATGGTGAACTTGATTGTATTTGCATTATTTAACACAATTTTAAAATGTCATCCTTTCAGAATCCGTGCTAAAGTTAAATTCGAAATTTGCAGGAAATTGAGGGTAAAGACCTCTTTAAAAATAATAATAATGATATATATATATAACATACGAAAAATCTTCATTACAGCCAGACTATAATGGAAGCTCTGGTCGAGTTAAATGTAATCAGCTCGAAATTAATTCGCCAATCATTCCCGATAGATTCAAAAGGAGTCTTTGCTTAAAACAGAGTCGCTAATTTCGGATGACATTATAAAGCTTTACGTATGTATGTAAAAATAAATTGATTGATGCAGCTTTTAGTGTTGTTTCTGGGAGATTTTTGAATAATTTTTATCATTTTTTTATATAAATTTTTGTATTGTTGAGCCCAAGCAATAATACGGTTTTCCACGTGATCATTTTTCGGCTCACTTATCCGAAAATTTTTTTCCTTGAACTTACGACTTTACGAACCTTGGTCGCTTTGAACTCAACTGAACTGAATACTTTGTTTAGCAATTTCAAAATGATCAAATCAACGAACATAAAATTTAAATTAAAACCTTTACATTTCTGGAAATTTTTTTATTTGTGGTCCGTCAAATACTTCCGAAACTGTTCTTCCTGGACCATGAGCAAAACCTCTGGGAAGTCTTCATCGATAGCCTTAAAACTGCGTTACTAGCTCGCACTGAAACGGATAAGCGGATAAACGGACATGGCTAGATGGGCTCGGCTAGTGATCCTGATCGCCTTAACAACGTTGAAACATCTATGTCTATAGAATTGACTAGTTGATTAAAAAATATTCTTGTCCGGAGCAGAGGATTAGATTTAAATGGAGATTTGGAAATTTCTTTTAGATTATTAATTGGCCTAAATCTAAATTTAAAAAACCACTTTAGGAGTAAAGCTCATCCAATAGGGCTTAGTTTTCATCGTAAATATTGTTTTTGAAACTTTTTGGGGCCGACGGGGACACGTGGGCGGTTAGGTTCCCAATGGAATACTGTGTACACATTTGGCTCCTCTGGAGATTCTTATAAATAAAATTTATAAAAAATAAAATACAATTTTTTTGTCAGTGTACGCAATATTTGACATAGCGAATACATCTTCCTGTCATAGCCGGTACACGCTCCTTTCTTAGCGAATACATCAACACATTTTTTTTAGCATGACCGTTCGACGGATTTGGTATGTTTCAATAAATGAAAAGTATATTTTTGAGAGCCGGACGGTATTTTAAATCGCTAATTCCGCGGCCACACTGCTGACTAATAATTTCGTTTATCTAAACAAAGTTTAAATAAATTTAAAGGCCATGCACGGACGTGTGAAAGTGAGGACCACGGAGGAGGAGCGCGAGCGGAAGAAGAAGGAGCAGGCTCTGAAAGTCCGGGCCTATCGGGCCGCCATGGGGAGGATTCAAAAGAAACGGGAAGCCGGGGAGCTGGACAACGAAATGCTCACGCTGACTGTTCAGATCCTGCAGCGAAATCCGGATGTGAGCACCCTGTGGAACATTCGCCGCGAGTGTGTCCTGGATAAGCTGTCCAAGCTGAAGGCGGAGCAGGAGGACATGGAGGAGAAACGGCCTCAAGAAGAGACCCAGGGTGACACGCCCCCAGTGAGGGAGTCCCTTGCCGCGGACAAGGACCATTCCATATTCACCTGCGAACTGGACCTTACCGAGCAGTGCCTGATGGTCAATCCCAAGTCCTACAACGCCTGGCACCACCGCTGCTGGACCCTGGAGCAGGATCCCCGGGCGGACTGGCAGCGGGAGTTGCAGCTGTGCAACAAGTACCTCAAGTTCGACGAGCGCAACTTCCACACCTGGGACTACAGGCGCTATGTGACTGCAAAGGCCGCGGTGCCCGCCGCCCAGGAACTGGACTTTTGCACCGAGAAGATAAAGGTGAACTTCTCCAACTATTCCAGCTGGCACCATCGCAGTCTGCTGCTCCCGGAACTCTACCCCAATGAGCGGAGGGACAGGCCCATGAGCGAGGAAAAGCTGCAGCAGGAACTGGAGATGGTGCTGACGGCAGCCTTTACGGATCCCAACGACAGCAGTGCCTGGTTCTACCAGCGATGGCTGCTGGGTAGTGGCGCCCATCTAGATCGGGCTCCCAGGATAGCTGCCTTTCGGCTGGAGCCCCATGGTGCAGTGCTTGCCCTAGATAAGCCCTACCCAGATCTAAATCAACTGAAGACCGAGTTGCTCGGCGGGGGGCAGACCGTGCTAATGCAATCCTGGCTGCCGATGGACAGTTGTGGAACCAGTTGGAAGTGCCAACAGACCTTCGATTACCAAAGAAACTCAACCTACTCCTTTAAACTTTCTGAACAGGAGGTGAATCTTCTACCTCTACCTGGTGCAGAAGACGGAGCGTTTTACTTTGAGCCACCTCATGCCGCTGCCAGTTGTAGCAAGGAACTCTTGGCGGAGCTGCAAACGCAGCTTCAATCCTGCCTAGATCTTCTGGAATTTGAACCAGACAGCAAGTGGACTCTACTGACAAGTGCCCTCCTAATGCGCGCCATCGAGGTTTCTGGCAATCACGAAAAGAGTTTGGCTCACTTGGCCAAGCTGGAGAAGGTAGATGCCTTGAGGGAGGGATATTACAAGGACCTGGCTGCTAGGTGGTCTTTGGAGTCTGAGCTGGCAAAGTGGCCACAAGCTCCAGGATTTCCCAGTAAATTTACATTGAATGAGGACGTAGTACTGGCTTCGCTGCCTTATGGACAATACTTTGTCATTGCCGATGAGTTGAAATTGTCCACCGATGTTAGAGAGAAATTGGGGGATTCAGTGCCTAAAACCTTTGGCGACTTAAAGGGGAAACAAGATTCGTAGACAGGAATAGCTAAGTGGGAAATGGTGATTCTTTAGAACCGGGTTTCAATGGGTAAACTAATATCCTTGCGGTGCTTACTAAGCCTTTTAACAACAATTTGAAAGGATGCAGCCAATCCATTTATTCAATATAGCAAGTATTCCTATTTATAAATATATTCTTTTCTATAATAGTTACGTTTTGTATATACATGTAGTAAAGTACGCTTTATGAATAAAAAGGAGTATAATATCGAACATTCTCAACTGAGTTACTTTGAAGTTTTCAAATTCTTCACCCCTTAAGTAACAAATTATGGTTTGCTTGCTCCCATAAACATTTAAGTAAACAGTCCTTCTGCAAACATGAATATATAGAAACAAAATAATATAATTTCAAAAAGCTTTCTACCAAACTGCACATACATTTTCCTTGCATCTGTTGAAAGCGAGGCAGTCGACCAAAATTGCTGACAGCCCGCAGCCATCCATTATCAAATGTTTGGGGTTATAAATGGGAAAACCATCAATACGTCGACATGCAACCACCGGCTACTTTAAGCGGTCCCCGAAGCTGCCACATTGCTGAGGCATTCTTTGACATTGCAGCCGTGCTGCGCTGTTGCTGTTGCTGCTGCTGCTGCCACCGATGTCGCCTTGTGTGTGCAACGAGGCGCTGCGAGATTTGCGGTTTTTTGGCGGCTCTCGTGGTTATATAAATTATGCAAGGCCCTCGAGATGGAGATGCTCTGCGCCGGGATGGCGATGGCGAGGCGCTCAATGCGCGTCCACAACATTGGCAGCCGCATGTCATTACGTGCCGCAGCTGCACAAAAGCAACTCACTAAAAGAAAATGTTTTGGGAATTGGGAAATTACTAAATTGAAAGACAGAAATAAGCTTGCATTTTGAAGTCAATAAAACGTTATTTTCTAAGACAAGAGGGGAATTTACCTTAAAAGTTATTAAAAAAGATTTATTTTGCCCGATCTAAATTTAACTGGAAGCCACTTTTTAAATCATCCACGATTAATAGTTTTTTCCCCGAAAAGAGTTGTTGAGTTTTAACTGAGGATTAAACTTGGTGATCTAACCTACAAGATTTTTATTTTGACGACTGTGCTGGAGACAACAAATGTACCATTTCTTAATTCATGAAAACGTCGTTCGATCGCATTATACAAATTATAGTAAAATCGTGTCAAGATCAGAAGACATTTTCTAATTTTAAGGTGATATTTTTGTTAGGTGCATCGAACAGCAGCAGGGGGATGAGTTGGGGGCTTAAGGACATCCAAGAAGGAGGAGCGTTTGACAGGCGTGTGAAAGGCCGCCAGACGTGCCTGAAGCGGGGCTCCTGGGAGATGTCATTCCCACTTGGGTGTTAATACACGCTTGCAGGTCCTCGAGCGGTGAGGGAGGGGCACGGGGACACCTGTCACCTGGCAGGCCACACCGACACACATGTCGTATGCGCAATGTTTGTGCATGGGAATTTAATGGAGCCCAGTCGGGTGGATATATCCTGCTGCATATCATATTAACATTAGCAGCGCCTTGGCATTCAAATTTCCGCTTCACTCAGCCGACACCACATCCGAAGCTATTCCCCCTGGCTGCAGCCCGTTCGCCAACATAATCTTAATTATGCCAATGCCACTTCTTGCGAATATTTTGCGTTGACTCTCCGGCTCCGTTCCGGAAAACGTGACGCTGACAAGATGCCGCTCATTAAAATGTTTGGGGCCAATTATTAAGTCAATTGCACGAGCCAGGACCAGGGGAGTAGGGGCATAGGGGCGCAAAGGGGGTGGCAGCTGCAACTGCATCTTATCTGAACGCACAGGGACGCAAACTTAATTAATGGGACAAGTCAATGAGAAAGGTCAGGAAACAAGGCGGCGGAAGAGGAGCGCGCAGATAGATGCACGTCAAGATGAAATCTTGGGGCTGGCCTAATTTATTGGTTGCGGTTGATTACGGGCAGGATTTTTGGAACCTATTTCTTGGGTTTTTGAATAACTTTAAAGGGAAGACACATTAAGAAAACATTTTTTGTTTGCTTCATAAATTGGTAGAATAAATCTTAAAGAATGTGTCATGAAGTTTCAAAACAAAAAGTCAAGAAAAAACCAAACAATTTTCTGCTGTCCTATATGTACATATTTGCCCCCTTAAATGTGGTTGTTCAACATGTTAAAACTTCCCAGCGAGAAAAACTAATTTAACATATTTTTAGAGCTTTCAATTTTGTCCCAATTAAAGTGGTTTTAATAATATAAATTGTCATCGATTTTTATTTGGGCTATTAGACCAGTTATTTTTTGCAGGGTCAACTTAAAGTGGGCCTAAAATAGGTATTTTGCTGAGCTGTAAATAACAAATTTGTTTATTGTAAATGTTTTCTTTATACAACTAAGTCGATAAAGGTAAATGCATATTTTTTCCAATTATTTTTACCTATCCCCGACAAATTTCTTTTGTTTTTTGAGAAAATTTCTTTTGGTGAAACATTTTAAGCACACACACAGATATTACGCTTTAAATAAACCGACAACAACAGAAGGTGATTCCGATCTAAATGCTGGACTTTCGGCCAAATATAAATATAAATACCATATTGATGAGAGCACGAAATCCCTTTGGTTCTGCCCAAAAATTGCAATTTTGAGGTCACAGATAGTAAATCAAAATCAGGCACTTAGCAGCACTTGCTACATATATTACTTGTGCATCTACCAGGATATTTCAGGCTCCGGCGCCCCTAATAACACGTTCTCGGCCAACAGAAATTGACTCGAAATTTGTCTTTGTTTACCAAATTTCATTCTTTGCCCTGCGTAACTAGATTTGGCAAACTTTGCCACATATCTTCGGGCATGTCATGTGAGGCGACCCAGCACTTATAATTTATATGCCTTTCCAGGGCAACTAGTGGTGTTTTCCTCTCCTGGTTTCGCTCTTAAATTATGCTTATATATTGCCTGAATTTCCTGCACTTTTCCACGTCGCTCCTGCGACTGGGCAAACTGAAAATGCCCTTTAGTCCAGACAATGCACACAATACACATGTTTCAATGGTAGACAGTTTTTAGACGTGATAATGCAAGTGGAAAATCAGAAAAATATATTGTGACTGCCTCGGCAGTCGGGAGCAGTAGACATCGCAGTAGGGAAAACAAAGCAGCCCGATGTGAGGAGAAGAATGCCACAAATACTAAAAAGACACCTGAAAAAAATGTAGGTAAGAAACCGTTACTCGTAGAGTAAAAGGGTATATTGGTATAAGGAAAACTATAAATGCAATTTTGTTGTGTTTATTAATACCTTTCGAAATGTAGAAGAATTTTTTTAAATCGGACCATTCATTAAAAAGTTATGAACAAATAATGGAATTCATTTAGCTGAGTAACCGGTATCTGATAGTCGAGGTACTCGACTGTAGCGTTCTCTCTTGTTATAATAATCATTTCTTCAGCTTAAGAAATGGCAGGGACAATGTTTTTCCTAATTCCTAGAAACGCGATTAAATAGTTTTTTTTTTAGTGTACACTTCGGGTCCCTGGCCAACCCATAACCATATGCATGATAATAACTTTCGTTCTGGCGGCTCTCCTCATTGGGACGGATGGGATACTATATATATAATGGGGAGCACGGAGCACGGAATGATTTCTGTCTGCAGCTGTCACATAATGTTAACTTGAAGGATCTGTCTCGGCCGTCCCGCATGCATGGAAAACTCATTACAAGCAGCTGCAGCTGCGGTCACCCGAGTTTTCCATCCAATTTTCCCACCAGTGCTTCCCGGCCGAGCACTTGATCCTTAAATAAGTTGCGGAAAATTGGCTTGCCGTCGGCCAATTGAATATCCGCATCGATTGGGTTTAGACGCCTCTCTCCGCCTGCACTTTTAATTGCATAACACATAGTTTCACGCTTCTTGCTTACACTTCACTTCACAGCCGAACAACTTGGCAGGCGAAAGTTCGCTTTAACAAGTGAACAACTTTCAATGGGCAATTAAAAGGGCATACAAACCGGGGACAACAACAGTCGCTGTGTGGAGGGGGGGGTGGATGGTGGTGAAGGGGGGTCAGGGAGGGGAGGGGGTCGAACCAGGACGTCACCAGCGAGAAGTCACCGGAAATGTTAACAAAATGCATAGCAGCACAGATTCTGCTAAAGTTTTCGGCCCGAAAGGCAATTAAAGTTTTGGCACCGACACAACAGAAAAACAAGCTGTGCACAGACCAAAACATTTTTGTTTTTCGATTATAAGTAGATTTCACAGAATTAGGTGATGAATAATATTTTGGGTTGGAAATATTTATGTATTTTACTTTACTTTACTACGAAACTTTGAAACCTCTGTTTGCCAAGGTTAAATGTTTTTATCTAATAGAAGAAATATTTACTATTTCATTGCAAATTCAACTTTATTGGTTTACAAATTATTTAATAAAATAAATATTATAAAATGTTCTATAGATTTTAACTATTAGAACAATTTATACAATTTCGTCCTGTGTCGAGTAGATGGTAAAATGGTGACTCTGAGATCCTTGGCTTCTGTTCCGCCGGTTGACGCAGCTCCGGCCATAAATGTTAGCCTGAAAATATACCCAGATCTGGCGATAGCGGATCCGCAGTTAAATTTGATTAATTTACGACGCAAGGCACCCCAAAATGTATAAAACTTCATTAAACATTACGGGCTGTGCTCCTAACTCAAATAACTTATTAAAAGTTACGCTCAGTTCAACCAATACATGGCGCCATCAAAGTCTGAAAGCAATGACGTCACCACACACGCCCACTCAGAAGGCAGGCGGGCGGGGCCTGTATAAATTGCATATTTATGCACTATAAACATTAATTTACTTGCCATTTAGCTAGACGCGCAGTTAATTGAAAACAACAATATCAGAGGCAGTGCAGCAGAAGCAGCGGCAACATCAAATGCCCACTTCCCTCCCCCTCCCCCTTGGCCATAATGCAACAGCGGCAGCCAAAGCAAACAACTTTAAATTATGCAAAGAATAGGAAAATGCAGCGTACAAAAATTGCAGCCATCATTAAATTTGAGCGGGCTGCGGGGAGTTGGGAAAATACAGAAAAAAAAGGAAATGCAAAGGGGTTTTAAGCAGGGAAGTAATGCCAAATTTAATTGCAATTAATGTGCAGTAAAGCGGAAGTGCCATAGAAACGGGGCAACGCGTCCATTGCTGGACGGGCTGGCACTTCCGGTTGGCGCCATGTTGGAGCATGCTCCCCGTCGAACAGGGAAGGGGCTAAGGGGGCTAAGGGGGCTGAGGGGACCGAGTGGGTTAACCCGATATTCGTGGTAACTCGAAAATGTAAGCTAGAACGCTCTACTCGTTTTAGCCCCAGAGATTAAACTAATTGGGTTTGCCTTTAAAAGTTTGTTGTGGGTTTTTCAGCTCGTGTGTATTAAATCTTTTTTCTATTTCTATAAGCACGATCTATTGTACTTGTTTAAAAGAGAAGACTGCCTTTGCCTGAAGATTTCGAGGGGATAAGATAAAATAAATGTAGTGCTTGTTTTACCTGATAGCTAACCATGATCATTAGTCATGTATGAGGAAAATGTAATGTTATCGTAATATTATCGATACTATCGAAAATTAAAAAAATAAAAAACCAATTTCAAATATGAAGGAGAATTATGAAAATAATTTTTTTTTAATTTTACTGCGATGTATATATTTATATCCATGTTAAGGGCGACGTGTTTTAAAATATATACTTAACAAGAGAGAACTCTATAGTCGGGTGCCCCGACTATCAGATACCCGTTACTCAGCTAAAGGGAGTGCGAGGGAGATGGATATATAAAACTTTGATCGAGCACAACTTTTTAACGAATGGTCCGATTTTAAAAATTTCTTCTACATTTCGATAGGTATTGATAAACACAATAAAACTGCATTTTTACTTTTCCAAAATCATTAATGGTGTGGGCGCCAGACACAGGCGTGGCCATCGTCTGAAACAAACTTGCGCTGCGTAGGAAGCCCAAGAATATGTGTGGGTAATCCCAACTTTCTAGCTTGTGTAGTTTTCGAGATCTCAGCGTTCATACAGACAGACGGACATGGCTATATCGACTCCGCTAGTGATCCTGATCAAGAATATATATATATACTTTATAGGGTCGGAAACGCTTCCTTCCACCTGTTACATACTTTTGCACGAATACAATATACCCTTTTACTCTACGAGTAACGGGTATAAAAATATCTATTTTTTCTTAAAATATACCAAAAAGGTTTTTTTTTAATTTAAAATATTTTTTTGAGCAATAGTATTGATTGTGGGCCCAACCATCGATGTTTCTTAAATTTTAACACCATCAATAGTTTCAATAGTGATATCGATCATTTTACCAACCTTTATATTAATGTTTAACTCTTAACAGGATCTATCTAGCTTAATCGAAGCGCAGAAGATCCGAGTATTCCCGTATACCCGAGTCCCGAAATACCAGAATGGGCCTGGGCGGAAACGGATGCACCGAGTAAGAAATCAAGTTTAAAGCGTCCCGCTACCGTTTTGCAACATCGGCCTGACCGCGTGACATCCAAATACGAAGGGAAACGGGAGTACATGTTACATGCTACCTGGTTGCATTCACCTGGCGCCGTCGCGAAATTCAATTACTCGTGCACCATAAACCGATTAACTTATATAAATATTTATATCGCTGAAATGCAGTCGGTCGCCAATGGCTTTATGGGTCGCAGCTCGCCGGTTCGATGGGCTGTCCCGGTGGGCGGGGGGCGTGGCCTATCTGTGGGAGTGTCTCTGCATATGCAAACAGTTTTCCAACGAGCAGTCGGGGTCGTTGGTCATTCGGAGAAATGGAGCTGCGGTGGCAATAATTTCATTTGCATTTGCATTTGTTGCCGTTTATGGTCCACTCAAGTGATGTCAGTTGGCCGGCTTCCCCTTTTCGATCCGCCCCCGCGGTTCACTTTCCAAGTGTTTAATGATAACACGCTAGGTGTCATCCGCAGGCAAGTGCTCTTGAGGCCAGGACATAACTGAACAGAACAGAAACAGCAGCCGACGCAGCCCGGAAGGCCTATCATTACAATGCCGGCGAGTGCAGTTCAGTTGTGCATGGCTACGGCTACACAGGCAGAAAAAGCCGCATAAAGTCGGTTTAAATGGCTTAATATTTTGGGATATCGTGCTCTTATTAATCACCTAAATCTCTTTAATGCTGTGGTGACCAGTAAAGGCAGGGCAATGGTAAGGGGCCATGCAGGATCTCCTTCTGAAGAGCCAACTTTTTCGCTGTGCACTTTTCAGGTGGCAAGCGGCAACTACTTGTCTCCATAAATAGTTGCTAAACAGCAATGGACCCGTGTAAGTGGCCGATGAGAGTGTGCCCCAAAGGCTGCATCCCCATTCCCTGGGGCCGCACAATGATTGGATGGCAATGGCAAGGGGAAGGACAGTGCCAGTCAAGGGTTAATCTCGAGTTAAGTGATGCACTCGACCTCAACTGGTGTCTGATTAATTGAGTTACGCATAGCGCATAGCAGTTCAAGGCGAACTTCGAGGGACCAGAGGCTTCGGTTTATTTGGGGTCGAGTGTGGGGTCGGTCTGTGGCATATGATGTGTGCCATGCGGTGTGAATTAAGCGCATGACTTATGGACGCACTTAGGCATTCCTGCATGTCTAATGGGCATTCGGTTAACATCGATGATGCACAAGTCTATTTAACAATTATGGCTACTAAATCAGGAATAGCTTAGTGCTGATGTCGTGCATAATTCACACCATTTACCCCGACTACTGATCCAATAATTGGACAACTTAACCTGGGGAGCATACAATGTCAAGTTTGTTTTTACATTCTTCTTGAACGGAATATAAATAAAGATGTTTTTGATGCGTTGAAGGGAAAAGCAGACACTTAATTCCGATTAAATTTCTTAATGCCACATTTTAAAAATTCAATTACATTCACGACGCGTCGTACAAATATTCATCGATAAATTATTCAGCGCAATTCAGGATGCTCTCAGGTTAACCCAACCGAATTTCAGAACATCATGAAAAATTCAATTCATCAGCTTTGTATATTTAACTTCTAACAACATGCTCAAGTTGTGTAAGCAATTCCGTCACCACCCTGACACGACGTTTGTATTTTGGGCCCTTCGTCACATCAACTCCGTATCTTGAGGTGTTGGTACCCGAGTTCCCAGGTACAGGCCCCAATTGCGTCCGTATCGCACCTGCAACTCCAGCAGTAGTCGGTGCACCCGCTCCCTGCACTCGAAGAGGCGTCTTTGTCTGTCCAACTGCAGAGTCACCAGGCGGCGCTGAAGGCGCGTCAGCTGCTGCCGGATCCACACGTGATCCGCCTGTAGGCGCCGCACCATCGCCCGCACATACTCACTCCGGCCCACCTCCGTCGATTCGACTTCTCCGTGCCCATCCACATCCTCGTCGAAATCCAGTTCCATATCTTTGATGGCAACGGCTGTTGAATGCGCATTCATTGTGCAACGGCTGCGGGTTAAGGTGGTACACTGGGAAAATAAACAGGGAATTAACTAAGTAAGTGCATTATAGCTTAAATACATTTTGGTGTGCAACCAATAAATTTGAAAACTAAAAAATTGTGTTTATACCCGTTACTCGTAGAGTAAAATGGTATATTGTATATAAAGTATATATATTCTTGATCAGGGTAACCAGCCGAGTCGAGACATGTCCGCCTGTCCGTCTGTCTGTCTGTCCGTCCGTATGAACTCTGAGATCTCGGAAACTACAAAAACTAGAACACGCAAGTTTTTTTCAGCCGAATGCCATTTGACAGTAGCGAAGATATGGCGATGCTTTTTTATTTTTAATTCATTTATAGTTTTAAATTACGTGGAGTAAAAAATAAATAAAAATACTCAAAAATTATTATTTTTGCCCAGCTTTCAGATAAAAATTATACCCATAATGGTTTTAGTGCTACATTTTTAATCTTTATAAAAAAATAATATAATGTTCTATAAACAATTCTTTTTGTTATGGGACCTCAGTTACTTTCTGAATAATTTAATAAAACAATAAAATACAAAGCAGTCTATCGTTGTTATAGATATTTAATTATGTTATAACGAACTGTTTTTGATCGTTCTGATTGCTACGTTAACTATGCGACTAGCTCAGATATATGGTTATAATAAATGCCAGGAATTAACAATGATTAAGACCAAGATTAATCAAATATTAGTGGCCTTAAGCTGTTAAGACTTTAAGTTCTGAAAATTTAATGAATGAAGTACTTGTTTTTATTTTAATCTCTTTGATTTTCCAGTGTGCCGATCTGGTGGCGACAGAAGCGGAAACTTGGAATAATTTATGCGTGCCAACTGGGTGGCAAACTTCCATCTAATCGCTTAATTCCGTGCTGTGAAAACTTTGGGCCCAGTATCCCACATTTCATTTTGGAAACCCATACGCAAAGGATTTGCGCGGCGAGTGAGTGCAAGTTTTTTCTAGTTGATTGACTAAAAAATGGAACATTTTCTCCGTATTTGGTTAAGACGTTCTATATTTTTTTCCCCTTAGCTAATGCCCTCGATTGGTTGTGAGCAATACTCAGTGATGCGTTGGTAAAATTTGCAAATCGGTTGGCCTGGTTCAAAGGCGGGAAGAGGAGCCGATGCTCCAGCTACTTGAGGTGGCCCAGACCGAAATTGCTTTTCCGCTCTCTGGGTCAGCCAAGCAGAAAAATGTCTGCCCTGCTGGCGCTGCCAGCGAGTTCGATTTCGCACTATCGATTGATTTGGTATTCATTGGGTTGCGCTCGCTTGCCACAACTTTAAACGCTACATGTCGCCGCAACTTAGTGCTTCTGTTTCCTTTGTCCAAATTGCACTGCACCCGGTCGACCCAGTTGCATTTTGGGTTCTTTTTTTGGGCAAACGCAGCTCTGTCTGATTCGTGAATTGGAAGCACACAGCACACAGGGAAAATTTAGGGAGTTTCAAGAATCTGACTAGCCGTTTGCCCGATTTCGACATTGTTTCGTAAGGAAAAACCCTCGAATTCGAGTGATAGAAATTCAGCTAAAGTGGGTAAACACTAAACATCCGCCTTACAACTTGTTAGAATTAATCAAAAATTAAAGTATCAAAGATTTGGCACAGTGTGCTCTGCATGGCAAAGCAATTTGCTGCAACTCCGCCATGACTGCGATGCTAATGATCGAGCCAACTCATCTCGAGACAAGGCCAAAGGCTTTTGTCAAAAGAATGTCAACTGGGCGGGCATTCTGGTGGAAATTGCAGCAGTTTTCACTTTTCCTTTCGCTCGGCTCACCAGACTGCAAAGCAGGCCAACGGAGGCGACATCTAATGCACAGAGAACGCCTCAGTTGCGGTGTTGTGGCTGCCAGCCGTGCGTATGCGTAATATTCGAGAAATGTCTCGCATTTCCATCCAACCGAAATGTTCGACAAGCTGTCTATTTGCTGGGTAGTGTAGTAGTGTGTGTGCGTGTGTGGGCTTCCATGTTTGTTTTCTATTTGTGGCACTGGCACTTGGGGCTATTCCTGGATATTACGCAAACGACATGTTACCAAGGCGAAAGGAAAGCCCAATTTTTAAGTCGGCCTAGCTTAGCGGGAATTGCGCTGATGATGATTGCTGGAAACAAAGTGGATTCGAGTTTTTGCTTAGTGCTTACCTCTAATCTTTGACTTCTGAGATGGAAGATAACGGAGTTTCCGAGCAAGTTGAAACGAAAAGCAGGGGAGTACTGTAAAAACAACGCCTGCTGCGCAGCCTGACAGGCTAATTGAAAAACTATGCCACTAAGTGTAAGCCACTACGGCTCCCATTCCCATTCCCATTTCCATTTCTATCTCTATCTGTATAGTTGGCTGTCTCTGAATCGCTGTTGATATTCTGCTAGCCGGAATTGGCAACTTAATTATTTCAACGGCACGTCGCCAGCGAGTGGCGCTTAAGCCAAGCCTGCCGACAGCTGCAGGAGCGTAAAGCAGACGTAAAAATAGAAAAATGGAGAACGAATAAGAAAAGCTGCGATATAAACAACGCTTGCAGCGTGCAACGTCAGTGGGGCAAAAAAGTGAACAACAGCTGCTATTGAGAATCTGTGCTGAAAGATAAAGTTGCCTAGCAAAAGGATTTAACTGCACAACTGGCGAAAGAAACAGTTCGAGAAAAACCAAGCGACGACTCCATACATATCTGTGTGTGTGACCCCATTAGCACCAGCCGCCTCCTGCCACGCCCACTTACTTTCCGCCTCCTCGCATAGCGCCACACTATGCCCCGCCAAAAGTCGAAAAAAGAGTCTCACTTGCGGCTTTATTCATGGACCTGATTCATTAGTAGACACTCACATGCGAGCATTCCCATTTACTCGCGGCGGAGCTTTCCTCTGAAATATGTGGCGAGTTTCAAAAGAATACTTTTGAAAACGCATTGTTTTAGGTCGGAATATAATTAAAGTTTTTTTATTTATTTTATTTCATTAAACCATACACAAAAGCAGTAGCATTGTGGTACTAAACCAAACAAAAGACGTTAAGAAGATATATGTAATTATTATTATATTTATTTTTGAGAAAAAATATTATTGTAATTGTAATCGATAGTAGACACTATCGATATTTTTGGCTAACGATGTCGATAATGTCGACATATACTATTGATATTATCGATACTATCGGAAATTAAAAAAAATATATATAAAAATGTATGCTTGTATAATAAAAATGATGCCATTAAAGTGAAACCAAATTCAATGTTGAGACCTAACAATTAAAAACCACTGGTTTTTAAAATATATTTCTTAAAAAACTTTTTTTCCTCAAAATATATACAAAAATTACACGTAAAATTAAATAATGTAGCGATAGTATGATTGTGGGCCCAAACCATCGATGTTTCCTAAATTTTAAAACCATCGATAGTATCGATAGTGCTATCGATTTTTTACAATCCCTACGAGAGTAGTCAAGTCTTGATTATTTCTACATTTTCTAAAAATTTTAGTGAGACCTAACTAGGGTTGGTTAAAAAATCGATAGCACTATCGATACTATCGATTGTTTACAAATTTAGGAAACATCGATGGTTTAAACCCACAATCGATACTATCGCTCAGAAAAAGAATTCCATTTTACATGTAATTTTTGGTATATTTTAAGAAAAAAAAAAGGATTTTAAGTAAATATTTAAGAACACGACGGTATTTTTATTGTTAGGGGTCAACATTAAATTTTGTTTTACTTTAATCGCAGTAAAATAAAGATTGTTGTTTTCCCCATACGCTTTATGATACAAGCATAAATTTTCAAAATGTTTGTTTCCCATAATTTTTTAAAATTTTGTAATTTGTTTTTTATTTTCTTTAAATTCCGATACTATCGATAATATCGATAGTGACCACCATCGATAGCCAAAAACCTCGATAGTGTCCACCATCGATGTTTTAACAACCCTAGACCTAACCCATTTGTAGGAACCTATTTTCAGAACACACCTGATTGTATTTGTCGAGTGCTTCATTTTCCTCTAGCAATATCTGCGCTCTCTCTTTTCCAATGACTTTGGCAACTTTGACAGGGCAAAAGTAATTAATTTTCGGCAGCTAACTCAAAACGGCGATGGGAGCAAAAGGGAGAAAAAGTGCAAAAAAGGCAACGTAGGCGGCACAATTAACGCCTGCAACTTTAATTGCGTTTTAATGTGCATCAGGCCGCAGAGCGTCTGCCTGTTTGGATGTTTCTCGGTGGGCGGTTGGGTGGTTAGGTGCTTGGGTGGCTAAGTGCACGGCTCGAACCCAACCGGGATGGGTGGTTCAACGTGCTCTGTCAACCGCAGGCGGTGGCTCAAAAGCGTAACAAGCATTTGGCCGCGCCTCAGCAACATGGCCGTCGTCCTGGCTCACACACTCATACACTCTCACGCTCACAAAGGAGCGGAGACAAACGCACACGTGAATTCGTCCTGCGACTACGGGCCATGGACTATGGGACTACGGGAAGCTCCTGTGTGTGTGGTCGGGCCTGTGCCTGAGTGCCTGCCTCAAAAGCGGCTTAACAAACACACACGGACCCACATGTAGCCACAAAACAGCTTACACTCGAAGGAGCAACTGCAGTCCCAGAAGTTCCTTGATCGTTGAAAATTTTCGATATATGTAGGTACTTCAATAATTTTGAAATTATTGCATCTTTAAAAGAGAACCAAGGTCTACGAATAATTTTTTGAGTATGGCACTTTGAAAAAGTAGTGGGAGTAAGATCAAAGTGGGAGTAAGATCACGAGTGAGTCTCAAAGGTACAACATTTTAAATTCTTAAAAGTTTCTAGTCATTTTCCGTAGTTCATAGTTTTTTTTCAATATTCTTAGGGGACTAACATACACAACAATTTTAGGATGCCTATTTTATTATATTTAATATGAAGATTTCTCCTGAGTGCAGCGTCCGTGCCTCGAATTTGAGTCCGGACATGGTAGCGGACCGGGACCCCAAACCGAGCGCCTCCGTCTGGGCCAACTATTTACATGGCACCCATTATGTCCGGACTTGTAGCTGCGTCTTTTGTGTTGTCGCCGGCATCGTTTCCCTCTTCCTATCGCTCGCCTAAGTGACGTGATTTAAATTTGTATGCCCTTTGAAATTTTCGTCGCCCCGCTTATCGCGGCGTGGAGGCTGCCATCGCCGCCCCATCTGGATCTCCACCTCGGAGTCCGCTTCCAAGGATCTGCTTCCGGCGTGCAGGGGACAAATCACGTAATCTGGCCTTAGTGGGTCAAGCAGCAGAAGCGGCAGTAAACTGTGAACCGTAACCGTAATGTAGCAGACCGCACGAGGAGACACAAAGATACTTGGACGCGGGGGACAAGTACAAGTAAATAGACATAAAGATACACGACATGAAAACCACTGTCAACATGGAGTCAGATGCTGGTGATGTCAAGTGTGGTGCGACTTGCCGACTAGCACAATCCCGAGCACATCAAATAAGTCAAGAGCTTCGACCTAAAAATACTCTCTAATATAAAACGGCTTTGAAAAGGGGCAAACTATAGGTACCCAGGTCTTCTGTGCTCAAATAAGATTACACATATCATTGGAAAATCGGATGTGTAAGGTATTGTAAGGAAATAGAAATTAGAGCTTAGACTTCCAACCTTTTGTTTACAATCATAGCCTCAACTTAATTCCATGCCAACCAATTTCATTAATAGTGCACAATGTTTTTCTGAAGAGCACATCAAATTACTTATTTTATTCCCCATTATACCGGTTACAGAAATGACTTCTTCATGGGTTAAATTCGCTGAGAAGACACTGCTTCTTCAATAGAAATCATTCCCCGGGTTGTCATTCTTTCACCTCGTTATGTTTCGGTGAAAAGCCAGTCACAAAAGCGGGTGATTTTTCTGTGCGGTTGTAACATGTGATGTTATTAGTTGCGGCTTTTCGCAGACTTTGAAGTGCATAGTTGTGGTTTGCTTTGCCAACAAAAAAGAGGTTGTCAAATAAACCCATAATAACATGTCATTATGGTCAATTAAATTATGAGTCATGTTCAAGGTAAATTTAACTAAATATTTAAGGAAGTCATGCTTTTTCTGGAAGGGGATCTTATGATAATACTTCCCGGTTTTACAACTTTGTTCAAAATGAAAGCCTACCTGTCCGTAAGAAACCCCTTATGCCGTCATAACTACTTACCACGGTCAAGGCCTGTCCCCCGAGGCATCCATTAAACGCATAGTTACTCAAATCGAATTCCTCTTAAATGGTTAATCCCTTCGGTTTCCGGCAGGGCAAACATCATCATCGTCCTTAAGTAACTGTCGTCACGTCCGCTTGAGGCCCGAACAAACCGAACAAACCAGGTGAGAGCAAACACCGACGAGGGCCCCTTGTTCTCGAGGGCCACTGAGCGAGGGTGGACAGGTGCAAAGTGCAAGAGACGAATGATTGAGCTCCGAGGACACAGACATCGCCTCGCCAAGGACGCGTCTTCGGCTGCGACTTCAAACTGAAGTGTTTAAAATTGTTCGCCATTATCGGCGGCTGTCAATAAGCGCATTAAAACATTTTTGCAATTCGCGAGCTCGTTGACGGCTGACGGCGATGACATGCGGCTGTCAGGCAGCCGTGGAGAGCGGAAAACTGCAAGCGCAGAGCTGCTGCACTAACGAGTCCCATTGATTTTCCCCCGCCGGAAGAGCTGCGGCACGCAGAAGAATACAGCAACCAGAAACGGGCGATGTGCGCACGATGCGTATGAGTAATGGGAAAATTCTTAATGGGCGAAGAAAATTGGTTGGGCATAAACAATGAGATTCCTGCGACCGGAGAGAATGATAATGAGTTCGCTGAGTACGGGCCACCGGAAAGTGGGGGGAAGGAAGGCAACGTTGGCGTAGGTTCGCCATACACACCAAATATTCTATTACAAAATTTTTAAATCCTATTCAATATGCAACGCAGACGGAAGTACTTTAAATTTTATTACGAACCTTTATTAGAAACAAAAGAAACAAAATTTGAAGTAGATATAACGGAAAAAATAAAAATTTCTTGGAATTAGTTCAAAAAAGTTATCTTTTTGGTTTTGTATATCCTTTTACTTTTAAATATTGGCCTAAAATGAGGAATACAAAAAATTGTATGCAAATCACCGATAACTCTTGGAGTTATTGTGATTTAAAGTATTATAAGACTTGCGTCTGCAAACATTATTAAGACCAAATAAATCTAAATCTCAAAGGATCGTTTTCTCGTACAAATGTTAAACTAAAAGTTAATTTCAAACTCAGAAAACGAATAGAAATTATTGTTTAAAACCCACTTTTGGATAAAGTCCCACTTTTTTCTGAAACATTTGTGCATCATTTAAGACAAAAAGCCCCAATATATTTTGTAACACATCCAATATGATTTTAATTAACCGCCAAACCCCTCTGCGGATTTTAATATTCTCTTTTGTCAGCTGCTTGCTTTTTGGCGTCTCGCCGGAGTCTCATTAATGCGATACGTTCATTACGCAATCAATAAATTATGATTCATATTAATGCCATATCGGAGCACTTATTGCAGCTCCTTGCATTTTCTCTGCCGCACTCTCGCAGTTTTAATCCTTTTTCCATACAATATTTAATCAGTATTTTCCAGCGAACTCAACCATTCGGTATGCAATTATACTGATTTCTCCGCCTCCTTTATTTAATTGTTTCATTTTCTTTTAATTTCAGCACATCCCTTTCGCTTTTATCGTGCCCCTTGTTGACCCAAAATCACGGATTTCGAAGCGGTACAGAGGGAAAATGGCGCGTAATTCGAATGAGTTCCATGACTCACTTTCCATAAAAAATAAAAGATAATGGGGCGATTCGCCGAACGACTTATCAGGTAAAGTGGACACCCCTTATTAACCCAGGGGCATTTTCAGTAATTAAGTGAACTGCTAATTGTACACGAAGTTGAGAGGTTTCGACCCCAGTCGCCGACCGGCTTAAAAGACAGACAGGTGGGCAGGCCAACTGATTTCCAGGCGAATGTAAGGAATTTCACGTTTTTATAATAAACGGAAGCAGTTAAAGCATTTAATTTATATTTTTATTATTTTAATCTTCAGATATATTAATTGTTAAAATTGTTTAACAAAACAAGAGAGAACGCTATAGTCAAGTACCTCGACTATCAGATACCCGTTACTCAGCTAAGGGAAGTGCGAGGGAGATGAAGGTATGCATGCAGCAAAGCAACTGCTTGCACTGCTTGAACTCCATTATTTGGTTTTTTCAAAATATGTCAAAGCATTTGCATAAACAAATTTAACGCAACAATTAAAATTAATAGAAAATGATATTCCTTTTTTGCTGCTTATTTAAATTATCCTGCCAAAATGTTCGATATCCGCAATATGCAGCCAGTAAAATCTTTAAAAAATATACAAAAACCGAACACATCAACACCTGAAAACAGGGTTCGGTACAATAAACCGAATTGGATTTAGTTGAGGTGGAAACACTCGCGATTAAATAACTTCAGAAAAAAAAGCTGATTAGAATGCTCTATGGTATTCATACAAATTAATGGTATACATTTAAATAAAAACAAAGAAACTACCGACATTTTATTTCAGTTCTGCGGCCTCAAAGTTGCAATTCAAACATAAGTAGTTTCCCTAATAGCTTTATTTTCGCACTTTATGTACTTATGCTGAGCAGTGTAATATTTTATTTTAAATGCGCTGCTGCTGTTTGTGCTGCCTATTTGTCCTTTACGCCAATATATCATTTGGGGAGCTGCCGAAAAAAAGACACTGACATAACGACAAATTTGCTCGCTATTTATGCGGCGGGCAAACAGCGGAGACCATCGGGCACGAACCCATTGGATCCAAAGTAGGTAAACATATTTAACATACACATGTAGCCCCTGTGTTTATAAAAACATATATGCAAATTGTCATGGCTCGCCTTTGGCCCTCTGCGCACTCGCTTGGACAATTCGCGTTATTTATAATGGACAATTCTCGTGTTGTTGTTTATAATTTATTTATGCAAATTTTCAGCCGGACAAGCCACCGCAGTGCAGCTGGAAAACCGGGGGAGGGGGTGGCGCTGTGTAAATAGTTATTGCCAGCGAAATCAAAACTAAAGCAATTTTCAAATATAATTAATTGCAATTGACCCGATTTGTAATTTATTTATTTAATCCACGCATATTCCAGCGGAACAAATAAGGAATTTATTAATATTAATTTACACGTGCGCGAACTCCGGCATTAAAATGCCATTTTCGGGGCTTCACTCGCTCTCTAATTGCAGCTTTGAGCCCCAAGCTGGGCAATTAAACAGTTTGCTTTGACAAGGCAGGGATTCCTCCGCAGACTCCAATGGCGTGGATATAATTAGTACGAACTATTCGAGTGGGCCATGCAAACAGGCGCATTGAAAGTCCTTTGAATGGCCTATTCCCTGTGGAGCATTCATTCGAGCAGATTTCCATGAATTTGGGGATTTCATACGCATGTCCTCGTCCATAGAGGCTCTGGCGGGGGTTGCCATAGATAATCAGCTCATTAATATTAAAGCCCCTGTAAACTGGGGCGAACCCAATGCTTTAAACACAGCCCAAACAACACAGCTTAGTACATATTATATACGTTATGGTTTCACCTACTTGCCACACATGTTACATGTAACTGACTGTTCGTTCATCTGCGGTATGTATGATTTAGCAGCTCGACACTCGCCACTTGGCCACAACTCACTTAGTGCCTGGCCCTGCCACAAATGGCCATAATATTCAAGCATCACCAGCCAGGAGCAGATGAGGAGATGGGGATGGGTTGCCAGAGGTGGCTCAAGCGAATTTATTGCGGCCCCATCCCGGAGTCAGTCCAAGCCAAGGCTCGAAGGGCTTTTGTGTTGAAACAAACCAACAAACCTGACACAGACCAACCCAATCAGCAGACTTTAAGAGTCGGCCACAATTTCCGCAACATTTGATTGGCATTTGCACTCGCAGAAAAACTCGGTAAAAAGCTTCATACTTTAAAGCCACAAAATTTATCAGGACAAATATCCATTTTTTATTCATTTAATTTATATAATTCATTAAAATTATAATTAATTTAAATTATTTAAAAAAGATACAATATTTAAAAAGACCAATAAATGAATACGATCAGTAAAAAAGATACAATATTTAAAAAGACAGTAAATTAATACGATCAGTGAATTAAAATAATTAGTTAAGTATGATCATTTTACTCCGAATTAATACGGTTTTTTTTTTATTTTTCTAAGCCCTTGTGTATTTTATTTAAATTAAATATTATAAGTAATGAAAACTAAAATATTTTTAGGTCGTTTACTATTTTTCTTTTTGAGTGCGCCAAGTAACAAAGGAGAGGATGGAGGGGTACGCTATTTTAAATTCCGCATCGAGAATCGCACCTTTAATCAATTTCGGGGCCCATTCTGAGGGCCTGCTCAAAGCAAAGCCCACTCGAAATCAGATACAGTCGGCAGCAGAAACCGAAACAGGAGACCGGCCAAAAAGGGAACGGGTAACGGGTATCGGAAATCTGGCCACCCGCAACACTCTGGAGTGTGTCATAAAATGCCAAAACAAATATAAATTTTCACACAATTCAATTTATATGCCCGCAGCACAAGCTCGAGCACCGAGAAAGGATGCTGGATTCGAGATACAGTTTCGAGAGCTCCCCGGCTGTATCGACAGCTCCAAAGTAGTCCCGAGCCGTTCGGGGACCCTTCCGCCCCTGCTCCTGGCAGCTCCTTCTGCCGTTTTGCCGTTCTGCCGTCTTTCGCCAGCCATTGTCTACTCATTTTACCACTTGATTGTGTTTGCACAACATTTCAGCAAGCGCCGCGGCATCGGCATTTTGCACTGCAACCAGCCAGGCAACCCTAAACAGAGCAAAATGCCATGAAAATTTGAAATGCAAAGGCGTTGCTTGGAGCAAACATTTAACGGCGTCTGTTTGACATAAGCAGCGTTACGAAATGGGTTTAAGTTAATGGAAACTTGGTAAAAATATATCGAATTAGAAGACCTACCTTTTATTTTTACAAATATATTTTTTTAGGATTGCTTTTAATAACATTTTGACACGCACTGTCACCACCATACATATACGTTTCGACGCATGTCTGCCAGGCGAAAAATGAAAACAAAGTTCAATCAGAGCTCGAGCTTTGCGAGTAAATCAAATAAAATGCACATAAAAACAGCAACGAATAGAAAAACAAAACCAAATCATAGACCAAAAAGTTTTTATCAACTGCTGGCGACGAGAAGAATCAGAACGAAGAGAAATACTTTCCGACACTCGAGAATTGTGTGCAAGCTGAAAGCCAGGCACAAAATCGGAATAAATGCAACAGTCAGAATATCCTGTATTTCAAGCCGGCACTGATCAAAGAATAAGAAATTCCCAATTAACCCGAACTTCGGGCTAGCCAGAGGCAGAGGTTCTGCCCTTTTCAAGAGGTATTTTTCAAGCCTTTTCGCCAGAAATATTTATTTCGTATAATTGTTTTGCCAACAATCCTTTGGGGTCAAGAACAGCAATCGGAATGCGCATCCTTTGTTGTCTCGAGCAATCATCGATACGCATTTTCAAGTAAATATGGAATTTACGAAACTTTCTGTGCGCCTCGGCCTTGCTGCTGATGATAAACTACGAGCAAAGTCAGGAGTTTTAATTAAATTTGCATACAAAATTTTTGCATCAGTCTCATCAAAAGTTATGGCAATTGCACGGCTCCAATTGTTTAAATTAAATGGGAATGTACTGCCATTTGGTCGGCTTAACTGTCCAGGTGGGGGAATCGACTCGCTCATATGGCTCATCATAAAAGGCAATGGCTCAGAACATTGCGTATACGCAGCGTGCAACGCGTCCTATTTAAACTGCGTTTAATGACGGCACAGGTCGTTGAGAAGTGAGTCACCGACCGAGGGTAAACAGCCGACAATCAAACAGAACATGATCCAGACATATAGTGCATATATCTTTCGGTGCTGGCAGACGGGTGGCGTTGCAATTGTAGCCGAGCAGTTGCTCCTCTCGATTTACTGCCTCTTGGGGGCTTTATTTTTTAATGGCTTCTGCTAGTGCCTTGGTTAAGCATCCATTGAGTCATTGTATCTACGTTGTAATATGAAAATCGCTTTGGCAAAACTTCTTGATTGCGACTCGCACTTGATGCCCTTTCCGTTTTTAAGGAGTTATTGCTGTGCGGATCGGTTTGGGGATAAAGGTAAATTTCCATTTATAATTCGGCAAATAATGGTAAATAAGATTAAAATAATGTTTATTCATAACAAAATGATATGAATAACTTGATCTTTAAAAAATATTAAATTTACCATTATCATTTTTATACCCGTTACTCGTAGAGTAAAAGGGTATATTGTATTCGTGCAAAAGTATGTAACAGGGAGAAGGAAGCTTTTCCGACCCTATAAAGTATATATATTCTTGATCAGGATCACTAGCCGAGTCGAACTAGCCATGTCCGTCTGTCCGTCTGTCCGTCTGTCCGTCCGTATGAACGCTGAGATCTCGGAAACTATAAAAGCTAGAGGATTGGCATTTTGCATGCATATTCTTGGAGTTCCTACGCAGCGCAAGTTTATTTCAAAATGGTGCCACGCCCCCTCTAACGCCCTCAATCGCCCTACACCATTTTTTGAAAGGTGTCTGGCGCCCACACCATTAAAGATTTTGGAAAACTAAAAATGCAGTTTTATTGTGACTATCAATACCTATCGAAATGTAGAAGAAATTTTTCAAATCGGACCATTCGTTAAAAAGTTATGCCTGATCAAAGATTTTATATATCTATCTCCCTCGCACTCCCTTAGCTGAGTAACGGGTATCTGATAGTCGGGGCACCCGACTATAGCGTTCTCTCTTGTTTTTTCTGTGTATATACTTAGAAGAAAACTTAAAACACAATCATTACATTGAGATATTTTTGGCCTGGATTATCCTTACACCTTAATAAAGATATTCATGACAGGACAAAACAATACAAGACCTCATTGTTATCAGCATTAATTCAGCAATATCTTATAAATAAAAAAATCAGTTCTCATTAAAGTTGCATATATTATGAATATTTCTTAGCGAAGGCTATCTTATTTTGTTGTGCTTTCAAGACCCGCAGACAAACTTACTTGATTATCGATACCCTCTGTAAGGGTATGCAAAATCTCTTTGTTGGCTTAAGTTTCTGCGTCTGCCATTTTGCCTTTGTTTTGTGATGCCAATAAAACATGCATTTCACTTTCAACCCGACCGTTGGCAAACAATGGCGAAAGGTGGAAACCGAGGGGCAGGCATTCGCATCACAAAAACATCCTTCCCATCGCAACGCGAGGATCCTTTGTGCAGCATGCACTCAATTATTTGGTCGTTACTTGTTTCTTATTACCTTTTGCCTACCGACACTACGAAACATAATAACTGCTGCAACTGAGGAATGAGCGAAGGAGGCTTTGTTTGTTCGGGGCGGCAATACAATTGAGTTGCGGAATGAAGGAAATAAATGCGAATTTAATATGCAAAGGAATCGGATGAAGCCAGGCCCAAGATTGCTCACAGGATATCAGTTAAAGATTACTCGGCAAAACGATTGAGGATTGAATAAGCGAAGTGATAGGTTATTTCAGGTTATTTAGATTTCGTTTCGAAAAATCAAATATAAGTTTGTAATATCTAGCATGTATTTGTCTTTCTGTACTATACATTTAAAATCTTATCTTCTTAGAGGATTACACTTAAGTAAATCAGAATAACAATCTTTTATTGCTGCTGACGAAGAATGTATTTATTTTTTGGTTTGTTATCAAGACACAATTTATTTACCCTTTGTAAAAGGTCTTAAATGCCCAAAATTAAAGGGCAAAACTCTATACAATTGTTCACTTTGATAACTAAATTCTTTGTACATTTTTCTTCCGGCCTAAAAACCTTTGGGTGAAAAGGAAACAATAATTTTTATACCCGTTACTCGTAGAGTAAAAGGGTATATTGTATTCGTGCAAAAGTATGTGTGGCGATCATGTTTTGCCATCTGGCATCGCCAGGAATTTCCCGGACTTGCGAAATGATAGATTTATAAGAAATATACATTTGGTCACTCTCTTAAGAAACCACGCTACGAAAGCACACAAGAAAAGAGATATCCTTTCAATATTCAATTCAGCTCATAAAATACAAGTACAAAATACAGAATACAGTTTAAACTTTACAACCTTTGCGTCTTAATAAAGTGCAACATATTACCTTGGTTATTAGGTAACCATATATGTAACAGGGAGAAGGAAGCTTTTCCGACCCTATAAAGTATATATATTCTTGATCAGGATCACTAGCCGAGTCGAACTAGCCATGTCCGTCTGTCCGTCTGTCCGTCTGCCCGTCTGTCCGTCCGTATGAACGCTGAGATCTCGGAAACTATAAAAGCTAGAGGATTGGCATTTTGCATGCATATTCTTGGAGTTCCTACGCAGCGCAAGTTTATTTCAAAATGGCGCCACGCCCCCTCTAACGCCCTCAATCGCCCTACACCATTTTTTGAAAGGTGTCTGGCGCCTACACCATTAAAGATTTTGGAAAACTAAAAATGCAGTTTTATTGTGACTATCAATACCTATCGAAATGTAGAAGAAATTTTTCAAATCGGACCATTCGTTAAAAAGTTATGCCCGATCAAAGATTTTATATATCTATCTCCCTCGCACTCCCTTAGCTGAGTAACGGGTATCTGATAGTCGGGGCACCCGACTTTACAAATAATTAAAAAGCGATTTATAGAACTGTGCATTGGAAAAAAAAAAATAAATAACTGCATATTGAATTTATATTAATACATTTCGTATTACCTTAGCAAAATGTATAACATATTTAAATTATCCATCGCTCGGTTTTGTATGTTTTAAAATATAAAATGATATAAAATATATTTAAATTAAATATGACATTGATTTAAAAAAATTTTATATAAAATGAAGCAGTTTAAGTTACGTTATCGTATTTAATTCAAATATGTAATACAAAAGTACGAACTCGTTATGCAGATATTTGTTTTAATTTAATTATTGTTTTTTCAGTATTATTTAATATTTTTATTTCTTGTTGATACTGTGCACAGGCTTATAAGCCAATAATAAGAAGCCAGTAAATACTGGTTTTAACTGCCTGTTGAATCGAATCGGTTAACAGAGTCCTTTACCAGCAGACTGAGAACAGCGAGGCGATACGGCTGTTCCAATTTTCACAATGTCCTTCGTGACCCTCCCCCATCTGAAAACGGGGAAGCGATACAAAACAAAACGGAACGAAATGTGGAACACGAAGGGGATGTTCTGGCGAACTGAAACGAATCGGAGAAAAGACTACAGGAGACAGTTTGGAACGGATTCGTAGGGGAAAGTGGAAACACAACGGATCGGAACCCCGAGGGATGAAACGAACAAAACGCGAAGGACGAAACGTCGTGGAACAGAAGGGGTATAGTCCTGTGAATTGAAACAGACCATTTGGCATAGGCACACTGCGAATCGCGAAATGCTCCGCATTCAGTTTGAAATTTGCATGGCACAGTGGCGGACGTCGAGCGGAAAAGAGGCGCGGTATTCGAAAACCTGAAAAAGAAGCCATCATAAGTTTGAATTATTTCGCGGGCATTTGTTTGGGTGCTTCGAAAATGAGTGCACTTGGCAGCTCCAGATTCAGATCCATATTCAGTTTCTGATTCATGTTCGGATTCTGATTCATCGGCGACCGGTCTTTGTTTGCGCGAATGTGTGCCAAGCAGGATGTGGGCGTGTCCGCCCCCGCCGCCCGATAAAGTGAAGTGCCGAAGAGTGGAGCGCAAGAATGCCCCCCGCCTTTCGAAAGTGTGCTGTGAAATCCAGTGAGATACGACTGTGAGTGCAATGTGTCTTTTATAAATCAAGGAAAATCACATTTTAAATTGCTGCGCATTAGAACGGATACAGATACAAAGGCAGGGCCACAAGGAGGCAGCCAGAGCCAAGCAAGATCGAAAGTCAAACGCCGTCAAACGTTGATTGCGTCGTCGTCTATCCACGAAACGTGAAAAATGAAAAAGAACGAAGGCGAACGTGAACGTGAAGGATTTGACTGATGTGAATGGAGTAGAAGATGTGACCTGGCCGGAATCCTCTCCTCCTCCTCCCCTTCCACCTCCCCCTTGAAGGTGGCACGTGCTATTGTTTGGCCCCCATCTATTTCAATTTGATTATATTGATGAGCATATGATGTAATATATGGAAATGTAATCTGATTAGAGGCAGACTTATCCATGCACTCGCAAATCGTGCTCTCCCATAGACTTTAAAACTCATTAATGTGCAAAGACGCCAATCCCCCGGGTCTTTGGTATCATTAGAAGGCATAAGGCGAAAACCAAGCAGTGGCAAGCTGGCAAATCAATAAAGGTGTTGAAACAGGTGCCAGACTTGGCCAAGATATTGGATAGCAGTTCTAAAAAAAACTCAAGAAAGCAAAGAAAACGAAAAGGATTTTGTGCTTGGCAACGCAAAGCAATTCAACAAAAGTATCACATATCCAGACAGTGGGTAGCGTTTATTAATTGAGGGGGAACTCGACAAGAGTGAAGTATGTATCAACAACTATCGAGTATTTCTCTAGGAATTCTGTAATCGGGTGTACAACAAAGAGGACACTGAGCTTGCTAGGAGATGAAAGTGTTCTTGTCCACACTAAATAAGAAAAGGGAAAGAGGTGGGTCTAGTCATGGCAAGGATGCTCAGGTATTTTAACCGATTGGGAATATTTAAAATGTATTTACTTAGCTGTATATTTTTTTAAAACAAATTTAAAATATTATTTTTGACACCTCTGTGTAATATTAATATATTGTAATCCTTTTCCTTTTTATTAATTTTATTTATTGGAGTATTTATAGCTTTAAATTGGTTTATTTCTTACGAAAGATTTATCCTTTATTTTTTAAGATTAAATTTTCCGCTATATAACAAGACTGTGACCATTATTATAATTGAACAGGTAGAAAAACTAAATTGTAGGTATATTTCTTTAATGTTACTTTTAGAGAATATAAGACAAACTTTAAGCACTAGGATATTAAGTTAATAAACAAATCTAATTTGAAATATGAACTTTATATGAAGAAAATACTTTTGGGTAAACAAAGGTTCAAGAGCAGATTATTTCCATTTGGCACATGATTACTCGCCTTTCACAGTAAACTCCGACTGTCTATGAGTGAATTAGGATAATCTCGGAAGCTAATGGACCGGATTCCTCGCCTGGAAAATAAATATCAATTTGTTGCTTAGCTACCCTAATTACACGTTGGTCCGCATTGGCAGACATCTTTCTAATCGCCCCATATTATGGAGTGCAATAATGCATTAGGACTTCCCATTTTTTGCCATTTGGGGACTTCGATTTGCCGGCTCTGCGAGCTCTGAGCCGGATAAATGGGGTTTTGGCATTCATTTGGAGGAGCCGACACAGTTTCGGGGCAAAACGACTATTTGGCCAACAAAAAATAACGAGCAAGCCATTAAAAATTTGCCAAACTCAGCAGAAGTGGAGGAAGTAGAACTAATGGAGAGTGGAAGAGGAGGAGGAGGAGCATGCAATTCATTAATTTATTGACTTATAATCAAGCCAGGGCAAAACTTATGCCCAGAGGCAGAGCCGGATAAATATCCATTTATCACATAAATAGAATGCTAACAGCAGTGAATCCTTGGTGGTTTCCTCTTTTCTCTTTTCCTCGGACCGAACTTATATTTTCGCCTTTCTAGCCTGGCTGCTGCGGTTGGCTTTGCCAAATAAAGCAAGAAATAAGTTAAAACATACGTTCTCTGCGGTCTGACTCGGTGAAACATAAAAACACAAATCCTGGGCCAGAGGCGGAAAAAGACAGTCACGTCCGTACTACTACAACCCCTCCGCTGGGGGAACTGCGGTATGCAAATTCAGCCGAGAAGACTTCATAAAAGCAATGCAAATAATTAAATAACAGACCGGGAGCAAACAGCACGAACCAGGAGCAGAATGACATGCCGCTTGAGCTGGCGAAACTTGGATTAACTAGCTGCGAGGAAATAAATACGAAATACAAAATCCGAGGGCAAATCCCAAACCAATCCAAGTTCCGCCCAGGTGCGACAACCGACAGATGCCCTCGCCCAATAAAATGTCCTGGCGGGAAAAGGAGTGCTGCGCGGGACGAGGGGCCACCATCCTGGCCGGGAGAAGTCCGGGAACTGCCAGCATACTGTTGGCGTTTCTGGCAGCTGTCAGCTTTCGTGGCATGCGAGCGCGTAAGTGTAAACTTCTTTTACTTGCCTGATACGAGAATCCGGCGTTCACTTCTGGGCACGGATTTCACAGCCTTTTCGCCTGTTTGGTGGGCGAAATGTATTTTGAAATAATTAATTAGTAAATGATTCACACGTACCTACATATTTTTAAACACTCTTGATCATCCTGGGCTGTTGATAGACGGCCTATTAAAAAAGGCCACCCTCGAAAAGTCTTTTACTTCATTAAACTTGAATTTATATTAATTAGTTTATTTATAAAGGTTTCCAATTTTATCGATTCAATCAGAAACCCTATTTCTATGTCCTAATAACTCAAAATCGTATTATATCGATAATATCGATTCCTAGCTAACTTTGATTAGAGATACATTTTTTCTAAAAAATTCAAAATTATATTAACACTAAAGGTAATTTTGATTTTTATTATTTTCTATTTTTTAAGTTCTTTGTATGTAAAGGAACACACAAAACTAAAGCATGTCGCCGTAAAATCGATATGTGCATGTAAATTTTTGGTTATGCAATACGCATATCGTTTTTACATGAAATACTCCTTTCGAGCATATCAAATTTACCTGGTCGCATATCAATTTTAATATTACATAATGTAAAATCGATCTGCATTTCATATCGATTTCTTTTTTGGGTATACAATATATCCCATTTTCAAATCGATCTGAACTTTATGAGCCCCCTTAACACTCCAACAATCCGAATCGATGTTTCAACTCTGACTACCCACCGTAAGCCACCAAATCGCGTAACCAACTGCCAGCAATCTCTTGATCCCCTTGGCAGACGAGTCCAGGAAATCGCTTCCAGGAACGCCCCAGAGACCTTGTGTTTACCATGCGAGTCTGTCCCATATCCCCAGAACCGAATCCCTGCACCCCTGTCCAACTTTTGGCTACGTGCTACGCTCCTTTCCGTACTGTTTTGTTACGTTGAGCTGAGTTCCATGCTTCATGTGCCCTGCTGTTCTGTTTGGCGCTAAGCTTTTGTTTTTGCATGCATAGTTAATTCAATTTCGCACATTTTTGTGCAAGTGTCGAGTGAAGCGTTTGCCAAATTTAATTTACATGATGAGATTTGCTTGGCTGCATTGTCGTTGGCAACTCGTTGGCACGATTTTTATAAGCTTGTCGAGTTAATTTAATCGTGCAGTGCAAATTTTCATTTAGTCGAGCGCACACACGCGCTCCCATGATTGTCAGACACCTGTCACCCGAAAGGAAATCTCCCTTTTCGGTTCCAGAAACTCATTACGCATACGCAGCGTGTGAAGATTTTGACTCCGCATTCTGGCTTGATATTTGCCTTCGTTTTTCGAGTAGTTTATGAAAATGCCTGGCATATTTTCTAGCCCAGCCTAATTGGAACGGGCCCTGTTAGCCGACTCTGTTTCTGAATCTCGAGTTGATTAAATTTTGTGCGTGCAGAGGGTGTGTGAGTTCGGTTGGGTGGGATGTCTGTTCAACAGGTCGGCTGCGTGATGTGATTGTCCTCCCCCTGTGAAATTACCACCGGTCCGAGCTGTCAGTGCATATTGCTTTCATCAAATTGTCTAAATCATAGTTCGGTGTAATTGCAGGTTTTTCCCCTAATTTCTGTGCTATTTTCTGAGAGTTCAGACTGAATAAATTATGAGAGCTTTCCGTTTCAACATGAGTGAACTCTTGCCTTAAACTGATTTGCCTTTCTGGCAAGCCTTTAATGTTCTGGTCACGCTTATTTATTTACGCCCAGTGCATACAGTATTTTGGCCAAATATTTGGTGACACAACTCTGGCCTGGGGCTCCTTTTAAAGGCGCTCAAAGTTCTTGCGGCTGAATAATTGCCAAATAATATTTATCATCTTGTTTTTGTGCTTATCTCCCTGCTGCTGCCATATCTAATCAATCTCAGCTGAACTGCTGGCAGTGCCAAGGCAATATCATTAACAACACATGACCCCGACCCCTATCCCGTCTCCTCTTCCGTTTCCGTTTCCGCACTCATATGTGATATAATTAAATTGGGCAGCAGCAAAAACGCGCAGGACCACAGAGCGCATATTACACACAGAAAAACAATGGGACAAAGCGAGAACAGGAATAAGTAGACACTCAAATAACACTTAAGCCATCAATCAGCGCACTAGCCAAGGTCAGAAGCATGGCCACGCCCATGTCCATCTCTGTTAATTATGCCACGACCATGGACCGCATACAAAGCAGCAGCGGGGCGAATTCAACTATGTTTTATATAGGAGATACAAGTATTTACCATAGAAAGGCTCCCAAGACAAATGGCGGTCAAATGTCACGTTTAATTTATTTATGGCCAAAACACATAGCCGTTGGAGTGGGCCAGGCGAAAGAATAGGGACCCCGGCGATGGGCGTGGCCCGAGGGCGGAGGGACCGAGCTTTAATTAAATAACTGCGCTAAGTGGAGCCAAAGAGTTGGCGTCGCTAATACAGCCATTAGCCGAATTCGTTGAGAGCCCATAAATTTCAGGCACCATCTCAGGAATCACAAAATAATTCCCGAACTCAGTACTCCCTTGAATAAATTCCAGCTTTCTCAATTGGGAGGCAAGACGATACTTCAGACTAATAAATAGCCGGCGGCGATAATTAATTAACTCTGGATTGTCTTTCTGTCTAAGTTTTCATATGCAAGCAATATGTTTTTGCGTGAAAGTTTCCCTTGCTGACATATACTGCTTACTTAATATGGGTTATAAATAATCGGAGAGTATATGAACCATAATAGGAAAGTTAAAACTTTTGTCTTTACAGTAAGGGAACTTCTAATAAAGAAAAAGAAAGAATTATATTCATTTGATATAATTAATAATTTCTTTATAAGGTGCAATATGTATTACTAATATTCATAAAAAATCTTTAAGTTTCAAAAGTAGTTATCTTTTCTAGTGGTAGTAATAAACTCATGATGTATTTGAATTATTTATTATATCATCACTCCATTACAATAGTCCAATAAGACCTCTGGATGCCCGTTTTGATAGTACTGTACCTTTTCACACTTCCACTTAACCTTAAATGCATAACTAATATTCATAAGAAATCTTTAAGTTTCAAAAGTAATTATTAATTATAATATTTTCTAGTGGTAGTCACAATCTCAAGTCGTAATTTAATTATTTCTGCCATCATTACTCTATTACAATAGTCCAATAAGACCCGTTTTGATAGTACTATACCTTTTCACACTCCCCACTTAATTCGCATATTTACTGAGACAATAAATTGGGCTTTGGACAAGTGGTGTAACCGGCAACTATATATATTTGTTCCTTAATGGACACACACGAGGATGTTCGGGCCACGTTTTCGCATCAGGTCCGTAATGAGCCCCCGACATCAATATTAAGCCTAACATAGCCGCCCCGCGGTGAATGTTGTTATGTATTTGTTTATTCATGTGTGCAAATTATGAGCAATAACAAAGGCAGTCACATCAATGCGAAAGACAACAGTCGTCAATCAGGAGACACGAAGGCAAAAGCTGTGAAAAACCCGGGGAGAGGAAGCGCTTTAAAGCAATCGAAGCCAGTCGAGTGCTAAATGGGCGTGTCCCCCTGCCACGCCCATTTCCCGCAGCCCACCGCCCATCAGCCACTCCTCCACGCTCCTGCACTTAAGCTGTGTAATTGCTGTGTGTGAGAGCTGAATACCGCAAAAAGTCGAAGTCGGCCCACTGTTGTCAAAGTGAGCGATACGACGCGTCGCCATTTGGCTTAAACAAAAAAGGCAAGAAGTACGCCTGTGGTATTTCAAACAAATAGATCGATATGCGACAATTAAATTCCCTGAGGACGGAACTCATTGGGTGTTTACAAAACAAGGGATTAGGTTTCATTTAACAGATGTTTATTTATGTGAAGTATTTTAATTTTCAGATGAAAATAACAGTTTAATGATCCGAACCAAAAACAATGGTATTGCCTTTAAGAAATTTAAACAAAATAGTAATAAATAAATAAGGTCCTAGTAGATCCTGCTTATGGCATTTGTAACGTTTGTTTTACTGTATCAGAATGTTTTTTCGAGAACTCGACGAATTCAACAAACTGTTAATATAGGTTAATAAAACTAAACGCATATCGAAAAAAATATTATAGCCGAAAAAGCGAAAATAAAGTATTTTCTTAAGATTGTCATTATATTATTATGCACACAATATCATTATATAAAATAAATTTCGTTTTTTTTGAAAATTGATTATATATATTTGCGGTTTAAAATATGATCATTATAATATATGGAGTACCAAAGACTCTGAAACACTTTAGTAGATTTTCTCCGGCATATTTACCTAATCAGAACGCCGTCATCAATCCATCACAGGCCCCATTACCCTTGTCAGAAATCGGCTGTTATCGGGAGATCCTGGCCAAGATCTCAGCGGAGTCCATGTGACCAGCCGAAGTTAAAGGGTAACCACAACAAAACGTGCAACCATTGATAAAATGTGCGACGGCTGCTGATGTAGGTCGGATCCGGACGGGGGGCACTGGGATGGAGATGGAATTGTAGATAGGAGATGGGTATGGGGAATGCAGGAGCTGGAATTTATGATTCCATTTTTACTTTTCTGCTCGTGCTCGCAAACAGCCTCCGGCCATGTGAAGATTTTCTTTGGGGAATGCGAGCGGGAGAACTGTGTGGGGGAATGCAAATGGTTGTGGCTTGTGAATTTCTCTCGCAACAATGAGAAATGCCTCACCGTGCCCGGAACCCCTGGCCGGCGTCATTGGCCTAACCCCCCGCAGTCCCACTGCCAACGCCCATGCTAAAAGTCCCTACATGGATCAAAATCAATTGGACGCTTTTCAAAAATGACTTATAGAATTTATTTTGAATAATGGTTTTTTATTTTTATTAATAATGAACAACACCATAGCATTCATTGTTAGGATTAGCCCAAGGTTTTAGGAGCTTTGGCTGCCCCTTAGAGCTTGAAAATTATCGATATTTTCACAAAATATTTCATAAAATCCACGTTTTCAAGGGAAAACTCCCTTTAAATATTGAGAAATAGCAAACTGTCGATATTCTTTCAGTGCCCCTACTTCTAAGTGAGTAAAAATTTATACCATTACAATGACTTAAGCCTTGTATTAAAATACATAATATTTTTCAAATCAATTGAAAATTAAAAAAAAAATTTTTTTTTTTTAGGTGAAAATGGAAAACAATTGTTGAAAATATAAGAATCGTCAGTTTTAAAATATTGTGAATATAAATTTCTGTATCTCTATACCTAACTATATTTTCTCGCTGTGTACCTTTGCCCTGAGTGTGTGTCACAACCATTCGAACAGTTCGATTATGCATGTTTTGAGCTTGGGGTGGCAAGAGGGGACTCGGGGTAGGAAGTTGCTAATATTTGCTGAATGCTGCGAACCAATAAATGACAAGTTATGCCCTCTAATTAATGCGCTTCAGCATGCGACAAGCGTGTGCGGCTTCTGGCCGAATGATTTCGCCCTGGTCTAATGGGCGTCTCTTCAGGGTCTTGACCAGGCCCGCCAACCCCTCTGCTTTCGGCTTAATTTCGGCACATAAATACCAATGGTCCGCACCCCGGAGGAGGACTCATGTGGAGCCAGTTTTTGTGGCCACATCATGGCCGGTCCGGCGTTTCATTTTTCAACTGTCAGACTACCGCAAAGCCAGTGACACTTTACTCCCCCGCTGGAAGACGATGCAAAAGGGGTTATCTGGTGGCGCCTCGGGCGTGAATACATGCATGGAAATTAAAATGACATTAGGTCAGGCGAGCGTAAAAAGCCAGAGGTTCCATTATTTTTTTGAGATTTAATTTTATGAAAGAAATCGTGACATTTTATCTTTAACGCACACTGTCTCCGGGGCACGAAGAGAAACCTTTAAATTGTATAATAAATCAAAGGCGATTAGCATCTGTACAAGTTATACACGACGTCAGTTTAGTGACACCTAACTACATTCTAACTAAGGGTCTGTTCATATATTACGTAATCACATTTTCGTTGATATTTGACCTTCAATTTTTGGAAAAAATGTTTTCATAAAATAAATCGTTTTTTGCAGAAGTAAGTTAGTGAGTCAGTTTTCTGTCCAAGTACCTATCAAAAGATTCGTGTCAAGTAGGGTTGGTTAAAAAATCGATAGCACTATCGATACTATCGATGGTTGACAAAATTAGGAAACATCGATGACTTAAACCCACAATCGATACTATCGCTCTGAAAAATAATTCCAGTTTATATGTATTTTTTGGTATATTTTAAGAAAAAAAGTATTTTAAGTATATATTTTAAAACACGACGGTATTTTTATTGTTAGGGCTCAACATTAAATTTTATTTCACTTTAATCGCAGTAAAATTAAGAGTGTTGTTTTCCCCATACGCTTTATGATACAAGCATAAATTTTCAAAATTTTTGTTTCTCATTATTTTCCTTAAATTTTGTAATTTGTTTTTTATTTTCTTTAATTTCCTATACTATCGATAATATCGATAGTGACCACCATCGATAGCCAAAAACATCGATAGTGTCCACCATCGATGTTTTAACAACCCTAGTGTCAAGATGTAGAAATCAGCATAAAAATTCTAATTACCTTTTACAAAAATGCATGAATAAAAACGGAAAATAATTTATTTGTTTCTACATAAAGAAGGAACTCAAGCAAATGACATTAGAAGAGAAGTCTTTGTGAGATAATTCAATTAACTAGAAATATCTACACTTTTACTAACTCACTTAAATGTAAAATAATAATTTAAATCAAGAAGGGGATAAACGTACGTACGCTTTATTTTTCATAATGGAATATTGCATTTTAATTGTGAATTCTTGCGGAAAGCACTTAAAGACCCCCAACGCTTCAAAAACGCATTTGCACACTCCCACAATTTAATGAATACAAATCCCACGTAAAATACCTCCAGTCGACAGATGCCCCCATTCACTTCAAGTGGCACCCACCATATAAACCATATCAAATCTAAACTCGAAAGGCTTTCGCCATGTGAGGCCCCATATTTGCTTTAGGATCGCCATTTTTCCAGTTGGCTGAGTTTTGTTTATCAGAGAGCACATAAATAACGAAAAAGTTGCCAAAAACAAGGAGTAAAGTGAAATTTATGTGTACCGCATGTAATTAATAATAAAAGAAATCGCGCAAACGAATTAAATGGTTCTGTGTGTGTTTAACTTGCTTGTTAGCCTGTCCAGAACGGCGCTTAATTAGACCAACCTCCCCGAGCACACATACCCCGAACCCTCCACCCTCCGCCCGACCATTTTCCCGAACTTTATGTTTGAGCCAACTTAATGGCGTCCGAGCAGCAGTGCACCAGCTAATCGGGTTAACCAATCCCAGAAGCAATGTTAACCAGTTGTAATTGGGTGTTACCTGGGCGAAGCGAGGGGGACTGGGCAGGTTGGCAGGAGGACAGGTGATGGCACAAAGCAAAGATCGTAAATGGTATTAACAGAGCTGGAGAGGTGGGTCCAATCTCGCTCAGTCCTGGAAAAGTGAAGCTATCCCTTTCATATAAGGGTATTCTTTATACCAATAATTTCCTGAAGTTACTATGGTACACTGCACTTTGGAATAAATTGCCTGTATTAGAATATTAAGGAATAAATATTATTGGAAATTAAATGGATAAACATATACAAGAAATTACATATTTATAGATCCATTTTGAAAACAGCTATACCTTTAGCTGACTGTTAGCTAAATTTAAAATAAAGTTTTGGCGAAATCGTGTTAAGCGTTCAGACTTAATCCCTGAAATGTTAAGCCCCGCAACATTTGGTTTTAATTCCTGCAGCGTCGCAATGGTTGTTCAGTTTCCAAACGATATAATCCATGCATCATCTCATGGCGGCAGTCCGATTAGACACGAGCCCCCTCTGACTGGGTTTGGCCTTTTTCAACTTTGCACTCGAATGAATACGAAATTCACGCGAAATTCCCTGACAGAACCCACGACAAAGATAAAGTTTCCACCAGTAGCCCCACGCCGAAGGCCCCCACTTGAATTATTATGTTATGGCGGCTGCTCTGGGTTGGGGGCGTTCTGTGTTCCGTGTTCTGTGTCCCGAACCCGAACCCGAAAAGTTTGCACCAATCATTGCTCAACCATTTGAGTAGAAATTTTAAATTTATTGCTCTAACAATGCGACAGCAAACAATAACATTAACAAAGTAATAATTCAAGTCCCTTTAAATGATTTCAATTATTTGCCCAAAATGTGTGACGAGCACCGGAAAGGATGGGCTGGCAGTGCCATGGCAAAAACCCAAAAACCGAAATCAGTTTATGTGGTTTACTGAACAGTTACACTAATTACCGCACAACAAAACTGTTGTAGCTCTCATTTATCGGTGTTGTTCTTGCACTTGTTGTACTTTCAGTTGTTGTCGGTTTCTGTTTTTATAAACTTTTGCGGGCAAATAGTTTTTAATTACGTAGATATGCTGGCAGCAAGAAAAGCAATTGAAAATCTAACGAGGGAATAAAGTTTAAAGCTGTTGGATGCCCATTACTAAGTCAAATGTGGAACTCCCGATACCGTGTGAGGTATTACCCCAGATGTTGAGGACTATACTTTCTCTAAGTGATAAATCTTAACTCTGTGGTTAAATCAAAGCTTCATGGTCTCAAATATTACACATATTTGTTAACCCTACTATTTGGAATTAAAGGTTTAAATCAGTGGCCATGCTGTGACGCTCTTGCTTTAAAGCTGTTAATAGGTGAACAATAGGAGTCAAGAAGCGTAGTTAACTGCAGTTAGCTCAGTCGGAACTTAATACCAAAATGTCTTGCGGTCAGCATTTGGCAAGCAATCTAATGTGGTTCGCTTTCTTTCCCAAACCCACTGACGTGTGGGTCCCACATATGTTTTACTACATTTTTAATTTTCTAAAATCTGGTATGTGATACATTTTTATACCCGTTACTCGTAGAGTAAAAGGCTATATTGTTTGCGAAAGTAAGTAACAGCTCGAAGAAAGCATTTCCGACCCTATAAAGTGTATATATTCTTGATCAGGATCCCTAGCTGAGTCGATCTAGCCATGTCCGTCTGATCGTCTGTCCGTCCGAATGAACGCTGAGATCTCGGAAACTACAAAAGCTGGAAGGTTGGGATTAACCAGGCAGATTCTTGGGGTTCCTGCGCAGCGCAAGTTTGTTTCATCAAGGTGACATGCCCCCTCCAACGCTCACAATCGCCTTTAACGACTTTTAAATGTCGGTCGCCCACATTTTTAAAGATAATAAATAAGAATAAATCCAATTTTATTGTGTTTAGAAATACTTATCGAAATGTAAAAAAAAAAATTTCAATCGGACCATTCATTTAAAAGTTATGCGCAATCCCTTTAACTGGGTAACGGGTATCTAATAGTCGGCGCACCCGACTGTAGCGTTCTCTCTTGTTAATAAATAGGAAATTTAAAAAAAGGAGGTGGACTTATGAAATATAAATATATTAAGTACCTACTTTTAAGATTACCAAATAATGGCATTGAAATAATAACAGTATTGAAAACCTTACTCTAACTTCCCATAATCGAGTTGAAACTAACGTCGAATCTTATTTATGCAGTGGTCCCTGGGCCATGGCTAGAAACTTTGCAGAAAAATGAAGTTATTTAAAGCCGACAACATCAGCTACTTAGGCGAAGCAACTGCCTGCAGCTGTGCAACTCGAGAGTGGAAAGTGGAAAACTATTTCTGCGAATTGTTCCGGAGCGGAGCATTTAATAAAAATGTAAACTTGAGCGGAAACTCCACTGTAGTCCTCCGCCTCACAGACTAGCCCACTTTATGTTCGCTCTGTGTGAGCATTTGGCATAATATTATTTACATAATAAATACTTAGTTGTTATTTGTTGTGCTGCGCGTAAATTTGCCGCCCGAGGCGAGACAGCGGAACGGGAAGGCGACGCCCGAAACTAGGCAATCCAGCGATGGTGGCCGGGCTGGGAAATATATATGTGGGTGGTGCTGTGGGGCACTGAATGTATAATGTGGGAGGCATGACTCGGTAATTCCAGGCCCATCTGCGGGATTTTATGCTCTAATAAAATTGCAATGTGGCCGCGAGCTTAAAGCTTGATTGGATCAAAATAAGGACGTGGAACAGTGACCAGTCCGCCAGCTGAAGGCCAAGTACAGTAATACTAGAACTCAATCATGACCAACAGAAATAACATTTCCTAAATGAAATATAGCTCATTCTGTTTATCGGTTAAACTTATATCAAATGGTCTGATCTTGTATTATATTTTTTGATAAATAAGTAGATATTTTATATTTTGAAAAAGAGTCTTTGAATAATAAGATTTTCAGAGATTCGCCAAAAACTTTTCCAACTCAGAAACCATGATCTTTTAATCGCTTAGGGATAATTTTGATTAACATCTTCTTTCGATTGCTGTACAAATAAGGGTCGACTTAAACTACCATTGTTTTTTATACTGCTCGAGGGATACTTTTCCAGGACCCAGAACGACAACCATCAGTAGACCTCCGACCACCGATAAGGTGTGGAAGCAGTTGTACTTGAGCAGATCCCTAGAATCTCCATCGGCGACCCACCAGGCGTTTGTCGTCACATTCCAAGCGGTCTGAACCAGCGAAAGACACAAGGCAGCCAGCCGGGTGCGATAGCCCATAACGATGAACGTCATCAGGACCAGGCCAATACAGTTCAGGACCATGGCAGACATGGAGAAGTACTGCTGGAACAGGGTCAGATACATAAGGGCCAGCAGGATCCTGCCGGTGAGCTGCATCAGGTGCTGGGATCGCCGGCTCACAACGAAGGGCAGTCCAGCTCCTGCTCCGTAGATCCGACTGGCCACCGCCTCCTTGTTTTCCACATGCAGGAGCAGTAAGCCCCCAAGTAGCGAGAAATTCCGAAGCAGCAGCTTCAGTTGTAAGGGTACTTCATATATGTGAACCTAAGGCAAAGTAATAGTAGTTTTAATAGAAAATATCTCTTGAAGAAATGCTTTGTATTACTTTTAAATGGATTATTAGTGTAATTTCTCAAATTCTGAATTTTAAATAGGCAAAGTTCTAAGCACTCTAACATTTACCTGGAGCAGCACTAGGCCGGCCAGTAGGGTGACCGCAAAATTAGTAAACAGCTGTAGGATGACCAAAGCAGAGCCCACCAGCTGGCCCACAAGATTCAGGAGGACTATCGCCACCGCTAGGGCGGCGGAGCACTGTTGGTGGTCTTGGAGGAATGCCAGCTGCTCTACCCACTGGAACCACATGCGCAGCGCGTCCTCGAAGAAGGTGGCCACCAGGCAGAAGCGGGCCACCGAGGGCAGGACGGGGCGGCAGCGCCGGGTGACCTCCTCCCCCAGATCCTCCGCCGTACGCAGCCAGTGCGTCCCCGTCTGGGTCACCAGCATGTCCTGAGATTCCTGCTCCAAGCCGCAAACTCCACTTACAAGCAAAGTGATTTCTCTCAGCGTCCCAGGCTGACAGTCGTGGCAGTGATAACAAACGGCCAATGCCAGGCTGAGTTATCGTTACGGTCTGTCTGGGCCTGGAGTCTGTGGCACATCCTGAAAAGATTGCTCTGTTACGAGGCGTCATCTTCCGGGCACAGCTGCCGTTTTGGGAATTTCATATTATGTGTTCTTCCCTTTTTACCATACATAAATATTTTGCCATTTTTATAGAAAATTATTAACAACATTATTTCTACACACAAAAAAAACTTGGTAAAGTCAACTGTTATAATTGTCAAACAGTCCCCATCCACAAAAATTGTCAATTCTACCAATTAAATAGTTACTTTCACAACAACAAATACACTTAATTAGCAAAGACACACACTTTATTTTTATAGTTACGTAACTATCTTCAGTGGTCAATTTTACCAATCAAATTTTCTTTTGTGTGTAAGTCTTGTTTAAATTGAAAAATAAATTGTTGCATTTTAATTCAAATTTAATATGAAATAACATCAACTTTTGATGGCGCATGCACGGAACTTAGGATTGCACAACATTTTTTTGAGGTGTTCACCCAAAAAAAAATAGTCTCAATAGCGATGTGACACTATTGTCATCAAAATGACCATATTTCTTGTCAAATTAGATTTGTCAAAAAATGTGGGATCAATTTGACCTAAAAAATGTTATCTAGGGGTTGTGTCATTTTAACCCAGAATTTTTGAATTATTTTTTGGGTGTTTGAAAAACAGCTTGTACAAGTAGTGCTGTCGTCAACATTTTTAAATAAGTAAATAGGTACGGATTAAGAATATCGAGAAAGTCGTCAAGCTAATCTAATAATTATTTTGTTCATCATCTATCCATATATTCTTCACATACCATCAATAAATGATTGTATAAATTGAATTCAGTTTTTCATAATTTTCCCTTTCATAATTACCGCTTGAGCACCATTCCCCAGTGCACAAAGAACTGCAGCTGGTGTGACAAAATATAAATTCACACGAAATTATCCCACATCAATTGGGAGATTGGGTTGCGCACGAAAAAAACGATACAACGTCCAAAAACCCCCTAACACTTGACCTGAAACACAATCGAACCAAATGCCCTAAGCAAATAAATTTGCATTTTCCATGATGAATTGCAATATGCTGCTGCAAAATGCATATATTTTCTAAAATATTTCGCAATTTGTCAATTATAACGCAAAAAGCTTTAGCTAATGCTCTTAATTTTATGGTAGGAGATAAACAAACAGTTTTTCGATAGCTTAAATGAAAAATATATTACCCTATGATTTGTTTTGGCATGCTCTATTCCAAGTGAGGTAACAAAAATTATTATTACTTATTCTAATTTTAATAGATTTGAAATACATTTTTTATTTTTAAATGTAATTAACAAAATAACTTCATTTGGCAAGAAATTCCATTAAATGCGTAGCCATAGGGTATTTCATAAGCCGCATTCGTCACAAACTTTTCCCAACCCTCAACTGACAGCTGCACCTCGTTTGTTTGTCAGTTTGGCAGAAGCCTGAAATAATTATTTGTGCAGTAAAACTTCGATAAGGTCCGCCAACTGATGTGCTGCTCATCATTCCTGACCTATTTTGCAGCGCTGGCAGCCACGGCCACCCCGATGGAGAACGCATCGCTAATTGCTTCGCCGGCGACGGGGACAACCACAATGGCGGTGGACGCGGGACCGGGATCGACGGGATCTCCTGTCCTGATGCTGGGCGACGGCCAGCACGAGGAGGAGGACACCACGGTGGTGGACTCTTGGAGCGACAGGCCCGACACTGCTACGCTGACAAAGGGCTTCTCGATTCCCACGTATTTGCCGCCCTTTCCGGACTTCATCCCAGCCGATTTGCCGCACCTGCAGCGGAATGGCTCCTCTCGAGCTGCGCATCCTGCAGTCAACCGGCCATCCGGCAGTGCGATGCCACCTAACGAGCAATCCCGTCTCCACGCCTACGACAGCGAACAAAAGGCCCAGCAGCTGCGGCGCGAAAAGGAGCTGGCCAAGGAGCGTGAGCTCCTGCCACGTCGCCAGCTAAGCCTGCCCCCGCTGAATGCCACCGTCCAAGCTGGCCAGCATGCCTATCTGCCCTGCAAGGTGAGTGGGTAGTGGATCTGAGGGGGCTGATGGGCGGATAGGCTAATAGGTCAAATGGGGACAATGGGGAGCTATCCAGTTGAGTGGCGTAATTGAAAGCGCCGAGTGAGCAGGCCACATCGTTGTCCGAGAACATTGCTACAAAATAGAAATATTTGTTTGGGTTTGGAACTTATTTTTTCATCTAAAAAGCTAATTTAATTGTTTACATTGAAATCACGGGTATATTTTAAAAATTTACTATTTATCTAGTTTTAGTTTTTGTCACCTTTTTATTTTTAAATGGTCCAAAATTAAATTTAATAGGTTTCAATGCCAACGCGGTATGACATTTCATATTTCAACAGTTTTTTCCATTATACTGCACAAAATACTGATTTTATCAGTTGGAAATAAGAACAAAAACTAGATTTTGGCTGAGTGCTTTTTCTAATGCCCAAAAATATTAAAGCCCATTATTTGTAGCTTTCTTTCCTATCTTTTTCAATAATTTCATTGCATTGCAATCTTCCAAATAAAATTCTGCAATAGTATTCAAATTTGTCAATATTATTTTAAATAATTTGTTAGGTGGATTCTGAAAGAGTTTTAAATATTATTTTAATAATTTAAAGGACTAGTTTATCCAGAAAAAATTGCTGTTTGATATTTGTTTTCTATGTTGGTAAAAACTTACCTTACTCTTTTAATTACCCATACTTTTTCCTCCTGTAGCTCAACCAGCACTCCGGTAAACCACTCTCCTGGGTTCGTTTACGGGATGAACATATCATTGCGGTGGATCAGACAACCTTCATCAACGATGCCCGGTTCGCATCGCTGCTCCAGTCGTCCACCTCGACGACAATTGTATCAGGGTCAGCGCTTTCGTCCTCGGTGACGCCTTCGGTTGCCCCGGGAAACGGCTCCTCGAATGGGGGTGCGGGTGGTCAGGAGGGGGGCAACGGCAGCAGCCTCAGTTGGACGCTGCAAATCAAATATGTGAAGCTGGAGGACGCCGGCTGGTACGAATGCCAGCTGGCAACGGAGCCCAAAATGAGCGCCAAGGTGCAGCTGTTTGTGATAAGTAAGTGAAACGACTGCTAACAGACAAATTGGTCCACACCGAGAGAAAAGGATTTGTTTAACATATTTTGTATTATGATAATATTGCTTAGTAATAGTTTACAACAGTTGAAGCAAAGAGGTAGATAGCATCTGGTCACATATGTTAAGACTTAAAAATATTACTTTTATTCTTTTAAATATTTTGGATCAATAATTTAAATGTTAATTAGGCAAGTGCTTATTCTGGACCATTTCGTTTAGTTACAAGATACTTTAATCTTCTTTCTACATGATATGGAGTTTCTAAAACCGTCCTAATAGTCCGGATTTCAAGTAGAGACTCCTGAAACACCAACAAAGAACGTTTTAAAGGGACATGATTTCACAAGCGTTGAGTACTAACACTTTATCCACACCCACAGCACCCCGAACCGAGCTAATCGGTGATCGACAGCGCTTTGTGAAGGCCGGCAGCAAGGTGGAGCTGCACTGCATCGTACGTGGCACCCTGGAGGCCCCCAAATATATATTCTGGTACCGTGGCGACCAACAAGTAACTGCCGAGAACGAGGCCAGCGGCGCCCAGAGCGGATGGTACACGCAAATCGACAGGAATATCTTCGGCAGCACCGAGCATAATCGGAACACGGTGAGCGGATTTGGGCAACACTAGAATTCTTAAGAGGATTTCACACGAATATCGATTTTACAGATTGGTTCACTGGTCATCCCGCTTGTGCGCAAGATTCACTCCGGCAACTACACATGCGAGCCGGAAAACAGTGCAGCAGTATCCATGCAATTGCACGTCCTGAGCGGTAGGTGACGCAAATTTGTTACATCATAATATTTATGTGAAAGTGATAAAATTATATTTTCCATTGGGTTTATAAAAAGAATCTGGGAAATATTATTTTTCTAATAAAATAGAAACAAACCATATTTAAAACTTTAATTAGTTTAAGATATAGTATATCAGTCATTGACTTATTTATAATTTCAGGAGAATACTCCGCCTCTGCCATAAAGTCTACAGCTGCTGGCCTCCATAGACTGGGTCACGGATACAGCAGTCTCCACCAGTGGCTAATTTTTCTTCTGGTGGCCCTGAACAAAACATGAGTGGTTCTGAAGGAAATCCAATCATGGAGAGCGCTGGAATTATTAACCGATCGGTGTGGTTCGTCTAAGACATTAGTTTAATTTCTAGGTAAATTGCACTTACACTCAAACGATGATATGGTTTATTCTGCTGACACTTCTTAAAGTCTAAGCTCAACTTTCCGAATATAAACCACATTTTTATACAAATTCTAGACTTAACAATGTTTTCCTTTACTCTAGAATTTAGGTCTAGGTCACTAAGAATTACACTAAGCATCTAATTCCGAGTAACGAACATTTATTTGTTATTTGAGTGAATAAAGCCTGAGGCGTCTTATGTAAAATACGACTTATTTGTTTATATATGTTAGTGTTTTTTAAGGTCATTATGGTGAGTTTTCATTGTTAAATGTCTGTTTTATCTTCCCAATGTTCTATCATACGGACAAACCGACTAACGGACAGTGATCCTGATTAAGAATTAATATAGTTAACAGGGTTCCTTTTACTTGTCTCATTCTTTTCAATTCTTTTTTTTATAATCATCTAATTCTATTGAATTCTTATTTTATTTAAAGATAACACTCAATTCATTCGTTTATTTAAAAGTCCCTTTTTCTATCATCATTAACGACATCATTTTCATTTATTGTCCGGCGTCGCACTTTGATTTACATTTTATATGGCCCTGCTAATGTCCAGATACGGAATTATAAGTAGCGCCTCCAAGTTCCTTCCTAAACCTCTTACCCCTTCCGTAGTCCAGGCTTAGCATCTTAACCCCAATCCTCACTTATTTAAATGGGATTCACCCCTCACAGAGCTACCCCTGTGTTAATTTCTTGCCGGAAAATTATCTGTATATTTTAAAATGCAAATACAAGTACCTGTCATAACTCATGAAAAGGTGGGGGAAGAGAAAAGCAGCCACTAAGCCGGCTCGCAAATAAAAAACCAAAGAAAAAAGAGGAATCGAGAAAAACTACCATTGTCTTGGCCATTGTTTCGGCGTGGCCATTGTTTTATGGCCAGGCCAACTATAATTTTGTGCGATTTTTCTGATTGCCCGCGCACTTTACGCTGCTCATTTATCAAACCGCCACTGACCAGAGAAGAGCGCCTTAGCAACCGTAGCCAAGATGTGGCGAAAGTTTTATGGCCAAGTTTGAGTTTCCCCCGCCAAAAGTTGGCCCACATTTCCATCTTCGCACACCTTCGTCTCGGTCTCGAGCTCCTTGCCCTGCTCCATCGGCCACTCAACAGACAATTTACAACTGGACAGATGGCGTGAGAAAGGAAGGACCTGTGGGGCTGGGAAAAGGAAGGGCTGCGGAGACTGGGCTAATCACTTTTTGATTTATACGCCATAGCCGCCGCATCCTGAAACTTTTGCCCACAGTTCATATTTTTCTTTTCGCTCTGCGGCTGTCCCGCAGTTTTCCTGCAGTTTTCCCTGTTGCTTTTGCGGTGTGGCGACCGCCAGCTGGAGGATATTGACAGCAGCAGATCGGGAATCTGGGGGGATTAGCTTTCGCGAATATTGAAAAATTCCGCGGCCAGCAATCCGAATGCCTCGCAGGCAACTGTCAACAATTTCTTAAAGTTCATTCCGCTCAGCGAACTGATTATGGCCCAATCCCCCGGCAGTTGTAGCTTTATCAAAGAGATTGGCGCATTTTAATAATTCACATGGCAAACTGTTGAAAAATAAATTTGGTCCGCGCACGCGACGCCGAAAGACATTTCCCTCGGAGGCGCTTTAAGAACACCCACGCCTTTATATCGGCAATTCACCTTACCGGCAGCCAAAGGCTCCGGATTTTGGGTCCAGGCCTCGGTGATTCCTGTTCGCAGCAAGTGGTTAAAGTTTGCCGCTTGACTTTTGAATTATATTGTGGGCGGAAGCAGTTGGGGGGAGGCACGGAAACTTGGCCTGCAACTCGCCGGTCTCGACAACTTTAAGGAAAATGCGGAAAATGCGAGTGTGGTCTTAGGCCCAAAAACTTGGTACATCACTGGCAAAATTGCTTGCAAACAAAGATGACGCAGACTAGCAATATATCGACGATGACAGAAAAACCGGATCATCTAATTTTTTAGGAAACGCTAAGTTATTTGTAATATTTGTAAATAATATTCGAAGGCTTAAATAAATCCCAAAGAGCTCATTATGGATTTATTATAATTTTGCTCAGAATTTTTGTATACATTGAAACTTCAAGCGCAGATTAAGAGGTATCGATCCTTTCGCCCCCAAAGAGCCGTAAAAACATTCATAAATTGATGTTTTTTTAAGATTTTTGGTTTTATTTTGATGATTAATATATTATATTAATATATTTTAGTTTTTTTTTTAACACTAACGCGTTTATCTTTAAAACTTAAAAGGTATTTAGATTTCAAATATTGATTAAAGAAGAATAGTTTAAATTAATTTGATCGTATTTTCTCAAATATTAAGCGAAAACATTGTTCCGACTAATACTTTTAATTTCAAAAATATTTGTCTTTTTCTAAATTCTATTTTAAATTTAAACTTTTAACATGTTTTGTGCTGTTTTTTTTGTAAGTGCAGAGGCAGCACAGTTTTAAGGAGTTGGGGATCATGTGGCTGACTTGACAATTGTTGGGTTATTCTTGTCAAAGCAGCAATGGATGTAACGTAACAAGTTTTCCCAGGGTGCCGCCAAAATTGGCATATAATTGCCCCAAATATTTAAGCAATCAAAGCAAAAGTTTTGCTCGAGCCCGGTCCAAACCTACTCGATTTGTTTCAGTGTGAGCATAAATTACCAAAGCATTCTTTAACTTGTTCCGCAATTATTTGCACTGCGCAAACTTTGATTTAAATTTTTAAGCCGCCCGCTCTGGCAATGGCAGCGGCCAATAACTTGTCAGCCGCTTGACTTGCCTTTTGCCAGCCTCATGAAAGATGTATTTAGGTAGGTCAATTCCCGAACCTGTTGATTCCCGGGAACAGTTTCTGAGCAAGGGACTTGTGCGCAAGACTGTTCCCTGCCATTTCCAATTTCCTTTGGCGCGAAATTTAAAGCTGTTTTTAACGGACATCTCGTTTCCGTAAGAATAACTTTGTCAAAAAATGTTTGCAAAAAAAAGGTGAGAATAATGTAACTAGATACAATAAAATTTATATTTTCGGGCGTGCCACAGAAAGCAATTATCTAAATAAGAACTAAAGTAGTCCCTTCCCAAAGAATGTCGAAAAAGTTCCTATAAACTTTCAGTAAAACAAATAAATATGTCCATTCGGAGGCTATTCTTTAAGAAATTGAATTCTCATTTATGATTTTCATATAATTAACTTTTTATTTTTCATAAATATGCACAATTGCGTTGCTGAATTTGTTTGCATTTTGATATAATATATATAATTGTAATATGTAAACCTAAACGCGCTTAAAGTGAAACTAAACGACAATTTTCGCATCTCTTTTTACAGAAGTTATTCGTACATCGATTGCATAATTTTGTTTTATTATTTTTCAATATTTATTTAAAAAATATTTTCGCTTATTAAAAATAAATCGCGTCTTATAAATTAGAATTTAGTTTCGATTTTAAATACTTGGAATGCACAAAAATAATTTGTCACCTATGTGGTCGGTTTTTCGAATAAATTGTACGCTATGTATAATAAGGAGTTTATATACATGACATCCAGTAAATGGCTGTGCATGTTTGTTATACCCTTGCAGACGGTATTATACAAGCAAGACTTGTACAAGGTTTACACAGTTTCAGTAATTCATTTCGCAGAATCGGACAATGGTAATAATTCTGACACGGTGTTAACTGCAAGGATATATTTACTTCGGCTTGCCGAAATTTCCTTTTATTTTTGTTTATATTTTAAAGCCGTTAGTTTTTCGTGTAGTGAAATCCTATTTGATTTAAATTGGTACTTTCTCAATGCATATTCGAATAACAAATTTTATATGCTCTTGGTTTTGCCTTTGTTGCATTCAAAATGTGTTTAAAAAGGTTGCATTAATTAAAAATATATATGTGAAGTTTTAATTATTTCATTACTCGTTCGTTCGTGGTTTGTAAATATATCTTTAATAATTGAATAATTGGACCATTTGTTTTAACGTTGTTGTGGCTTAGAGTTCTCTAATGGATATAGTATATATATAAACGTTTCTTGTTCCGCACGGTTCCCAGGTAAATATATGTATGTATATCTAAACTAACTCTTCTCATTTACACTGTTGTTTAACCATAAATTGTATGTTGTAATCTGATGTAACAAATTGTTAAACGTAGGGTTAAGTTAAATTTTAAATCTTTAAAACGCTTTACAAATGTGGCTCGCCTTGCTTTCGTTGCCCTGTCTAGGCTCGTTATAGTTTTGTATATATAAACACTAATTGAATTCAGTTACCGTTTTGTGTAATTAACTCTGAAACGCGGTAACTATGGATTGTTATTGCCTTGCTTAGCAAATTCGTTAGGTTTGTTTGTTTCTATCGTAATCTGGTGTATGTAACTTGGTCTATATATCTATGTGTGTTATGTAGAGCTAACGTAACAACTTGGCCCCCAATATATTGAAGTGTAAGCTTTGTGGGTTCTGGTGTGTATGTACATATCGTTAAGCAAAGATCTCTCCTTAGTGCACCGCATCTATATCTCGCTGGGCTCGCGATATCTTCAGCTTGTCCTTGGGCGTGTTATCCTCGCCTGACTCGAGGGCAAACATTTTCATCTTCTCCTTAAATGACAGCTTTTCGGGCACCGCATCTCCAGCGCGTTGTTGTTGTTGCTGCTGCTGCTTCTCCGCCAAACGACGTGTGCGTGGATCTCTGTGTACACGGATTGAATAAGTTAGACATTTGCAATATGGCAGGTGTCTGAGCTATCATACCTGTAAACCTCTTGCGCTCCAATAACGCCTGGAGTGGATTGCACTGAGGTATTCCAGAGGGCAGCATCGGGAGTGGCTGGCATAGATGGCAGCATGGAGGCATCCAGATTGTGTTGCAGATACTATAGAATTAAATAAACAGAATTAATTAAGCTGTTGAAACGCACAGAAGGATTCTATGTATATATGTAACGTCCCTCACGGACAGTGGAAAAATGTACTTACACTCGTATCTTCTCTGATGGTATCCAAATCCTGATGCTCCATACCGTAGTTGTCCATGATAAATTGCTGTTGAAGCTGTTGTTGCTGGCTATTTCCGATTACAAAGTTGTTCTCTTCATCATGGAAGCTCACCCGCTTGTTATCCCTTTGCATTAATGGCGGCGGGGGAGGTGGTGTGCCCAATCCTCCAACCATTCCACTGCCCGTAGCAGAAACATAGGCTGCATTTAGTTCCATGGCGCTGAGCGGAGATCCCTGCATCGTGTTGTTGTTTAGGCTGCCACTCAGATTGTTGTTATTGTTGGTCGTGGTGTTCAGGAGAGAAGCCTTTTTAATCTCCACGGCAGCCGCTGCCTGATTACTAGTCGCCGTTTTGAGTAGACCCATGGAAGAGGTGGTGTTTCCAGTGCTGCCCCGCAGTTTTTGCTGTGACATTATCAGGTAAGAACTGTTCCTCTCTGGTGGTGGAGGTGGAGGCACCACGGCATCCAAGGTCTCGTTGTTATTATCCTTGTCAAGCATCGTGAGCTGATTAAGCTCTTTGGCCAAGTTCGATATGGGATGCTCCGTGTGCAGATGCCGCTCATCCGCGAAACTTGCAGATTTCTGTGATTTCGAGGGCGACGAGGGCGCCCCACTGGGACCCACTCCTCCCTCGGAATACCGATTGTGCTTGAGTATGCTCTTCGGCTGCTGAGTGTTGCTGCTCAGGGCTTGGGCAGTCGGGGCTGGTGGCTGTGGTGCTGGCACTGAGTCCACCGGACTGCTGCTGTCCGTAATCTCCGCCAGCTTGATCTCCGTCTGCCGGTAACTTGTGATGGGTGTTTGTATGGCACTGACCTGACTGCCGCCTGCCAGTCGGAACAGCTCCTGCACGTTCTCCTTGTCGTACTGCTGCTCCTGGTCCTGCTCCTCTTGCTCCTGCAACTCCTGTGCTCTTCGCTCGAAGTCCCGCTCCAGAATCAAGGTTTTCAGTTGTTCCTCTTGCATGGCGGATCGGGAGATAATCTGGGAGAGCTCTGAGATCTGTTGCTCTCGCCACTGGCGAATGTGTTCGCGTCGCATTTCCAAGTCCTTTTCTCGCTCCTCCCTTTCCCAGGGATTGCTTCCGCTGTGAAGAGAACGGTTGCTCGCTTGGTTTGACGCCACATAGCTGCCCTTTGGTGGATCCAAAGTACTGGCCACGTAATTCATTCCCGGAGCGATCTGCTGAGTGGCCTTGAAAAGCGGATGTGTAGCGGTGGGCGGCAGTGGAGGCTTGTCCTCCGCCAGCATTGGCTGTCCAAGATATCGCTGATGTTGCTGCTGCGGTTTGGGTGCTGTACTCGGAGGAGCATTTGGTTTGTTGGGAGACTGTAGGCTGCCTAACGGTTTCGGTGGCAGGGCTATAAAATTGGGCGATGGTTGTTGCTGTTGTTGTTGCTGTTGCTGGAGTTCGTAGAGCGTGGCTGGGTCATGGAGCTGACGTCTGTACTCCAGACTGCCATTCTGAAAGCCACCCGTGAAATCGTTGACATTCTGCATGCTCTGACTGCTGCTCATGAGAGGTTGCTGCTGCTGTTGCTGCTGCAGGGGCAGCTGTTGCTGTTGTTGTTGTTGCTGCTGCTGGTGGTGGTACATGTTGCTGATGTTGGGCATGGATGGAGCCATCATCTGCTGCATGCGAAGAGTGTGCTGGAAATTCTGCTGGCTCTTGGTGCGATTGTTCAAGGTGAGTTGGTGCTGCTGCTGCTGGCCATTGAGATTGCTGCTGCTCAGTGCGAACTGTTGCTGCTGCAAGGAGTGCTGTTGTTGTTGCTGCTGCTGCTGTTGCTGGAGTTGCTGCTGCGCCGACTGTTGGCTGTGGTAGTACGCGGAGACGGGTCGAGTGGGCGGTAGATTTGCATTGGCCTGCAGGTGTTGCTGCTGCTGGTAGGGAGATTGTTGTTGCTGTTGCTGCTGTGGTTGTTGCTGCGGCGCAAGCGGGGAATTGCCATTGTAGGCGCTCATGCCGGCATGTGCGGCAATCGGCGGTCTAAAATAAAAGCAATTAACATTAATAAGAGCTAAAGAATCAAGGGTGTTTCGTTTGTTGCTTTGGGTGTGTGACTTCATCACTTACACCAATTAACTAAAACGTGTCGAGTGCTTCGAAAACATTTATTTACTCTCCCTTCTCCTTTTGAACAAGTGGCGTGTGTTTATTGCAAAGGTGCGTGCCTCTGTACAGCAGCAACATTTAACAAGGAACGACAGCAGCTAATTACTCACGTACTTGGGACATTTCTACAAGTTCATATTCTTTCTTAATGGGTATAAAGCCATAAAGTAATTTCTTTAAACGCAATTTCACCCTAGAATTACAAACACGAGAGTTAGTAAAAATGTAAGCTAACACACACATTTCAGTGGCAACGCAACTCGAGCAACGCACCTAAAAACCCACTTGTATTCGCTGTAAATTATTAATAAAACTCTCTAGTTTGGTTTCATTTCTGAAATGTGAATACCTGATGGTAAGGATTTTCGAGGGCAAACAGTTTGAACTTGAGCGTTAAGTCGTTTGTGCTTAATTTGAAGATTTCAGTAATAATAAGGGAAACATGGATATGATCCGAATCATAAATTTTAGTTAAGTCTGCTGAAAAATTATTTACCGAAATTTCTACTACTTTTACTTTAATTTGATACACTATTCATCTCTTCTCTTTAAATCTTTTCTAATTTCGGTTGTTTTATACTGCGTTTTATGTAATCACAGACTTTCCGGATCTATTGTGTACAGAACAAACCCATGAAAAACACAACCATAACCAAAGTAAACCATACAATTCCAGCGAGAACGATTTTAGTGGTCAGCTGAACACAACTGAATTTCAAATGACATTTTTAAGTGGATATATGTGCAAAATAAATAACAGCAGCGGTAAAAACGCTAGCATAAAACATTGAAAAAGTTTTGCACAAAATTTTAGTTAATTTTAACGATTTTATACTAGCTTCTACATTCTTTTTTGATTTTCTCCCCATTTTTATGCATGCCCAGAACTATTAATTCCCGGGACCCACATATCTGTAGAATCATAAAATATTACCTCTCGTTCAGAATCGGTTGGCTTTGATTTTGTGCCCGATACACGCTGAGATTTTGATAGAATCCCTGCTCGTTGCCGTTGCCATTTCCATTTGCATTGTTGTGGCTGCCATTTGGCTGACCCAGCATTCCGGCCCCTCCGACTCCTCCCGCTCCTCCGATTCCGCCCATGCCCGATGAATTGTTATGCAAACTGTGCGTGCTGCGTGACTTGGAATTGGCCAGGGCTATGTTGAAAACGAGATGTACAGGGGGGGAAGAGAAAAATGAATTAGTCTCTGGCTTACAAGTCGATTGGATTGTGCTCCGATTACGGGGATTGGAGGGAAGGCTAAGGGGTGTGCAGTTCACTTACATATGGTACCCGATCCCGTGTGGTGATGCAGAGCCGGCACCGATTTGCTGTTGGGCAGGTGTGCAGCTAAGGGATTTATGATGCTACTACTGTTGCTATTGCCTATGGTGTTGTTGTGGCTGTTGTTCAGATTTTGGCTAAGACTGAGGCTATGATTCGGATGACTGTTGGCTATCAGTGGACCCAGGGATTTGGTCGACTCGGCGCCGCCCATCCGCGTCAAATCGCGTTCGGACATACGTCGATTACCTGTGGTTTTCACGTTCCCAGCAACATCATCATCATCATCAACGTCAGCGATTTGAGTGCATAGTTTGGGAGTTAAGAGTTGGTGGTGGAATTAAGGCAGATTGGTGCGCATGGAGGGGGAGAAAAATAGACGATAGACAGTTTGACCTTTTAGTAATTTCCTTTCAGTGTGGCAATGCAGAATGTGTTTAGTATAATATTAATATATGCATACAAAATCGAATTACACAACTACAGCAAAGTCAAAATTCAAATTCAAATTGTATTTACACACATTAACGCAACCAAAAGTCAATAAAAATATTTATCAGCAATCGCCGATTTTACATATAAATATTTAATTCAAAAAGGAAGAGAGAAAAGTTCAACAATGGAAAAGGTCAACGCCGCTGTAATCAAATTAAATATGAAGCACATAAGTGGATGCAAAACATCTGAAAATTAAAATACAAAACTATACAATGATCCTATACAGTTGATTAAAATTAAGCGTTGAAATGTAATTAAAGCATTTCCTTTGCTTTTACATTTCACACAAATATGCGTTTATTAAAGTGAAAACTATTTGACAAATACCGGCAATAAAATTTGCCATTTTTATTTATTATAATTTATGAGTCGAAGTCTAAACTTTAATCGACCCTAATGCCAAGAAATAATATAATATCAACCTACAGCTCAACAGAAAATTTAAAGAAATAAGCAAAACAAATCTATTTATAATAGCAGGCAAAGTCAAAAGTTAATATGTAGAACAACTAGGGGAACAACAAGAACCTCGGTGCAGCTTGGTTGGGTTGTCATCTGTGTGTCGGACACACTGTTGTTGATGGTGTTCTCGTTGAGCTGGGCAATGGCATTTTGACACAGTGCCCCCCGACGTCACCCTCATCGTCATCATTATCGCCCCCAAAGGAACGGCCACGAATTTCAAGCACTTCGCAATGAGCAGCACAGCAGCTGGAGGAGGATTCGCCGGCCGAGGAACAGGATTCGACTTCGCTGCAGCTGCAGGAATAGCAATCATCAGTGGCATCTCCGCAATTTGGACAGCTCTTTGAATTCCGCTTGGTGTTGCTGCTACTACTGGCCAGAGACAGCAGCAATTTGGCCGTGGAGGGCGGTGAGGCGGGCGCCCGGGGGCGTGTCTGCTTGTGACAGTGATGGTGATGATGATGGCGAGGATGTGTGCTTGGCTTAGCCTTGAGTTGCACATGCTTTTGCTGTTTGTTGCGCTTCAGTTGCCGCACGCTGTGGGCCTGACGATTGCTGCACATGACACTTTGCCGGCAGCTGGCATATCGGGATAATTCCGGCTTCTCCGCCTCATCGTCCTGGCAACTGTCGTAGCATTTGAAGGTGGCAACTACCTGGTGTTGCGGCTGTTTGCCCTGGTGTTGCTCTTGCTCAGGGGTCTTGCCACGACAATGACTGCAGCAGGGGCAATCACAGCTTACTTTTTCGACGGACTTTTCCGCTGCATCGTAATCCTTGCCCGCACTGCCATATAGACTCCACTCCTTTAGCTGCTTTAGGATGTCGCCCTGCTCGGCCTGAGAAAGTTTGGCACACGGTTTGCTGTCGGGATCGTTCAATGCCGATGTGGATCGGGACTTGTTTATGCTGGGCGGGAAGTTCTTGTTGGCATTGAAGTAGTCCGCCATCTCGCGGACCTTGCCCTGACCCAGGGGCAACAAAAAGCGGGGACTGAGGTTCACCTGGCTACTGGCCCTTCGGCTGTTTGCTTGCATGGTGGTGCTGGGAATGGTTTTGGACTTTAAGGTGGTGCTGGCACAATATCGATTGCTTGTATTTACAGTAGGAGAACGGGTGGAGGAACTTTCGATTTCACACACACTAGGAACTTGGATGCTGACAATAGGGACAGCTGTAGCGACTCCTGACCTTTTGTGCGAGCGCTGGGTATTGAGTTGCCGTTGGCAAGGTGACTGATTCTGCCGGAGCAGCGGCATGCGCTCGATGGATTCGCTGGACGAACGCTGGCTGTTGGACCCGGAACCCCCGGAACTAAAACCATCCGCGGAACAGTTGGTTGCTCTCTTGCTATTTAACTCCCTGCGTATTTTTTGTATCAACGGAATCCTTTCCGATTGCTCGGCCATCAGCGACTCCGTGGAGGAGGCACTGGCTGCAAAGTGGCTGATGGCATCGTGGGTATGGTACTTCCTGTCGATGCCCGTGGCTCCTGGCTCAGCTGCTTCTTCCGTTTGCTCCAGATCGAAACTAACTGTTTTTCGATATCCCGCCGAAGGATTTCTTTTTACTGTGGACGAGCAAGCAGAGGTAGACATGCATGGTCGATGTTGTTGCTGCTTCTCCTCCTCTTCGTCGTCTATAAAAGGAATCTCATCTGAATGAGCCATGGATGCAATACCCTCTTCATTCAGCGGCTGATGGGCGTCACTGTAGGCGGCGAAGTTCCCGAACGATTCCTGCGAGTCCTTGGCAGGCTCATCCTGATACTCCTCGATATAGATTGAAGGCGGGGGAGTTCTCCTCAGCGGTCTCATGGGACTAAAGTGTGTAACAGAGGGAGCCATCGGCGGTGGGTGATAGTAGCCTCCCTGATCGTTGCCCAAATACAAACTGCTGGCAGATCTCGCAATCGGTCTCGTGTCCCGATACCTCGGATCGATGTGCAACTGATGGCCCAGTGCACACAGCTCCTCCTGCAGACACGAGGCACTTAAGCGCCTCACTGGCGGCGAGGAAGCTCGCATGCAGGCAAAGGATTCACGACGACTCCTATTGAGACTATCGTCCGAAATGGAGTTGCTGTAGTAACGAGCTTGCTGTTGGAACGAGGAGTGACGACGCTGCTGGCCAGGATTCAGATGCTGGAGAAAGTTGCTGGGAGAAGCTTCTAGCGATTCGAGTGGAGCAGCATGGGGAATGGGTTGGTTACTTGGTTAGCTTACACAACGTGAGTACGGTAGTAGAGTAGAGTAGTGGGTGAGTATATTGGATGATTGAGTGAGTTGAGTGTTCTTAGCGTCCTACCCAGCACCTGGAGTCGCTCTAATGTGTGTGTTTTGTATTGATATGCATGTGTCTAACAGTGTACTCCGTTGGGAGCTACTCACCACGCTGGATGACCGGGCTGGGCTGCTGCAGCAGGGTAGCCAGTCCGTGGTAGATTGCTCCCTGCTTGGCCACCTCCAAGCTGACCACCGGGCCCGTCCGCACCAGGTAGTCCGCAGCCCTAGAGTGAGAAACTCGCAAATAACCCCAGATCTTCAAGGAAATTCACTCAATATTCGTACCTCTCTTGGGTGATCCCAATCAGACTCTGACCATCTACACGCAGCAGCTGATCGCCAGCTTGCAGGCGACCGTCCGCGTCCGCCGCTCCGCCAGGGACCACACTCTTTATGTAGATACCCAGCTTCTCCTGACCAGCTCCCTTGGCCGCCACGATGGATAGGCCCATGCCGTTGCTGTTCTTGTGCAGCTTGATCAGCTGCAGCTCCGGTTGGGGCAGCTTGTTCGACATGGCGCTCGAGCTGCGGGCCTGCAATCGATAAGAATGAGCTTTAGCGAGGACCCAAAACACCAAGTAGAACCCAAGAGACTCACGTTAAATTGGTGCATATAGACCGTCCAAAGGCCTATCGAGGTGGGCTGGGCCGCCAAGCGACACATGCCCTGCTGCTGGAGAGGATTGAGGAAGTCGACGAGGCCTGTGGGAATGCCACGCACAACATCGCAGCTGAATCCGTCGTCGGGAAGCAGTAGCGCCAAGTGCAGCTCAGGTGACTCTTCCAACCGAACCTCTCGTCCATCGGCACGGGTCAGCTCGTCGGCCACGGACTCCGCCATCCTTATGGCCGTGTCTACCAGGTTCCTAGGCAGCTTCTCCTGCTGCAGCAACGCCGCCATCTGCAGGGAATTCAAACGGAAGCAGGAACAGGCCAACTGTTGAATCTCCTCTACGGAGGATTTGGGTGCTTGCAAGAACTGCGCGCACTGATTAATCTTGGCCAGATGGCAGTCGGCCGCCAGTTCCAATCCTTGCCGTTCTGCCCACAGCTCCAGCAACTGGAGTCGCTCCGTCATCACTTTTCCCCAATCTGCTGTGCACATGTGGGAGTTTGCCACAATCTGCGAAAAGGGGAAAAACAAATTAGTGTATGTGGAAGAGAAGTTGGGGAACCAGTGATGCCAACTTCAACTTTCAGATTAAGTTTGTGGGGTTTTAATGGGCTGGCATCACTGGGAGTATAAGACCTGGCCATTTGTAGGCCGCTCACCGTATTGAAACATATGACATTGATGTAGTGGAACAACTGCGAGAACAGCTGGATCGTTAGGGCTGCATTTACGCGACACCGTCTAAGAAGAGCCATCGCCGATCCCAAGACCGTCAGGACGAGACCCGCTGCGGAATCGTGATCGATATTCTCGGAGAGAAACTGGTTGAGGGTTTGGGAGAGTTCCAGTCGGAAGCAGTTGACCAGGTTGCGGAATGCGGTTTGTACGGCCTCGGCCAAAACCTCTTGAGCCTGAACGCTAAAGGCGCTGATGTGACGATCCGATTTTAGGAAGTGCAGGAACTCCGAGCTGTTGGCCATCCAAAAGGCCAGGATTCGGGGATCCGTGTACTGCTCCTGGACTACGCTGTAGACCAGATTGGCCACATGGTGCAGGAACATGGTCAGCTTGTGGGCCCGCTCCGTGGGCTGCAACTCCGGGCGATAGTGGGTGGAGGCTCGGTACCTGCGGAAAAGTTAATTTCCTTTTAATCAGTCTGCATTAAAGGGACCTGCAACCCCCACTACTGTCTATTGATTTTCACGCCCGCCAAATGTCAAAGTTGCCTGTTCCCCCAAATGGTTGGCTGGTTTCCTGTTCCTGCTGTTTCAGCCTGGCCATTTCCCTTTCCCAACGCATCCTGCTGTCAGAACACATTAATATTAATAGCTCACAAATTGGGTCAGCAGCCAAGATAAATCATCATAATTGATAATGAATTGTTGATACTGGCTGCTGCTTCTGTTCGAGGGGGGATGTAGAACAAGTGCCCTCCGGAACATGTAGATCCACTTTGTGTGTGGACATTTGTCAGCTGGTATTAGCTGGTCTCGGTCCATCTGTAATTTGTCCATGTCCATGGGGTCTTGTTAAATGAAGCTCTGATTTTGGAATTGAAATATAAATGGATTCATCGAAGGACAGATTGCTTTGGAAGTCGGGGTCGAGTAAGTCAAGTTATCTTCAACATCTATCTCTCGATTAAGATAAGTATATGAACATAAATTGTAGTATTCACTAATATAGTATAGTATTTAATTGATTTATAATCGGATTAAGAATGTTACTTCAAGCGATTATCGTGTTATTCCTAATTAACAAATGTAAAGCTGAGACTCAGCAAACCACTTTTGTGGGTCAGAAAATACTAAATATATTCTGTTAGCTTATCTTTGGAATTGGGATATTATGATCGACTTTCTTTCTTTCACTACCCGACCTATTCGATTCTGAAAGCTTTCCAAATTGTATTATTTCAATTAAACAAGTACACCGATACATTCAAACAACAACTAAAGCCGAACAAGCGCAGTCACAGCTTTCATCATGCTCCTCCCCATTACAATGGTTCCCCATTATGAATTACCCACCTGGCACACAGGTAAAGCGAGTAGACGGGTGCCAGCTTAAAGTGCGGAACGTTCACGTCCAGCTCACTGATAATGTGACGCAGAAAGAGTTCCTGATGAGTTTCGGGGAACTCTAGGACAGCCGGAAGAATGGGTTCCTGTCCCTGGGCATCGCCGGAACCACTGCCGCCTCCGGTCAACATACCAGAGCCAGCCATTTTGGGTGACCTACATATCGAAGAGGGTTAATCGATTAGTACACAGTACAACAGAAAAACAAATCAATTCAATAATATGAAAAGCAGTAGAAAGTATACATTTGCACAAGGTTTAAGCGCACACAAAATATTGAACAAAATTAAAAATTAATCAGACAGTGAGTGAATACAATAATTTGATTGCTTTATGGTTATGTGTATGGAACTTGTGTTGGCTTTCCTGTTTATTCTGAAGATAGAATTTTGAATAATTTTAGAGTAAGTACACGCATCGAACTCGAATCTTACCGATCTTGGCTGTTGGAACCACCTGACTTCATGCTGGAAATTGACTTGGTCTCGTTTTCCAGATTCCCCTCAAGGCTTTGACCATCGTAGTTCGCAGAATTGGTCACCTGATCCTGCCCAACCTTGCTGTCCACCACATCCCTTAGCGTGCTGCTGAGAGGATGATCACTGGAGTTGTTGTTATTATTGTGATAGGCACTGGATTGATTCGATTGCTGGTGGTGTTCGTAGTCGCTTTTGTGCGTCTAAAGGATGATTTAAAAATATTTGAAAAATAGTATGGGAAATTACAAGACAGCGTTTCAATTAAATACCCACCGAACTCAACGCTCCATCCTCATCATTCCAGGATCCGGGGGACGTGGGGGAGCGGCTGCCATTGTCCATGAGGTATTTGCATCGTTGGGTCGATGGTTGGTGGTTTTTCAGGTGAGTGTGTGGGTGTGTGCAAATTGTTTTGCATATTTGTTGGGTAATTTTTTCGGTTTGGTGAGTGCATGAGATTAATGTTTTACACAAACAATAAAAACAAACAACACGTAACGAAACATAAACGAACAGTACAATAAGGCGTGTAAATAAAACAAAAATACATGAATATAAATAAATGCGCAGCATACGAAAATATTCCACCCCCGAATAAATTTCTAACATTTTTAAATGTCTCACCTAAAAGTGAATTAAATTGTTTTAAATTTACACATTCAGGCAGTTAAGTGTGAACTCTAGGATATTCATAAAAAGAATACGTGAGTCTGGCCTTCAGTCAGCTAAGTGGGCTGAGTCATTCAGAATGTTAAATGAAAGGAAGGTAATTTTACGAATATTCTTGGAAAAATGGCTTCTTAATTGGTCTTAAGTTATGCTGATTCTAATACAGATTCTTTTTTAAATAAGTTAGAAGCGTTGTGAGTTATAACAATATTTAATTTGTAATAAATATTCATCCCAAAAAAAATAAGTATGCAATTTTATAGAAAAGCTTCTGATTTAAAATGTTTAAGGTTTGAGAAAAAACTAATTTCCCAATAAAAAATCCTATTCAATCCAATTAATTTAATGCACTTTGATTTATATAGCTCAATACAAATACAAAATACAAAATAAAACAATCACATAACAGTTGCTGACAAAGCATTTGGCAAATTAAGCGCAAGCGTACCATAAATACTCTCACTAAATTGAGGACATACTTTAATCTAGCGGATTACTCACCTTTCGTAGAGACATGCCGAGTCCAGTTGGGATTGCGATAGAGCCAGGTTATAGCGCCCGTCCGTGGGAGAATCCAGGAAGCGGTACGAGGCCACCCGTCCGAACATTACAACAGATCCGTTCTGTGTATAAAAGATGCGAGGCACATATGAATTAATTATATTTGCAGGCCGGTGTGACGAGGGTTAATGTGTTAAGAACCATTTAAGTAATTTAATAATTGTAATTAAGTGGGGCTATTACTCGAATATTTACACTGCAAAGAAGAGTGAAGTGTAGCACACTGACTGACAGATTCTGGGGCACTGAGTCAGCGATTGGAAAATTTTCGGGGCGTTTTGAAATCAAAACTGGCAAACAGAGACGCCCCTCTCTGGGGGGAAATTCGAGCGGAGACTGTGTTAATTTTTTATGTTTTTGTTGCTGGCTATCTCTTTTTTTCCGTTTGTTTGTGTGTTCCCTCTAATGCTGATTAGCTTGGTGAACAAATCTTTGGCACACACACATCCCAAAGAGAGAATTCGATTTGCATTATTTTTTGTTCAGGTTCATCGAACCGCAGCCAACCCCAATATGCCAATTGGAAAACAAAATTAATTCCATACCATAACAAAAAAGAGCTAACAAAGCCAATGGCAGAAAATAAAAAAGAAAAATGTTTTTCGTTAAGTTAAAAATAATACTTGCTCCTCTCTCTGTTTTCCAGGATAATTCCCCGAAGACAGTTTGAGGTTATTGCCGAACTGGGAGCTTATCTCTGCCTCAGTCTTTTGCAGAATATAGGGGAAAGGCAGAAGTTTTCTCTGTTTATTCGGTTTCAAATTTATCAAGCGGAAAGGCAAAAACAACAGAAAGAAGAATACACCAATACGGCCAAATTTGCTGGCTTTTTTTTAGGCATTCCCTTTGACTTTTCCGCTAATGCGTGAGACCGCCGAAAGCCAATTTGATTCATTTCCCCAGTTGTTGTAGTTGTCACCGACGGTTTGTTTGTGTTTCCGTTGTATGTCGAAAAGTTGTCAAAACAAAAGATAAATCAGCGGCGACTCAAAGCTTGTGGGATGTGTACACCCGGGCACATTGCTATCTGCGGTTTTATTGCCTTCCAAACTCAAACTCAAAGCTGATAATGAACTTGAAGTGCAAATGAATGGGAATTGAAAGGTCCAACTCAATGCGGCCTGAGTTTTTGACAGTAATGTTACACAATTTACGCTCAGAAAATGTAAATTCTATTTAAAATATAGTCATCGGATCTAATTTAATTTCCTCTACTTTTTAAGTATTTTAATGGATTTTATTTAGTTTATTTTTTTAATAGAACTTTTTGTAAAAATCCTATAACTTCGCTAATAGTATAGCATCGGATCTAATTTAATTTCCTCTACTTTTTAAATATTTTATTGGATTTTAATAAACTTTTTAAAATAACTTTTTTAAAAATTAGTCCTATAACTTTGCTATACTATTAGCTAAACTATATTTTAAATAGAATTTACATATTCTGAGCGTAAATTTCGTAACATCTATTCTATTCTATTGAATCGGAGCTCGAATTTAAGATTACTTGAAACTTTAACCAATGCAAAATTGTTTAAGATTTCTACCCTTTTTGCTTTCAATTACTTGCTCAACCTTAAAGCTTAAATCAATTCCAATGCTCATTTATCTTCCAGTTGATTCCATTCAAAAGTTGTCCCCATAAACGCTTGACTAAGCCGGGACGATTATTGGCTTGGACCTTCTCAGACAGTCGGATCCACGAAAGTCCCACAAATGTAAGAAGGCAAATGACAGCCGAATGGAACTTGGCAGCTTTTAAAGCCTTTAAACTTCAACCGGGTCAAGGTCGGCGGCAAAACTTTTCCTCGCAGCATTGCCTGCTGCTGTCAAATTAAGCATACGCCTCGGGTGACGAGCACGAAAATTTAACTAATTAAAACGAATTATTCGCAATTAGTTAATGGAGGGATAGACAAAAGGTCACCCCTAACCGCACATAAGTTACGAATGTACTGTCATGGATTAGGCTCTAATGCATTTTCAAAATTAAATTTTTAAAATATGTTCAGTTGCCGATCTAAAATTTTGTTGTGGTGGTGATATCAGAACAAATTTTTTGTTGCATACTTTTTGAATACCAAAATTTCTTTAATTTTTCGCACTAGTAGGGGGGTTATGCGCGGATCCACGGGGGTGATATGGGTGATAATATCACCCCCGTGGATCCGCGCATGGATATATTATTTGTACAACAAAAAATTACGTTGAATGCCTCACTGAATGCCTTTTATATCGCATTTTTAATGGTACAATGGATAAAATGTTACTTAAATAAATGAATATTTGCACCAAATAAATGTAAATTGATTGGCTCGACTTTCTCTGGTAATTGAAACTGTTTTAGGCAGTTCTTTTTATTAATTTTGTTTGTAAAAGTTTTGTTTTTTTTACTTACATGCAGAATAGTCGGCTGACTGATGTGATGCCCGTTGACGAAGGTCAGGGCATCGGTGTGCAACGGGGTCACCGTACAAACTCCCTCCAGCAACGAAATGAGACAGTGCCTTGGCTGGATCGAAGGACCGAAAAGCTGCAGGCAATTGGTGTTCGCCGATCCCACCTCCACTGGATCGCTGCCCAACTTGATCCGTCGACCACCATCGCCGCTGTGCGTCACTTCCACCAAGACGGGACCCTCACGATCGCCGGATATGTGGTTGGCTCCGTTGGCCGCCCCCAGGGGTTTTTTCTTTCGTCTCCGTGGCTGTGAGTCCGCTGGACGTCTCCGCACATGGAACATGATGGAGCCTGTAAAATAAAATAAAACCATACATCAGTAAAAGCAATAATTTAGTCATAGGTAATATTACTTGCAATGTTCATGATTAAAAATTTAAATTTAGCTTAAGGCCCCGTAGCTATAGCTAAACTTAAGTTCGCCTGTACATTTTACATTATAGTCGAACACTTAATAATAATAATAATAATAATAATAAAAATTTAAATTAAATATTCATGGGACTAAAAAAGTACAAAATAATATGCAAGCGCTGCTTTTTTAGCTGCCTTTTGTCTTTTGTGTCTCGTTGGGAAGTGCAGTTTAGGCTGAGTGCGGCAAAATTTTAAATCTCTGCCACTCAAATGCATGATGATTGACAGTCGTGGCCAAATATATTGAGATACGTTCGAGTGATTAAGAATTAATTTTAAACTTAAGTCAGAGAACATGAACATACTTAACATGATTTTCTTCTTTTTCTAAATAATTAAAAACATAATTTATAATTTCGATAATATGTATATGTTGATAAACGTTTTTTTTTCTTTTCCTATTTCAAAGAGTAGGGTTTTCCATACTGGTAAAATGTGTAACTATCCTATGGTATCCCAATATAGTACCCATTATTGTTAAAGCCTCCCAATACTCTCTGCAATCTCATCGCATCAGTTCACGTCGGATGTAACAAAGGCAAAATAAAAATTCCGAAAACGAAATCCAATTCGGGCTGCATCATCAATTTCAGTCTCGATATTAGATGTTCATTTTGCGAGCCAGCGAAAAACAATCAAGACTCCAGAGACTTTTGCCAGTGGCCAGACTGAACCAACTGACTGACTGACTGACTGGCAGACAGTTCAGTGGCAAGTTCTCGCTGGCTGGCTCTTTGATATGGAAATTTATATACAACATTCCGTAGCTTTTCATAGACGACAACTGCAACAACAAATCGGCGGCGTAGACTCACACACATCCCATTTGCATTTCATAATACAATATAACACAACCATGTAGTCAAATATTTTTGTGAGCTAGAGCTCGTCTAATAAGTTACTCAGGAAAATAAAAAAAAACTGAAAAAGACAATAATTTACTACACCCAAAAAAAAACGATATGAAACGTAGATCGATTTTACATTACGTAATATCAATTTTAACCTGATATGGGGCCAGGAAAATTTGATATGGTCGAAATAAGTACAATAAGTACAACTAAAACTATATGGGTTTTGCATATCCAGAAATTTACATCCACATATCGATATTACGGCGACATGCGTTTTTCTTTTGGGTGTAATGCTTTTTTGTCACCTGTTTATCTGTCATATCTGATCATTTATATGATAATTTATTTTTGGTAATTTATGTTCCTCATAATCGTGTCAATAATTTATTTTAATTTAATATAATTTTAGGATCGAGGCCTGCCTTAAATCGATTATCATCCTAGCATATACATTCCAGGTCTCCCAGCATACCCCATCTTTGCTGATTCTGCTGCTGTTTATTGTACAGAATGCCTAACGAAGCATGCAAAATGTGACGGCAGTTACAGCAGCAGCATCCTTCCTCGACTGCGACCTCCCCCACTGTTGCCCACACGGTTTTGGGGCAAATTGCAGCAGATGATGGCAAGATGCAAGACCAGATGTGGCATGTGCCAAAGGCATTTGTTGAATGCAGGCTAAATAAGGCATGACAAGGGCGTGGCATGTGCAACTTATTAGGCAGGAAGGGAGCGGCGCAGGGAATATGGCAATGGGGCGGAAACCCCAAGGAAATCTAACCATGCTTTCAATTTGAAAACTTTAACAGTAAGCAACAGCAAAAACAGAAATTCAAACAACGGTAACACGAAACGACAATTGGCAAAGGAACAACATAAAACCAAATGAATTGTATTTCTATTGTATAATACCTTCTTTGCGAAACCAAAAGAACCACATCTGTGTATTTGTCGGCGTTGTTGGGGCAGAATTATTATTAATATATGGCTCGGCTCGGCTCACACATGGCTTAAAGGTCCGGACTTTGGGTTTGCCTTGTTTTCGGTGCCGTTGAGTAAAACTTTTCCGACAACTTTCTGGGCGCTCGCAAAATAATCAACTCAAAAATGTGGGGTGCCACCGAAACAGAAAGCAAACAAAAAGGCAGCCAAAGCTTAAGGAAACGAAGCCAAAAACATGAACACGCTTCATATACTTGATGTCGAGAGAGCCTTGAATGGGATGACTGAATAATCTCCTTGTTTGGATTGCAACTTGTTTAGAGTTGAGCCGAAGGATAGTTGAAAGCAACTCAGGCGATGAAGTTGATCAGAGATTATGAGGGGGTTGACTGCCATAAACTGTAGCTGGCATTTCGTCTTAAAAGTTGGCTAACTTTCTTTATGAAATTTTGGCCAAAATGATTTACTATATTTTATAAATAAATAAAATAATATTTATTTCTTACTTTTTATTTGTGAAAAAATCAAATCTGACAAGAATATTTTGTTAATCTTACGTTGTTTTTGAAATTTGTCGATATCTTTAACCCCAATCTCCGTGACAACTTTCTTTCGCTAACTGCCATTGACAGCTCCCAATAATCGTGTTCACCAGACCAGGTAATTTATGACTGAACCATGCTCGGCACATGTACAATTGTAAATCAATCAGTAAATGGACAAGTTCGACAGGTTGCTCGACTGGCAATTGAAGTAGTGCCCCTCATTTGGCATGCATATAGAAACAGGACTTTAGCTCCTTTCAATACACATACAAAAAAGGTAAGGGTTTAAGTATAGAATATATTCCAAAACTTAAAATATATATCCCCTTTGATAGGTATTACATTTAACATTTACATTTTAAGACTATGACTATGAGGTTTAAAAAAAAAAACGCTACACGCAAAAAAAGCATGTCGCCGTAATCGATATGCGCATGTAAATTTTTCTTAATGCAATACGCATATAGTTTTTACATGATATACTCTTTTCGAGCATATCAACTTTACCTGGCCGCATATCAAGTTGAAATTGATATTACATAATGTACAATCGATCTGCGTTTCATATCGATTTTTTTTGGGGTGTAGGTAAACAATAGGTAAAACAACAATACAAACAATTTTTGTAAGTTCACTTGTGCCTTTAATTCCAGCAAGCGAACGAAGGCAAACAACATTTCGTCCTTGGCAGTTGACATTTGGAAAGCAGAAACGAGGGGCACATTGATAAAGTGCAGTGCCCAACGGATGCCAGAAAAATCATTTTAATTGTTCCTACTTGGTCAACAGCTTGGCCGGAGCAAAGGTAGCAGCACCCACTCGCCACTCACCGTGCCAGCATTGTTGACACAAGAAAACGAGCAAATTGCAAAAGCCATCAAAGTGAGGGGGCGAGGAAATGGCCAGTGGGTGGATGGGTAAGTGGGTGAATGGGTGGTCAAGGGGGCTCGGGCGTAGACGAACGAGCCATGAAATTGATTCGGCCAACAACGTGCCAGGATCATGTGTGAAGCCTCCACTGGCCTTGTGTGTGTGGCTGTATGCACGTGCATAAGTGCGAATAAATTGGCAACAGAGCACAAAGGACTGAAAGTGAGGGGAGCGCATTTTACAGAGCGAAAAACAATGCAGGGAAATTGCATAACGAGTTGAGTGACTGAGGCAGAGTCCGCACCAGGACAGGTATAACCACCCATCGCCTGCCTGTGGGGTAATCCACAAAACTGTGGATTCTCTGTGTGCCAGGAAGAGCGGAAACTGGGGCCACCAAGCGATGGGAGCATTAATTTTTATTAGCGCAGCTTGTGCTCTAATGGCCAAAGCGATTAGAAAAGAGGAAAGTGGGCTGCGCGAGTGCTCCATTCGAGTTGGTTGGAAGGGCATTTTGCAGGCATAAATCACAAAGAAGGTCCCCACTGGTCTTGAATTATACCCTAAGCGGAATAAATGGAGGACAACCTGTTCAAAATGTTTAACAGAATAAACCAAGTATATTGTAAAACAGATTTCACAAAAAATATACCAAAAAAAAACGATATGAAACGTAGATCGATTTTACATTATGCAAGATCAATTTTAACTTGATAAATTTTAAATTCGATATGCTACAAATGAGTATTTCATGTTAAAACGATATACGTATTGCATGACCATAAATTTACATGCGCATATCGATTTTATGGCGACATGTTTTTTTTTTGTGTGTGGAGTGCAATAAAGTTTTAAGACCCGTGGTTTCTTTTATAGAGTATTCAATGTGCAGCCCATTGCCCATGTCCATTTCATTGTGCTGTTTTTAATTAGTCGAACAAACGGCAGAAAATGAAACTTTCGCTCCAAAGTTGGCAGCAGAGGATGCCGGAAAACGAACAGAATACCCCGAAGAATTTAAATAAAAGTGTAATATGGGTAGAAAAAATATATATATATTTTAGAAAAATAAACTTTTCAATGCTTCCCCGAACATCCAGAGATGCTGAGGGAGAAAAGCGCCCTTTGCTTGGCCTAATTGACTGAGATTGATTTTACCAGCAGCAGCAGCCTGAGCTCTCAAATTAGCCAAATTAGTCGTAAAACGTGGCGGCTTTGACTCTGCCAACCGAAGAAACCAATGGAGCAACGTCCCCGCCCAGGCACGTCCTCATAGAGAACTCCAGCCACCGAACCACACACCCAACCACACCGTCTCCCCTTCCCCCTCCCCTTCACCATCCCACGAAGGGAGCTTTTCACGTTGTGCAAATTAAAACAATGAAAACTTAATGAGCCAAGTTTTCCTCTCATGCAGGAAGTTTTTCCTCCTTTGACCAGAGTCGGACACCTCCACTGGGCAGGCGACACGACAGCATAGTTTAATCCTCGAGTAAGCCCCAACAAACATTATATAAACTTCCCTCAGCTAACGGCCATTTTGCGATTAATATTAGCAAAGGCTAATAAAGGATGTTGATATACGTTAATGGCTTTTATTGTGGTCGAAATTGCTTTAATATTTAAAATGAAATTATATTTCCAAGTTTTTCGAATTGAACATCTTGTTATAGATTTAATTTAAGATACACATTTTGTACTTAAATTTTAAATAAAATTGTGAAAGAGTTAGGACTAAAGTATGGGTATTATTATAATCAATATACCATTAGGTCTTTGTCACTAGTCCACACAAGTTATTTATTTTCCAAGGATCAAGGAGAAGAAGTAATCGTAATCGATGCACAAAATCAAATCATCTAGTGGCTGCTCCTCCCTCTCATTCAACCCCCCCATTACCATCAGCCAATCTCCTTTGGCGTCGGACGACAGCCTCCATTCAAGTCAAGTGTTGCCCAGGGCGGCGGTTACCAACATTTTTGCTAGACAATTTGGCAACAGAAACAATAAAAATATAATTGCCACACTCAAGCTGAAGCGCGGGGTCTTTTCTTTTACCAGACTCTAAGCGAGGAGAATAAAATGCGAGGGGCAGAAGTACGAGAATGAAATCTCATCGGTCAGTGGGCGGGGGAATGGGGACGGTGAAAAGTCGGGAGATGGAAATGGTGGTGGAAAGTGAGAGGAGCTGATAGCTTGATTGGATTTTGCAGACTGTCCGTGACTGCGAGTGAAGTGTTCCTTAACTTATTGTAAATGGTATTTATTGAAAAGGACGCAAAATGGTTGACCATTTGTCAAAAATTGTTGAAGGTTTAAATTTGGTTATTTTATTCATTAAAATCTATCATTTTTATTATATATAATGTTTTAGCGAGTTAAGTTATAATTTTAGAAATATAAAATATTTATTTAAAAAAAATGTTAAATATTTTGGCAACTGTTTGTTTACTTTTAAATATTTGATATGGACAACCCATTCACAATCCATTAATTTTACTCAAGGATAAGGAAAAAATCGACTTGAACCTCGTTATTTTGGCTTTAACTGATTCTTCGGATTTATACGTTTCGATATATTGGATGTCGTGTGCAGCTTGCTATTGATGACGACAGACAAGCCAGGACATTGTGTCCTTTTGTGCCGTGCAGCGGCGTCCTTGTCCTGACCATTGAAATTAAGGCCCACAATGGCCAACACACACACCCTTATCAACACACACACACACACATCGGGCCACGGGGAAAGAGCGTTTAGCTTTTGTAAATAACTCCTGAAATTTATTGATTTTTGTCTGTTTGTTTTGGCCGGGTCCTCGGGAACTGAGCAACCGCCAGTCAGGCCGACATTTTTCCTTTAGAAATGCATACATTTTGTACTGATGTGAGGGTTTTCTAAAAAATTACATTTTTCATGGCTGGTGAATTAATGGCCTGGCTGAATCCTTCTCAGCCCTTAAAAAAGGGAAAAAAGTAAACGGAAAAGCCAGCTACGTGTGAAAATTCAATTTGCGCGCTTGGTAATGCGGCAACAAAGTATAAATTGAAATCAAAGTGCGGCAGACTGCGTAAAAAACGAAATTAAATAAATTGCCATCAAATTGAAAGGACAGAACTCACACACACACACTCGCACACACAACACGACACTTCGGATTAACCGCAAACGAGTCGCGCGATGGAAAATCGTCCGAAAAAAAGGCACAGATTAAATTAATTTTTTACAATAATATTTTTTTAACAAACTAACCGTATGGGCACGGCGGTAGTAAGGATTGGGCGGCAGCTGCCAGGCGCCGGGCGCCCACAACAATGCGTTGACAGCGCGCAAGGATAACTGAGAGCACACTGAGCGTATGAGCAATGCCGCAAAGGCAAGTCCTTCGCTGACTAGCTCACTGTCGGACTGGGACTGGGTGCGTGGATGAATGAATAAGACACGAAAAAATTCAGTAAGAACACTAAGCTTAAGTTTTTCGACTATAGAACACCCTGGACTTTATTCAAATTTATATTGTATTTATATATCTGTACATATTTTGATAGATCGCGTAGTATATGATATGATACGATTTTCTCAATTTAAAAGAAATATATAATAAACAAATATAAATGGTTTATCCATAGTCAGACACATAAAATGATCAGTTCAACATTAGCTAATTAGATATTTTATTTTTATGCTCAATATTTTTCAGAACTATATGGTAGTTCCTTTGAGTCAAATATTTTTATATATATTTATATGATACTGTAATGTATTATTTTCTCAATTTAAAAAAAATAAATATTAAATAAATAGTTTATTGATAGTCTGACACTAAAAGTTCCTTATGGGACTTATTTGAGGTGATCAGTACACCACCAGCTAATTAAATATTTTATTTATATGCTCAACATTTTCAGAACTATATGGTATTTCTTTTGAGGCAAATATATATTTTGACAGATCGCTTAATTAATGATATGATACTATAATGTATGATTTTCTCAATTTAAAATAAATAAATATTAAATAATGCTTATTAAGTGCTTTAATGGGGACTAATTACACCATCAGCTAATGAAATATTTTATTTTTATGCTCAACATTTTTCCAAACTATATGGTAGTTCCTTTGAGTCCAATATATCCTTTTCCTGTGAGGTATAACTACAAACACACACCCTAAAGCGCCCATAAAGCAAGCAGAGTAAATTATGGCTGTGTGGGTGAGTGAGTGGTGTATAAAACAACATTTAGTTTACAATGTTTTCAACGGGTGTGTGCTGTGTGTGTGCACTTGTGAATGGGTGTGCGAGTGTTTGAGCTGGGTGCTGGTGTTGGTGTCTCTAAGTGCGTTTGCTCTTTGGTCCTTTGCATGACATACCAACACCAAAGCGCCAGCAGTGCCCGTAGTGGCAGTAGCAACTTTGGCATACAGGATACAGAACGGGGAAGGATATGAACTGGCACACACATCCTTTTGGATTCCCATCCAGCAGCGAGATGCGGCCAGCCCAACCAAATGGATGCTCTGACGCTCTGCCGGGGAGCCGGACTGAAAAACCGGACAAGGTCGTGGTTCGCGGTCCGATTCAGTTGGGTGCGATAAGCTGATTTGAATGGCGAAGCTCAAGAGCTTTGTGCGGATGCACTGAGCCATCGAAAATTTATTTAAATTTAATTACAATTTAAAAGGAATCAGCTAACCACAGGCAGCGCGCATGGCTACTGTATGGAATTTGGGTTTTTAAAGCGGAAAGTGCTTGATATTTTAAAAACATGGTAGATAGAAAGATATAACCTCTTAATAAAACCATATTGAAATCCACATATAGTCAACGGAGTTACGTTTTACAAAATACCTATCGAATTACGAAAGCAAAACAGAAATAATGGGCTTTTAGCGAGTAAACCACAAACGCCTGTCAATCATTTCCCCCCCATTTCCACTTTTATTTCCATACGCATTACCACACAAATCCACTCCATCAATCGGGCCCCAGACATCATCTCTCTCTCCGCCTTTCTCTTATTGAGGCAATCAATATGCCCAACCGACTCACACCGGGAACGGGAAAAAACACAAGTATAAGACAAAGGATATATGTGTGCCTGTGAGCACATAAAAACATGAGATATACTTGAAGCTACTTTTCGGTTAACGAGCATCGCACAGTCAACGTCTTTATTGTTGCCCAACTTGCGATTTCTTCGCCTCCACTTTTTCCTGGGTTGAGATTCTCTGGGGTAGGTTTTGGTTTAAATGGATGCTTGCTTGGTTGGGGAAGTACTCCAACTGTGGAGCCGTAAAACCGAAACGCAACATTAAGCCTGCAATATTTCCAAAATCCTTCAGAGTTTACAAGTATCCATCAAATTTCGCATTTTCGAATGTCTGAGACTTACTAGCAGAACGTTTTTGTGACAATTTTTTAACTTTTTCGAACTTTTTCATGTCATCTTCGTCTTGAATCCCAGTCAAAGGAAAATATCTCGTTTTCATATTCATTTAAGAGGCGGCTCCCTATAAAGTAAGGGAGCCTGGTCCAAAAATTCCGAACTCCAATCGCGAGCGATCGGCGAGCGGGGGTAATATCATTGGTGTCAGCAGCAATGTCCTCACTATACGTTCATTGAACATTTCTGCTCCCCAAGACAAGGAAGGCCGAGTGACGGAATGTAAGAGCAGCTCATACAAAAATGGCTAGTACTAGTTGGGAATTATAGGCGCACCAAGTGTGCAAAATCAGCATTGCCATGATCTAACGATCGCGAAAGCGAGTTGCAAGGGTTCTATGGCCTAATAACGGGTTTCCTGAGCTTTCCTGTTTTTCGCAGATATTAAAATGATATGCAACCCTTATCTCAGGCAGATTTATGGCAGCGATTAGTTAAGGAATTCACATGCTTCTCATTCAGTTATGACGCTTGGCTGGCGACTATCAAGCACCGTGGCCAGGCACACTCAAATTAATATCATTAATTTCCGTTCTGGCATCGTTCTGGGACCCTAATCCGCTTCGACTCATAAATAAATAGGCAATTTCCCTTTAGTGAGAAACCTCAGGGCCGCTGGAGAGGGGGGCTAAAGTAAAATCACGAGACTGAATAATTCAATTGGAGAACAGAATACATATTTATCCTGGCAAGGAGCCAGCGTTCCTCTGTTTAAGTGCTGTGACATGTGTCTCTGGTCCTGACTGCTTGCTGCCTTTGTCTCTGGCATTCGAGAGCCCCGAGAGCTCACTAGCATTTTCGGTCCGCATTGTGACAATTTCGTTTAGTCATCTTTGGAACTGACTGGCTGACTAACTGCCAACTTGTGAGGCAAATGGCAGGAGGAAAGTGAAAAGTCTGGCGAGGCAATTGAGAGGCGGCATCATGTAAATGATGATGATTACTTCTCCGGGCTGTGGATGCCTGTTGGTGATTGATTCTGTTCGGCTGTGCTCGAACTATGAGCTAAATGGGAAATGTCAACAGAAATATGAGAATATTTCTGATGGAAGGGACAAAAGCTAATAGAGATTTTATTAGTTGGGGACCAAAGTTGCATTTCAAATTTGCTTAGAATGGAATACTTTTTCTGTACTGGTTTAAACACATTCTTGCAGATTTATCATCTCTTTGGTGAGAAATTCTAGGGTTTATAACCAAAGGAATGGGAATAGGTCGGCAATAACATAATTATTTTACAGTGTTACAATATGTTGGGTATTTATATTATATTATTTATTTCTAATATATATAATAAAACAAGAAATATCGTAGAATGTAAAGTGCCCTGTTTTTATAACAAACGGATACCTAATACCGACTTTATTTACTCTTAAGAGTAAATTTAATTTAATTTAAAGAATTCTGCTACATGTCCTCGAAAGTTTTAAATAAATTCAATACACTTGAAGGCCTTTTAAAGTATTTCGACGTTCCAAACATTCCAAACCTCCGATTCAGCCATAACCGAATTCCCTAATGAAATTGAGTTTCCACTTTAAAATGCTCGGGAAAAGAGTAGGGAAAGCAATAAAACAAAAAGTGAACAAATTGTTAACCCAATTTCGAGTGACGTTTCCCCAATGTCTAAGCGCACTTCGGACCACCCGCTCATGTGGGAGGAAAAGGACAACAACCAGGACCCGGGATGACCTTCAGGCTTCCCGTTTCTGGCGGCGGCGTTCGCCTCAAAAATAAACTGCACTTCTCGGGCTTCGGTCGAAACCGTAGAGAGCGTGGCGTGAAATAAAGTCGACAGTTCCCAAGTTCCTAGAAAGATTCAGACAGCAAATTATGCTCTGCATTTTGCAAACTTTATGAGGCAGCTTCCGAGAGGGATGGGAAATAAAGGGGGAAAATATAGTGGGTGGTCGTGTCAGCAGGCGGGGCACAATTATTTATGAGCAGCCATGGACCAAAGTCTACGAAGAAGCCTTTTGAGCTTCATTAGGTTTGACCTTTTCTAACCGAGATTGCTTTACTGCGTCCTTTCCCAAATGATTATTTTTGCTGTCGACATTTTCCTTCCCTTTTTTTATTGGAAAAACAAATGTAGCGTTAATTTTGTGCCGCATGAAAAGGAAATGTCATCAAGGCAATCATCAGAGTATGGTCAATGTCCTGCTCTGTTTCCATGAATAATAAATGTATTCGCACGAAAATTTCGACCCATTTGCCTGTAATCGGGCCATTAGATATTCCCAAAATTAATAATCGGTTGGAGGGTATCTTGAACATGTCATTAAGAGAACGCATTTAGCCTGGTAGTTCCCACTTTGTATTTCGACCATATAACAGTTGTGGTTATTCAAGAAGAAGAATTTTCCCAAACAGCGGAAAGTTTAATATACTAACCATTTAGCAATTTTTAGATTTCTAGAAAAATGGGAATTTCTTCGTCTTATTTATAAATGTTCTTTTTTCAAATTATAGGTACTAATAAAAGAAACGAGTGATTTTTGATCAAAATAGTTTTTTGGAATCGTAACCGCAGTTAAATGTTTGCTTCTAGGATCTAGGGAATTTTTTCTTTTTTCGCTCGGGGGTCTATTATTTATTTGTTCTTTCTAGCGTTTTATTTGCGGTGTAATAAAATCCAATCAAAGTCGTGTGTAGAAATTAGACCTTATGTCAAGGTAAATTATGTGATATATATCTGTTTGTGGATTCAGTTTACTAGGTAAATATAGGTAATTACATATATATATATGGATAACTTACTTATTCCACAAAAAATTTACTAAATGTAGGCTAAGATGGTATTATTTTTGATTTGAGGATATTACGCAACATTTGTTTATAAACTAACAGAGTTGAATTACCTAATTTCAGTACAAAACACTCCCGAAGTACTCTAAAATCTAAGCCACACAAGCTGTTCATCGCCCTTCTCTTTAAGGGTTCATAAAACACTTCAATCGACACTCACCCCATTAAAAACATCAATGTTGTCGCACTCAAGCTTTTAATGCGAAACACAATCAATCTGACAATCAATTTGAACGCTTCCTGAGAGCCGGAAAATTGCCAGCTCAATTTACACGAAAAAATGCAGAGACCGCAACCGCTTAATAACTCACAATGACCAAACACGAAAATCGAAAAAGTTGTGACAAAAGTATTTGGAAAATGCTGCCAAAAAAAAGTTGAAGCAGAAACTTTCGGTGACGGATTCCGTAGCATACTTTTCAGGGCACTCGGGGCTACTTGACTGGCTTACCGCTCATTAACGGTGGGGTAAAAACATAAATAAATAGGTTGATCCCCCTGGAAAAATAACTCACGTCTTATGCCCCAATCCATCATTTTGCAGACTTCCCTCGGCGTTCTCTTAGCTGATGATTATACTATTAATTGGACCACATATACACCTCCTTCGCATCTCCACTTTAGTCGAAAGTTATTGGGGCAAAATCACTTTGCTAGTACACAGCAAATTCAATTGAACGGCATCTAATTTTGACAATTTTCTGTATGCATGGTGGGCGGTGGAGTGGGAGGCGCGACAGCACCCCACGATGGGCGCCCAGCCGTCATCCTTCCATCGCTTTATCTTCAGGAAAAAACTGTTGCCGCCGTCGCTGTTTGCCGGTGAACTTTTCTCGCCTCAAATACAACTGCGATGTGTCGCGGGTTTCCCGAAAGCGCCGCGTCGTGCTTTCCCGGACAGCATTACTTCACGACTGAACCTGACACTGAATGTGAACCTATTGCCTCCGCTGTTGCCCCAAACACAATGCGGAAAATACAGAATTCGGCTCTTCGTCGGAAAACTCTGTCGGCCATCGGCATCGGCAACACGGTTTGAGTGTGTCCAGAGAGAAAATACTTGAAACCGATGAACCTGCTCTTTTTTATCAGTATCACAGCAAAATATAATCAAAATTATCAAATTATAATTAAATTAGTAGTATATTCCACTCAAAAATCAAAGTTACCTAAAGCAACTTTTTAATGAAACATGTCGAAAAGTTTAAAAAATCTTTTTTTGGAATTCAGTGCATTTTCTTCAGTGTATGCGCATGTGTTTGAGTTCTAAGGAGCAGTGTGACTGTGAAGTGCACGGCGTAGATAATGGACAATGGGATATGTGTTGGTGGGGAATCCCCATCACGCCCCACCTTCCTCCCCTGACTCACCACCTTTATCTCTTGAGCCGGCGGTACATCGACATTGCTAAGGACGCTGACAAAGCTCGGAGAAACAACAATAACATGAATCAACAACCGAAGCGAACCGCAACCGACAACAGTAAAACTAATCTACACATAAACTATTTGATTTCTAACGTTTTATTTTATCACTCGCAGTTTTAAAAAATCTTTACCTCTCACGTTAAGTAATAACCATTTTTTCGTATTTCAAATCTCTTATCAAGTTCTTTATAGATCGGAAAATATTAAGCTCATAAGGAATATATCTCCACATTAGTTTATTTTGTCACCTACAATTGCTTTAAGGATTTTAAAAATATTATTTAAATACAAATTTTGTTTAATTTAACAGTTTTTGGTTTTTAAATAATTTTAATTTTTGAACAACTGAACTGCAAAAAGCCAGGCTTTAAAAACACAATAAATTTGTGAAAATGATAGAAATCGTTTAAAGTTTCAAACAAAATACCAATATCGGTGTTTACTGTACACAAAATTTATAAAGAAAGCACATTCGCTCTTCTTATTGGTAAACGTCCAAGGGACCAAGAGTGTGGGATACGAGGTGGACGGGTCGTTATTCCTGTTGCTGACCCACCAGGTGGTTGCTGGAAGTGCCGACGATGCGGCCGCAAAGGTATGCCCATTATCCTTGACAGGACGAACGCACGGAAGAGAAATTGACGCACGCCAGAGACACCAAAACAAATCGAAATGGGTGAAATGGGTTAAGTCACTCTGCGGGGAACTCCCATCAGACACGCAACGAAACAGTTTGAAGTTTATATCCTCCAACCTCAAAGTGAGCAATAAAATTTGATAAACACAACTATCCCTTCATCAAAAAGAGCACTTTCAAAAAGTCGTAAGTCTCTGGTTGAATATTTATTAAATAGCGTTTATATTTGATAATAAATAATAAAATAATATATTTGGGAAATTTATAAATGCTTTGTTAAAATAAATATTAAGTTAAATTATAAGCCTTCTTAAATGATAAATAATAAAAATGTAATGTCATTCAAGATTTCATGCACTAACAGTTTATTACAAATAGTTATAAAATATTCCTATCTAAAAAGAATATAGTTAGTGCCTGGTAATATTAATCAATTATTTTCTGTAATGATTTGTATCACCCACTGTGCAATAGAGCCAGACAAACAAAAAGGAAATTAAATCGAAAGCGAAACCCAAAACGACAAAGCCGAAGCACATAGGATGCGAGAGGGCAAAAGAGAAAGACCTAAAATTGCTCTCTTGGCAATAATTATTGCAAATAACTTAAGAGAAAAGCGTATCGTATATTTAAAGGTAGCTGATAATATAAGTCAAAATATGCCTGACCGGGATCGAAATATTTAGCAATCAGTCTTTCATGTTTTGTTTATCTAAAAATACAACATACTACCCACAAAGTGCATTAGGAAATTAAAAGGAAAAGACACTTCATTCTCTATTCTCTTCCCACTTAAATGTAGACCCAAATTGATAGTTCTGTACCCCTGAAAATGTCCTAATAAAACCTTTTTTTAGACTTAACCCTCGGTTAGTTACACTGACACACAAAAGTAGGCAACAAGGAAAAACGACCAACAATTAGCAAAGCCAGCGGCGTCGTTAGCCGACAACAATGTGAGTGAAGTGCGGTCGCAATTTACATTTTACACCTTTCAAATGTCCCAGGGGTGGTTAAAGAGAGACAGGAAGATAAGCAGATAAGAGAGATAGAGCGAGAGGTGCATATGGCTGCCAAGTGCTCGTGAATTTGGCATCCAAAAACTAATGCCAAACAACAGGGACTCCCAAAAAGGACCCCTGCCAATGTCATTATTATGAGCTGTTCGGGGTCGGTACACATTGTGGGTCGCAGATACGCTGACAAAAAAAAGTAAACCAAGATTTGCTTTAAATATTATTAAAATATAAACATGAAAGAGCTTTTGTCTAAGATTTTATTACTTTAGATAAATATTAAGATAATTGTTAAATCACATAAGGTTTGGAAATCTGAGTAGGAAACTTATATATTTTGCTCTGTGTAGAATTTCGAACTCAACGAGGCTTCCTTTTTGACAACCTGTGTGTGGTGGTGTCATGCTGGATGATTGCGGCCACATTTCCGCACCAAGTTTTATTTACATTTGCCCAAGCACACATTTAAATAGTTATGTATGTGTACTTTTCGTTTGCGCTATGTCATTCCTGATCTTCGCTTAAGTTTAATGCTGTGGTAGCGTCTTAGGGATTTTGGAAAGTATTATGATTTTGTCAGTTAACTTGTTTCTTTATATCCCCTCAAAAAGGACAACCGCAACCAGCAACAGAAGTTAAAAACTTACTATATATGTGAAACCTGCTACTGCGACATAGACTGATGTCGACAGGACCATCTCGATTAATTTTACTCCTATAAGTACAAACTAATCAAAAGATTCCTTCTCTTTGTGGATCCTACTTAAAAGCTATTATCAAAAGTAAATGTTGTAAAAAACACAATCCACTCCCTTGTCATCAGATCAGTGTCCTCGCTAACATGGTTGATGAATACGCTAAGGGTTCTGGTCTAAGACTGCAAGGATTCGGGCAAAAGCACATACATATTCAGGGATTGGTATATATTTGCCTCATTTCACATTATTAATAACATAAAAAATAACAATTTACTTTTTGTATCAAGTTTTTGAAAAATTTCAACTTACGTAGCTTTTCACAAAAATCGTCTTTCATTTTAACTTGCTTTGTTTTCACTTCAGACAAACTTTTTTTACTTCAGCAAATGTATAAATTTACTTCAATTTCACAAGTTTTTAGTTTAAATAAATTAGTTACTAATAGCACATATTTCAGTGATTTTATAAATTAAAAAAAAATATAATTCATATTCCTAAAACTCTGCAAGCCAAAGAAATTCCGTCGCGACGATAAGAAATGCCAATCGACACTGAGCCACATTGAAAATATGAAATAACTAAATAGCAACAGTCAACTATTTATTGCTTTTGTTGATTTTCTTGTTGCTGTCAACCAGTCTGTTATGTGAGTAAGTGGGGGAACATAGTTATTGATAAAACAAGGCCTATACTATGCCAAGAGCATTGCGTGAATATTTATGAATGAAGTGGCAATCCCCCCACAAAAGAAAATTGATTTTAAATGGTTGGAAATCAGGCAATAAGCGAAAAGCACTTACCTCGCGACGTTGGATGGTTCATGAGTATCGATAGCGGGCATTCGTCATCATCGAGTATATATTCCGTTCCATCGCTGTTGACCTGCATTTAATAGAGATAAATATTATAATGCACTCATACAATGCCTTAATGCAGGAGAATTATGTGGAGACGTTTAGATGTACTCGTAAAAACTTTATCAATTAGGTTGTATCATTAAAAACTTTTAAATATTAAGAAATTACTTATTGAAATTTAAGATATTCAAAGATTTAAAATCATAACGTTAAATGATCATAAGGTTGATAAAATAAAAGTATTTAATTTAATCTTTTAAGAAAGAAAGTGCGCCAATTCTTCTTTTAAAGAAAATATATTATTTATGCTACTGCTCCACTACATTCCCTTTAACTAATTATACTCGTCCCACCTGAACCAGGCAATAGTGTAGTGGATCGGCCTTCTCCAGCCCGTATTTTGTGAGCATTTCCCGAACGACAGCCTGCGCACAGTCCCGAATAGATAGCAGCAGTGTCTTGTAGGGCACGTCCTGGCACAGGCTCTCGCCATATATCTTTAACGTGCCACCGGTATCCGGACCACCATCCCTGGAACGGAACTGCTGCAGCTTCTTCTCGAGTTTCTGCTGTCGCCGTCGCCGCATCACGGCCTCCGGGTTTGAGATCGATCGTGTAAACGAGGTTTCTGGCAATTCCGTGTACAGTTTTCCGGCTACGGCATCACTGCCATCGCCTCCGCCTCCTCCGGCGTTGCCATTCATATGGGCTGATCCCGAGGATCCGCCAATCCCATTGCCCAAGCCCAAATGACTGCCATTGGAGGTGGGCGGATCGGAGCTCAGCTTCGCCATTTTATCCTTTTTCTTTTGTTCCTTTTTCTCACGTTTCGAGAGTTTTCTCTTGAAGTTTAGATCCGTCTGCTCGATGGGCTAGGCATAGAAGTCATAGAGTTAGTATTGAATGGAACAGAGTGTAATGAATATGTAAGTACTCACAGTGGTCTTCTGGTCTATGTTCTTGAGCAGGAAGCGACCCTCGCGATCGTCGATGTGCCAATTGAGCTGCACAAGCAGTGGCTTCTCATCGGCATTCAGTCGACGCTCCTCGCCATTTGCATGCACTTCGTACAGGGCGTAGTTGGGCACGGATAGCATCCGCATATCGGGACGGAATTTCTCTATGAGTGTGTCTAAGGGAAAATAGATAATGCAATTAGATATATAGAAAATGAAGAAAACTAATTTCCCTAATAGCCACGCTTTTTATTTTAAAATAGCATGTGAGTTTAATTTTTCATAAATATTTATTAAAATTTTTTTAAATAAACTATAGAATATAATAAAGATTGAGCATTATTTTGTTCAACATTTTTTAAAAATTATATTGCAAGCCATATTTCTATATCTTAGAACATAACTTTTATAAAAAGAACAAAATAGGAAGAACAAATTGCAAACAATATAGCATTTTATGATAATTGTAATAAAGCTACTTTAATCTGAATCATGTCCTTACCTATGACATCTGTGACGGTGGCATCGGAAGCCACGCGAATGCATTTGGTGGCCACCTTCTGGCCAGCATCTTGGAAGTAGAAGCGCATAACGCCATGGAAGAGCAGGTTCTGCGGTCAAAATAATTATAATGCTATGTGTTCTGCATCTATTGAGAAGCACACTCACCTCGTCTGGCTCGGAGAGCGCAAACAGATCCAATCGATTGGCATTCCATTGCTGTATCACTGAACGAACTGCCTCGCGATCCAACATCTTCTTATCATGTGACATACTGTACAGGTTGTATTCGGGGTGGGGGAAAGTCTCGTCTCAGTTCTGGGAAACTTGATCGTGTTGTGACTCCAGTGTGACGTAGTTTATGGTTCGTTTTTGTTGGGCTCCGACTATCTGTAAACAATAAAGCATACATTTTTGATAAAATTAGATTCTGGGTTTACAACTTCCATGAAAAGCATCGTAAACGAAGGCGGAATCAGAAGCGAAAAGTAAAAACTTTGCGCAGATGTTGCAAACATTAAATTTTTGAAGCCAAATGTAAACACTAATGGATCAAGGGAAGCGGAGAAACAACGGGGTAAAAATGTAAATATAAATACGTTTGTTCACCTACAAATGTGATGAGGAAATCGAAATAAAACACGTCGTGAATGAATGAAAAATATTCCATCTCAGGGCTTGCAAAATATTTGTATACCCGTTACTCGTTGAGTAAAAGGGTATATTGTATTCGTTAGAAAATATGTAACAGGCGATTGACTTGTGGTTCAAAGAGTTGAGAATTTACATAAATACTTCTAATCTTTATGTTTTTATCTCGATTTAATCATTTCCAATAAGGAAAATATTAATCAAAAATACAAAAAGAAAAAACTGTTCAAAAAGTTGTTTATATGAAACAAAATATAAAAATCGCTGTAAAAATAATGTGAAAAATATGTAATAAACTCGCATAATAAATCCACCTATGCTTTCTCATTCCCCGAACCAACTTTCAGAGGTAATAAATGAAAGAGACCGTTTTGATTTACGATCGGTTGGGCTAACATTTCCGGATAGTGGGGAGAGGAGAGTTCCCTGCCACATGTCATCTACCACATAAGTATATGACAATCACCCGGTTTCTCTACAAGCCAATTAAAAGTTCCATTACATGATCATATCTAACCAGAATTTCCCACACCAACTTTCTGCGCTCAGCGACCCTAAACAAATAACTTCATCAAAGCAGAAAATTTCAGGGCATTTGTACAAATAACCTCAAGACGTTATTTAGGGCGTGTTTTTCAGTTGGTTTGTTACCGGTAGGTAAGGAAAGGAAACCTTTAGAGTTCAGCAAAGTTATTTCGAAGAGATGTGATGTCAAAGAGCGGAACTATGCCTGAACTGAACTATAGCAACCCTCCTTTCCTCATTCAGTTCTTTAAACTTTTTCGCTGCTATCTGCTGGCATTATTTTCCCTCGAGTTCTGTTGCTTGTTCTATGTTTTTGTTTCGTCTTATATAGGCAGTTTAATAACCGTCAGAGGTTCCGCTTGGGGGAACACGTCGTTTGTGCACTGAAACTTGTCGATTTACAGACCACTCTCTCTATAAGGAAGGTTTGAGGTGGAGGGCATATGGAATGGTATGACCGTTTAAGTATAGCTATTTCCACAATTTCCGCGAGGGCGTGCGTCGTCTGTCGCAATTGCATTTCGAAATGTTCCTGGCCTCTAGAGTTTCCATCGAAGGTGCGGAAGTAGAAAAGTCCTCGCTGCGTTCAGGCATGACCAGCAAAAGGGTTAAAGTGCTTGGATACTTTTCGTTGTCCGTTTCCAAAATTGCATTTCAATGGTTGCCAAGGCGTATTTTTATACCCGTTACTCGTAGAGTAAAAGGGTATATTGTATTCGTGCAAAAGTATGTAACAGGGAGAAGGAAGCTTTTCCGACCCTATAAAGTATATATATTCTTGATCAGGATCACTAGCCGAGTCGAACTAGCCATGTCCGTCTGTCCGTCTGTCCGTCTGTCCGTCCGTATGAACGCTGAGATCTCGGAAACTATAAAAGCTAGAGGATTGACATTTTGCATGCATATTCTTGGAGTTCCTACGCAGCGCAAGTTTATTTCAAAATGGTGCCACGCCCCCTCTAACGCCCTCAATCGCCCTACACCATTTTTTGAAAGGTGTCTGGCGCCCACACCATTAAAGATATTGGAAAACTAAAAATGCAGTTTTATTGTGACTATCAATACCTATCGAAATGTAGAAGAAATTTTTCAAATCGGACCATTCGTTAAAAAGTTATGCCTGATCAAAGATTTTATATATCTATCTCCCTCGCACTCCCTTAGCTGAGTAACGGGTATCTGATAGTCGGGGCACCCGACTATAGCGTTCTCTCTTGTTGTGTTTAGGGTTGATCAGGCAATAAGAGGAGGGGATGGCATTGATGAAGGATTTTTATGTCATGGAAGGTATTGAACATTTTTTTTTGAACTATTTGAAGATTTAACGGAAACGTAATTTTAAAGCCATAAATTTACCGTGTCTCCCTAATAATAATGAATATACTTCTTATTTTAAGCTTTAATACTCTGAATAAGCTTCCACATGTTAGACCTTATCTGAATTCTTTATCGTTAAACAATTTCAATAATAAATGTATTATCTTGTCACAAGCATTTCTTTCCCATGTCAAAGTTCTTAACAAGTTATACGAAATGATGGACATAAGGAACAAACAATCAGTTCCAACTGAGAAGCACACAAAAATATTTAAATTACTTCAACAAAAAGTTGGGATCCGACTTTAGATATGGAAAAAGAGACCAACTCTGTAATTGCTGAACAACATTATTAAAAAGCCATAAAGGTGACATTTGATGTAGTTGGTTTCTGCTGATTTTGGAAGGAAAATACCACCGAAAAGATCGAGAGAGGCTAGATAATATAACGAATTAAAAGCGAGTCGGAAAACCGCAGCAAAATAAAAAAAATGTCGCTTGATGTCTTAAAGGGAGACAAACATAGAGAAGACTAAAAGAGAAGTACCGCAACAATACAAGGCGAAAAAGCAAAACATAACCCAACGACTGAAGACGAGGTGAATGTACCAAGACAACAAAAACAACATACAGATACAGATACATTTACATTTTCAGACGCAGAAACAGTTGGGGTAAAAATATTAACACAGTTCATTTTAAACTTATAACTTAAATTTTATTAAAATATTAGTAGGAAGTTCTTAGATTAAATACGAGCTAAAATTAAATAAGTAATTCAGTTTTTAACCATCAAAATTAATTGATCCTATAGGCTTTTTTAGCTAAATGATTTCCAAAATTATTCGATGATATTATACTACATGAAAATACGGTGCCATTAGTTCAGGCGCGTCTGTGAGTTTTCGGACACAGATGCAAAGTTTCTGAGAAGCTTCAAACCTCACGAAGTGGGTCTGGGACATGTAAAATTGTTGCTGGCCTAGGCATAACTAAAAGTTTTTTCCTCTCTTGCTGTTTTTCGTTTTTTATGCAGCTGTCGCTTTGGCACCTGCAGCGCGGCAATAGACCCACCTCACATGACTTGCGCCTCCCCTTCGACAGCACCTTTTCCGCATCTAGAGTTCATGTTTGCAAAACTTGTTGCCGGTTGCAGTTTTAGTTCGGCGTGTGTGTGGCTGTGTTTTTATTTCAATTAATTTCGGGGTCAGTGGGTTTGTAAAACAAACGGAAACGGCAAGAGGCTGGAAAATTTTTAAATACACACGAAGAGGGGAAATTGCTGATCTGCAGTTCCCCTAAAGGAAACACCTGAACCGGAATCTGCACGCAAAAAAAATGCTATTTGGATACTTCATCATGCAGTTCTTCAAAAATGTAAAAAAAATGTTGATATAGAATAAATAAAATAAGTTTTTTTGGGAAACAATATGAAAATACTGCAAAATTTATAATCATGCATCATGCTCTTCCTAAAAAATTAAAAATTTATTTTTTTTATTTAGAATAAATCAAATAAGATTTTTTTTAAACAATATGAAAATAGTTTTCAATACTATTCCATCTATTAAATCTTTGCTTAAGCGTTTTTTTCAGTGCTGGAACGCCGTCAAATTTAAAGTCAATAGCTCAGTCAATAAGTCAAGTACCACAGCGACAATTAAGTCAATAACTCAAACAAATTAGCAGATGAGATCTTAAACCCCAAAATAAATAAATATATACAAAAACAATCAAACAACATGAAAACCGGAGAATGGAAGTCAACTGATTAAGGTCCTTGTAAACCCTTGAATATTATAGAAATCAAATTGTCTTATAAGTTCTATTGTACTAATCTAATTGGATGAGAGTAAAATTCCAAAAGTGGACAGACGGACATGTCTAGATCGACTTCTGATCAAGATCCTGTTACATACCTTCCAAGGAATACAATATTCTCTTTAAATCTACGTGTAACGGATATAAGTCCGGAGTCCGACTGTATACTTCTTGTCTTGTCTTGTTTGTCTTTCGCTCGATTGCTTTTTACTAGCCCTTTTTCGCCGGTCACTTTGATCTGCCCTTGTGTGGCTTCCTTCTTTTCTGTTTATGACTTAGTTTGGCCTTTTAAGACTGCGACACATTTGCCAGACACAAGTCAGCAAAATATAAAAATAAATAAATTCCAGGGTATTGGCGAGCATTTTAACAAAGAACTCACTTAAAATGTAAAATATTCTAGTAAATTATAATTTAATTTTTAATTATAAAATTAAATTATATCACAAATATTAATTTACTTGTCCATTGTTTTACCATTGCTGTTTTTTTATCAACTTTTAAGCTTATCATGAAAATCCCTTTGGAGATCATCAAATAAAATTGTTATTTACATATGATCGCTTTTACTGTTAGTGGCACTTTATTGTTTACTTTTCGGCAAAGATTTTACGGTGTCTCCACTCTGGCCCAAAAATAAATATGAAAACAATTTTCCCCAAGAGCGAAGAGGAAAACAATAAACCGGCAAACGGCTTCAAAAGGCATACCAACGTGGTTATTGACTCTTTTTTTCTCTTTGTTGCTGTTGCTGTTTCTGTTATTGTTATTATTTGCTTAACGCTTTTTTGCGTTCGGGGCTTTGGGCTTGTTGACCGCCGAACTGAGCAGGAAGCGAGTGATGAGCCCAAAGAAGTTGAAACATATGTATGGTACATAAAAAGCGCAAACCCATAGAAACTATGAGTCAAGTGGGTTGGTTATTGTTGTAGCTGGATTTCCTCCGCTGCTGGGCCACGCTTAATTGGTTGATGGAATTGGGTTGAACGCAATTTTTAATGAGCTCCGAATTGTTGCTACACGAAATGAGATAGATCGACTGGCTGAGTCAGCGTAGGTGTAACAGAAGGCAAGTAAATAGATCTTGAAATCACATTCAAAGAAGATGAAATTTCTAAAGAAATTTCGGACGACATGACTAATTCTTGGGAGTTGCGAAATCAAGTCAAATAGTATCGTTTAAAAGCGATGCAATTTTATCAAAATGTATTTTACACTTAAAAAAACATGTTTACCAACTAATATATCTACAATATTTATTGTTATTATCATAAAATCCTCAATAAACTTGATTGCTGTGCCCTGGGATTTTTATTTACTAAAATATTTTATGCGATGTTTTCACATGCTTTGAAATTCCCAAGCCCTTTACATTTAAATTTGAATAATAAATATTTTAAAATATCTCATTTGATCACAATAGCTTCAATGAACGGCCGTACCAATCAAGATAAACACACAGATAGGGCAGATCAAGATAAGGCCAATAAATATAATCAGTCAATAACCTGTTGTCTGATAAACGAAGTCGAAAAAGAGAAGAAAAACGTGGGTAAAAGCAAAACAAATATTTGGCCCAATATGGGCAAACTTCATTAATTAACACACAAACGCTATAAGAAAAAGATAAAAAACGGCGACATCATTATCAAAACCTAATAGTGAAGAAAAAGAAGCGACAAATAAACCACAACAAGTGAAAGTTGATTAATAGTTTCCGTTTATGGTGAAGCGTTTTCTTTTCCACCATTTGCAGTGATTTTTTCATCTCACATTTTCTGTCTTTACACATATTGGCAAATATTTATTTCTCGTAATTAGCACAACGAGCACGCAACTCAGACTTGAAAATCGAATGAGTAATGCATGCAAATATAAATTTTTATTAATGGGAAAGGGGAAGGCGGTTCTCCTCCGTATTTGCGCATTTTTGCATGTGCGCTTAATTAAGTTATTCATTGTTTAATATTTATGAATATTTGTGTTTATATATGCACTTATGCATCCCATGGGTAACGAAAGTATTTTGCGCTTGGCAAAATGTAGGTCATGGATATGAACAAAAATGTTTAGCACTCTTTTAAGACTTTGATTGTTTAAGTCCCATATAATTCGAGGGTTAATATTTTGTAATAATAAAAAAAATTACTTACTAATCATCATTCTACAAGAAGAAATCATCATCCAAAGGAGACCTTGAATTCTTCCCTTAAAATAAGGTATAAGTTGTAGGTAACATCTAGTCGAGACTTCGGATCAGAGTACCCATTTGGGCCTCTTGCATATTTTCACAGTCGGAACGGACACTCCCTCCTGCACAGAAATTTATGGGAAATTAACTAATTAAGTATGCATGGATCATCGTGTGGGGTGCGGTACCACAGGTAGGCTATAGATGATCTGGCATACATAATTATGATATGGTTTATGCCAGGGAGTGCAGTTGCAAAGAAGTTACCTTGTACGAAGGTTATATTTGCACTTCGTATATATTTGGGTTTCAAAGTAAAAATAAGTAGTAAATCATATTTTTGTTCGATATACTCTACTGGTATACCGGGAAAAGCCTCGAATGGAGGGGAATTAAAAGATATCTCTTCATAAAAAGCTTACGCAACTTCAAGTAATATAGATTTTACGATTACTCAAAAAGGTTTGGTGAAGTGAAAACCAAACAAAAGAGAAATCATCTCCTCTCTGCGTAATTAAAAAGTGTGAAATGTTGCCGAATGGGAGAAAAGTTTTCCGCCCCGTTGGTCAGGTGTGGTCCGAAGCCATCCGGTTTGGCCCGCTAGCAACCGCTCATCATGTAATGGCCATAAGAAAACCAAATATAATTGCAACAGCCAGCATAAACAGTTAAGATGACGCACTCGGGCTGTTAACTTGCCCCGAGTGTGGTTATATCTGATGTTGCCATTTTGCATGCTGCTGAGTTTGTTGTGACTGCCGGTGCCTATTTAGGCCAGGAAGCAATTAACCGGTTAATAGACGCGACTGCCTGCGCTTTGTTTACTGCATCTGATGCACACACTTGCTTACAGTGCGCTCCAAAAGTGTAGGTCGTGTGCTTTACAACAAGAAACTATTTAAAAATATTTTTTTCTAATTTTTTAATAACACTTTGAAATCTTTACTCGTAATACCAACATTCGCCAATACTGTAACTTTGGTCAGGCTGAGAATTTTGAGACGCACTGTTCAGGTCCATTCTCTGACATAAAATAAGTCAGCTTTGGGTGCATATTTAATGTGGGAAAATTATGCCGGGGCGGAACTGGTTGCTCGCTTTGAAGTTGTTGATTGCCAGCATCTGAGAAGCAACTTAAGTAGCAGAAATTGCGGCTACTAAATGGCCGTGTACTTTCTTCTAATGGCAAAAACTGTTTCTAACAATTCACAGACGTTTCTCAGGGCGTACTTCTTGGAAATTTGAAACTTTCACTCGGCCGAACAACGCCCATAAAAGATAAACACAATATGGGGGAGAGACAATCACAAACTACGAAAGACGAGCCATTAAAAGGGGCGATAAAGACGCAGACAATTGACGATTGGCAATATGATTTCAATTAACGTGGAAAACGTCAAGTGTCGCGATCGGGAAATAAAACGTATAAATGTGGAAAGTGAAATTATTGAACAATGTTTCGCCAACTTTCTTGTATGCTATGCGATGTTCATTGATCAATGAGTCTGTGCTCTCCCAAGTTCAGCATAGACACCCCAATTATAGAAAATTGCTGTTTTTCAATATATAATAATATGTTTATATCACTTTTAGATTTGTTTTGTTTATTTTAAGATTAAATCGATGTATAACTATTATCAATGTTCGCATTTATCAATAAATTCCAAACATAAATCCTTTCTAGTATCCGAATTCACCCATAAACAATTCCCATCGATGCAGTTTTTAGTTATAAATGTTCAAATGCAGCCACATACCGAATTTCCCAACTATCCGACAATTGCAAGCAGAGTTGCTTGGGAATCTTAATTAAATGCCATAAGCAATTTGTTTGCCATTCGCTTGGCAAATCACCAGTAGACGCACGCCGTCTTGTCACTCATAAATGCAGATATATTGTGGAAGAAAATCGGGAAATAAGGGGTACGGGGAGGATATTCCTAATCACAACCGGTTGAATGAATGGAATGCGAATGGATTCGCTCGATTGGCATGTTTATTCATTAATCGTGCTGCGTTGTCCATTTGTCCATTGCGCAGGCGCAGCTGTCAACTGCCAGCGATTGCAATTCACTTATCTGAGTTTGGGCAATAAAGGTACGGGCCACTTAGAGTTTCTATCTCTCTCTCTCTTACCAGACACTCCCCTTTCTAACTTTTATTTAATAATTTCGGACAACTTTGACCTTCGATTTGTTAAATGGAAATAATGTTGCAGAGCCATTAACATTCAATTTACATTTGCAAGTTACAAATTGTAACCATTCACTTTCAATAGAAATAAATATTTAACTTTCGCCTTTTTTTAATTTTATGGTATCGAAACAAGAGAATATTAGTCCTACAAAACAATAGGTAAGTATATAATACATAGTTAATTTCGATAGGATTTTAGTTTGTCAACTTTTTTCAAGTAGCACTTAATATGGCATAACAGTTAAATTTTGAGTACATTTTTGAGCAATCGATTTTGGCATGCTTTCTTACAAACTTTATATGAGCGATCATTATCAAATTTCTCTTTTATTCAAATTTAGGACAAACTTTACTATTTGCACTTGATATATTTCGTCTATTTATTTCGATTGCAAAAAACTTGCCTTCATTAAAATAATAATCATATATAATTCGGACTTCTAATTTCCACAAATGATCGGAGTGATCATGATTGGGATAGAGATATCTAAGTACTGTGATGTTCCACTGGAATGCCCCAAGAAATCATCAAAATACATGTAAACTTTCGACTATTACACAAAATGATGCAAGTCTAGTAAATTTCTCAACTCGACCTGCATACATTGAACATCTGCTAATGACGTGCCATGAAATCCCTCGACAAGATCTAACATATTTGTAATTACGGGCGAATACGACTGAAAAGGCAGTAGCAGAGGTAGTAAGGCGTTAAATTTGCAGCTGTTAAAACAGGGCAAAGACAAGGCCAACAGACTGCCGCTAGGTGAAAACCAAAACAAATAGCTGGCAATCAGCTGTCGCGGCTCAGAGACTCGAGGACTGACAAAATAATTAGCTTCAATGAGGCAGTACTTGAAAAAAATAATAGAGAAGAAGCATTTTCAGGCAAACTCCAAAATATTCGGGAAGACATCTAGACAGACAGACAGACGAAGACACATTAAGACTCCATTATGCATTCATTTGTGTGCGCAATGAGACAGTCGGAGAAGTCTGAGTGCCTGAGAAGTCTATCCTTCTCGAATGCTGAAAGGAATTCGGCAATCCACCAAACAAAAGGCGCTGACAAAACTGAAACATTACCGAATTCCGCATAATCTCTGGGATAAAAAAATTCTACTTATGGTGTGTCTCGACTTCAGAATACCACAGAAGAAACATTTCTGGATAAAACGATAGAAAATTTAAAAATAAAATACCAAAATGGGGAGAAAATAATAGCATTACTTATTATTCTTTCTTTTATCTTTCATCATTATCTTTATATCATTAAATAATTAAACTTTTTTAAAAGGTATCGACTGAAATACATATCATGAAAAAGTTTGTTTTTATTTTGCCCTTAATATCTTTTAACTCCTTTTGAAGTAATTCTAGAAACCCTTTTTAAATCTATTCCCGATTAATCCGCTCAAACATTTTATACCCCCTATAGAAACCCAGTCTCTTCCAAACTTGTTGCCAAGCGCATTCTGATAGTATTTCTTCGGGTATTTACGTCAGGGGTGGAATTGTATTGCATCAACATTCCACATACATACATCACACGGCGGTTTTGAGAGCATTCCCATAGAGACAAAGGGGCCAACCGTTCAGGCCAGGTAGCAAAATCAAGATCATGCAAAGCAGGTAGCTAGCTAAAGGCAACACACGCACACGTTTGGAATTATTAAGCCTCGAAATAAAGTATATAAAAAAGGATCGGAAAGGTACACAGTGAAAAATTCATAAAGTGTATTTAAAAATGTTGTATTTAATTTATTAACATGACATGATATAGCCGTCTAAAATTAACTAACTAAAGTTTTTCGAAAACCAACGACTGCTTCAAATGAATTTGTATTATAATGTGTAGCTTAACTTTTAATTATATCAGTTTATTTATTTATTTTGTTTTTCTCTGTGTATGCACCAGGGGAGAGAGTTGTGCACTGGCGCAGAACGTGGTTGGAAAAACAGTTTTTCCCTTACGAGTTGTCCCAATTGACAATTCCAGGGCAAACTCCTGGGTCGAGGTTCATTCAAGCCGCAAGGGAATGGTGGAAAAAGTACAGTCATCTCGTCGAGGACTGTCCCTTTGTTACACCTTTATGTACCTACTTCTGTTTGTCGCACTTCGATTCCATCAATTGCAAGGGTCGCTTGTCAATCAGCGGCGAGAAGAAAAAACGGCAGGAGAATAAAACTCCTTGGGCTGGAGAGGAAAAGTCAACGAGTTTTGGGATGTAGGGCAAAATGCTTCTCCTTTGTTTTCCACCCATGTTCCCATGTCGCGCTATTATGCGATCGGAATGCTTAAGTTGTCGGTTTGTTGGGTTGACTTTGCCCAGAGATCCTAAGTTCTAGCGATCGGAGCAGAAAATGCAGATTATCATGGCGTAGACGTTTCCATTAGGCCAACTGTCAGCTGACATGTAATAGGGGAATGTCTGAGGTGGAGATTCCTCCATGGGGAAAAGCCGGATGATAGAAATATTTCATAGATCGCGATGAGGTGATATCGTAATGTTACGATATATTTAGAACGAATTTTATTATGAACACCTTTCATTATCCCACTGCGAGGTTTACATCTTCAAATGATATCAAATTCTGATAGATATGTAACTACATATATTTTTGTGTTTTACAGGCTAATATGTAATAGCCATCGGAAGACTACAGCCTCTGTATATAAATCAGAAAATCATATATCTAGTTAATACATTTCCCCTATAAATGGAAAAGGTTTAGTCTTAGTATGTGTGCATAGTCCCACTATATTTCAGACCGAATAGGAAAGATATTCTTCCCCCACGTCTCCAGAAGTGCAGTAAACTTTCAGCAGTGTTTTCTTTCTTCTTGGTTAAGTAGAGTTGATTGTCTTGTGTAATTTGAACCGCGTGTAAAATGTGCGGGAAACGAGACCCGCAGCTACTGATGGGAAATTTCTACATGCAATTGTCGTCCGGGGCGTTGGTCAGCGGGATATGCAAACTCCCAACTGATCTACAAACTTTCTCACATGAAATCGCGCACATGAAATGCAAACAAAGTGGAACAATATTCACGTTGGCATACACACACACACACACTAGCAGTCAAGTTTGATCGCTTTACGACAATAACTCACTCGCAAAAAATACACACAAAAACAGAAAACAGAAAAAAAGAGCATACTACAGAAACGGCAGCAAAAAGCACACAAAACAAAAGTAAAATCACGGTCAGGCAGCAGAAGAAAACGAGTTTCTTGGCCGATCGAGCGGGTAAGCTATAGCCCACTATATGGCGATAGTGAGTGACTGGCGCAGTATTCGATTTGCGAAACGGGTTTGCGCACGTTGAAGCTCAAAGGGGCGGAAATCGACCCACAGCTCAACCAATGGGCGTGGCACTCAGCCGATCAGCGGGAAACCCCTTCTAATCCCAGTTCTATTTGAATTCGTCCTGACTTTTCGAAGATTTCTAAGATAGTAAGAATAGAGATTTCAAGATTAACGAATAAAAAGTATACGAAATGATCATAAATGCAGATTTCGATTTTTGTACAAGTTCTAGTACTTCGTTGAAAAATAAAAGTTAATAATTACTGGTTGGTAATACACTAACATATATCTAGAACTTAAAAGTTCAAAGTTTCCTTTTTTTTCTCAAATATAACATTACTTATATAGATTCAATTAACTGAACTAACAATATTTCCCTTTTTAAAGCCCAAAATCCATTGACAACGCAAGCTTTTAGCCTTTTTTAGTTTATAAGGCTAATATTTATACAGAACGAATAAAGAAAATAACTCGAAAACAGCTGCACCGAGAAAAGCTCGGATTTCCAGCTAAAACTCCCCCAAAAAATCAGCATATGAATAAGAGACTACAATTTTGTGCAAAACTAATCCGGCGGGCAGAACCACAAAAGTATCGGTGGAGCGCTAAAGGGAAATATAAACAAAAGGCGGAGAAGAGGGCGGTGATCGTGCAAACAAAAAGCCAAAGCCAAAAATAAACATTTTGCATTTGAGAACCAAGAAACGCAAAAGAGTCCAATTACGCGCCAAGCTGCGAATGAGGAATTGCCAAATAGGCGCAAATAAAAGATTGGCGGAGTAGGAGTACGAGTGCGGGTATTGGGGGGATCTTGGGGCTGTTGGGGCGTTAAATTGCAGTTGAGCCAGAAAACTGAGAATGCAGATTAGCCAAGACAGCAACCTGGCTAATACGGACATAGATTGCCCACATACCACACAGAGACCCAAATCTTAAACATCAATATTTGCTATAAACATTTTATTGTAAATAAAGAAGTGGATTATTTTATTTCATAGCATAAAAAGGCTGTCTTCTTTCGTTTATATTTCTGCTATAACAATTATTTTGAGTGGGGTTTGAACGATAAAAGAGTTGCACTTTTCAAATGTTTTGACTGCTTAACAAACAAAGAACCCGTTCGCCTGTAAACAACCGTTCAAACATTTTCTTTAATAGTTTTCTGTTAATTATCCCTAAAATATGTAAGAAAGAATTGTGATGTTCTAACTTAAATATTTTTTTAAAAATGAATTTGCTCTGTTAACATTTCACACATTGTTTTAAGAAACTAATTGAAACGAAATATTAGGAAATTTTTATATAAGCTTACACATTTGCAAACTAAGAATATGTATCGCAAACCATCTACAATTTATTGCGAAGTCACGCTTTAAACTTTTTGGATAGTTATGTAGTCTAAACTCAATAAACGAAATGAAAAAGATAATGTTTCAAGTTGCGATAGCTAAAGGCTAAATAATTCGTATTGGCAACTAGTTCACCAACGTATCGCCTAAAAGCTTATCTACTCTTCTGGCTTTTAACTATTCCGTAATTCCGATAACGTCTTTTTTTTTCTTTTAATGGGTCAACTTTATGTGCCTTACTAATAACTGATATACTTTATCAAGTTTGTTCTTAATATCAATGTATGTATGTATATACTTATGTGTGTGATGATTTAATGTCTGAAATAAAGTCCCTTATTTCGTCTGAAAGTTAAACTAAATGTTGGATTTAAACTTAAATGTTTTATATGTATTTAAGACATAAAACCTACTAATAGTTTTTTAATTACTTTGTCCCTTCACCCATTCCCAATTTACTATTATTAAAGATTCGCTAAGAATCAAACAGCGAGATGAATTACTTTTACAATAGATACTTTTGTAAGAGCTTACTCTTAATACAAACAATTTCCCTATTTTCAGGTGGTTTTTTACTTGATTTCAAAATAAAGAAGAACAGAAACGATCGACCAGAGTATCATTCATGGCTTATAGGGCATTCGGCTGGTCTTGACTCCTGATCTACATCATTTTTCAGAGATACTTTTATCAATATTTGATTTGCTTCGGTCCGTTGTTTGGACTGAGACTCAATGTGCCGCGGCGTAATTAGATTATCTTCCACCTGTGTTCGTGGGCCAGTTTCTCTTTCTTTTTCAAGCAGCATGGGCGTTTGTGGATTGCCGTCCTACATTTGATTTCACCCCGCACTTGTGTCCGATTTTTTTTATTTATTCAACTTATTTATTCAGCTTTTCGTATTGGTTTAGTGCACTTTCTGGGAAGTGGTAATAATTCTTTCGTGTTTTTCTTTGCCGTTCTTATCAACGCATGTCAATGCAATTGCATTGTGTCATTGTTTGTGGGGCAATGTAATTTTGGTTTATCTCATTTCGGTGCTTTTTGGGCCAACAGAGTCCGAGATAAGGTAATTGGAATGTGGAGCGTGCCCATTGATAACAGTGCAGGTAACTCTGTTTACACCGCCAAATCTTACTCATTCAAACTCCGAAAACGGAAAAATAATCCTAAATAAAGCAAACTCATGAGTCATGCGAAAACCAGAGAAGTACAAAGTTCAGCTGCACAAATTTGCAGTCGCATGCAGTGAGGTGTGCGAAACAGGCGAACATGGAGCTGGGCGAGAATGAGAAACAGCGAAACGGGCTTGTGGAGCTACGGTGAACTCTTGGAAGTGAACTTTAGGGTAGGGTGTCTTAAAACAAGATAATTTCTAATAACTCTTTATTTATTTATTTATTTTGGAGACTAATAAATAAATAAAATATAATGTTCAGTTCAGTTCCATAGCCCAAAAATAAAACGTTCTAGGTTCTCTTTCGCCCTGCTCCACTGTACTTCGCTATCAGTGTTTCTCCAATTGTTGTTGTTCTCTGGCGGTGGGCAAGACAACAACAGTCCAATGACCGAAAGTTTGCCATGCAAAAAACGAGAGAGAGAGGGAGTGGAAAAACAGAATTGTAAGCCGCAACAAAAAAAAAAAAAAAACGTAGTAGAAAAGTAAGCATGTAAGCTACTACTACTAAAACCTGTTGTTAGTCGGAGCAGAGCACTAAAAATTCCGATCTTCCAGTGGCTCTCTCCAGTGGAGATTTAGCTGCCGCTTGGTTTTATCCGCAGGTCTCCTCTCCCTCTCTCTTGTGGAAACAGGTATAACTGTTTGGCGTGAGGGAGCACGAAACTCCAGTGGAGACTTCTCGCCAGCGAAACAAACGATCAAAATGAACACTCTGATAACGTACGAAGGTGAGCAACAAAATAAAAAATACCGTCACGAAAAACAACAACAATAGAAATGTCGACGCACCCTTTTCTTTTTCTTGCGGAGAACAAGAGAATGGAGAAGAAGCGCAAAACCACATCCCGCTGGAAGCGACTCTTTCCCCTTTCCCCCGATGGAAAAGGCAGCTTAAAGAGGAGCGGGTGGCGTTCGTTCCACTGAGTGTGTGTGTGAGTGCGGGAAAACAAAGCAGACGCCGTTGGAATGCCGTTGTTATTTTTGTTGCTAAGCCGGACATGGCAATTGTTGCTTTTGTAATTCAGAGGGGGTGGCGAAATTCATAAATTCAGGGGGGGCCTCGTTTCCATACCTCGTTCTTTGTCGCCCGGTTTAATCCAATTTATCCAGCTTTGTTATCCAGGTGGGTAGCAGAATCAGAAACAGCAGCTTTTCCTCGCTATTCACGTATTTTGCACTGCACTGTGGGGCCGCTAATTAAATTAAGACAGCAATTAAATATTGGTTAACTTTGTCGTTGTGTTGGCATGTAGTTGCTCTTTAACTTGTTGTTGCACATTTCGCGTCGCGGCGGCTGCGCAGTCGACGTCGGCGTCGAGAGAGAGCCAAGTGCGCAGGGGAATGCGAATATTATATTGCGGAGAAATCACGAAGTTGGCGAAATTGAGAAACACAAAGCGCCTTTTCACAGGCTGCGATCGCAAAAGAACTCGGCACTAGCGATCTCCGCACTTGTTGCGATTTTGTTTTCCTCGGAAGCGATTCTCAGCGATCGGGAGATCAAGAAACTCGAGAGACGCGCGCCCTCGACATTTTTATTCTTTCGGATTTCAGATTTCAGCCTGTTGTGGACCCGCGAACAGTTTTCTTGTGTTTGGGTGTTTGGTGTTTGGTCAGTGTTGCCAGATGAAAGTTTTGCTTTACCCCTAAAAAATCGCAAACAGTCTATATTTCCCCCTAAAAAATCCAGAGAAACTCTTAGCCGAAACTCTTACTGCGGTAACACTAAATAAAATCACATTTCGAAAGTGCGCCTCGCTGTCCGCGGAAAAAAGCGACACCTAGCGGCGCTCATTGGTCTGGTTCCCTTTTCGGCCGCAATGGCGCGTACTTACATTTTGGAGGGTTTTGTCTTAACATTAAATTAACATAAAAGTGTTCGCTTACCGTGACAAACACCATCCTTAATTAGGTTCATTAAACGCCGATAGATGGCGCCTGGGCACTATGGGCATTTTTCTCATGATTTGGCCCCAATATTAGTTTCTAATTAGTTTTATCCTCAGCTAAACCAAAAAAATTTGAGTAGTTTGATTATTTTTATGACAAATTTAAGTTCGTTTTTGGCTTTTATTTGTTATTTTTTGGACCTTTCTTCTGTTGTCAATTTATCCTATACGAATATCAATATGTGACATTTTTCTGAACTGAATGCCCTCGTTTTCATGTTAAACTATTAAATTACAAGCAAAACAGCCAGCAATTGAAGGCTAGGGGTAAAGATATCCACATTATAAAACGGTGAGAAAAAATGTTCTGAGCGAAATTGCATAAAAACCCGATAACTTAAACTTTGAAGTGGGACAAAATCAAGATTTTTACACAAAATAGAGCTTTAAAAAAGTTAAAAGTTAATCCCAATATCTAAAAATAAAAACGATTTAAAAATTTTTTTTCTAATTTAAAAAATGTGCCCATATCCGGTTGTTACAACAGAGAAGAACTCCAAGATATGACTTTTAAGGACTAAAGTTTTCTAATAGCCTGTGAGGCCATTTTCCGCTTAGGCTACTTTTTCTCTATTTGGGGTATCACAGAAATCCCTTCCAACTAAATTTTCCCCGAATAGAAAATCGCGGTGTCACAGACGTCTTTTTTGTCGGTTTCTAAATCCCCCGTATTTTGACAGACGTTTTGATAAAATAAAACATCTTACACATGCTTGGCAAGAATAAAACCTTTTTTGAGACATTACTAATAAAATCTATGAACTATTTGCATACTACGATTTTTATATTTCCTTCGGGTTACATTTAAAAAAAGGGATTTTATAAACCGTCTTGAAAAAATTAGCTAAAAAACCGTGCACACCGTCCAGCCTGACATTAGTACCAATTTGATCGAGTTTTTAAAAAACCAAATTTTGGAGTAGTTATTGAAACGTTGTGTTAACGAATTATTTATAAAACGGAAGTATTGTAATTAAAATTAAAACCTATTTCATGTTAAAAGAAGTTGTAGTTATTGAGAAATAAATAAAAACATGCACTCATAAAAATTTATTTCTCAATTTTAGAAATCTCGCCATTAAATCGGCTTACCCTTGAAAATGGAAAAAAATTTCTTGTAATTAGAAAATTTGCCTTTAAATATAGAAAACCTTTCTTGATGGAAAAAATTCAAGAAATAATTTTTCTTGAAAATAGAAAAATGAAAATCTCATATGTTTGTTTTGCCGTCGCAGCCAAAACATTTTCTACGTATTTAATGGCGAAATCGCCTTTGAATATGTGAAAGAAATGTCCCTTGAATATAAGAAAGTAGCCATTGACTTCCTTCGGCTACCGAATGTTGACGACAGAAAAAAACGAAGTAGGACGAAGGGCCTACTCGGCTACCGACTTCTCTGATCATCCGAGCGTCAGTTGTGAAAAAAGATTCGTATGTGATGGACGTGATTTTCAAGCGGATAAAGAGTGAAGCCTTTTCCAATTATTCAAAGGTATGTACATATGTATATAATTTTCTGTATAGCGCGCATACAAATGAATGTATCTAATTAAAGGAAAAATTCGAAATCTCTTAACCAAGTTTTACACAAACTTAGTTGAATTGTTTTCTAGCTAAACGCTACATACATACATACATTTGTACATCTATTTGTAGGTGTAGAGTTATATAATAACTTCGCCTTATTACTTGCATTATATTTATTTTTCAGAGTGAAACATGTCGGAGAAATCTCTAAAATACCTGCAGTGAGAGCAGTTGCATCTGCCAATAAATGTAAGCTGTAATTTTGTTTTTAAACCTTCTAAGGTAAGTATATCAAAAAGAGAAATATGTTGTATTTGATTGACATACTTTGGCATGTTAATATGTATGCAGGTACGCGATTCACCCGATCTGAAAGCCGATTTTCAACCCTTCTATCTTTTGCTCCTCTCTCTCGCTCTTTTGACCGACGTTTCTCTCTTCTACTTCTTCAAACTGGCATGATCTGGCCTGCTTACATTCGGTCTTCCTTCGCTCATACGTGTCTCTCCCGTGTCTCTCTCTCTCTGAACTTCGATTTTCAACCCCCATCTTCGAGTTCTATCTGCCTTGCCTCTCTCTCTCGGTCTTTTGACCAACGTGTTTGTATTTTCGCTATTATTAACATTACATTATTTCAAAAAATGTTGTGTATCTAAAAATAAATATTTTATATCCCAATAACTCTTTTTTTTTCAGATGAAGGAATGCGAAGAAAATGGTTTTATGCCTGTAACTAGATACTGAGTTTTGTGATCACCTTATGTCATATGAAGTTCAAAAGGCCATGGGGTATACAATAGTTAAATTATGTGAATTAAATACACCACCAATAATAACTCATATGCTAATATGCAAAAATTTGATAATTAAAAATGTTAAATGTTTCAAAATGTAATTAAATAAAATATGCAATATCAAAAAAAAAAACCAAGTTACATTTTATTTTATATTTCAGGGTTAATGTAAAACTTCCATTCAAGAAATATTATTTCTTAAATCAAGAAATAAAATTTCTTGAAAGGAAATTTTAAATTTTTTAACAAGAAAGAATCCACCTGTAAAACAAGAATTTATTTTCTTGTTTTAAGAAATATTTTTTCTTGTTTGAAAGGTGCCTTTTTAAAAAACCATTTCTTGTTTTAAGAAGTTTAATTTCTTGAAACAAGAAAGAAACCACCTTTGAAACTAGAATCGCCTTTCTTGTTTCAAAAAATATTTTTTCTTCTTTTAATGGTGGCTTTCCAAAAAACCATTTCTTGTTTTAAGAAATTTAATTTCTTGTTTCAAGAAATATTTTTTCTGGTTTTAAAGGTGTGTTTCAAAAAAAACATTTCCTAAAACAAAGGTGAGGTCGCCTTTGGCAAAAATTCAAGAAAGAATTTCCTTGATTTAATGGAAATTCTTTGATTTTTTTCTATGAGTGTGCCGCATTTGCAAAAAAGGTGTCAGTACTGTCGCAAAAAATATCCTATTCTTTGCCGCATAAAAGCCGGCTATAAAGAAAAAAACTTGTTAGTGAAAGTAAATAATTCTTGTTTATTCGAGATATCCTCAATAGCCATTAGGAGAATAATTATTGTGGATCCCAGGACACACAAATCTAACTGGAAACTACACAGCTGACTCAGCTGCGAAAGAAGCACACAACTTCCTCAAATATATGAATATAATCACTATTACAATGACACACAATCATACATAAACAAAAATTTAAAAAGAAACTTACATCCTTATGGGAAAAAACATCAGACGACTACAATCTTATTAATCCCAGAAAACTAACATTAAAGAACTACAACATTACCCGCAAGGAGTTTTTTAAATTCGCTCCATGAACATATAATAAACAAGCAAGCAGCCCCGCAATGTGTGCGCTGCAACACAAGAATAACTTTAAAACACATTCTAGTAGAGTGTCCTCTATTCTCGTCAGAAAGGCGTACGATCCTCCCTTCAAACTCAACATAAATCCCTAACCTTTATGATTAAACCAGTTAAAGATTTTTGAATAATAAACTTTAAATTTAACGTTTACATTTAAACTTTAAATTTTTAAGTCATCATGTCATCTTATCCAAACAAATCCCAGTAACTGTATATATATTTGTCCCTTTGTTAGCCTCTAATGAATGCTCTGATAAATAGGCCGAACAATGTCATGGAAAACCCGAATTATGCGGTATTTAAAAACGGCGATACAAGATGTATTATTGTACTTTCTTTAAAATAATATTATATTATAAATATTATAAAATGAACATTTCGGCGTCCGTCTCCCTCGACGTCGTGCTCCCAATCCTGGGCATCCCGTCCCAGATGGCCCAGCAGATGCTCCAGGCGATGAATCCTGTATCCTGTGGCCACGGAAGTGTGGACCTGAGGGAGCAGATGAGGGACCTAAAGGACAACCCGAAGCCGTTTTATCTCCATATGGACGAGCTCTTCGCCCCCGAGGTGAGTAATCTCGAGGCGAGGCTATGTATATAGCTATCCTATCCTGACCCCGACCCACCAATTCTAGATCTGCAGCACATCCATCGGATGGAAGTCCAACACCTTCGCCATCCAGTCCGTAGACGGCCTGTATTTCCAGGTCGTCTACGTGGACGTGGTGGCCGCGAATAGCTCGGAGCGTTGCAAGTTCCACTTCGAGGCTATCATGGAAAGGTTGGACAAATACAATTTGACCCGTTACATGGTGGCGTTTGTGTCCGACGGAAATCCGATTAACAGTTTCTCCCTGGGAAGATGGAAGGTGACCCACTTGTGGGACATAACCCACTTGCTGGACTGGTTCCCGGAGATCCACGGAGTCCGGAACAGGACCTTGGAGCGAGCGTACAACGTTCGATTTGGGCGGTCGACCTTCCATGAGGCTTTCGCCGACATCAGGCGGAGCCTCGAGGAGGAGGTGGATGCCATGAACGCTCGCTCCAGCTCCGGCGTGGTGCTAGAGGAGAGCCTGCGCCAGCTGGACTTCATGGAGGCTGCGGCTGAAAGATTTTTCGCCTGCAGCGGGGTAGACACGTTTGACCCCAGATACATGTCCAACAACACTCTGGAGCGAACTGGAAAAAAGTGGAAAAATCTCATTTCAACTTTAATGACTCCAAACGGTCCCCTGGACGCTGACACCTTGACCGAGGAGGGTTGGGACTTCTATCCACGAGTGTATGCACTGCTCGCCTACGTCGAGGGGTACCGCGCCACAGCGTTCCCTGAGCATTAGTCTTAATACATATTCATTTGATTTAGATTAAATAGAACAGGAATTCAATAAACTAATTCAAAAATAATTTTACGAGGTAGATAGTATCTACTAGAAAGTGTAATATTTTGGCTTACCTTACAAACTAGGAACCGCTACACTTAGACTCTGACCTAATTGAATCCCATAGCCGAAACGCAGCACAGTGTCAGTGTCAGTGGCATATCCTTGCGTGCAATGCGGAAACGCAAAAGGACCGCGTCATTAGGTTGGTGATGGGAATGGCCAGCGCGGCCTTGGCGGACAGCTCTTTCTTGACCAAGGAGCGCAACTCATGGGATGACCGCTAAGGACAACGCGCTTGAGAACAATGCGATCGGGATTGCAGGAGAGCAGGCGGCCACGGGCCACCAGCGCCAGCGTGGAGTCAGGGTTCACCTTGAAGGCCAGCACGGCTGCCGGAAGTAGCGTTCAAACTGGATAAATAAACCATATTAATATTGATTCACTTAATGATCAAGGCAATTCATACCTTATGCTTATCCCCATTGGTGTGCTGGCTGTAAATGGGATTAACCACGAAGCGACGATAGCCGCACTGGATGGCATTCGCTGCAGGACTACGTTCATGATGCACATCTGGTGCTCGTGGGGTAGCATTCCGTAGACAATAATGTTGTCCGTGAGCTGGGCGGACTTGAAGGCGTTCCAACGGCTTTCAGGCACATTGATCACATGGAGAGTGACATAGAAACCAGGCTAAAAATATGTAAAAACTTTATAAGGGAACTTCGGTAGCTTAAATTGCGAATAATGCTTACCAGCACACCCTCAAACTTCTTAGCTTCGTTCAGAATCCTCCGCTTGGTGCGGTCAAAGTTCTGGATCTGATAGATGCGCGCATAGTCGGCGGGCAGATTCTCCTTTGTATCCCAAGGTGATGTCCTGAAGGACTCCAAGCCACGATACTTTTGGAACTGCTCGTGGGCGGGCACATCCAGTGGGGTGTCTATCTCATCGGGCCAGAGCGGATCCGGCATCGCCGTGCCTGTCGCTGCCTCCTAGCATAGAGTGGGCCCGAATTCAAAATCCACTGGCCCTGAGTTCAAAGTCCACAAACTGAAGGTCTTTTGGAAGATGCGAATAACGTCCACATCAGGGTAATTTTCAAATATTCTATTATGTAATAAACAATAAATAATAAAAAACCTTATGTTAATGCACATATTATTTTCTTTCAGTATTTCATTACTCAACACTGTTACGACAATTTCGTTTAGTATTTTTAAGCTATTTCTTGGGCTTTTTGACAACTCGGTCACTCTTTTTTGGAAAGGACGCCACGCTGTCAAGAGCCATTCGTAAGTAAAATTTTAATTTTTGTTTTAATAATAATTGTACAAATAATCCTTTTATTGCAGAAGATGAATCCGAACTACAACCAGGGATATTACTCACCTGGAGCACCCAATCCCTATCCCAATCCTTATCCCTATCCCATTTCCCATCCCAATCCCTATCCCTATCACCAACATCAAGGAAGACGTCGCCGGCCCCATTCGACCATTCGGGCAAACCACAAGAAGCCTACCAGCAAACAGGCTATTGCGGACGCGGCTGCAGAAATAGCCAAAAAAGCCAAAGAAACAGACGAAATTCCGGTTCAAGCCGTGCAGATGGCAAAGGAGGCCATCCTCAACGCACTGGAAAAAAATAATAATGCCCTTAGTGGGGAAATAAACAAATTAAAAATTTAAAGTGTTGTGTTGGGTTCTTTTTTTATGGGAATGAAAGGCTACCATCATTCTTATCTAATTTATTTTTTATTTCCAATTGGTGCTGCTCGCAAAAAATTAAGCATTTGCTTATTTTATTTATTTTATTATTTTTAAGCAATTTTTTTAAATTATCGTTTGGCAAACCTATTTCTGACAGGCCGTCAACACAACTACAACCTTTTACACTACACTTAATAATGTTATGTGTTTGCATAGAGCATAGAGTAAGAAACTATATAGAGACACCATTTGCTCTGCCCGAACCTCTGCCCAAGCTCTGCCTTGAATTGGCTATCAGCAGAGCTTGGGCAGAGGTTCGGGCAGAGCAAATGGTGTCTCTATATAGTTTCTTACTCTATGCCTGCACACTTGGTCGCGCTTTGCAACGTGGAGAATTTTTAAATTTTCTATCCACTTTTTCTTGTTCTCCCGTTTAAAAAAGTTAAACGCTGTAAGGTGTCCCTCGCCATTGGGGACAATACAGTTTTTTGAACTGAAATTAAAGATTAATTTACTTTTAATATCATATAAAATAATAATGTAAATATTCATTTAACTCTCAATTTAATAATTAAATATTAAAAAATAAATATTTAAATATTAATATTAAATTTTATAATAATTTAAATAAAGTAATTTTTTTAAAATAAAACAAATATTTAAAAATGTTAAATAAAATACATAATATAAAAAAACAGTAAATTAAAGAATGTAAAAATTATTGTTAAAATAAATAACACTATGTTACATCGAAAAAAAACCTCGATGGATGCGATAAGTTTAAATTCTTTATTATTATTATTAATAAAAACCTCAAAACTTATATAATCAGTTAATACAGTATACTTAATTTATAAACATATATATAACAGTTATTCCTGATAATAATAAACAAATTAAACTAAAAAAATGAGGTTATTTGTTAATTTTTATAAATTACAGTTATTCCTTAACATTTTTGAAAAAATGAAATGATGAAAAAAAAAACATGCTTACCGTGTCTTATATAACTTAAATATGTATTTTTTTAAATCAAGTTTGAGTTTTACTTTTGATCACGACAAATAACTGTTATTTTTGAACTTTTATTATAAAACTCAAAAAATAAAAGTTTTTATTTGAGTTTTACTTTGCAAATCAAAAAACAACTGTTAAAATGTGATTTTTAAAATAAAACTCATAAACGATATGCCCAAACATATGGTGTGCAGAGTACAATGTACTCTTACCTTACTCTTACTTACCTTTTCGTATTAGCCATTTGGTTTTCACTTCTCTTCACTTCACAAATAATTTAGTTTTTAATCCTTAGGTTTTTTCTTAGTTTAATTTAAAATTTATATTGCTGGTAGCACTCGTGTGTTTTCCAGAACAATTTTTTTTTGTTGGCATTGCCATTTTTACAAGGAATTTAATATGGCTGTGAAAAAAAAAATACTAAACAATGTTTACACCAAAACCATTATTGACCAAAGATTATTAATAGTTTGAGGTAGTTCACATATCTAATCTATATTTCCATTATATTTTTTGTAGTTATATTTTTAAATTTAGTTTTAATTTTTTATAGATTACATTACATACAGATTATTATTATGGAACAAAGACAATAATATAATAATTATTATAGACTAAATATAAAACACGTCAAATTAAATAAGTTCACTTTATTTAAAAAGATACATATATCACGAAATCGTAGCCTCCCTGTGCGAGTCTAAGTTTTAAAAAATAAAATTAAAATAAATAATAAAACAAAATTCTCTTGTTCATGTACATAAATTCGTTGTTAATAAATATGAACTCCATATGTGCATAAAATAAACTGAAAATTTATTTATAATTATTATAAAGTATTATTTTATGTAAGGAAATGACAATTTTTGTTGACATTAAATAAGAACAATCATTTCGAATTTTTATTGATGTATACCCAGTCCAAAAGCATTTTTGGCTTAAAATACTTAGTTTTACCCATAAAACCGCCAAATGTTTTGGATTTAACCCCCACTATCTGTACTCTTCTTCCGCACGTAGCTCTTACGGCGGTTGCGCCCTATTACTAGACCCCTCGCACATGTTCGAACAGATGTTTTTTTCACCACACCTTCGAACACCGGCGTAAGTCTGAGCTGCGGGCAGCGCAAATGGTGCCTCTATATAGTTTCTTACTCTATGTCCTTAACCTTTATGATTTAACCAGTTAAAGATTTTTTAAATTTAACGTTTACATTTAAAGTCACCATGTCATCTTATCCAAACAAATCCCAGTAAATTTATATATATTTGTCCCTTTGTTAGCCTCTGAATGCTCTAATCATTAGAGTCTAATTAATAGGCCGAACAATGTCGTGTTATGCGGTATTTAAAAACGGCGATAATTTCGATGTTTTCAGCGATATATCCATGTTTTCAAACATCGATCATGAAAACTTCGATGTACCCACTATCGATGTTTTTGAATCTCTACTGTTCTAGTACCGCACAATTGTGACATAGTTTTAACAAATTGGTATAAAATGGGTATAAACCAAAATTTGGATCGGGTTTTGGCTGAATTCTACTCTATATAGTTTTATCTAACAAAAGAATTCGAAACGGTTTCAATCGGTATAGAAATATAGCCACAGTAATACTTTTAAGAAATAACGTAAGTGCACTACTATTTTCATGGTCGCAGCTGTAGATGACCGTCTTCTCTTCGTTGACGGCGGGGCTGATCTTCCTGTTGTTGCGCTTGATGAACACCACGTTGTAGGATAAAAAAGCGCTTGAAAAGCCTTAGATCCTTACATTTGACCGCATTTGAGGCATTGCGACTTCATGGCTGGTAGAAAGAACACTACGCTCTCGTTTTCTAGAGTGCTGTCACCGGTGCTGTCAGCATTGTGCATTACGAAAATCTTGTGGGTAAAACGGACATGAAATTAAATTAAATAAATTAAAGGATATATTACTTACAAGGATTCAATTGATGATTAACCTCAACCAAAATGGGTGGTATGTGACACGGAACTACTTGTTAATCTGTATTTAATTTTCTTTTAATTGAGTACCTTTTCCCATCCAGACTGAATTCCGCCATGATGTTTCTGATTAAAACATTACCATCTGGTCAGAAAGCTGACCATTTAGGAAGACCCTATAAGTTTAAAATTGATTAATAAATAGTCAAATAAAAATGGATAATTATTTAAAATTCGATATTTAGTGTCATTCTTATTTTAATGGTATTTTAAAATACCTCCATACGGTACTACCTGGGCCGATAGGTCAATGCAATCGGATCTACAGCCTAGAACTCACAAACTTCTAGCTAAGCTAAGCATAAGAGTAAGTACTAACATTATCAAATACAATTATGCACAACTATTAATATTCAAGTTATTTTTAGAAATAAGAAGTTGTAAACATCTAGTCAATATCACAACAAACTATTAGCTTTAAGTATGAATTGTATATATAAATATACATATAATTAATAATCGATAAATTATGTGAACTGATAAACGGTCACACACAAATGTAAGTTAGGAATTAAGAGGAAATCAGGGGACGGTCACTTTTGGACTGGCTTTGGTGAGAAACACTTATGTGCTTTTTGGTGTAGAGGTGGAGAAACATCGATGTTCGCAAACATCGATGTTTTCGATGTTTTCAAAAAGAACATCGCGTGAAACATCGATGTTTAGAAAAAAATTTTTTTTTTTTGTTTTTTATTAGCAGAGAATATAGCGCAAGTGAAAGACTAATATTTTTCAAATTATAACAAAGAAACAAATGCTTTATTCGCAATCAAATAAAAACAAAAGATCATTCGAGTTCTAAGAGATCATATTCACATTTTGGTACGATTAATTAAGAAAAAATATCTTGATTTTTGTTAATAAACATTAACTTGTCCACTACACCAGGCTTGAGCCTTGTGCGCCGATCCGACACTATCTGTCCAGCTTTGCTGAAGCACCTTTCGGACTCACAGGATGTTCCTGGTACACAAAGGTATTTAAGTGCAACCTGTTGCAGCGGTTCGTATATATCTGCTCTTGTCTATAACAAGTTGTTGTTCCTGGAATTAGCAAAAGGTATTAGTAGTCAAAAATATATGTGTTAGCTTATAAATCCTTACGGTTTAGGAAGTTCTCCATGGTTTATATCCGCCGTTTTCCTCCTACACCACCAGTTGAATATCTAAAAATATGTCAATATAGTAGATAATTAAAGTTATAAACACATTTTTCGCTTACATACCTTCCGCAAGTTTCTTAAAAATTTGTGATGTGACAAAAACATCGATTGTGGCAAAAAAACATCGATGTTTCTAGAAAATTTTAAAACATCGATGCATCGATGTTTTCATCGATGTTTCTCCACCTCTATTTTGGTGCTGTTGCAGGTATCTCATGTTGTTATACATTTTACCGCATTTCTGATGAGAAAAGTAAAAAAGATTTTATTTATTTATATTTAAATATTTATATATATATATATTAAATAATGTTAATATACTCAAATTTTTTGGCATATAGCCAGAATGTTGACTTTTGGCCTTTTATGGGACTTTAAATGATTCCACTGCTTTGAAGCAGAGTCAAACCATTCCTTGCAAACACAGCACGAAAGCACTTTTTCGCAGCTGTGTTTGGCTACTTGGGCTAACGCCATTTACCTAGGACATTTTGAAATTCCTCTTGATAAAAAAACACGAAATCGACTAAAAATTTTGTTTTTTTGCGCAAACATATTTAATCTATAAAAGTTTGATTTAAATTGGACCATTATTGTATTCAATTGGTTAACAAATTAATTACCAACTTACCAAACAAAGCCATCTTTATCATCATAGTTATCATCATAGTTAATGCAATTTATTTTGTTTGTTTTTCTTTTGCTTCGGATTTGTGTTTTTTTTTTTATCTTAAATGTTGTATGCTTGTGAATGTTTGGGAAATATATGTAAGTTTTTTTAAGATGTAAGTGTTGACTTCTGGATGGTATTATTGATTTAACAGTCTTCGAAGGTGCCCTATTTATTGACGATCTTGCCTCCTCCGATTGCCTCAATGGTTTCTCCGATTAGGCGGTGCTTGTCCTTGTCTACAGCAACAGCGAATTTTAAGTGGCACTTCCTGATAGATCTGCGCTTGTTGGCCTTCGTTACGAAGCCTGCGCACTGCATATATTTGCTGACCAGGTATTCCATACGGCAGCACATTTTATGGACTGCATTCTGTTAATTTTTATATTCACTAACACTCCTTCGCCTCCGAAGTACTAGATTTCAGGATAAAATTCTTTTGAACGATTCTTCCTTTTTTTTCTGCTCTCCATACTTTTCTTATTTCATCATAATAAATATGGGACTCCTCGCCTTAATCAATTACGATGATTGTCCGTTGTGATGGTATAAATTTGTTCTCTTATGTGCCAAAATCATTCAGTATGGAATGTCATTCAGTGACCTTTTGACCTTTCTGTTAGGCCCAAAGTTGTAATACATATATTACCGTCGCACAGTGGCGCCTTGGGCCAAAAAACGTGCAATAAATCACTTTTTGGACTTTGTCCTAGAAAGTTGCGACCCATACCAATCGACAGGTAATTGATCCACTATTACAAATATGTAACCCTTTTTCAAATCAAAAAATTTTTGTAAAAGATATGCCCTTTCAAAGTTGAACAATTTTTCACTTAAAAAAACACACCGTTTTTAGGTAATTTTTCGCACTTCCGGGGGGTTTTTCTTGAACTAGGCATCGAATCGCTTTGCTTCTTTTTTCCACGGATTGGTGTGTTAGTTAAGAGTAAAAAAAAGTAAAACATATTGCAGTTTGCCATCCGCATCTCTTAGTTATGCGTTATTTGCGAAACGTCCATTTTTTCCATATTTTTCAACTTTGATGGAAAATAAAAAAAAACTATTTAATACTATTTTTATACTTCCGTAAAACGTTATTTGGGCTTTCTTCTTGATATTACGAAAGTTGTAGCTGCGTCCGCCTGCGTCCGCGGTTTTAAGAGCCAAAAAAGGGAAAAAAGTCATGGTCCAAGAAATTGCATATGGCGCTACCTTGTGAAATGACCATCTCTATTCATGGGAAACGTTTTTTATGTTATTATTGATTGTCAAATGGGGATTTTATTTTAAAATTTTTATATGTTTTGCCTGGCAATTAGTTATCAAAAATATTGAAAAACCGAGGCGTTACCTTCAGGTAGTATGCAAAGGTAAATTATGCAGGTATACATGTTCAATATGTTGGCTGCATCTTCTGATCCCCTAATTTCCTCATTGCGGCATGTTAAGTCAGGAACAGAGTTAGAATCTAGTAATTATAGTCCAGAAATGTTAAGTCTATTGGATTTACCAAGTTTACCAAATTGTGACCATTATTTCAAAAAACATGAAATATGCAAATTGGTATTTAAAAAAAAAAAACGTCAACTTTTTTTTTTTGTTTTTTTAGTTTTTAAAAATTAAAACGTAAAAAAATAAACTAAACAAAACAACATTTAAAAAAAAAAAATTTTTTTTTAAACCGCAACTTTTTTTTTTTTTTATAATTTTTAAAAATTACAACATAAAAAAAGAAACTAAAAAAAACAAAAACTTTTTAAAAAAAGTTTTTTTTGTCGGAAAAAAATGGATTTGTTTTTAAATTCTGACTTTGCCGATTTGTAAGTACGCCTCTGCCACGCCCACTCCCTGCCTCAACCAAAAATTGAAAGGTGGATCAATTATCTATCATTTGCCGTTTACATCATTCAATTATCTTCACTGGTTCAAAAGTTATGATTTATTACCAAAAAAAAGTCAAAAGGCGCCACTGTGCATCGGCGATGTATTGCACATTAATATCGAGAATTCACCGATTGCATCTGGTGGCTGTATCCATTTTTAAGCAGATGATTCTGTTTTTATATTTTCGACCATTTTCCCTTTTATAATATTTGTATTAATTAATATTTATTTCATATTTTCCTAGCGCGACCAGTTATTACATACATATATTTATTGTGCTAGTCATAATGAATGGCATACAAAATACAACTTTAAACTTATAACTACTTATGCTTACTGTTGGTCTTATACATTTTTATTAGATTTCATTAAATATTATGACTGTTATTATTATTATTATTATTATTTAAAATTAATCTTTTTTGTTTTGTTTTTCATTTAATGACGTAACTGGGTAAAATTCCAATCCGCTAAATAATTGCGCTGTTAATGTTAACGTTTTGAATCCAGTATAACTAAGGGAACTATTGCTGTCACCAGGTCAATGCAGGCATACTTTACTAATCTTGGCACATGAGCATCGAAAACTTCAGCATAAAAAAAAATGGAAGGCCAGAGACACAAAATTTCAAGGCTTCATATTAATGAACAGAAAAATAAGTCCGTGTTCATCGGCATTTTAAAACGGCCTATCCGATCGTTTTTACACTCCCCCTAGGAAAAGTTTTTTTTTATATTTTAACTCAAAATATATTTTTAAGACCGAAAAGTCGAATTTGTTTTGAGCAAAAAAACGCTTTTTTAACTTCGGAAGATCGTAAAAAAATTGCGTTTCCAGGGGCGGTCTTTTCAAATTTTTAAACGAAATGTAGAAATGGGAATGCGATCATTTTTTCAAAACGAAGTTAGTTTCCGTTCTCGTCACAGAAATTATTTCCAACCGAACTCCATTATAGTTCTTACGTACATCAATGCACAAAACCAACCGTCTTCTTACCATATTTTTGAAGAATTTTTTTGAGTTTGTTTTTACGTTGCCTTACACTAAGGTTGACCATTCACAAAAAAATAAAAAAAATTTTAAAAAAGGAAGTTCCATTGTTCATTTTCTTCATCCCAGCAAAAATTATCTTAGATATGACGTCTTAATCAACTAGGCCATGCATTTTATTTCAGGACAATGTAATTTCAATTTTAGGCAAGAGAGTCATAATAAACAAGGAGACTTAAATATATTTTTTATTTTCAAACGAAAAAAGTAATACGTCATGTTTAGCGGTATACCAACGATGATGCAGTATGCAGCACGATCTCCTTATCATTGTGGTTCCAGCGGTTTCAGTTTTGACAATTGTTTGCGGTGAATAATGCTACTACATAATACTCGACATTATTCATTACTATCTTTCCACAGCAATAAAAGACTTATTGAGAATGGTATTTCGGTGCCGAGTTGTATCAGCACCGGCACCACCATAGTCGGCATAATTTATGATGGAGGAGTCATCATTGGCGCAGATTCTAGGGCCACCAACGCCAACATAATACCTTCGAGTAATAGCCGAAAAATTTACGAACTACAGGCCAACATTTTGTAAGTACGTTATTACATATTTCACAGTTATTAGATCATTAAAAATGGGTTGTAGTTATACCCGTAACTCGAAGAGTGATAACTGGCAGAAGGAAGCGTTTCTGACCCTATTATATATATTCTTGATCTGGATCGCTAGCCGAGTCGATATATTCATGTCCGTCTGTCCGTAGTTTCTCAGCAAAACTACAAAAACTAGAAACTCCCACTTTTACACCCACAATCGCCTTAAATGACTTTAAAAAAGCCTGGCGCCCAAATTTTTACAGATTTTGTAAAAGTGTAAATGTTATTTTGTTTTGTTTACTAATATCTATTGAAATGTAGAAGAACATTTAAAAATCGGACCATTCATAAAAAAGTTATGAGAAAATAATGGACTGCAAGCCGTTTATTTTAGCTCAGTAACTGGTAGGTGATAGTCGACTTTAATTTTTAATTTATTTATAACTGTCTTTTTTTCCAGTGCTGGTGGAGCCGGAGTTGCACGAGACACAAGTGCTTTGATGGAGGTGACGCGTGCGCAGCTGGAACTCCACCGCATGAACACCGGTTTCCGTAAGGTTCCAGTGCGCTGTGCCAACCAGATGGTGAGGCAGCTGCTCTACCGCTTCAGTGGTAACATGGAGGCCAACGTGGTCATCGGCGGCGTGGATCGAACCGGAACTCATCTCTTCTGCACTCGGTTCGACGGCACCACGGACACAGTGCCGTTCACGTCGCTGGGCTCCGGCAATCTCGCGGCCATGTCCATGCTTGAGTCGCGCTGGTCCGAGGACCTGGACGAACAGTCTGCCCGTAATCTCGTCTGCGACGCCGTGGCCGTTGGCATGGAGAATGACCTGAACTCCGGCGGAAGCACCTGCCTGTGCATCATTCGGAGCGACTTCTCGGTGCACTGGAAAATGCAGAGCCCCGACAAAAATACCCTCAACCGAACCCTTCCGCTGGCGATCAAGCCCGGTTGCACCACCGTTCTGTCCACTATCGAGCACAAGGTGGTGCCGTGGGGAGAGGCTCCAGCTGAGCGCAAGGCTGCCGGCTCGAGACCAAGAGGTCACACGGATCCAGGACCATCAAAGGCGAAAAGGAGAAGGCTGAATAAAGATGATTCCGCAACCTGATGTGATTCTCGACGGGTAGAGCTTTTACAGCTTTAGTCTCTGGCATATTTTTAGATATATTTTTTTTATAATCTTTCAAGTCAGTCACTGCTACGACTTTAATTGTTTTTATTTGAGTTTACAGAATAATATCAATGAACGCTTAAAAGCGATTGATGGCAAATTCTATTAGTGTGTGAAAATGCCGCTAACAATATTTTCGGCGGCACAGTTTTTTTTACGGTTTTTTTTAAGTTTTCTTTAGACTTTCTTATATTTTGACTTGTATCCATCCAATTAAGCCAGTTTTCTTTTAATTTTAAAGTCCTTAGATCAGAGCTCAACCCCTTGCCATACAGATCAATCGGGAGAGTCACAGAAATATTTTTCAACCTAAATCCTTTATTGTTCTTTCGTACATCAATACACAAAGCCAACTGTTTTTGGTTAGACGAATATTCTGTGACACGCCCGTTTATTCCTATTATTATAACCTTGTAGAGGGTATTATAATTTCAGACAGAAGTTTGTAACGCAGTGAAGAAGACGTTTGATCAGCACCAATAGCCGAGTCGATCTAGCCATGTCCGTCTGTCCGTCCGTCCGTCTGTCCGTCGCGATGAAACTTTCCCAAAAGTCTTCTTTCTATTGCAGGTAGTACATATGTCGGAGCGAGCCGGATCGGACCTCTATATCTTAAGGCTCCCATAGGAATATTCAAAAAAATAAAAGAAAATTTATTGTAACTTTGTAGGAAGTAGGCGTTTTGATTTTTGACAACTCAAAAACAACATTTTAAAGAGGCACGCAGAATCTGGAATCCCTGGAACTGCACCAATCGAGTTAGCATTAAACTATAGGTATTTATTTAATCTGCAAGGGTATATAAGCATCGGCTGGCCGAAGCTAGCTTCCTTTCTTGTTATATATTATTTAAGTTACAAAATTTGGCGTATATATATTAGCCATTCCTGCCCAGCGAAACATTTTAGAACAAATATTTATTAATGTCTCAAAAAGAATATCAGTACTTGGTATCTTGGAAATGTTATCCCGTTTAGATTAACTTCGATATTTTTGGGTCGAATTGTACGTATTGTAATAGCTATTGACATTAAATTGTGCCATTCGTATTTTTTAGGTGAACCTTATTCATGATAAAAAATCCATTCCGAAAGGTCGACTATTTACTATGTTACTTTTAATTTTTATGTTACATTTAATTTTTTATATTTAGAATAATTTAATCATATTTCTTCGAAAAATCTATACGAAAATAAAAGTAACAAACAAATTTGGAAATAATTTTAATGAAAGACTATCCTATTTCAAAAACGATTAGTGGTGTTCTGATAAAGGCGCGCTTTGTTATCGACAAAATATCGTATACCTTTTTCCCGAATGGTAACTCAATTTGAATTGATAGATGTTGAGAAATATCGATGTTTTAAATTGTTATTGTATTATAATTATAATTAATAATAATTATTATTGTTTATTAATTGGTTATGAGTTATTAATTATGAGCAATGTAAATACTTAAGTATATAGACAAAGTTTGGTCAACTTATATTTTATACTTCGCTATTCTCCTCAAGAGAAAATTTCTTAATGGCCTACGGTATATGCCCTTTAATGTTGATATTCAAAAGAATGTGCCATGAAATAAAATTAAAAATAAAATATAAACATCGATTGTCGAACATCGATATTACCGATGTTTCGAAAACATCGCTGCGAACAACTCACCCCTAGTTTGGATTGTTGCCATTGGAAAACGTAAATAAATGATTGAAATAAAGGCGAAATTGGTGCGGGCGGATTCGGCCATCTACGCCACTGGCGAACGAGTCGAGTGCCTCATCGAGTTCACCCACAAAGTCTTCTCGGATGAGCCGCCCACATCCCAAAACAGAAATGCCAACGAAGCAAGGTGAGCTGGAAAGTTGTTTACTTTTTGAACCGAGCCTAATTATTCGCTTTGCAGTCAGGAAAACCTCGCCTGGGCCTCGGCGCAGTTGCATTGCTACCGGAAAACCAGCTACTCCACTTCCACCAGTGACAAAACCACTGAACTCGCGGAGATGATCGGGCGAACAGCCCTGGATGCGGTGACCCAGGCGCCGGGCGAAGTGATTGTGGCCACTAAACCCAAGATCCTCTTTTGCGACCTGCGCCTGCAGCCCGGAGAGTCCAAGATGTGTAAGTAGACCAGGATATGGCTTTAAAGTTCCACTTCGGATGTCACTGAAGTTACCCATCCACTTTCTCTGATAATCTCTGCAACTTCCCAATCGAGGCTAAATATTGACATACTACTTTTGTTTTTTAATGTACTCGAAACTAGCTTAAAACAGTTCGTATCGTTTAGCAAGGACTTGCGTCGAAAAGTAAAATCTTCGGAATATTATATTTATTTTATATATATATTTATATTTTTCCATAGGAACCTTGTGGATAGAAGACACAAGTTTTTCTAATGTTCGACAAAGGCTTGAAAAGGATGTAGTAATCCTAATTGGATTCATTAGCAACGTTTGATTTTAATATAAGTTTTCTATAAATTAAAATGTTTTAAAACCGCATCTGAAGTGTTAACGTCTCTCTAAGACCGAGGAAATAATTTTTTTTAATTTATGTTTGTATCAAGCAAATTTTCTTTAGCCAAGATATCCTTTTTCCAGATTTTTTTAATGAATTCGTTCCGCGCGATGGACCACCGACGTACAGAGGTCACAACATTCGGTACTTCTACAAGATCACCATTGCTACGCAACGGGTCAAGTCCAAGGTGCAGACGCTGACTGTTCCCATACGCGTTTTGCCCATTCCCATAATTTCCCGCCCGGATGAGCTGCCCGTAACTGTGGAGACCAACGAGGAGCTGGCACCGACTAATCCGTTCCTCGAGAAGCGCGAGATTAGCGAACTGGAGATATCGTGGCACCATCTTAAGGTTAGTTAGAAACAGAGTGTAGTTTATGCGTTCACCAGTTAAAGAGCCAGATTAAAAACATATGTTGTAATCGAGCAACAATTAAAAAATTAAGGTTCAGTAAGATTTTCATTTTAATTTATTAAAACGTTGAAGTTGGGTAAGTCTGGGTTTAAATAAGACATGAGTAATCATTTATTGTGATGTAATTTCATAATTTTCTTTAAATAACTTGATTTATATTATTCATGTACCTTTTTATTTACTTATAACTTTTAGAATGTGACTGCTCGTCGGGCACCCAAGTTCTATCGCATTTCGAACAAGCGTGGATTTGTTGGTCGATTTTGCTTGTTTAAGCCAGCTTACAAACTTGGCGAGGACATCGTGGGCAGCCTGGACTTTGGATCAGGTGCAAGCCCCCGCAAGGTTAGTACAATATATATTTCGGGTGGTATTTTATATGGTAATAAAAGAATCAGGTTAAAATGATTTTTTTATCGTACCGTTCTAGGTTCGCTGCGTTCAGTTCTCGGTGAAGCTGCAGCAGCAGGAGCTTTCCGTCCGACCACAGCCTGTGCAGAATCACCAACTTCAATCGCAATCGTCCACGGGGGATGATGTATCCTCGATTAATTCGTTTGATATGGCCAGCATAGCTAGCGGAGTGGTTGCTGATAGCCTCCACAAATCGGCCACATCGGGAAGTTCGCGGGATAAGGATATTCCTGAACCGACCGGGAAACTGTCGACCATTTCTACCTCTCACCAGGTGTGCTATGCCACACTGCAGACCCAGGTAGTAGTGCCGATTCCGCTGCATGTAACACCCACATTCCGCACAGACCTCGTCGACGTCCGTTGGCGATTGCATTTTGAGTTTGTAACCACCACGATGATGGACTTTGGCATTCCAAATCCAGAGTTTGGCGAGTTGAAAGCACCGGCGGAGTTGCCCGTGGAGACGATGGTGTGGAACCTACCGGTCACCATCTACGCCGCAAACCCTCTCCAAATATATGCCCCCAACCAGACCTTTAATCTACTTATCAAGTGATGCAAAGCATTTTACTGTTGCAATATAGAATCGCATGGCCAAAATTTAAGTTATTCCCGGACTGAAACGGTTTAGTCCATAAAAAGATGGCGTATAAGTAAATAAATAATTCAGCCGACTGAGTACCATTTACATGCGATTCTTTCAAAGCTGAATTTAAACAATTCCTTTTCATTTTGACAAGAACCGGCTTTAAATTTATCCTCCTGAAATATTTTCATTGTATCACACTTTATTGCTAGCTTTCCAACTTAGCGAGCAAATAAGTTGGAAACAGAGACGGAAATGCCTGCTGATGCTGATCAAGATTATATTTACTTTATGGGGTCAAAGATGTCGATTCCCCCGACTTAATGCATCTAATTCCATGCCGTTACCTTTGGGTACAACCTGTTTCGCCCGTTCGAAGCAATATTGATTTTTGAACTTTGAAATCAGCAAATATAATAAGGGTAAACATTATCTACTAGTGTAGTAAATTTAATAAGTGCTTATATAATTAAAGTGAAACCGTGCATTTAACGCATCTAGCGGTTAATAGAGAGCCGTTCACTTATTGGCCAGAATCTCGAACTTAATGCCGTGATCGTGTTTCTCCAACTCGCTAATAAGGCTGGTTTTGGAAAAAGCGGCAGCTGGCGCCAGCACTCCGCCGTTGTTGGGCATCTTTTCGGACTCGCGAAGAATGGTCAATGCCGTGGAAAGTAAGGCCACGCAGGTGGCTCCATATCCAGGGTTCATGCCAGATACACGTACCATTAAGGTCTTGGTCGGAGGCTCCGTATACTGGTCTGAACTCTCGGCCAGGCGATCGCCCTTGGGCCAGCCGGTTGCCTTGAAAGTCATTCTGAAATAGGTGCGATCCATCGACTCTTCACTTGGGCCAGACCGCGAGGCCAATCCTCCGGAAAACAAGCCGGGGTACTTTAGAAGCAGCGTGCGTCCCAGCTGGAACTTGGAAAGCAGGCCGAAGATGCTCGCGAAAAGAATCACAGCGCCGGCAGCCAGCCAAGATGGGAATCCCACATAGGCCTGCATCTGCACGGGTCTCTTTTTGTCCTGCTCGTAGAGGAAGCGCTGGGACCTCATCACCACCGAGCGATCCGAGCCGGGGAAGGGCAGGCACACTTTGTCCACCTCGGTGGAGCGGAAAACCAGCGGTCGTGGCCGGAGAACGGGATAAAACTTGGGTAGCCTCTGGGGAAAGAGCTGCTGCCGGATGCCGCGCAGCTCGTCCGAGTGGGCCAGTCCATAGACGGCACTTTCCCAGGTTCCGTAGTTGAGGCCAGCACTGCCTCCACCACTTCGGCCCTCCTTGATCCCACTCTCCAGGAAGGTCTCCACGGAGTTCACGACCCCGTCAAAGTTTTTCTCCACAAAGATGACTCCCATGTCGGCTGGAATGGAGTCGAACCCACAGGCGCTGACTACGTACACGCCCTTTTCCTTGGCACGCTGGTCGTACTTCAGCTGCATGGTCTCCATGTATTGGGGCTCTCCGCTGACGTCCACATGGTGAGTGCCCGATTCGATGCAAGCCTTCACGACCCTCTCGCCGTGGAAGCGATAGGGCCCTGCTGTGTTCACCACAATCCTGCAGTTCTTAGCCATTTCCAGCAGGGAAGTCTCGTCATTCACGTCCGCGATGAATATGGGCACCTGCGAGAGGTCCTTTTTGGCCTTGGCGCCCATCTCCTTTAGCACCGTCTCCAGCTTCTCGCGGTTCCTGCCCGCGATTCCCCATCGGAGCCCTCGGAGTACGGTGACTGCCTCGAAAACCGTGTACTTGCCGGTGAAGCCACTGGCCCCAAAGATAATAGCATCCAGTCGATCCGCAGACATTTCTCCTTATCAGATAATATTGTCTTCTGAGATTACAGAAGGCTGGGTAATACAAAAGAAGAGATAAACTTGGTCGCCTGTATCGCCGCCTATTGATTCCGTCTGCAGATCTGTTAGTCGACGTATTTGATATATATATAGAAAATCAAACCGGCCAAAGTCGAAGCTTAAACTAGGGATGGAGTACCATCGATGACTCGAATTTTTAAATCATCCATGTTCCCTGGCGACTATCGATATAGTTCCATTTTAAAAATGTATTGGGGTATTCTAAACTGTTAAATTACTGTATCATTTATTTTTTAATTGTTTTATATATACACTTGTACCCGCTAGAAATTGTAATTTTTGATTTATTGTATTTTCTGTCAGTATATAGTTCTATGAATACTAATACCAAAAATCATACTGATAGGACCGTTAGAATAGAAAATATACCATTTTATAACTAAATTACCTCTGGTTACTGACGCAGAAAACTTGAAACTTTCATCGCAATTATCTCGGAATGAGGTTTTGGCAAACATTTTCTGGGAAAACTATAAGTCCAATTGCTTTAACGCCGAATCTATTCTTCTTTCTATTAGTTTACCACCTACAAAGACTATTTGGAAGACTTTAGTTGAAACGTGTTTAGATTTACAGTATCCGAAATTCCTGATTGCAAATGAGGGCATATATGTAAATAACAAATCCAGTTGTTTAAAATTTTGATGCTGCTGGACTGGTTGAATGAAACTAAGCTTTTGCGATGAAGCAATTGGAGTTCACTCTCACTGAGGCAGATCAATCACCCCTGTGCTTAGACTTCCTGTATTACCTGGATAAGTATAAAATGAGGAGGTACCCGGCAGGCACAAGTATTAAGCTGCCACCAACCAACAGAAATATGAGGCTCCATTTGACAGTACTGGTTGGTATCCTGGGATTAGCCATGGTTCATTGTCAAATACTCCTTCCGGGACTTCGAGTTCGGCAGGTTCCAGTGCTGGACAAAGGTCAAATTCAAGTGGTTCAGTTCCTCGACGCGGCCTCCACAGTAACACCTGAGCTGGTAAAGGATCAATTCAGTAGACGATTTACGACGCTTGCCAAACCGTTAATCAGTGGAACTGCCCCTCAAACCAGTCTTCCAAACTTGTAAATTACATTTTATCACTGAAAGTCTTCAGGTTGATGGCTTTAATAAACAAATTAAGCTTTTAAGATACATGCGTATCATTAATTTAGCATTCAGCAAACAGTCTACTCGTTTCAGCTTAAAAGAACTTTGGTTGGCCAAAATGCATACATTTATATGTGTTCAATATAGTAATCTATGTGTCGCTGAAACACAATAAACGTGGGTGAAAGATTTGGAAACATACATGGGGAGCAGCTTAGAATTAGGAAGAATTCCTCTCTGCGAGGGAAGTTTCCATTGAGTTCCTTCACGCAGCAATAAAGGAAATACTTTCGTCGATTGGTTAATGGCTTCTTATGGTTGGTAAATGAGGAGTATTTATATGATTCTATGTGTTGCTGAAACACAATAAACGTTTGTAACGCAGTGAAGGAGACGTTTCCGACCCCATAAAGTATTTATATTCTTGATCAGGATTAAAAGGGGAGTCCATGTCCGTCTGTCTGTCTGTTTTAATTTGATGTTTTTCAGAATATTTCGCGCAGTTCTTCATCAGGGTAAAAGCGCTTACCGATCGGACGTCTATATCTTATAGCTTCCATAGGAACAAGTGTTAAATATTCCATTTCTTTCTTTTTTTATAAGTAAGTATAAAAGCTATTGAAATGAAACTATGCAAATCTAATTTATTTATGTCTACCTTGCTCAGGGTAAAAGTTCTTGCCAATCTGACAACTATATACTAAAGCTGCTTTTTAAAAATTGAATTGATTACATATAGCTAATATTTTTTTAAGTTTGTATCGCAGTGAAGGAGACGTTTCCGACCCCATAAAGTATATATGGGCACTTCCAAAATGTCGCTCGGGACATTTGCACACCTTTAAAGTTGAAAAAAAAATTGTAAAACAATGGATTTTAATTTTAATTATGGGCTTTTCTTTTCACTCTTCCCAAGCTCTATTTTTGGTAAGAATCTTGATTTTTTACCACTTTTCGTTTTTAAGATATCGGTAAAAAACTGCCGTAGTCGCTCGGGACAAAAATAGTGGATTTCGGGGAAGTTCATACAACACCAGAAATTAGCGAATTCTGATGGAATATTTTAATGCGATTTTTTTAGAATGTTGTTCAAACATGTCGCTGTGAAATGCTTTTGGTTTTACTCAAAAATTCTTTGCCGTTTTTTTTTTATGCAGTTTCAAACACATTCGCTCGGGACATTTTTTCCGACTGTTTTGTAAAGCGGATTTCTTTACCTCTATCTCTCAATTGCTGGATGTTTTGCTTTTAACTTAATAGTTTAGCATGTGAATGAAGCATTCAGTACGGAAAAATGTCACATATTAGCATTCCTATAGGATAAATTAACAACAGAAGACAGGTCCAAAAAAAAACAAAAAAAATAGCCAAAAACTGATTTTTGCGTATATTGGTGGAGTTTGTCATAAAAATAATCAAACTATACTCCAAATTTGTAGTTAAGCTCAGTATCCAACTAATTGGAAACTAATATCGGGGCAAAATCATGTGGAAATATGTTTTATTCAAGTTTCAAGGTTTTTGGCTTGGTGGACTTTTTTTTGGAAGTGCCCATATATATATTGCTCAGGATCAATAGAGGAGTCGATCAATACCGTTTAAAAAATAGCGATCTGAAACTTTCACAGTCGTTATAAAACATGTGTACGCAGATCAAGTTTGAAAAGCGTCGATCGGACGTCTATACCCTTAGCACCCATACAAAACTTTATTTTCTAAAAGCTTATCTTCCCTAATTTGATGTTGACCAAGTAGCATTGAAGATAAATGATTTTGTTTACATTCGCATTTCAGTCTTAGTTCCATCCGCAAGATGAAATTCAATCGATGTTGATTCGGAATGGTGATAGAAATGATTCGTCAGACAGGAATTCTTTGAGATCTAACAACTTTTTATACTCGTTACTCGTAGAGTAAAAGGGTATATTGTATTCGTGCAACAGTATGTAACAATGAGAAGGAAGCGTTTCCGACCCCATAAAGAAATTATTTCCAACCGGAATCACTGTGGACAGCGGTCCATGTAGTCTTTGGTTGAAAAAAATTTTTGTGACAAGCCCGTATAAAGTTTTTGGTTTAGGACGTCTTTTTGGTAGGTTGAAACTGCGCCTATAGAAGACAAGTCGATGTTTTGGAATTTACGCTGTTGCAGAAACACTGTCTGAACAGGCTATTAGGCGGGTGTGTGCCTCGGGATATAAAGATCTGAATATCCGTACTAAAACCTCGATTGTGTATCGGCAAGCCAAATATAATATTCGACATATCGATACTATCGCGAGTGGTTAACCCAGCTCTACTCAGTAATAGTCATTGAAATTAAAGTCGCAAAATTGAAATAGTTGGATAGTTGGCAAAGTCCCAAAGAGACGGAGAAGATGTACCAGGAATACCTTAACCAATTGCAGGCCTCCATCGCGCCAATGGGCTCTGAGGAGCTGAAGGAGCTGCTAAACGACGACGACAAGCTGGACGAGAAAGTCGACGAAGTTCTTCAGGTGCTGCGAACCCAGAAGACCAGCGTTTTCGAAGACAACAGGAGTCGAGCGGAGCGCAACATCGAGCGGGAGCCTCAAATCATCGAGCTGCGCGGTCGTCTGGCGGAGCTATCGGAGGAGGGGCGCACCAGGTGCTCTTCTGTCCAAGAGAAGCTGTCCCAGCTAAAAGAGAAGTCCGGCGGTGTGGGTCCGGAAACGGCGCTCGCTCTGCTGCAGACCGCCGCCTCCGAAAGCGAGGAGCAGACGGAGGAGATGGTAAAGAAGTTCAACGACAGCGATCTTGGGGTGGAGCCCTTCCTGGAGGAGTTCCTCGCCAGCCGGCGGACGATGCACCTGCGTCGCCTGAAGGCCGAGAAGATGCAGGACCTTATGCGCAAACAGCGCAATGGTCCTCCAAACGCTTCTCTGCCAGCTTACGGAAACGTGCCCTCCGGCGGATTCTACCCCTCTGCAGGGGTCTCAGCTCCATACCCCCTGGGTCCCATGATGCCCATGCCCCCGCTGTCCAGACCCTACTGAGATCTCGGCTTTGTTCGAAGCGTACTAACTGCCATGGCGCATCAAGCAGCAGCAGGCGAGTTTATAAATTCTGTTTAATGTAAAATGAACAAAAGGGTGCTTTCAACAAAGAAATGTGCTTGAATTTATAATTTAATTTCAATGTAATTGATTTGTCATTCCCATGCGTTTATCTTGCAATTTTCGTGCAGGACCTAGTTCCTAATAAGTCGTAGACCTCCAAATAAATTTACGGAGGCTTTGAACATGATTTCCAGGTTCTAATTCAATTTCATGATTATAGCTTAGCGATTGAACGTAAATTCCATAAAACGGAATATCCATTTATATAAAAGCATGATTCATCCATTTATAACGACATCAGGAAGGTGTAGCAACTTGCATTTTAGCAGATCGTTTCTTTGATTAATTATTATTATATTCTTTGCAGAAAGCACCCAAAGAATTCACAACACGTCTTATAGTTAAAAACTGTGTTTATTGTTTAAAATTTCAGAATCCTCACATTAAGTACATATTGCTTCAGTTTCTTCTTCTGATTACAGTGGGTTAATTGCAAATCAGAGGGAACGCTCTGCCTGCTTTAAAATTAACATTTGAGGTGCTCTACATCTCTGCCTGCACTAAACTATGATATATGTATATGTATAAATTAAGCGAAAATTAACATTAATATTAGACAGTGAACATTTCTTGTTAAAAATAAACTTTTGGATAAAAAATGAAAAGGTTTGGAGTGTGCATATTGTGGGAGAATGGGGCCAAGGCTAGGCGGCGATTAAAGCGATTTCTTATTGCATAGAGACTGTGATTGTTGGTTAACGATTAGTTGGAAGGATTGTGCTTCATGGAGTGTGTGGGTGTTTGTTATGTATATATAAACATATTGCCTATCTCTCGACTTCGATTCAATTTCAGTTTTGCAGTTGTGTTTCCTCTTTGAGAACGGTTAGTCTTTTATAATTCCAACGGCCTCCGGTTCAATATATATATGTAAATATATAGATTGTATCGTATATGCAAAATGTTATATATAAAATATGTTCAACTCTTCCGTTCGTCTTGGATCGGTTCGGTTTTCACTTTAAAAGCTTAATGACTTAAGCGCGTATTTAAGGCTATTCAAAAATATATTCCTACAATTGCTAGCCATTCTCGTGGGCAACGCCATCATGACGATCCGAACTCCTTCATCCACTTCTCATACTTGTCCAGGTCCGCGCGGGACACGCTCTTGTTGCAGCGACTCATGGCCTCGTTGAAATCCTTGTTCGACACTGGAAGGTCAACCTCCTCTGTAGCCAACTGACGGATTTGCTCTGGTGTAAGGCCTGCGATCTTCCGCCGCATCGACATCATACTGGCTTCCCTGGAAAACCAATGAAGGGTATTTAGTATTTTTAGTGAAATATTAATAAGAAATCAAGGGCCTGTTTACCTGCACACGTTTGTGATGTCAGCTCCGGAATATCCCTTCAGCTCATTGGCTACGTAGGTCAGATCGACACTATCATCCACCTTGACCTCTCGAAGATTGATTTTTAGCAGCGCCTCGCGTCCTTCGTCCGATGGCAGTGGGATGTAAATGCGCTTCTCCAACCGGCGCCGCAACGCCTCATCGATATCCCAGGGAAAGTTCGTTGCGGCCAGCACCATCACTACCTTGGCCTGTTCCTCTCCTCCACCCACGCCATCCATTTGGACCAGCAGCTCCGATTTGACACGGCGTGAGGCCTCGTGCTCCGATTCCGACCCTCTACGCGAGCATAATGAGTCGATTTCGTCGATGAAGATTGTGCTGGGCGCATAGAAACGCGCCATCTCAAACAGCAGGCGCACCATCTTCTCTGACTCGCCGCGGTATTTCGATGTAAGGGTGGCCGAGCTCACGTTGAAGAATGTCGTCCCGCATTCGGTTGCTACGGCCTTGGCGAGCATTGTCTTGCCTGTGCCGGGAGGACCCACCATTAGCACACCCTTCCAGGGTCGCCGGATACCCTGATTGTAGAAAATGTGAAATTAATTATTAAATCTTTTAAATTTGATAAAAAAAAAATGTAACAAAGCGAACAAAGAAGACAAGAAACGGATTTTTATCTCGGTAACATAAAAAAAATAATTTGACCTTTAAGACTTTTGTTTGGCCTCGTCACCTTTCGCCCCCTCAAAACCCGATACTTTATGATACCCATACATACTTTAAATGCTTTAGAATAATCTTGGATTGACATAAGTATGTTTTTCCTCAAAACTTATTCGTAGATATTAAGACAAGGGCAACATAATGTTTAACATGGCCATTTTGGATCGGTAGGGTAATGAAATACAGCATTTTCAGCTTACCTTTATCACCAATTTATTGGAAAAAATTGGGTTTCTATCAAGGACGTTTTAATGAATTTATTCAAAAAAATTTAATTTGGTGGTCTAAAAACTCTTGAGATATAATTCGCAAAGATTATCGGTTTTAAATGAGTAAATATCTATCCTAGAAACAACTGAGATTACAATCTCAATCTCTCTGAAAGAGCTCACGAATGTCTTGAAATAATTTACAGAAAATTCCGCTGTGGCGGATACTTTCCAACTAATAGAATATACCCTAAGCCCTATGAATAACGGGTATGAACACATGGAAAGCTTTTCTTTTGAATAAAGGGAGATAATTTTTAAGTTTATGTTTTTCTGTATCCAAGGAAAACATTAATCTTGTCATTGATAATATAAACATGTTTGTTTGACAGTTCTATTATGGATTGATATAAATTTGACCGCACACATGTGCAGAGTAGATAACAAGCATAGAAATTAATTCATAATCAACTAAATTTAACAATGGAAACTTCTAGGCGCAGTTATGATGGCCCTACAGACTGACAAAGGCTTTACACATCGACAGTAATATAAAATTAGCACCTAGTTAATAGTGATAAAGCAGCAAGACGCTGCATTTCGTGGCAGCTCAAACAGTTGATCAAATAAACAGGGCCTTAGCCCAGCAAATGCTGCACTGAAATATAGCGCGTTTGTTGACCCAACACCGGTCGTAGATAAGCCTTTGGCAAAAAGTGATTCAGAGCAAACAAACAGCGAGGGTGACGCACCTTGAAGTAGTCCGGCATAAGCATGGGCAGCACGACAGCCTCCTCCAGCAGCCGCTTGGCGTCGTGTAGGTCGGCAATGTCACTCCAGCGCACTTTAGGATCCTTTTGAAGAATATCACGTTCTGAAAAAAGAGAGTTTCTTATCTGAAATTGGTTCGCGCATTTTAATTGGGTAACTCTAAGTGTTATAATGTTAGTATTGTTCAGCACATCTTCCAATTGAAAATATTGAAAATACCTTTAACGGTCCTAATTTCTAATTACTATGTCAGTTAAACTATTACAGATCATTTGCACTACACACATGCCACACTTACCAAGAATGTCGACTAGCTCCGCTTCGATGTGATTGTTGGGCTGGAACTTGCGCTCCTCCTCCTGGCCGGCCTGCTGATCGCCACTCTCTCCCTCGCCACCGGCTCCTCCACCATTGCTGCCTGCAGCGGTGGAGTCGTCGTCTCTAGCCTCGTTGGTGTTGTTCGACGTGGACAGTTTGCGTCCGCCAGCCCGTCCGTTGGTCATGCGTGCTCCACTGTTCGGTGCTGCGGCCGTCGTCGAGTTACGGGAATTGCGTGTCGAGGCCGGACCATTCCGGGCAGTGCTCTGTGGGATTGTGCTGCTGGGGCGGCTGTTCTGACTTGCCGGAGCAGTGCGGCGGTTGTTCGGTGCGGCTCGTCGGCCCACAGCCTGTGTGGTGGGTGGTGGTTTCGGAGGACCCCACACATCGGGATCCTTCGGCGGAGGCGTCCAAATGTCGGGGTCCGGTTTAAACCAGGCGGATGGATCTTTGCTGGTGGTGCTCTCTTCGCTGAGCTGGTGGCGCAGCTTGTGGGCGAATTTGGTACTCTGCAGGTCCAGTGAGATGTCTTGTAGGGTCCGCTGGATGGCCTTGATCTTGGCGTGCTCCTGGCTTATCTGCTGGTTGATCTGTGAATCAATGACAAGTTAGTTAGTTAAATGAGTTCGAGACAAATGCTGTGAATTAGGTAGGTATGTCTCAAAACCTAGAAAAGTATGGAAATTTAGAGTTTATGTCCTATATTTATACATGGATATTTTGAGTTTAATAATTTTTTAAAAGTATTTTTAAAAATTTCATATTAAATAGTTTCACATTACATAAAAATGTAAATATTAAAAAGTTTTTGTGCTGAGTGATTTATTAGTGGTTTTAAAATGCAAGAGAAAACCGTCCTACCCATTAAAAAGCCATTCAAATGGCCTCGGGTATCTTCATAGTCGGGATATTTGACTACAGCGTTCCATATTATTATGATGATACCAGACTTCGAGTTAGAAAGTTTCGAGGTAATGACAGTTAAGCCTGTTTATTAAAAGCTTATGTGCCGGCTTTCCCATTTAAGATATATGTAAGTATGTCTAATAAACTGAGGTTGTATGGTGATAAAGAGATTATCTTACTACGATAATTACTACTTTATTTTGGTTATACGTGTTTGCATATTGACTACATTATTTGATTATACAAGATTTAGTATAATGCTATAATATTTTAACGTCGTTATTAAGGATAAAGCCGACCACTTATAGCTCTGACAAGATGTAATGACTAAGCCCTATTGTCTGGCTTATAATCGACAAATTTTCCATTTTCTGATGTGGACGTTGGCATTACTTGATTGGAGGGGATGGAAACAGAACAGATTATCTTACCATGCTCCACTTGCCCTTGCGCAGCGGATCCGCGGTGGCCTTCAGCTGGCGGGCGAGCAGCCCCTGGAGACCCTCGTAGTAGATGCAGGCCGAGTCGTAGTTGCCCGTCAGAGCCATGTCCCGCGCTAATTTGGCATTCTCGCATATTTCTTCGATCGTAGTCTTGGCCATTACGGTCATTCCTACGCAAGTGGTTGTCTTTTGCTTGCCACCTCGCAGTAACTGGCAATCGGAAGATCGGAACAGGTTGTCGTCATTGTGGCCAAAAACGAGAGACAGAGATTAGTTCCACTTAAAGCGTTCGAGTGCGTGAGTTTCTCCAAGTGTTTTAGGTGGGAAGGGGAACAATAGAACGGAAGCGACTTCGTCACTCGCTCGCCTTGCAGGTAAAAAAGGAAAGTGAACCTCAGGAACGAAAAAAAGTTTGCAATTCAGGCGAGTTCGCAAATAATAGAAGATACCAGTGGCAACGACCCAAGTGCTCTGCTAATTATAAATTATAAGGCGCACAGCCGCCGAGTTGTCACCAAATTTAAACGCAATGCGCTCCCATTTTCAATTCCGCTTCCAAGGCGGGACATGGGCCAAAATGCCGATTGGAAAATGTATTAAACTATTATGAGCCAAATAAGGAGACCGACCTTGTTGGCTTTGAATAATTCTTTCAACTCGAATCGTCGTATGCAAAAAACAAAAAAAAAAAAAATAAAACAACAACAAAATTAACGCTCGCACACACGCACACAGAGCTCAGGTTTCAGCGGCACGCACACCAACACACACACAGGTACACTGGCGCACAATGGTGCAAATTAATGCGATTTAAATAGATTTTGAGTTAATTGCAAGCCTTTGGAGACTGAAACTGCACTTTGCATTCGGCACTCGACCACATTTTCGTTTCTTTTCATTATTTCCAGCTACGTGGGGGCGTCTGCAGCTGCAGCAAGAACGCTGACGTCTCGCAGCCGCAGATACTACGGCAAATGCGCGAATCGCACGGAGGGCGACTTACGGTTATGGACATTAGTGTACTAGCTTTGTTACGCGGCGTTCCAAGCGCAAAATTAATGCGAAACTTATTTAGTTTTGAGTTAAAGGCGCTGCGGTAGCTAAATTAAACTGCTGCGCTGCTGTGTTTGTAATACTAGTGATGTGCGTGGGCTGGTGATGAGCGGCTCATCGATACATCGGCCAGGCCACTTGGTCACCCTGTTGCGTTTAAGGCGTGCAACAGTCGGCAGCTATCGATACTTTCCAGGGGAACATACTCGAATAGAATAAATATTTGGAGTATTCCCTTAACTGTTTAACTGCTGAATTGTTGAATTTCTGTCACCTGTTCCATGTAAATTTAATTCTTACAAATTAGAGTTGTCCTAGCTTACTAATCATTTTTGGCCTTAATTAACAATTCATAAATAAATTAGATAACATTGCCTCTGGCCTATGTATAACTCCATTCTCCCCAGCGGCATGCTCATTTTATAAGTCCTTTGCAAGTAATATTAAACAAATAATAGCTTTATGATGTTTTTTAATCAGGAACAAATCCAAAGCCGTGATTGCTAACCGTTCTCATGTGAGCTCAAAAATATTTATGTACAGTTGAACTCGGGAGAAATATCTCTCCGTTATATATGGTTGCTTTTAAGTGATCTCAAGTGTCTCTGCAGATGTGAGTTTTGTGTAAAAGTCCTTGAGCAGTGGGAACACTTGAACGGTTTTTCTCCTGTATGCGATCGCAGGTGCGTCTCAAGTAATGATTTCCACACAAAAGACTGTGCACAATAAATACATTTGAACGGTTGATTCCCTGTGTGTTTTCCAAAGTGGCGCTGAAGACTTGATTTCTTTGAAAAAGATTTAGGACAACAGGAGCAATAATGGCGCTTCTTGATTCTTTTACCCTCTTCGTTTCTAGTAACAGGTTCATAATATAAGTCTACGCCATAATCATCACGACCTTTTAAATCATCTTCCGTCACTTCGATCCTTCCATTATTATTTTTGTTTAAAAAATTCAGAACTTCTTCGTCAAACTCTAAACTATCTTCTACAAGCGGCTTGTTATCTACTCGGCAGTCTCCCTGTGTTTTTAAATGCCTTTGAAGATGCGAGCTTTGTGAAAAAGTCTTTGAGCAGTAGGAACACTTGAACGGCTTTTCTCCTGTGTGGGCTCGCAGGTGTGTCTCAAGTGTGGATTTCCATCTGAAGGACTGTGGGCAATAATGACATTTAAATGCTCGTTCGCCTCTTTGCCTGCCAATGTGGCGTTTCAGGCTTGACTTCCTTGAAAAGGAAAGCTCATCTTCGTCAAACACGTCTTCTTCAAGTGGCTCGTGTTTCACTTGGCACTGGTCTCTATGTTGTCCCTTCTCCCTTTGCAAAACTGTTACTTCTTCTTCCTTGTCTTGGCGGACGAACTGCTGAGTTTCTTTTGTGTTTGAGTCAGCATTTCCACAGTTCGATACTTTGTTCAATTCATTCTCAAGAAAGTTATCTTTATGAGAATTTGGCACATGGTAGTTTGGAAGTGGGTGGCTCCAATGCAGGGAGGTGTAAATGGCAATGGGAAATGGATCCCTGTTATCAATATTTCTGTTGGTGCATTCAGAAATCATCATGGAAACTCCTTTCATTCCTTCCCAAATCAAAGTATCGCTGGTCCCAGACAAATGCAGCTGCTTTAAAGCGTCATTGATCTGAAATCATGTAACATTATTATCGGTCTATACTATTAATCAAAACTCCTTTTTTACTGTCGTATCTGGGTAATATTCCAAGCAACAAACAAAATATTTACACAACAGACGTTGTTTCTTGTAATTTCCTTTAGAGATGGGTAAATGTCTGATATTTTCATTACCGATAATATCGAAAAGATTTTGAAATATTAGGGGAATTCCTTAAAGTTGTTGAACTTCTTTAGCGCTTGGCTTCGTTCCACTACTTGGATTTAAAAAAAAAAGCAAATAAATTAATTGAATTGATATTGTTATGAGATACAACATTTAGTATTTTTATAGCTCACGCTATGGTGGATATTTTTCTAGAAATATATACTAAACATAAATGCAAATCTATAAATATTTTTTTATTATTTATTCAATTTGACGGACAAATTATTCATTATTTGCCTAAATTATACTAATACGTATGAACTACTGAAATTTTTAAAAATTGAACATGTATGAAAAACTTGACCGAAATTCAACAATTCAACAGTATAAAAACTACCCAAAATTAAGGTGCCGAAATTATTCTTTTAATTACAGTAATCAAATAGTATTTTGCTTTCGTAGGGAGTTAAGAAGAACAATCAATTCAAAGTCTTAATTATCTAGGTACATTCCAACTCTGAGTGCAGAGCCTATCTTCAAGAAATAGCTAGATTCATAGCCAAGACCTAAGCGCCAGCTGCACTAGTCAGGTCCGGCAACGCTGAGCTATAGATAAGGCCAGTACGGTTCTTAACATTTCGGCTTAACGTGCTTAAACACACATATTAAATTTAGACACCACGCAAGCGACGCCGCCCGAAATGACAACGCCCACGCGTGCCACCCTGGAGAAGGCTCTGAAGAGCGACCAGAAGCTTCTGAAGGCCGCCACCCAGATAGCCAAGGGCAGGTTCCCACCCGCATCTCCGACAGATCGAACCTTCTCACAGAGACTCCTTTGTTTTCTCCAGATTTGACCTCCAAGGCGTATGACATATCCACCCTGGCCGAGGAGCTGGGCTTCGCCCTGTCTTCGCCGGACACGGAGGAGCGGGTGGCCGGAACCAACCTGCTCTCCGCCGTACTCGTCGCTTTGCCGCAGGATCTGCTCCAGGAGCGCCAGCTGGAGTTCCTCAGCACCTTCTATATGGACCGGCTGCGTGACCATCACAATGTGATGCCAGCCATCATCGACGGCATCGACGCCCTGGTCCACATGAAAGCTCTGCCGCCAGCACAGATTCCCCAAATCCTGCAGTCCTTCTTCGAGTACACCACCTGCCAGTCGCAGACGAGGGGCGACCGCACCAAGCTGTTTCACATCTTCCAGTACCTGACGATGAACTTTAAGGATGGTAAGCCTCGCCATCATCTGCTACAAACAACTTTCCTCCATTCGCTTTGGTAGTTTGGAAGGAAATCTTAAATTAATCAGATGTTTGTATCACATACATATATGTTCTTGAACATCTTCTTTGTCGGTCCGTCAGTTCAGCGTACCCGCAAAGTTTAAAGCTCGGGAATCAAAAGGGAATTAATATTTTTTTGACATATCTCAAATGAAAAGTTCATATCTAGCGAAAAAAGGATTAAAAAGTCACGAATTTTTCGAATGAGTGACGAACGTCTACCTGTTATAGCTAATAAAGTTTTTGACTAAGTTTTTATATATTTATATATATAAAAATTTAAAATTCCAGACGCTGTTAAACCAAATGTACTTAAAAATAATTCAAAAACAATTTTAAAAATGTAAAATTAAACAATTTACTTATTAATTTTTTATAGAGCTCCAGACGATGGCCGGTGATTTTGTCTACGGCCTCATCAATTCTATTGACGGCGAGCGTGACCCTCGCAACCTTGACATCATTTTCACCTTCATGCCCGAATTCTTGTCCACGTATCCGCTGCTGCATTTGGCCGAAGAGATGTTCGAGATCTTTGCTTGCTACTTTCCAATCGACTTTAATCCCAGCAAGCAGGATCCGGATGCCATAACTCGCGATGAATTGGCCGTGAAGTTGACCAACTGCCTGGTGGCCAACAACGAATTCGCGGAGGGCACAGTAGTGCTGGCCATAGAAAAGCTGGAGAGTGAGCTGCTGATAGCAAAACTGGATTCCATAGAATTGCTGGCAAGATACATAAAGATTATAAAACTCCCACCCTTACTAATTGTAATTTTTGTAACAGCACCAAGCTGCCTTGAAATTCCCACCCTCTGTTTTGGAGCCGCACTTCGATCAGATTTGGCAGGCTCTGAAAGCAGAGACCTTTCCCGGAAACGACAACGAGGAGATCCTCAAGGCCTCCCTCAAGGCTTTGTCTGCGCTACTAGAGAGAGCTGCCCACTTGCCTGATATAAGCCATAGCTACCAAAGCTCTATCCTGGGCGTAATCCTGCCGCACCTTAGCGATGTCAATCAACGCCTCTTTCATCCTGCCACAGGAATCGCCTTGGTTTGTGTGGCGGGAGATGCGCCCTACGCAGCGGACAAGATCCTCAACAGCTTTCTGCTTAAGTTGCAGGCCACAGACGCAGGGCCAGAACAGCGGATCAAGATCTATTACATAGTTAGCCAGGTGTATAAACTGTCCGCATTGCGTGATTCTCTGCAGAAACTCGACACAACGATACGTGAGTCCCTCCAGGATGTTGTGATTGCCTCTTTAAGACTAATCGAACAGGATGATTTCGATACCAAGCAGGAGGACTTGGAGCTGCAGAAGGCGGCACTCTCTGTGCTTAACGAAAGTGCTCCGGTTCTCAGCGAGAAACAGCGCGCTTTGGTCTACAAAGCCCTGGTTCAGCTCATTAGCCATCCGTCCATCGACCTGGATTTTACCAAACTTACGGTCAGTCTGGGAGCCCTGCAGCCGGTGGAAGTGCAGTCGAACTTTATCGACGTCTGCGTGCGAAACTTCGAAATCTTCTCCAACTTTGTAAAGAGAAAGATATACGCCAATCTGTTGCCCCTTCTGCCACAAATGGCGTTTACTCAGCGCATTTTGGACTTGGTAATGACACAGTCGTTTAAGGATACAACCGCGGAGCCCATTCGTTTGCTGGCCCTAGAAGCCTTGAACAAACTGCTCGTCCTGGAGGATCACCGCTTTATCGTCGATTTGCAGCAAGAGTCCAATCTGCTTCACAAGCTCATCGAATTGGGTCAACACACGGAGGGTCTGTCACTGCAGTCACTGGAGCAGATTGCGGGCGCCTTAAGTCGTATCACCCAGCAACTCCCCCTCTCAGAACAGAGCGCGATAGTCAGCGAGTACCTTCCTCAACTCAACCTCAATCAGTGTGCGGACTTGTACATTACCAAGGGCCTGCTCGGCTACCTGCATAAAGACATTACTTTGGATGACCACTTTGAGCGGCTTCTGACCGATTTAACCCAGCTCTCTCTCAACACGGAAAACGAACAGTTGCGCGTGATCGCTCATCATCTACTTTGCAGTATGGTGAATAAGATGGAGAGCAATCCGGCCAATCTGAGTAAGGTTAAGAAGATTACAGACCAGCTGAAGGCGGCCATTAAGAAGAACGATGTGCGGGCAGTGGAGATCCTTGCCTGGGTGGCCAAGGGGCTAGTAGTCGCGGGATTCGATGAGGCTGCCGATATTGTTGGTGATGTAAGTACTAATATATTTTATCGTGAGTTATAGGACCTATTAATAAATTGAAACTCCTTGTCAGCTTTCTGATCTACTGAAGCATCCCAGTTTGAGCACTGCCGCAGCATTGGGATTCGATATTATTGCCGCCGAGTACCCGGAACTGGATTTGCCAGTGGTTAAGTTCCTGTACAAGCAAAAGCTATTCCACACAATCATGGGAAAGATGGGTAGCAAGCTGGCCAACTACTGTGTGCACCACTTGAAGGCTTTCGTTTACGTACTGAAAGCCACGCCACAGGCCGTTATCAAGCTAAACATTGAGCAGCTCGGTCCGTTGCTCTTCAAGAGCCTAGAGGAGCACAACGAGGCGCAGTCGCTGTGCATCGCACTGGGCATTTGTGAAAAGTTTGTGGCACAGCAGGACGGATACTTCCAGACGCACTTGGCCCACCTTATACCTAGCTGCCTGGAACTATCGAAATATAAAGCTCAGCACACAATGGTAAGTTACTTCTAGGGTTTGTAGACCTATAAAGTTTCCAAACTTATTCTTCGATTTTTTTACTTTCTTTACATATTATTCCTAAAATTTATTTTATTTAATATATCGTCTGCTTTTGAAACTAATTATTTAGATAAAAATAACCTTCAAGTATATTTTCTTTCTTACAGCAAGTTCGCATTGCGGCACTGCAGCTGCTCTACGACATTACCAAGTATCCAACCTTCGTCCTGTTACCCCACAAAGTCGATGTTACCCTGGCCCTTGCCGCAGCCTTGGATGATCCCAAGAGACTGGTGCGGAACACGGCGGTCAAGGCCAGGAATGCCTGGTACCTGGTCGGAGCAGCTAGTGGGAACTAGCCAAGGAACAATACCATTCTTGTTAATACTTTAAAGCCAATAAGCGAACGCACAAATTCTAGGATCTACATTCATAATTGTGTAGTTGTTTTTATTAAGGTTTGTCGAAGAATATCAGACGCGGATCGAAGTTTTAAAAAGTTCTATACAATCGAGATAATATATCCGTTTTTTATTATTTAATGCAGCCTAACTGTATATTTCAATTTATACCTCGTGAATTTTCGTGCACATGTACATATGTAGCATTCAGAAAGAATCATTCACAACTTGACTGTACAACAAAAAGGAACGCGTACGTCGAATATCATATACCCGTTATTCTGTTCATAAATTTCAAAATAAAATACCTGGGCATTTCAATTGGCATGACACTAATGACATGATCGCCACCTAGCGCCGGGTAGAGGCATCATTGACTGATATCATCATATATAAGTTCGGAAACTTGTTACACACTTTTCAATGGATAGAATAGTAACTCTACGAGTAACGGGTATAAATACCAAGTTCTTGGAAGCTAAGATATCAATTTTCTTCCAATTGTTTTATATACCTCAGCGAACGGTAAATTGACATCACCGGAAGGCATTTTGGATAGAAAACAATTGATTTCCATTTTAATATCTAAAACAAGTGAGCAGGCCTAATTAGTTGGTTTTTTGTATATTTAGGTATCCGATTAAATCAATTAGAGGTATCCCTAGATTACTTTTAGATCTCGGTGTTTAGTGTTTATCAAGATCAACACGTAACCAAACAAAGGGCTCCGTTCAGTAAGGGTGTTCGCACTGGGAACGGGCCATAAGTGCGCACTTCTGAGCCCGCTGCACCACCTCGGGACATCGACGCCGTCTCATAAAGCGGCAGTCTTGGAAGAAGCCTTCGTTCCTGGGAAATCCATGCGTGAAGTCCTGGAACGTCAGCAGACCCAGGCCCCAGATCTTGCCGCCACGAAACTCACCCTCATACTTCATTCCGTCAGCGCGCCAGAAGATACCATTACCATGAAACCAACCCTGATGAAACTCGCCTTCGTATCTGTCTTGAAAGAAAAGTAAATTAAATAACATTTGTAATTATATTGTTACTGGGATGCAAACCAACCAAATCAATGGTCAAAACTGGAACTAAATAACTAATATCATTAAAATTTCATTCATTCACCGAATGAGAAATGGTTTAATGTTAAATACAACCAAACTCTTTTCTGAAGGTTTGCATCCACTTGCATTATAGAAACTGACTTTGCACCGTCCGCGAACCAGAGACAGCCGACTCCTTGACTCAGACCTTCCTGGAACTGACCATCGTAGCGCGTGCCATCGGCAAACTGCAAGTGTCCGATGCCGTGCTTCTGACCACGCTGGTTCCACTCGCCGATGTAGCGACTGGCGTCCTCATATCGCCATCCTCCCACTTTCACCGCCCCTGCGCTGTACTGGCTCTGGCCCTGTTGGTGGTGTCCATGCTGACCCTGCTGGTGGTGCTGTTGCTGATGTTGGTTCTCTATCCGGGCCGTGGTTACGCCCACGCTGCTCACTAGGAGATTTGGATGGTACTGAATAAAGGTTCCGCATCCTTTCGCCCTGGGCTCACTTACTGTCATCGTCGTAGTCGTCCATGGCCATAGCTCCGTTCACCGCCGCCGATGCGATTCAAGCTGCTACTGAGCTGCGCTCTGCATCAGAAACCCACACTTTGTGTGGCTTCCAATGGGGCGACGGCCCTGGTCTAAATCTAATTAGCATACTGCAGTTCTGCACAGTGAGGTTGGGTTTTAAAATCAAAGCTAGATCACCAAAAAATATATGTTAGCTTCAGAAGCGAAACCTCACACCAATCCATGGCGTTAATGCCCTACCATAAACCGAAAAACTTAAAATGGGGAACGCTTTTTTCATATATATTAGTATTGGAAATATTTCCTGTTGTTTGGCCCACTGTTCCATGACCAACTGTTGCTGCGACCAAGGCTGGCATCGATTGATTCATTGAATGAATAGCTGCTAAGTTTTAATTCTTGTACAATTTATTGTTATTTCAATTTAAAGCAGAATATGTGGATGCAGGCTTTTCGTGAGATTACAGATGTTCGAAATGATTATACTGTTTATGCGAAGATCTAAAACTTAACGACATCGCGTCGGTCGGAGAACATTGAAACGGAATTGTACATAAAGTTACTGGCTGAAATATTAACCTAGATATAGTCGTATGTGTGTATATAAGATGGACTCAAATCAAGTCTAGGCGAGCACAGCTGAAGTGGCCATCTCACTGACGCCGCAGGTGTTGTCACCACGATAAACGCGATAGTAGCCCTGCTCTCCCCAGCGCGGACCCCACGAGTTCTTCACGATCCAGTAGGGCAGGGTCTTGTGGAAGTTGGGATAGTCGGAGACGCCATAGCCCACAACCAGCACACCGTGGTCGAGGTTTTTCTTTGAGCACAGAGCCTTCCAGGGATGTGAAACGCCGCCGCGATAGAACTGCATGGCGTTCGCATTAATGCCTAAAAAGGAAAATAGTTTAGAGTGGACTTCGGGACTTCTTTTTTCTCATTGTCTTACCAATCGAGATGGGTCCATTGCTGAGCAGCCATTCCTGCATGGCGGTCTCGTTGCCCTTAGGCAAATCTACAAAACCGGAAACCTGCACGTGAGACAGGGTCTTGTTAAAGTGGCACTGATTCTTCTTGGCCTTGTATGGATACTCATCCTCGTACTCCAAGCCGCCAATATCCTTGATGGCTCTGTGCGAGGAATACCGATTAAATACAGAGATAAAATATTTCCTTATTTTCGCGTCACTTACTTGTAGGCATTGTCCATGAGGCCTCCGTTGCAGGCACTGTCCGTGGTATCACAGTCGAGCAGCTCCTGCTCTGAGAACTCCTTAAGATCGCCGGTTTTCACGGCGTAGAGGCCCTCGATATTTCCCGTCACACTGAAGGCCCAGCATGAGCCGCACGATCCCTGGTTCTTCACCGATGTGACTGCATTCTTGTGCCTCCAGTCGAACTCCTTGGGCAGTTCACCGGAGTACGCCGGTACCGCAGCCAAAGATCCGCCGGTGGCCTTTGCCTCGTCACGCTGCCACAGGCCAGTACGTTCCTTGTACTCCGAACTGGTCATGTCAGCAAACTCAGTGATTCCGTACTTCGCACTGCCCATCTCGTTGGCGTTCAGCTCCTCGATGGTCTTCAGGTTCTGGCGGAAGATACGCAGGCGCATCTGCCGTTCGGCGGTGCTCACGTAGCGGCGGCCAAATCGCACCTGAAACTTGTGGAACAGGTGATCTACCTTGTCCAGGGCGCGGTGACTGTGCTTCTTGTGCGTCTTCTTCTCGGCCCACTCCACGGATCTGCTGTGCCGGGCTTGGACTACAGGCTGGTTGCGGCACTTGAAGGTGATTTCGTGGGCATCCTTCCTCACCCAAGCCTTCGTCCAGATCTCAACGATGCAGCGGTGCTGTGAGTCCGACCCATCGATTAGGTCCGCGTCGATGCGGGTCAAAGTGCCGGAAACCACCTGCCGCGAAGCTGAGTAAACTTTCCCGATTCTAAAAGAAAAATAAAGATTTTGAGTCATGTTTTAAAAAATAAGTCTAAATTCCAGTGCAAAATATACATTTTGTTGAAAAGCTGTTTGCAAAATTATTAAAATTATTAAAGAATCTAAATTATAAATATCTATAGATACAATCCTTAAATTAAAATGTCTACGTGGACTTACTTGTAATGGGGACCCTCTCCAGCGGTAAGTTTGTTAAGGGACTCTTGCAATTGTGCCTTTGCCGCCTCCTCATCGTAAGGCTTATGATCACCCACGATCTCATTCAAGCTGCGTCTGCTGCGAAGGGCCTGGAAGAAATGTTTATATATTAAAGCGGTATTTTTAGAATTCTCTTAGACTTATCCACATCTTCTTTTGCTGTTTACCAAAACATATTACACTTTCTGTAACAGGCCACTGAATAAGGTTATCCACTCTTTCTTATTTGTATACCCGTTGCTTGTAGGGTAAAGTATTCGTTAGAAAGTATATAACAGGTAAAAGAAAGATTTTTCGACCCAATAAAGTACGAACATGATCTCTAGCCAAGTCGGTATTTCCGTCCCTATGAACGCTGAGATCTCGGAAATCTACAAAGTTGGGATTAAGCGAATTTTAAGGATTTCTCGTGTCACGACCATTCTAATGCCCTTAAATCCGTAAAGTATGCGGCGCCCACAGCATTGTTGTTAAAATAATAATTTTATCAGAAAGCTATGTTGTGTATGTATTTATGTATGTTTTTTATAGTTCAATATTATTATTTTGAACTACAGACCAATACTATTTCTGTTTTTATTTTAATGAAATATATAACTGACGGCACAAAAGACATTTCTTGTTGGAATCAGAGAACAAAGGGAACCATTCAACAAAGATAGTTTCTGATAATTTTGGGAAACTTTATGATTTAGACACGAGTATTGTTTAATTTTAAATTCGCAAAAATATAGTGATGAACTCGAACTATTTTTCAAACTAAATCATTTACATAAACAAAGTTCAACAGGTTGGCAGATGACCATTTTTGGATTAAAATATTTATTGAGTTTCCGTTGTCCGTCCAGGTTATGATTCAGTGACGATTACGTGGTTGAGACCAAAATTTGGATAAGTGGTTTCCGTGGAAGGGCCCACCACCACTTTACGCTTTTAAACTCCCAAAGCGCGAACAGCTAAGTACTCCAAGAAGCAAAACTAACTAACTCAAGGCCCCCGCTATGGAGCGGAACCCGATAAAACAACGGGAATTAGGGATCAAGAATCAGAGGCCGCATTCGAAGGGCAGAACGTAGTCGTCGAGCATGCGCACACGGCGGAGTCTCCCCTGCGAGTCGACGCCCACCTCGCCATCAGTGGGTGCCACCTGCTGCTCGACCTTGACTTCCTCCTCCTGCTCTCTCAACTCCACCTGATGACGCTGCATCACCAACATGCCAGCTGCGATGGCCGCCTCCTGGCGCAACCAACCGGACATGATCCAGATACGGCGGATGCAGGACGTCAGTGCAAATTGCTTCATCGTGCAAAGAATCTCTGCAAAATCGACTCTATCAGTTTATTAAACTATTTGGGAAAGGGATTACCTTAACCTTAAAAAAATATTAGAAAAGTATTTGATATACAGGGTTCAGTTCGAGTATACCGAGTGATGTCAACTGAAATTTGGATTTGGACCCCAACGATAATGACAACCTCGTTCTAGCCCTACTTGTACTTTGATTTTTATAATATTTCTGTTTTCATATTTCGGTGAAGCTGCAGGACTTTCTTTTATTTGTTAGTCGAACTGGTTCGTAATTCACGCTTATTTTAAAAATTATAAGGGTTAAATGACAATTTTCTTCCATTTTACACACAAAAAAAAACATGTTCCCGTAAAATCGATATGTTTCCGTAAAATCGATATGGCCATGTACATTTTTGGTCAACCAAAACCAATATCGTTTTTACATGAAACACCCTTTTCGACCAGGTCTAATTTACCTGGCCACATATTAAATTAAAATTGATTTTAAATAATGTAAAATCGATCTACGTTTCATATAGACTTTTTTTTTTTTTTGGGTGTATGCAGGACTTAAAGCCACTTTTAACTTAATGTTTTGTGTTTCAGTAAGCAAAGAATGTATCGCTTCAAATTAAGCAAATGAGCAGGGATTTCTCTAAACTTATGCAATATCCCTAACAAAAAGCATCTCTCGAAGCAGCAAGGCAAAAGTCAAACCAAATCAGCCCTTTGTTTGGTATCTGAGAGTTCGTTAATCTTGTGCTAATTACGCAACACGGAAACACTTATCCATTACAAACAGACAGGCAGCTGTCACCACATCAGAACTCCGACCCACCGACCCTAGAAAGAGTGGAGATGTGAGGGGATTTCTGCGGGACTGGCACATAAATTACATACGAATGCAAATGAAACAAGGACATGTCTGAATTTACATTACCGAAATTGACAGAACGACACAAGCATACTAGTACACGTGGCTAGAAGAGTTGCGGCAAGAAACACGGAGGCCCAAAGGCATCCCATCCCCTCTCCAGTTGCGGAATAGGACAACAATAACACCGACAGACACATGCGGCCCATAAACCATTCAATGCCGAACACAAAACCAATTAAACCCAACATTTTGGCTGGATATTCGTTTGCCGGCTGGCATCGATGATGCTGATATGTTGATGCCGTTGATGGGAGTTGGTTTCTGAGGATCCGGGGCCGCAGCCACATCGACAGCCAGGAGTCAAATGTCTGCTCCTGCTGACGCAGCCAGCCATCGGACATGGCGAATGCGAATGAGGACTGCAGGTGGAGTCACACTCAAAACATTTTATGGCCTACAAAGGTTACAAATGAAATGTGTATATGGGAAGTCAGATATTGGGAAGTAAATTGTAAAATATTTGTTCTAGAACTTGGAGTATGCAATCTTTTAATTTAATATTTTAAACTATTCCAATTTGGAGACATGCCAGAAGTACTAAGTAAGGGGTGCTGGTAGAATAAGTTAGAATCTAATCATTCAACATTTTATGGAGGATAGACTTTTATAAAATGTGAAAAAGATTTTCAGTTTCCAAAGTTCCAAAACTTAAAATGCAGTGAAATCTTATTTTTCGAGTGCAGGTCATCTGGCTGCGACAACAATACCGAATGGAATTTAATGGCTACGACGTGTGTATAATTAAAAATACAGGAACACAAAAAGAAAGAACATCCGAGCCGTGTTTCGATGGGAGTCCCAGGCCATCCCTTTCGATGTGTGCAGCCTGAGTCCGAACATGAATTCATTAAGCTGCCCGCCCTCCAATCCCTTTTCCAGCCTCCTATCCAACCAAACCCGTCTCCGCGCTTTTAATGCCCCAACACCGGAACGGGGGAACTGTTAATTCAAATGTGTATTTCAATAAGAATTATAACGTAAATGATGTTTCAACGACCCTGGGGCCACAGTGGGTGTGGAACTAAAGTGGATGGCTTCTCTGGGTGGCAAGTGTGATGGGCCGTGTGTGCAATGGACCGTGAAATCCATTTGGATATACTGACAGTCAAGTGCCGAACGCGGCTCCATGCTTTCTGACAGTTGGCGTAAATCAGCAGTGCAACTGAATGGTTCTCATTTTCAAAGCACTTAATTAATTTATTCCGCGATGATTTTTCCAAAAGCTCATTAGGCACTCATATGGGTTGGAAATAATGTTGAAAAGAGATTTCCGATTGTTGAAAATGTCAAACACAGATTGAAGCGAGTTATTACCATTAAAATGTAATTTATTCCCTGATTGGTGTGTGGATTTAAGCTCAGTAATTAATAGTTTTATTAATTAAAATTGGAGAGTTCGGGTGGCATTAGTTGTTGTACTCTTGCAGAGGGTATTATGGTTTTTGATAAGCTAGATTTGTACCCTTTAACGCCCAAAAAACACCGAAAATCTGTGGCGACCAAGGTTTTGATGATAAGATGAAAATTTTGTCAATACCTATCGATGGTCTTAAAAAAACCTTAAAGCTAAAACCTATTTAGAGCCTACATTTCTGCCTTCAGCTAGATGGCTGGTGGTACCCCTGACTGCCGCTAGGCGGCGGCATCAATCAATGTTGGTTAGCTGAGTAACGGGTATCTAATAGTCGAAGCACTCCACTAAAGCGTTCTCTCTTGTTTTTTTTTAGCGTTCTCAGAAGATTCTAAACCAAATACTGTTTTTATAAAATGTTAAGTTTTAAACATCCCAGAAAGTGGATATTGTTTAGAACTTTCTTTGGATCAATTGTGTCCCTTATCAAAAGAATGGAATTTAAAATAGCTCAAATGGCTTCTGTACAGACAACGCTATTGCTAAAGTAGCGTTCCCTGCCATTAAAATTGCAGATTCTGTCATTGATTATTTAACCCCTTATGCCCTCTTTAGGTTAAGTCGGGTGGAAAGTGCCCACCCCCGTAGACAAATCGCCTTCGACCCACTGTGCGTGGCCCCACAGAGTCAACCGCTGTAAAAAGTAGAGCACGAGGATAATGAGAACACTTGCCTCGCACTCTGTGTGCTTCTGCTGCTGTCGACACCATGGGCACCGCTTGGTCATGGAGGAGGAGGAGGAGGCGAATCCTACACCCCACCCACTTAACCTCTCATATATAGCGGCACTTGGGATCCCCCTCAAGACTTATAGACAGGCGCAGATGGCCCCTCCCCAGGTGCTACGAATGCGGCTAAGATAGGGCCCGGGTTAAACAGATTGCGGCCGTAATTTGAGAGCGGAAACTCATTTGATTATTAAGGTGAAATAAGTGTTTTGCGGGGGTGCTAGAACGAGAAATCCCGACGAGCCCACCCCATCAACACCGTCATCATCGGCATCAGGTGAAAAGGCAAGCTTAAATAAATTCAATTAAATAACATTTTCCTTTTTTATTGTTCGCATTAAGGAGAGTACGTATAAAGAGTATTTATGTGTAAAAGACAGAGACAGTGAAGGATGGGGGTGGGTGGTTGGTTGGTTGTTTGGTTGTTTGGTTGTGAGTGTGTGTGTGTGTGTGTGCTTGGGATGATAATGAGAATATTCATGATGATGCTGTCGGTATGGTAGTAGCCTCCACCTCAGGGTCCTTCTGCTCCTGAACGGTCTCCTCCTGCTGCTGCTGCTCCTTCTTCTGGTTCTTTTCGAAATTATACGCACCCACCGATAGGAAATCGTCGAGCCAACGTTTCTCATTATCGTTCAGCTCTGTGGCGGCTGTGGTGGAGGCAACGCCCTCCTCATCGGGCTTGTCCTCCACCTGGTCCGCCTTTTTTTCCGCCTCATCAATGCTAATTGCCGTGGCGGCCTCATTAGTGGCTTCAGGTGGACCAAGCTTGGTGACTGTTATAGAAGCGGTTATGGCCACAGGAGCTGCCGAATCAGTGGGAGCTGGCGCAGCAGGAGAGGACGCAGCAGCAGGAGCCGCAGGAGCGGATTTGGTCAGGCTGACCTTCCGCTTCATAGGTCCCAGGTTAGTCAGAATCTGAGACTCCAGATTGGCCATCTCTGCGTCGCTCAGCTCGTTCCTTTGACCGCCATTGAAGATGCTATTACTCACGTATTTCTCATTGAGCAGCCGTGCCTTCTCCGCTGGATCTCCGGACACCGAGTTCTCCGCCGAGTCGGTGCAATTGGAGGTGACCAGCTCGCGGTGTTTGTCGCCCCATTGGGTTCGCAGCCAGGGCTTCTCCAGGATGACCAGCCGGCAGATGGTGTCCGCCTCAGCCGGCTGCTTGGCCTTCGTGTCCATCGCGTTTAGCAGGATCTCATAGCGCACTCCGGCTGTGATCTCCCGATAGGCGTCGATTATATTCACAAAGTTCATCGACAGGGGCAGGAAGGTCATGGCTATGTTCTGAACCCCAATCAGATTGGGTGACAGATACTCCCGCTCGCCGGGATTCAAGACGTGAACCAGCTTGATCGGCGGCTCACTCACTGCCTGATCCGTAGTCGTTTCTGCTGTTTCCGTGCTCTATTGATTCGGGTTTCGGGGATTTTGACGGATTTGGAGGTTCGGGGATGGGTGTGTTGTGGGAAAAGACGAAACAAAAAGCAAAACACATATGAGGATACACACAAAGAGATTTCGGTTGGAATTGTGGCAGACATAGGTGATCAGAATGCAGGTTTGGGTTAACGTTTATATGGGAGTAAGTGATGTTTGAATGGAGCAAACCAAGCGGTGTGGGTGTTGTGTGATTATGCGATACAGTGCCATGAACAACTTTAAGCCCGTTAATCCCACAAATGTTTTTTGCCAGTGTTATTATTTTATGTTTTCCGGATTATTGAACAAATTGATAACAGTCAATTTTTAATCCAAACAAATGGCCAGCGCACAGGAAAACAAAAAGGTTTTTGTTCATTAAAAAGCTGTAATTTACCCGAATGAGCTGGGATGTCCATCAGTTCGAATTTATTGAGTTAGTTTAGAAATAATGATTTTAATTATCTTATGCAAACATTGGTACTTCATATGAGATATTTCTAATAAAGACCTATCTGAATTAGAGTTTTTAATAGAACAAATATAACGCCTCTTATATCTAATCTAAAATTATGCCATTTATAAAGCCTCCTTATATCGCTAAATCCCCCGTTTTTGCCAGTAATATCCGATTTTTGCTATGCGAGCTATAGGATATTGACGTCCGATCGGGGGCTTTTCTAACTTGATCTGCTCAAACATATTTTAAGTTTCAGATCGCTAGCTTTTAAATTGAATGGTGCCCTCTGCAAGGGTATACTAATATTTAAATTATATGACAGAACTCTTATTAAAATCAATCTGAAATATAAAGTCTTTAAAAATTAAATAGAACAAATATAACGCCTCTTATATCTAATCTAAAATTATGCCATTTATAAAGCCTCCTTATATCGCTAAATAGGCTCATAATATCTGTAAATACCCTTCTATTATCGAGTAGATATAGTCTTTTAGAGTAGTAATACTTATTACTTGAACATCTTTTTAGAATGTTCCATTAAATGATTTAAAATTCCTGCAACGCACTTTGAATTGGGTAAGCAAGCATAAGTGGGTGTGAGGTGTAATCCATGACACCAACGAGCGTGCGCGAAAATCCCCATAATTTCAAATTCAGCAAAGCATTACGGCACAGGGGTTTAGGGTTAATTATAAATGAATGCATTGCAAGGCAAAATGTCCGTCCCTCAAAGGCCGAGTTAATCGTTCACCCCCCAACTCCCCCATCCACCTGCTCGACCGACCGGGCCTAAAGCCTAATGAACTCTGCATAATTGCAACTGCAATTGCGGTCAAACTGCGGCATCGGATCGGGACATCAGATGACCAATCAAGTCAATCACTGGCCAACGCTTGACTGGGCTTTTTAGGCCACAAAAACTAATTAACCGCCGTAACGAAACTGAAACGAAACGATGCGAACCGCACCGAACCGGTTTGTGGAGCAATGCAGCAAAATCCATCGATAAGTGATGAGACACAAATGCAAAAAGCCGATGACAGACAGTCAGTGGGACAGAGAGATGGATCGACGGACGACCGCAGACAGATTTTGCTGAATAATTTAAAAAATCGGAATCACAAAAAGGCAGCCAACTAGCCTCGAATTCAGCCAGTATTGCCTCTGGTAGAGCACTTGCAAAAAATCGAGTAATTTTTACTACCGAATGTAAGATATCTCTTGACGCAAGTATAAAGTAAAAGTACATTATTGACTTTGTGAAATGTTTTAAATTTGTATTATCCTTTTAATAACTGTAAATTAACAACGAGAATGGAAACTGACATCGGCAAGACAAAGTTCTAATACCCTTGAAGACATCATGAATGAAAATGTGACTATAATAGCATAAATATAAAATATGAAAAAATATCCAACAAAACATATGAACAAATCTGGAAAAAAAAACAAATTTTCACTTAGTGTTCCTATGGGAGCTATAAGATATAGACGTCTAATCGGCACGCGATTTAACACTTATTAAGGTAGATCAAGGTTAAAAAATAAAAAAGATTTCGAAAGATTCAAGCCAATAGATTTTAAAGTGAAAAACATTCTGACCCATTTCACCTTATTGTTCCTATCGGAGCTATGGAATATAAAGACGCCCGATTTTACCCTCATCTAGGTATGCATAAAAAAAAAGATTTTGAAAGATTCATGTCAATAGTTTTTGCACTGCGCGAAATATACCCAGTTTTTGCCAGTATTATCCGATTTTTGATATGCGAGCTATAGGATATTGACGTCCGATCGGGGGGCTTTTCTAACTTGATCTGCTCAAACATATTTTAAGTTTCAGATCGCTAGCTTTTAAATTGAATGGTGCCCTCTGCAAGGGTACACTAATATTTAAATTATATGACAGAACTCTTATTAAAATCAATCTGAAATATAAAGTCTTTCAAAATTTTATAAGAATTCTTAAAGAATCTTAGAGTCGGAAACTTCTTTAGTTTAATGCAGTCTCAACTTCCGAGTACCTTACATGTAAGATTTCCAGAAGCAAGGTGAGTAAATCCATGTTTAAGTTGGTTAAAAACACAGTTTCAGATAATGGATAAATCGAAAAAGCGGTTGCGAGACTCCACATTTTGCGGAGTGTATTACTGCTATTGCTGCTGATGCATTGCAGTTGACAGGCGACAGCAGCCGGCAGAAGATGGGGATAGGGTCATCGGGTAGTTTGGGGGAATGGAATACTTGGCGTCTTGTCGACGTTTTGGTCGTTCATCCTCATTGCCGCTGACGTCGTGACAAAAAGCCGAAAAATGCATAAAAACTTTTGACAGCGGTTGCGTCACTGCAGGCGACGTTGATGCTCGCCTGATGCTCAAGCTGATTATGTTGAGTGGGTGGTTCGAGGGTTTGGGTAACGACGGAGTGACGAAGCGACGGAGATGCCGGAGCTTGTTTTTCAATTAAACTTTATGGCATTTTAAACAACATCGCAGCCATACCAAAACACGATGATGGGTTTTTAAGTTCTTCGCAACGCCCACTTGGTAAGTTCGCTCTGGTTGTTGTCCTGGCAACTCCTTGGCAAAAGAGCAACCAATTTATGCAATACTCAGTCGGTCGTAAGCCTGTTGCCATCTTTTAATACACTCGTCTGCACTGAGCGCATTGAGGGATTTTGTAGTAATTGATACTGCAATTCGCTATTTTGGAGAACTTTTAGAAAATCCGACCATGTTCAAACTTGCTATTAAATATCACGTTTTTTGCGGAATTTCATAATAGGATTAGTATTATGATGCCGGGGACGTCTTAAGACCCGATTTTGTATCTTCAAGGTAAACCACACACAAAAAAAGCATGTTACCGTAAAATCGATATGGCCATGTAAATTTCAGGTCATGCAAAAGCATGAAATTTTACATGAAGTACTCGTTTCGACAAGGTCAAATTTACATGGCCACATATCATATTAAAATTGATCTTAAATAATGTAAAATTGATCTAAAAATTAATAGAATTTTGCAGAGGACCTAACAAAAAGGCGTTGCTTTCATTTTAATCACGTAATTTAAGGTAAAACATAAATAATATTAAAAAAAATCCAAATTTACCTTTGGCACAGATTTATTTCAATTTATTTAAATGAAAAAGTATGTTGTATTATGCAAAACAAACACAAATAAAGTGCAGTAAATCGTTGAAAACGAATGTAGCAATAAATTTAAATTATACAATATTGGCAAACAAAAAAAACTCCCTCCATGAACTGCATGTCTACTTAATGTGTGTATTTTAGCGTGCGTATTTTCCGGCACACTTGCCATCAATCAGCCAATTCCATTCTCTGATCTGTGCAAACACAATGCGCCATCACCATAAGCTTCTGTTGCAGTCAGTGGCTTACTGAACTCGCGTGTAAACACAAAATCTGCCAGTGTAAACGGTTCGGGGGAAATATTAAACGAAAAGCTTTCGAAAAGTGTTGGGTGTTGCGCATTAAGCCGTGCTCTGATGGCAGTGTTGAAAAACTTTAATTGAATCATCGCAAACATCAACGAGCAAACGTTGCGTCGCAGTCGCTGCAAATTGCCAATTTGGCTTGTGTTGTTTTTAATTAAAGTTTAATTAAAGCGATTGGCCTGCTCGGCGTGCAAATAAATGCATCGCCGACATCATCATCGCGGCGATATTCTGTCATTGGTGACTTAATTTTTTCCACGCAGCCCATTAACATTTTGAAATCCACTTACGCACGACCGGCTCTGTGAATCCCAAGCTCCCAACCCGCACCCCATCCATCCACCAGTGGTCGAGAAACCGGTATGGTATCAAAACTGTCAGGGGTTCGTTTGCTGAATCCGAATCTGAGTCGGAATCTGAGTATCTGCGTTGTGCAACATACTTGTGCCCAAGGTGAAGATGCCGCACTTTTGGGCTTTGATGAGGTGCGCACGTTTTGGGCGTGTTTTAGTGTTAATAAAGACATTAACCTTGGCAGGGGGCTTTCTTTAGACACCTGCTGTGCTCGCTGAATCTCATTCAAACCGACTTTTGGGTTAGCACATTTGCTTAAGGCAGTGGAAAGATGCGATTTTTTAATAAAATCTAGTTCATATTCTTTTTATGCTGGATCTGAATACATATTGAATGAAAATTGTAATTTATAAATTGCATTTATAAATATAAAGCTAAAATACGATGCAAAATTAGTGAACTTTTTCCTAAACTGGGCACGAGTTTCCACTGAAGCGTTTCATATCGTATTTATTTATGTTCGTTTTTTCTCCGTTGATAAACATGATGAATGGCTCGCTAAATCCAATATATCTTTATAGCTTTAATTAAATTTATCTCAAGGCATATATTTAGTTGTTCATGTTAATAAATCATAATATTTTCAACATGAACTTATTCCGAAAATTGAGTAACCAGTCACATTGCGTGTAAGCTGATTTTCATCCATCCCATCCTCTCTCGAAATTGATTTATTCTTCCTCGACATCAACATTTGCGGTATTCAATTGTGTCTTCACAATGCTAACCACATTCGAGCGTGTAGGTTATGTGCTGATTTCGGGAATTCCATATCTTGCACTAACTAATAACCGATGGTGAAATTTTAAATTCCGACCACGCTTCACGCAAGCGTCTTTGGAATGATATTGGCTTTGTTCGGGGCTATCTGGCATCAGGACACCTGCAGATTCGGTCCCAACCCATCCGCCCCCTATTGGCATGATGGCATGGCAACCCCACCCCCAGTCAATAGATAGTCCCCTGACCTCCGACCCCCCACCACTCATAGTTTTAAGCTTATGCATTAACCATCGCAATCCGAGGCGCCCCTGCCTCGTTACAATTGCACAGTGTTGGCAAAAGTTGAGAGCTAGAAACAGCTAGAAAACTCTAGTTTATAAAGCGGCCGAAATAATATCTTCTAAATTCAACGAATCAATCTAGCCTTGAATGTATAGCCATGTAGGGACAATGGGGAGGCGTCAAAACAAGTTCTAAGATCTTTAGTGTGTCTATATGATGATACAATATCTAACAAACTAGATAAGTTTTAGGTCCAAATTTGTATACTTGCATTCTAACGGTTTGCGATGACTAACAGTACGATTTCCTTATTTTTGATGTCATAGAAATACTAATAATCATTAATATAGCTCAAGCCTGTTTAAGATCTTTAAACTATATAGCCAATATTCCAGCACTTGGGATGCCTGCTTAAATTTCCAATCAGACAATGGAGACACACACGCACACATGCCGCACTCCCTGGCATTTACCCACAGATTGGCCCCCCTTTTGGCCAAGCTCATTATAAACTTTGCCTTCACAGCTCCCCTGGGTGCTAATTTGCGCCCTCTGTGTCGAATGGGGGGTATTGGGGTAGGGATAGGGATAGGGATTGGAGGTGGAGGTGGGACAGTAGATGGTGGGAGTGATTGGGTCTCGTTGTCTTGGGCTGGCCAAACCATTTAGTGGGTCCAATGCCGTAATTTCCTTTGGCATTTCTATTAGGCGGCAAATCATGCTCAAAATTATACAAAGGACGGCCAGACAAATGGGTGGATCGATGGATATAGAGCCTTCAGGGGGCGGAGTCAGCACTTTCAGGGGCTGATTTGCATAAAGCCAAAAGCTAGAAAAGAAGATTCGCATTTGACAACCGCCGACAATTTGCTGGCAGAGACATCGATAGATTCGTCCATCGTTTTTTTTTCTTGGTCTTTGTTTTTGCGGTTTGTGAATCATCCGATTTGATTTCCTAAATGACAGCCATAAACCCCTCCGACCACTCCAGGCCACTGACAGAGATTTGTGAGACAATAGTGGCTGATAAGTTGGCAGCAAGTTTTCTGCGATTCTTGCCGCTGACTTGACTGAATGAATATGTATAGTATAATATACTCGCATATTATACCCGTGTGTACCCATAAATATTTGCGCGAATGTGTTTGGTATGTGTGGCTATATCCGCGCATATAGTTCCGCAATAATATTCATTTATGCAAATTTTTCCATGCATTCTTTCTAGTCTCTGTGCGTGCGTTTCTGTGCTTCTTTCCCCTTTGTTTTTATCCCTTGATAGCATTATACTAGGGTATATTAGAATCCGGGGGAAAGGTAACTAGCCTGGCTTTGGCATTAAGTTGAGAACAATAATTGTTTATATTGTGTATTAAAAAATGAGTAGTTTCTCCAGCAAATAAATAATTATACTATTCTTAAGAAAAGAGATATTGTGATTATAATAATTATTCCTGTCTTAAATTAATGTTGTGGCTTGGAAAAGGGTATACTAAAGTCGACCCTTGCTATATCAGCTTTTTAACTTTATTTATTTAAACTTATTTTTACTTCCATTGAGGCATGCGTCAAATTAAAATTCAACATTTGAAACGCGACGCGGTAAATAATTCAAGTGCGCGGACTTTTGCCACCCGCCCATCCCCATCGCTGTGGCTTTAACTCGTTGAACCCTTTTTACGTTATATTTAATTATTTGCATATACAAATATTTTTGTCTGCTGGAGTATGATGAATGCTGTGAGATTTTTTCTGGTTCTCGTTTTTGCCCTGCTGCCTGCCGGCAATTTAATTGATATTGATGACGCTGCTCCAAATGGCATCACCCCAAAGTCCGTCCAGGTTTTCTCTGAGGGAAGAGGGGCTTAACAGGCGGTGCTCTTTCAGTCATTAATCTGGCACATTACTTTGTGGCAAAGGGGTGGACGGAGGGCGCCTACTGGAGTACCACAAACAGAAAATTTAATTTATTTAAATTGAAATCTGTTCCCCTTCTGAATCATGGAACAGTTAATCACAATTTGAAATCTGTTCAGGTTCTCGCAGTGGTGTGCACATCAATTTTCGAAGATTTCTCGGAATTATTTATTCAAGTTGATATCATCAATTATGGCTAGCTTGCTGACAAATTTTGTCATATTTAGTACCCTTTTAACAGTCGCTTGAATTTGCGAAACGTTTGAAATATACATGTTTCCTTTTCAATCAATTGTAATTCATGAACTAAAATTATAGTAAATAATATCGTTTATATTGAAATTAAAATATAAAACGCACTTTAACTTTCCAATTTTTTTTTAACGATATATGTAAGATTCATCTAAAACAAATAACAAGTAAAATATGAAGAGAATCCCCATAAAGTATTCTATTTATTTTGGGATTATCACTAATTAATCGGATTATAATAAAAAGTAATGAAGTATTTTGCATCACTACTGACAGACTACAAAAAACTATTATGATTTAACTGTTTCATAATACCTTTCAAATAAAAGAGACAACAAAAAAAACTAAAACAAAATTTTTAAGTAATAATATATCGTTTTAAGTTTACCTTCGTTGCTTTATTTTGTACAACCTGTATTGTCATTGTAATAATTAATACAAACAGAAAAAACTTCTGCCTACTGGATGAGATTGCTGACTTAATAAAAGTCTATTGTTCGTATGAGATACTCATCGCTTTCTAAATAAATTTGTTTACGTAAACAATTTGCTGTATGAAAAACTGTGCATTAAGTGGGCAATTGCTTGCTGCTTTTTAACACTTTAAACACCGTCTTTAAAATAAGTGAACACCCTCGCATTGCTAAAGCAATGTACATTAAAGTGTTAAAACAAGAGTAACCTCGGACCGAAGTTAATATTGGGGTTGAAAGCTACCAAGAGGGATGAATCCACCCCGGAAAACGTATTTCTTTTCCTTAGCCTTATGATTCTTTATTGGCTAAATTGCTATCAAACGTTATTTTGAAAAAATACGATTTTTACGAAAAAAAAAAAAAGGAGGTACCCCAGTTAATCCCACTTTGACGGATGCCATGATATTCCATTTTCAAATTTAAATTCCTGGTCCGTTTGAATAAAATTGCACTTGAAAGGCAGAAATTAAAACGCAATTTCAGGGCACAAAGCAATTTTAAACGGACTAGTGGGGCCAGTTAAAATACCCCGATAAGAGCAGTAGAAAAAAACAGCAAAGTCTGGGAATCAATGGGTTTCTATCGGTCAAAGCGATAAGCAAACAGCTGACGCGTCGCAAAATAAACAAAGGCGTAGATAAGCGGATCCAGAGGAAGAAACTAGAACAAATATATCCCATCAAAGGTTTACAGAAAGAACAACAACAAAGCAATTTAATGCGATATGTATAAATGTCAAATCCCTTTTTTATGACATCTTCCGTAACTAAAACTTCTTGAATGGTCGAACTACTACTGCAGGGGTGTACAAAAGCACTTATGTATAATCAATATTATTACTCGCAGTCTCCATAACTCTACGTGATTTAGATGGGCAAATCTCGTTTGGGTTACGGAGGTTCGACTGTATGTAAATAACTATTCGGGATGCTTTTTTTCTGTGTACTTAAAGCTAGAACAAACAACGGGGCATCAGCCAATATGGCGAGTGTGTGTGAGTATGGGTGTGTGTGTGTGTAGGAGGGCAGGTGTGTGTGTGTGGGGCAAGCGGGTGAGAGAGAGTTAACTGTAAAATTGCATATTTTCCGCTTAATGACGAACCGTTATCCCTGCCCCAAGCAGTCACTTTGAAGGGGATTACGTTATTTTGTTGGCCCTCGCAAAAGCGTTTTGATGTGGAAATAGTCGCGTTGCTGAATCATAACAAAACAACACACGCACACTCACCTCCGCATCGCCCTGTTCCTGTCCCGCTCTCTCCTCCGCGAGTTCCTCGCCAGCTGCTTGGCCCAAAAGCAATACCAGCGCAACTGTTGCTGCCGCCAACAGCCTCATGTTTGTGGGTGTGTGTGGCCGAGGGGTTCTTCAATCTCCTCCAAAAAATTCGCCGACTTTCGATGTGTTCGGTTCACAATGACGTTTGCACAAATCACGCGCACAGGTGAGGTCGAATGTTTCCACGTTCCGCTGGCGAAATACGCCGCTTTCTGTTTGCTGGGTCTTTGTTGTCAGCGTGCCAGAGGTGGAACCCAAGTCGATGGTTACGCGGTGCAATCGATACTTTAAACATCGATGTTTCGCATGCAGCCCTCGATTGTTTCACAGCTGTTATGCAATTCAAAATTCGTTTGGGGTATTTCGCTCTGTAGCTGAAAGGGCATAACTGAAACAAACTGCCCTAGAAGATTTTTAAGAACTTTGGATAAGGAACGGTAGATAAAAGCATAAAGAAAATAATTACCAATTTGTAAATATTATGAGGAAATGGTTTTCGGATAACCTTCCTCAAACAATAACGGAAGTTTACTTCGACTTGCCGAAAATACAGATCGTTCCCATGACAGCTACTTATTACAAATTAATTTCAGAAATATTCAAAACATAAGACATTTTGATTCACATCCGTATACAAAATAACAATTTATTATAAAAACATATTATTTAGGTTTTCGTATGATTTTGACATTAATTTTCTGATCCTTTATTGCCTTAGGAAGGATCCGTCCGATTTTTGATAAATTTAATTCAAAATTCTGAAATTTTAAAAAAAGATATCCCAGAGTAAAAGAGAATACGATGGAATTGATTTGAAATTTCGGAATATGTTCACGAAAAGGATTCCGAGTAGAAGGACCTCAAAGTTGTAAAATTGCTTTCTTGGCCATATTTGAACCGCAGTTATAGGCGAATAGATTTATGGTTAATTAGTTGATAAAGACATTTGACAAGTAATCTTTATCTTTCGAACTCCAAACTCTACATTTTTTGGGGACATACAGCTGCAGTCATAATAATAGTGGTTCTCACTGCTCTTCATCTTTAAAGGTTGGTGTTTGTAAGTTATTTTATTCAATTCGTCAAATAGTTCATTAGGATAGTCTTTCGTTTGGCTCCAACGTCATATTTCGCTAAAACTTTCCATATCCATATTTCGCGCTTTTTGGTCCTGATAGTGGAAAAAATAATCATATAACACAAGGATATAAACAATCCAAATATCAACTACACCTGACTAATTTAGGTCATTCGTCTTTCTAAATAGATAGACTCGAATTATTGATTACCATTAATCCGTTCTCAGAAAGGGTGTTTAACTATTCGGAGCACGAGTAGAGGTATACCGAATCCTTGCGACTGCGCGGACGAAGTGCATCCGAAACCAGGACAGCAAATCGGTGCGTGACCTGGCGAATGGTGGCCCAAAACGGAAGTGCACAAAAACAAACAGTGAAGGGTAACCGCTGGCAACAACTCCAGGTTGTACTTGGTATTGATAAAGCGCGTTTGCAACAATTATCTATTTTCCAGCAGGCCAGGCATCCGCTTTTCGCAGCATGAGCTCGCACTATCTCAATTCCTGTGTGAAAGTGCCCATCGATCCGTGCAACAACTGTCCTGCCCCGGTCTACAATCGCCCCAAGCTCTGTTCCCTAGGTGGAAAGAAGCCACCGGATATGGCTCCTATTGCATCCCCGGAGGCAGAGACCCCTGCGTGGAGCAGCCAGATGGGTGTCAGGTCTCTAGCAAAATTCTACGACAGTATACCCGGTGAGTTTATGGAACCTATTTTATTAGGTAGTATTTAAAAATTATAATGCACATATGTACATACACATATTATCTGTCCCCTTTAGACTACTGTGATGTTAAGCACCTCCATCAGGCGGAGTTCTACTCCACACTGGAAAGCCTACGAAGCACTAGCCGTGAACTGCGATCACAGCCAGCTGCTCCATCAACTCAACGATGTGCTAGTGCTAGCAGCAGCTCTTTGGGCCATGGAAAGTCCAAAAAGCGTTCGTCCAAGGGAAAAAAGATTAAAAAGCGGCCTCTGGTTCTGGATCCTGTGCCTCCGCCACCAATCGTAGTGATTCCTGAGCAGTCCGTGGGCCATACTCCCAATTCCAGTTGCCTTAGCGAGGAGTACGACAAGTGCCTTAGAGACCTGAGTCGTCTGAAGAGCTTCAAGGAAGACTTTGCCGTGGAGGTGGCTGACTTCAAGAGGTCCCTTAAAAGTTTCGAGGCGGAGTTTCGCAGGCCAAAGTCCACCAGCAGCAATGGGACTCAAACGCAGACGCACGACAAAACTCAGACCCAAAACCGCTGCCAGCCGACTGCTAATCCTGGCCAGCACACTGCTGAACGGGCCAAGTGCCGGAGGGAAATGCTTCGCAGGTGTTTCAGTGTCAATGATCTTCAAGGAAGTACCTCAGTACCCAATCCGAAGCCTTCCAAGCTCGCTCAACCCTCGCTAAGCAACTATTTCCCACGCAGCAAAGATGAAGAAGTACCCAAGATAGAGATACAATCGCCCACCACATCCTCAAAGCGAAGTAGTAGTGCTTCCACCGCAGGAAGGGGACGAGGAAGACGCGGAAGGGGACGGAAATCGAAGGCATTGTCTATTTCGAAAGAGGAGAAACCACTGCCACCCCTTAGCATCTTTGAGTTTCCAGATCAACCAGTCCAGAGGCGATCGCCGAGTGTGTCGCCACTGCACCCGGTTTCGCGTCCCAATCTGGCGGCCACTTTGAGGGCTGAAGTTTCTAGGAAAAAAGTTAAGGAGCTAAAGAACAATTGCACCTATCATGATCCGCGCCCGCAATTCGATTGGGAGGTCCGAAAGACGCCTGCCTGGAAGTCGCTGTCCTTGAAGTGAGTACGCCCCTAATGATAGCAATAATTTCGTATAACACGATGGTTGTTTTTTCCTTTAGCGAATCCCACAAGGCGTTGTTATCCATCCGACTGGCCACCCGGAAGGCAGAGCAGGCTTTCCAAGAGCGTCAATACGAACTGCATATGGAAATGATGCGGCAGAGAGTCAAGTCTGCTCCACTTCTTCTCGAGGGACCCACCTTCTGGGGCCCGGAGGTGGGCAAGTTAACGCACACCTGCCGCAGCGAGGAAATGCGCCACTCCTGCGATGGCAGCCGTCAACGGAGGAAGAAGAAATCAGAGTGCCCTGTGCCAGATGCAGATACCAAGATGCAACAGCTGCGCAAGATCTATGGATCAGAGAAGTCCTGCTCAAGACAGTCCCAAAGGAGCAAGCGATCCGGAAGAAGGCCACAGGGGCTGGTCACGGAGACACCCAGCCACGACAGCGGTGACGACCTGTGCAGCGTGGACCGAGCTTTCCTCTAGAGAATCACCTAATTTCCAAGCACCTAGTCACAATATATGTAAACTTTTTTGGATTGACCTAAGCCTGAGGTTTATTTGTCGGCAGCTTCAGGGTTTGAAGGGGTCTGAAGTCCGGAATCACCTCGTAGCTGATTTTTTGATCATCTGTCAAGGCGGCGTTTCCAGGGCGCTCAAGGATAATGGCTTGCAATCCAGCAGACTGAGCAGCAGCCGCTTCTGAAATATGATCAAATTTAGCAATTGGATGGCATGGACATGATAAATCTCTTACCCCCTGGAATATCGGTGAGAAAGAGAATCTGCTGTGGGTCCTCTTTCAATAACTTGGCAATATTATTGTAGGATTCCTTCTCCTGCTTGTGTCCCACATGGGTGTCAAAATGAGCACTGAGGTGGGGCTGCAGGTTACCAGCTGTACTATACCCGAAGATCAGCTTCTGGGCAGCCACGCTACCGCTGGAGTAGACGGCAATCTGGAGGCCAGCAGCACACCAGGCCTGAAATGCTTCAGGGACATCTTCATACACACTAAACATAAAACCAATAGAATTAATGAGTAAAAACCAGAAATATTTTAAAAGCCAAAAAAGTCTCCCGATTTGGGAAAGTATAGCAACTAAAAATTGCATACATCATTATAAACTTTAGGAAGTGTATTTAGTCAAATGTATAATATTTTGAACTTACTGCCCCTTGAGCTCGCCGCTGGCATAACCCTCAGCCCAAATTAGCCCCTGGAGCGTTTTCATCGGCGTAACCTTCAGATCTTGGTCGATTAGATAGCGCACAAAGCCGCTGATAAGTCCCACATCCACTTCCGCAGGAGCATCACTTAACGAGGCCCTGTAATCCGAAAACTCAGGCACTTGCTGCAAATCCTGGACAATCTGCTTGGTATCATCTCCTCCCCAGGACTCTCTTAGGAACTTCTCCACGTTCTTCCTGGCGTAGGGAAACAGGACATCGTGCACGAAGCTGATGGAAGTGGTTGTGCCTTCGATGTCAACCAGCACCACTTTGGCCACACGTTCACTGGTCGTCATTGCGCTTATCAATAGGATTAGGTTATCACGCGGAATCCGTTGTTTTCCAAGGGCTCAGCATCTGTTGCGGTCTGATAATGGAGATGACACTGCTAATGACCGGCCATCGATTGGCAAAATAAACATAAATAGCTGAATTACACATGGCTTGATTCCATTGGCCTATTTTCTAAACGCACATTAGTGTTAAATCGTAGAGGGAAGAGGAAGAATTCTAAGCAATATTGAAAAAGAAACCTTTGCAAAACCCAGTATTTGATAAAAAATATTGCAATACATTAGTTTGGATGCAAAAAAAGTTATAAATTGTTTGGGTGAAAAGCAATCGCTGGGCTATTTTAAACCATATTGTCAAAAAAAACTAAATGCCCATTTGAACCTTTGCATTTGCAAGAGAAAAATACAGGTTTAGAATTACGGATCGTGTCAGGTCAAAAGTATCACCGCTAATATTAACGCGCCTGGTCACCGATAACGATTTCTAGCCGGCTCCCAGTGTTGTGCAACTCCGCTTTGACAATCGGGCGTTATCGGTATCGGCTGACGCACATCTCTAGCGAATAAAAAGTTTGTGTGTTGTGTTAACAATTTTCACTTGATTCACAATATTTCATGGATTTCTAGTGGCAAATAGCGTGTCAGACTAAAGCCTGGGCAACATTAAACGTGCAGAGTGATAAACCCACCGCGAAAACCCTTCCAGAGAAGAATATTTGCCAAAAAATCAACAACAACGCTCACATAGATACCCGCGCATGTGTGTGTGTGCGTTGTATGAAGGTTTTTTTTGTTTATTTGGCAAATTCGTTGGCCTACGTGATTAAAATAAGCGCAAGCGAACTAACAGTGAAATGTTGGCTAAAACGAGCCGCGTGCCGTAATTCGCATTGATAATTGATAGCCGTAATCTGGGAGTGCGAGGGTGTTAGTGTGGGGGACGAAGGTGGGGCAAAACGCGAGCGGAGAGAGCAGTCAAGGTTAAAGTCGGTCGTCCCCTTCGGCTTCCCTCTCCTTTCTCCATAAAATGCAATGAGCAGGGGTCGAGGTAAGGTCAGGGAGTCAGCTAGCGATTCCTATTCCGGATCAAAATCGGCCATGGACCAGCCGCGCTGCTCCACTTGCGGCACTCAACAGAACTTGCTGCGCTGCGCCAAGTGCAAGGCCGTCTACTACTGCTCCCCCGCCCACCAGCATCTCGATTGGCCCGACCACCGCACCGCTTGCCGCCTCCTGACCCGCCAAAAGGTCAACAGCAGCAGCAACAACAACAAGCAGCAGCAGCAGCAACGGCAGCAAATTCAGCAGCTACAACAAGCGGTGGCATCCGCCAATCTGGAGAGCAGTGGCGCCGGCGCCAACTGCTCCACCGCCCAGATGATGACGCCCGCCCACCAGGCGCAGAGTTGGCCCGCCGAGGTGGACAGCCTGCTGAATCTCCTCGGACAGCCGGGTAGCCAGGAAAAGGCGGCCTCAGCGGAAACGGAAGTGGGTCGAAGGCAGCAGCAACACCAACACTCCCATCATCATCACCACCATCATGGCGAAAAAAGCTCTAGCTATCAAATCGGACTTGCAGATGCCAGCTTCATGGGATCAGGAAGGTAAGCCCTGGGTTAAAAGATTTACATACCTATAGGTATAGAAATTACTTGTGCATATTCCAATTTAGCCCGAAAATGAAAGTAATATGGAATGTGCAAACCGATAAAATCACATTTAAAATTAAATGTTTTAGTTTTTATAAACTAATCCATGAAAAGTAATTTTCTTTGCTTAATTTTGTTGATGGTTGTATATTCACCCTGAATAAATCATACATTTCCCTAATAATTAAAGTATTATTGGGTTTAAAACATATACTTTTTGAAATTCAAGTTTCCAACATAAGTTATCTCGAATAAGTAGGACCCTGGGCTGATCTTCAATTAAATCCGAACCAATATTTTCCAATTATTATCAAAGGTGTCGGTTTGATTACTGGACAATAAAAAATAAGATCAACAGAGATGGGTTAACAAATAATTTGGAAGAGGCACCACAAAAACAAATAGATCTTTTTTTTTAGGGACGGTATCAGATAATTTCGGCCAGCTTGACCAGATTGAGTAGAGAGTGCGATGGATTCTTCATTCGCGGCGGTTCCATGCCCTCCACTGCATTCGAAGGCATGTTCTGCAGGGTCGTGTTGTGGTCCCTATAAGCCCGGCATTTATCCAGGACCCGCTCAAACTCCGCCACAGATAAATTCTGAATCTGGGATGAGTCCACATCCAAAATGGATGTTTCCCATTGCGGTCTCTTAGACTTCCGGTTATCAGTGGTTACTGTGCCATCTTCTTCGGCTGCATAGATCGTGGCCACTGCTGCTCCAGCTCCTTCAAGCATGGCCAAAACGAGGCAACCCACAAAGGCACTGTTGGCCATGGCCCGAATGCCATTGCGTGCTGCCAAAATGCCGCCAGTGGCCGCTCCACTGACAATCGAGTTCCAGGAATCTTCCGTCTGGCGATACGAGATCATGATGCAGTCCACCGTACTAAAGGTGGCGCCCCAAATGGCAAAGCTACCGGCGATGGCCGGAGTCCTCAACTTAACCGATTCGAAACCGCCGTAGAGGCCACGCCGCAAACCTGCCGGAGCGTTGCGCAAACCCTTCAGATACTGAAACAAAGATCCTCCTATTGAGCCCATCATAAAGGCGCACCCGCAGTCCTCAACAATCCTGATGGGACAAGGCTGGCGATTGTACTCCATGATCGCGCCCCACACTCACAGATTTCCTGGTCAAACTAACCCTATGATCTGTTGATAGTCTGTCCTTTAATAACAATCTTCGTTTTTAGTCACGTTATCTCACTCGCTATGGGCGTTACTTGTGTTTGAATAGTCTGGCTTTTAATCGAAAACGTATGTTTAAGAAGTTTACATAATTTCAAGAAAGGTATCGTATGACTTTTGGGTCCACTCTAACTTGATAGAATGGTGTGATCGATGGGGTAAGGAGATATGGAAAGTAAATCCTTTTCATTGATAGAAAATGTGGATGTGGTAAAACATTATGATACAAGCATTTACTGTAATTTTGATTAAACAACAATATATACATAGTGTGTATTACATACCAAAGATACGGTGGTCAAAATTTATTTGTGACAGAAATAAAACTATCAATAAATCGTTTCCTAAAAGTTAAAGATAATATATAACTTTCTTCTACGTTTTGCTTGCAGTTTATCTTGTATTTGATCGGCTATGATCTCACCTGATAACTAGTTATGTGACTGAACCAAGCACTTCGATTAGAAAAGCGACCGTGCACTTGAAATTGCGATTGCAATTTGTGAAAACAATGTGTTCGCGAAACGAAAAGTATAGACCAAGATTAGGCACCAACATGTGCATTCTCATCGTCGTAGGCCCCGTCCTGCCCCTCAGCAATATTCACTTGCATATCAAGTCAATTACCGATAAGCGGTTACGTGCCCCACTCCTAAGAAACGGCACGAAAGAAAACTAAATATGACAACGTTGATGACAAATAATCCATAGAAGTTTATGGTACTTTTGATCTTGAAAGTGACTAGCAATTAATGAGGTTATTCTGAAAATGTATGTAAACGGAAACAATAAGACTTTGATTTAGTTATTTTCCAATGGTACGAACATTCGCAAATTAATAACATTTTTGGTTTTAATGGACCTTTCTGATGAAAACAAGTTAAGGCTTATTAAAGAGAAAAGAACCATTGTTTTCCTATCTATAAAACATTAGGAAATGAACAAATTAGTTTTGTGAGCTTCACTAAGCTAAAGGAAGACCATATAAGGTTTTCCAGTACATATACAGAAATATTTTTTTAATATCTTGTAAATTATCTTATAGACAATAAGAAATTAAACGTTAAGTGCGCTACACATACTGTTTGATACTCATAAATATTTGTAATATCTTATTTAGACCGAATGCCCTCTAAGTGTGAGTTTGAAAAATTGAGAAATGGAGAAAACTTTGTTTCTGTATTTTGAATAGGGTTCTTTTGGGAGTGATTTTCGTTTCTTTTGGCTAACATACATATGTTTTTTAGTCCGATGAGAAGTTAGGGATGCGCAAAACAAATGCGCGTTTGATTGTCTCCGGATTGTTTGTTCACATTCTGTCGCGAGATGACACCTCTCAAGTCGAGTATTTGGCATTACGTGCCCGGCAGTTTAGTGCATATGGCGTCCGACACCATAGCCGATCTGATAGCACCTGCAGTCGCATTTTTCCGGACAGAGGGTGCTGACTTTGTAATTATTCTGTTGCGCAGTTCGTTGCGTCCGAATCTTTGATACTCGCTTATTTATTTATTTTTGCTTTACACCCCGGCATTAACAGATACAACAAACATGCACCGCACTCATCGAACAAAATATAGAAATTCTTTTGCAATCATTGGGCATAGCTTCCAGCGAATCCGGATGAATCATCAATAATTACACTTTTAAATAAAATATTTATATTTTATGTTAAATTAAATACTCACAGAAATAATATTTTCATTCGTTTTATATAATATCGGTCTAAAAAATACTTATAGGGATATTATTTATATTTCTTGGCCATAAACAAATCCAGACAAAACAAGAGAGAACGCTATAGTCGGGTGCCCCGACTATCAGATACCCGTTACTCAGCTAAGGGAGTGCGAGGGAGATAGATATATAAAATCTTTGATCAGGCATAACTTTTTAACGAATGGTCCGATTTGAAAAATTTCTTCTACATTTCGATAGGTATTGATAGTCACAATAAAACTGCATTTTTAGTTTTCCAATATCTTTAATGGTGTGGGCGCCAGACACCTTTAAAAAAATGGTGTAGGGCGATTGAGGGCGTTAGAGGGGGCGTGGCACCATTTTGAAATAAACTTGCGCTGCGTAGGAACTCCAAGAATATGCATGCAAAATGCCAATCCTCTAGCTTTTATAGTTTCCGAGATCTCAGCGTTCATACGGACGGACAGACGGACATGGCTAGTTCGACTCGGCTAGTGATCCTGATCAAGAATATATATACTTTATAGGGTCGGAAAAGCTTCCTTCTCCCTGTTACATACTTTTGCACGAATACAATATACCCTTTTACTCTACGAGTAACGGGTATAACAATTGTGTATACATTTTGTCAACTAGTGTATACCGCCTCTTTTTTGAGCTGCTTATCGCCCGGAGTGGGTGGTCCGTCCGTTCAGCCGGGTGGTCCCAAGCGTTTTGCCTACGTGCCGGGAATATGCACGCGTATCGTTTAAATCGTGCTATCAGAATTACCATTTGCCTTAGCTTTGAGATTTCAATCTGCCGCGGGATGTGTTGTTCTTTATCAAACAATTAGTAGTCAGTCCAACGTGATCTCATTTTCAGGGGTTCGCCAAATTCCGACATTGTTTATAAATGTGCTAAATTTGCTGGTGCGCCTGTCAAGCAACTCTCCGGGAAAAATAAACAATGTGGTTGCGCAAAACTCGACCAACAACGATCGCCGAAAACCGCATTCATCCGCCGCCGACTGTTAATGTCACATATTTGATAAGAAAGGTCAATATCCAGTTTCCCGGTCGATTTTATTAAGTTGTTGCCTTCGGTCTAACTAATAAAGTTAAAGATAAAATAAGGGTGGATTCTTACTAACGCTTGGTCACGTATTTCTAGAATCCACAGATTATCTGTTATATTTTTCCGTAGTACTTAGCTTCAGAAAGGAAGAACTGTGGGAGTAAATCCTTAAATTTTCAGGGAATGCTAAAATTTAATCAAATTTAAATATATATGTGAAACACATTAAAGTCCCGGCTAAAGAGTTCATAGTATCATAATAATTTGTTAGTTCTCAAAACGATTCCTGCAACATACATTTATTAGATATTCAAAGTTCAAAGTTATTCTATCCTTTAGTGTTCTTTTACCTATCGATCATTCTATACAAACAACATTAATAGACTTAGTTTTTTTAATGAACCTGTAGTATTAACTACCGATAGATCTCGAACCTAAAATGAACCAAAGCAAAGTACGTAGGCAGACGCACGTCATCAAGGTCGTCTACCGCTCAGTGCGTGTAAGCCTGTCGCGCCCCCTCACAAGCTAGTTCTCCACCCACCGAAAAGGGCTGAGGGCTGCGTGTGGTACACGTGCCACAGTCGCCGTCGTCGCACGTAATACATCACAGGCGAAGGGCTCCAATCGATCATTACAACAAACATGTTTGCACTGAAAGAAATTTTTTTTTTTAATCAATGTTTGTAATGTCATCTAGCTTAAATGTCTTTGAAATAGAACAATGTAGTTAAGAAATTTATTTATGTTCAGGAATTTATCGAATTGTGACTGGCGCACCAATTTATAAGTATTTTTTGTACTTGTAGCGTTAGGAAGAAATAAAAACAAAAAAAAAATTAAGGAATGTTCGTTAGCACCAAAATATTATTGCAATTTTTTTGGCCTTAGATCTCTAACAAAATACCTCAATAAAGAAAAACTGTTAGAAAATTAATAAAATACCTCAGTAAGTTAGTTATATTTTTAGTTAGACACAGGGCTCAGTACCTTTGTAAAGTCTTTTTAATTTTCAAAACCAATTCCATTGAAGCCTACTATTTGTTTGGTTTTATATTAGTCACTTAAAGTTGAAGGCGTTTCTGGTGCAGAAAGATAGCAAGAGATTTCTGAGATTCATTTTAATGACTGATGTAGTTTGTGAAGTCTTCCCCCCTTTTTCTCAGTGTATTCGATTTGGCTCCGACTTTGAACTGGGCCGTTGACCCAGTTCTGTTCGCGTAGCTTCCGCGTGTTTCCGCCGTTCTGTAGCTCATCTTCGGATTTATTTTGAAAGCATTTTTTAGCAGATATTTGTATCAAACAAATTTAAATATCTATCTCTGACCCCCTCGCTCTCCCTTCGCTGGCGACCGTCTCTTTCTGACTCACTTGGCTATCGCATTAAGGCCTGTGCGTGCGGCTTTTTATACGCCTGTGTGGGTACGCTCGCATGTGCGTGTGCCGAAGTGTGTCTCGGTGTGTGTGCTGGGCTACGTGACGATTGTTGCGCTTGTCTTTTCTGCCTTTTCGTTTGCTTTTCCCTGCTTTTCCGCTTGCATTTGTTTTGTGTTTGCAGAGTGTTTTTGTACTCAATTGAAGGGCAAGCGGAACGAGTACGTTCTGCCCACTTCCCAGGAACTTGGCGAATTTTGTCTGATCCCCTCAATTTGCACGTCCAGCGCGGTTTGTCGTTATCTGCAGCTGCCTCTTACCTATATATTTGCCTTATTTCATTGTTTGCTCACACTTACCAAGGTGCTGCTTATCGCCTTAAGCGGCTGCTTCTTCTTTTTTAGCCGCTTCCCAGGCCCCCAATTTTCTCATTCACTCGTAGTATCACGGCCGCTGTGAGATAGTGATGACAGCTTTTGAGCGAGAGAGAGGAAATAGCTAGAATTACAAAAATCCATTTTGGTTTTCATAGCTATTAAAAATCTCGAAACCATAAAAATTATGATCAATTCAAATATATTTCTAACTACGTGAATTGATTGTACGTAACGAAGACCAATGTCCTTTTGCACAACATGTAGCCTACTTATAAGGGCATTTTGTAAAACCCGCAATGTTTTTGATATTAAAGAAAAAATATACAATTCTGAAAATAAAAAGGTTAAAAACTAAGCAGAATATTATAAAGCGATTAACATCATATTCAAGCAGAATAAACTAACTTTCCCTTGGCTTATGCGAGTAGAATTATCCCCTTAGGTCTTTACCAAGATTTCTTGAACTTAAAGACACAAATATAGCTGTCAATTTAAAGAAAAATCCAAATAAAAGTTTAATAAAAATGCAGATCTGGCTGTAAATTAGCTAGAGTGTCTTCACCTGCTCTCAAATCTCTCTGCCGCTCTCCCAGAAATGTGAGGCAACGGTACCGAGCGAGAGCGTCTGGCGATGCTCCCGCATTCGGAAAACGAACGGCGACGAGTGCGGTTCGTGTCAGCTGCTCCACATTTTTACTTAACTTTGTTAACCGAAGCCAAACGATAAACAAACGTGACTAACGGTGCATAAACAAAGGCTAATCAAAACAAACATCTGCCAGGGAATAAAAAAAACAAAGAACCGAATATATACACAACAAATGCAATCTGCAATTATTCATACATCCCACCAACACGATTGCAACAGCGCGGCGCCCTACACCGATATTCGATATAATATAATGACCGGTGTCTCTCTCTAACACGCTCGCGCTCTCTCCCTCTAACGATCGGGGTTCGCATTCGCATAAAGCTCGCAGGCGATTTCAAACTTTCTTCAGTTGTGCGTGAATTTCTGGAGAAGTAGCTCGAGAACCCTTCTTCTCCTAAAAACACACCCACTAACTTACTCTGGATATCAAAAAAGGATCCCCAACCTTTACAAGTGCCACACCAATCTTTTGAAAAACCCCTTTCATCTCAAAAACTGCCACCCTAACTAATAAAGGATCCTGAATCTTTACAAGTGCCAAAAGTACAATTTTAAGTGATAATAGTCAAACGCAACCCAAGCTGACTAATCAAGGCAAAATGATAACCTCTACAACTACGGACTACAAAAACTTTTTCAAGCACTCGGCACATCCTGCCAATGCTGAGCAGTATTTTCGGGATCTTCTGGACAAGCGGTAAATGAGGGTTACTAACTTGGGTGGTTTTAGGATCCTTCAAGGATACACAAGGTCAAGATGAAGAAAATATACATAGCTAGTTTTCACAAGCCAGTTAAAAATAATAATAGTGTGATTTCTGTTTGCGTGCTTTCGATATCGTCTTTAAAAGGATTTTCTCTTTTGAGGCATAAAGGCATAGGAATATGAAGTTGATAATGTCAAAATAAGTTAAATGGTATTATTTAACAACACACACCACACATCATATGTTCCAACGCTTTTATCAAAATGTACAATATCTTTAATACGAATTACAAAAAATAAAGTAATTTAAACAACTGAACTTCACAAGAAAAAATAAATTTGAGCTTCAAGTTGAAGTGAAGCACTTGTAACATTGAAAATATATTCCCATACCGAATGAATTTAAATCATTTTCTCCTGACGGGTTTTAAATTATTTATTATCAGATTTCGTGGATTATGAATGCCAAAAAATGAAACCGGTTAACGGTTTCTGTTTGCGGTCTTCAATGTCGTCTTTTCTGTATCTTTATCTCTACGAAACCTATGAATTCGCATTTTTATATTAATATATTGGCAAAACAAAATTTGCTTTCTGAGGAATCAAACTCAAAGGCCGCCTTGGATAAGATGCAGCTAGTTCTCCTCTTTTCCAATTCCGGGGAATTCATTAATGGATCAACCATTTCGCACGTTTCAGTAATATTTTTAATTTTGCGACAATAATTTTGATTTTATGACTTTAAATAGCTTCTGTGAACTTGTGCGAAAATGTTTCATCTTTATTTATTTATTTTTCGCAACCTGTAGCTTTGCTTTGCTTATCCAGAATTTTGCGATCGTTTGGGCCAATTGGTGTGAGTGGGCCAGTTCTGGTTGGCCTACGTGACTGGGACCGACCAACATGTATGAAAATATTGGTTTTATGGGCGCATCATAAAAAAGTCGTAAAACTGTATGCAGCGCAGTACTGGTTGCTCTAACGCCTGTAAAAAAAGCTTAAATGCAATAAAACTTTTGTGCTAAAAATAGCGAGGAAAAGCGCTGTCTAGATCTATAGAATGCAGGGGTTTCCCCAAGGTGACCTCACTCACATAGGCATCTCTAAATCAATTACAGATTAACGGCCTTGAAAGGTGTCTATTGATTCGTCGGCTAAATGAAACGCAATTGAAATTCTCCGTCTGATTAAAGTTCTTTGTTTCCCATCTTTTTTCCACAGTGAGCGCCGCTATGAGGACCTGTGCCGAAACATCATCAGTGATATGAACCAGTATGGGTTGTCCGTAGTGGATGACTTCCTGGGCATGGAGACGGGTCTAAAGATCCTCAACGAGGTGCGGAGCATGTACAACGCAGGGGCCTTCCAAGATGGTCAGGTGGTGACCAACCAGATGCCCGATGCTCCATCTTTGGCGGCGCGCGGTGACAAGATCCGAGGTGACAAGATCAAGTGGGTTGGTGGCAATGAACCGGGCTGCAGCAGTGTTTGGTATCTGACTAATCAGGTGAGTTTAAGAAATTTAAATCTAAATCTTGTAAATTCGGCTGTCCCCATTTAAGTATAAGTATTGACAAAACAACAAAGAGGCCAGGTATTTTAAAATTTAATAACCATGAAAAGTTTCTTTATTACTGATCAGTATCATCATGAAGGGTCTATATAGATTTGTGAATCAGACTACTCATATATTTTTTTAAAAGAAAAAATGTTACAATTTTCAAGCCAGATTACAGTTTTTATGCCCTTGCAGAGGGTATAAACATTTCAGTCAAAAGTTTGCAACGCAGTGAATGAGACTTTTCCGACCCCATAAAGTAAATATATTCTTGATATATGGGAAGGATCAACAAATTATTGCCAAATTAATAAAAAAAAAGCTGCTAACATTTTGATTGTTTAAAATATACGGAAGTAAATTTAAATTTAATATTTTTCTAAGTTAATAGGAATGATCTCCAAGGGTTTATAATCTTCGGCAGGCCAAAGCTAGCTTCCTTACTTACAAACAGTATTACCATTATTAACCTAAGAATCTTTAAAAATAAAACTAAATAACAATATCACTAATTGATAAATTCCTTTCCAGATCGACTCGGTGGTGTATCGCGTGAACACGATGAAGGAAAATGGCATTCTGGGAAACTATCACATCAGGGAGCGCACAAGGGTAAGCATATGACCAACCAATCCAATTACAATTTACTTACCAGATAATTTTGTAGGCCATGGTCGCCTGCTACCCAGGATCGGGAACACATTACGTCATGCATGTGGACAATCCCAAAAAGGATGGCCGCGTAATAACGGCTATTTACTACCTGAATATCAACTGGGATGCGCGGGAAAGTGGCGGCATTCTGCGGTAGGTTCACATAAATTTGCTGTGCTATGAAAAACAACTAAAAGTTAAATTATTAACAGAATTCGACCGACGCCCGGGACAACAGTGGCGGACATCGAGCCCAAGTTTGACCGTCTGATATTCTTCTGGTCGGACATCCGAAATCCCCACGAAGTGCAGCCCGCTCATCGCACCCGCTATGCCATCACCGTCTGGTATTTCGATGCCAAGGAGCGCGAGGAGGCCCTGAATAGGGCCAAGCTGGAGAACAGCAAGACGAACAATGTGGCTGCTCAAGCACAAGCGCAGCAGGCTGAGCCAGACTCCACTACCACCCCACCCGCCACAGCAGCAGCAGCACCTTCATCCTCATCCAGTCTGCCGGCCAGCATGTCCACGGGAACGGGAGCGTTGAATGCCAATGTGCCGAGTAATTCCTGCGCCGCCAGCAGCGAAATATGCACGTAACCCAAGCTGGCATCGCAGCTAAAGGGCAACCAAAAAGTGTAAATTATTTCCAACCAAACACACATGTATAAAGCTAGTTAAAAACTATTTATAGCTACGGACGGGCGGCAGCCCAAGCCCGAATTGCGAAAGTGAATCAAAGCTCCTTTAGTCTTTAAGCCTTATAGTTTAGTCTCTAAGTCGTATCCTTAGTTACTCTCGCATTAACCATTAGCTTACTGCCTTGTCAGCGTCCGAGTTGATTGTTTATTAATTTTTAGTTTGTTGCATCTTTGTCAGGACCTTTTGCCTAGCTCATTCATAGTTGTTGGCTGCCAAAGTATTATACCTAAAAAGAAGTTAACCAGCTTCAATAACATCAGCAACAGTCGCGACGCTCATTGTATCCTATCTCAAAATTATTTAACAAGCCAGCGAAACATGTGAATATGCGTTCGCTGGCTCCCACTCAATCTGTCGACTCTCATGCATCTAGTTAGAAATCTTTTTGATATCGTTTACTTCTAATAACAAGCGAAAATAAATGTATGTCAACAATCTGTTCTCTTGTTATCTCTAAATCATGAAATATGTATATTTATGGCATAACTACATATTATATGTATATTTTTATATTAAATGAAAGCCTGAGCAAATGAAATACGTGTGTGCTACATTATTTTTGTGTGGGCTGTTACAGACTGTTATAATTTTATGTGCCTAGAATTGTAATCCAAGATTTTATGTAATTAACATATTTTGGTTTCTTAAATACATCTTCATATGAATGCATATGATCTGCTAGGTCAGAATTTCAGAAAACCATAATCAATTGCCTTGGTGATGTGCCTTTTAGCTGAGACAACAACAATCACGTCGCTTTTTGGAAGATTTAAAAACATACACATATATCAGGTGTGTTACAGAAACCGGATACGGTTTTGGGGGCGGTTAGTTTGGAAACCAACCCGTCAAAACCGTAAAACTAACAGAAATACGGGAGATTTCATGTTTGTCAAATTGTTGCATTTTTCATTAAGTTCAAAACTGAGAGACTAGTTTGCGAGGAAACGGACAGACAGACGGTAGGACTGATACTTACGACTTTTTCGCAAATAGGGCTCAATATATACTTTATGGGGTCGGAAACGTCTCCTTCACAATATACTCTATGCATGGGTAAACAAATATAGCTTAAAATATGGGACGTTCCATATTAACCCGGATTGCAAAGCACTTTGCTTCCAATAATTTTCCTCGTACCTATTTTTGCAATATTACCACACTTTCACCGTATATTGGGGTTATAAAGAAAACACAAAATCCATTTTATCTTGCGAATGGAAGACACGATTTGAATGATTTAAATTTTAAAAGCAAGTAAATCTTTTTTTCCATGACCGATTACGAGAAAAATGGATTTTATTAAAACCATAAATAACAGTGCGATTTCATTTTTAAGTCTAAAAGTAGGATTTCGGCCAGAAATCAGACTAGCCGAAATCCGACTTTCAAATAGCTCCAAATAGCTCCCAATTCACTGATTTCAAAGTGGGATCTCCCTTGAAGAATTAGCATAAAGTCTTTTCATTGATTTATTATTTTTTTCCGAAGCATATAGGGTTATTTTCCATTACTTATTACTTCTTTTTAAAAGTTATGTTAACAAAAACGGTAATCGATTGGGAATTCGTTGTTGGACAATTTGTTGCTTTGCTTTGAACAAAATACTGAACGTTTTCAGCTAATGCCAAGCACAAAGGAAACAATCCGCAGAGTTTACTGTTGCTAGGCAACCTTTGGCATTTGCATGAACCACAGCAAAAAACTGAACATTAAAGAAAAAATGTTAAAGTCGATGGCTCCGATTGAAGGAAACCAACAGCCTCAGCTGCAGTTGCTCTGGGAAGACAAGGAAGTCAAATTTGATGTCCCCCAATTGTAAGTTAATGGGTAAGCTAGAGGATTCAACAGGCTCAATCTATTGTATTCTTTTCAGGCACAAAAACCTACGCAGCGGAGAACAAGTACTGGATTATATTTATCACATCGAAGACAGCAAAGGGAATCCAGGTGACACCGGACGTCTGATGGTCACAAATCTTCGAATTATATGGCACTCTCTGGTCCACAAGAAGTACAATCTGTGTACGTACTTAGCGGGGTCAGAGAGTACCTGGCTAACAACAATGAAAACTTAATTTCTTCTTTTAGCCATTGGCTATGCCCGGATTGGTAACACCAACACTCGAATAGTGCACATGCACTCCAAGGCAAGGATAGCCAGTCAGGCACTCTACATCCTGGCAATTAGTAATGAGACCCGCTTTGAGTTTCTTTTTACCGACGTATCCGGCGAAACGTCACGCCGGGATCAGCCCATCTTCGCCAGCGTCTTTGATGTGTATCAGTAAGGAATATCGGCAGCTGATTTTGATGAATATCTTTACAAATCAGCATTTCTTAAGTTTATATCAGCGTACCTATCTCTACCGCGACCTGAAGCTGCGTGGAGCCATCGTTCAAGCTGGTCAATTGGTTATTCTACCGGATGAGCAGGTGTACAGCCAGGTACAGGGTGTCTGGAATTTGTCGAGCGATCAGGGCAACCTCGGCAGCTTTGTGGTGTCTAACATTCGGTTGGTGTGGTTTGCAGACGCCAATGAAACATTCAACATCAGTTTGCCGTATCTACAAATTGAAAGTGTAAGCAATCTAATACACAATAATCGTAAAGATTACTCCATAAATCAATGAAAACGTACAATTACAATCTAAAGTTTAGATTGTCAACGAACAATATTTTCAAAGCAAATAGAATATTCCATCGATTTCTATGGCACCTGTATGATGGTAAAATTATGAGATTAACATACATATGCATAATATCAGTGAGTCATTGAGTTGTTTCCAATGGTTTCCTTAAGTTAGGATAAATCATTAAATATTTTGGAAATTACGATAAAAACAAAAATGTTTCTTCGGTATCATTAAGTTGACTATGAGATGGACAAACTCTGATAGTTTACTTTATGAAGATGACATCCAAAACCTCGATTAAACGTTTAAAGTACTATGGATTAATATTATTAACAAAATTATACCAATTCTTCTAATTATAGCTTCGCATCCGAGAATCTAAATACGGACCTGCCTTGGTGATTCAAACAGCAGAAACGGGAGGTGGATATGTACTCGGCTTTCGCATCGATCCCGCCGAGCGACTAAACGAGCTGTTCAAGGAGCTCTGCTCCCTGCACTCCACATATGGCGAACAGCCCAACTTTGGTATTCAATATAACGTCAAGGATGCCAGGGAACGATTGGCAGCGGCTGCCGAGGAAGCGGCCCAGTCGTCACAGTTTAAGGTCGATAACTTTGAGGAGCTGGACGAGAGGCAGGAACGCGAGATCAACACCAAACTAAATAGCTACCTCGCCGAAGGCTGTTTAGGAAAGGTCCAAAATGGGTCTATCCACGGGGAAAGGGATCCACTCTACTGCAAGGAGCTGGGGTTCGCCATGGAGCAAATTAGGGACGGATACAAATTACAAGATCTGTGGAACGTCATGCCCACCAAAATGGAAACAATGGAATGAATTCATTATATAAGTTTACAAAATATATCAATAATCAGTGGAGCTCAAGTTTAAATGTCATATCGTAACGAAAATTCACTAAAAAGTTTTGAGAAAGTAATGGATTTTCAAGCGACTATTTGTTTTGCTGCTTGCATATCTCAATCCCTATATCACTTATTCAGCTGAATAAGTAGCCGAGGTACTCAAGGTACTCGAGTATCACATTCTCCCTTGTTTCTAACCGTAGTATGCTGTTCGTTTGCAAACAAATATCAACAGTTGCATACTAGCGGCAATCACACCCTTGCATCTATAGCACTAGCTGATTAAACACTTTTTAAGTTGAGCAATGAATAGTTTGTATTTCGGAAATGCGATTAACAATATTTCATTGATTAAACTATAAATTTCTCGGCCAGATTTACTTATAGTTTTAGAGCTTGCCATATGTACACGAGAACATTAATATGTTTAAACGCGCTTCGTGGGCGTGTTTTGATGCTTAAATATAATTACGAACTAGACGGTAACTTAGTGCGACGAGAGAAACGTAATCTGTCTATAGCCGGTGGTAGCTTTCTTTTATTCTCTTCATTCCATTTTCTTAATGGCTTAAATTTGGTCCAATCTTGGGTTTACTTCAGCAAGTAGTCCATCTCAGACTTCGTGGTAGACATATACTGATCCAGCTCCATGTCCAGATCCTCGCGTTTTACCTCCGTGCGCTGTGGCTTACCTAATGGGGAGAGAAATAAACATTCTAATTAAGAATTCAAAGGGAATTGAATGTGGAAGAATTGTAAATTTTGTATTTTTAAGTGCCGATGCCCAGATCCAGTCCGGTTGTTCTCCTGGCCACTTGTCTCGCTTTTACCTGTAGGCTTACGACTACGACTGCGTCCCCGGCGAGCCTGTTGCTGCGGGGCCTGTTTGCCAGCGTTGGCCGCCTTGCCCTTGCCGGTTTTGTTGGTTTTACCATTTCTGTTGTTGTTGTTGTTGCTAGTGTTATTGCCGTTAGCAGCGCCCGCACTGCGTCCACGTCGCTGGCGAGGATTAGCCCGGCCCTGAGCGGTAGCGGTGGCAGCGGCAGCAGCGACGGCGGCGACGCGATTGCGTGACCGTGAGCGACGCGCGGGAGCAGAGTTATTAGCAGCCCGACCGCCAGCAGCAGCGTTCCTTACAGCAGATCTAAAATAAAAGGTGATATTGAGTATCTTGCTTAAGAGAAAACTAAAGTACTAAACAAACCTTCCACGTGGTCGTCCCTGTCGTCCGGCGAGAGAGGCGGAGACTCCCTTCTTTTGGGAAGTCTGGGCGTTACGACGCTTCTCCACCCTTCCGCCGGCCACGCCTCTTAGTTGGCTCGAGGCCCGGCGCTGTCGTGGGTTCTTTGCCTTGTTATTGGCCTGGTTGTTTCCCTGGCCGGAACGCACGCCGAGGCGGTGCTTGACCGAAAGGCGCTGTTTCACCGGAACGCGTCCCTGGGCGGAGCGATCTCTATTGCGGCTCTGGGAACGCCCTACGCTGCGTCCGCGGCTCTGGGAACGACCTCTGTCTGCGCGCTGCGGCTGCGGTTGTGGGTGACGCGAACGGGATCGCGAACGGGAACGTCCGCGTGGGGCTTGCTGCTGCTGCTGCTGTCGCTGACGTCGCTCAACGCGCTCGGCGGCACCGCCCACCGAAGGGCGACGCTGTCCCAGCCGCTGTCGAAGACCACCGACACCTCCTCCTCCTCCGTTGGAGGCGGGAAAACGGCGTGTGCTGCTGCCGCTGCGGCGATTGCGGGCTGCGTTGCCACTGGCCACTAAATCGGCACGCATCCTGGGCGATTAACGAAGAAGTACAGATATGTTGCAGTGGATTGGGAATATTGGAGCGCGATTATAGACGAGATGCTTACGTTGCTACCCGGGTCACGTTGTTGGACCGCATGGGCTTTCCGTTGGGCGCCAGGCGCAGCGACTTGACGCCGCCGACACGGGCTCCGCGTCCGCTCACGCCGGTGGTCCGTAAGCTTCTCTGTAAGGAGGCATAAGGTTGTGTGGAAGTTTTGGTTTCAGTACGCTGCTGCACAGTGTTGGAGTTCAAGTTCAGGGGAGATAGAGATAGAAGGTCTGAGAGGCTGGAGGATGTTCTGGGACCACGCAGAAGGCGCACTTTGCTCGACAGCAGGGTCCGACTCCATCTCCTCCGGCTAATCCAAGCCACTGATGACAGACATCGACCTGTTCCACGGATCAGGTCGGTTTCCGCTGTTTGACTGCAATATTCGGTTTTTGGGGGACACGTACGCGCTTCAGTTTGAGGGCCGTCTGGACGGTGTGGCGCCGCTTGAACTCCTGCAGCAGGCGGGAGTTGGCCGCCGAGACTCCGGGATTCCCAGCGCCGCTGTCCACGATCCGTCGGCTCCTGCTCCTCGAGCGGCTGCGACCGCGTCCCTGCGGCGCCTGGTTCGACTGCATTTGCGTGAAGCGCTCATTTAGCGAGATTCCGGTGTTCATGTTAGCTCTAGTTTTGCTTTTTTACGTTGATCCTTTAAATCTGTGTGTTTTCAATGCTTTCCGTTGACACTCGAACGATATGGTTACTGTGTTCCTTCGATGAAAACTGGTTTGCAACTGAAATGACAAGGGAAAATGCAATGAGTTTTGTAGGCGAGCAGGTAGGAGGAGATGGAGGGGTGGCCCAAGGACAGGTATCGCCAGCTGACACCCATAAACGCTAAGCTCATGCAACCGTTTCCAAATCCATCAATAAATCTGCAGCTGCTCGCAGGAAAGTGCACTCGAATGTGGAAATTCTAAACGTTACCCTAACCTTGGGCACCCCTTAGCACAGACGTGGTCATAGTTACTCGAAACTACATATATATCACAAAACAATGTTGGATATTAAAAAAATTGGCGACATTTATTTTTACTCTTTTTTAAGAGCATTAAATAATATTCCTTCTTTAAAAAATAAGAGTATGGAAATTAATAACTAAACAGCTCACAGCAATATAATTTGAGTTCGGGACTGTCAAAATATTGTATAAATATGTGGACAAATTAGAATTTCGATAAAAATTAGGTTTAAAATATGAAAATCCAATAGCTTGATTATAAAAACAGTTTATGTATAGATAAACGCAATGAAGCATTTTTCGGTTATGTTTCCCTATCATAAAACCCTTCTTTGGTTCTAGTATTTCAACGACAGCTGTATATGTATGTACATACATATGTACATACGCGCATTTTGGCGTTGCATTCGAGCAGACCTCACTGTAATCTAATTATAGTCTCCACAACAACATCAAATTTTGGCTGTGGGAGGCTGAATCACTCGTCATAAATGGGGCCATATTTATTTATACGCACTTTAATTATATAAACGAAATTATATCCTAATTTATACTTACATTTCTGACGCTATTTGCGTCGCGCTTTTTCTCCTTGGCCGTAAAAGACTCTCGTGGGTGTTTTCCAGTTTATTTTCTTGCGCAGAAAGTGGTTTTCACAGTTCAATTGCTCTGTTAGTTTTGATTTGTCCTTTCAGTATTGTGTTTTCAGTGGTTTGGTTTCAATGAGATATGTTTTTCAGGAGAAATTACAGTTTTTCCTCGCAGTTTTTCTGGCTGACAAAGAAATCAGGCATGGCTGATTCTCACTAAAGCGATGGTGTTGGATTTTGAAAAATACTAAATTGAATGCGAATTCGGGAAGAGGTATTCCAAAGAATACTTTAATGAATAAAACATGATTTCCACTACCCGTTTTTTATTTTTATTTGTATAATATTTCGATAGGTAACTCAAGATTCCAATCCAGAGTCGTTTATGTTAATAAAAAAAAACAATTAAGCCATAAGATCGCGGTTTTCGTCGATTTCAGTACTGAGCTTTATAATTGAGTTCGACTTGACATTCGGCATAGGAATTTGATAGGGACATTTTGGGATACAGACGCATTTCAAAACTTCTCGTGAATCGAATTACAATGACTATAAGAAAGAAAAAAAGTCTTTTGATTGGAATAAACTGGAAAAAAATTGAGCATAGGGGCATTGTCATTTATTTTGCCAACTTAAAGAAATTAATTCGGTACATATTCATTATTAATTTATTTATACGTTTTATGTGGTGATTGTGAATACCTGAACGTTTGCTGATTGTTTTTATACTGAGAGACAGACTATAATTTCATTTTAAATTAAAAATATATTACATTTTATTTATTAATGAGTATTCCAGTATTTTAAAGTCATATATTACATTTATATATTTTTTTGCCAGTCTTAATAATTTAAAATTAACACACCTGGACGCAGCCGCGATACCTATCGATAAAATCATAAAAATACCAATCGGTAAAAATTGGACTTTAGTGGAAACTACATTTTTACCCAGAAATTTAGTATTAAACGGGTTATATACTAAATCGCAGTATTTATTGCAAAAAAGTCGCTAGCTGGCAACCCTAGCAGCGCAGAAGTAGGGTTGTCGCCGGCAATCAGCAATCCAAATGAACTCCTACGGTTTGTAGACAGAATTTAAACCTGAATTTAGCAGCTTTTCCACAAGAAATCACAAACACAGAAGAAGCGACAGCCCACCGCCCGTGCCCAGTAACCTGGTCGACTTTTTTTTCGAGCCCTGAGTTTTCCTTTGACCAGAACTTTCGTTCTTTGCCCCTGCCTCAGTCATTGCCGCGCGTCCCATTCATTTTGTTGTTGCCTTGGCAGTGCATATTATTATTATTTGTGTGTTATTGTTTACCGTGACTTTTCGTTTCCAATTCGATGGTGCACCAGAACACACAGCTCAGCCACATCCACATAGCACACTGAAAGAAAACCAAGAAACCCAACCCGACACCGAAACTGAATAGACGCAAGTACCGAACCAACGAGACCCTTTCCAAAGACAAGTCCAAAATGGCCAAAATGTACGGAAAGGGTAAGAGTAAGTAAACGCCAATCCACACGCACTTTAGCATTGCAACCTAACACCTACTGACACCGCTTGGCATGCCAAATCCTCTAAGAACTACCAATTAGCGATCTCATTCCTCCGGGACTAATGCTCTCCAAATATATTCCTTAGCTGCGATCGAGTCGGAGGAGCAGCAGAAGCGGCGCTGGCAGATCGAGCTGGAGTTCGTGCAGTGCCTGTCCAACCCCAACTATCTCAACTGTACGTATCATATCACCTTTGGAAACCCTTGCGCAACTCCAAGTCCCAACCAAGAAAAATTATATAGTTTTTTGTTCGGAGGAGTTACTAACCAAGATTATTATGTTTGACATCATTGCTAACGACTTCAGTCCCCAACACTGTTCATAATTTTCAAACAATCCGCCTCTAATCAAAAAATTCCATTCTGCCAGTCCTCGCCCAGCGTGGATTTTTCAAGGACCAGTCGTTCATCAACTACCTGAAGTATCTGCAGTACTGGAAGGAGCCGGATTATGCCAAATACCTCATGTACCCAATGTGCCTCTACTTCCTCGACTTGCTTCAGTACGAGCACTTCCGCCGCGAGATCGTCAATTCGCAGTGCTGCAAGTTCATAGACGACCAGGCAATTCTCCAGTGGCAACACTACACTCGCAAGCGGATGAAATTGATCGAGAACGTGACGGCCGCCCAGCAGCAACAACAGCAGCTGCAGCAACAACAACAGCAGGCAAACGGCGTCGAGGCTGCAACGGGAGGTGAAGCAGCGGCAGCCACACCCAACGTAAACGGAGCAGCTGCCACAGCGGACTGCCAACAGACGGCCACTGCACTGCAGCCTGCACAGGCTCAGGCGGGAAATCCCCAGCAGCAGCAGCAACAAATCAATGGCCTTGCAACAGGGGCCAACATCAAACTAGAGTTAAACTAGCGCTGGCAACTAAAAGTTTATGAATAAAATAGTTTAAGAACCTGAAAGCGATTAATTTTTATTGTAAGTACTAAGTTCCAGTTGGTTCTTTATACTTATATACCGCAGTTCTTATCGGTTCGGTTGAGCTGTCGCCTCCTTCTGTGGTTTTTTCTCGGTTTCAGATTTAAAATCAAATCATAAAATATTAATCAGTATATTCATAAATTCACAGCCACACAGAACGCAGTTTCAGAGCAGGAGGAAACCGTCGCCCGCAAAGGTCACTTCTACGGCGTCTATTTGCTTTGCAGCCAAAGCTTGGACTCTCGATACCGAGGAAAGTGCTATGTGGGTTTCACAGTGAACCCAAAACGCCGGATACGACAGCATAATCTTGGATGCGACTTTGGAGGCGCAAGAAAAACCAGCCGCAAGGGGCCCTGGCAAATGGTAATGATCGTACACGGATTCCCGAACAATATTGTGGCACTCCAGTTCGAGTGGGCTTGGCAACAGCCCTCGCTTTCCACCAGACTCAAGATGTACCCAGAACTAAAACGCAAACTACCCAGGGAGACGTACTTTGACTATAACTTCCGCATCCTGAGTAGGATGCTGGGAGTCGGTCCTTGGCATCGATTGCCACTCACAGTTCGCTGGTTAGAAACCGATTATGAGAGGTCATTTGATTTACCACTTCCTAGCCACATGGAGATTGTGAGTGGTAAAGTTTCCATTAGTGCCTCGCAGCGTCTAAAAGCTGATGGAGCAGTAGCTCCTCCACCTGTGGCTTGGGCCCCTGAGTGTCACCTGTGTATGCAGGAAATCGAGCAGCCGGAACGATCCCGCCTTGGATGTACAAATCCAAACTGTCGGCTCACCTGCCACATGCTGTGCCTGGCCAATTATCTCCTGGGCGATGAGCCAGGTCACTATATCCCAGTTGGAGGAGAGTGCCCGCTTTGCGAAACTCGTCTCACTTGGTCAGCCCTGCTGCAGCGCAAACGTCTATTGTTGGGAGTGCCCGAGGAGCTTCAGGATCAGGATGACGATCTCAGCGACGAACTCGATGTGGACAGCGATGTTGAAGATGTGCCTGTGCTAAGCGATTGAGCTTCGAAAGCTGTGGCATTCCCAAAATTCCAAACTACTTAAGTTTTTGTAAAATAAATTTCCCAGAGTGTGCACTCTATATAATGTTTTCATAATGTTTCAATAATCTGCATTTCTGATCATGGGATATTGTTACTAAATAGTAATGCTTATATGCCTAAAGTAAATTTTGTGTTAAAACTGAGAAGTTTGCTGAAAAATAAATATTCATACAAACCATCTATAATTATTTTTTGCAACCAAAATTATTTTATCGATGTCATATCGTCCAGTGAGTAAAAGTGAACATCTTTGATTAAGTCATAGGTCCAGCTGAGAGACTTGCGTCTTGATACTCCTTAAAGCGCTCTTGTAGTTTTTAAGAAGTTCTGCCATCATTTTCTTCTCATTCAAATAATACTCCATAGACATTTGTACGTACTCCTGACCCTTAAAAGTGAATACGGACACTTCGGAAGTATCAATAATACTAGGCTCAGCACTAACAGGCTCATCAGTCGGGTTGGGATCCGCTTTAGGAGTTTCCTTTACAGAAAGGCCAATCGTCGATGTCAATTCCCTAGGACGCTTGGGGGGAAGAGCCGTGAGGTCGATGTCAACTAACAATTATACATTAAAAATATTATATAAAAAATATCTTTTCATTTACCGACCCATATTACTTACTTTCTTTTTCAGAAGACATCGCCCTTGAAGTGGTGTCCACATTGTTTATGCTCAGTTCATCGTCGCTCAGGTTTATGAAGTAGCTCTCCTGGGACGTAGAAGCCACCTGTTGGGGCTCCTCCTCCGGGTCTAAATCCTTTTCCTCGTACGGATACGGCACAGCCTCGCCTACAAGGAGCGTTCGGTTTTTACCGGAGGATATGAACTTGCGGTCGAAGTGAATGGAGCACATAAATAGCTGGTTCTGGGGAATCTTGGGATGCACTTGTCCATTTTCGTGCCAGATTCGAGCCCTTTCCGGTTGTTTGGGGAAGGCAAACAGAGTTCTTCCCTTCGACTGCGTGCTGTCGTGGAGGGCATAGTAATATTCGCAATCCTTGTACGCGCAAGTCCTTGTTACCATTTTTTAATAATTTAGCAATTGTTATTGTTTTGGCGTCGTTTTTAGTGATGGGCTAACCGGGTAAAAACACTCGCGTGAACATACAGATGGTATGGTATTTTAGTGTTTATCGCATTAAGGTAATTCCTAATCTGTTGAATTGCAGAACGATTGTATTTGGGTATGGTATATGATTTAATACTTTGTACTCTCCCTCGAGCCCGATCCAAATTTAATTTAAAGATTGTTAATAAAGGACTCGACAAAAAGCGTTAGCTACTTATTGGGATCTCGCTTCAATCTCGCTACCCACCCACTAGATAAATCAGTAGGCGTAACTAAATCATGCGACCACTTATTTTAACAAATTACCTCCAACAGCGCCAACATAAATATTTCAAGCACAACTCTTAATACACTCCTTATGTTGTTTTAAAATATTTTGAATCATAAGGCGTCTGATTTAATGTAAAATCAATTTGTTTAAAGCCGAATTTAATAGCCTCTTCCCATAGAGTCCATCCGTGTGAAACGGCTGGGATTTTTGACGAATGTAAAACTCGTGTTCAAACAAAGCACATTCACCATCCACCATCCGATAACAGCTGACTTGAAGAGCAGTTGCTCATTTCAACATTAACGAAGGGGGATTTCAACTCGGAAAAACTTCCGCAAAGTGGCGTTCTCCTAATGTTATTGTACAATAATACAATAAATAGCATAAGATCAAATTTTCTTTTCTTTGGGCCGCGGCTAAAGGCGATCATCGGAATTCATCCGCCAAATCTGGTATTTTTTTGGTATTTCCTTACCATTTCCTTAGCTCATCTGATTACCGCGGTGAAAAAAGTCCACGGCTAAAGGCTTTAGCTACCTATTTGCCCCTTGCTTACTCCTATGCTTAGCTAGCAGTTTTCGTCGTACTGAGTACTAGGCTTTAACAATAAATCGACTCTAGCTTGACGCACATTTATTTAAGTATGTTTTAAGTTTTGCGTTTTGGAATGGTATATTTTTGAATTCCGAAAAAGGTCCCACTCCGGCCAATATTTTAATTTTTTTGTGGTATATATAGGCGCGCTGACATCTAGTCAGATTTAAATCGGAAGTGTCCGTTGCTCGTTGCAGTTCTTCCCGTATCCGTATTCCTGTATAACATTAAAAGTACAATGGCAGACCTTCCCGATGAACTCCAACAGTTATTTGCGTATGTATAATTGGATGCTATTCTAAAGGATGCAGAGATGAGTTCAGGCTGTCACATTCCTTACACGTACTTCCAACAAAATGCTCGTACAGACATACATGTATATATATATATATTAGGGTGGGTCGATTTGGGAGCCCAAAAATCGTATAGGGGGAACGTGTTCTTGGAATGATTCTAAGCAACATTGCCGAACAAACTTGTGGTCTAAAATGACGTTTGACCCCCCAAACGCGAATGAAAAATACAGTCAAAATAATAGTAGTGCCCAAATAGGATTTCCAAAAACCCCCAAAAATACCTCAAAAAATTTTACAATTAAACAATTTTACATTTTTTTTTAATTTTTTGGTCAAAATAATAGTAGTGAAAAGTTTCAAAATTTTTTTAAACCAAAAAAAACCTTTTAAAATTGAATGATTAAATGTATATAATAGACCTATATTCAAGGTTTTTTTAGTATTTTGTTGCATATCCTTTGCTTGCAATAACAGACGTACAGCGCCTGTGCATGGAATTAACTTATTTTTGGCAAGTCTTTGGAGGAAAAGAGCTCGAAGATCATTATACAGCTTTCCAAAGTTGATAGTTATTGCATGGTTTTATTTCCGAGACTGCTTTGCACCGTAAATTCTCAATGGGATTGAGATCGGGTGACTTTTCGGGCCAATTCATGGCATTTACTCGATTGGCTGCGAACCACTATTTAGCGAGTTTGCTAGGGTGCTTTGGATTGTTATCCTGTTGGAACGTCCAAACATGTCCTGAGAGGCATATTGGAGCATCGCGTCGTTCAAAATGGTGACGTATTGATAACGATCCATAGTTGGAAAAACTCGCCCCAATCACAATTGATGAACAATCGTGCTTTACCGTTCTTAAGGTATATTTTGGATTAAAAAACGATAAGACTGGTCGTCCAACAAACTGCCGAGAGCCACGGCCACCAAAATATAATATCCGACCACAAAATATTCCTCCACTTCACCAAAGGCCGATTTAAGTTTTTCCTTGCAAACTTTAAACTTTTGGCGATATATTGTATGTGAGTAACGGTTTTTTTCTTGGACTTCTTGAAATGGGGTTATTATCTCTAAGCCGTCTTCTTACTGTCCTTAAACTTACATTTAGGCCACGAATTTTTTTAGTGGTGCTGCAGACGCAAATGGCTGGATACTTGACTGTCTTTCTAATCGATCCAATGATCTTTTGTCCAATATTTTGGGTTTCATATTTAATAATATTTTGCACTTTCACATTTGACTTTTCAGCTGAAATCAATTTTTAAATCAGATTTCGCCTCTCGGTAGTACAGTGTTTGCCACTTCGCATGTAGCCAGGACTAACTGTTGAGGAAGGATCTAAAAATGCTAGGGACTAATAAATAACACCCAAAAGTATTGTTTAACAATAAAAACATTGTTTAAAATGGAGTAAATTTAATTATTCTTGATATTTTCTCTGGCACTACTATTATTTTGACTGAGTCCAATACGTGCATCCTTGCAAATTAAATCGAAAAGGAATACAAAGAGAGACGATATCCTAACACCACTGCACATTGTTAAAGAGCAGATAATTACAGTTACTTTTGTGAAAGAATGAGTTGAATATGTGATGAAATAAAGAAAATATTGAGAAAAAACTCTGTGCGCGACCGGCCCTACTATTATTTTGACCGCAACTGTATATCTTGTAGTAAAAAACAAAGAACATTCCTAATCAGGACCACTTAGGAATAACAGCACGTTCGATTTGCAAATCTCTTACTGGGGAGCATACTTTATTATTATACCCGTTACTCGTAGAGTAAAAGGGTATATTGTATTCGTGCAAAAGTATGTAACAGGGAGAAGGAAGCTTTTCCGACCCTATAAAGTATATATATTCTTGATCAGGATCACTAGCCGAGTCGAACTAGCCATGTCCGTCTGTCCGTCTGTATGAACGCTGAGATCTCGAAAACTATAAAAGCTAGAGGATTGGCATTTTGCATGCATATTCTTGGAGTTCCCACGCAGCGCAAGTTTGTTTCAAAAAGGTGCCACGCCCCCTCTAACGCCCACAATCGCCCTACACCATTTTTTGAAAGGTGTCTGGCGCCCACACCATTAAAGATTTTAGAAAACTAAAAATGCAGTTTTATTGTGATTATCAATACCTATCGAAATGTAGAAAAATTTTTCAAATCGGACCATTCGTTAAAAAAGTTATGCCCGATCAAAGATTTTATATATCCATCTCCCTCGCACTCCCTTTAGATGAGTAACGGGTATCTGATAGTCGGGGCACCCGACTATAGCGTTCTCTCTTGTTCAAGCTCATACCGTGGTGCATAGAAGCAACAACTATTCTTCTCAATGTAAAAATAGGTGATTTGCATTTTATCTTGGACCGACTGACTTGAATTCTCTACAAAAATTTTTTCTTATCGCCTTTGTTTGAGTGGTACCAATAGAAAGGCACACACACCATTCACTTAACCCATGGTCTGAGCCGCAAATTGTTTTACTTAGGGATATATAACGCTTTTATCAGCTTAACGTATTTATATCTAATAGTCATAAACCGCAATCGCTTTTCAGCTTTGTTGACAGCAAAAAAGGAGATTACATCGAAGCTCTAAAAAACGTTGTGGGAATTCAGTCGGTTTCAGCATGGGCAGATAAGCGAGGTGAGATCGATCGCATGGTGAACTGGACCGCAGATCGCCTAAAAGCCTTAGGCGCTGAAATAGAGCTGGCGGATGTGGGCCAACAGACCTTGCCGAGCGGCCAGATAATCCCTCTTCCAAAGGTTCTGCTGGGAACTCTGGGCAAGGACGCCTCCAAGAAGACCGTGTTGGTCTACGGCCATTTGGATGTGCAGCCTGCTCTAAAGGAAGATGGATGGAACACCAATCCTTTCGAGCTTACCGAGGTGGATGGAAAGTTGTTTGGACGCGGAGCCAATATTAATATGGCAAATTTGTAAACAAACATAAAATTGTGCTGTTTTGGTAATTTATAGAAACTTTTGAACTTTATAGGAGTACATAGTACTCTTTTAATTAATATTACTTATTATTTTCGAAGTGCAGAACATATTCTGAGACTTCGCTGCAAACATTGATGTATTCGTACCCAGAACAGCTTACATTTTGGCCCACTCATAGCAACATGTTTTCGAACGCTTTTCCGCTCATAACAAAGTACAAATAATTCAACAATAGCCAAAAAACAATGAGCTCAAGCAATATTTAATTTTTTCCCGCCACCGATTTGATTTGTTCTCGCTGTCATCGTTCCAGTTTTACAGTCAAGAGGAAGAATTCAGAGTTGCACCGCAAAAACATCGCCTAACTATCGCATAAAAGCGCCCGTCAAAATTGGATGGCGGACTAACTGGGAAATTTTCGGAACGGCAAAACCATCAAGACCATCAACGGATGGTAGATGGGAAGACCCTATAAAAAGGCAAAAATTAGATTAGGTTTAGATCTTAATTTGATTTTATGGAAACATTTTTTAACCAATCAAATGTGGCTGGAAAGCGTATTCAAATATAATGATTTCTCATAAACTCCGACGTCTGGAAATTATATTTTCTTACAAGTGGTTTCTGAACAATTTCCAAATTCAACATTTTTTTTGTTTTTTTTTTTTAAATTAATAATTCGGGTTATTCTTATCTGCTTAGCTTACTATTTTTACGTTCAAAAATCGTAAGAAATTCATCACTGATCATATTGTTCAGCTGAACGGAGCTTTTCATTGCAAAACAATAAAATCCAAACGATCTGGCAGGTCCCAGAAATCTGATCCAAAAAACGGGAAAAAAAACTCGCATTCTTTGCATGTTATTTATATTCCGTTTCGTAGTCATTATTTGTGAGTTATGTTTGTGCGGGCCAAGAATGGCATAGATAGTATGACTGTATCGGATTTTGATCTCGAGAGCAAAGGGGGTATCGACCTGACCTCCAAAAAGAGAATAAAGGCGGGATCCCTTACCTGCGAGGGATTTATGACCACGTATCAGGAGTACTGTGCAAATACCTCCATCCACGGTGTCCAATATCTGGGCGAGCGGGAACGACCTATACGAGAGCGCGTCTTCTGGCTGTTCGTGTTCCTGATCTCAATATACGGCTGCTCAACGTTAATCCTGAGTGCCTACACCAAGTGGACCGAAACGGTGGGATGCCAATTAAAACGTTTATTTTAAAGAAATTAGTAAAATCAGAAAATAAGAAAGCACTAGTGATTCTAGTCTCTTAAAGGAGCTCCATCTGATTTCATCCATTAAATAATATTATTTCATTTTATAGCCTGTGATCGTAAGCTTCGCAGAGAAATCTACGCCCGTGTGGAACATCCCGTTTCCTGCGGTCACTGTTTGCTCGGAGACCAAACGAGTGTTAAAGCAGAAAGGTTTGTAGATGTACAACTTATAAAGTTCCCAACTAACTTTAACTTATTTGATTAAAGGTAAGGAGACCACCTATGCGGATCTATACAGCCAGTTCAGCGAGGAAATGCGAGCTTCGCGGTTGTTTAAGCCCCAAAATGTTAGTGCTGTCGAGATGGAGGAGTTCCGCACCCTGTTGCATGTGTGCAACACACAGATCATCGACGAGGACATGCCCTTAATAGCAGGCGACGACCTCGACTACTTCGATGTTTTGGAAAGGATGCTTCCCCAGTTTGATCGGTACTTCTTCTACTGCCGCTGGCTGAGTCGTTTTGGCGAGTGCGAAAAGTTCTTTCGAAAAACTCTAACGGAGGAGGGAATTTGCTATACCTTCAATGGATTGAGGGCCACCGAGATATACCGGGAGGACACCTATCAGTACCAACATAGCGGGGCATCCCTGGAAATGGAAAACATAAGTTCGAGTCACCTGCCCTGGACTCTGGAAACGGGCTATGCGCACGGAAGCGACGTGGAAACCTTTCCGGCGAGGGTTTTGAGTGCCGGAGCGCGATCCGGAATCTTCCTGGCGCTCCAAAGCTTTAAGCAGGAAGTGGACTACGCGTGCCGAGGACCTGTACAGGGATTTAAGGTATGATATGGTATGGCTATTATATTTAAGCTATTATAGCTAAGCATCGTTAATATATTTTTATTTATTGGCATAGTTTAAAAACACTTTTAGGCCGTGTTTTTAGATTTATTTATTCATTTTAAAAATATAAACAAGTAAACTGAGTAATCTTGCCATTTACAGGTGCTGCTTCATGCCCCCGATGATGTGCCGCAGGTGTCCAAGCAATTCGTGCGGATACCCATGGGCAAGGAGGTGCTGATCGCGGTGAAGCCTAGCATGATCACCATGTCATCGGGCATCGCCGAGTATCATCCGATTCGGAGACAGTGCTTCCTCAGCCACGAGCGATCGCTGCGCTTCTTCAAGGTTTACACCGAATCAAATTGCCAGTTGGAGTGCCTGGCCAATTTTACGCTGACCAAGTGTGGATGCGTGAAGTTCTCCATGCCAAGGAACATGGATATGCCCGTGTGCGGTGAGGACAAGATCCATTGCTACGACAGAGCGGAAAGACAGCTGTTGGTCAGGGAGTTTGAACGGGTGAGAGCTCTGAATGCCGGTCGAGAGGACTCGCGAGGCGTGGAATCCGCCTGTAATTGCATGCCCGCTTGCACATCCCTTGTCTACAACACAGAGATCTCACAGGCCAACTTCGATCTGGAGGAAATGCTCCAGGCCGAGGGAGACACCGAATTCCTGCAGGAATATCCCGGATCCCAGATGTCACGACTGTCCATATATTTTAAACAAAGCCAGTTCATCACTTCTAAGCGATCGGAGCTGTACGGCATGACCGAGTTCCTGGCAAATTGTGGTGGTATCTTCGGCTTGTTCATGGGGTTCTCGATTTTGAGCTTGGTGGAGATGATTTACCACTTTACCTTGCGCCTTTTTACCAATCTAAAGCGACTGGTTAAAGCGCAGTAAGAAACCTTTTTCGTTTTTTTTTTTTAATAATTTCTAATATATTTTTATATTTTATTTACAAAACAAATTATTTATTATTTTTAATCTGTAAAATCAAATACTTAAAAAGAATAATATAATACATAAATATTTGTCTGGTTACAAAACATGATCTTGCGTTTTAAAAATAAAAAATAAATTTTATACACTTCGAATAATAGTTACTATTTCAGAAGTGAAGAAGGCATTTCCGACCCTAAGAACTGGGTTTTTTGAGTAATATTTGTTTTCTGAATGTTTGTATACGTTATATCAAAGTCCATCTATGTAGTTCATGCCATCCCTGTGAGCACAGGAAACAACAAGAACTAGAGAGATTGGATTTGAGCCCTGAATATATTTCAAATTTGTATATTTTATTGATGCAATTTTTTATATATTTAGAAATTAGATGTGAAAATTATAGTAATTAACTAACTTAAGATGTTAATCTACAATAAAACAAGAAAGGAAGTTAACTTCGGAAAGCCGAAGTTTATATACACTTGCAGTTATAATACATAAGTACCCAAAGTTTAGTCTTGATGGGTGCTGTTCTTAGGGTTCCAAATATATTATTGCCTATTAAAAATGTTGATATTAAATTATCAAAAATTAAAACGCCTACTTCCTACAAAGTTACAATGTATTTTTATATATTTTTTGAGATTATTCCCATGGGAGCCATAAGATATAGTGGTCCGATCCGGCTCGTTCTGACATATGTACATATGTACTACCTGCAATAGAAAGAAGACTTTTGGGAAAGTTCGCATAGTTCCCATAGAAACGGACAGACAGACGGACATGGCTAGATGGACTCGGTCATTGGTGCTGATCAAGAATATATATACTTTATGTGGTCGGAAACGTCTCCTTCACATCATCTGAAATTATAATACCCCTGCCAGGGTATACAAATTGAAAAATAAAAGACGTATCTATTACAATCCAAATTCAGCTACTTTTCCAGCCGTTCTGTCAGCACTGTGAGGGCGCTCGCTTGCGCGCCAAAAGCAATCGGCCTCTATCGATACCCGCAGAGCAGAGTTGCCAGTGGCGCCTCAGCAATATTCCAATAATCCAGCGTGTCTGTGCCTCAAAAATTGCATAAAACGTTGGATAAACGACGCGACATCCGGAAATTAGTAGAACTGCCACCAACCAGCTACCAGGCCCCGAGAAATAACGGTGACAGCGAGCCCGAGAGTGTAGTGCTCGAAATCGGGACCCTTTGGCAACCCAGCCAGTTGTTCTGCTCTTTTTTAGGCGGCCGCCGTCGCGTGAAGACTGAAGTGAAAATCGTCGTTCCCGCGACTCTCGTGTTTCGTTTCATTTGAACCAAACAGGACAAGATGGCAGCGGATCAGGCTCAGTTCCAGCAGCTCCTGGTGTCCCTGTTGTCCACGGACAACGATGTGCGCCAGCAGGCAGAGGTGAGTCCCACCTCGGCAGGGTTGGGGGGGAGGTGAGCCGGGGGATCGCACAAAACATATTGCCATCGCCTCGAATTTTCGATGCGCAATTGCAATTTGCAGGCAAGTGCACATAGTACATGGCGGATTTCGATCTCGCGGCAGCTGCCATCTATAAGATATTCCCGGGCGTATGGGCATGCGAATCTTTTAGCCGAAATTTCTGACGAATCTGAATCATCGCACAAAACGTGTTTTCGCCCTCCGCTTTGGCCTGACATTCGCATGTGTGCGAGGGAGAGCGAGCGTCGGGCGACAGACGGTGCGAAGCAGGCAAACAAGGCAAAATCGAATCGAATTGTACAATTTGCATGGCCGCCACATGATTTTCCACTGGAATAGTACCCCCGCCAAACGGAAACAAAGAGCAGGTGCGAAATCCATGACACACGGTCTGGGAAATGCAATCTGTCGGTTGATAAGGCGCTCGGATTCCGTTGCTTCGTTCCGGCGCCACATGGCACCGCCCCGCCCCGCCCACCAAACCCCACCCACTCGGCGACCTTGGACAGATGGCAGGCATGGTACCGCTTGCTTCAATTACCTTGGAATACTAGGTTGCCAAAAGCATACGGTCCCTATACCGGGCTTTGTGCCATTTTTAAAAATAACCTTATCCAAATCCGATATAATCAATGTTCCGAAAAAGGCTTCATAATTATATTGGATAGCTTTCGAACATATCAATGATTGATTTAAAATAACTATTGTATAACTATAGTGTTCAATATTAATAATATCAGATTCGTAGGGTAAACAATTCAAAACAATGCCAATTATTTATATTAAATGTTTATTAAACAATTAAAATAAATATTTTATTGATCTATTTAATTTAAGAGACAGGATACATTTTCCATTGCTAACCCTTATGTGCAATTACTTACATATATACTTCTACAAATACAAATAAATAAAAATATATGTATGCACGTTAAATTGCATATTTATCTTATCGGTAGGTAACTACAATAAAATAGCTGTTGTAAACTATTATTCTTTTATACGGATACTGTCCATTGAGTTATATGAGTTAGGTATCTGAAAAGCTCTCGTATGTATTTATTATCCTTTCAAAATATTTTATTTTAAATCGGAAGTTTTCCTCTACATTTAGATATAAACTACATTATTGGATTTTTAAGATCGTATAATAAACTTAAACTTTTTTTATATTCAATGTGGTCTATAAACTCTGATTACCATTTCATTTACAAGGTTTAAACCCATCTTTAACTTTTACATGTGGGCGAAAAAAGGGCATTACAATTAAAAACTTATTATCTAGACAGACCATATATCTGGGTGTTTTTTTCCTATTCCAGGAAGCGTACAACAACCTGGCAAGGGAGCTGAAGGTGACGCACCTACTGGGCAACATCCAAAGTGGTCAGCAATCGGAGGAGGCGCGCCAGATGGCTGCCGTGCTGCTACGCCGTCTGTTCACCACGGAGTTCCTGGAGTTCTACAAAGAGGTTGGTCAAAAACCCGCAAACGAATTTCCGCTCTTACTAATATCCCCCGCTCTTAGATTCCTGCTGAGTCTCAGAACCAGCTGTTGCAGCAGATCCTTTTGGCCGTGCAGCAGGAAGTAACTCCTCAGCTCAGGCGCAAGATCTGCGAGGTGGTGGCCGAGGTGGCTAGAAATCTGATCGACGAGGACTGCAACAATCAGTGGCCGGACATCCTGCAGTTCCTCTTCCAGTGCGCCAACTCGCCCACACCCCAGCTGCAGGAATCGGCGCTGAGGATTTTCTCCAGTGTGCCTTCCATTTTTGGAAACCAGGAAGCCCAGTACATCGATCTGATCAAACAGATGCTTGCCAAGAGCATGGATGCTGGTTCCGATCCAGAGGTCCGAGTTCAGGCTGTGCGAGCCGTAGGAGCTTTCATTCTCTACCACGACAAGGAGAAGGAGACGGCCATCTACAAGCACTTCGCCGATATGCTGCCCCGCATGATCCACATCACAGGGGAGACAATCGAGGCTCAGGACGATCAGAGCCTGCTGAAGCTCCTCATCGAGATGACCGAAAACTGCCCGAAGTTCCTGCGCCCCCAGCTGGAGTTTATTTTCGAGGTTTGCATGAAGGTGTTTAGCTCGCAGGACTTCGAGGACAGCTGGCGACACCTTGTCCTGGAGGTTATGGTCTCGCTTGCCGAGAACGCTCCGGCGATGGTACGCAAGCGGGCAGACAAGTACATTGTGTCTTTGATCCCACTGATTCTGCATATGATGACCGATTTGGATGAGGACGAGAACTGGTCTACTGCCGATGTGGTTGATGATGACGATCATAGTGACAACAACGTGATCGCCGAGTCGTCGCTGGATCGCCTCGCGTGCGGTTTGGGAGGAAAGGTTGTGCTTCCGCACGTAATGAATGCTCTGCCGGCTATGTTAGGTCATGCTGATTGGAAGCATCGTTTTGCCGCCCTCATGGCCATTTCGGCCATCGGTGAGGGTTGCCACAAGCAGATGGAGGCCATTTTGGATGAGGTCATGACTGGAGTTTTGAACTTCCTGAGGGATCCCCATCCCCGCGTTCGCTACGCCGCTTGCAACGCCATTGGCCAAATGTCCACCGACTTTGCTCCGACCTTCGAGAAAAAGTTCCACAGCCAGGTGAGTTTTTCCTCCTTTGTGCCATAACTCTGTTAAGAAACTTGTAATAACTTTTAATTAAATTATAATGGTTCCGTTTTGTAATTTTATACGGAAGTGTTGAGTAATAAGTTTGTTATATTTTCATATTTAATACGTAGTTTTAAAAATATTCCAAAGTCATCACGTAGGCCTAATTAAAATTTTACATTTGTAAAGTATTGTTTACTTGGCGACTTGTATTTGTTTTACCAAAATAGTTTCGATGTATATCACTGGTTGAATTATACTGGAAATCTTTCTACAGTTTGTTACCTCAATTGCGATATTTGCAAACAAACAAAACGAACATTGTGTAAACAAAATGTTACTAGTAAACAAACAGTCTGAAAACTGTTTTAAAATATTTATTTTTTCACAAGAACCTTACTTGTTAACAATGAAATATTCTTATTTTCACTCACTTAAATATACACACGTAAACGATTATAATAATATGGATTAAACAAAATGTTGTATTTAATTTAATATTATTGAAATACCTTAACACAACCCGGTTGTTTTCCAGGTGATTCCCGGTCTCTTGTCCCTCTTGGATGACGTAGATAATCCCCGAGTGCAAGCGCATGCCGGTGCTGCTCTGGTGAACTTCAGCGAGGACTGCCCGAAGAACATATTGACACGCTATCTTGACGGGATTATGACCAAGCTTGAGACTATACTGAACTCAAAGTTCAAAGAGCTCGTGGAAAAGGGAAACAAATTGGTTTTGGAGCAGGTAGTCACCACTATTGCTTCGGTTGCGGATACTTGCGAAGCAGAGTTCGTGGCCTACTACGATCGCCTTATGCCATGCCTTAAGTTCATCATCCAGAATGCAAACTCGGATGATCTTCGCATGCTACGAGGCAAGACCATTGAGTGCGTAAGCTTAATTGGATTGGCGGTGGGACGGGAGAAGTTCATAGGCGATGCCGGAGAAATCATGGATATGCTGTTGGTCAATCACACCGAGGGAGGAGAGTTGGCTGATGACGATCCACAGACTTCCTATCTGATCACTGCCTGGGCCCGCATGTGCAAGATCCTTGGCAAGCAATTCGAGCAATATCTGCCCGTCGTTATGGGTCCCGTGATGCGAACGGCCACCATGAAGCCTGAGGTGGCGATGCTGGACAACGACGAGGTGGAGGATATCGAGGGTGATGTGGACTGGTCGTTCATCAATCTTGGGGAGCAGCAAAACTTCGCCATTCGCACTGCTGGCATGGATGACAAGGCTTCAGCCTGTGAGATGCTGGTGTGCTATGCTAGGGAACTGAAGGAGGGATTTGCCGAATACGCCGAGGAGGTGGTGCGACAAATGTTGCCCATGCTTAAGTTCTACTTCCACGACGGTGTCCGCACAGCGGCTGCCGAGTCGTTGCCTTACCTTCTGGACTGCGCAAAGATCAAGGGTCCGCAGTATCTAGAGGGCATGTGGTTGTTCATCTGCCCTGAGCTGCTAAAGGTGATCAACACGGAACCGGAGCCGGAAGTCCAGTCGGAGCTGCTTAACTCTTTGGCGAAATGCATTGAGACCCTGGGACCCAATTGCCTTAACGAGGATGCCATGAAGCAGGTTTTGGAGATTATCAACAAGTATGTTGTAGAGCATTTTGAACGGGCTGATAAGCGTTTGGCGGCCCGTAACGAGGAGGACTACGACGACGGCGTGGAGGAGGATCTGGCCGAGCAGGACGATGCTGATGTCTACATCCTTTCCAAAATCGTGGATATCACACATGCCCTCTTCCAGACGAACAAGGCTCAGTTCTTGCCCGCCTTTGAACAGGTGGCTCCGCACTTTGTCAAGCTACTGGAGCCCAGCCGTCCTGTGGCCGATCGCCAGTGGGGCGTGTGCGTGTTCGATGATCTGATCGGTAAGTTATTTATATTTTTTTACTTGAGAGAGGATTTTTATTCAGGAACTAGTCAAAGATTTTATCTGCACAATACTGAAACAAAACTGGAAACATCCTTTGGTTCTGTTTCTTCAGTTAAAAGTTTCATTTAAGTTTAATTCGAAAATTTCATAGTTTATAATTGCTAGTACTAGTACTAATACTAACCAAATTGTTGTCTATTTTATTTGCAGAATTTTGTGGCCCTGCTTGTGCTCCCTACCAGCACATCTTTACGCCTGCCCTGCTGCAGTACGTGGGCGATAAGTCCCCGGAGGTGCGTCAGGCTGCTGCCTACGGATGCGGAGTGCTCGGCCAGTTCGGCGGCGAGCAGTTCGCTGTCACGTGCGCCCAGATCATTCCACTGCTGGTTCAGGTCATCAACGACCCCAAGTCCCGCGAAATCGAGAACATCAATGCGACAGAGAACGCGATCTCGGCGTTTGCTAAGATCCTGATGTACAACAAGTCGGCGTTGACCAACGTGGACGAACTCATCGCGGTATGGTTCTCTTGGCTGCCGGTTTCCGAGGACCCAGAGGAGGCCACCCACATCTATGGCTACCTGTGCGACCTTATCGAGGGCAACCACCCGGTGATCCTTGGGGCCAACAACTGCAATCTGCCGCGCCTTGTCTCCATCATCGCTGAAGCCTTCTGCACCAAGGTGATAGAGGCCAAGAGCGCGAACGGATCTCGCATGCTCACTATTGTCAAGCAGGTGGAATCCAATCCGGACGTGATGGCCGCTTGTGCTAGCACTCTCAGCCCAGAACAGCAACAGGCCCTGCAGGAAGCTTACCGGGAGTTGGCGAGCGTTCCAACCGCCTAAAGGATCGGAAACACACTTTGCTCCAGACCCAATCCAGTCCTGGCGACCTTGGCAAGGAGGGAAGGATGGAAGCTTCAGCTACTCGTTATCATTAATTTTCATCTGACCGAAATTGTCGTCGCAAATGCATTATGAACTATACGTTTAAAACATACATACACGCATATTTACACTTATGTGTACGATAGAGTTATCCGGGTATATAATTCTATATATATTGTGATTTCAATCAAAAAATCTTCTCCCGAAGACAAAAGTCTGCGCCTCGTTAGAATTTGACATGTTGTATGGATCGGATCCCAAGGCCATCGCAATCACACACAAATTCCAATAGATTATTTTCGTTACTCAATTTTTCATATGTTTTACATATGTGTGTATATTCGGCCCACACGGCCGCCTCCTCTCCCTGCAACCAAAAAAAAAACACAGGATGTGAACGTTGTCCGAATCAAACGAAATGTAATTTTGTGCATTCAAAGCAGGATCCACAAAAATATTTAAAGGAATAACATCTATTGTATTTTAAAAATGATAAAAAGAACGAAATAAATAACACGTAAAACGACATTATAATTGGAATATAGATTGGGTTTTTTAATTGCTTTCGCAGTTGTCATCGATATGCTCTTTAGGACGGAAGTATACATATATTAATTTATGAATAATTTTTTAAATATCACGTCCACTTTTATTAGTTTATCGGCCATGAATTTATCATTTCTTACTGCCAACGATGTGACTGGAATGCGAATTATTAATTTATTAAAATCAATACTCCGACTTAATTAATCACTGTAGGGTTTGCATTAGCATAATTTCATGCCAAAAGCTTTAGTGCTGTGCACAATTTAATATGTGAGGCTTAAGACGTCCGATCAAGTTTTAAAATTTAAATTAATGGCTTTGGAAAAAGTTATTAATCGATAGCTTATAAACTGATCTTATTAACGATACTGATACAGGCGGTGGCTATATCGACTAGTCTAGTCGTGCTGGTTAAGAATATGTGTCGTGCATATCATTTATAAAGTCGTCTCTTCAATTGCTAATTACGAATCTTACAACGGTATAAAAACTAAAAAGTAACGGAAGAATTCTACCAAATTCAAACAGAATTTCCAAACTGAAATGGCAACTCTCTGTCGAAGAACAAGAGCAACAATCGTAAACGTGCAAAGGTCTCCTAAACAGCTGATACGATTCGCGAGGAAAAATAAGCCAAGCAAAACAAAAATGCGAAAATCTCAAAACATTCCACAACTCGAATAGGAAAACTTATTCTGATAAGTTATCAACGAATTTAAGTTTCGGTAAAAATCTACATACATTTTCACTTGAAGGCAAACTGGATGTCCGATTAAATAAGTACTATGCAGTTTCCAAACGAAATCAATGACGAAATATTGTATTAGAAGTGAGCGGCCATTGTTTTGCTAACTTAGTGATGACTTAGTGGGCAAAGTGCACCCTGATGTAAATTATTGGCACCGACTTTCGCAACGAATCTCATTCAGATTAAATCCATAGGTGAGTGCAACAGGTGGGCGGGAAAAATCCGCTTGGAAGGCAGGAAAGCGGAAGCAATCTCGTTGGCCACAATTTAATTTCGAGCAGCTGCCTTACTCAATTTCGGGAAGTGAGAAAAAGGGGCTATTTGTGGACCAATTTCATGACGCACTTCGTCTACAAGGGCGTCCCTTTTAGTCATATTTTGTCGCCTGCAACGTTAGGATGAATCTTTGCCATCAAGTGGGTTTCTTAAAAAATCTAGAAAATTCTAAAGGTTTATACCACTTAGAAATGCCGAAAAGTTCTTCTTCTTTCGGCATATACATTATGGAGTTTTATATTTTAAATATTTTGAAAATTATCTTCGGTAAAAAAATATTCTCCTAAGTGGTTTTTTTCATTTAATATCAAGAAAATTATCAATGCCGAAAAGTTATTATTCTTTCGGCATAGATATATATTTTAAAATTAAACCCGCTAAAATATTAAAACCATCATCAATAGGGTATAAGTATTGTGTTTTCTTGTTTAAAAATCCAAGTCACTCGCTTCGTTTATCTTTCTTAGATATTAAACGCAGTAATGGCGGAGGAGAACGAGTTCCTGAATGCCTACGCGAGCATTAAAACAGCGTATAAAGCAGCCATGACTCAGGTGGAGCTGGCCGTTAACCATGAGGAGCAGGAATCCCAAGGACAGGCCATTGAGGCCTACGAGCTCGCCCTGAAGATGATGGATGACACTTTCGCAATTCCAGTAGGTCTTCCCGATGAGATAGAAGCCGTGCAGACCGAGTGGAACGACGCCTGTGCGTCGATCCAAAAACTAAAGAGCGCCAAGACGGAAGTCTAAAGGTTTTCCGTCTAAAGGTTTTGCGGTCCCAGAACCAACCAATTGATGATGAAGCCCTGGAGGCCGTAGAGGAAAGTCGAACTGAAGTGGATGCAAACAGGCCGTTGCTGGCGGATAACCCCTCCACGCATTATGATATATCTAATGCTAGTGGAACACCAAAAACATACAGGGAACTAGCTGACGGTTTGAGGAAGCTTTTAGCCGTTCCGGACTCCAATGCCTTGCTGGATGAGCTTTTCCGCGCCCAGGTCAAAATGTACCGCATTGAAGGAAATGGAACTGTTACTTCTATAAGTGGATCGTCCACCATGTCGCTGGTGATGTGCACCGTGGGTGGTGAATGGAAGTACCTCAGTGGTATTTACTTCATCCAGTGCTCGATGCCGAATGAGGAGACTGGAATGATTTGGCTGTACCCTCTCGTTCCCTCGATCACCAACTGCTATCGCACAGAGTATGGAGCCTTCATCTTTCCGGATATGGAGTGCCAGCAGCCGGGGAACGCCTTTGGATTAATGTTGACAAAGGATAGCCAACCTTCGTTGGGCTCTGATGAAGAACTGCAGGACTTGCAGCAGTTTTTCCTTGACCTGTTAGAGGCTGTACTCGCTGGCACGGTGGAGCAGTTGAAATCTCCGACCTCCCAACGTGCTGGCTTCGCTTCAGATTCCGCTTCCGGTTCGGAGCAGGTGTCCAGACACATTGTGAGTGCGGCCGATTTCATTGCTCGAAATCTGGTTAAGGGCGCCGAGAAGACAGGAGGCCTCATGCTCAGAAGTACGCCGTACCTCATTTCCAAAATGACGCCCGCCTCGGCCGATGCCCCCACTCAGGTGCCCAGCTCCGTTCAGACTTCCGGTGGGTGATGTTCAAACGATAAAACAACATTTATAGTGAAAAGAAATTTATTACGAATATTTGATTTCTCCTCCCCGCAGTGGAAGTGGCTCAGAAGGTGACGCATGCTGCGGCCGGGATGACAGGTTGGATAGCTGGAAAGGTGGGCACTGCCTCAATGGCAGTGGGTCGCTACCTGGCTCCACACATCCAAGAGCAGGGGTCCAAGTTACTGCAGAAAGGATTCGGCTACGAAAGCAGCGAGGCGAACAGCACCATGGAGGGAGCCATGACTATCGCAGCAGGAGCCGTGGAAGGTGTCAGCACGGTATTCGATGGCCTCGAAACATCGGCTAAGATCCTGGGTGGCAGCCTCAGCCAAAATTCGGTCAAGATAATTGAACACAAGTGAGTGAAAACATATACTTTTCAGCCTTTTTTCGAATTTTGTCTAAACTACAATTTTTAAATTTATTAGAATCATTTTTAAAAATATTAACTAAGATCGTTATATGATGTTTAAAATTTACCAGTTGTTTTTAAGCCGGGCTGTATTCTTCGGAAAGTAAGTAACATGAAGAAATAATCGTTTCCTTATAGAGTACATATATTCTTGATCATGATGACTAGCAGAATCGATTTGGCCGTTTCCATCTGTCTGTCCGTATGAGCTACAACTATAAAATTGATTATTATTCTTTAAAAATTACGTTCTCCGATTCAATTTTTGATTTCCAAAACCGATCCGATACTTATTTCAGAAAAATAATAATCTAGTTTTCTAGTCAAATATCGTAACTTTCCTATGACTGTTTATGTGCACTTTCAGATATGGTCAACCGGCAGGAAATCTGGCCAGTGGCACCTTTCACACTGTGGGCAACGTTTTCGTGGTCAGCCAGAACGTAAACTACATTACTCCCAAAGGCATTGCCAAGAAAATGGTCAAACGCACCGGAGAAGCCGTGGTTAGCGACTACAAACGAGACTTACGCAAATCGGAATCTCATTACATAAATGCCGGCGCACTCTATCCAGATCTTCGGGCCTTGAAAGAATGAGTGCCCTTACCAAAGATATATTTAATACATTGTAATCGTTGATATTGATATATTATTATATTATGCCTTTTTTATTAGAGATCCTCAAAAAATAGAATATATACATATATTATTACCCAAAATTTGGTTTCTTTAAGTAACCATTTCAAACACAACTTTACTTGCCAATGAAGATGATGATTTTAAAAAGCCGATGTATCCCGCCTTTGCCAATTAAAAAACCACAGGTATATTGGAAAAATAGCTAAACTGCCAGCACTGGTGGCGTGCACTTAACAGGGGTGTTATAGATGGCGCTTTAGTAGCCGCTGACTGTTGGTGCTAGGTGGAATTTTACAGGGGAAAAGTTTAGGGTTTTTTTTTGGAAATTGTATACCGCAAATGGTTTGAAAAAAGCAATAGAATATATGTAGCAACTCCAAAGCTTTGTGCGTTTATCCTAGTACTCAGTTCGTCTAAGAGTTACACTAGTCGAAAAATATTATTCTTTTGTAGTGTGACCGAAGTTTTCAAAGTTCACCCGCTTTGCATGAAGCGTGGCACACCGCTTCTGCACAAACACAGCCAAAGATCAAATTTTCTATTCTTGGTATTTCCTTACAATTTCCTTAGCTCATCTGAGTACCGCGGTGAAAAAAGTCCCCCGGCTCAAGGCATTAGCTACCTATTTGTATCTCGCTTACTCCTATGCTTAGCTAGCAGTTTTCGCACCGCAAAGGCTTAGACAAACACGCTGCAACAAGAATACACATTATAAATGTTGGCGAAAAGAGAACACTTAATGGCAATGCTGTTTTGGATACATTTTTAAAGCCCAAAATCGAGGAAAGTAGGAACAGGACACTCCAGTATACTTGCAATGTGAGGTGATCTAAGTTTTGGATATAAACTCTCAAGCTTTGAAGAATATCAAACTGCACCGAGCAAAATGTACAGGTATATTCAACGCATTTAAAATTCATCTTTCTTTTTTTGGCATTCACTGTGTCAATAGTTTTTAGGTCTGATCATGAATGTTTTGTCGCCATGACTTTTGGAAGACCTCATTAAAGATATCGGAGATTCTCACTTCTCATTGAAAGTGGATGAAACTACAGCCATTGACACGACGAAAATCACATCTTTCTATCGTCTCATCCAACTGGAAAAAGGAACCGCCGAGCATATGACAGAGTGCATAAAAGATTAACTGAAAGCAGATAGGTTAGAGTAAGAAAGCATGATCGACATTGCAATGGGTGGAAAAAACAATTTAGTTTCATCTCGATCGAACATGCACATTATGTTCATCCTAAAAGCTGGGACTTAATTGTCAAGGAGTCACACAAATGGTTCTCAAGCAACAAGAGCAGAAACATCGAGTTTCAACGCATGCATAAAATTGTTGCTGGCTGTGATCCAAAAAACATTTAAAAGCTTTCTGGAACTCGTTGGCCGGCCAGACTGAGTGCCATTCAAACAATTTTAGATGAGCGGGATTCTCTAGTCTAGATGACTTATGGTTCTAATACCTGCAATCAATTGTTGTGCCACAACTTACCGTTTTAAAACTTCCTTATGCCAGTGGATTGCATAAATGTTGGATATCATTTTAATGAATTGTCTTCGAATTGCCTGCCGGACCATTTAATATACATACATACATACATCAAAAAACGATGCAGGGACTGCTTGGTTAAACTCACGGAAGAATTGAAAGCACGAGTTCCCAAGAAGACAAAATGCTTGGAAAAATATGTGTTTTTGCACCGAAAGTAACATACAGTCAATATAAAGAAGACGTTTCTGAACTGAGTGAGTCTTTCAAGGGTCTTGGCATCGACATGGACGCTACTGTGACCGAGTATCCCCAGATAAATATACAATCGACGAACAAACCGATGCTGGTGATAATAAAATATTTGGCAATGTATCAAAACTAGCAATGTCCCTTCAGTGCTTGCCATTTTCAAAAGCATCAGTTGAACGAGAATTTTCGGTTTTTACCATTGTTAAAGATAAATGGCGAAACAGAATCGCAACCAAAACCTCCGATGCTTTTCTTCGAGTAAGGCTAACGTTACCAAACAAATGCAATAGCTTTGAACCATCCCCTCAAATGTATAAGCTATTCAATAACGAGGAAGTGTACAAGACCCATTTTTCAAATGAAGTTCTTGAGATGATCTCTTAAAATTTGATCGCGTTTTGTAGTATACAGTATATACATACATATATTTCTAAATGTTATAATAAATAAATGTTAAATAACAAATTACTATACACATTTTTCCAATCTTAACATTTCTACAACGTCATATTTAGATATTTTTTATTCAGCTGTATATGTTCGAAATTAACTGATTTTATGAATTTAGGGGGATAACCGGATTTTTTAGGGGGAAATATCGCCTGTTTGAGAAGTTTTAGGGGGAAAGAAAAATTTTCATCTGGCAACTTTCTGTCTAGTTACTCATTTTTCCGTTTCTTACGCTCTGACTGGACTCCGCTCTCTCTCTCACTCAGCTCTTACGTTTTTATTGCGCCTTACGTTGTGACGTTACGCCGATACGTATTGACGTATTGAAATTGTAAGATTGAATTGAAACGGAGCATTCGTTTTTCATCTCTCGGCCGCGCGATTACTCGGAACAAAGTGAGGCAGGTAGAGCATATCTTCGAACTCGGCCGCGCCAATACATATTTACCTAGCGCTTTTTCGCGAGTCCGGCCCTTGGCACGGTAAATAACTAGTGCTCCCAGAGTCTTGAATTTTAGTTTGCGTACCAAGCACCGCGATTTAAGTTTTTAAGTTAAACTACGCTGGAAGTGGTGTTGATTAAAAATTGCACCTGTGCAGTGGAAAATTGTGAATTCAGTCGCGGTCTAATTATCGCTTTTGTGTGTGGGTGGGGTGCCTGTTTCTGTGTGTGTGTGAGTGAGTTAGTGCCGTTTTATTTTCGATTTTGACGGGAAATTTAAACGGAAAAATTAATATTACTCACCAGTTTAAGTTGTTGCACTTACGACACAAAAAAGTTTTTCTCTCTTAAAAATACCAGTTTAAACAACTACCTATGCAACAACAACAACTGCCGTAAACGGCCAACAGCAGAAGCAACAGAAACAACAACAACAACAACAACAACAGTTCTAACAACAGTACACAAACAAACACGTTTTCCGTTTTATTTTTCTGCCTCGCGTTTGCTGGTGTGTGTGGGTGTGGTGCTGTGTGTGTGTGTGTGTACGTGTTGCTCGTCTGAGTAAAGAAATTTCTAATGATTTTTGTTTGTGTTCCCGAAAAGCAGCTCCGAACAACAACAACATCAACAATTGGACCCACAGTAAATGGTCCTATGATTTGCTAAAATTATTTGCATGTCTTATTTTATTTTTGCATAAAAACTCCTGCAGCCGCAATAATAATTAAATAAGGAAAAAGCAACGCCAATATCACCGATCGGAGCCTTCAGATTTGCTTGGTAAGTATTTTCATTGTGTAAAAAATTAATGAAAAAATCTTAAAAATTTAAGAATATATAAACTGGACTACAAATTAAATGGTGTATTTAAAATTAAATTTATATTGGGGATTAAAATTTGTTTTCTTTTTAATTTCACTTAAACTAAATTTTAAAACATATAAATACAGAATTATTCAAAGATGTTTCAGGATATAAAAGTAATTTGTATTAGATGCCTGAAAAAAAAATACTTACGAATTATTTTCTCGGGTGTGGTAAGCTTATACATTTTAAACTTATTTCATTATTTTTCGGAAAATAAACAGCAGCACCTCCACTCTTTGAACAAAATCCGAGCTTACATTACCTGTGCATCTATTGTTTTCAGTGTGCCCTCCCCAACAGTGGTCAGAAAAAATTATAAAAGGAATTTAAAAAAATGTTTACACGACAAAAATATTTAAAAATAGTTTAAGTGTCAAGTAGAAAAGAAAATACCACTAAAAATAGCTGCATATGTGTCAGCTCGATCTATTCAGTGCATAATTTTCCAGTGTACACAAACTCAAAAAATTGGCTGCTCAATGCAAAATGGGTGCCTTTTTTTATATATCTCTCGAAGTACTAAAAATTGGTCTACGAAACTTGGTGATAAAATTCATTATTATTTAAAAATTTAATGTTAAAATCCCCATCAAAAAAGCAAGACACAATGAAAATTCTTAAGTCGTTTTAGTTTCATTTGTTTTCCATTTCGAGTTGACCATTATTTATTTTTACTTTTACAACTCGTTCTGTTGTATCCATTTACCTGATGCAACAATAGCAGCAAAATATCATTGTGATAACCAGGACTAGGGAAATTACCTCAAGTAACATTCTTGGACCTGGATCCGGAGGTTCAGTTGCGTAGGGAGTGTGGGAGGTGGTGGTCTGGAGTGGATGGCTTGAGCTTGAGTTGTACATTCCTTCGGTTCCTCCACAGATCTTGTGGCTCTCGCATTTCGAGTTTCCAACCTTCAATATTTGACTGTCGTTTTTTTAAAACATTTTCACACCCTTGAAATACGTCCCTGTGTTGGCTTTGTTAGTCTTATTTTCCCCCAACATTTTCACTTTGCATTCCGAGATTTTCCCACCGCTCAGACTTGCAGCATTAAGGCGTCTAGTCATTTATTTGATATCATCATAATCGTCATCACCTGAGCTACAGGTTTTTAGCTAATAAGGCGATGGCAAAGAGACGAAGAAAAAATTGCTAAATTATAATCGAAAGAAAAAATCCATCATTGGAAAGTTGATTTGATTGCATTCGCGGAATGCAGTTGCCAGGGTTGCCTAGTTGTGCGACAGGGCGACGCATTTTTCGCTAGCCGGGCACTTGGCTAATATTTCAGGCTTCATGCTTCATGCTTCATTTGCGTTTCGAGAGGCCCAAGTCAACAACTTTCGGAACAAATCCGCCGGCAAGGGCGATTGGATTCGATTGGATCGGATCGGATGGGATGGAATGGTATAGTGTGGATTGAATTGAATTGAATGTGATGTGATAGGAGAAAGGCATTCGAAAGGGCTGAATTGAATTATATATACTCGTATATATCCGTCAACAGTCTCTAAGCTCAGTTATGTGAAGTTTTCAGTTTTCAATCTTTTCATTTATTTTTGTGAATACTTAAGAAATAAATTAAATATTATACTTAAAATCCAGCATTGCTGTTTTCAAAGTCCCATACTTTTGAAGATTTCCTGTAAGGGTCTTGAAATTATTGTTATGATATTATACATTTCTTGAAAGCAAGTTAAAGATAACATTTTGCTAAGTGCAGGGAAGTGGTTTTCTTTTTAGTTTTACCACCCACAAAAAAAGTAATAAATCGCTCTGGGTGACAGTGGTAGTAGTTGGCAACGTTTTGCTGCAATTGGCAGGGCGAGCGGAAAATGTTGCGTGGGAGCAGAGACGTGCGGGGACATTACACAATTATCCAAAGCATTTCCCTAAGAAAATGAAATTTTTCAGCCCGCTCACATGAAAATCAATTCCTTCCTACCCTACTCACTCCCATTACACAAAAAGAAATTTTAAAAGCGTTTATGATTGTGTAAAATTATAAATGCTTTTAATGTTTTTATTTATACATTTTGGTCCGTCTTGATTTACTTTCTAAGAAAATTCATCAAATACTAATAACGTACTTTTATATGAAATTTTATTATTTAAACATTACATAATATTTATTTATTATTTATATTATTATTATTTATAGTATAATGTGACGATAAATACAATTTCCATTTTCAAGTCGTTATAAATTGTAGCCAACACAAAACTACAAATAATTTCAAGACAATTATAATTCATGAATTAAAAAAAGTGTTATTTCTTTAAGTGTACTTTCCTCTTTTCTTGACGTTGGTTATTTTCCTAACCGTCTGTTTTTCGCCGTGTCTTTCCGCTGTTGCTGTTTTGTTTATGCTTTTCCCATCTTATTGTTTTTGCGCGCCTCGTGCGTCAATTTATGTGAGTTCAGTTCGCCTGCAAGACGGAAGCACTTCTTAATGATACAAATAATAGTAGCTGTAGCGGCAGCTGGAAAAACGGAGGAAAAAAGGGTGTCCCGGCCGCTTTTTGCATTTCCCTCGCCACCCCTGAAAACTCCCGTGGAAAATTGGCGCCGCCGCAACTGCCCAAATGCCGTCGCTGCTCAAAACTTGTTTGCCGCATAATTTCCAAAGTTGCAATTTTCATTTTTTATGGCCATTTGTCTTGGAGTTGTTTTTGTCTGTTTTATTTTTTTTACTTTTCAGTTGAAAGTGTTTGCAGTGCCTGTTGGGGCACATTTGGAGCTGCCCGGTTTTGGTTTTTTTGCCTGGCTCATTTTGTTTGCCGTTGAGGTAATCAGAATTACATAAAGGGAAATATTTCATTTTCATATAATTTGTTTCTCGATCGGTTATGAATTTACATTTATTTTTCACCGAATTTTTCAAGAGTCAAATGAAGTGCTTGAAAAATCCTAAAATATAGCATTTTTGTTAAGCCAAATTTATTTATCAAGATTTAATAATATTTTAAAATTTAATTTTTCAAGTCTGTTTCTCGTTTTCTCAAATTTCCATACGTTTTCTACGCTTAAAGCCTAATTTAAGTTGCTTGTGATTGATATAAAGGCTTAACTCTTCCCTTTCTGGGATCCGGTACCTTGTATCCGATTTCATAACCATTTCTGGTTTAGTCCGGCTCTTTCATAATCTACCAAAAGCACTTGTCACTGCCATCTGCTGCCGGCAACTTCCACTTGGCCACCCATATGGGCCCAGTTTGTATTCGCCGCTTACCTGTTCCACCACCAAATACAAGTGACACTTGTGCAATTATTGTACAAAATGTTATTGTCCACTCTTGAAGCGAGTGTGTGTGTGCACGGTAGAACCCTCTCGGACAGGTTGTTCACTGAAACGAATGGTTTTATTTTATGCCCTGCCCTTCATGCCTGTCTGTGTCTCTGCCGACGTCGCTCTTAAACAATGGAGCGTATTTAGTGAAAATGCCCCGTCCGGAGCAGCGGTGGCAGGGCCAGCTTATTAACTTACCTGTTATTTCAACCATTTTCGTTTTTCACACGCACGCAGGTCTGGAAAATGGAAAATGCACTTGCCTGTGGATTAGTTCGCTCTCGGTTGGATTTCTTTGTCTGTACCGCTCTTGCTTTCCTCAATGAGCGGAAATGCGGCAGGGGTGAATCAGGTACTAAACTAATCTTGGGATCGTATGAAAGAAAAAATATTTGATTTTTCCGCATCTTAAAAACAATTTATTAAAAAATTAAAATCGTATGTAATACAAAATATATTGGATTTTTTCGCTTCCTAAAACTAATATAATAATAGTAAAATTTCAATATTTCTCCTTCTTAAAAATAATACCATTTATTTAAAGAACTTACTGCCTATTAAATTAAATTATTTTCACATTTATGTTTTTAAGATCGATTTCTAAAATAAATTATTTTGTGAGTGGAATTTTTGTATTATTCAAAAATTAAATGTTGGAACTTTTTTATTTTATTAAAAGGTATACAATTTTTTCTTTGTGTACCTAGTGTTCTTAGACCTAATCCGGGGCTCTATAAAGGCAACTGTTTATTTTCGGTCCCTACTGATTTTTGATCTAGGGCGCACACAATTTGGGCGAGGTCTTTCCTATCAGATGCTAGTAAATTGATGGCGCCCGATGAGTATTTATTAGTTCGTATTCGTGAGTTTACTCTATAATTAAAATGCAACCTGATTGTTAAGTTGGCTCTGGGTTGATCTGCTTATCATTAAAGCGCTATTAGTTTCGAAGCTTGATTTAACGAATCGCCTTGAGAAAAGAGATTTGTTGGGTTTTAATGAGTTGGACTGTGTTTATTTGTAATCAGAGCGCAGAACGTCTGCAGGCATGTATACATTTTCTTAAAGAGTTTCCGCCTTTGTACCAGAAAAATGCCCCTTAAACAAAGTCAGTAACAAAAGAGTCTACAAGTTGAAAATTCAATTGCATAATCATTTTTCTTATCGACCCAACTCCCCTCGGTCAATTGTCAAACGTGGTAGGCTTTAATTTCAGCAGCCACCCACTCAAAGGATACAGTCCTAGCATATACAGATACATATATTCATACATATATGTGAAAGGGGTATATATAAAAATGTATGTACAAGTTTATATGGAATACAAACTGTTGACCTAGCTCCAAGAGCACTGGCAGAATTAATTGCCACAGGCATTTGTTGTGTGTATAACGCACAAAAGTTGAGAGTTTGGGCTCGTATACAAACGCGTTCTGCAAACGACTATCAGTGGTATGTTAACAGTGCTTTTAGTTACTCAGCTGAATGAGTGTGAGAGAGATTCAGATATGCAAGCAGCAAAGCAAATAGTCGCTTGAAAGTGGCGCCATCTATATAGGAAAATGCATTATTTGCCCATAACTTTTCATTGAATGGTTCGATTAAAAAATTTTCTTTTACATTTCGATAGGTTTGAATAAACACAACAAAATGGCATTTACTTTTTTACAAAATCTTTAAAGATGTGGGCGCCAGGCTTTTTAAAGGTCCTCGAAGGCTATGGTTAATTCCAACCTTCTAGCTTTTATGGTTTCCGAGATCTCTTAATATTATCGTCTTGATGTAACATTTTGGGCCACCCCGAACGACCGAAAACAACCTATCCCAACCCCACCCCTGTTAGCCCATAACAGCCGCCTGTTAACTTTACGATTGGGGTGGGTAACAACAGCTGTTCCCTGTTGGGGGCGTCGCTCCCGAAGCCGAAAAACGAGTGCAGTAAAGTAATGTGCCCACTCTCGGCCCCACACCCTCCAGCTTTTACGGACTGCCATTGCAGCCGAGTCGACAGCTTGTGACCTATATAAAATTGAATTCATATAGGTGCCGCTATATGTATGTACATATGTACTTATATACCTAAAGATATTGCAAAGTTTTAGGAGCCCAACAAATGTCCCAAGTCGGTATGGAAATGGCTTTCCATGTTCCTGTGTGCCCAACTCCAGGTCGGGAATCTGTCGGCTGTTGGGCTCCTATCAGTTGGCCCGAATGCCTTCCGCCCCGGAAAATGGCTCAGTCATTTTTGTGGACTTAACGCGTCGAGTTGGGCCCAGGGATATATGTCGGTTCTGTTCGGAATAAATGGGGGAAAACTCGTGAATTTTTTATAGACGGTTTATAAACGAAATAAATGTGAGGAGCTGTAAGGATGCGAAAATGTTCGCGGTGTGCAAAAGGTAGATACATTTTCCCTCTCGATGCCAAGTAAATATTTAGTCTTCCCTTTTGGCAGGCCCTGTCTGGGGTTATCTTTGTTCTATATTTACTCCTACTACCTTTGTTTCTGCGGTCTCATCTATATATTGCAATTATTCACACCTCGCAACCTTCAGGCGAGCCTTATCAGTCGCATATATAGAATTTTCACTCCGCCTTGTCCACCCATTTATGCAAATATAAAGCTCTGATTGCACCCAGAACTGCGCCGCAATCAGATTGTATTTTTATAAGGAACGAGAAAGGGGGCGCTTGATTAGAGTCAACAGAGAGGGCGCACTAGACATATGGGGACTGAGTCCATATATAATGCAGCGTCAACGTTTATCAGCAATTTTCAGAGGAACGCCAAGTTGTCTATTTGCTTAGCGGCACAACGCCCCGAGCGCTCCTCTTGGGTGAATAGAATCGCTCTCTGTTTACGTATCTGTAACCAATTAAGCTTTTATTTATTTTTTGTTTTAAGCTTTTGTTAATAAAGTCAATATTGTTTGGAGTGGAGTACTAAGGCAGAACAAATGTTTGCAGAACAAGGAAAAGGGAATAAAAAATACATTTGGCAGGTCAATTCGAGCTTTGAAATATAAAATCAGGATAGTAATATACCAAAAATTTCTCAAGTGCCTGAACTTTTGCCAAGCTAAACCCCTTTCTCCATCTATATCGCTTTGCAAAATAATCACATTTTTTCGCTATCTTCACTGTGCGCTATCCTAAACATTCTTATTTAATTTTTGGCCGACATTCTATGTGGCTTCGGTTGGTTTCAGGGAGGGCGAACTACTTGAAATGACCAAGAGGTGCCGTAATCGAATTGACCAACTCGAGTGATCGATCAGTTCAAACCCCACCCCTTTACGCCGTAATTAAAGCATTGAATTGTGGCTTAAGCGGTCGGCAAGACCATTATTCCTGCTGGTCTTTTTCGGCGGCTGTGAAGGTCAAACTGGGGCGTGGGGTTGGGGTTGGGGGTCACATGTCAAATATTTAGGGCAACCGTAAAACCAGATCCCCTCGGAGACCTTCGCGTTCGACTTTCTGGGGCATTATCTCGTCTTCAGCTGCCATGTTAACTATCGCATAATTTTAAGGCCTGTCGCATGCTTTTTTGTTTTATTTCTGTTTTTAAATTTTGATAAATGGGCTCAAGTTACTTCACAGTTTCGACGAACAGTGACGGATCCGGTGGGTTCGGATTACCAATTTGACATTGTTATTATAGGTGCCTGACCAATTGTTTAGCTATTCTTCTTAGCAGTGCAAGTAAAGACTTTTCCACTTAACAGAGACTTTATTTTGCTTAAATGAAACAATTTCTCTTGCTGGGAAAAATTTCACTTTTATTTCTATAGAGCCAGTTTACTCACTGCTGCGGTTGCTTTTGCCTTGCCTGTAACACGAAAAGCGAAGCAACTCTAATAAATAAAATAAAAGGCAGTTGAATTGTCTGCCTGCGATGTGGATGTGCATGTTGCAGTTTCAACCAACAAACGCATCCAATCGCAAGTCTTAAACTTCGTTCAGCTTCCCAGCAATCATTTGCCAAGTATCTATTGTATCAAGAGTTTGAATTTAAAAGTAAACCTTTTGGTACAGTTTTAATATTAGTATAACTTAGTGTTAACTTCCTATTTATTTTTGTGTTACTGCATATGTTACACGATTATAAAGTCTGTTACTGCGTAATTCTTTAAAAAAGACTATTCATCATACCAAACTCCACTCACCACAAACGCACTATTTTATGCCTGGCCGACAACCTTAAGCCATTTGCCAAAGATCCAACACTTCGAGCTACGCAAATGCATTTCCTTCTTCCATGCAAAGGTGAGGCCCCCAAAGGGCAAGGAAAAAATGCTTGAGGAAAATTTAAATGAAATCGTGTTTAAGCGGAAAATGCCCTCGGAGCCGAGACGATTTGGGGGGAGCGGTGGCGCGTGGCGCGAAGAAGTGGTATCTAATAAAATGCACATTATTGCGAATTCGTTATGGCCAAGAGCTGCGCTCTCGGCTCTTTGCTGAAATTTCCTCGCTGGGATGCGGGCCATGCAATTATGGTGACTTGGCTTCGAGAAGCTGCAGAGAGTGGAGCTCGAATCGAGTTTTCTGCGGCCTTCACCTCGCTTGGAAGACAGTGTTGCGAAGCGACAATTGCCCCAATGTGACGACAGATGTGCTCTGTTGTGGCTGCTAAGGAATTCGCGCAATTTGCTGCAGCAACATCAGCAGCGGCAACAGCAACCATCAACTGGGAGTGACTTATGCGCATGCCCAGCAACGAGTTTTGTGACGGTCGAAAATCTTTGCCTCAAAGTAAACAAACTTTTCTTCAACTCCCACCGCACCCCATTACCTCTCTCTCCCTCTCTCTTTCTTTTGGTACAGTCTGCACTGTTTAAGTTTTATTTTAATATATGTAATTTTTTTGTTGCAATATTTAACTGAAAATTAGACTTAAAATAAGAATTACAGCCGTTAAAAGCTAAGAAATCATACTTCACAGGTCACACAGTTTAAAAATTCATATATTTACTGGTGTGTTGTAGAAATTATTCGCTTGTTGTCTGTGCCAAAGTGCTATCTTCAAGTGGAAGCAATACAAATAGTGCTGATTTGTAGGTATACGTGATTTTTTTTTGTTTTAAGCAGTATAAGAATTTGCCTCTGGAATTTGACCAACTTTTTTAAATTTTGTAGGGCTGAATCGACTGATCAGAACTTAAGATAAAAAAAAAATTACAAAAAAAAAGATTTTTCTTAAAAAAAATTTTTTTTTAGGTATTTGAAAACTAAGCAGTTTTATGTTTTTGGTGATTTTGTAAACTGGTCTTACTTAACGTTCAATGGAATGTTCTGTATTTTTTTGTACAATGTTTATCTTTTAATTACTATTTTTTGGCAAACGAAAATTCGCGTGAGTGTAGTTTCACTGTACGTCTTTCTCTGTTCGCGCCTCGCTGCGAAAGCCGGTTGTTTGTTATTAGTTGGCCCCCAGACAATGTTGGCCATGTGTGCGGGTCTTGGTATGCGTGCGTTTGTTGGCCTTTTGACGTCTCCCTTGCCCGCTTCTTTCTCCCATTCCCCTCCCCATCCTGCTGCCGTTGTTGCAAGTTCAGTGACTGCAGACTGCAGTCCGCTGAGGCTTTACACCGAAGCTTGCAGCCTTCGATCACAATCAGTTTACGCTTTGCTTACAAAATTGAATGACCAGCCATTGATCATCATCTGCGATCTGCGTTCAGGGGCGAAAAAAAAGGGGGGGAAAGACCACTCCCCAGTTAGCATATGCTTTGCACTGACCAACACTGTCAAAGGTCTTTGAGCCGCGTTAACCAAATGGTCAATTTCCGCTTGTGCCCATCCATAAAATCAACAATCATGACTTATTTATAGACTCTAAGCTGAAAGGGGAGCCACGGTCGAGCTTATCAGTTTGTGGTCGTTGTGGACCTGGCATAGTTTACTCACCCAATCAGTCATTTCGGTGCGATTACTAAGTGCTCGAATATTAACTGGTTGTCTTAACTGGTCTAAGGCACACTATAATGGCCTCTATTGTTGGAGGAATCACAATGCATTGCTTTGTCATGGGTTCGCAATCTTTGTAAAGTTACTTTATCTAATTTTACCATGGCTTGTGCCATATAAATCGTTTAGGGCTGAGAGGGGGGGTGGATTTCTTAGGTGCATCACTATAAATTCAACAAGACTTTAAGCTAAGCGATTTCTGTGGCACCTATGTTTATTTTGTTTTATCACTACCATAGCGACAGGGCCATGTACACTGCAATCTCTATTTAATAAACTTACTGTTTCGAAATGTTGCCTACTTGATATCTTTGCTGGTGGAATCATTGAATTAAATGTTTAGACAAAAAAAAAACTTGGTTACATCAACTGTTATAATTGTTAAACATTCTCCTCAACTCACAAAAAAATCTGTCTAATTGTTTCCTACATTAAATAGTTACTTTCACAACAAAAATACGCACAATTAGAAAGACACACACCCAAAAAAAAACCAAAATTCATCAACTATTTTATGTAGTTACGAATAACTTTCTTCATTGGTTCAACTTTTACCAATCAATTTTTTTTGTGGTGTAAATTTGGTTGAAAATTTATCTTCAAATGAATAAAAGTCTTTTAAATTATAAGATTTTATTTAATTAAATTTGAGATGATTTTTATCAATTTTGCTTTGAGTTTATGACCAGAGGCTCTTTCTGTTTTAATGCCCGTTACTCGTAAAGTAAATGTGTATTTATTTAATTTAAATTCAGTTTGCTAAAAGTATGTTAATTCAATGCATTCGGAGAAGGAAGCTTTTCCGACCCTATAAAGATAAATATATATTCTTACCTGACTGACTCAGCGATCACTAGCCGAGTCGAACTAGCCATGTCCGTCTGTCCGTCTGTCCGTGCGTATGAACGCTGAGATCTCGGAAACTGTAAAAGCTAGAGGATTGGTATTTGCATGCATATTCTTGGAGTTCCTACGCAGCGCAAGTTTATTTCAAAATGGTGCCACGCCCCCTCTAACGCCCTCAATCGCCCTACACCATTTTTTTAAAGGTGTCTGGCGCCCACACCATTATAAGATTTTGGAAAACTAAAAATGCAGTTTTATTGTGATATCAATACCTATCGAAATGTAGAAGAAATTTTTCAAATCGGACATTCGTTAAAAAGTTATGCCCGATCAAAGATTTTATATATCTATCTCCCTCGCACTCCTTTAACTGAGTAACGGGTATCTGATAGTCGGGACACCCGACTATAGCGTTCTCTCTTGTTTTTTATTCCGCTCATTAAATAAACATCTATAAACTTAGTTGGTTTTCTACATTAAAGTCAAGAATATAGCATAACAACGATTCTTTATTACCTTTTGGCGCTCGTAAATACCGAAAGGCCAGGAACCAGCTTATCGGGAAGACAGCTTTCAAAGCAAACAATATTTGTAAAATGCAATTGTAAAGCTGTAAATTGTAGCATGGAGAGCTACATCAGACAAGAGAAAACATTTGTCCATCAAGTCAAAGCCAAAGCGATGGCAAAAGCCAAATGCACTTGACATTCTACGGTTCTTTGTTCTTGCAGCTTTTGCCTAGATGAGCTTGAATTCTCTTAAATTTGTTTTGACTTAATGGCTTTCTTTTTGTTTTATGTCTGCTATTTGTGTAGTTTCATTTTTTAGTTTTGCCTAGAAGAAAAAACAAAACAGCAACAAGAACAACTTTCAATTTGTCTTTGAAATTTGTATTTTGTCTTAGTTACAAACTATTAGTAATTTTGTCACGCAGTTGTACTTTTTGTCTTTTGTAATTGCTTGCATTTTTTGGTAAGCTCTTTCCACTTTGTATGTCTACCTGGGCATTCGGTTCATTGATTAGCTTTTTATACAGACATACAGAGGGGTGGGGTATAAGCCATATATCAGAGGACGTATCAGTTTGTTCTTCGGCCATTCTTCTGGTGAAAATGTCTGGCTGGCTTTATGGTTTTTTGATGAACGAAGAAAGTCTCTAGACGCCTGTCCATATTGGTCAGGTTCCCCCTTCTCCAGGTACGTGCTATTGAATTGAGGCTTAACTGGGTTTTTTGGCTAAAGAAAGTTGGCTTTTCATTCTGTCAATTAACGAGGCGGAAAGTGTTCTATTATGTAGATTTTTGAATCACTGTCGTGCGTACGTCCACTTGATAACTTGCTCCGAGTTATGATTGTGGAATTATCTTTGGGAAGTAATTTAAAACAAGAGAGAACGCTAAAGTCGAGTACTTTGACTATTAAACCCGCTATCAGTAGGAGTGGATAGATATAGAGATATGAAAGCAGCAAAGCGACTGCTTGCACTGCTTGCATTTTATTTTTGCACATAACTTTTTAATGAATGGTCCGATTTTAAAACTATTCTGCATTTCGTGAGGTATTAATGAACACATCTAAATGGCATTTACACTTTTACAAAATCTGTTAAGATGTTGGCGCCAGACACATTTTAAGGTCGTTTAAGGCGATTTCACGGATTTCCTTTTACTCTTCGAGTATCGGGTATAAAGATTGAATTTTATGCAGAACATTCTTAGGAACTTTTGTGTTTTTATAATGGATAGACAATTGGTTAATATATATTGCATAATGATGATATGTTTATAATCTTAAAACAGCCATTATAATGGGTTTCTTTAAACTATTATTTGCAACAGAATACGTGAAATACTTCGTTGGGGTTCTGTGTGCCTCTCCAATTGAATTTATATCGCCACGCCTCGTTGACGTTTTATGATCAATTTAGTAAATGATCCCAACCCTTTGGGCTGCCTTCACTCACAGCGTTTGATCTTCAAATGAATACAATATCACAGATGGATCTGCAAAATCATCGCTGCCTCAGCTAAAATTTACTCAATTTCTTTGCGTGCGTTAGAAATGTTTCTGTGCGTTTTAATTGCGTATTTATTAGCAACTGGCACGGACACTCGAATCTTTGCCCCGCGACTTCGTTTAATTTTATTTTTCACATTGGCGCTGCGTTTCCAGATACAAGATACATCTTCGCTTTGGCGCCACGCGGGCAATAAAAATGTTTATTTTTGCACACCGAAATGACGACAACCGAGTTTTGTTCATCTTAATTGAAACGGCCTGGGAAGAAGAGTTGGAGGTGGATGGCGAGCGAGCGGCCCCAATAAGCCGACAGAAGCCGAAACCGCGAAAAATATTTATTTTCTATAAAACGTTGAAGATTTGTCAAGAATTTCGATTTGACTACGCTTAGCCTGTGGCAATTTGATGAATAGTTCGTCCCATTCCTTGTCTTGCAAAGTGATCGTCGTCAAACTTAATTGTCTGAGAAAGAACCAAACAACGCATTCAATCAATATTGATTCGCCGATAGATACTCATCTTGTGGCTTCTCCTTCGTTCTCTTGCCTGCATAATTTTCTGTAATTCGTTAGTTGATGCCGAGCTGTCAAATGAACAAAAAAGCAACGAAAATAGCGAGTTTTGCGACTATTTTTATGCCTTTTCGCCCTGGCTGGCTGATCTTCAGGAATTTTGAGTTCTTGGCTGCGTAAAAATTAAAATATCGCCAGCCTGTCGAGGGTGTTACGCATTTTTGGCTGCGCAAATTATGCAGGCTGTAATAAATTTTCAAAAACTATGCAAGCAATATTTTTAAATATGATAAATATTATTATTGATGTGAAAATACCTATTTCGGCATTGGTTGGATAATAATGGTACGTTCTCAGATACCAACAGCTTATTTAATTTTGATTATAATTATAAATAAAAATTAAATTTTAAGAATTATTAGAATCATGAATTAAAGATCAATTAAAAGTTATGAGTGCCACAATTTGGAACTCCATTTGATAAATTATTATTAAATCGCTTTATTATTTTAAATTAATTTGAATAACTAATTTATCGATTTTTTTATCTCTCTTGCAGTATTTTTGCGGCCATAAAAAATTAGACGAAAATAAGCCTAACTGCTTTGTTTGGTAAGTTTCTCCCAGCCATTTTTAATTTGCCACGAATCTTTTACCGCACCCTTAAATTTAAAAGTGCTGAGTTGGCCACTGTAATAATTATTATTCATTGCAAATAATCAAATAAATTATAGAATAAGAAAGTAATGGGGAGTGTACTTGATAATTCACAGGCAGATACATTTATAGTATGGTCATTTTCTATAAAAATCAAATTTTAAAAATAATCCCTATTTCGAATATTAATCAGATCTCCGACTTTATTGCGAAATTATTAAAGCCAAATGTAATGTTATCCATTTTAATGGCATAGCGCCAGTTCAGAGATCACGGCTTTTCTAGATTCTCGATAATTTATGGTGAATGAAATCGAAAAATGTTTTAGAGCGTACAATTTAAATTAGTGAAATGGAAGAAAAGAAGATATAAATGTTAAGGCTGCCCCAAACTATAAAATGGGGAAAAGCTTTTATTTGGGTTTTTAATGTTTGCCAGACAAGCGCAAACGAAAACAATGTGCACAGAAATAGAGCAGGCCAAATAAAAAACCATAAAAACCGAAACTCGAAAAGAAGCCAAATAGATAAAAGAGAAAAAGTGAGTAGTAAGAAAATGCAATGAAAATTGAGTTATAGAAAGAAGAATACGGCGACGAATACAGCGCTAAAAATGCGCCTCACCGAAATAGAGCAAGGCATGTGGATAGAAATGAAAAAAATTAGATGAAAATAGGTTCTATATAAATATATATATACGTATATGCAAGCTATATATATTCACACGTATATCCGAGATATTTGTAGAGAGCTCAGCCAGACAGGAATTCTTCCCGTTTCTTCGGATTTTCGGAGTGAAAACGCAGAGAAAATGGAGCTAAAAATTGGAAAACGCGTATTTTTAGTCTGTTTTTTATTTTATTTTCCTTTTTTTTTTGGCGCCGAGACATTTTGGGATTTATGGCGCTTTTCCTTAAATATTTCCGTTGATAAACAGAAAAGAAACTAAACTTACAATATATAAAACTAAGAATTTCTCATAATAATCATAAAAGTTACGGTTAGATCAATAGATCGGTATAGCTGAAATATGTATTCATTCCAAACTTTATACAAATTTGTCAAATTGTCATTTGATTTAAATTTTGTCGATTCGTCGTCTTTTGGTTAAACATATCTTTTATGTCGATCCCCAAGATATGGGTCTTTCTCAAATCGTAAAACGCTCAGCAGGTCAATAATTTCGGCACCCTTCCTTATTAACCCCGTTCCAATCTCTTTGAGCGAACAAACTCAAAAAAGACTTTCTATTAATTTACGAGTGAAGCATTTAAATGTCGTCAAAGTATTCATAAAATAAATGACATATTCACAGGTATACTTTTAGATTACTTCGATGAATATTATGATATGCATAATAATAATTTTTCGACTTTGGTGACACGTGTTTTGAAAGTTAACTTCAAGTCAAATCTTAAGAAAAGTTTGATAGACATGGGACAGGTTGGAGAAGCTAACAAACGTATTGTTAATTGTATGTATATCTTAAACGTTTGTAAAGCAAGCCATATTTATATTCTTTTTTTTGATTTTTGATTCTTCAGCACTCTTTCAAAGTCAATCTTTGGGTTGTTCTTTTTTTGTCTTTCAGACTTGAAGTATTTATACCCGTTACTCGTAGAGTAAAAGGGTATATTGTATTCGTGCAAAAGTATGTAACAGGGAGAAGGAAGCTTTTCCGACCCTATAAAGTATATATATTCTTGATCAGGATCACTAGCCGAGTCGAACTAGCCATGTCCGTCTGTCCGTCTGTCCGTCTGTCCGTCTGTCCGTCTGTCCGTCCGTATGAACGCTGAGATCTCGGAAACTATAAAAGCTAGAGGATTGGCATTTTGCATGCATATTCTTGGAGTTCCTACGCAGCGCAAGTTTATTTCAAAATGGTGCCACGCCCCCTCTAACGCCCTCAATCGCCCTACACCATTTTTTGAAAGGTGTCTGGCGCCCACACCATTAAAGATTTTGGAAAACTAAAAATGCAGTTTTATTGTGACTCTCAATACCTATCGAAATGTAGAAGTAATTTTAAAAATTATGCCCGATCAAAGATTTTATATATCTATCTCCCTCGCACTCCCTTAGCTGAGTAACGGGTATCTGATAGTCGGGGCACCCGACTATACCGTTCTCTCTTGTTTTTTTGTCATAATCGTAAGAAACCGATTTCCAAAGCGAACGAGTATGAAAACAAACAATAAACTTTTTCCTAGAATTGGATACCATTTAAAGTTGTCAAAGCCCTTTTCCTTGTATTAGCTGGGTTTAACAAGCCACAGAAGAATTTACTCTTTAAGAACATGTTCAGGAAACAAAGAGGAGAGACGGTGACGAATTTTAAAAAACTTTTTAAATTTATGTAAGTTGTGTCCACGAAATTTTAAATAATGACAATTAGTTTTTTATTAGTGATTCTTGGGGTGGCAATTAGAAAATTATTGGTCCACAAAATAAATACTTAAAAAATATATTTTCAATATTTTTCCCTTTTCAAAAAACCTACAATTTCTTATGTATTTTATGTCGCTAAGTTCAAAAATTAAGAACCAAATAACCAAATCAATATCTTTAATAAATGAAATGTGTGTAGTATAATTCCGAATTAAAAATTAATTATTACAAGGGAGAAGAACAAAATATTTGCTAATTGCCAATTGACTTTTGAGGTTTCTTTATATTTTCAGGCCTGGAAAATAGTCTATAATAACAGATCCACGAACCTTCATACCTTTTATTAAGTTTAGCTCCCGTTGGGCTCCTGAGTTCATTTGCATTGTAATAAAAGTGCTTTTAATGCTTAGCCAAGAAAAGTCCTAATTAAAATATAAAATATGCATGCCCATGAAATATAATATTTCACGGTCAAGTCTCCAGGGCAAAAGGAATAGAAATGAGAGTTTGTGGCAGAGGAGGCAGAACACCTCCAGGAATAATTGTGTGGGGTTAGGAGGAGGTTTGTACCTCGATGATGATGATGATGACGACCGCAAAACGCGCTGATGACTCTGCTACTCTTCAGTGTCTTGGCCTCTTTGAATCTTCGGTCTCGGCAGAGCCACTTCAGGCGGCACTTTACACTCACTCCGGTACAAACAGTAGCAAAATTGTTCAACTTCATTTGTTTCCTCTAGCCATGGCTTTGTATTTACGTTTTTCAGTTTTCTCGTTGTTATTATTGCTACTGCTTCGCCCGGGTATATTATAATCATGAATTTTTCTCAACTCAATTCCCACGCATATTTCTTGGCGTCGTTGTAATAAAAATAATAATATTTTTTGTGGTTGTGGAATAGTCCCACTCATTTGCCAAGCATCAAGTGCCCGCGAGTTCGCTGAGGTTAGAGGATTATATAAGACCATGTCGGAGAATCAAATGCGTTTTCTTGTAGATGAAATTGATAAATTGAAGTTTGGAAAAATGTGGCCCGATGGCAATCTCTACTGGTGGGATGCATTTTCAAGCGGACAAGCGGTAACGATATGATTCTATGATAGAAATGAAAGTTTTTCCCTATTTAACCACTTACTTTATAGTGTTCTTCCATTTAAATTAAATGCCTGCTCATTTGAGTAATTTTGAACAGCATTTAAATGGCACTTTTTATACCCATTTTTTTGTATTCTACTCTTTTAAGAAATTCTACTTCGGCTGAGAAAATTTATGTACAAGGTGACAAGGTGCTTGGTTTCTTCCGTTAAAATTCCATAAAACTCAGGGAGAAATATTGTTACACAAAGAACAGTATGAGATAGAGAAAGGGTGCCTTTAAGCACAATTTCCCAACTTTGGGAAACGAAAATAGTGACATTTTTAAAAATGATTCTGTTTACATAGATATTTATAGTACGTAATCACTCAACCTGAAAAGTTTACAAGAAAACACTAAAAATGTGTTAAATGCTAACTTACGCACGAATCACATAAATAGTCTGAGTACAAGTCCCAGCTTTCTAGTTTTGATTCTTAAGCAGATCTGAACGATCCGATTACAATATACCTTCTTATTGTACGAGTAACGGGTTTAATGGCGACATATTTAAAAGTATGTTAAATAACAAAGAACTTAGAAAATTTAATTTTAATTTATATTATGCCACTAGTCAGAAAATATTAAGTCTTTTGAAATACAAATACATAACCTTTTCAAAAAAAAGGTTAATTACAAATATTATTTAAACATTACTGGTGCTTCGTCCAAATTTCATCAATTGAAAAATGAGCAGACAAAGAATGTGGAAATGGAAATGGGAAGCTCGCATGAATGATTTGAGTAATATGAATGGAGTGAACTGAATAATCTGCATGAATGCGCATACGAAAGTCGGAAACAGACGTGCACCATTCTATAAATTGGGCTAAAACCCGTAAAAGACGTGTGAGATACAGAAAAAATTCCTAAAAATATGAGAACTGAAAAAGTAAAGATTATAATGTTAATTTTCAGATGTATCTTTGTTTGCTTGTGTTTCGTTGGTATTTGCATAATTTTTGGCTCTGAATCGTGAGCTTTTGTCTTTTGTTTGGCTCTTGCCATTTGCTTTCTGGCACTTTTTTTTTTTTGGCTCGTTGGCGTTTCAATTAAATTATAAAAATAACAATTTGCTAATTTTTGTATCGCATTGCTAAATCTGTATCCGTATCTGATGACGATGATGAAGATGACAATGACGACGACGTTCTTTTGCGGTTGACGGGCGACTGTGGGCGTCTTGGCTTATAGCTTAAATTTGTTCGCTCGTTTCTGGATTTCCAAAGAATTTCTCGAGATGATATCATATGGCATAGTTGCCATTGCAACGACCACGGACGGAACTCATTCTCCTGTAACCCAATTGTGTCTGTCCATCAAAGTGATGCTGGGTCGTCTTCCCTTTTGCGCATCTTCCGCATGCAAAGATGTTAACTCGGCAATAACCCGAGTTGGCTGGGCGGGTGAGTCACGAATCACGGATCATCATCAGGCTGCCTGACCAAACCAGTCTCTTACTTTTTTTTTAAGGATGTGCTGATTAAAATTTACGCACAAGGTCATTCCGGCTCTACGCCTTAAACTCTTTTAGACATGAAAATTAATGCATGGCATAAATATTGCCCATCGAAAAAAAGAGTGAGAGGAGAAGTTCGCGCGATCCTCAAGGCGCATTTAGTTTAATCAACAACTGGTTGGTGAGATTGCACAGAGAAAAACATTAATAGGTGCTATATGGTTTACTTCAGTTAAATCTGAAATTATATTATCAGGAAAAAAGGGGTAAAATCCAAAACATCAAGAAATAATCTAAGAATTAAAAATTTACCAAAAACGAATAGAATTTCATTATGTTTAGGCTAGGGTTGGTAAAAAATCGATAGCACTATCGAAACTATCGATGGTTTAAAAACATAGGAAACATCGATGGTTTGGACCCGCAATCGATACTATCGCTCAGAAAAACAAGTCCATTTTACATATAATTTTTTAGTGTCCACTATCGATGTTTAAACAACCCTAGTTTAGGCACGAATAATTATTATTATTATGGGGTACCAATGGATCTTAAGAATACATTGATTCATAATTCAAAAGTTCTATACGATTCGAACTGTAAATTGGCAAAAACTCAAATAATGGTTGCGTAATGCGTAATTGGTGAACGATTTCGATTATATTTTTTGCAGTGTGATCCCTGGAAGTTGTGGTCTCCTTTCAACCAGTGAACTTGAGGTCTGACTTGGAGTCTGGACCCGATCGGAGGTTCATGGCAAGAGAGCGAACGGCTTCAAATGCATTTCTGGCACAGCTGCGCATAGAAAATGCTTTTCCAACAACGACACATTTCTGTCATCATCAATAATGCCGCCATATAGACACTTCTTGTCGCTTGTCGGTTGTCGCTTTGTGGTTTGCCTTTTGCCTTTGCCTGCTGCAACAAAAGCAACAAAAGCAACAAACAAATTGGCACAATTTCTCCTCCATATGCGTGTTATGTTGCAAACGCTATGTGGCTTGGCCGTTGCCACCATCAGTATCCCAGTAAAATAACCGCTGCAGCATCAGCAGCTGACATCTCTTGCGGCCGAAACAACGTTCAACGTTCAATGTTCAGCTCAACTCTCTTTTCAGCTTTTTTTTTTTTTTTTTTGCCGGGCTGCTGTTGCAGATTTGTTGCCGGCTGTGCAAAATCCAACATAAATTGTGCACAGCTGCCGCAAATCGTTTTGCATACCCTTTCCACTTATATTTCTTTTTATATTTGACAAGGAGAGAGAATGTATATTTTCGGACCCTGTTAAAGGTAAATAATTTTCGAAGATCATCATTAGGCTATTTAGGCCAGCTATTTGAACAAAAGGATCTTGGGAGCTATAAAAAAACGAGGAATTTTTACCGTAAGCAGATTTATTTTGTTTTAGTTTTTTGAGTGGTATGGTAAATGGATCAAAATCAGAAAATATATATAAAAAAAAGAGTTTTCGTAGTTTTAAAATTTTTGGTTAAACGTAAACAGATAAAAATATTAATAGTTTATTTATTGTATTCTTTAAATTTACAAAATTTCTTCCATTAGGGTACTATAAATTCGTTTCATTGGCAGCTGCAACTAACATTTCGGCTAGAAGTGAATGGCGAGTGATCTTTAATCAAACAGTTAGCGGCGCCGCCGACGCAAGATTGATGCAACCTTGATAGACGATGCCGAGCCATGCACACTCCCCCATATCCACATTAAGCCCCCAACGCCTTTTGCTCCCGATTTCTTTTTATTTCTTTTGGACAAATTAGAGCGCGTGCTGTTCCATTTTGGCTTTGCATCTGTGTTTTACAGCTGTGCCAAGGCGCTATCAAGTTTTCGTTCTCCTCGGTTTTGGAGGGTGGGGTTAAAATCACCGATTCCTTTTCATATTTGTTTCTCTTTAAAATAAATCTTATTCTAAAGGAATGAATAATGCAGACTGTATTGTTGAATTGGTATAGGGAGTGTAAAATTTAGTTATAGAATTAGGTGAATTTATTTTTTTTTGATCCAAGTACTTAAAAATGTATTCAACCATCGGAATTTTTGTTCACTTATGGGAAAGGTGAGAGGTAAATAGGTATTTTTCAGATCAGTACCAATATTATAAAAAATATCAAATTTGTGGTAATTATTTAATGTTGACTTTACGCAGGTTACAGATTTTATTTCCCAAAACTGCCGATAAATCGAATTTCTTTCTGTTTACTAGTGTGTGCGCCTATTTTAGGCCATGCTACTGTCTTTTGTGGCTTTAATTAACGGTCAACGGAAACTTATGCGCTTTCGTCTACGTCTTGGTGGGTATTTTGCTGATTTTTTCTTCTTTCGCTTCATGTTGTCTTAGGTTACCGTCCAACCAACCGAGTTCCGCTTTCGTGTGTGGAAAAGGGTGAAAGGGGGTCTCACTTAATTTGTGGTTTTTGCATATCGATATGCCTTTCCTTTCTGGCCCCTCCTCCATTTCCCAACCCATTTTTACCCTCTGGCATGCTGCGATCTCACCCGATATGTCAATGTTCTATATGCCTGACTGATTTGACTGAGCTATAAAAAAAAGAGAATAGCGGCTGTTGTTTATGGCTCTGCTGTACGAATGATCAACTGTCAACTTCTGTAAACTTCCGGTTCTGTATTTTGCTCGGCTCGTTGGTTCGGGCCACTAATTTATTTTTTTTTCGCTCTTCTTCTCTTAACAAAAAAGAAAGAAGACTGTACCAACGAAAAAAAGAGGAACACTCTTTAATTTTTTTGGGCGTAGTTTAATGTTCATTCAATAAAAGTGTCATTTTAAAAAAGAAATGCAAATTGTTCATTGCAATATTTTTGAATACTTTTAAGTTCCGTAAGTCGAAAATATTTTTAAATATTTATTGCAGTGTAGATTCGATTGATTTCATTAGTCAACGCATACCAAAAATCATACAAATAGCATTGTTGATTTGAAAGTTATAAGTAACTTAAATAAATAAGTCAGTGGGTTCGCTACCTACCGCTAGGCGGCGCTGTCCAAAATAAATGTAATGGAGACGTAGGCAATTAGAGACCTTTTTAAAATTGGTTAACACAGTAAAGCGTTCCATCTTCTTTTATTTAATAAAATTCTTCGATACTGTCGTTTTGGTTTATAAGGCGCTGACTTGAAGCCAAAACAAGATGCTACCAGGATGAGCACAACTTAACAATGGAAACCATTAAGCTCCGGCTTCGTCTTACATTTCCCATCTGCTCCTCATCTCCCAGTCCTCTTTCTCTTCATGGCGATCATCTCCGCTTTAAACAATCACTTTCGGCAAGGGTTCAATGCACCCGTCAGCATAATAAACTGAGTATCTCTGTGGAGGTTCGTGCAGCCCCCGAACTGATGGTTGGTGATGATGATAATGGTCGTAGCATAACAGTCAAAACAACCGAAAAACCAATGATGGCAGAAAATAAACATCCAACCGTAATGACTGTGGCCACAGAAACGACAATAACAATAACATCGGCAACCGCATCGTCCAATAATACAACAATGTTGCAGCATTCGACTTATCGAGTCTGTTGCAAAGTCATCGAAATGCGGAGAGCCGTAAACACGGCTTATTATGGTGACACTGGCTATATCTGTCTATTAGCTGATAGGGCGACACTCGTGTCAACCAAAACAGAACTTAGCTTATGGTGGCTTTCTGGTTTCTACCCCAATAAAAATAAGAAAAAATGTAAAAAAGTTTCGAACCGTAGCACAATTAGTTACGGACATCCCCAAAATAAAATCGAACTTCTCCGAAATCCGAGATTACCAATTCCAACGAACCGCTGGCGTATTGAATGCAGGAAATTAGCAAGAAAACAAAAAAGTGTAATTAAGAGAAAATTAGCAGCGAACAAAGCCAAAAATGCGCATAACCTGTGCGTGCGTTGCGAGTGTTGCAATTGCAACTAACAATTGTTGCTTGCCTCCAATTATCATTTCTGCTCGTGTGTGCGCCGGATTTCACGGTACTCTATTGTTTTGCATTTTGCAATATAATGCAGAAAATACATCAATAACGAAACATGCAAACTTTTGTCTTCTTCTATTAGTGCCAGGGACACAGCAGCAAACCTAACGAGACAACAACAACGGCAAGGCGGAGAACTAGAAAAATAAAATAAAACTGAAAACAATGTTGCCACATCTTGATTTCTTTATTTCTTTTTAATCGAAAATCACCATTTAAATAGCTCGCTTATGTCATCGCTGGGTTATTGTTCCTGCCTGCAAACGCAAACGGTGCCTTATGGCTAAAATTAAATAAACCATTCAAATGCTTAGAAGATGACAAAATACCGCAAATACTTTTGTTCATAATACAGTGCAGCTGTTTACTGCCAAGCAAAACAATCCGCGTTCATTGATTGTTTAGCTGAATAAATGAAGCGAACGATCTGATTCATTTCCGATGAGAAGCTTCTGAAAATTGCCAAACTGCTAATGCTGTTTGCAGCGTAACGTTTACATAAGCTTTTGGGCGTTTTGGGTAGCAAAATTGTCGACGAAATTTTGTGTTTTATTAAGCAATAAAACTAAAGTATGGGCACCTTAGCATAACCCGTTCTTTCCAGTCCGACAAACGCGAAGTCCGCTCCGAAATTATATAAAAATGCTAATTGCGCTTAGTAATCGCTTTGGCTATAGATGAGGCTATAGATGAGGCGATAGAATCTCCATCCTGGCTAGACCTTGCCCTAATTCATTATGCATGTACATAAATTATAGAAGAGACGTAAATTATATGGCCAAGTGGATGGATGGCAAGTGGTTAGCCTTTGAATTTGGCAAAATAAGCAGGAACATTAAATAAAACTAGACCATAAATCGGAATGTGGGCAATGGTGGTGAGCATACCTCAATAAAGGTAATAATTAGGTTAAATTATAGCACTCACGAAATAAAGTGATGGAAATCATCTTGAAAACAAGACATTTACATGCTAAACGTGCATTGAAGATTATATTCTCCTTTGGTAAAGTTATAAGTGCCTAATAAACCTTACAAATGGTATTAAAAATGTAAGTAAAATATTGCATTCGACTGTTTGTTTCCTTATTATTAATAATAAAATATTATTGTAATAAAATTTGAAAAAATGTTTAAATTTCATAAAATACTTTCAATTAACTATTGTTGGTGGTAAAAATGTTACAGTCTTAATTTTCAGACTAAAGAAAAAGCAGTTCCCCCGCAATCTTCGACGGAATTAAGTGTGAAATGTGCTTATCCGTGGCATGTATTTTTCGACGTATTAAGAACTGCGCCTCAGGATTTTTGAATTGTAAACAATCCATCCATAGGGGGCAAACATAAATACAATTTATTAATTAAACTCAAAATGGAAAACGAAAAGTGCGAAACTGTTTACTCAGAAACGAACTGAGACCAGTGAGCGAAGACGAAAAATGCCATGGCGAGGCCAGCTGCAAAAATACGAGCAGACTTGTATTTACATTTTGGCCAATGAATGAAATACATTTTTCCTTGTCTGCTTCTCTCTCATTTTGCGAAGCTTTCAGTTCACGGCCAAGGGGGCGTATGATTAACATGTATATATTTGAACCGAAAATGTGACACAAATAAGATAAATATAAACCTCATTCTTTATATATATATCTGTATACTAAATGAAACAAATGAAAATAAAAGTATAATGCCGCCTACATTTTTCCAAACCAACATTTTTCCTTCTCAGGGCCAAAATGCCGCATCGTCATCTTTTAAAAATAATTATAAATGAAACATTCTCTATAAGATAAGGTATAAACACAGAAATTTGACCTTGAATTGCTAGCAAAATAAACCGCACTGATATAAAATAATAAAAGCTAATTTTAAATCAGCACAGAGTAATGATTAGCATAATATTATATTACACAAAACTGTTAAAAAAATCTCAAATTGGCGAATGTGTTTAAAGTTTTAATGATACATTCGCCCTGACAACTGATTGAGGGTTTTGTCAAATTTATGCTCAGACATAATCAATTTGACTGTTTTCCTTTTTAATATATTTTTTAATATCTATGCATGTGGACATAGCTCTGAAAGGAAATACATTTTGAAGATTGGTGATGGCTTTGTCATTATATAATGCAAAGCGATGAAAGTTTTTACATTTTTTTTGGTGATTATTTGTGTTGCCAAAAAATAGAGCAAACATCAAAGCGAGTGGCAATTATAATTAAATTTAAACGGCTAAAGCATTAGAGGTTAATGATATAAAAAGGTTAATTATTTAGAGATTAGATAAGGGGCTTTATGTAAAAAGTATCACAACTACCACGAATTTGCTTGTCTTCATCTCCATGATCGTGATCATTGCGTTGGCTTACTTTCATATATCCGAGTTCGAGGATATTTAGAACTTTCAAATTCACAGCTAAGTGTGAAGAGTTTTTCACAACCGTTCTTTAGCAAAGAAACAGCTAACTTTCTTGTCGATGTGTTTTTAGCTGAACAATGAGAAATTCGTATGATAATGTTGGTTGACCCTTTGGAAATGGAACAGTTGAGTTTGTCCAGTTAGTGACCAGGCATAAAGAGAGAATATAATTAGGAATAATTGGTAAAGTTTTTCATATCTTAAATCATCAATCTTAACTCAAGCTAATTTAACCAAAAAAAAAAACAAAAAAAAAACTATGCAAATATTATCTTTTTGTCATACATTTTAATGTTAAGTCTGCCGCTTTTAGCTGTTAAACTATTTAGGACAGATTTTAGAGATTTACCTATAGATTGGCGTTAAATTGCTGATTTCTTTTCTGCTACTTTTGTTCAATTGTTAAATACTATTTTAATCCAATTTCGTAAATATATGTTTTATGTATGTTCTATGTTTCTGCTTACAGATCCCAACGAGTAACACTTTAACCAATATCCCACTCAGTCAAGGAATTTCAAAAGGTAAGCTGGACACATATTTGTTTATAACCAGTTGCGTAGGCAAATTTTGGTGGAGGGGGGTTTTCAGAACAAATGTTGTGTATCACAATTTTGAACACAATTTTTTGCACAGGAATTTATTCAAAAGGGGGCCTTACCCCCAAAAAACCCCCCTGTTTATGTATATTATAAACCAAGTCCCCGACATCCACTCAATCGCGCAAAAATGTTAGCCAAGGGTCGTTAATCAAAAGGCATCAAAATAAAACGCACAGTTTGCCGTCTCACACGGCGCATTGCATCATTAACGTTGAATCAGCAGCTATGAGATACTCTGTGTACTAAGTGTACAGGCGCTGGCATACCTGCCAGATACAGATACTTATAGATCAGAGAGTCAGCTCAGTGAGTGCACCGAGTGAAACAGCGTCAAATTGCATTTAAATTGAATGAAATTAATTTGACATGCAAGCTGTGTTGAGTCGCCGCCTGAACTCAAACTCGAGACTTGTCTGCTTTCAACAAAGCGTTATAGTTACACGAACACACTATAGGCAGCGAAAGATACCAGCTACAAGATACAAGATACGCAAACTGCAACCAGATAAAAGGCATTGCACATGTCGGGCGAAATCAAAATGACAGCCAGCCCATACAGAGGAAATCCTATAAAGGGGCAAAAAAAATATAGAGAGCTGGCAGAAGCAGGCGTGCAGAGATTCTAAACGCATCCACCAGATACAATAGCCTTGGGCGTAGGTACAGCCAACCGCCTGCTTTGTGCTTTCATTTAAAAATAACTTGGAAAATGATTTATGCTTAGCTAACGGGCTCCCCTTTTTCCGGCCAAACTCCTGTTCCTGCACACGGAAAAATTTCATCGATGTTTGACTGTTATTTTTAAAAGCTATTCATCCCATATACCATTTCCTATTACAACAGTTACAAATTCAAATATACTTAAACACTTAGGAACCTTTTTGTGATTTTACCCAAACACTCTGCACTATTGTTGGGTATTACATCAAGCGCCACGGTAGAAGAATTTCTTTTCTCTCATATTATATTTATAGTTGAACAAATTTTAGTGTTCTGTGGATCAGAATGAAAATGCATTTTTAGTTACAGTTGGAATGCCTCGGTGATGGCGTAGGCGTTTTTCGGTTTTTGCATTTTGATTTCCTTCATTTGTAACACTTTGCTGCCAGCTTTTTCTTCCGTTAGCTTTTAATAATTTCTCGCCCAGCCTTGCATTGATTGCCTCGAGCCTTTGTCTTTGCATCTGGTTGTATATTGTTAGTGGCTTCGATTCGTTAGCATCTCTGCGAGCAGCGAGATATGTATCTGCAGTGTCTAGCAATGACTTTGGCAGGCAGCTAAATGAATGATTGCCTTATTCGTTGTCATCTCTGGTCCCCGATCGCTTTGATCTCGGCATTCGGTGTGGGATTGCCTGATAGAACGATTTCGGTTGCCTCCAAGGTTGGTCTCCCAAAGAAATATTGTTTGTTTTATTTCTTGGCTTTCGGGTTTCTGCAAGACTCAATTGGGTGGGCTGTGATCAATCGGTTACTATTTGTTGGAATTTTTCGTATGTGTACTGATGTTTGTAAACTTGGATTAATTTAAAATATTATTGTGATTATTTTTGTAATACTTAAGAACTCGATTTTAAATGACAAATTCTTTTTTTCATGGAGTTATCTTCTAGTTTTTGTGAAAGTGGCTACAGGAATATGCAAGAAAGAACGATATTATTTAATTTTTAACCGATAATGTTTAAGTAGAGCTTAAATTACATTCCAAACTTACCCACAGAACCCCCCAAAATTTTATTGCCATTCACAGACCGCCTTTTACCACAATTTAATTCAATTTTTCATCAATTTGCCGAACACATTTGAAAATGCCATTTGACCAATTTGCTTATAAGTACCCACATTAAGCACACATTCCGTTGGAATTCTTCTGGGCTGGGCCATTTTGTAGGTAGCCGTTAAAAGCCACACCCAAATAATCTAAACTTATTATTATCGCTATCGAAAATGGCATTCTAAAACAAATTTAGTTTGCATTTTCTGAGGTGCTTTGTGAATTATTTTGTTTATCTGGATAATTCTTGCGGCACCGAAACTACAATCCTTGCAGTACATAACCGATGTTAGATTATTATGCATTGACGAGCGACGTTTAATTAGCCATGAAGCCCGGCAATCGAAGGCGAAGCGTAACCACAAAACAGAAATTAACTAAGAATCTAATACAAAAGTATTAAGCCAGAGCCCGTCACCTGTCGGCGGTATTAGATTTCAGCGCTCGAAAATTATTTCGCATATTCGCCGCTGAGAGCAGAAAAGCACGACCAACATGTGAGACGTGAGAGGGCGCGGCAGAGCCTCTGAGCCAACTCGACATTCGCGAATTCGTACGAGTATCTCTGCAGCCCCGTTTCCGTGGGTCTCCCCCGCCCCGGACATCGGAGCAATTCAAAACGCGTAATTGTTACACCCTGATTACGCGACCGCAGCGAACCACAAATTAAAAAATAAGATGGAATATCAAAAAGATCTACACAGAAAAATATATGTTTAGCCGAAGTTTTTAGATGGAGTTCGAAAAAATAAATGGAATATATAGGAATATACACACAAAAAAACTTGGTAAAATCAACTGTTATAATTGTCAAACAGTCCACAACCACAAAAATTGTAAATTTTACCAATTAAATAGTTACTTTAGCAAAGACACACACCCAAAGCAAAAACAAAATACACATAACTATTTTTATAGTTACGTAACTAACTTCATTGGTCAATTTTACCAATCAAATTTATTTGTGTGTACAGAATATACAATCGATCATAACCTTCTAAATTAATTGGTAGGCCAACAATCTGTTCTAGGTTTTAGGATTTATGAAGGTTTTTGGTTTTTATGAGATTTTTGCCTGCGACGGACATGTTGGTATCAGATAAATATGAAGTCCATGATACAATACAGCCTAACTCGATTGTTCACATGCACTCCGCCTCACACTGCCCACCGCCAGATGGCGCTCCTCCAACAATTGTTGTAAAGTTTTGTCTTTTGAGAGCGTAATGCGTGTGAAAAAAGGGGTACGGATGTTTGGGATGAAGAAAAGGGGATCACCAGCCAAGCTAGACTTGCATGCTTCGTTGGGTCGCTCAAGGTATGAGAGCAAAAGTATTTGCATGCTATTTGTGGGGGCTGCTGAGGGGCGGATGCGAGGAACGCTGCAAAACCTTTAAGTTAACAGATGTAATAACTAGATTGGATGAGAGAGAATTTAAAACATTTGGGGCCGCTTTTTGGTCCGCATGTTAAAGCTAAAGTACGCTTTAATCTCTGAATTCCCATACGTTTTGAAGGTTTAAACTTTAAAGCCTACTTTAAACCTAACATCCGTAATATCTCCGTTTCAAATATAATATATATTAGCATTACCGGTTGAAATTCTTTTTTTTTGAATTTTTTGATCTCTTCAAATACAACATTATACTAGCCCTCTTATGTTTTTAAGTCACCCAAGCGCAGAACTGATCTGTAATAAATAATTCCTTATCGATTTTGATCGCAAGTGAAAAGTCAAGCAATAAACCGGCAAAAATCGATCGCCCCAATAAACGCAAAAGCGAAACAAAATTGTTCCACTTCAGTTGCGAAACACAAAAGGCAAAAAAAAAACCGACCGAATGAACACAAAAACAAGAATTAGAGATCGACAACACCACAAAAGTAGTTTAAAGGAAAATTAATTTTGCACGATCATTGTGCTGATTCTACTCATTGAATTCTATTTGTAATTGTGAGTGTGCAGTATCTGTGAATCAATGTATCTGCAAGAGAGGGAGACGCTGAACTTTGAATACGAATGAAATGGAAACTAAGAATTGATTGCAATTGAAAAACTGGATCTGCGGGAAGTGGCCGAGCAAATTGAGAAAACTAGCTAAATTATAGGCCATACGGTAACGATTCGCAGGGGAAATCACTCGTAATTACAAAAATCGCCAGTTAACAGTAAGCAGTGGCTCTCAAACTGTGATGTGATTTCGTTTCCCTTGGTTAATCACATTTTATTCACATAACATTTATTAATCTTCTGCCATTGGGTTTAAACAGATTTAGGGTTTTCTATCTTATTTATGCATTTTTTTTTTCATTTTTACATTTAAATACTACTTTTTTTATTTCTGAGAGTAAAATACTCGTTGTATTTGTTAGCAGTTTGCATTTAAGACCGTAGAAAGTAAATATATCTTTGATCAGCATCAACAGCAGAGTCGATCTGGTCATGTCCACTGATCTCTTTTGATCATATACTGCTACTTCGAGATATACTCATTTTTTTTTTGTTTAAATCGCTCGATTGTGTCATAACTCGTAGAGTTGGTAATCCAACAGCAACATTCTTTTGAATCTCTACACATTCCTGTGGCACTGTCAGTCCTTAGCCTCAAATTCATTGACCCAAACCTACGACCAAGTTCAAGAGCGCCCCACACTGGCAGGCTGGCCGCCATGGCCACATGGACATGACAACATCTGCTCGGTCTGGCAGGCCAGCAATCACGCTGAAGATGCGGTCACATTGAAGTTATGCCGGCCGGCCGCGAAGGGAGAACCTGAAATCAAGTCTGCTTAGTCATCGAACTTGGCCTAATGCAAAACACTGGCAGCCGACTGCCGACTTGAGGATGACTCAGCCCTGGACTGGCAAAAAATAAAAGAAGCGAATGAGAAAGAAAGAAGGAAATGTGCTACCAGTTTAGCCCACAGAGCCAAGAATCGAAGATCCAAAGCTGAACTGGCCCGATGCTTCTGCTTCTACTGCTGCTGCTGTCCTACTCCACTTCTTGATGGATCCGAGATTTCAGTGTGCAGTTGGTAGTTGGTAGTCGGTGGCTGGTTGTTATGCCCAGTCATGGTTTGTCGGCTCTGCCACGAACGCCCGCCCTCAACAGGCTATGTGTTTTTTCCTCGCAGAGATGTATCTAATGGAAGCCTTGCACTGTGAAAAGGTCTTAAGTACATAGTAAAGTTATGAGAAGTCATTTAAAAAATGATTGATTTGTGAACTTAATTGTTATTTAAATTCAGTAAGGAACTGTATGTTTAAAATGTTTTCATCTGATAGAAGAACAGGTTCTCAGCAACTAAAATTGTTTGCCAAAAGAGCTTTTACAAAAGTAGTACAATTAATAATCCATAATATACCCAATTAGCTGCCAGTTTCTCTTGGTGCATGCCCACATTCCTGCCTCGAATACCTTTCGTACGTGTTGTGGTGTACGGCCCTCAATTAGTTATTCATATAACGTGCTAAACAAAAATGTAAGAAATGCAAAAAGATGACAAAGGCCACCCCCACTCCGTGAGTTGATTAAGGCCCGCATCCAGCCGCCCTGGCTACTTATGCCTGCCAGAGGGAGCTCATCCTCATCTCTGCCATCATCCGCATCCTCGCTCGCATCCATCCAACAACTCGAACATTGTTTGCCTGTCTGGGCTTTGACAAAACTTTGCATGTCATGTTGTCATTATGGTTCCTTACCCCTTATCGCCTCCACGGAGCCCTTGCTCCCCTCTTACAAGAGCGGATCCTTTGGCTGACATTGTTTGTCTACTACTTTGGTCTGTGGCGGGCTCTTCGAGTCTGCCTGCAGCCGGATATTCATAGGCATTATAGACACTTATCATCGGTTTAGGCTTCACGCCTTTTGTCTCAGCCCCAGCGAAGTTCGCATCAGACCCCTTTTCAGCACCTTATCCCTTGCCAGAGCAAACAGTGATCCCTCTCGGGTTGTTCCAGTATATTGAAGTTGTCAAAAGCATCTGCTTACTCTCGACTGAAGGCCGTCAATGCTTCCCAAACTTTGCGAGGAAAAGTGGTTTGCAAAGCGAACCTTATAAAAAGTTTCTTAAGAAAGGGATTAATACTGATTTTATTTGGAACTTACATTTGTACGTCAGTTGTGTTTCACTACTAGTTAATAAATTGTTTTATAAACTCTGGGATATTATCTTCTTCAATGCAACCAAAAGTGGTATTTCTGAAATCCATTAATAGCCAAGTTATAACCATTACAAAGGATTACGTGAATTGGGGTCACCGTTATTCGTAGAGGCCTCGATTAGAAGGTCTGACATCAGTCCCAATCACTGGCTTATATGGGAGTAAGATAAATAAAACTTCATAAACTGCAAACTGTGTCAATGGAACACAAAGAGCCTTCTTTGTTTATGGGCGGGTCGTTAGCTCTTTCCGAAACTCTCCAATAAAAATCAAAGCCATATATCCAATACCCCCATAAAACCTGAACAAAATTCGTTATTGATTTGAGCCTGAGCTAATATTTTTTATGTGACTTGATAATGGCAAATGGTGGTAAAGGTGGTAAAATGTGATTGCATAATCGCGGAACCCACAACACCTTGCCACATTTGACCACAGCCAAATTGTGTGTAGTTTAGTAATAACTCGAAAGACGAGAGAACTGCAATAAGTTGTTTGTTTACAAATCAGTTTGGCATTCAACTTTGGCATTTCGCTGGCGATTTATTTGTATTTTTCTTATTATAAACAGATTGGTTATGAAACGGTGTGGGGCGGTGCACACCCAAAAAGTTCAAGTGTATGACGACACGATGGTTGCACTCAGAACCAGCCGAAAAGTATCTGACAGATACACAAGTCGATGGAGCGACTGCATCGCCTGTCTTGCCTAACGAGCGGAAAGCAAAAACATAACAGTAAAGTAAATTAAGTAAAACCACACACCAGAAGCAGCCGCCACATCAACAGAGATACATATGCACTGCGGGCCAAAAGCAAAAGGCAAAAAGCAAAAAGAAAAACCGGACAGAGCTGGGTCTTAGATGAGAGTAAATGGCGGTCTAGAGTGTCCGAGAATGGAGAATACAGGCAGCTATGCATGTGGCGAGGGGGCTGTGGGAGGGGCTAGGAGGGGCTAGCTGGCCGTCTCATGGCAAAAGTGGCTGACCTCGAGAATTCCCGCTTACGTTAGAAGCCAAAGAGATCACTCAAAAGTATCTGTATCTAAATCTAAATCTGTAACCGGCCGCTCGCCGGATTCTTGTTCTTTGTACCATCGCTTTGGGCTTCTTCACCTATGTCGATTTCATATGCCTAAAATTGGTAGCTTGCCTCATAAGTTGGTTGTTTTCTTTTGGGGCGAGCAGTTGGTTTTGTTTATCTTTCGATTGTGGCTTGCTTGGTATACCACTGTCAATAGTAGATACATTAGCGCCTCTTGAGGCGACTACGAGACCTGGTTTTTAAGATGTGGAAAATCTTAGTACTTCGGTTTTCAGTTTAAGTGTTCTTTCTACAAGTTTAATGTTTCCAATAAACTAATTATGTTATTTTCTTGCCTTCTAGATATTTTTCTTAACGGTGACAATAACTAATTTGGACCAAATCGGTAAGTTTGCCTAGTATTTGTATTTAAATGACCCACATAAAAAAAAAATTATCTTGCAATTCGTTCACTCGCTACGTTGTTCAAAGTTTTTATATAGAAACTGCAACAAATTAATTTATGTCGAAAGTTAAATGTTCTTCGCAACATTTATATTTTACCATTAATACACTTTTGAAGAGTATTTACAGTTTTCTGTAATGATGAAGAAATATGAATAAAGACTATTGATTCTAAAAACTTAAGTCACCCAATTTGAAGGGATTTAACATAGATCTTTCGCAATTGTTTTGAATCAGATCTAGGTCAAGCAAAAACCAGCAGATTGGACGACGTTGATCGGATCCAGAAATACTTTAATGCCTTGGTTGATTTTATGGTCATAAACTATCCATATTTTGTGAGGGTATTAAAGCATTGCTTTGCCGAAGTTACCTTCCTTTCTCGTTTTTATGAGATTTTGTCAAAGAAAAAGTGGTCGACTGCTTCCGGCGTCAAAAGCATTACACAGGTGCTGCGCAGTATAAAAACATTCAACAAAATAATTACAACATAACATCCGTTATAAAAAAACATAACATATCTGACACATAAAACCAATATTTTTTTATAGAGAATGTTGAAATATTTTTTAATTATTAAGAAAAGAGATTTTGTAATGGCTTCAAATAATAGGAGCGCCAATTAGTTGTCAATAGATGAAAATAAGATCCAGTGGCTGGAAAATTATGACAGAATTACAGCATAACCTCGAACACTCAAAAAATTAAAAATGTGTACATTTTAGTATATATTTTGTCGAATGTAAACACCTTTTTTGTCATAAAAGTTGATATCATAACTTTTGTATGTTAAAGGTGCGATCGTGATATAAAGGATATTAAAATGGGCACGGCTGATCTTAGGTTCACAACACATTTTGTCAATAATACTATAATACATACAAATCTATAACCTTCCAAAGGGTATCGTAATTTCAGTCGAAAGTTTGCAAAGCAGTGAAATAAACATTTCTAACCCTATAAAGTGGTGCTGGTCAGGGTTCCCAAAGACGATTCGTGCTAGTCATATCCGTCCGTCCAATTCTACACAAAGTAGTTTATCATAGTTTACGTAAAAATTATAGTTTTTGTAATACTTTTAGGATTGGTCATTAAATTTTTAGGAATGATCTGCAAGTGATCTGGTTAAAGATCATCTACAATACAATAGTTATTTTATCATTCTATGCGTTTCATATTCTTACGAAGTCTATACTCACCTTCAATAATGTTGTCGTTGTGGTCAAAGTTTTAATCTGACGAAGTTTCAGTTTATTTCCTTTTGAACGTGACAAAAACCAAACACACCTAACTATTTTACATTTTGGTTAGAGCTACCAAATAACTATAATGTAATATGACCAATAACGAACGTACAATAACTTCCTAATTCTTTTTGAAAATATCTTCGACAAATGTAAAACTGACATTGGTGTCAAATTGCATTTTCATATCGAAGAACCAACGCAAAGTCAACATGTAATCGCCAGTGGGAATGGGAAGACGTAGGAGTTCGGGCTTCAGATAAAAGTCCCTAATTATTTGGGCACCCTGAAATTGTTTCCATTAATATGTATGTAATGTAGGGACATGTGTGGTTTATATTTGAAAATTCCTTAAAAAGTCCCAGGACAATCGTGGCAATAGGAACAGAGCGATGTCGCATATATCGACAAGCATCGAACTTTTCGTCAAAGAGCCAAGGTTTATAGCCATTCGCCCTCTTAAAAATCTTGCCGTGAATATGTACATTGTAGGCAGGGTGTAAAACAGTTCCGTTCATATTAAGTAGAACCTTGTTTCTACCCACAGCCTTCAAGCGACAGTTGTGGAACACGAACCAGGATGTATTGTAACTCTCGCAAATGAAGTTGGTGAACTTAAAAACGACCGCATCCTTCAAATTCGGATTAATATTCTGCTCACAGGGTGGTTTTCCAAGGGAAGGACTTACGTTTAAGCGTATGTTGAAGGGTAAAAATACTCCGAAAAGAGCCAGAACGATCATCTGAGCCCGCATCGCACTTTATTTTGATGTCGAATAATATTTAAGCTGTGCCTAAAGTAAAGATACTTTACTGCCTAATTTCCCCTTCAATATTACCTCCTTTGCCTGCAATTATTTTACAATTATCAGAAGCAGCTCATCATGTAAACAAAGAGAGTCGATCGATTTCTAATTTATAAAATGAAACACATTTCAGGTAACCTAAATGAACAGATTGCTTTATTCGTAGATTAAGTAAATGGAAAAAATTATTATACCATCTGAGCTTTATGATAAATTCTCTTCAAACGAAAAATATATTCCTGTAGAAATTATAAGTACCTTTTTAGTGTACCACTTTATTAATATTAAGTACTCCCCAGAAGGAAGCGGCACTGGAATCTGCTCTCCTAGGAGATGAAACCCCATTACGTATACTGGACCCTGTAAAATATATAGTTTAAATACATTGCAATTAATACGAATATGTTACCTTATAGGGGCACGTAAAATTAAAGTTGGAATATTGTTTAAATAGATTAAAAACAAGTACTACCGGCGCTTCATATGGCTTCCGCGCAAATCGACAGCCATCGATGGTGATATTGTAGAGCCACGGCATAAACCCATTGCCCCGCTTGAAAATTTGAGCATGTACTCGAACGTTAGTGACTACTTTATTCACAGTTCCATTGAAATTCAGAGTGGTTCTGTCCCTTCGAATCGCCTTTAAACGACATTTGTGCACCGAAATCCAAGACTCGTCCACTGAGTCACAAACAAAGTTGGTAAACCTGAATCTAGAAGCGTTCTTAACCAACATTTTTTGTTTAATTTGGACTACCGTTTTTCTTTTAAGAATTACTTACAATGAAACCAATTTCGACGATATTGTATAAGGCAAGGATTACAAGTAAAACTTTTGTTCTATTTCCCATCGTGTCGAGTGCAACTGTTGAGTACTTGTTGTGATACAAGGCAGCCATCCGCTTGGATAATGATTCCATATCTATTGTACTTCGTCATTACCAGTAAAAAATTAAGTGTCCATTTAAATATTGTACTAATTATACCTATTAACTATGTACTAAAAGGTTATATTCTCATACACTACAAACAAATTTAATAGTAATTCCATACTGAAAGTTTCGTTTTACCCTTACCCTTAAAATAAACCAAGAAAAATGTTTATTTCAATTTAAAGGCAGATTTGAAAATTAATTCAAACATATAGAAACTATTTAATTTTAATATTTCTTAAGATTTTTATTGTATAGATTTTTAAAATTTTAAAACAAATTTTGTTGGAAAACTTTTGAGAAAGTCTACAGTCCCAACTTACAGACTTCCCTTTAGATTGTTAAATTAAAATTTTTAAGGACTCAAATATGAAAGTTACACGTATTCCTACAAATAAAATCAAATGCACAGTAAGTAGCGAGTATTTTATAGTCGAATTCTTTTATTTTATGAAGCATTTGCTATTACGTGTTCCAAATCGGATAAGCGTAATAGCCTAATAATAGTACTAGCTTCATTTGGTGATTTTATAAATATATCGATAAGTCAAAAGGTGAAGTGGCCATAGATGGTGAACTTTCATCTTTTTTTCGCACAATATTCCCCTAATGCTACGATTTTAATTTGAGATAATTTCCAAGCTTAAAATAGAACAAAAAAGATTTTTTTTTAGAATGGCTGGCAACCATTAATGCATGCACTAGACCCCAAAGCACATTTAGAACCTGCAGTTTTAACAGCAGAAATCATGGGTCCCAACAATGGAAATGCGATGGGTTCTGTTGCATGACCAGCGGTGCGCACAGAAATAAAGTTTAGTTGGTTTAATGCTGCATGTGTTTGACACGTGTGCAGCAGAGCTATCGATGGTTTGGAGGCGAGTTGGATTGCCGCTAGCCCATGTTGCAGGCATATTTTCTTTAGTCTCGGTGTGGAGCAAATGAAGACCTAACTTTGGCTACCGAACTCTTGCCCCATACAAACGACTACATTACCCTCAAAACCTTAACAACAATAACAAAAAATGGGCCTACGCTTGCGGCCATTTGGTTTGCTTTAAAATAATAAGAAGTATAATGAAAATGGAATGCTCTTTCAGAACTAATTAATAAGTTTTGACTTTTTTTAATCAACATTTTCAATTCATTAGGTATTATATTAAGGCTGTATGTAAATATATATATATCAAGATCATGGTTTCATATTAATTATTTTAAAATCTTTTTAACGAACTTTAAACCAAAATATTTTCTGATGGAACCTTAAGCGTTATTTAAAATGAAATCCTTCGTATCTTCTTCCCTTCTGTGTATCGAATTAAACATTCTGTCACGCCTTGACTCGAGCTCGATTTATAAAGCCAAACGGCTATCCATGTATGAAATTTTAATTTCAGCCACAGAACATTCTTGGCAACCTTTTTTTCTGGGGCGTGTCTCGTGGCTGCGGAGCTCTGGCTTTTGGTGGGTGTGTACGAATGTAAATGTTTAGCATGTAACTCATTTTTTACGCAAACAAAATAATTTGAACCTACTGTTGTGGCGGTACGCGAAATGGGTCAGTCCGAAAAGTGATCGTGTGGCAGGACGAGGGATATCAGCGGAGAAATTTGACTGTCTGACATTGGAACCGTTCTTTGAGTGAAGTTTAAGTTTAGAGACAAGTTTCTGGCCGCTCGAAATGTGTAATTTGCCCAAGACAAAAAGTGCAACACAGATGGCAACACAATCTACTCGCAATTTCGGGCAGCAAACAGCAGTTGGCCTGAAATGCAACGTATCTAAGCGATACAGATACAAATGCTCCGAAATTGAAATCAAATTGCCGCCATAATGCAAATGCAGCAGTTTGTTCATTGTTTGCTTTTCCTTTCATTTGCTTGTTGTTTTTTTTTGCCAATTTTCCTGTTGATTTGGCAATTTTCAGCCCCCGGATAGAGATAGCAATAGCAGTGGTGGCTGCAGACAGAGATGGAGGCATGCATGTCACAGGCAAAGAGTTACAAATTGCAACTCAGTGCCAGAAGAATGTGCCATGATAAGTCAATAACTATTATTAACACAAACCAGAGCTGCCGCCGCGCAGTAACTCTCAGATTCAGATGGCGATCTCCAGATGCAGATAAAGATATAGCTATAGCTATACGATTCCAATTGCCGCTGATTGTATCTCGGTGGAGCGAAAGTGCATTTCGGCCTTATCGATATGGAAATGTTAATGAACTGAAAATTTTGCGTGTCGAATCGTCGAACAGTTGGCGCTGGGCATGTTTTCAAGATCTACGATCAGATCGCGACAGCGTGATAATTGCCCAGCTATGTTCAGTGTACTAACATACCGAGATTGCCATTGCTGCTGTGATTGGAAAGGCAACAGCGACAGACAAAGACCAGAGCTGAAAACCCCTTCGAGACTTCACTTCACACTTCACTTTCCATTTTGTTGTTTTCTGGCCACGCTTGAAAAATATTTCAATTAATGCAATCGAAAAATGAGTGGGCCAAATGAGAAATAGGAATCGTGGCTCTGGCAAAAGGGTATAAATAGATTTTCACTGTGCATTTTGTACATTTCAATCGGTTTATCACGGAATCTATAGAAACATTTTTCGGTTTTTCCTTTACGTTTGCGATCTTCATTTTCAATGTTGCTCCAAAAATATCTAACAATTTGCACACAATGCACTTGAAACGAGCTGATTGGATCGTTGTTTTTTAAATTAAAATGTTTGATCTTGACTTCTTTCTGATGTTTTTGTTTTTAGTCACGTTTCTAGCGGTTCGTTGATTTATTTAGTATTCAGGTCGGTATAAACTTATGAGAAGTATTATTGTAAAGGAATTATATTAAGAAACTAAGAAATATATTCTATAATTTGGTTCCAAAACCAAGAAAATGTTTAATCACAGGGTCAATGTCTTTGGATTTTGTAATTGGTATAATTTATTCACGTCTTCTTTTCAAAAGTCTAATGACCTAGGATGGGACCCCTTGATCGTCATCTCCCGCAACCGCCTCACCAGCCCCATTACCCACAGCTGAAATACCCTTGATTGGCATCTATTAACCTCTCGATCATTGCACAACACTGGGCAAGTGAAATCGACAGCTGAAATGCCCGTGGAATACGTGTACACATGCTTTGGCATGGCATGTCACCTAATGCGCCCGATATCTTGCGGATACTTACATGTAACACGAAGAAAAAAGCATTCATTGAAGCGCATGGCATGGCCGTCGTCTCGATTTATGAGCCAACCCACGACATAAGCCGGTGTGAGGTGGGAGTTGGGAGGAGGGTGCTGCTGGGAGGTGGCTCGGCTGTGGTTCGGTGGGTTGGACTCAGTGAGTGATGGCTGCACATCAGCGCCCACAAAAGCAACCGGCGACACTTTCAATTGCACGCCTCGAACTCGGATTCGGACTTAGATTGGGGTTCGGACTACAGATTGAAACGGGGACGGGAATTTGCACGGCACAAAATAAATTTTGTTTAATTTTTAGGTTATGTAATTCAAATTAGGCATTTGGAAAAAAAGGTGGCATTAAATGCTAGAGCCATGGATTTATTTTAAAGAGTACAAATATTTATTTCTAAGTTTTGTGGGCAACTTTTTATACCTGTTACTCGTAGAGTTAAAGAGTATATTGTATTCTTGTATGTAAAGAAGTCCGTCCGTCTGTCCGCTGAGATGTCAAAAACTATAAAAGCTAGAAAATTGGCATTAAGCATGTAGATTTTTGAGGACCATTTTGTTGTGCTTTTGAATACCTATCGAAATGTAGAAGACATTTTTTAAATCGGGCCATTCATTCAAAAGTTATAAGCAAATAATGAAATGCAAGCAGTGCAAGCAGTAGCTTTGCTGCTTGCTTATCTCCAACCCCCTTGCACTTTCATTAGCTGAGTAACAAGTATCTGATAGTCGAGGTACTCGACTATAGCAGTATCTCTTGTCTTAATATACATTTGTATATTTTTCAAACTATTTATATTTTCGAACAAGGTGTGGGTTCTCCACTTCCTTTAAATACAAAGCTGTGTATTGCTTTGAACACTTGCTGATATTTCTCTCAGTGCAGCCGCACTTTCTCGGTGTCGCGCTTTGATTTGTTTTCCATGGGTTTTCTTGCTTTATTTTTATGGCTTCTTTTGGCGCAACAATTTGAATGTCATTAGTGTCAGTGGCCGGCAACTAACGGAGCTTGACACCGTCTCGTCTCCACCGCCCAGTACCCACTGATGATTTTCCAGCGCCGACACACCCCACACACCCTGTGATTTTTCTTGTTCACACTTTTCAACGCGAGCGAGGCCGCGTTTGGCTGGAAACCAATTTTAATTTTAAGTCACGTTAAACATTAATTACAATGCCACTTTCCAGCCGGTCAACTCTTCGAGCTGGTCTACTTTTGCTTTTGTTACCGAATCGCGGTTACTCGAAAGTGTCGCCGGCTCCATTTAAATGTGCTGCTCCGCTCAGCAGATCATTAGCGAAGTCTCTGCCACTGGAGCGGCCACTAAGAAAACTACGGTTATTATTTGTTTTCCCCAAAGGAAAACACAAACCGAGCCATTGTTCTGGGGCATAGTGCTCCATAATCTTGATTTTACTCGCCTGATAAGGTAATTCGTTTGCCCCTCTTTAGATTGAAGTCCCTGATAAATATTTAATTAGATATTTTGCTGTTACAGAACGGTCTGCTTATTGTTTGTCCCTCGTCTTCTAAGTGGAAAACAGACAATGATCGTCGTCTTTGAGTACGGATCTCTGTTTGCTTTCGTATTAGACGATGGTAAACAATATGCGAACAAGCTTCCAGTTGTGATAGTGATTCAGAATAATCTAGAGAGGGAAAAAGAGAGGAGAAAGCTTTTTCTAATCCGATCTTACAAAAAACTGAACTATTTAAAATTAAACAAGAAGGAACATTATAGTCGATTATCAGATACCCGTAACTCTGGAACCCATTTCAAAATAATTATGCCTCCAGATAGTGACGTTACTGACTGATTTTTGCGATTGTGTGGGCCTTAGAGTTCTTATGGCATTTGGATAAGTGAGTTAGGATCTCAGATTAATCCCCATTGTAATACATACATATATAGTTGCTGGTTGGCTTACTGTAACTAAGTGTAAAATAACTTACAACATTTTAAATGGGATTTTTTCTAAATTTGTGTTTTTTTAATTCCACACTGGTATAATCGCTTGGTGCACCAAGATGGTTCTATACATTTAGCTTGTCTCTAATCATAAAATGAAATTTCTACTTCAAAAGGCCTCAAAGCCTTGCCCTTGTTTGCCTGAAACACCACTTTGTATGGATCGTTGGTCTGGGTTTTTCTTTGATCTTGCCAATCGCCGCTTTGGAGTGGCTCTAACTGCTGCTGCTAATTAGCTAAGACTCAGCTAAGACAACAGCGAAGACAATTGCGTGGCATTTACGCGCCGCTCTCTGGCACAGAAGAATTCCCCTTCCCCATTAGTATTCGCACTCTCTTCCCCTTCTCGAGTTCGTCATCAAAGTCGCCATTATTAATTAATTCAGCACCCGGGCCCATTCAAAAACATCTTGATACAATTTCCCGCCGAGAGCCGACATATAGGCGTCGTCTTGGCTTTGCGCCTCGATTGGCGCCATTAAGATAAGACTTAACGTTGATTTTTTCCTAACCACTTTTATCGCATTATCATTTCGTTCGCTTAATAATTAGTGCTAATTTGTCGACACTGGGCTAGCAAACCCACACTTGGGAAAGTTTGGCGCGATTCTTATGTAAAAGATTAATCCCAGTCTTGCCTTTCCGTTAAATTCAAATTATTGCAATTTTCAGCTGGCGTCGTTGAACTGGTCATTAAAGTCTATCTATTGAAGTGGCTTGTCTTTTGTTGTGATCGTTAAGGAACATTTAAAGAAAAGAGGAAAGATAATGCAATGCGAATAGTAATATCTGAATGGAGTAACTTTAAGTAGACATACGATATCTTCTAAGTTTGGCTTTGATTGGAAAGTGATATAAAAAATTAATTATTAAAATCTTTACCCTTGACTATTTACATATCTGTGTAGCTTTTCTAAGGTCAATTATTTTTTCTAGTTTCTTGAGAAAGTATCCGAAAGAAATCCCTATTTTGTTCCGTGTATAGTAAGTGCTGCAGTTTCATTAGGTTAAAACCTTATCCCACCGCTAATTGCCAGAATTTAAAGGTTTTGCTTTAATTTCTCTTGGCTTTTCGTTGCAGATATTATATCTAATGACTTCGCTGTTGTTGCTTGCTGTATTTTATATGCAAATTAGCATTCAGAGACATCGACATGAATGCCCAACATCACCATCAGCTCATGTTGATTAGCCTCGTGCCGTTGTGGAGTTTCTTCTGCAATCTTGAGTCTTCTGTCTTCCATCTCAAGTGCCTGTCTTCTCCACTTGCCAGAGTGGAGTGCAGAAAAACGTTGGCATACTCATGGTTCTGATCAAATTTGATATGCAGGAGTGCAAAAGAGAGATCGCGAGATGTAGAAAGATTAGAGATCGTAAACAAATCGAGAGTTATCCGACCAACCGTTGATAATCTAAGTTGATGGCAGAATCTTTACAAACACATTCCACCTAATGTAGCATTATGAGGGGTGCGAAGACCGCCTAATGATCAGCTTCAATTTCGATTTGTTTGTTCTTCATAATAAGTCCGGAAGCCACGGGCATACCTAATACTTATCAGCTGTCGTATTAACCTCATAATTATGACAGATACAGGCCCAGCAACTCATCCTCCCAACGGCAAAAGCCCGCTTCTCTCGCAACCTTTTGAACCCACTTTCTAGGAAAAACTGGAAACATGCTGGGATGCATTCATAGAAAATTAATAAACAAGCTCGATTACAAGACGGGGGAAAACAGTAGAGTATCTAATAGTTATTAATTAGTAGGAGGGAATGAAAAGCGTAGCAAAACGATCAAAAAATACCGGGTCACATGGAGTGAATGGAGGGCAGGAAAAAATAAAGAAAGACAAAAAGCAAAAAGCAACTCAAGCTCGTGGGCCGACAGATGGATGACGAACGACGCGGATGACGACGTGGATGGGGCACGATGACGATGATGACTGCGGCAGAAGTTTAAAAGATTGACCCGCATACCAGCGTGTGGGTCCCAGGCCGGTGCGGCATCCACCCGGACGGAGGGCGGAGGGACGGACGGGGAAACAATTGCACAATTAGATAAAGCATCTTATGGCTGCACTTTGATGAATGTTAATTGAACTCCGCACTCTGCTTTTCGAGCATTGTTCAGCTGTCGTCGTCTGCCGTCGTCTGGCAGTTGAGGAAATGCTCGAGAGTTCTTCTGCAGATCCTTCACGGATGCAGTGGCAGAAACTAGCACCTGCCCACTCAACGAGCTCCGAGCGGGGTTAATGGTTTCCAGATGAGGCCAGCACTCGAATTCCGACACCACATTATCGTGCGTTTCATACTAAACATGGTGTTTCTTTTGTTTTGCAGCTAATGAAATTGGACACCTCCAGAGACCGCGCCCGATGCGCGTGGGTGGTGGCGCATCACCTTTGAATCGAACTCGGAGACATGTTGAGCCATTGACCAGAGGCCAAGAAACCCGCGTAGGTGTCCGCTGCCATGTGAGCAGAGCTCAGTCGGCACACACAACACTCAACGGAAAGCCAAACTACAGAGAAGCGAAGCGCAGACGACAGTTACTCGCAGACAGGTTGCAGTAACATTAAGCTCCAAATGGAGGCCACCGATCAGGATGTCATGCTGGAGGGCGGCGAAGACCTGATGTCCACCTCGGCCACCTCGTCCACAAATGGCGGGGACAGCAATGGTTGCGGCAAAAAGCTGGTGAGTTTCCCTTGATTTTAGAGTATAAATCGTTGTTGAGAGGTGTTACGCAGGTTAATAGGTGAAATATATTATCTAGGAAAATGGGTTCACAACGAAGCGCAATTTAAATGTATTACTTTCTTCAAAGCATTCCAACCGAACCGAAGAAAGTTTCTTTTAGTGGCTTGGACGTTAACCTCTCTCGATAATGAAAGTTCTTAGGGGCTCCCCGAGTTCAGTGGCATTCACATGCCAGATTTGAGTCAGAGCCTACCATTTTGACGGAAGTATTTGAAGGCAATCGGCTATAGGGGGATGGCCATGCACCGTTTGACTTCTGCCATGCTCGGTGGAGGCCTCATGCTAATACTGCACAACTGCATTCGAGTGGGTGGGTAAAAGCAATTGAAATATATACTGAGACCACTGCCAGCAGTTAAAGGTAAAAGCACGCAAGAGGAAAGCAGAAAGTAATAAAAAAGAACATAAAATCTTTAATGGGTCTGTTTGAGCATAATAGAACGAAAAGTTGAAACTGAAATAATTCTTCCGAAAAATAATGAGTTTTTAAACTAAGCACGAATCTAAGTTCCATTTCTATTTTTTATTTAAAGAACCAAGCTTTTACTTATATCCATTGCAAATCGCACGATGTTTCCAATACTTTATTTACAACAAAAAAAAAACATATTTACTTTATTGGTTGCATTTATTCCCTTCGTAAATTTATATCTGACTCAGAGCTTGCATAAACTTTCTAAAAGGTGTAAATAAATCACAAAACGCAATCACTTAAGGACTCAAGGTTTTCCTTGGTCTGAAGTATTAGCCAACCAGAATTTCCATATAAGCCGCTGAATACCTTATTCAATTAAAGACCGCTCAAGGCTGCCAGCTTAATAAGCAAAATATTTAATGGGATTTAAGAGCAGAAATACAGGCCAACTGCCCACACGTTTATATGGAAGCAGTATCAATGACTCCACTCCCTGGGCATCTGTCCGCTGACATTTGCATTTTGCATTTGACTCTCGGTCTCGAACCCCCGCCCCATTACTCTCCTCCATTCAACTCCACTCAATTGAAGGCAATTCATGCTAATTAGAAATTTTATTGCATTTACTGCATTTATTGTTAATTGCAGACCGTAACCTCGCCAGATCCCACATCGTACGTGACCAAGCAGCGAGTGACGCGGCCCACGCCTCCTGCTCCTTCGAAAAACCCGATGCAGTTCGTCCAGATCAAGCCCTGCAACCTCTACCAGACGGCGCAGGAGCAGCTGAAGAAGGCCGAGGAGGTCAAGAAGCTGAAGGAGGTGAAGAAGGAGGAGCCGGAGGAGTGGCAGAACGTAAGTCTATATTAACACATGATATCCGGGGAAAATCTCAACACTCATTCTGAATAATAATTCTGAATTCTAATGCCTATCGAAATGTAGAAAAAAATTATAAAACCGTACAATTCTCTAAAAAGTTATGAGCAAAAATATAAATAACCGCTAGATGGCGCCAGTAGCTTTGACGACTGCATGTCTCCATCTCCCTCGCACTCCTTTAAAGCTGAGTAACGGGTATCTGATAGTCGAAGTAAACGACTATCGCGTTCTCTCTTGTTTTTTTTTTATGTTTAAACGCTTAATAAAATATTTAATAGTCAGAGTTTAGAACTATTTGGTCGAAAAGGGTATTTACTGATCAGCTGTTTTCCATTTATTTTTTTATATTTGCTCACTGGCCGTTTGTAACTTCTCGCAACGGATAAAGTAAAGCGAAACCACTTGGGCATGGCACATGGCACATGGCTCGTTATGGCCGCTCCAGTTTCCAATGCACGTCGCCCGTTAGCGGACAAAAAGATATTGCATTGCATAATCACTATTACTATTACATTTTGTTGATAGTTTTTTCTCCGCCGCCTGCTTTTTTATTCGCTTCTATTTTCTTTGGGCAACGTTGTGTGTTACATGCAAATTTGCTGCCGCCATAACCCCGGCGAAGAGCTGCCTTTGACGTGACTGTACCCGCCTAATTATATCATACTCTGCCATTTCGATGCAGTCGCTGCATTTGAAGTGCCTCTTGGACGGTTGGTCAATGATCCATGGGCATCACGTTTATCGAAATTTCATAGGTTCCCAGACATAACTTTTGCGTTACGATTGTGCGCCAAAAACAAAAAGGCAAACGAAAATCCATTAAAATGCGTACAGCGTTTTGGAACTGGGCGACCGACTTCGATGGGAAAGGAAGTCCAAATGCCGCTTTAGAGGTCTTTTGAGTGTAAATTGCTTTCTTTTTGTTTTATCGCCCAGTGCGAACATTTTTATTCCCCGATCTGAATTGCAGATCAATAAAGATCGGAGTCAGCCGGAAGCTTCTTAGCGGTTAGTCAAACGAGGAAACAAATAAACTCCGATGAGATTAATAAAATAAAGCGATTATCGACATGAAAGAAATATTCACGAGATAAACTCAATGAATATATCAGGTTATTTCGTTGAGATCTGAACTCTGGCACATATCTCTGAATCATACAAAATGGGATCAGAATTTCTCTATATGTGTTCCGCGGTGACAGCTGTCATGAAACCGAGCGAAGTTCACGCGCTTCGAAAACATTTCACCTTTGTCACGTATTTCCGCAGCCGCGTCAAAACTTTTTAATTGCCATCAAAAGAAACTTTTGCTCGTCCACTTCCACAGTGCGAATAATACAATGACGATTTACACTTACACGTCTGCCCATTTCATTTTGTATACTAACTTTCGCTACCTTTCTGCCCCAAAACAAAACACGGCCAACAATGCGATCTGGTGACAAACAACAAACAATAAATAATAAACGGCAAACACACAAACAGAACCTTGACAATTGGAAATCATCAAGGCGAAAACGTGTCGAGCACATCATCGATCGTGCGGTGGAGACGAAGAAACTCGAGCTGGAGGAGCATGATCGCATGCGACGAAAATCGAAAACATTCACCGAAATGATGGAGGAGAGGCAAGTACAAGTCCCAGTTTCGATCGAGTGTCAAAAGTAGTGAAGTGTCCAAAAGGAATTTGTATCCTATCAAACAAAGAATAGCACCAATCGCGTATTCCAATAACATGTTTCAAAAGTGTTCTGAAATCGAATTAAAGTCTTCAGTGTAATGTCAATGTACCATGCATATGTTAAAAGATACAGGAGTGCCACAGAAACCGCTCAGTGCTGAATTGTTGCTGAATTCAAACGCTTCAGAGAATTCAGCGGAGAGCTGTTTCTGTGGCACCCTTTATAAATTGTTTTTCTGTAAAGTGTTAAATTATTTCTTGTTCTTTAACGGAATATCAATTAAAAATGAATATTTTCATTATTCAAAATATTTTAATCAATATATCTGTTTTTAAAAACATTATTGTGAACGTAGTACCAATTTGCAAAGCATCCTTTAAACGAACCTAGTTAAACTGACCTTATCTGTGACCCTTCTGAGTATATACATTTAATAAAATAAAATATCCTTACAGGGCTGAACGGGGCGGACCTCGGGGACGTGCCAAGCTGGCTTCTCTGGCCGTTTACAACGAGGACGAGACGAACGATCTGAGTGATCTGGGAATCGGAACCAGCAGCGCCAGCGGAAAGAGCAGTCTGTCCGAGGACTATGACAATAATAGTGTTATGGTGCGTACAAACGAACTATCGTCAAAATAGGGGTCAATCTAAAAAATAACCCCAGTGGCAATGACATAATTAGCTCCATTTCTAGTACCAGTCCATTTCTTTTAGTTTCTCCGTCTTGATATTTTTTTTTTTGCCATCATTAAGAGCCACTTATGGTGTGTGCTTGTCACGGCGTTTATACACAATTACAACAAATTAACAATTAAATCTAATTTATAAGCATTTCGCCGCTAAGCTCAGGCTTAAGCATTCAATCGGCCATTGAAGTCTTGTTGGAAAGTGTTGGCAGCAAAGCACCACCACTATAAAATCATAATCATAAATAGTACACAATGAAACACAATCAATCGACGATGCACAGACAACCAAAACGGAGATTCCTTTTAAGATTGAAATTGAGCGAGAGATCGAGCTGCGGATTGGGCAATTAGACGCGCCTGTCGACAGGCCATAAAGTGTTTAGCTGCAAACTCTGGAAAATATATGATAGTTCATGATATCTGGGACCTTAGAGAATTGGGAAAAGATTGGAAAAATGCAAGAAAATGTCTTTATAGAAATATAGATGAAATGTAAGCGTTACATTATCATCTTACTCAGGAAATTTTTTTAAAAGTATTCAGATTTGTGTGTGCAATACAGAACATAACTTAACTTAAACTTTTCTGAATATATGCAAGAATTTAAATGAATTCAAAATTTTCATTAAATCCTTATAATTAACGTAACATGGTGTCTAGTATCTGCACATATTATTAGCCACATATCTAAGATAGGAGATCGTTCCTCTAGTTAAACCAAGAAAATGCTGACTGTTCGCCAATATGAGGTGTAATAGAGCTATGTCCTTTGTTGCAAAATATATTACCATATTTTATTAATATTTATTCACCCATTTTTAATCGAATTTCATCTGCCTTCCCTAGAGCGACCATGCCGCCGAGCTGGACAAGGCGATTGGAGCAGCTAGCTCTGGAGCTGCCGGAGCAACCTCACGAAACGTGGACGAACAGCAGAATCACATCAACCGCAACGGCAGTAATGGGAACCACGGCAACGGAGTGGCCATTGGTCAGGCGGTCATCGCCAATCCCACCAGGGCTGCAGGCAGGGAGTACATTTCCTCGCCAGGATACGACACGTCGTCCAGTACGGCGCCAGCTAGTTCGCCGGATCCATGTGAATACACCTACGAGGGAGCCATCCAGGATTACAAGCAGAGGGTCCAGAGGGCCAGCAGCAACGGCAACGGAAATGCCAATGGCAAGGTGATCGGAGAACCCATTGCGTATCCCACAAGGCGTGGATCCAAGATCGAGGATCGCTTGAGCGGCTTCGAAGTGACTTCGCCCAGCGACACGCAAGAGGGCGTAGAGAAGCAGAAGGTGGACGTGCCCAAGGTGGACATCTCCAAGCGGAAGGAGATCTTCGAGCAGGCCAAGGCAGAAGTGTCCAATGGAGCTGCCTCCGCTGCCCCCAAACTGGTCCTTCGAGATCGCCTAACAAACGGCAATGCAGCTCCCACAGCCCCCAAATCGGATGTGAGGCGTCTTTCCGGCGACATATCCAGCATTCGGGACCGCATGCAGAGTTTGGAGCAGCAGAGGAAGGCCTTTAATTCCAGTAAAAGTGTCGACGTGCCGGTGCCGCCGCTCAAGCAGCGTCTGAACAGCCTGCAGCAGTCCGTTACCAAAGAGGAGCAGAAGAAGCCACCCCTGGTGGCCCTCATCGATGCCAGACAACTCGAGATCATGAGGGGCGAGGAGGAACGAATGCGCCAGCAGCAGCAGCAGCAGAAGCTGCTGGAGGAGAAGCATAGCCCACAAAACCAAACCACTGTGCTCGCTCCTCCGCCAGCACCGCCGGCCCTGATTATAGAGGAACCACCGGTGACAGCCACCAACGACGACAGCGGCATTCAGGAGGACACCGCGGACGAGCTGCAGCAGCAGCAGCAGCAACTCAACGCAGCCATCGCCGCACTGGCCCTGGAGGAGCGCCAGTTGGAGGAGGCGGCCAATGCGGTCAACCAAATCGAGGCGGAGTTCGATGAGCTGACCGATCTGAATCCCTCGCCATTGCCACCATCACCGGCTCATCCATCGGTTCAGGCAAACATCCAACCTATGGCCGCCGCTCCAGCTTCATCGCAAGCGGCCAATCAGGCGGCTGCTCCTCCATTGCGGGACATGGAATTTAGTGTAAGTTCTACTAACAATTTTATCGAATCCGCTAAGTTAAGTCCTTGTGATGTTGATGTAGTAGCTGCTTCAGCGGTGTCGGTGTCCAAATCTGGCCCCACTCCCAATCCCTCATCCACTCCCGATCCGGTTTCCTCCCCCAATTGTAACTTGCGTAGAAAGCCCTCCAATGAAATGGTCCATCATCGCAATTTGCTTAAAATGTTCAAGGAGACCTTTCAAAATGACGACGATTTGAAAGAGGTCGGTGAGCCGGTCACTTCGCCGGGTCAGTTTACCCAGATCTTTGACTTTACCAATCAACCAAGTAACCCCCCAACACCGATACCAATACCAATACCAGCACCCTCGAGTCCGATTCCCACCCAAATACCACGTCCTCTGGGCAAACCACCCATGTCGCCCAAGGCGGTAAGATTGGCCTCAAGTCCCAGGGCTCAGATTAATCCCATAAGTTCGCCCACGAACTCCGGGTCCTCGCCTCAGCAATTTAGTATCAATGGACGTGTAGAGATTTTCAATTCACGGCAACTGGACAAGCCGCCAACGCCACCAGCTCCTCCCAAGCGAACTGTGCGGATTGAGCAGCCACTTAAGGAGGCGATTTCTCCGCCGGATGTGGTGATGTGTGCTCCGCCCATGACCATCGTTCATCCCGATGAGCTGCCCAAACCAAATACTGTAAAGGCCTTGTCCAATTGCTTTAGCCAAGGCGATTCCACACCGATTACCTCACCCATCATGTCGCCCAAGCCTTTGCCCAGGAGTCGCATTCCCCAGATCACACCACCTGCTTCTCCGAAGCCCCTGAAACGAGCTCAGATCGATGAGGTGGACCGCAGCTCCGGCGACTATGCTCCAGTGGTGGGCCAGACCAAGGCGATTGTGCACACGCCCCCTAGCAAAATAAACCACCAGGCCAACGGAGTCCTTGATCCCCTAGCACCCAATGACTCACTGTACCTGCACACATCTTCGCCTAGCGAGATGCCTTCCTTGAAACCCTGCTCGCCGAACGAGTCCAGTCTGTTCAAATTGGCTTCATCAAGACCCACCTCGCCTTCGGTGGAGGTGGCTCTGTGCCAGCAATTCCTAGACAGAGAAGCGCCCAGAGATATTCAACTGGCCGAGGAGGATCGTAGGTTTTTAGAGCAGTTTGCCGTGGATGAGGTGCCCTGTGATAGGATCGATGTGACCAAGTCACCCCTGCCCAGTACCGGTTACCAGAATGTAGCCGAGCACCTGGTTAAGAAGTGTGATGGCAAGAAGGAGGCCCAGGCAGTGAGAGAGCCGGAGGAGATTCCCAGCCAGGAAGACATTGCGCTGTGTGCGGGACTGCTCGATTGCCTGGCTCCAGCTCAGGAGCCCATCTGCGACAGCATCGATGTGAAGAAGACACCAGTGCCGGCCACTGGCTTCCAGGACATCAGCGAGGACGAGGTGCGGCGGTGTGATAGATCGAGTAAATGCTCTGTAATCACAAACAGACCCAGCTCACCCATCGGTAGTGCCAGGGCAGCCCATTCGAAGGCTCTGATGGACACTTGCGAGCAGATCATTGCAGAGGAGCGACTAGCCAGCAGTCAGATGATGAAGACTTCGCTGCCGGAGTCCGTGGAAACGAAGTCCTCGACGCCCCTACTAGGTCGCAGATCAAAGATTCCCATACCGAAGCCCTGCTGTATTTCTGCTTCCGGAACTGATTCGATCAGTAGAGCGGGCTATGCCCCAACTGCAACACCATCTGCCTCGGGTAACGTTGAGCAGCCACTGATAGCTCGCACGCACCTGGTGGAAACGGAGATCAAGGTCAAGGAGATCTCCCCACCCAGCTCGCCCAAGCCCCAGGAGCGGACTCAGCCACCCGCACCGCCTGTCAAGGAAAAGAAAGCCAAAAACATATTCGATTTCCTGCGCAGAAATTTCGGGCATCATGAAGAGCCACAGCATCATCCCACGCTCAACGAGACTCTTGAGAAGAAAGTGGTGCTCACTAGCACCAAGAGCGGCGTGGATGTGGTCAATGCGGATGAGTTCGTTCGGGTGGACAACTCGAAGTTCTATGTGGCCAGCGAAGGGGAGGACGAGCCAGCACCACCTCCTCTGCCCAAAACCCCAGCTCCCGTCAATATTGAGATTCGAAAGAAGATCACTACGGATGAGATATTGGAGGAAAACACCACGGAACAGGCGCTGACCCAGGAGATCAGCGATTTGCTGGACGACGAGATCATGAAACTGGAGGCATCAGGGGCCTCAACGTTGAAGAAATAATAATATCGGAGTAGAAGCCGCTTCCAGATCTACAAGATCGGAGAGCTTAGACTTCCCTAGACTTCGGAGTGATACGTGATCTCTCCGCCGATTTGCAAGATTTAAAAAGCTCTCAAGTGAACCGACTACCACTATGACCTAAAATGGCTCTCTAATATCAAGAAAAATTGAAATGAGACATTCGGAAAATATGCAAACCAACTTGAACATTTTACATGGAAAAACAACGAATGATAATTTCAATCGAATTTATTTTTAACGAAACTATTTATTTTTCTTTGGTTTTTGTTTTTTCCTACGAATTCTATTCAATTTTTATTTACATTTTGTTATGGGCTCAAGCTACGTAAGCTACAGTTTTTCTTTATCTAATAATAATATACCTTTACTAAACCCAAAAATGATGTATAAAAACCAAATTTGATTTTATATAAAGAATTGTCAAACATATGTTTTATGGTTATATATTTTATACACAAACATACACACAAAACAAAAGATAATCGAAAATTTATTCGCGCTTAAACACAAAAGATTAATTAAAACCTCAAAAGCATACCAAATAATATAACAGAGGACCAATATTATAAATACAAATGAGATATAATTGTTGTGCTATTTTATGAATAAACCTAAACTAAAATCGAAAACAAACTGATGAATCGCCAATATTGAAAAGAGATGTAAAAAGTTATTATGTAGATGTAAACTTCCGCTCACTGCTTGCACTGCTTGACGGATGTAAAATTAATATTACATCGTGTAGAAGTAGACGGGGAATCAAAGCCACTCACATATGCAAATTACACATGTGTAAAATATGTGTAAAGTTCGATACCTTAAAGAAAATGTCATTGATCTGATCCCGAGGAAATAGTTATTTTGAATATGCAAGTAGTAACCATAATGGCTAAGCAATAATAGTTTCTTGAATTTGATAATGAAGTCCCGACTCTAGATACATCTATCTGGAAATAGACAAGTCGTCAAAAATGGAAGGGGACAGAACGATGGATCCTGATACCCCATGTATAAATAATCCCGATTTCCCCCTGGAATCCCAAACCCAATGCCAGAGGTTGAGGCTAATTATTTAAGGCTTTATTCTACATGCTATCTAATTCATTCACATATTTCTCTTACATGCCTTGCGCTCGTTTGTTGGCTATATAATGTAAAATATGACTTATCTATTAATGCAGTTACATAGTTTACATGCTTACTGCCAGCAAAAGTTGTTGCAAGTATACAATTTCCGAGGTAAGCGGTTCTCTCTATCTCATATCCCCTTGTTTGTGCCTTTTGTGTTCCTGTTTGTGCCGTTTTGTTTGTTTTGTTTTTCGTAATTTCTGTTTGTTTGTTTGTTTGGTTGTCTCCCCCGTATACGTACAAGTTCTCAGTTGCATTGCATGTTGCGTTCTACCCACTTAGCACCTATTTAAAATGCCAAAAGTCACCCATACGCCTAGTGGGGTTTCAGTTCAAATTCAGTATGGCGCTGCATACTTTGGGGGGCTCGTGTAGGTGTACGAACCCCCTTCTGCAGACCCTGGAGTGCTGTCTCCGCAGTTTTTCCGCCCCATATATCGCCTCCGTTTCTCTATCTAAACAAATCGTTTGGGTCGATTCAGCGCTGCAGCGCCTACGTTTAGTGTACTTTAAGCCCTCGACGGTATCGGTTCAGTCGAGGCAGTATCTTTTGTACTACGATTCACATACATACATAGACATATGTATGTCTGCCGCGGGTTATCTTTACAGCACCCCGTAATAATATAATCGTGCGAATAATTCGCACTGGACGGTATCTAAAGTATGTCCCACAGATACGAAGCAAATCGATTGCAGCGCTCCAGTTCGTTAGATTGTTTCGATCGAAAACCAGGGGTAAGCGGTTCATTACCCATATTTGCTCAAGTGCTTCCCCTTGTATACAAAATCGGTTCTAGGAATCCCGTGAGAATTTATAAGAATCGGAAAGGGGTGATAACGTTTCAAGTATGTTCATACATTTATTGAAGGGGCTAAAGAATGTCCAAAATTAGCAAAGGCAACTCAGACCGTTTTTACTGACTAAAAGTCAGGCGGAAACATTGAGTAGTTAAGGCCAATCAATCAATTAATTATTATTCCAGGTAAAACTAAACATTTTTTTCTTGTGACATTCATAAGGTGACCTTAAATGTGCCAAGTTTATTATTCTCCAAATCGGCTAAGCTATGGATTAGCTTAACTTATCTGACTTTTTACTTATATGTACTTTGTAGTCCCAATAATTTGAGATACTCGTAGTCGGTTATCTGTCCTAACCACTCCATTGGGTGGTTCTGTTTACCTGAAGCTTTAAATTCGGTATATTCCTCCTCTGCAGCCTCACACGAATTCTCGTTTTTTTCTCAGTTTTATTTATTTGATTGGTTTTTGCTGTAGATTATAATAATATTTCGATATTTTTAGTTATTTTCCTTAATTTGCAAGCCAGCCTTTGTTTGAACTAACTGACATTCATGCGATCCATGCGCATTCTTCTCTCTTTCTCTTTCTGTCATGCACGCTTTTGATGCTTTCTCGCTCGCTCGCCATGCCACGCCCACCTCATCCCGCCCCACAGATCAACGAAGCTCTTGAATTGGCGCTGCAAGCTATCGATCGCGAGGCGACCACCGAGCCAATGGACAAGGCACAACAACCGCAGAAGCAGGAGGAGAAGGAACGGCCGGAGGAGGAGCAGCCGGAGGAGTTGGGGGAACAGCCAGAGCAGGAGGGGCCAACTCGAGAGGAGGATGTGGAGGAGGAGGAGGAGACGGAACAAGAGTCCCACGAGCAGGGGGAATCACACACCGAGGGTGGGGAAATGCCAAATAAAACCGATGAGCAGAAGCAGGGGGAACGAGAGCCCATCTACGAGAATGTCAGCTCGACTATATCTATGCATGAAGTAGATAATGAACAGATAGCAACGATGACGATAACCACACAGACCCAAGCGACGCGGAGGAGTCACAGGAGAAGCATTCCAAATAAGCAACCCAGCAACAATAATGAGAATAATCAAAGCCCTAATCAAACCAACAGCAGCAGCAATCAAAAAGAGAACAGCACAGCAGTAACATCAGCAGCAACCCCCGTGCCACCAGCAACTTCTGGGGGGGATGTGGAGCCCTACTACCAAGTGCCCAAGGCCACGGAGCCCTATTACGACGCCCCAAAGCATTTAAGACCCGTGCCCGTCTACGAGAACATCGAGATCTTCTACTCGGGCCTGGAGATCGGTCAGGGATCAACTGGAGCGCCGCTGGGACTGATGGAGCCACCCAAGGAGAAGCCACCACCACCGCCCACCGAGAGTCCGCCGCCGATTCCCGTGGACGACGGGGGCCACGACGACGAGCTGGATGGCTTGGGCAGCAGCCTGGGACACAACACCGACACCTGGTCGTCGGACAACACCTACGAGACCATTTCGAACGGCACTCGCCGGCACCTTCAGGGACAGCTGGAACCTGCCCAGCCATCGCCGCCCATCAAGCGTATGAACTCGACCAAGCGGATCAAAAAGGAGCTGCGCAACAAGCGCTCCAGTTTCCTGGGCATCGAAACCGACGGGGATCTTGACGACATGGAGACATACCTGGAGCTCACCGTGGCCCCGCCGCCGGACATGGCGCAGCTCCTGCAGGAGGAGAGGCGACTGGAGAAGCAGCTATACATCAAGGCGGGACTCTGCGACAGTTCCGACACAGGTTAGTCGATATATATAGCAGAATAACGGTGGGTGGGCGGTGAGAAAACCGATACCGAAAGCCAACAGGGCATAAAAACGAAAGACGATAGCAATGAGCAAATCACTAGCTGGACGGGGAAGGGTGTCGACTGGGCCAGAGGGCAAAAGGTGGCCCCCATCTGCCCCAGCGAGGCTAAGTATAAATAATCCGTTTAGTGTGCGTGGCCCACGGAGCTGTCGCAGCTCTGCTGAGATGCTTCCCCTTTCGGCTTTTGAACTGAATTCAATCGGTTCGTTATACTTTATGTGTACTGGGATCAGATTTAGTATCAGAGCACCAAAGAAAAAAAATTGCATTTATATAAAGTCAAAAGGGAACTGTATAAATTATCAATTTTAACTTAGCACCTCCATTTTTCTCAGAAATAGTTACATTTTTTCTAGAAATCATAGTGGACCTAAAGAAGAATTTTTAAGTCGTACTTTCACCCCGATCTACAGGAAGACATTTTTTGGAAAAAAACGCATTTGCATCAAAGTTTATCATTCATACGCTCTGTTGCCGAAACAAATATTGTTCTCCTTAATTATCAGACGATTAAAATATTTCAAAATAATTATCTTATTTGGCTTTGACTTTTCTTATAAAATTAATGAAAATTACTACAATGGTCAGACTTACAGACTTACTTACAGGCATACTTAAACGAGATCAAAAAGATTGGAAATGGGGAAAACGATTTTCTTTTATAGAAGAAACGTTTTGCGCAACTCCTGCACTCAAAATAAAAAAAAGGTGATATCCTATTTTAAAACGCTCTATAAGGTTCACCATTATCTTATGGAAACTACAAAGTTCATTTGACAAGTCATACAGACTAATATTGAAAAGAGAGGAAAAGTAAAATACAATTGTATTTATAGTTCATTAATAGTTTGTTACGTCACAGTAATTTATATTTGCAAGACCCCAAAACTATAACTCAGAAATACTTAAATTTATTCCCACAATTCGCTGATTCCTTCCCAAGGTGAAAGTCGCGACTCCGGAGTTTCTGAAAACCATTCTCGTCAGAGCAGTGAGCACTACACAAACTCCTCTGAGGAGAACGACACGCAGTCCGAAGCCACGCCCCCACCGCTGCCTCCGCCCCCGTCGTCCACCCAGCTGGGCGAGGTCATCTACCAGAACGAGAGCCTCCTGGCTGCCCAGACACCTCTTCTCCAGACAGTCAAGGGCAACTCGGCCGAATCCTGGACAGAGTCGGCGACGGCGGCTGCGGCGGCCACCCAATCGCTGAGCGAAGCCACGGCGACGGCCAACGCAAAGATGCAGTCCATCGAGGACAAGATCCGGGAGCAGGGCGAGGTGTTGCGGGTGGAGCGGGAACTTCTGCACTTTTCGGTGAGTACAAGGGACAAGTTTATACGATAATATCTTTGAAGGTCTATCAAATAGAGAGTAAAGCACTTATTTTAAATTTACCGATCTAATAGCTAGGGTCCAATTAAATTTTGAATTTGACCGATCAAAATCCTTAGTTTGTTCCGATGTACACTTGGACGGAGTTCATAAATTTTGTTTTTTTACACTATGGGCCAACCTCTTCTGAAGAATTCGCGGTGTTTTGTGTCATTGTCTGTCAAACTGATCCTTTTTTGTGATCTTAGATCATCGACTTCTAAAGAATTCGCGTTTTTAATAAACAACAAATAACTGATGTTTGGAAACAGTTTTTGAAATTAAATACTCTTATCCTTCCACAGCAGGAAGAACTGAAGCGACAGCGCGAGAACCTTCTGCTCCGTGAGAATCTGGCACGCCGGGAACTGCAGCACGGAGCAAAGATGTTAATGTCGAACAACCGGCGCTCGCTGCAGGATCTGCACCACGGCCTGGGCATCGGCAACGGCATGCTAAGTGCCTTCCAACCGCCGCAGCACCACCAGGTGCCCATGCCGCCACCACATCCGCAGCAGATCTACGCCAATGTGCCGCAGCAGCAGCAACAAGCGGCGATGTATGCATATCACCAGATGGACACGGACTACCGCAAGTCCATGTCGGACCTGAACGAGTTCTCCAACCGCCTGATGTTGCCACCCACGCCACCCACCAAGCCGTTAAGAGCGATGCAAATGAACACCAATGGCCATGGCCTGGAGCCGGACTATGCGGTTAGCACGAGGCAGCGCCAGCCGCCGGTTCCGTACGGTGGATCTCTGGTGAAGATCGCCGGGGCTCCAATGCCGCCTCGGATCTCTGGTCCCGGATATCCCGTTCAGGCGTCGGCAGCTGCCGCCTACCATCACCAGTCGGCTCAGAACCTGAGCAACATGTCCAGGAACACTCTGCTCGCCCTGAGCGCCACCCCCAAACCCAAGTACACGGACGGGTGGGTCCAGGTGCAGCAGCGAAAGAGCTACGACCAGAGCCACCAGGCCAACGATGCGGCTTGGCTGTCCGCCCAGCAGCAGAAGCGCAAGTCCATGCCCGACTACGGCGGGGCCCTCTACAACAACAACCACTGGCTGCTCCAGGAGGCGGAGCAGCGGCGTATCGAGCAACTCAATCGTCGGTCGATGCCGGCCAGTAAGTCGAAGGGCAAACCGCTGCCCGATTCCATCATCCAAACGCTAACGGAACGGGTCCAGAGCAAAGGCATCGGCGATCGAAAGCGGTGAGTAGCCATGGTCGATTTGATGTGTTCTATCGCTATAAACATTCATTTACCAACAGCTTCGATGGCAACGGCAACTATAGCCAGGTCAACGGCAACTCCAATGTCTACCAGCAGCAGCAGCCGCAGCAGCAACAGCAGAAGACCAACATCACGAACGGCAGCAGCAGCCAGGAGAAGGTGCTCAGCGTCAGTGGCAAGAAGAAGTGCTCCCATTGCGGCGACGAATTAGGTAAACTTTGCTACTACGTTGGTTGTGAGTGTTGCGTTATTCTTTATTTCCCGAACCCCACTACTTCATTGTTCACCTTTGAAAACATCTTATAGGCTTGTTGTCACAGCGAGCATCACAAGAATAACACACACTCTGACTCACTAGTGTCATGGTTGAGTTCTGTCGATCATCGAACGCTTTCCCCCATCTCGTATCTGTATATTCTTTACCAATAAGTTCCTATATTTCACTTACATGTCTGAGACAGATCTGGGCTGCACGCACGACAATTGTCGACAAGTGCACAAAGCGCTCAAATATATTGTTTGGGTGTAATTTTAAAAGACTTGATTAACATAGTTAAATCATAACTAAGCGAAATTGTAATATTTAAGGTATTTTATGGTGACGGCTTTATATTAGTGACAAAAAATCTTGGGATCGGAATAATAACTTTGTTTGACGCAAGTGCTTTCAAAAAGATAAAACCTTGTTTGAAGCGTATTTCCAATTTAATTAAAAGGGTAACTAGGAAAATACATTTTCAAAGTTTTCCGCCCTACGGTTTTTTATTATTGTGCGTTTAAAATAAATTTCTTTGACTAATGTTAAATCTTGCACATTTTCAACAGGTCGCGGCGCTGCCATGATCATCGAGTCGCTGCTGCTCTTCTACCACATCAACTGCTTCAAGTGCTGCGTCTGCCACGTCCAATTGGGAGATGGCCTCAATGGAACCGATGTCCGGGTACGGAATCACAAGCTGCATTGCCAGAACTGCTACTCCAGCGATGATGGCATCAAGTTCAGCTGCGTCTAGCTGAATCCTTGCCAAGGAAACGAAAGTCAATTCGAAGTCGGAAGTGGGGGTTGTTGTTGTTCTTGTTGCTATTGCAACATTGATTGTTGTTGTTGTACTAGTAATATATAGATACTAACTACTGACGTAATTCGCATATACACTACAATACATATATCCATGTTGAAAACAAAGTCAAAAGCAAAACGTTTCAGATTAGTGTTAATCGCTTCTATATAAGTACGAAATTTTTTGATGTCTGCATTGCTTTTTGACTCAGATTTTAACTTTTTATATACGATATTCTACATGTTTGAAAATCCGACGTTATACATACATATGTTTGAAAAGCCAAGCTCTCTAAAGGTTTACGCCAAGCCGAAGAAAAATTTCAAAATGCGATTTAAATGTGTGTTGAAGATTATTAGACAAAAATATAAAACAAAAACGAAAAAAGTTCTATGAACGTTGTTAAAATTTTGAAATTGTATATTGCCCACATATATATGTATATCTACAAACATATAAAAATTGTACATTATTTTATACCAATACTGTCGTTTTCTCTTTTCGCGTACGAGTTTTCGGTCGCTTCTAAATCTAACGTTTCTGTGTTCTATCCTTACTACACGCCTCAACCCACAAATAATACCTAACGACGTATCCAATGTACCTAAAATTATATACAAATACCCATCCATACGCAACACACTAACATAAGAACATATTATTATATACCTACATACTACATGAGATGTGCATATAACGTGAATGATTTAATTTCTAATTGTCGTTATTCTTATTTATTGTAATTAAGCATATGAATCGAAAATATGTATATTCTATACACTTCTTGAATTTTATCATTAACTTTTAAACTTGATCGGTATATGAATATTTTTTCTGTATAAATACATCAAAGAATACATTTGAATTTCGCTTAGTTATAAAATAAAGTATTTCAAAGATGAAAAATCTGGCTGTTTCACTGAGATCATAACTATTATAACTTTTTTGAATAAAACTCACAAACAAACAAAAATTCCTAAAACAATAGCATGTTTAGTCCGAAACTCAGAACTTTAGAAAATTGGTCAGGGATGAGTTCTATTCAGGCAAATATTGAAAATAAACTATTGTAGGCTAGCAGTGACGGTTCAATTAAAAGAGTATAAGTGTATTTATTATTTAATTTGTATTAATTTTTAATAGGGGAGAGGTGTGTAAGTTGGTACGGTCTGTAAATTTGAACACCCGACTTTCTCTGAACTTTTCCACTAAGAACAGGAGAAAACGCTATAGTCGAGAACTTCAATAATCAGATACCCGTCACTCAGCTGAAGAGAGTGTGAGGGAGATGGAGATATGCAGTCATCAAAGCTACTGGAGCCATCTAGCGGCTGTTGAAATTTTTGATTACTCCATCTAGCGGCTGTTTCAATTTTTGCTCATAACTTTTTAATGAATGGTCCGATTTAAAAAATTTCTTTTACATTTTGATATGTATTTTTAAACACAATCTTCAAAGAAATATATATATGCAATTTTATTGTGCTTTTTATTACTTATCGAAATGTAGTTGAAATTTTAAAAATCGGACCGATCATTAAAAAGTTATGAGCAAAGGGTATCTTGTTTTTAATATTTTAATATTCAATGTTAGACTTGACTGTATTCCTATTTAATTTCTTTCTCCACAACGCCTTGGCTAACCTTAATGATATGTGGCAATCGATGGTCACTCAGTTTAACCAGGTCAAAACATGGATCTTATAGATTAGTCGACTCTAGTCTTTGACCAGCGGGAAGATCAAAATATCAGTGCTGAGGGATCGCAATGGGGACCTCAAGGTGATGCACATTCAGGACATGCAATTCTTCGGCACTAAGGGCCAAAAACAAATTAACCCGGATAACTAAATATGCAGGAGGACGAAAACTTTTCCTCTTCACTACGTCAACGAGCTGAGTCATGAAGAAGAGGTGCTGGACTGCAAAAACGTCAATAATCGGAGTAGACCGAAAACAAGTGGAGACTTAGGTCTGAGGACCTAGAAATTAGAAACTAGAAACATGAAGCGCACTTTAAGAAACTAATTGGAACAGCTTTTAAAGGGTATCTAGGATATATTCAGGAGCGAAGTTAATTTTGTTCTCCCAATATTTACTAATTGACAATCGCTTTACGGACTAGTCACAAGCTGGAGTGACAACCCTCTAAGAAAAGAAATCAAACAATTTAGAAGGTTGCCAATACATTCCGAATAAATACAAATACTTTCCGATTATCCATATACGATACACATTTTTTGTTTTTCTGGCGTCCGAAAGGTTTATTATCCAGACCCGTTGATAGAAAACACAATCCAATACAATCTGAATTTACAATTTTGCCGTTAGTATATATCCCCACTTCACCATCAAACGCTTTTCTAGGCGGTAGGCAGGAAGGTGAGCTTCTCGTTGAGCTGCAGCTGTGTTTTGATGAGCTGGGAGAGCGTGATGACCAGCAGGAGGTTGCGCACGTTGGCGTTGAACATTTGGGTGAACTGCTCGTGGGTCATGTGCGGTACGGAGTGGATGAGGTCGAGCAGCTGGCGGCCAACAGCGTTGTCCGGGGTCACCTTGTGGGCGATCACGTCGTCGACGTACTTAAGGATCAGGTCCAGCAGGGACTGCAGCTTCGTAGAGGCCTCCGAGATCTGGGCAAGGTCCAGCATGGGCGGCACGGTCTTGGGCCGATGGGCGGGCGACACGCCCACGGTCTTCTGCAGCAGCTTAAGTCCGAAGGTCTCCGGCTCGTAGCTGGTCAGCTCGACGGGAATGGGTGTGAACATGCAGCCGCTCTTGCCACCGGGCACTCCCAGCTGTATGCAGACGTAGGCGCGGAGGCCCATGCGTCCACCCTGGAGCGAGGTGTCCACGGTGAGATGCACCGGGTTGTTGCACTCGCGGGCGTAGTACTCGTGAATCACGGAGCTGTGGTTCGTAACGTCGTTGCCGGTGGCCCACCAGCCCACCACGCTCTCGTTGGAGTTCACCTTGCGGTTCAGGTCGTACATGTCCAGGGCGTAGCTCAGTTCCGCCTCCACTTGGTCGTCGTGCTCCTTGTGCGGCACACAGAAGCAGTTGGTCACCTCCACCACTCCCTTGTCCACGGAGCCGAGCAGCGTGCCGATGACGCGGTGCGAGTCCGCGTTCCTTCGCTCAAAGGCGTCCACCACCTGGAAGAGCACCACCGGGTGCACGCGAACGGTCAGATTGAGGGCCGACATTGTTATTCCTGCTGGCGAAGATTTGCAAGGGAAATTTCCGCAAAAATTTCTACTCAGCCACGCTGCGAGTATGTGTTAGGGATGCAAGAAAGGGTTTATCGATAGTGCGGGTGGCGGGCGATGGTTTTTCGCCCATCGACCGGGGGACTATCGATATGGGACATGCCGATATATCGAGTGTGGTAAAAATTGGTCGTGTATATCGATTGGGCGCGGGTTTTAAAATGTATTTACAAGCATTTGTTGAAACTTGTATGGTAGTTCTCTGTACAGCCCTTTGTAGCCCAGAACTAGTATTTTGCTGAAAAATACTTGTATGCCCGTTTTCTTGTCCGCATGTTAAAAATGTATAGGAATAGAGTTTGAAGAATTCTTTCAATTTAACATGCGGACGAGAAATCTACCCTTACAATGATATACCCCCTGGTATACCCCATTTTTATTTCAGTTTACAATGTTCAATATTTAAAACAATTTCAAAACAGAAGAAATTATAATAAGGTGGTAATTCTTTACATATAAACAAATTTTTTATTAAATACGATTTTTACATAATGCACACTTAGCATAAATACGCTTGGTATTGTATTTGTATTTCTACTTGAGATTAGCCCTTCTAGAATCGGGCTTGATCGCTGGCATTCCATGCACTCTATTACCTATCGCGTCACGGCGGACGCAATACCACGGAACAAACGCTGGAACAGAACCTACCACACTTCGCATTTCTGCACCGGATTCATGGGCGAACCCTCTGGACACTGGAAATCCTTGGCAAAGTCCTTCATGTTGCTGAGCGACCCAAGGACGCGGAACTCGGATGGTGAGTGGACGCCGGTAGTAATACGCATCTTGAGAGATTCTAAAGGGATTACACGCATTTAGTATACATCTTTTAAGGTTACATTTCTTCACACCTAATGAAACAACTAATATTAGATGTTTCTTAACATTTTCTTACCTTTACGGTATTTAGCACACCAGGTCTGGCCCGCTGCCAGCCAAAACATCTGCTCCGGAGTGTAGTCCAAACCAGGAAGCTTGGGCTCCGGACCGTTTTTCTCAACCCATCTTTGGTAGGCGATGTACGACTCCTTGACGCCACCGTTATCGGCGATGTTCTCACCCTGGGTGTTGATGCCATTCAACTGTCGAGAAAGGAAACTTTAGGTCTTGTTCGCCCTCCTGTGAAGGATCTCTTACGTTCAGGCCCGTGGCCCTTTCGGTGTAGTTGCCGTACTGCTCGATGATGCACTTCGCCTTGGCCAGATAGGCCTTCTGGGTATCCGGCTGCCACCAGTCCCGCAGATTGCCCTTCACATCAAACTGGCGACCCTGATCATCAAAGCCGTGGGTGATCTCGTGGCCAATCACGTAGCCGATAGCGCCAAAGTTCATATACTTGGGACGTTGGGCATTGAAGAAGTGTCCCTGCAGGATGCCGGCCGGGAATTCTATAGAAAATTGGAACAGGTCAGGAAAAACCATTCCATAGATTTGTTACAGCGATGGAAAATGGCTTACGAATACTGTTTTCCAGGGAGGAATAGAAGGCGTTTACGATCGCAGGACGAGCGTGGCGCACCCAGTCCGTCTTGTTGACTGGCAGGCGCAGCTTGTTGAACGAGTAGTCCGTGCCGAAGATGTTCATGCCCAGGAAGGACTCGAAGTACTTGTCGGGGTCGATGTCCAGCTTGGCGTAGTACGCGGCCAGCTTCTCGTTGTCGAGCATTTCGTCGGGATAACCGATGTGGGTGGCCATGCTGTGCAGCTTCTCCTTGGCCTCCTTCTTCGTCTTGGCGTCCATCCAGTTAACCTCGTCCAAAATGTCGTTGAAGACGCTGCGGATGTCGTCGACCATCTGCAGGGCGTTCTCCTTCGAGTCCTTGTGGAAGTGCTTGCGGACGTAGAGCGATCCCACGGATATGCCAAGGCTGGGATTCAATTTGATAACCGATTGATTAGATGGCGCGTGGTGGCGGTTTCGATTCAATGTGATGTCGGTTGTTGGAGGTTGTTGAGGTGTGCAGTTATTAAAATGGTGGGTTGAAGAGTTGGCGTGAAAGTGAAACACAAAATGAACATGCATATTAGGACAGAAGATTGGGATCTGAGTTGATCGGATCGAAATGCTGCGAGCACAGTGTGCGATTGAACAAAGTTGGGGGGCTCGATCAAAGTGCACACTCGCATAGATGATCACCTTTCGACTGATGATTACCAATATCCACAATTATCAAAAGCTTATGATTATGGCCTCTTACCAAAAAAAACGTTGTCTATTACTTAACCTTGAAATATTCCACTTTAATGGATACCAATGTTGTACAAAAAATGTAATGAGGGATTCGCTTAATGCTTATCCAAGATGATGATTAAGTCGACTTCGGCTGATATAATTTACTGCAAATACCTAATTTGGCGCACTTTTGCCATTAATGACCTTGCAAATGACTACTACTAATACATATTACCTTAGGGAAATTTAATATGAAAATGAAATCCGGTAAACAGTAATCATTTCGTACTGACTACTGTTTAGAATTGCCTATAACAAATATGTACATAGTTTAGACGAACCCGAACCAATTCTTATGAAGCTCGATTTAAAAATGACAAATTATTATAAACAAATTTATGAATTCATCTAGTACCAATATTTACCTTGCCCAGTAGAGGGCCGAACTACTTCTAGATTGTTGAAGATTTATGAATTCCTAACCAGTTATTTGAGTACCCAGTTCCAAATCGATACAAATTATATGACAAATCGGTCTTTTGGCATGCGTGTGTTTTGTTTAGTGTGTCTTTTGACTGTGCATGATATGTGTGTGTGTTTTTTGTTGTGCGTGGGTTATTTGTTCTTTTTTTCAAGACAACGTTAAATGCAATTCTCTAAATAAGTACCTATCGAAATCTTCTTCGGATACTTCATCCATGCTGCAAAATCACAAAGAAATCAAAAGAAGATACAGAAACAGGGCAGAGATACGAGATACGAGATACAGGCAACCCTTGATGACCTTGACCCTGGGATGGGGTGATGGTGACCCCCACTAACCTGCCGGTGGCGATGTCCACGCACTCCTTCCAGCGGGCCTCCTGCTCCTGACGACCGGAAAGGGCGGTGGCATACTGCAGCTGCCGCTTGCGGAACTCCTCGGTCAGGAATCCCACCGAGAATCCATGGATGCGCCAGAACATGTAGTTGGCGATGACGCGCTTCGGCGTCTTGGCCAGCAGCTTGCCGAGGTCCTCGAAGAAGCTGGGCACCGACAGGTTGATCATCTCGTCCTCAGCCACACTCAGACCCTCCGGCAGCAGGGCGTTCATGTAGTCCACCCATTGGACGTAGGGATAGGCGGCCTGCAGCTGGGCGGGAGTCCTCAAGTTGTACAGTTCCGAGGAGTTGCGACGCTTCTCATTTGGCCAGGAGATCTACGGGAGAAGCTTGTGGATTAATCATGTACTTCGGATCATCCATGTCACATGCTCACATTGGCCAGCGCAATCTCAAACTCCAGCGACGTCAGCAGTTCTGTCTTGGCCAGATCCTTGTTGGCCCCGAAGAGCACGGCAATGTCCACCATATACTCGTAGTATGCTGTCACCAGAGTCTCGTTGAAGCCCTTCACCAAGTACTCGCGACTCAGGGCCAAAGCCGACTGGTCCAACTGGAATTTACCGAAATATCCGTTATAAAGGACTCATATGAATATGTGAATTTACTAATGCTCACATCTATAAGACGTTTGGTGCTGTTTTGCAGATCCACTCCGATCGAGAAGTCGATGATGTAGTCCATGCTGAATCCGGCGGAGCGGAACTTCTTGACCTGCTCCTGCCAGGTCCAGCTGTCCTCTGAGTTCCAGGAATCTCCCTTGAGCAGCGGCCAACCGCCCAGCTTCTCAGCCACTCGAGTTATAGGCTCAGCGCCCAGAGTCTCGATAAGAGCTGAGTAGGAAGGTAAACGATTACTAAAGTGGCTAAGTTAACGCAAAAACTGTCATAAAAATTGTTATTAACTAAATGATGGATTGGATATCAAACTGAACATTCCTTGGACATGCATACAATTCTAATCTTGAGCCTTTGTTAAGTATTGAAATTCTTTGCTAATGAAGTGGAAGTTGAGCTGATTTGGGAACACTACTCACTCTTGTTCATGCAGGCCTTGTACAGCAGGTTGGGTAGTCGGAAGTGCTTGGGCTCCGATTCGGGTCGCTCCGCGGTGATGATGTCCTTCAGCTGCTCCTGCAGCTTGTCGGAGATCACCGAGAAGGTGCTGATCGAGACCTTGTCGTCGGGGATGTTCTCCTCCTCGAGGTAGGAGCCGCAGGCGAACTCGTAGAAGTTGTCGCACGGCTCCACCTCGGGCCTCATCTTCCGCAGCACCGTGGACGCCGTGTGGATGCACTCCTGGGTGAGGCACACCTCTTTCGAGTCGCCCGCCTTGCCCTTCGAGGCCGTGCCCATGGGCACCTTGTTGATGGTTGTGCCGTCGCCAAGTAGGGCAGTGGCCTGCGGATTATCCGGGGGACTGGCCGCCTTCAGGGCTTCGCTTATCCACAGTCCGAATCCGGCAGCGGTCGCCACGAAGAGGATTCCGCTGATCACCAGCAGACTTCTTTCCAACTTGGTGCGACGACGCCACCAGTTGGGGTTCCTGTAGAATATACAAGTAGTCAGGGTTAAACCAAAAATAAGTTTCTATTGTGATGTGCTCAGTTTCACCGCAGGTTCCGTTCCACTGCACATTTTTTATCCACACTACATGGCAGGAATTGATTGAACAGAAATAGATAAAGCAATCATATGAAAATATAGAAATCATCAAATCAAGTAATCTTTAAATAATATCTAAATATAATATATAATAATATAAATATAAGCTTAAATCCCTGAAAACGTATGAAATTTCAGAGATTAAAATTTAACTGGCGGACGAGAATATATTAAACCAAAATGTAATTGTCTGAAAGAGCATTTATTTTTGATTCAAGTACGCTATACTTAAGTGAAAGTAAGGGAATACAATTGATATTATGTTGCTGAACCTTTGTGTTTTTATTAAACCTTAACAATTTAATTGATTTTTATTACAGCATTTTGTTTAATGATTATTAATAAAATAATATACAAATAAATTAAATCAATAGTTTGAAAAAATAAATATTTTTATCTTCTTGTTCCAGTGGATTGCTTAGACCCTAAACGTGCTGCACGCTGTATGTAATTGTTGGCCAACTTCCGATTTCCCCCCTTGCCCCAGAGGCAATTGAATTGCCAGTTTATAGCCATAATTATTGTGGTTATTCCGCTGCTCAACTGGTTAAATTTTGAGCACACAAGTTTGAAAAGTCATTTTGGGCTTCGAACTCGTTACGACATTTCAGTATTTGTGTTTGGCGTTTTTCGAGAGAGTTTCGCACACACGCCAACATCAGGCAGAACGCTTTTATTGCCCACCCATTTCCGTGGTCAAAGCGTATGTAAGAGTATCTCAGCGCAATCGACACAGGCAGTAGCGAAACAAAAATAGATACACAAAGAGTGATGAGTTTTTGCACGCTTCAATTATTGTGAAAAGTTGTAACACAATAACGCCGAAATGATATTCCGACGGATCAGAGCGAAGATGCGTTTAATAGGCGATTAGGTCACGGGCTGTGAATAAAGCAGTGTATGATCAGCATAGGGAAAAGGTCAGGTCAGCTGGGCAGATCCTCGGATTCCGAATTCCGGATTCCACATCCGATCAGGCCTCGCCTCACTGGAACCCGTCATAGTTAAACATTCATCCAAACAAATACGCTCGAGTCACCACCTTCAAATCAATCATCCGGTTTAATGTAGCTGAACTTTTTCCCTAACGCTAATGACACAAAATCGCCAGCACCAAAAAATTTTAATGACTAGACAGGTCATGATTAATACGCGTGTTCTAGGGATTCTTGAAATAATTCATATTTACTTATGCACGTACTTCGGACAGCGGATATGACCCATCTTCAAGCAAGCGAAATATATATTTCTGAATATTAAAAAAAAAATGCCTAATGGTACTTCTAATTTATTCAGAGTTCTTATTTTGGAACTGGAGTGTATTATCGAGTGCTGGCCGCTTAATGAATTACAGACCGGCAAAAACTCGCAAGAATTTCGACATTTCGTAAGATAAAGTAAAGTCAATCAGCAAACCAGTTCCGTAAATGATTTAACCATTTTTTGGCGATTAATTGCACGTAATGAAACTGAGTTTACAAAGTTGAACGACACTGCAGTTCGGCCTCAAATCGAAATGCAATGGATTCTGGATTTCCTAGCAAGGAAATCAGCACTACAGGCATTTCCGACTTTTTCCACATAGTTCATAACTTTGCAAGCTGAGGGATGAACTTCGAAGACTTTTAGTATTTTATCTTAGAATGCCTTAATGATGGTTCTCATGCTAAACTATAATTCTAAGATGCCGAAATAAATAACAAAAAACATAACCTGGGGAGGAAGATGCCCTCCCCATCTGTTACTTTTTGACGTGGGAGTAAACACGAATTTAACTTGATTGAATGCATCTTACTAATTAGTAAGCTTGTAAGTTTCCAGTTGTATAACCCGCTCGTAATCTCCGAGCTGCCAAATATGAGATATGACTACTGATCATTGCTCAGCACAATCCTAGCCAATTAAGTGAGTCTGGGGACAGATCGTGCCTCTCCTTTGCCCGTTTTATCGCAGCCGGAGATCACGACCTTCGGAGTTCCGGCGATCGGCAAGAATCCGCCTCGAATGATGCGATTCCGATTCCGATGGACGTGCTAAAGATATGGCTACGGCCGGGGTGTCTTGGGTATCGCGGCGCACTCTCTCGGCTGTGAATACACAAGTGTTACCAACATTATGTAAGTGGACGGGCGGGCGAAAGGGGTATGGAACTGGGGCCCATGTCAATAGGGCGGCCAGTTTGAAGCCCCGCTTTTGTCTGCGGCCTGCGTTGCCCAATAAATGTGTCAAGTGCAGGCGGCGTGCCTCTGCCATTGACGTGGCACTGGCAACCCGGCACCGTAGCACCCCATACGAACGTCACCGCCTCCCTGGGAAGGTAAATAAAAAACAAAACATACTGGCCTAATATGCACACGTGAAATCGCACATGTGTGCCGTGTATCTGTGAGTGGCTGTGTGAGTGACGTTTGGCAACTTTTACGTTTCAGTTTTTATTGTCTAGCTTTTAATATGTTTTTGATAGTTTTCGGTGTCCGTTGCCGTTGTTTTTATTAATATGCCAAGCCCTGATTGACAGCCACCCATTTAAAGTTTCGTTGCCTCTTCTTCCCTGACCCAAAAAGTAGTGACTCCTGCCAAATTGATGATGATAGCTATAAGCAAAGCTTCCTCAAGCTCAACGACTTAAACTGATTCGCAAATGCTTTGCAATTGTCTAAGTACATAGTGAGCACATTAAGGCCTGATATCTTTACTGCCTTCGGAGCACACATAACGACACCACTTTAGAGACTTTTAAAAATAGTCCAGGATTTGGTTGTGTGGGAGAATTTAAACTTTTTAAAAGGTTCTTGTAAAAAGGGTTTCTTCGAGCGGACTAATTTGAATTAATTACTTCCGAAAACTGCTGTTCAGATCGGGCGATCCAGCTGCAAAAGAATAAGAATGCTTCACGCTTTCAGTTCTAAAACTGACCAAAACATATTCGATCACTTTGCGGATTCCTTGCGACGACACGTGCAACTGGTTGCCTCATTTTCACAGTGGCCACTCGCCGCTTTTGCTGCTGCTGGGTTTTTCGTAATGCCCAAACAAAGTGCTACGACAAATTGCCTTTCAAGTGTTAATTTGTGCCACAGACACAATTACCTAATACATTTTAATTTCGTTGAGCGAGAGATGCGATGGCGATGGCGACTAAGATTCAGGCGTTACTTACTTGCCCGAATTGCTGATGCGCGCTTTTAATTGCCCAACGAAACTTTCGAGCAGTCTGCGATTTGCGATTCCTCTTAACTGAGCCCCACTGTCCGCTTTTCAGTTTGTGCGCTCATTAAGAGGTCACGGACTGCAACTGAGATGTATTTGGTAAGAATCAATGATAAATTCCCAAAAAAAAAATGTGGACTGATCGATACAAAAATTAAATAAATAAGAAAGACTCAAAGAAAAGCCTGAGATTTCGATTTTTAGCTAATCAAAATAGATTTTGATCTGTGGGTGATGTCAAATCGGTATGATGGATACCCTCCACATTGTAATATATGACTCTTTCAGGGAACTGGGCTCAATTAACCACAGTGCAGTGGCAAAACGCCAATAAATTGCATTATCTCGTGGGCTTGAACTTGGCTGGCCTAAGTGGATTTGCTGCGGCATGGCGATGGATCTTGGCCAAGGCGACTGTCCCGGAGCAACAGATGCAGCCTGCGACGACAAACCTTTGAAATCCACTTATTAGCAGGAAGAGGGCAATTTGCAGCAGGAAGAAGAAGCCAGCGACAATGCAATTTGCCCCGTGCCGTGCCACTTAATTTTCTACCTTTAATGGGGCTGCGGGCAGGAAGGAAAGCGGAAGAGCGGAAAAGCGGAAAAACGCTAGGCGCCACAGCTAAGGCAAACAAATCGCAGGATGGGATGCCCGATGAAGGCAATGGGAATGGAATGGGAATGCAAGAAGAGATGGGGCCACACTGGCAAGGCCGAATGGCGGCGACCGCCGTGGTTGCCAGATGTCGCAAGGCTGTCGCCAGCATTGCCATTGCAAATGGCGCCTTGCATGACAAACAAAATGGAAATGGTCAATGGAAACCGAAATTGTACTGGCGACTGATATCGACAAACAATGGGCTCAAGTTCACTTATTTAATATGCACTTAGCGTTACGAGTGTCGGCGAAATTTTTAACTCGCAATTTGACCTCAAATACTGACTTATCAATAACAAAATTAACTTATTTTTAATGCAAATGAACAAAGAAATAATGACCAGCAACTCAATAATATTAACTGTATGATTTACCAGCAAATTCCTTATTACCAGCTGACTTGTGGCACGTTCTCGGGTTTCGTTAACCCCCAAAGCCATCCAACAATTGCGTACCATTTCCTTAAGAACTCGAAGTACTTTTGAGTGCCGAAGTCGCGACGATCAATCATCAGCCTGACAAGCTCGCAAATTATTTTGATTTTATTATGTGCCAAATGAGTAATAAGCCGCTTACAGCAATCAAAGCCAGGAGAACGAGAACGTGAAAGGGAAGAAAGCCGAATAAAATACCGGACTATTACGTGAGCTACACGCTCCAAAATCTTCCCGAATTACACAGAACTTTTGCCTGAATTACGGCTGCCGTTGGCCTGGTTTTCATCGCCTCACGTGCGCTTCATGAGGAAGCGAGCAGAGTTACTCCGATACCAGGCCAAACACTCCCACTTAAACGATAAATTACTGGGGTTAATGTTAACAAACAACTGTCAAACATAATAACTCTGAGTTCGTTTGAAGAATGGAATTGCGGAAGAGATCAGGATAATTTGATTACCAAGACGTGTTGAATTGCACTGAAAAAACGAAACAAGTGTTAAGATCGCAATGGATCAGGAAGACTTTCCCTAAAAAGGACCCCACATTGTCCGTTTTAAAAATTCTTCTTTAATATAAATCTATTTAATAACTTTGTATAAAGGGTTTATACCCTTGAAGTTTCAAGTGAAAACTGTTTATCTTATGAGTGAATATATACAAGCCAAACAACAAAAACAAACATTTCTAACCAATTTTATAAGTGGTTTCAAGTGTCTAACACTATTGGTCATCATTTTCCAATCCATTGAATATAGTAAAAACTTAAAGTCCAGAATAGGTGGTTCCGCTTACACAGAAGATAATAAAATAACGATGCTACTTTTCCATGAAGAAATATAAAGACCTAAGCTTCTTACCAGCAGTCAGCTCTCGAAAATTAGAATAAACCTGCTAGATCGATCCCGCTTTCTCCAAAAGATTTCGATGGGCGTCGAACCGAAAATCCGAACAGAGAGAAAGTACTTACCCATCGTGATTAGAATCCACATGAAGCGCATGAAACTCCAAACTCCGGCGATCTTGTCCCCAGAAATACTTAGCTCATATCATAGAGCGTTTTTTTTTTCGTAACCCTCCAGTTTTCTTGGGCAACAAAAGAGGGGAAAGGTCAGTTAATGCCGGAGGGTGGCGGTAGTATCTGTAAACCGCAGAAGTTACCTTCAGCGGTGCATGGAAAAAGAAAACGAAAAGCAAAGAAAACGCAACCGCATGGCCAAGAAAACTGTGCTGACCATAATTGGAGTTGCACTAAGGTCTGCGTGCATTTAATTATGCAATTTGAGCAAATAGCTGCCCAGCTGTAAAAAACTTAAGCCCAAGCCCAACAAGAGAATCAACTATTCATATTCCGAAAGCGCTTGGTTCTTCGTTCAGCTCAATTCGTGCCCCGAAAACCTTAAAAAAAAACTTTGAAAAATAAAGACATTCTGTATTAGTCAAATAGTAAAACCGGATAGACATTTCCATCAAAGGTGTGACTTTATTTTGTATTCCTCCCTTTATACGGGGGTTTACAAGACATTTTATGGTTGTTTTGACCAAATTCGAAGCCTCATGATTTATATCGACTTGGAGAGATATTCATACAAGACTGATCAGGCCACAAAGCATTTATAGAAAGCAAAACAAGTGGGGTTACGCAATGCTGACCTAGAAAAATTCGCATTGGCAATGTTTACGAATATTTGACTACACCTTTATCTAATAAAAATAATAAAAGATAAATGTGTGTTTTGTTTACCCTCAAAATATAAGTAGAAAACGTGATCGGCCCGAGATGTACACAGCTGATATGCCGGAATCGGTGTGTTTATGCGGTTTCGATTATCCAAAGATTTTGGCCGAGAGCAAACATTTTAATTAACTTGTAAACAATGCCAGCAGGGTTGAGTCAATTCTGAGATTTGTAGAATTTCTTATCTTTAGCAAATATTCTTGTTTGCTTTCAAAACACAACAAACTCAGTGCCATTGGCAGTACAATAGTTAAACTTTTAGGGTTATTTCGTAACAATTGGTTAGAGTGTACAATAGGTTTCCTACTCCAAAGAACAATGAGCTGTGGGCTGTGGGAACCGGTAGTTATGCACCTTAAATGATTCCGGCTACGCGTCCCTGCTCAAAACATCTAATGACAGGCACAGGCTATACCACGGCAATAATAAACTAGGAAACACGACTAACTCATCCCACAAAATTAAAACGATCATGCGATTGCAATGCAATTGCAGGGACACGCACAAATCGATCATTAAAAGTGTCATTGAAGATGAATGAATCCAAATTCATTGTGCTAGAAAGCGTTGATTAAAGCGCGTTCCCCACTAATTAATCTCTCAGGCTCGCATCGAATGTGGAGCTTCCAAAAGACTTGGTTGACTGAACTCGATTAACACCGATCCCACTCAAAAGTGAACCCCGGCCAACTGGAACTCGTTTTCGAATATCCATCGATGCACCCAGAGATGTCAAGCAAACGGCTGCCGAAGATTGCCGGGAGCTGGAATTAGTTTTATGTTTGTCATTGCCACTCCACAGACACAAAATATTACCATTTTGGACTGAGTATACATATGTATAAGTAAAATCCCACAATAATTTGAATTTCATTATGTTTTTAGGTTGAATATTCATAGGCATTTTGCATTCAAGAAAAAATGGCAAAATCTTAGAGGCGAAAATCGCCCATTAGAAGTAAGAAGCTGCCCTTTGATTTTAAATATGATGCTAAAATTTCTTTCTGTGTGTCCGATTCGGTGGGCTCAGTCCCAATGATAAGCTGAAGGCCCCTCGAAACGTGTTTTCAATAATCATCATGCGCAGCTTTCTTTTTACACATAACCACCTGAGATATGTGGCTGAATGCCGAGTGGATAGGATGGCTAGTGAAACCGCCTGTGCAATACCACTTGGGTTCGGGATTGGGTGTTCAGGAAAAGCAGGAATCGAAACATATCGTGGAGGTGGCCATACTTACTTTATGACTGTCTGCATGCTGGCCGCTTCGGTTCGGATTTTGTGCGGCTAACAATATATATTTTACTGGGCGATAAGTCTGCCTTTTTTTTTGGAATTTTGTAGTTAACGAGAGGTTGCTGGGCTGTTAAAGAGAATTAATTGCATTTAGTAAACACTTGACTCGGATTCAAGACTCAAATCAAACATTCGTCAAAAGATTACAAGCGTCTAAACAGAACTGGGCATTCTTCCATTCGTGATTTTATGCTTTATTGACTTTGGTTTGTTCAACTATTTAGCAAGCAATTAATTTACACAGCGCTCCAGCTACAGCCGCACGGAAATTTGAAACAAACTGCCACAAACCGTTGCCTACTCCGCAGATCAGAGGTGGAATCGCGGTGAACTTAACTCGACAACGAACGAAAAACGACTGAGCGCTCCGTCGCTCCAGCGCACTCCTATATAAAAACAAAGGGGAAAAGCGCGCCGCCACATTGCTGAAGCTCAGATACTCTGCAGACTTTCAATGTGTAGCATTTTATTAAGTTTGTCTGCTTTTGGGAGTAAATATTTAAGTTATTTATAGAATAATTGCTATATGGAAAAGGCAAATGTAAATATTTAAATTTACGAATAATTTCATTAAAAAAACCCCATTTTTATTATTTATTATTTGTTTAATGCTACATTTAAATACTTAATTCCAACAAAATGCAAGAATAATTGTATTCAAATTGTATGAATCTCTTGTTTATAATTATTTGAAACACCTTTGGCTTTGGCTAACAAGGAATACAAAACAAAGTATATATATTCTGGATTAGCATCACTAGCCGAGCCGTTTTGGCCATGTCTCATGTCGAGTATCTCGACTGTCAGATACCCGTTAACATAAACAGCTAAGCGACTATTCCATATTCTTCTTATATGAAGAGGTCAAGAGAAATTGTTGTTTGATATCAAAAGTTTTCAGAGAAAATTTTGGTTGCCGATATAAAAATAAATCGTTAGAGCCGTTTTGAGTGGATGGTCTAATTGCGATAAGTTTGGTTGCGTTTGACGCGTAACATTTAAATTCTCAACTTCAATTTTCAAAATGTTCTTAGTTTTACTTTGGATCAGTGTATCAAATGTTTCGATCGGACTATCGTAATAGATAATTTATTTACGACTCTTTGCGCATACTCTTGGTGCGTTTCGTGCGGGATAGAAATTTAGCTGTTGAAGCCGGTGGGATGCATGGGCCATCACATGCCTTTTTTTATTCTTACAGACAATACGCGTCGAATAAAACCTCATTTGCTTCTCAACACCAAATCAAGTACGAACGATATCGAAAGTTAGGTCAGCACAATTTTCTTGATCCATGAACGAGCATTTCAAATCCAGTACAAATAATTGAAGACCAAAAGTGTGAATCAAATAAGTACAAAAAACTTTTACTTAAAAAAAATTTTAATTAAAGTACTGATGTACTTAAAATGCTTTTCTTAACAATTTGAGCTGTATTAAATTTATTTTTACAGTTAGGCATATTTTAAATATAATTTAATTTCAGAAAAAACTTTTGGTAATGATTTAAGTAATAGCTAGGAAAACTTTTACTACGACCTCAGTTTTACGGCTTTATCAACTCGATCACGCAAATTATTCGTTCTTCATTTTTCTGGGTATACTTCATTCATTCGATTTTTTTCGTGAAACTTTCAGGACACATTCTAAATAAGTAATTGTTTTTTTTCCATATGTATCTCCTTCCTTAAAGTAGGCAAAACCCTTGAAAACGTGGTGGAATTCTGAATTTAAAGTCTAAATGTAACATCCGGACGAGAAAATGACCTTTAGGTGGTATAAAACAGCTCAATACAAAAACATTACTTATAACAAATTTGAAAAAAAACAGCTCAATTAAAAAACAGCTATAAACGTCAAATTTCGAAAAAAGTATTTATCAAGAAAGTTGATTTTCCACTTTTTTTGTGTTCAAGTATATATTTTTTAGAGCATAAGTCGATGGAAAAATCATAATGAATTATCGAGTAACGTTTATCACCTAAATAAACATATGTATAGGCAATTCTCTGCTGTTGCACGCGACATTCGTACGCTTTGCAGGTGAAAAAACATTTTCCAAGACTCTTTTATTTTGGCACTAGGCTTAAATGAAAGCACTATAATGTGCTAAGGCTTACTTTGGGCCACTATTTGTTTTTAGGATATATGTATATTGATTAAAACAAAATTTATAGTTATATCCTTACATACACACACAAAAATCGATTAATAAAACAAGAGAGAACGCCATAGTCGGGTGCCCCGACTATCAGATACCCGTTACTCAAAGGAGTGCGGGGGAGAAAGAGATATATTGATCGCGCATAACTTTTTAACGAATGCACAGTGGTCGATCCCATAGGCCAAAATTAAAAAAAAAAATGATTGAATTTGGTCGCCAAATTGGCATCACTGATTCTTGAAATGGTAAAGAATTTAACTGTAAATTTACTTTTGCTCTATTTTAAACAAGCTCATTGTAAAAGCTTTCGTAAATCGGAGATTAAAACTCTTCAAACGTGCAGTCAAGAAACACGAAAAAGTCAGCTCGCCATTAAAAAATGTATATAAAATATTAAATCAAGGAGTATTAAAGTAATTTAAAATGGAAATTGTGAAAAAAGGTTTATATTTTAAAATTAAAGTGTTTCTGTGTATTTATTTGTTGTTGTTTTGTTGTAATATAAATTGTTGTCCAGTGTTTTTGTCATTGTTTTAAAAACCAAAATAGCGTACATTGAACTAAAGAAAAAGTTGTGATCCGGATCTGTCCCGAAAGTGAAACATATTTTATAAACAAGATTAGTCTTTTAGAATTATATGTTTACAATTTCAGTTGCCCGTTTTTGCCCGTTCCCGTGGTATAATTTTTTCAACATTTACCATTTTTTTGCGCTATTTACAATTTTTTCATCAATTTCGTGACTTTTATTTTGTGTGTGTTTTTAGTTTCGTGTATTTGTTTTTATCCATTGATGGAGCTTTTTTCGTGCTTTGTTTTTATCTTTCTTTATGTTTAGTATTCTATCATAACACCCTTCTTTATTTTCTTATAAATTTCGATTTATTTTCTAAGAATAGTTAACATTTACTTAATTTTATTATTCATTTTATTTTAAAGATTCAATCTAAACATTCATAACTATTTTGTTATATCTAATAAATAAACATAATTTGAGTAATATGCTTTAAATAACGGGGAGAGTCTAAAGTATAGCAAAACATAGCCATGTTATGTTTTATTGTTTTAATCAATAAATTGTATTTATATTAAATATCTAAACTTGATTTTTATTAAATAAATTTACTAATTGCTTTGTTGTATATATTATTATATTGTGTATATTATTATTAAGTTACAAAAAAAATTTCAAGTCGATATCTCCACTGGAATTATTTTTGGCCACCATCTCCATACAACACCAACCACTGTGGAATGGTCCGATTTGAAAAATGTCTTCTCCATTTCGATAGGTATTGATAAACACAATAAAACTGCTTTTTTCCTTTTCCGAATTTTTTAAAGATGTGGGGGTAATCCAAACTTTCTAGCTTTTATAGTTTCCGAGATCTCAGCGTTCATACGGACGGACAGACGGACATGGCTAGATCGACTCGGCTAGTGATCCTGATCAAGAATATATATACTTTATGGGGTCGGAAACGCTTCCTTCTCCCTGTTACATACTTTTGCACGAATACAATATACCCTTTTAATCTACGAGTAACGGGTATAAAAAGGTAGTTGTCCAATTACCTTTTCCAAAAGTGACCTCATCATACACCTTATTAAGGTGCGGGTTGCACTTGACTTCCAGCTAGTGTGGAAGTAAATTAAAGACTTAAGACAAAAAATAAGTTTTAAAGTAAAGTCTTAATGGACTCAGAATCTGACTTGGGCTTGGTTCAAGAAGGCTACCCCCAGTTGGGAATTATATATAAAGCATCAGAAAAGATTTGTAAAATTACTTTTGCATACTTTTTATTAAAGAAGTTACGCAAGGGTAACTATTGTTCATGGTTAAACAACTATTTTAAATAGTTTCAAGGTATAAAAACAAAATACACATCCCGCAAGCGTAACTATTTTAATAGTAGTTTAACTATTTAATAGTACGCAAAGCAAAAACAAATACACGGCCGACTATTTTTATTGTTAAAGTACTATTTTTTATAGTTACTGATCTATCTTCATTGATCAATTTTAGTAACTAAATTTTTTGTGTGTAAGTTTGAAAGCTATAATGGAACAAGCGAACAAAACTCTTACCTAATGGGTCCCAAGCCATTTCGTAGTTGGATTACTACGATGAACATGAAGCATTATCCTTTTGAAAAACTAATTTTGAAGGTCTCGTTCTGCTCAAAAATGGATGTGAATTCACCCTTTGAACCTTAATTATTTCAGAAGAATTCATTTAGACTTATATATATTATTTAGACTTTTTGAATTTATCCATATTTTAAGGAATATGCTTTAAAATTTAGAAGTTTTAATAAAATATGTAGAAAACATTTGTAGATCATTGAAATCTCCGAAATCCCCAAAAGCATGCAATGCTAAACATAATTGTAAATGTTAACATTTTCATCAGGGACCGTAAATAATGATTATCGACGTATTTTTCAAACAAAAAAATTATCCACTTGGAAAAGCCGTATAAACAAACGAATTATACCAATCGCCTCCTATTTGTATGCTCTATCCATATCCGCAATGATTTCTTACTTCTTGATTTTTATACATTTTACTCCATTTTAATAATTATTTTTTGAGTTTTTTTCAATCGCTCAAAGAATAATTATTATTATTATCGCTCAAAGTGCGATGTCTTCTTCCTCAGAGGTCTCTTTGGAAAATTTTTTGCGCAGCATTACGACCCATACTACAAAATACAGACTGACCATAATTGACGTATAACCACCTGCATATTCCAATGGCACATATTTCTACTTTCTTGATAATGTACACATTTTTACACGGCAAAATAACAAAAAATACCGATCCCTAGCGATGGTTTATAAGGTTGAGCATAACATTTTTCCAAAGAAACCTATATGAGCAATATTTTAAGCGAAAAAAAAAAGTTTAAAAAAAATTTATATACAAAATTATTTTTTAAACTTTTTTTTTCAAATCTAAAAATATTTTTTTTGGGTTCGGCGTGGTTTACTGTATAATGCTGCGCAGAAATTTTTCCAAAGAAACCTCTAAGAATCATTATATATAATCATTATTTTTTGATCGATATTGTTTTCGCTCACAATAATAATAATTATTCTTTGAGCGATTGAAAAAACTCAACAAATAATTGTTAAAATGGAGTAAAATGTATAAAAATCAATAAATAATCATTAAATATTGATTTTTATTATATCACTTATAATAATTACGGTCCCTGATTTTCATAGAAGCAGATACAAATGTTCAAAAGCGTAAAATAAACGACATCGGTTTTATTGCAATTACATATTTTATTTATTGAATGCAACTCTTTCAATCACCTTTACGTACAACACATGCTCAGCACATCGTAAGTCATATGTGCTGCCATGTTTTAATACTATTTATGTGTTTTTACAGCGCATTGATATTTTATCCTTTCGTTTTCAAATGTCACACTACAATATTTACTCCGGGTTCTCCTTTGAAAACTTTCCCTAAAAGCGCTTGTTTGTGTCTGAGTGTTTCGTCTGTTTTTCTACTTTAGAAAAATATATATGTATGCTGTTATATATTATGAAGTAGCATTTTTCAGATTATATGGACTGGGTACAAATTTGTATACAATTCTCGTTTGTTTTCTTCACTTCTCACTAGTGTGACCAACAATGTTAATTTGATCTTAAGAGTACAGTAAATGTCATAAATGGAAGTAAAATTCATTAAGAGTTGTCATTGGGGTCGTGGTTTTGAAATAGCTTACTACAATAAAAGTGATAAAAATGTTGAGTCGCCCATCATGCTCCCTCTTTAATTACATTTACAAATTAACATACAAATTCAAAGGGAACTTTAAAAAGCACTGAAAGTCGACCATTCATTTTTGTTAAAAATAAAAAATGTATAAATTAGAAAAGGAGCAGAATTGTGAATATGCCTTTTTGACTGGGGGGTCCTAGCGCTTTCGGTCCGATTTATCTATGTATTTCTGCTATGTAAGGCAACCTCTTCTAGTACTGGGCAACCAAATAGTGAACAAAGCAAACCAAAATGTACATTTATGCATAAATAAATTTTTTGCGTGTATTTTGAATGTTTCCGGTTTGTTTTTTACGCTTTCTTGGTTTAGTAGTAGTAGTATGTAATACAGAGATATTCTTAGTACAACTAATACAAATTTTCAATTAAATTAAACTAAGTTTAAGCTTAAACAATTAATAAAGGCGCGCCTCAAGCGAACGCTGTTCTTTATAATTTGCATTTGTATGTTGATTTAGCTGCCGTTGCACATTATCGAATTGCTTCTCTGGCCATTTGCTAAACCACGAACGCAATACAGTTTGCCGGCACAACTCACCGCCAGGTAATATCATAGAACATAAATCAGTAGACAGATTCGATACGATAGAGAATTAGTAACATTTGCCGGGCAACCAGACCCGTAAGGCGAAGGGAACTCAATGGGACTGCCTGTGACTTGTGTGAGTGAGTGTTTACGGGTCAACTAAAAATCAAGAAAAAGTATAATATGCGTCGGAACGTTAGGTGTACATCTTGAAATTCAACATTAATGTAGTTGGCAAAATGATACAATTGTGCATTCGCATTTTCTTAGTCAGTTAAGAGCACGCAACCGAGCAGTTATTACACCATGATACGAATGGAGATGATGATGAAGGCGCAGTTACAGATCTACGGACATGCTGCGAGATGGGCTCCACATGCCGGATGAGAGATGTTGTGATGAGAATGTGTGCGATTTTACAGCAACATATAAAATACATTCCGGGCAATCCACGGGTTGAGTTTAACTACTACCACCTTGTCCCTTTCCGTAGATAAGCTCCTCGCAGATCTTAAGCAAATCGGCGTTCTCGCGAGACTTCTGCTGAAGCTGCTCCGTCATCGACACCCGCGAGACCTCTTCCTTCTTGAGTAAAGCTTTCAGTTTTTTTGACTCGTCCGCATGCTCCCTCGCGTAGGTGTCCAGCTTTTTGTTGGCACTAGATCGGGAAAAATATTTCTTATATAAATGCTTTTAAAAACAAATGAATAACTCACATTTCCAGCTGTTGCATGGCATGGTTTTTCATCTTGTCGTAGCGCTGTTCCTGCAACCGCAGATTGTCCATCATCTGCTTCCGTTCCGCCAAAAGCGACTCTTCGTTATTTTTGAGTTGCGAGGTCATCTCTTTGCTCTTCTCGTATTTCCTGCAATAACATATCGATAAGTCTGTTGTCTAAACAAGTAAAACTTGGTCCGTTGAGATAGTGCTTACACATGCAGATCGGAGAATGTCGTTTCCAGCGATGTTAAGTGATGGTAATTGGCGTCCCGGTCTGCTTGCACTTCCTGCAACTGACGCTCGTGAAGCTGCGCTTGCTGTTCCTTCTCACTGATCAGCTCCGCTATGGCCTTCTCATAAGCCTCGATGACACCGCTAGGGAGAAAAATGAACAACATTTATATTAAATATAGACCTGTTGTATATGAAACAATCGATTTGGTAACGGGGCGCTACTTTGCATAAATAATCCCTTATGCAATATCACATATTTCAAAAGCTCTTCCACTGAGAATATTCGTTCTAGGACTCCAAAAAAAGGTACCCATCCGATGGTCTTGATAACTGGTGACAGGATCATCGGAAAATGATGATGAAAATGGTAACATACAACATCTCAAAACAAGACAATTGAGAAAACAACAAGAAAGGAAACAAAATTCGGTCAGCCGATGCTTATATACCCTTGCAGATCATTAATAATAAATTACAAAATATTACATTTCGTATTACTTTGACATTAGTTTTTCTTTTCTACCTAGAGGGGCTATAGAATTGTTGAATTTAATTCGTAATTGTGAAATATTAAAAAAGAGTCATATCCCAGAGTAGAAGAGAATACAATAAAAACCAACGGAGCTATAATTCGATTCTATTAAATTCCCATTAATTTGCGATCGTTCCTATGACAGATATTTGATATAGTCGTCCTATTTGATAAAATTAAATTCGAAATTCAGAAGTATTTAGGAAGTAATATTTCCAAGAGTACAAGGAAATATGTAAAAAAAAACAACGAAGCTGTAATTTTTTTTCCGATTCGTTACATGATATCTAAATGATATAGTTGTCCGATCCGTCTGGATCCGACTTATATACTACCTGCAATAGAAATAAAACTCTTGGGAAATAGCTTTAAAACTGAGCGACTAGTTTACGTTGAAACGGATCGACTCCTCTAGTGATGCTGATCAAAAATATATATACTTTATAGGGTCGGAAATGCCTCCTTCACTACGTTGCAAACTTCTGACTGAAATCATAATACCCTCTGCAAGGGTATAAAAATATGGCTTTCCCGAACTATTTGTCACGGACTCATTGACCCATAATAATCTATAAAAATGGTATTTATCATATACCAGAGAAGCGCGACTCACTTTAGCTTTGCATTTGTTTTATCTTTTTCTGTGATACGTTTAATCAGCGCTTCCTCGCGTTGTTCTCCCTCCTTGAGCTTCTTCTCAATGTCTTCGGACCTCGTCCTAAAAATAAACATAACTTTAGTTGACACATAGAAATATTAAAATCAACTTACACTTCATTTTTGATTTTCTTTTCTAGCTCATCCATATTGTTGTAGTTCTGGGTCTTATTGTCCTCCGTATTAAGGCTGAATAAAAATAAATAATGTAAGATTGTGGTACACAAATAAATCATTCACCTGTTACTCACTTGGAATTATCGAAGGTTTTGTTGCAATCGTTATCAATGACGTCCACACTCATTTTAACATGCTTCTGCGGAAATCAATCGAAATTATTAGTCAGTTTAATAATATTTACAGGCCTTATCACCCCAGCTGACTTCGGGATTAATTGTATATTCCAGAAATGATGTGTAATGCCCATTGAAGGTTTATAGTGGGGTGGTCGAATATTTTTAAAATCATCGTATCGAACATATTTCTTTTTTGAACAATATCAAGAATGTGCAAACCATCCAAATATCGATATTTTGATATATTATCAACAACCCTAGTTTATAGCTTACTTTTGTCCTATCCACAGGCGGCTTAAAGTCCAATTTCTTGGCGGTATCTTTGGCACTAGGTATTATTCCAAACGATTGGTTGCCACTTGTTTCGTGCTCCTCCAATGTGGGACTGAGGATCCTGTTTTGATTCTGGTTTGAACCCAGAATATTGAGCAGCGCCTGCTCTTGTTGATTAAGATGATTGACGGGCACGGGAGCTCCAAGGAGAGGATCAAACTTCAGCAGCAGCGAACTGCGATCGATGGGCGCATTATTGCTGCCTTTCGTGTACAAATATTCAAAATCTGATGAGTTCAGTATTACTGTGGATGGTGTTTTTTGGATGTATGTGGGTATGTTAGATGAGTGCATGCGCGTGCATTTTGTTGTTTTGTGCGGAAAGAAGAAAAAATACAAAAACAATAGTTAGTCACTCGATTTAACTGTTTTATTTCGGATTCTATTCAGTTAAATTCAAATAAACGTCAACGTCAAGGTTTTGACCTTCTCTTGTGGAATGTAACATTATTAGTAACATTAAATGCTACATTGAGAATAAAAATATCTATGTAAAAAGAAGAATGAATAAAACGCCCCTTATAAAAAAGGCATGAAAGCTCTACAGGGAAACACAGATATATTGGTTTAAGTATCTTGGTTTTAAAGAGCTCAGAACTACTATTAAAATTCCATAACATCGATAACTAATCATTTAATGGTATCACTCACACAAAGGTTTAATCTCTTTCAGGCAATCTAACTGACAATTTCAACCACTGCTGGTTTATATTATTTCTTTAATTGGCTTGTTTTACTTGTTTTTATCATTAATACTAAGTAATTTCCTTTATATCTAATCATTTTTTTTGACAATATTAACACTGTGCACTATCAGTTCTAAATAGACTAATACGCGGATTTCTTTCAAATAGCATTTTACACAGTAGGTAATATTGTTAAAAAACAAAAAGATCTATGTGATATCTATTGATTAAAAATTAAGAATAGAAACTTTAAATAAGATGTGTTCTTCTTTTTAGTAAAGACAACAAATTAGTTAACCATAAAATAGTCAAAGTTCCCCATCCCCTGGATGGTACAATATTCATCAAAATAATATAGTGTGTATTTATTTGTCCATTTGACAAATTGATTTTTTGTGTGTACTTGTGTACAATTCAGCTTTTAATTCCGTGCAATTTAAAGAACTTATCTTTCTGAAATATTTTTTCTGGTTGTCTTGTTGAAAAAGCTTAAGACAAAAGGAAGAACGATGACAAAAAAGAAAACATGATACGGTATGACTCAAAGTATCCCTCCCAGTTCAACCCCAAACCCAGATCCCGAGGGGCACGAAAATGAGGTGTGCCTGTTCTGCATAGAAGCCGCATTATTATTGTCACAGTACACATAAAACAATTTATATGGTTCTTAAAATGTGGGATGTACTTTATAAAAACAAATAAGAAGAAGAAAAGATCGAATGAGAAAAGGGAAAAAAATATGCAACATTAAAAATTTTAAAATTACATTTCCAAATATTTTATTTTAGGAACCCTATGGACTCCATAGTATGGACCCTTTTTGTTCAGTGCACATGGAAATGGATTGGACGGAATACATAAACAAATGCGAAACCCAGCGATGGTCGGCATTAAAAATAGTGAGAAACCCGGGCAGGCCCAGATATTAAATGCAGGTCACAACTAAAGGCTGGCATGTAAATGTAATGTGGCTTTAGTTTTATGCATTTTCAGTTTTCAAAACAGCGGACCAAAACAAAACAAAACAAAGGGAAACGACGGCTTGTGAGTCATTTTATGCAATCGACAAATGGTTTCCGAAAGTGGGTTGATTCAAGGAGAAGAGAAATTGAGAGAGCACGAAGGAGCGAGGGAGCAGCTCTTCACACTGCGCTGCATTTTAATTGCGTGTCTTTGACAAGGTTTACATTTTCAAGATTTTCCACAGTTATTCACATAATAATGTTAGCCGTGACCACGCAGCGCCCAAAAAACACCCACACGTATTTGTACAAAAATACACTAACACGCAGACCGAATCACACAATGAAACTTCACGCTCTCACTCTCACATATTATTTTTTCTTAGCGATTCGGAGACTTGTCTTCTGTCTTTATTTATGCTTATTTGTTGTTTTTCTTCTGCACAGCTGCTGGTTACATTTTCATTTTCCAGCGCTTCTGGTGAGGTAAACTCAAAAGAAGTCCTCTCTAGCCTTAGTTAACAAACAAATAATTATGATTTTGCGTTTTTCAAATTACATTTGCCGATTTAGCAGCTTGACTATCCCAAGATTAAACACCAGTAGGGTACCGATAGATATAGCGACGTCAGATGTTGAAAACTAACTGAAATGGAATTTCTTATTGCTTACATTTCTCTCCGCAAGTCCAATAAGAAAACCAGCGCACGCACGCGAGCGAGCGAGAGAGCGATGGGACGAGCCTGAATTCTGACTGGAGTGCGGGACAGTGACGCGTATTCAGCAGTCAGCAAGTGCGCAGAGAGAGAGCTAGTGCGAAAGAGAGAGCGCTGTGTACACGTTGTCTGTTTGGAGTTGTGATACCTCCACCCCATCCCACCCACAGACCCCTCTTACTGTCTATCTCGCTCTGCTGCAGTTGAGTGCATGACGAGTTCTAAGTTGAATTCCTATGCGCTTGGGTGTTGGTGTGTGTAAGTGGGAGAGAGCATTCGATAGGTCACAGTGGGGCTTTGAAACTAAGAACCTTTAGAGCTGAAAGTTTGGTATATTTATTTGTTTTTAATTTATAGAAGGCCAATATTAGCCTTTGATTTATTTAAAAACAAGATGTCTATAAATTTTGTTTAGTAGCATTATCTGAAAATATATTCATATTCATCATGAAAATTAAGGAGGTTAATGGCCACGGCTGAGGGGTCTTTTTTGTCTAGCACACTCCCAATTCAGATAATGTAAATGTTCTTTTGAAAATGAAAATATATAAAAATATGCCTAATAAAAGGGTATTTGAATTGTATATTCTTTGCATTTTTTAAAATTTTTTAATATTTGATAATTATAAACGTTACTTTATAAAAATCGGAAAAATAAAAAATTTTTTTTTATAAATTTTGTGAAAATTGTTTTTTAAAAGCATTATAAACAGTAATTAAACAGTATTTGTAATATGGAAGGGTATATCAAGTTGCTTGCCAAGTTAGCTCCCGATAATTATTAGAAACCCGATAAAGGTTTTGTCGACCACCAGGGAAAAAGTCTGCATGACTCATATAAAGCATGTTACTGGATTTACGATATTCTTACAGATTAGCTATTAGCGAGGGCACACTGTGCTCTACTGTAGCTTCTATGAATGACGAGAGCGAGGTTGGAAATTTGACGTTGGTGTGTGATTGCTTGAGTATGGGAGATAGTCAGAGATGCATTTTTCTAGTCAGCGATAACGATAAATTAAGCACCCATTTCAAATATTTAAACCGAACACAAAAATCATATTTCTTTAAATAATTCGACAATCTGGTCGAAGTAACTTCTGTTGCATAAGTAAGCTATTATAAAATTGCACAATGTGCTCTGGTAATTAACCGAAATAAATATGCGCTCATCGGGGCACAAATACTCATGAAAAGCCTTTGAGCTGCAAAAAAAAACATAAACTGACAGCGTTTCTTCAATTATACAAAGTGACATCACAGCGATGTGCTTCCTCTTATTACCCGCATTTATACTCGCGTACGATATTTTGCTGATAAGGGCTTTGAGAGAGACAACAAGAGAGTTTAAATGGATTGGCAGGAGAAAGTAGCAATGAGTGGGAGCGGCGACAGAGAGAGCGCTCAATGCGGTATTTTCTACCAGAGAGCAGCAAAAAATGCATTGCAACAACCAAAACAACAACAAAACCAGGAAACGGGAACAAGATGTGCAGACATTAAAAATACAAAACAAAAAATCATTTCGTACACTCCATAGACTGCCATTGAAAAATAAAATTATGCTACTAATTGGAATTGTAGGCCCCCTAATGTTTGTGTGCTCTTTTGGCTGTTCGGGTATTTTCCCCCTTGATTTCCCTTTCCTGATTTGAAGTTCAGGTTCATTGCCTTGCATGAGTTTGTGGGTTTATTTTTACAGTTATATATCGCAGCGATATAGTCCATGCAGACGAGGAAAAACTCTATGTGCAAACAAACGTACATATGTATGTATATACGAATGTTTGTATGGTCTCGAGTTCATAGGGTCCATAATATTTCAAGTTCAAAAGTTTATGAGTGCTGGTTTCGGAAATGGCTGATGAGCTAAGGTCACGAACATGCAAAGGAATCGTCGGCACAGTACAACTTGTATAAGAGGGAACTACGGTCGAACTTCTTCTACAACATTTGTCGGTGGATTGTTTCATTTGTCTATGGTCAAAACTTGTATTAAAATTTTTAAAGTTTACATTCTCTCGTCTTTATGGTCCGCAACTAAGCATTTAAGGAATGTAAAAAGATTTTTTAATTTTTTTTTAACTTGTTTTAGGGGCTGCCAATTGCCTAACTTAATTTTAGTTTATGAGAACTTTAAAAACTTTTAGCAAGGCCTTAATTCCAAAAATGTTTTTTTCGAATACATTTTAAATACTTTAAGCAAAACAAATTTTAAGTGAGGCTAAGTTGATATTCAGCATAAGAAGTTTGACTGTAATTACATGTACTGGCACATTCCTAAAAAATAATATAATGGGTATTGGCTTACAGTTTTGATTGCTGGCGCCATCCTGGAATTCTGCATCAAAGCCCGGCTCCTCGCCAACTGCACCTCCTCTCTGCCTGCTCATGACAGCAGCTGTTTTTCCTCCAACTTCTTCAGCAGCATTGGCCTTAATCTTGGCTTGGTTGTTGAAGCCACTGCTGGTGAACTGAGGGGTCTTGAACATGTCATCAGAAACAGGAGATATAGCACCAAAGTGTTCTACAAAAACATCGTCCTTTTCATCGCTGGCGCTTAGAGTGGCCTGCTCCTTGGCGGACAGTGCTTGCTCCTCTAGGACAACAGTTGCATTTCCAAGCGGCGATACCGGAGAAATCGCTTCATGGATGGGAGCTCTTTTGAGATTTTGATGGGTGGGAATCGGTGGCGAATTTAAAACAGGTGCTTGTGTTTCCTTCCGTTTTTGCTGAGGTGACTTAATCACAGTTATCTCATCCACCCTCATGGAGACATCCACATCCATGGCATCGTCACCCATAACATCCCCGGTATCCTCCATCGCTGGAGATGCATTTTGCTCCAAGCAGAAGGTTCGGCGCGGATTTTCCTTTTCCATGCAGAAAGTCCTTCGAGATTTCGCCTCCTCCTTTTCCGCCACGGATTGAATCACCGAAAAAGTGCGTCGTTGGTGATCATCGACCGATCCAAGACTTACGGCAAATGTTTGGGAACCCTCAAAATCCGCTGTATCGGCCTCTAATTTGTTATCCATTATGCTACCGCTGTCGAAGGTCCCATTTAAGGGTGTGGGCGAAAGCTCGCTCATGGGCAAAGTTTCGTTTAGATGTTCCGGCTTCTCCGGACTCGGTTGTGTTAGCTGAATGACCACTGCTGACTTAGATATAACTCCAGCTCCAAAAACGCTTTGCTTGCGGTCTAAAGAAGGTTCAACCACAGCCTCTTCCAAGTATGGCATATCTTCCTGCTCTGGTGGAGCATGTGGCGATCGAGGAAAGTGTGACGGTTTCTCCGCTGGTCCTCTGATGGGGAAACTAGGTGAGGTGGGCTCCGAGTTGAACGCCGCGGTAATACTACCTCCCAGATCCAAAGATAAAGGCGTCGTGGATCGCTTTTGTGTTGGTGTGACTGCTACAACCGTAGAGGCGCGATGAGGTGGCTCCTTCGGTCCTTCCTTTTCCAACGCTGGTATCGATAGATCTAAATCATCGGGCAAGGGCAACTCTCTCAAAGCCAGGAATTCCAGTTCCTCGGCGGTTTTTGGGCGATGCGTGGGTATGGGCGGAGAAAGAGGCAGCTCCTCCCTTTTGGCCTGAAGCATCGGTACGGGCGGCGAGAGTGGAGCTGTTTGATTGACCAATGGTGGCTCCAATTCGATTCTTTTCAATTTATCCTCTGGCTCAGCAATATTCTGATCTGATTGATGATTCGGGGAAAGGTGTTTTGAACAAATCGTTTCTTTTTCCTCGGAAGCATTTAATGGAGGGGAGGTTAAAGTATGCGTCTGGGATTCCATTTGAGCCCGAGGTGAACTTATTACCGTAACATTATCCACTCTCATGGAGACATCTACTTCCATTGGCTCAAACTCTTCCCCAGTTATTCTCTCCTCGATGGCCTCCACAGCTGGTGATGCATTTTGTTCAAAACAGATGGATGCTTCGGTTATCTCGGTTATCGGTATTGTTTCAACTAAAACTGGAGTTTCCTGCTCTTCGCTAAAGCATTCTAGTGAAGATCTGGCTTCTTTCGTAGAGAGTTCCCCGGTCTCTTGGAGATTCAAGGGCTGCTGTTGCGCCAGAGGTAGTTCTGGTTCCTCCACCTGCGCATTATGGATCGGATCTTCATCCACTTCCAGTTTCTGTAATACTTCTTCGGGACATAGCCGTTGTGTTTCCGGACTTTCTTCCTTCTTCTCAAACTCTTCGGACTCTTTCCGTTGGGATGGCTCATTAGCCTGCTCAGACTGTCCTGATTTTCTTAAGGGCGATACTTCCGTTTGACTATCGAATTCCTCTTCTGAAACCAGTTGTTGCTGCAGATCTGAAGACTCTTGCTCCTGTTTTCCATGATACTGCAAGGGATCCATCTCTGTGGTCGGCTGAGATTTGCTAAGTATTTCCTGTTGCAAAAGCTGATGATCTTCCGGACCCAAAACGTCCTTTAACATTTCCATGGTTTCATTGATATCATCCACATCCATGGCTTCATAGCTGGCGTTGTTGTGCTGGCTGACCGCCAGGGGATCTTCGAATTCGTGCTCCAATGTGGCAGTCGAGGTCATGGACAACTGTTGCTCCAGCACATCGTTAAGCGCACTTGAATATGCCTCCAACTCAGAGCGATCTCCTGTATACCGCTCGCTATGTAGCGATAAACACTCCACGAAAACATCCGAGTCCGAATGGTTTGATTTGAGTTGAGCTGCAGGTTGAAATTGAAGTAAAGTAAGTTTCAATGGAAAAATAATAGATATTTAAAGCAAACTGTTTATACAATTGCTGTCGACAAAACTTTGTACGTAAGAAACTGTATAAAATCGGAAAGAAATTTTCAGCCTCTGTGAGGTTTGACCTGTGGTTTATGATTACGATATCTGTGAAGCCACCACTTACCCTCCATTTCGGCACTTAAAGAGGCCAGTTCTGGTATTTGCGTCTCGTCGAATTCGGGAAGACCTCCGAATTTAGGGACAGCTTCCGCATCCAGCTTAGGGCAACCTGTTGCCGCCGTCTGATGGCCCAGAGCAGCGGCCAAAGCCTTCTGTTGCTCCATGCTCGATGGCTTTGGACTGGGCTTCACCGCCAGCGGACTCAGCTGCCAAACGAGAGATGCAGAAAACGAAAGAAAATTAATTACAAATTCTGCATCGCGTGCGGCATGATTTGAAGGAAAAGTTATGAAAAATAAGGTGAGCTGGCTGAGGAAAAATAAACATAATCCAAACAATTGGCAGACGAAAAACGTAAACAAGCGATGATGGGGTTGGGATATTGAAGATGATCACGGACGGCAGCTGCTTGGGCATTTAATTAAGAATTCTTGACACATAGCTTGAGTGACGGTTGGTAAGGGTTTTGACTGGTGATATAAATAGGTCCTTTCTAAGCAAAGAAGGTTTTACACCTGTTTATACTTGCGGGCTTATAATTTAACCCTGTATTTATTATATGCATTTAGTAAGATTTTTGCAAACGCATCGGTTTTTTATGAAATATGGAACTAGAATGGTTGTGAAAGTATAATCTTAACAATTTATTTTTAAACTTGCAACCATTTGTATGGTAGGCTTTCCTTCTAAATTTCAAGGGCTATAAGAATGTAATGTCAAGTTAATACTTATAAATCAGAATAAAATGAATATCCTATAGAGTGAATGGCAAAACAAATTTTAGCGCCCAGGGAAATAATGCCCATGGGAGTAAAAAACAATTGGGAAAAATTTAAGAAAACTAAAAATGTGCGCTACCCATCTTAGATACTCGCCACACTTGGCCAAGTAAGAGCACACAAACAGTCGGCGCATTCGGTCAGTCGACAAGCAAATGTCATTAATTTAAAAGCTAGCCAAGACGTGAGAAATCGGTGATAGGGAAGGCGGGGAAACAGATTGGGAGGCATGAGGTGGGCAGATGAATGTGAAACTGGGTCGGCGTCAGCTTTTGTAAAATGTGAAATGAACATACGGCGGGGATTTTATGTGACCGGCCCGGGTCCGTCATGTTTTCCGTCTATTCATGGTTTGGGTGCAATGTTCTACTCGCTGAATTTAATTAGAGCGCATTATTGTACGATGATTGCGGCAAGGTTAAAGTCAGCGAAGACGACGAATGGGGGCACGTGTGAGCCTGAACCATGGGTGCGCCACTGAACAAATTGGAAGTAGGGTAAAAGGTAAAAGGCCAGCAGGAATTATATTAACCAAAATAGGCCTTATGCAGCGAAATCGACTAATTTAACGAAGAAAATATTTTGCAAACAAGAAACCAAAAAGGTGAATTTTTGATTTTAGGATTGCAAATAATGAAATAATTAAATAAAAATTAAAACATTTTTTTAAACATATTCCTTTCATGACATACATTGGTAACGTTTTTAAAATTTCATGAATCCTCTTTTTTTTAACTCTCCTTCTAAATATGTATTTTAAATGCACTGTATAAGGGAATCTTTTTTGTGAGAAATACAAATTATTTGCATGGGCATTCAGCCAAATAAAATGTTAAATTGCAACGTCATTTAAAATAATATTTTTTGCAACGCAATAGGCATAATATTGAACAAATTTTCCTCAAAATAAATGGGATTTGGGTAAACTAATTTGACAAGACAAATACTAAACCAGAAGCAAATAATAATTCTACATTATCACTAAGCATTTTTTAAAATTATCAAGCCTGATTTAAGTATTAATAAAATAAATAAAACAGACAGACGGTTAAGTCCATATGGAAATGCGTATGATACATTATGAATAGGATCGAAGACACCTACGTTAATGTTTAACAAACATCTGACTAAAATTAGATCACCCTCTGCAGGGTTAAAAATAAATCGAAAAAAACGCAAACAAACAATGGCCTACTCAATGGTGAATTTTTTTGGGGTCATACCTCGCCACTCATGGCCTGTAAGTGCTCCATTTCATTAGCACTGACTTCGTTTAGATTGACGTTTATCTCACTTAAGAGTTGCTGGATGGTTTCCCTACTACTACTGCTGCTGCTGCTTTCGGGCGCAGCATGTGCGATTGAGACGGGAAGACTGCAGTGCTGTTCCTCCAACCGCAGCAGATCCTCTGAGGCAGACTCCAGAAGCGTGCCCAAGTGCGATGCGATGGGTGGAACTCCTTCAATGTCCCTAGGTGAAGGATGGCCATCCCCGGGTCTGGCAGCTTCTGAGGCATCCATACCCGTTGGCTGCGTGTTGGTAATGCCAGTGGTGGCGATGCTCTTGGGCCTTTTGATTATGCTCGCGATGAAGTCCATGTCGGTCTACGCACGATTAACTCCTAATACTCGTTACGGTTCACTTGATTCCATAAACCGATGGATCGATCGAATTTCTTGGTTAGCCTTAAGTGTTTTTTCCTTTTTTCGGTCTTTTCGTTGTGACACTGATTTCGGCTCGCCTACTAGGTAAAATCTCAACTGTGATTTTCCGCCTTCCGCTCTTTCATTATATTGGGTAATACCGGCGGGATTCTCGCGACCCGTCGACGCGTACGTTTCTCGCTAGCTCCCGATCTTGTCTGTCTTTGAAATCAATTTAAAAATATTTTCGTTTTCAATTCGCTTTGCTCCGCTCAGCGGCACACAAGCACAAATGTTTTTGGGCAAGGCGAGAGTGCGGGGGACTCACCAAAAGAGAGCAAAAATTTGAATAGCATCCACATAACGATCCGGATGTTTTTGTATGACTATGAGTTTGGATCGTTTCTAGCCCTCATAGCGGTTCTCCCTTTATCAGCACGTACCCCTCTCAATTTTAGTACTATCTCTTCCCGCTCTCTAATTCTCATAGGACGGACGGGATAGACTCACCAACATGTCGGGATATATATATTTTGTTTTTTTATGAGATTTTTCAAACTAGTGATAAAACGGTAAGTGCCACGGACACTCGAGCGTTTTCACTTTTGGACATTTCATACCCCTGCAGAGGAGTATTAAAATTTCTGTCAGAAGTTTGCCAGTCAAATAAGGAGACGTTTCCGACGATATAAAGTAACAATATTGTGGTTCAGCATACTTAACTAGACGACTTAGCCTGTCCATCTGTTTGTTTCTACGCAAACTAGTCCTGTTAAAGCTATCGAAATGAAATGTTCCCAAAAGTAATCTTTATTGCAGGTCTGAATGGGTCGGATCGGACAACTATACCCTATAGCTCCCATAGGAATAATCCTAAAATTAATAGAAAACCAATTATAAATATGTGCTTTTTCATTATTATTTTTGATATATTTCAGAATTTGGAACTATTTCAAAAGAAAATCAAAATATCGGAATATTTGTGATTTAATTTTTTTGTTTTAATTTCCTTGCGTCACAAGTATTACACTTATTCCTTATTGGGCCAGTCACTTCGATTTGATCCTATTATCTTTTACTCCGGGGTGTAATACTTTTAAATATTTAAAAATTTCGAGTTCATTAATACAATGATATATTGGCTAACGTAACTAGCCCAGTATTTAATTCGTTAGAACTTCAAATGTGGATAGCATAGAGTTTCACGATTTCCGCTTATTAAAAAAAAAACGATATTACATATAATATTAGATGCTTGTTTCAGCGTATATCAATAATCACATCGGTCGCCGATCGTTTAGGCGCGCGTGGGCGAACGAATGCAATTTAATTTATATAAGTTTATAAGCCGCTTAATTGGCACGTAATTTAGTGCAATGCCAACGGTGCGGGCGCCAGATGACAACCTTCTGGTCTGAACTGCAATGGAAAACTGAAAAACTAGACAAGCCTTAGACTCAATTCAGACTAAAATGCTGCAGTGAAAAATGCAAGACACCGCAAATAAGCCGAAATACTCAAAGAGGGGGATAGAAAACGGGGGAAATATAAATAGGGCAACCGTCTACTGCTAATGAATAAAAGTCACCCGAACAGCTGGAGGAACCCTGAACACAATTTCTATGTAGATTTTTATTTATACACATTTCTAGTTACTTTCTTACAAAAAATTTATATTTGCACACTTTTCTAAATAATAAAACGGATAGTGGAATTTTACTCTAAGGACTCAGCTGTTATATGTACATATTGTATATTCGTTTGATTTATATTATTTTTTGCGGTGTAGCCCTAGTGGATGCCAAGTGACATGCAATCCCACAGCCGTTGTTGCGCATCACGGCGTACTATCTGCAAGTCGAGTCGAATCGAATCGAGGAAGTGCTCCACATTGCCCAACGGCTGACTTAGCATATTTGGCGAGAAAATCTAAGCAGTGAAACGGAATCCCACACGATGGGCCATGACGAGGTGGCAATAGTTAGATGTTGGCTTTAGCAATGCGTGACAGGTGACAAGATATCACTCGGCACTCCTCCGTCAGTGGGAAACCGAATACAATACAGGAGGTGTTGTACCAAATAAGGTTTATAAATCAAACAGAGTTTCTCTCTCCTGAGTCTTCCAAAAATAGTTACAAATTAGAGAAAATAATCCGATAATATTATTTTATTAAGAAAGCACTTTTAAAGCGGTTGAAGTTACGGACTAAATCGTGAGCAGACTGGTTAGTCCGACATAAATTTTATAAAAATACACAACAACTTTTTGATTGTTTATAGTCGGGGACCAGAATTTTATACGTGGCACATGGTGGCGTAATATATAAAAATTGAATAGGAAACTTTGGCTGAAATTCGAATAACCCATGCAACAACATGGGAAAAATTAAAGCAAACAAATATTGGGGAAAAGGCGACTAACTGAACTATAAATAGGCAAAAAAGAAATGTGGACAACAAGGGTGGCAGCATCTGCAGATCATCCTTAAATACCATCGTTGGTGGCAAAAGGGGAGATAGAGTTTAATGACTTTTAGTCAAACTCCAGTTCCAAAAAGCCCATTATACGGTTTTTGTAGGTTTAACAGATTAGCCTTCTTATGGCAGTATTCCATTTGAAAGTAGTGGACACTAAATATTCGGTCGGACGATCTATATTAGCAACTTATACTTTGACTTCAATAGTATTTAACATCTGGACAATGGAAAATGTCAAGAGGCAGCAGGCTCCCTCAGATATCGGACATAGACCATGAAGAACAGTGCACTTATTGGAAGATCACTTGGCATACCAGATTCCCTGTCCCGTCGTCCGACTTTGTGGTCATTTTTCCGGCCGAGGCCCTCGATTTCTTTGTTTTGCCCGGCTTATTGCCCATTTTCGGGGTGGAGCTACGGCTGGTCTGGACACTTGGGATGGACAATGTCCGGCGAACACCGATCGACTGGAAGCTCTGGGCGACGACAGCTGCCACAGAGGTAATAAAAACAGCGCAAGCTAATAATATATACAATGTACAAATGCGAATAAAGGAAAATGGCAAAACAGATCGAAGCATTACCCCATATGTACATACATATGTGTATTGTATTCCAGGGCAACTTGTGCACACGCTAGAAAGTGAATGTTTTGGCACATCGCACATGGTCGGGGGACGGGGCACGCCCCCAAGTTCAGTTATTCCGCTTACCTTAACGCCGCCATCGTTTTTGTTGATCTCCCGCAAAACTCCCCGACCGCCGATTCCCATTCCCAAGCCATTGTCTGCACCATCGAATTCCATGGCATATGTCCCAGATGCAGCGCTCTTCTATTGGCCGATTGCACAGATTTCACTAAATGTGCTGGGTTTAAGGGGAAAACTCTTGTGTATCGCGATGTTTAAAAGGGTGACGCGAATTTTCAGCTTTGCTTTTGTGTAAAATGCCGCTACAATTTGAAGAAGCATGAATTTCAGTGTGACCGCTCGTACGTCCGGTAAAAACACTAGATTTTTTGGTTTGGTATATTTTAATATTTCGTAACTCCTGTTCTGGATGTAAATAAACATTTAGGGGATTCCCTAATCTGTTGAATTTCGGTCAGCTGTTTATCAGCTGTTCCATTCGAAGTTTCAGAAGTTACAGCAATTTAACAAAGTCGAAGATGTTGAAAACCTACACTCTGGATTTTATTATTTATTTTAAAAAGACTTTAGTATCACCAGTACACATTACTTACCCTGCTTTAAAATGAAATTAAAAAGTACATGTTTAGTTCCTCTTACGTTATTAATAACTTTAAAGAGAAACTAGCTGTAAAAAACATATCATTTTACATGATTTAGAGTCCGTAAAATTTGACAACACATTACAGCTGTTTGAAAACTCACATGAACCATTTATTAAAAGTGCAGAAACATCGATGTTTGCTTGTTAAATGTTCGACAATTCAGCAATTTAACAGTTGAGGGAATACCCAGATTAATTTGATGTTCCTCAGAAACTTGTATTTAAAAGTGCCGATTCCAAATAAAAGCTAAAAAAGCTTACTATTAAGATGATTTCCATGTCCTCCACGACTTTAGAAAACGACTCCAACAGAATAGTGCATGTATTCAAAAATAAATAAATAAAAAAAATGATTGCCAGTGTGATGAGGATATACAAATGAAAGTATCGATACTCGAAACCGACCAGCGATGTTTATTCATGAATCGATACTGCTATCGACAATTCTTCACCGCTAATCAGAACCGCATAAACAACAATTACTTTTGAAATTGATAATTTCGAGATCTTAATATTAGTGACACGTCCAGTTTATCTAGTAGAGATTTACTAAGGATTACTAGAACCACAAGCGGAATGATAGGCAGTTCACGGCCCGATGCCAAAGGGACGGCTCCGAGTCAGGTCTTACCAACACAACAATCCAGGTATTTGGCTATAGTCATCCTGCTACTGACCATCAACTGATATCATGCTATCCTACAGGGGCAACGAATTTAAAAGGCGAGCCGCCGAAAATACATATAATAAAGATGCCGACCCAATCATAAAAGACCAGGAGTTAAACAAGAAGAATGCGAAAATAGCGGAGAACAATTTCTGGGAAGAGAAATTGGCTCCGAAAGTGGAAACACCAAAGCCAGAAGGCCCAATTAGGGAGCTCCAGCCACCACTCTTGGTTAGTACCAGGGCCAAAGATTTCAAGAGGCCATGCCCCCAAAACGCTGGCCCGAAAGGTCGAAAAAAAGCGTATCGCATCTTAAAACGCAATGCTACCGTCCCCATCACAAAGGACCAGGTGTCAAAGGAGGACTACTCTAAAATACTGGAAGACATTGCCGGGCACAGGAAGTTATACCGAACTTTGACATTAACTTCTCTCCCGAAAAAGACAAAAAGCAGGATTCATCAATGGAGAAGTCGCCATCAGCGGTGAAGAAAGCCAGGTTCACGTGCGAGACAATGTCATCGCGATCATATGCAGAGGTAGCCAATGGTCGCAAAGTAATCGCTGTCATCGACAGAAATCATACCCTGGGCACGATTCCACGCAACCAATGGAAATTGGTACAGATTGCACTCGCCAAACTAGCCGTACAAGTGCTAGAGGAAAACCCTGGACCGCCACCGAAGTGCAGGGATGCCGGCTGGCACCAGGGCAATATTAAAGTTATAATGTGTGATAATGAAAGATCCGCGGAGCTGTACAAGGCAGCGATCTCAAAGATTGGAGAGGTCTACCCAGGGGCAAAGTTGAAGGTGTGTGAGGCCTGCGACATTCCATATAGGCCTAGTGCTTGGGCCTCGATCCCATCGGAGCCCTCTGAACCAGAAAGTATTCTTAAAATTATTAGGGTTTAATCCAGGCTTGCCAACTAAGGACTGGCAGATATTAAGAATCGAGACGTGCACCAGTGTCTCATCGCAGGTACTTTTAGTCCTCAACGAGGAGTGCCTTAAACCGCTAGGGCAATGCGATGGCCGCATCACCTATGGATTCGACGAAATCCGGCTCAACATTTGCAAGTCTGACAAAGTTACACCGGAAAACCTGGCATCGTGCTGTTTGGCTTTTGAGCCGACAGGTGAGGCTAACTTCAGCAGCTACCTCTCAGCTAGTACCCAGTTCGAAAATGTCCTGCTAATTAAACCAGAGCCTCTAGACATTCCTTCATAGATTGTGAAAATTTGAGCAAGATTCGTTTTACTGTTATGTTATGAAGTCAAAAAAGATACAGATCAAATTGAAATGAATAAAGAATATTCGACAAAGAATAACCGAAGTGTTTATACCCTTGAAGATCATTCCTATTAAATTATAAATTAGAAAATTATTTTGACATTAATTTTTCGATTTTTTCTATCCCAACTATATAATATAGTCATCCAATTTAATACTATATATAATATATACTATATATATACTAATATATACTATATAGGGCCGGAACGTCTCCTTCACTCCTTGCGAACTTATGACTGAAATCATTATAGCCCCTGAAAGTGTATAAAAACAGAGTGAACGCTATAGTTGAAGCGCAATATATAATCTATATAGACTTTCCTTCTACTTGTTACATACTTTTCAACGAATACATACGAGGAACGAGCTTACGAACTTCCCCCAAAAAGATTTTAGTGGGACCCCCGAATACACCATTTTACTCTACGAGTAAAGAGTATCAAAAACCATGAATAATGGGTGATTAATAATAAATCACCCCTAGGTATTGTATTTAATTTGCTTAAATTACCCCTGGGTGAATACGTTATATATGGACAGCCCCTAATTCGCTTTCCATCATTTGTTTAATTTGCCTAAACTATTTTGTTTGCGAAAATATAGGAAAGCTATAATATTCAAGAAAACGTAAAGTTGTTTACCCGTTAGATGTAAAATTTGGTAATAAAAAGGAGTAACATTGATTTATGGAGATGCTTTATTAGAAAAATATTGCTCTTTTGCCATGTATAACATTTCCTTTCATATAGTAACCATAATCAGATAACATTCAACAGGTTGGTAAGCGTACTCTAGTGATGCAACATTTAAAAATATTTTATATTCATATTTATGTATGCACGTAGGACCTGAAAAACTACTAATTGAATTATATTAAATTAGCTTGGTAATTGATAATCATAATACATAACGGTAATAAAGTAATTAATGTGTACTCTAAAATTATTGTTTTCATCTATGTAGTTAGTTTTATTATCATAGATAAAGGTAATTAATTAAAATTGTCCATAATATGTAATTATTGTGTAACTACTCTTATATGTCTTTTCATGTAATTCTCTCCAGGTGTTTGCAACACAATCACTTAAATGTGGAACCACAGGCCTTTAGAAGGATCACCATTTAAAGTTGGTTTGTCTGTGCAGAGGGTTCTACATGAGGTTCTATTCGGTACGGTTCCGTTTTGGTTCAATATTGACTGCTTAATACTGGGCTTGTCCCAAGCCGTGTTCCACATTTGACTTATGTTCTTATGAGACTACTAATTATGGCTGCGATGAAGCTAATCCCAGATCTAAGTGCTGCTATGGCCTTCCGGGTTTATTAAATAAACTATGACCTTAAATTAAAGTTAATTTTAAATATGTTTTTTTTTCTGTTGCCATCGCATTCAATTTTAGGGTTCGTTGGCGAGCGTCTTTTCCCTTTTAATATAATTTGGTGGAGGATTTTAGTCCACAGCTTTAAGCTTAAGAGATTGCCTACTTAAAAATGTACATTTGTCTTTAAGTGCCTAGTATTTTCTTACTGAAGCACTCCGATTTATGGTTTAGGGTAAAGTTGAGCTTCTACTAAAGTGTGCGAAAAGATCTAGTACTTAACTTGACTTCTCCCCTAAGAAAGTTTGCTAACGTGCCTTACAAAAAATTAAGCCCTTAAAGTTATTAAGCGGGCTATAAGTATATAGTGTTTATCAAATGTTGTAGACTATAGTTTACAAGTCACAGCACCACCAAAGTGAATCAAGTTAATGTCCTAGCTGTGAAACTTAGCAATAGCTTACTTTTGAACGTTTGCTTCTTCATTTTAATCTGGCTCTTAACCATCAGATTCATTATCATCATTATGGCTCCAACCCATTCGCAACATCTCTATATTAGCCTAACGGCTAATTCTTCAAACCAACATCACTTCACTTGAAAAGCTGTTCACATTGGTGGGCCGTCCACGTTTATCTTGGTCGTCCAAATGCCGGGCATCAGTTGAGGAGGTAGATTCGATTGCGGCGTGGTCAGTTTCCTAATGGTGCTGTTCGAGTGGATGGTCTTGGAGGTGGGTGTATAGCCCTTGTTGTCCATTCCGTCGATGATGGTGAACTGTGAGGCCATGTTCTGCGCCCCCTGGGCAGTCGGGGAAGGTGAAGCGGGTCTCGAGATGGGATGCGTCCTAGGACTGCTTATCAAGGAGGTGCAGAGGCCACCAAAAATGGCCAGAGAGGCGAATGCCGTCTGGGGAATGAGCTGTCCGAAGACCACTGTAGATCCAATGAAGGGGGCTCCCAGCAGCCAAAAACGAGCCCAACATATTGTGGAAAAGGAGGTGATCTTCTTTTTGTCATCCGAAACCAGTTCCACCGTACAGGTGGTCAGAATGCTAAGCGTCGTGGATATGGCCATCTTGGAGACCATGGCCGAGCACATCAGCAAGGCCACATTCGGATCGAGTCCAATCACACTGGGCTTGGGCACCAACCAGCCGCAGTAGGCGATGCATCCTGCTACTATATTGAAGAGTCCCGTCCACAGCCACTTGCGGGTGGTCTTCAGGATCAGGAAGAGGCCGAAGAAAGTGCCCATCATCTCGCTGAAGCCCGCGAAGAAGGTGTTGATGTACAGGTGGTCGCGGCTGAAGGAGCGGATATTGAGCAGCATGCCGTAGTAGACTACGATGTAGAGCGACCAGGCCAGGTGCACGAACACCATGTGTCGCACCGCCCGCTCACCCTTCCACATCGACCACCACCCACTGGGGGGAGGTGCGTCCATCGCCGTCTGCGCCTGCAGCTCCAGCTGCTGATCGATGTCGTGGGGCAGGTTGTAGCGCGTACCGTTCACCTCGGCGCACTCTAACAGGATCTTCTTGGCGTCCTGTGTGCGTCCTCTTGCGATCAGCCAGCGCGGCGAGTCAGGAATCCACCTGTAAGGGAGTGACAAAATGCACGTGTCAGTCAAACGGGTCTAATTGTATACCTTCCTAATCGTAGATTAATCATTGTATCCTTTGAAAAATTTCTAACAGGTAGAAAGTGGCGTTTCCCACCCTATAAGGATCTTATAATACTTTTGATCTTGCCTTGTCCTTTCATGCTAAGTCGAGTGTCTAGACTATAACATACTCTTTACCCAGCTAAAGGGTGTGCGAGGGAGAAAGAGATATGCAAGCTGCAAAGCGAGCGCCACCTACCGTCGAATTCATTAGTCATTTAATGGGTGATTACATTTTAATGAATGGTAATGAGCGTGGGAAACTTTTTGTAGACAAAACAATATCATTTTAGTTCAATCAATCATCGTCTGCTTGCTCTGAATCAGAAGCTTAGGTATCAACTCTCAACACTTTAGCCCTTACAGGGGCAAACAAGTACCCTTATAAAACCTGGCACCAATTATGCAATATATTTGGTTGCCAGGATTTAGTTACTATATCATAAGACGACTATTTATTATTACTTACTGCCACAGATAGATTAGTATCACAGTGGGCCAAGAGATGGCCATGTAGAGGTGAGACCAGCTGGACCAGAAGCTAGCCACCCCGGGCAGCATCATCACGCCAATGGACCAGAACTGCTCGAACAGCGTAGAGACGCAGGTGCGGTACTTTCCCCCTGTTATGTCGGCCACTAGAAATATATAAAAACCATTAGGCCTTTACCCGTAGGAAGACAAGCTAGGAGCACTTACTGATCTGGCCTCCGGCGGTGTACATCTGGGCACAGCACACGGCGGAGAGGCAGCGGAAGAACACGTGCAGCTCGTAGGAGGCCACGTGACCCGTGAGGTTACCGCAAAATATCTGAGTGATCATGCCGAAGAGCATCACATTTCGGGGACTAAAACTGGACAAAGCAAAAGGATTATAGATTATAGATCGATTATCTTAATGTTTGTATCATTTATCACGATGAACTTACTATTTGAGCAGCTGATTGGCCAGGATGCCGCCGGTGAGGACACCAAACAGATGGAAGAACTGGGTGACCGAGACGAGGATGTCCCGGGAGCAGACGAGATCGTACTGGGTGACCACCGAGTGGTAGTCGGCCTCGTGCTGAAACTCCGTGCAGGGTATCACGTTGGAGTTGCGGTGCAGGGGCTTCTCCCACACGCGCGGCTCCTGCTCACTGTTCTCGTAGTTGTAGTAATGATGGGCGTGCTCCTGCGCATCCTGATAGACGTTGCAGAAGTCTATGCTGAACTCCTGGTCGTCGCTCTCCTCCTTCTGCGGATGCGAAACCTTGATCCACTGCGTCTGGTTTTGGGCTCCAATTGTGTTGGGCGGCTTGCAGAAGAACTCGCCGTGTCGTGGTGCCGGGGCCGTGAAAATGATGCAGGCCATGAACCAGGAGGAGGGGATCTTGCACAGAAAGATCAGGAGCACCGTTCGCAGCTGCCATTTTCCCCAGGGCCCGGTGATCCGTCCCACAGCATCCACTTTGGTCTGCATCTTGGTGTTTGGCCTCGGTGCCTTTCCCTCCAACCGGGCGAAGGTGTCGTTGGGATAGAGCTGGTACTCGTGCTGGTGCTTGTGGGTGGGAGTGGGAGCGACAGTGTTCCCGTCCGAAAGGTGCTTGTAGAACGCGCCCTCGTGATTGTTGTTGTTGTTGCTGGTGCTGTTGTTGTTGGCCTCTCCTTCCGAAACTTCGTCGGGCGTGGAAGTGGGTGGTGGAGGTGGCTGGTGCTTCGGCTCGAGGTCGCCGGCTAAGGTACTATACTGGTGGGGTGACCTACTGGCTGATATGTGCGAGGAACTCTGGACTCGAGGGGGCGAAGGCTCGTCGTCCTTTAGGGGCAGTAGAGGGGACTCTGCCTGCGTGGGAAATAGTGGGAAATAAATGACAATTATTGTATAATTTTAGCATTTGTAATTTTAAGAGCGAAATATATTATTAAATTCACTAACCGGAAAATGTGGAATTTGTTTACGGTTTTTTGTAATTTTTTTAATTTTACTTTAATTAACAATATTTTGTAAAAATTTAATTATTTCAAATAAAACCTAATTCTGTTATTCTATATATTTAGAATACAATACAGCATACCCAATTTTACATACGTATATTTTTAACTAAAGCAATAATAAGAGTTGATTTGTCAAAGATATTATCTGTTTGAGTATATTTTCCGCCAAGAAAGCATTTCTTCAATGTCCCTGACACAGCTTGAACTCTCAACCATTGATATTCTGACAAGGGCCAATAATTCAATTCAGTGACGTTCCCTGATTATCCCGAGTGTCCTTGGGCACTCGAGTGCAGCAATTGGTGTGCCTGGAGTGCCAGGAACTCGCACACCCACTCACTCACCCCGACTGCAGCTGGGCAGATAATGAACATAAATTGCAGTGCCAAGTGGATCTGCCTCACTTCTTATTTATTACTAATTTTAAATCCCAATGCAGGCACAGCGGCTTTCTTAAGGAATATATATTAATATACAAAGGGCATTTTATACAATTTCATGTTACACCACTTCCGAAATGCCTAAACACTCCGGTTGATGGTTCTCTATCCTGTTAATATTTTAATTAAAAAAAGTATTGAAAAGGAAACGTAAAAGTTATAACTGATTTAACTGTGCCAGACAATATACATATTTCGTAAAAGATTTCTCATGTATTTTTTTAGGGAATTGTTTGCAAGGAATAAATGCTCCTGAAAATGTGAAATTTTACTCGATTTTAATTTTACCCCTTTTTTTAAAGAAGCACTCTCTTTCTTTTTTTTTAACAATTATTTGGTCGCAGCTGTCAAGGTAAATTTTTATATGGCCGTATTTTTTCTCACATATGCGTACTTGTTTTTCAAAACATTTATATAACTTTGTGTGGTGTGTAAGTTTTACTTTTTATTTGTATAAGGTAAAATGTCACCCAGAAGACCGCAAAAAGTAATTGCCCTTCAGCACGAAACTCGCCTACCAAATCCGCAAGCAGGCTTTCGTCAACCACGATATAAATTAAACAAGAAATTAGCCTTTACATTTTCTGGTAATCCATATTTTTAATGCAAATGCTTTAAAAGACATTTTCTAGCCGGACGCACAATGTCTTCCATTACATTCAAAAACATTCTTCTTCTTAATTGGCTTTCTCTATTTAGAAGTCTTCATGTTTCTCATTTTTCCAACACACAAAAAATAAAACGGACCAAAAGAAAAGCAAAAACTGACAAGAAAAAAGTACAAACCATTTATGACTTCTAATTTTGTTTCTCATTTTTGAGTTGAATAATGTCCTAGGCCACCAAAAAGTAACGGCCTCAGACGCCCAACTAAACAATCTTAAACATCTCCTTCCCAGCACATAAACTAGGTATGTATGTGTATTTTCTCAACAATGGAAAACGACAAGAGTTTGTTTCAGCCGAGCGCCACGCCCACAATCGCCTTAAAAGAAGTCTGGCACCCACATCATAATAGATTTTGTAAAACTACACAGAGAAAAAAACGGAACAATATGGGACTGATATTGTTTCATATCAATTTTTCCATAACAAAATGGTACGATTTCATATCAATATGGTACAAAATCATATGTTCGGAAATATCATTTTGATATGAACACATAAGGGGCCAAAATTGATATGAAAAAATACCCGATGGATGATTATTTTTGGTATTTTTTTTCTCTGTGTATGAATGTCATTTTGTTGTGTTTGTTAAAACCCAACGAAATGAAAATGAAAATTTTAAAACCGGACCATTCATTAAAAAGTTAAGAGCGAATAATGGAATGCAAGCACTGCAAGCAGTCGCTTTGCTGCATGTATATCTCCATCTCCCTCTCACTTTCTTTAGCTGAGTAACGGGTATCTGATAGTCGGGGTACTAGACTATACTATAGCGTTCCATCTTGTTTTGTTTTTGTTGGGTTGTCATGTTTAAGAGCACCTTTTATTTGCACGAACTTTTTAAAAAGAATAAAAACGGCCCAGACGATGTTAAAATATCAAATATGCTGATGGGCAACCCTTAAGATTGGTGACCTTCAAAAACAAGAGTCGAGGCAGGTGAGGAATTCGGATTGGTAAGGGCTTGGATTTGCGGATTATGCATAATTCATGTGTGTATGCAAAACAAGGAAAACAACAGCCGAGTGAGAACAATAAAACCAAGAAAAATAACTTTGAAATTCGTTCCTTTGCCGGGAGAGAAGGTTCCTAAAGGATCCGCCGAACTCGACGTCCACAAGTATGCAATCATTTTATTCGTTTTTGGCTTCCGACAGCGTTTGTCTAGTTTTATGCGTCAATTAAATAAATTCGTTTTCGTATCTTCATTTTTTCCTTTTTGGGTTTATTTTTGTTTTGCCGACTGCCAGCACTTGTGCAAATATCGCCAAGGTTAATGCCGATTGCCTGCGTCTGTTATTTTATATCAGTTTCGGGTTGGAAAAAGTTCGAGGGTAAGCTAAATTTTATGCGTCACGTGACAAATGGTTCAATAGACTCAAGGTGATTCACTTATGTAATTATGGAAAATGTTAATGGAAAGGGTTACTGACTTTAAGCGCCGTACAGGTTTTTGAAAACGCGGGCCCAAGTTTTATAAAAAACAAGAAAGGAAGGTAGCTTCGGCCAGCCGTAGTTTATTTTCCCTTGCAGATCATTAATTTTATATTTCTTATTTATTTGACATTAATTTTTCTATCTCCCTATGACAGCTGTATAATATAATCGTTCGATTATATTTAAATTTAATTCGAAATTCTGAAATATTTCAAAAAAGGCATATTCCTGAGAAGAAGAGAATATAATAAAAATCAACAAAGATATTTTTTTTCCCCCAATAATTTCCATTTAATTTTCCGACCGTTCCTTTGGCAGCTATATAATATAGTGATCCGATTTCTTTAAAATTTAATTAGAAATTAAGAAATATTTAAAAAATAATATTCCCAAGTGTAAAAGGAAATATTATAATTGAAACAGACAGGCGGACGGACATGGCTAGATCTACTCGTCTAGTGATGCTGACTAAGAATACATATATATGTATACTTTATGGGGTGGGAAACGTCTCCTGCACTGCATTGCAAACTTCTGACTGAAATCATTATACCCTTGCAGAGGGTATATAAATATCAATAATATTTAAAGAGTTTCAGAGGCGTCGCCTTGAAACCGATTTTTTAATAAAGCACAAAGCCCCAAAAATCCAGCTATAAATTATTCATAAGTCGCTGCCGCATGACTGTGCACAGGAGCACGGGAGGAATCTCCTCCTTGTCCTTGCTCGATGACTGATGGAGGGACTTAAAGCCTGGCCAGATTGCCGACTCCCTCAATCATAATTAAAGAAATTTCTTACAGTCGCCATAAATTTGCTGCTAGCTGCACAATTTCTTGCCCACAACATATTCCAATTATCTTCTTAATGAGGAGCACTTTGACGGCCAACTAGTCGGCAAATTGTTTTTATTTGAGGCAAACATACTTACATACACAAATATACACTCCCGTAGGGAGTTCTCCTTAATATTTCATTAACTTATTTATTGCTCTCCCCAACGCAATTGTAAGCGTTCCCCTGTGAAAATAAGATGCTGAAATGTGTACATTGTACATATATAAAATATGGAAACGGTGGGGCGATACGTCGAAGTCTATTGTTTGCAAGAAAGGAAATTTGTAATTGAAACCGAAACGAGTGAGCTCGTTTGGCTTCAATTCTGGAAATATGAGTTCGCTTCTGGCGGCTGAATAATAAGAGAAATGTTCAATAAAAATGGTGTGCTCAGTGGGAAAAAATGCATGCAGGGGAAAGCAAATTAAATAAAATTGATTGGAGCATTAAAATATCCTTAAGGCAATTGTTACATGAACATTGCATTAACAAAACTCAGGAAAATATTTTGTTACTTTAACAACTTTTTGAGATATAACTACTACAACACTCGGAAGCCAACTAACTATATCATATGCTTATTCTAATCTGCTGTTAAATATTCGAACCGGAAATCAAATAAGGTCAAGTTGTGCAGTAAAACCCGAAAAGTAATCTGTTTCATCCTGTTTAGTCGGTGTATCGTTTACCCATTAGCCAGGTCTAATGATTAATTAATTGTTTGGCCCAACAATCTCCAGGTAACGACGACAACGCCGTGACTGACAAGACTTTACCCCGACAACAATACATGATCATAAAGTTGCAACAACATTGTTCTTTTGCTTGGGCGATGGGTGAAGAGTGGAGCTTTGACAACAATGGACGCCAAAGTTAATTGGAGCAATGCCAGAGCAAAAGTGTTTCTTGCTCGGATTGCTGTTTCTTGCCTTCTGGCGAACAGGTAGCAGAATAGCGTTGGCTGGGGGACAGGTGAAAGGCCGGGGGCTGATGTATTATTCTCCCCCATTGCTGTTAAGTGAAAAGCCCTGGCAAAATCTGTTGACATCCAGCTGCTGAGGCGGCCTAATGTGCTTGTGTTTCTGCCACTTCGAGTGTTCGCATTATTGTTTATGCATCAATAAAATGTACGTTGTGCCAAGGCACCTTAAATAAGATTCCACTTTTTTCATAAAATAAATAAATTTATTTAAATTTTCAGCTAAGAAAGAAATAAACAAAATTTAGACGTACATCCCACGTGGCGGATACGTAATATTTTTTAGATGTTTAATTTTTTCAAAGATTTCTATTTTTTGTTTTTTTTTGCATATGTATATGTGCATATGTATGTATAAAACAGAAATAGATTTTACAAATATTTTATTAATACCAAAAAATAAAGAAAAAACATTTTTTCCCATTATTTTCCTTTTTATACATATATCACAATTTAACTTTGTTCCAATGAGAGCAAAAATTTGTCCGTTTTTTATACAAGACTGTTCGTAATTCTTAAGAGAGTAATGATAAACACGAAAGAGTGTTATTGCAAACTTTTGACAGAAATTGTAATACCCTCTGCAAGGATATTACAATTAAATTAAAATCCGGGAAAAACATAATCACTTCCTTTAAACGCTATCCGACGAATACAATATTACGTTCTCACTTATGTAATAATACGTATAAGCACTTATATTAAATTGCTGTAAAGAAATCGTTAGGCTTGCCTAAAAGCTGTCATTCCAACCTCATTATTGGTTACATAATTACCGTGTTTGTAAAGCAAAGTTTCCCGAAGTGGATGATAAAATACCGTGTAATTAAATTACCCGAAAATAGACACTCACTTACTAGAAGTGGCTAGTCCAATTATTTTCTGACTGGGGACATGCAATAGAGTTTCCGAATCCCCATAACTTGTTGCTGCCATTAAAGCCAATATGAAGTATTCGAGTTAGCGTCGTCACGATATCGTGACCAGACGTTGAGCCAGACGAAAGCTAGCATAAATATTTGATTCGTTTCTTTTGCTTTTGACCCCCGAGTGGCCAGAATGTGTGGGCCATAATTTACAAAATCCAGGCCGTATTACCGAGTTCTATGTCTGCATCGTATATATTGATGGATCATTGCATCTCTTTCCCTCGCATGCTCGGCACGTGTATGCAAATGCCATCCATGGCGGAGAATCATAAACATTCGCCCGTTCCGAACTGTCGAAACAATTTGGCACAGCATGGCGTATGCGTAATGTATTGCAGATTGTTTTTATGCCCATGCGTGGGCACTGCTTCCAATGGCCAATGGGTGTGGTAAGTGTTTGGTTATGGCATATTGAAGGATTCGAGCAGTTTCCAGGGGCAATAGCCAAGAAAGCACAGCAAGTCGAGCTTGGAAAGAGTGGGCCTAGCCAACTTTTATCAGGGCCATAAATGCGACTATATATACTAACACCAGCCTTTAATTATCTTCTTAATTGCTGCGTTTATTGTCTAGTCCATAAACTGTTTTAATGTTACTAAAGTCGGCGTCGACTTCTGTTTAGTCAAGTGTTTTCCTTCAACTCTGTTCGTTGCTAAAGAATAGTGCGTCCAAAAAAAGCTAAATAAATAAATAATAGGTGCCAAGGTGACAACTGAAATTTGCGTTGAACACTCATGTGCCAAACGATGACACCAAGACTCATCACCTTAAACTACAAGGCAATGAAAAGAAGGAGAAATGTGAAGACTAAAGACCATAATTTAAAGGACATTCCCCTTTTCTTTTTAAGCAATTATCTTGAAAGTACATGAAAAGGTGGTCCTCTTTCTCACAGCACGACCAATTTTCGAGTCACGATTTATGACTTGCTTCCTTTTTCACTTTTGTCTCTGATTTATGTTTCCCAGCAATTGAATCTGACAGCTATCCCCCTGCCAACGCATGTGGGGCAGGTCCCCTTGAATGGCTGGCTTTCTTGGCTCCCAGATGAAAGCCGAATCGGATTTTACATAAGAACCCTGAAATTATGAACAACGCCTTTGATTCGCTGGAATTGCTTACATTCTTGGGCTGCTTACAAGAAGGATGCGCATAGATTTGTGAGATGTGAATTCTTATTCCTACGTTCTCCATTTCAGCAACGTTTCAATTGCTTTGAAAGCCGTCCGCCATTCGTGTGCGTTTTTCTGTCTACACATTTTTGTGATTTAAGTTACGCAGATTTGGTGACAGGGAAAATCAAGTTTGACAATGGAAACAAACAAGATTTTGATTGTATTTATCGGAGAATATAAAATAATATTATTGATATATACAAATTTTCTTGATTTCGTTTGAAAAAGGATTCTTTTGGACAACCACTATTAAAAGGACAGTCTAACATTTTATTTTAAATATTTTTATATACATTTTATATGAATTCTAAAAGAATTAAAAGAAGAAAATTTAGTAAGGAACTAAAATAGATTTTTGTTTATGTGTATTTATTTGTATTTATATGATTCCCTACCGACTAACCAGATAAATGAAAGTTCGCTTTCCATTTCAAGTCTGCCACTAAGCGGCATACAGAAACAACATACAAATACATTCATATGTCCAGTGAGGGAAAGCTATAATGTGTGACAGGGAGGAAGAAAGCGTCATAAACATAAATAGGCCTAAACCACTAAATTTAGTTGGCCTTGGCCAATGACTTAGCTGACAACCACCCAAGGACGTAATTGTCCTGCGGCTGGGCATCCTTAAATTCGAAATCGGAAATGGGAATCTTGCGTAGGTGGGTAAAGAAAAGATGGCAACCAAATTACAAGGGGAGAGCTGCGTGCTGATCCTACGTAATGAGACGATGTTTGGCATGGGGTATTGTTAAAATTCAATTTCCACCTTACCGCTTAAAGATTTTAATAAACAAAGTAACCAAGTTTAAGTGCTTTGCATGATTGATTAATAAGATAGAAAAAAAAACAGGAATGGTTATGGTATAAAAATATATTCCTTATTAAATATCCAAAATTATCTTATTAGTTCCTGACAGTTTTCCTTATGACTTTACAATTACCAAGAAATTGTTAAACGCTGCAGAAATGTATGCTACATAAAATGCTTATGACATATCATTTCGCTTTAATGGGATGTGAAAACAAGAGTGTTTACATACACGTAGATTGATAATATACGGCACTTTCAAAGAATACGCCATTCATTCAATTGAATATTAATGCCCTTTTCACACTCGGTCATTGCCGTACTGCAACTCCTACTTCCGTTTCGGAACCTTGACAAGCTTAATTGCCTTCACACCCACACTCACCCCACCGCCCCACTCATCAAGGCAGTCCGGCCAATCAAACCCACCCAGTGGTTATTTCCTCATTTTTATTTACACAACTGTCTTGTCTTTTGTTTGTGGTGCTCATCTGGTTTCCGTTGCTGTGTTTTCCCCGTTTTGGGTGTAATTGCTCCATTATTGTTTGTTCCGTTCCCTCGCCAAAAATATAAAACAAATCCTCTAGAAAAGTAAAGGATTCTGAACCTTAAAGAGGTCTTTAAACTGCCCATATACTTGCTATCGAAAGGTCTAGAGTAAGAGGGCTATAAATACCCTTTTTTTTATTTTTTATGGATTCTGGCATTTTTGCTTACTCTTCTGAATAGTTAACAAATTGTTTTTACTCCCTTAAACAGCTTGGTGCCTTCAGATGAAAGTAATTTTGCTGATTAGTGCGGAATTCATATAATAAAATAAAGGCGAAATTTCGCAAATCAAAGTAAAAGTTCTCATGAAGAAATTGAAAAGCGATTATCGCAACCTAGGCACTTGGAAAGTTTATGAGCAGCTCTTGTTTACCTTGTTGGCGAGTTTTATGACACTTTTCAGCCAACTGCCCCCGGCATTAAGTCGTTCAATGCCCTTGGCACAAGAACTTACCTTACCCAAGCCAACCCACCCCTGCCCCAGTTATTGGGTTCTTGAGTTCGCCGTCCTTGGACACGAAGTTCGAGGCACTTTTCTCATGTTAATGAGGCAGACCTCAAGGTCCTCGACTCCCGACTCCTGACTCTCGACTCGAATTCAAACAAAAACCCAATTAAAATCAGCTGAGAGTTGATGGCTTTTAGTCAAACCTCATCGGCTAATCACTTTAAAAAATATTTAACTATTTTATAGAACAAAATAGGAGGCAAACAACCTTTTTTCCGCAACTTTTAGGGGTGCTTTTTGACCTTGGCGCTTGGGAAAAACAAAGTCCAACAGGACCCAAAAAACGACTACCCAAACCGACTGAAAACGGGAAACAAAATCCCTTCGAAGGGTTGGTGAATTCAATTTTTTGTCTCAGCTATAAGGAGTGACCAAAATTGTTGTAGAGGAAGATAAAACTTTTAGAATTTAAAGACTAACGAAAATTGACAGGTCAACGTGTATTTTTTTGTTGAAGGAGATTTCTGCGGTACCTAAAACCCGAAACCCTCCATAAAAGCCCCAAACATTTGTGTCATGCATATCCACTATAGCTTGTTAGCTTAGATTTGTGGGCCGTAACTTTCCGACCATACTGGCATACTGATTGCCCTGTACAACATACTTCACTCTGTGTTTATTTGCGCAATATTTCCAGGGCTGTGACAAGCCTATAAACCTTTTTGGATGTTTTTATGACAAAAGTGGGAATCATAGAGGGAATCGCATAGGAAAAAAATGTATATATATCATATGATATGTGAAACCCACTGACAAGATATAATTCAGCCATGGACCACTTGGGTCTCTGAAATGCAAATTCAGTCCCTGTCAGCTTCCTACAAATTGCTTTGTTTACATACGGGATTGCGAGTGATTGTTGAGTTGGATAAACGATTAAGACTAGTTGAATCAGACTTTGGCCGACGAGACGGGAAAATGTGTCCATTCAGACATGCGCCTTTATATTCGAGCCCTAAACAAAATGAATTGGAAATTTTCGCTGATTGCTTGAATCGGAGAGGGGAATTCGCGTGTCTGTCTGGAGGAAATTACCTGGGGAAAATTGGAGTCGGGTTAATTGGACAGCTACTGGGCGATTTGCGTTCTTCTTCTGATTCCACCGATTGAACCTGAACCTGGGCAAAGTTATACAGGGGTCACAGTAATCTTATCCAAACAGCATCGCAGAAGCCTGTTGGTCAAAGACCCTAAACTTCAAACTTGCAGACATAATGGTTTAATACACACAAAAAAAACATGTCGCCGTAAAATCGATATGTGCATGTAAATTTCTGGCTACGCAAAACCCATATCGTTTTTCCATGAAATACTCCTGACCCCATATCAAGTTAAAATTGATATTACACAATATAAAACCGATCTACGTTTCATATCGATTTTTTTTGGGTATAGAAATAATAATCCCTCTATAGACAAAACGAATTCATAATATTTATTGAAAAATCGAACAAAACTAAACATGGGAAGGCGAAATATATTTATGAATGTTATCTACAGCAAACATTTTTGCTGTATATACGACTCTGGTGAAATGAAAAAAATACAAAATTTACATAATCTGGAAGAATATGCCCTACACGGCCCTGACTTTGACGTTTATCGCATTCGCATGCTAAACAGATCCCGTTGCCACCTTCTTATTTTCCCAAGTCAATACGCACGATTTTCAAAGCACGTGTGGCAGACTCACTAATGAGTGGAGTAACCCCGGCGAAAGCCACCTGGCAGCCCGCAATTAACCTGAACGCAGCCGAAAAGAACTGAGCGGAAAACGTGTTAAGTTTCAAAACTTGACTTAATTAAGGCAACCTGTCTGACGTCACCGATGACTGAGTTTAATTAAAGCCCAGGAAAGCGAGTCACATAAATGTGAAATATCTGTAGATGGCAGCCCAAAGATATCTGTTTCGCAAAAAAAACAGGGATAGCAAAGGGAGAAATGTTTTTATCATGGAAAAAGGCAACTTAAAATGGTCATTTGCCTCATTTATTTGGTGCCTTCGCAACATTTTTCCTTTATTTGTATCTCGTTCCCTGATTTGCTTATTCACACCCAAAAGAAAGCGCCAGCGAAAGTTCCCTTTGGGGTTGTTATTCGCATCTGTGAATGATTGTTTAAATAATTGAATGGATTTGAGGAATTATTTGAGGCCAGGCAGGCAAATAAAACAGGATGTCAGAGATTGTGGGGGGGTTGTGCGGGTTTTAAGCCATTCAGAACTTTTCGTTGCTCAAACTTTCGACGGAAGATTCAGCATACAGCCATATATTATTTAATACACCGGCTAGGGTGTATCACTCACTTGAAACAACATTTGTATGACCAAGGAATGACCTCAACCCTACAGAATATTGAACATAAATCGTATAATCATTTATGCGAAGGGAAAATAAAGGTAACTGGTTTAACGTTTAATAAACAAGCTTTCCTTAGTACTTAAAAGTTTTCCTTCAAACTAAATTATAAACCTCTATATGTAATTTAAAAATAAATAAATAAAAATAAATAAATAAAATAATTTGTTTGTTACATTTTTACTGTATCTTTTTTTCATCAACATTTTAAAGACTTTTTTCGGTGTCTGGTATCCAATGTAAAATAAGTATGCTCCTTTTTGTCCTTTTGCTCCCCCAGTCGACCTACCCTAACTAAAGCCCCTTCAAATTAGGCCCCAGCTTATCGCTGTCACACGCATAATTTGCTCTTGGATTTCTGATTGCGGCTGAGGGTTAATAATTATCTCGGAGCATAAAATTACGCATGCATATGCTGTTAATTCGCCCCACGAAATCCACTCGACTTTGTAAGGGTATATACCGTAGTTTCGTCCTCATCATCGTCTTCATCGTCATCCTCGTCGGCATCCCCATCATCTTCACCATTGCTGCCCTTTTTGGCATTGGCCTCATCGCTGCGCGTTGCCAACTTTTCACTGCTAGCACTGCCGATTCCGCTGGAGGAGTCGCTCGAATGGAGTCCGCTGACTAGGCCGTGACCATTGCCAATATTATGGCCGCTGTTGCCATTACCGTTACCGTTTGCACTGCCGCCAATGTCCGTGAGCATAATGTGTCCGAAACCGGTCAAAAGTGCGAGGGATCGCTCGCTAAATAACGTCTACTCTCAGATCATTTAATAAGAATTTTTGGTAAACTCTTCACGCACTGCATATATGATTATATTCTTAAAGATGCACTTTAATTTGTCTTTTTTTTAACTGTTTATTTCGAATTTATTTGGTTTAACAATTGTTTATTATTATTACAGACAACTGCTGATGGTTATAAAGTAAATAAATAGAAAATATATATATTTAATTTGTATATATTTAAATTTTTTATAAAAAGAAATACAACAAAAATATTTAATTTATTTAGAACATTTTTTTTAATGGTCTTATAATTTTGATTATTTTGTTGAATCTTTTATGCCCAAAATTTATTCACCGTCGAGCTATTCTAAGTAGTTGCACCACTCAATTCAAGACAATCAACAAAAACATAGATAATTAAATCCAAAAATTGAATAGCTCGAGAAACCGAAATGGGCGAATAATATTTGTTGAAATACTGAAAACACAGCTACGTCCGCTATAAAGTAACTCGATTGGTGCTGGCGTTCGCCCAACGCGCAACTGATTTGGCGAAAAGCGGTGAAAAGCGATGAAAAGCTCCTCCAGCTGAACTTCGGTTTTCCTTGCCACGAAGTGAAAGTGAAAACGAAAGCAGAAGCTTTTCCCGCAGTCGGAGGAACTTCAGTCATTCACTCACTCCCGAACGAGACTCTAATGGGGCCGGTCACGTGCACGACCATTTCACTTTCGTTCTTCCCCAACGAAACGACCAACTGAATCCGGGCTAAACTAAAGCCAGAGCTTTCGGAGCTAAAAAAACAAATATAGCCGAGCAGCTGTTGCTCAACTCCGTTTGCGGATTACTCCCATCTCAAGGTTGAAAGCTATCGCCGAAGGAGTCTTGGCCAGGACCTTCCTCTAGGCGATTCGTAATGCGCTTATTATATTATCACATATTTCGGTTGGGCACAAATGGGAGGCAATAAATGGCCGACAAATTAAATATAAATATTCCACCAATTGACTCGATTAATTGGTAATTTTGTGGTTCTGTCAATTGGGTATTGGGTATCAAGCCCAGTTGGAGTCGAACTGCTGACGCACGTGTCATTGCGTGTCTGTTACTATCTTGTCTGCTTCTCAATTAAAATGGTAATGCGAGCATAATACATATATCAAACTTGTTGGGCAGGGACAAAAGTTAATAGGCCACAACTCTAAGTTGATCTGAATCGGATTATTTTGTGTAACGCATTAAAACTTGTAAGAATACCTCAGAAAATACCATGTATTTAGTCCATAGAATAACTAAATGACTTTCAATTTAAATTTATCTATATGCAATGCATTTATAATATTCACTAAGATAAATAATAAACTAGGAAAAGAACAAGTACAAAAGTAATTGTTATAATATTGAAAATAAGTATTCTTGATTTCAGTAAAAATCTTCTTGGTTTCAAGAAGAAAAATTCTTGTATTCAAGCGTAGGCGTTCTTGATTTCATGAGTAGGCAATTATAATTACTTTACATACTTTTTGTTTAACTCTATAGATGCTTTCAATTAGTTTCCTTTTGTTACCTAAGACTCGAGCCGTTAAATGGTTTACAGCTCGTGAAACAAAGCCTGAAATATTATTTGTAGCAGTAGCTCCATTGTACCGCTATTGTTCCAATTGTGACCGATAGCGGCAATAGTTAGTGCCATGCACTTGTGAGCTTTCGAATTGTTCGCTTGTTTGCAAGTCCAATTCGACAGCTTCAGCCCCTCGGCACCGCCTCTCAACGACTGTCATTGTTCGAGGGAGTGCGCTAATAAATTTTGCATAAACAATGGAGTGCTGGGGGGTGTGTTTTTTTTAAGGGGCGGCGGAGGATTGCACGCGTGTATCTTCATTTTAACGGAGACCCGCGATTGGCACGCGCAACAAACAAATTAGCCAGAAAGTTCTTGTTGTTCTTGCTGGCGATGTTACGTTTATTTTGTATACGCCGTGTGGCACGGCAAACAAAGGCAATACGAAAAGTTTTTGCCTTACCCATGTAAACATTTTATGGAAGACGTACGAAAAAATTAAATGAGTTTGGAGCTTGGAAGTTTGAGGAGACAGAAGTTGAAATAAAATTAGAACTGAGCTGTATCTTGTGGAAGGCGTATGCTATACATCTCAATCAAATTATTAAGTCAGGAAAAGTGATTTTGCATTAGCCGTTGATTGATTTTGGTTAGTCTAATACTAGATTGTTTTCCTAAACGTGATCGATACAAATCAATGTACCTCATCTATTTACAATCTATTATTATTATGAGTTATAAGTTTAAAAATTTAAACATTGTTATTTAAGAGTTTGGCTTATACTTTTTAAAATTATAAGTCGAGCCGAGGGGGTAATCCTTTTAATTATATTCGTTAGACGTAGAGTACCTATTAAATTGTGAAAAAAAATTTCAAATCGGACTATTAATTTAAAAGTTATGAGCAAATAATGGAATGTCGACAAGCGCGGGTGCAAGCAGTGCAAGCATTCGCTTTGCTTTGTGCCTTTCTCCATCTCCCTCGCACTATCTTTATCTGAGTATCAGCAATTTGATAGTCCAGTCTTCTTTGTTTTTATTTTACCCGACTAGCAAATCGGTATATATATATATTTTTTGTTATAACCATTAGATACATTAAAACTCATAACTATTATTTAAATGGAGTACCCACTTTCTTAAATCATCATAAAATGTTTAAACATTATTTTGTGCGAATAAATATCACCTTTAACAGTCTTATTTTGTTGTCCTGCATTACAAATTATTTCGAGAACGAACCAAAAGCCCTAAAAGCTCAGCGAACAGTAAATAAATTTATAAATTGGGAATGTTTAATAAGTGTTCTGTGTGATTTCCGAACTTGGGAAATGACTAAATAAATCACCTGAACTTTGAGCATCACGATTTTTATTTCAATTCGATCATTTGGGTGACTTTTATCCTCTTCCGATTTTGAGCCCAACTTCTCCGTAGAGCTCGGGACATTTCCATTGGAGCCCATTAAACCAGCGTCAGGGTGAATGAAACTCATTTTAACATTTTTTTGGCAGCTGGTGATTACTAAGGAACCTAGACAGCTTGCGATCTCATGCTGCTGCGCCGATTTAGTTGTGCAATTTAATTTTATATAATCACGACACCCGCGAACACTCACAGACTGTCGATAAAATAAATCAAATCGACAGAATGCTCGACTGTTTCTTGACAATTGAAAATTGGAAATATCCCAGCGCTGATTAATTATGGATTTCTGGATATAAAACGGCCCGATTCGGTGCGATGCGATAGGCCCGAAGAAAGCACTCGCTATTTTGCAGAATGTGTAGGTGGCAAGGGCCGAGTTGGAACTACAAAAGAATTCGCTGCGAAGAATCTGGTGGGTTGACTCGATTTCCGCTCAAACGGGAAGAAGAGGAACGCTGCGAGGGTATCTATTAATAGTCGGTGTGGTGTCCAACTTGTAGTATTCGTGTTCTTTCGCTTCTCTGGCAACTGCACTTGTCCCCATCCGTGAGATACATTTCCTGGCTCTCACCAAAGTCAAGTTCAAGTTTACCGGGGCGCAGAGAGGAGGAACGAGAATGAGTTCACTACACTCATTGATGTACTATAGTATAGTATTCTATTCGCATAGTATCACTCTCGTGCTGCCAAGAAAATCTATGTTCAATTGTACACTTGCCAAAAAGCAGAGCACAGGCAGCCAAAAAACACTCATTCTGCGCGTCACCCAGCCATTTATTTTGCTTTCGCATTCGCCTTCTAGTCTATTTGTTTAAGTGTTTCTTTATTTCCTTTATCTGTTTGGCATGATCCCTTGCCGCTGCTTTCATTTCGAATTATTTGACATATTATTATTTGCTTAATCGTTGCCTTATTTATTTTTGTTTTTAACGCACGACTCAGGTGGCCGAAAGACAAGTCGGATTGGCCGGGGGTTATCAAGATGTAAACTGATCAGATATGGGTACATATAGGGGTAAATATTAATTACACAAGTTAAGTAAGCAAGCTAAAATCGATATTAATTCACTGTATGCCAGACAATATGCAATACCCCTTAGTAATTGTGGCACTACTCTTGCAGTCATAATATAAAGTTCCTCAAGCTGCCTTTGTCCGCAGATAATTCCCACGAGAAAATATTATATTTGCATAGAAAAGAATCTTTCTTTATTTGCATCTCACGTACTTATAGGTTCATATGTACGTTTTCCTACAAGAAATGATAGCCTACTCCCATAGTAATTGAACTGAAATTGAATTCACTGTGTACAGAACAACTTGCCATTAATTAAATTGGAATACATTTTACAGACAGTGCAAAATCGTTGCAATTCAATGGGACTAGGTGACTCAGGGTCTGGAGAGAAAAAAATCATAATTCCAGTGACGTTGTGGGTTATTGCCATTTACAAACTAAACAAGAGAGAACGCTATTGTCAAGTACCTCGACTATCAGATACCCGTTACTCAGCTTATGAAAGTGCGAGGGAGATGGAGATACGCAAGCAAAAGCGACTGCTTGCATTTCATTATTTGCACATAAATTTTTAATAAATGTTCCGATTTTCTTCTACCGTTCGATAGGTATTAATAATCACAGCCAACTAGCATTTACACTTTTGTAAAGTCTGTAAGGATGTGACCGCCATTCGTTTATGACGGTTGTGGGCGTGACACTCGGCTGAAACAAACTTGTGATGCGCAGGAACCCGATATGAATTCCGAGATCTCAGCGTTTATACGGACAGACAAACTAACGGACAAGCGGACATGGCAAAATCAACTCGGCTTTTAATCCTGATCAAGAATATATTTACTTTATAGGGTCGGAAACGCTCTCCTATACCTGTTACATACTTTCCAACGAATACAATATATCGTTTTACTCTAAGAGTAACGGGTACAAAAACACCTTAATGACTAATTTTAATGTAATGTCAAGAATATATTTGTTAACAACAAATTAAGACACATGTACCATTTAGGATAGTATCGGAAAGTTCCGTTACCTTCAATAAAAATTGCGCAATTTTCGTCTGCACTGTTCGTACATCTATAAATAGTTAGTATTAAGCCACACGGTGAATTACCTTTATAAGAGCTAATACCTCTCAGCCACTTGTATAATTTTCTGGTAAAAGGTTTCCCATTGTTCTGACTAACTCATTACATTAAGCAGATTTTTCCCAACCGTAGTCCACTGACCCCATGAATTGAAACACGTTTTGTGTGGTCGGCCGCAAGTTGGAGCAATAACTAATCGAGAGAATCTTACTTAAAGTTGCATTATGCATAATTTATAAAATTTCCAGGTCGGGCGACGTCGCCGATGATAAAATGCTTCATCTGAAATCTGTAATTTCCCACATCCATTTCACAAACTTTAAATCAAAAGTTTATGAGGGCAGTAGCAAAAATAAAATCGATTTCTAAAGACGCCTACGAACTACTACTTTTTGATTTATGGAGCACTCAATTATTTTAGAAATATTTTTATTCGCAGGCTAGAGTGTTATTTAATTGTCGCAAACCACACTTATTTTTTAAAATGTATAATATTATTATAATATTTTTATTTTTAAGAGTTGATTTAAATCATTTGTACTTTTTTGTAGGTACTTGCAAATACTGCGAATATCTCCTTGACTCCTTTTAAATAATTAGTTTTATTGAAATAATTATATTTTATATATTTTCAAATTAAACTTGGGCTAAATCAGAAGCTCATGAGTCTGCATGTGAATTCTGAAGTCTCGTCCTCTTATAGTTTCCAAAATCACAGCGCTCACTTAACAAAAATTTCCTTTGGTTAAGACAAGAAATTATCTCTCATTATCAGGACACTAAAATATTTACTAGGTCTACAAAAATTAATTTACAGCACACACGCGGCAATAATTTTTTTATAATTGTGCTAATTTTCCTTAAAGACTAATGGAAAAATTTATCTTTGTTTTATGGCAGCACTTAACTCACCTATTTCAAAAAAATGTCCAGTCACAAAGGCTCTGCTATTCTGGTAATCATAATTCTCGAAGGATATTTATAACTGGCTAGTAAAAGCTGGGGATCTCCTTTTTGGGCCTTGCTACCGTTCGCTGTGAACATTAAACGGATACTGAACTCATGGCGGATCCGTCGCTCTCTTCACACTTCACCTAAAGTGCCAAAAACTCTAGTAGTTTCGTCACTCACACTCATACATGTCACCAACTGGCAGCCAGATATGGAATATATATTAAGCAAATATGTATGCTAATAAACAATGTATCAAAAGAACTGAGAGCTAGCTACTGGGAGCTGCGAAACGCGAACCGCGAACTGGGTGAACCTGCGAATAAAGCCCGTGCTGTTTGCCCAACCAATTTAGCGCTTGTTGCAAAATGTAAGCCGTTTTTGAAACTGAAGTCGCGCGCGCCACTTGATCCGGATTGAGATACTCGATTGGGTCGATTCGTGGATCCCGAGATCGGCATTTCACTCGGCTCGGAAGTCGTCGGCTTCGTGGGATAGTAACGAGCACGGCGATTTTCATATCGGCACGCTGCGCATGGTCAATTGATTTGCAACTTTTTTGCTCAGTTTGGCTAAATTGATTGATCGGCTGTTCCTTTTAGCTAAAATCAAAGCCTTACTTTTGGTTCAACTGGTTCGGTTTTGGCAGATGGCTTTCCACGCCATCATGTGATGTATTGATTAAACAATAATTACTAATTGACAGTAATTAATAATTGTGAGCAAAAACAAAAGGCAGAAAACGTGACACGTTTGCGTTGGCCAAACGCGAAGTGATCATTGATTTATGACGTAGGCTTCCCAAGCTTTTAAAATTAGATATTTAGAATATTAGATATTTAAAAAATTAGATATTTAATAATTAGATTGTTATTTTTTTTTAATATGGTAATTTGTAGAAAGCTTACGACTTTTCAATCATATGCAAATCGTGTACAAAATGTAAAACTCATAAAAAGAAAATGATGATCAAAATAGCGAATAATATTTCTTGCACATATATTTAGCAACATTTTGTTAAGTAAATCATAAAATAATTAATAATGAATTGACAAAATTGTCTAAGGACTAGCCTAAAATTATATTTAAATGTATACATTATTAAATTTAGCACATGCTCTTAGAAATTTAAGTATAGCATTGCATTGTATACCTTTAAATTACTAGAAGAAATCAGTGAAAACAGTACATTTAAGTGTCTCGGCTATCAGATACCCGTTACAAAGCTAAAGGGACAGCGAGGGAGATAAAGATATGCAAGCAGCGCTGAGACTTAATTAAGGCCCGCCACCTAGCGGCGATTCCATTATTTGCTCATAACTTTTTAATGAATAGTCCGATTTCAGCAATTTACATGTCAATGGGTATCGATAAACTAAATAAATTCGCATGTGCACTTTTACAAAATCTTTCAACATGAAGGAGCTTTACAGATCCTAGCGTTGGATGCGTTGCTTTTAGAGTGGGCGTGGCGCTCGGCTAGGACCATGTTGTATACCTGCAATATAAAGAAGAATATGGTCGGAAGCGTCTCCTCGACTGCGTTGCAAACCTTTAACCCAATTTATAAAACACTTTGCAAGGGTATAAAATCTAACTCAAATTGTAAAGACCAATTAAATTATATATTTTTTTTATATAGACAAATAGTAAAATGTAATAATTTTGTTTATCATACAAACTCCTAAAATCTACAGTCCTATTCGGTATCTATTATCTGTGCAACCTGAAAATCTATGCTCAGCAATGACACATTTTAGAGCAATTCAGCTGATTTCTTAATTTATTTTCTTTCTATGCTATGTGATCAATCATCAACCGAATGCTAATTTCTTGTGACGATTATTTTGCCAAGCCGTCTCCACGTTAATATCAGATGTAAATAAATTTACGAATATCGCAAAGATTTTTCTCTTTGCCCGATGTTTAACCTTGTTATTGAACTCCCTGCTCGGATTCGCGCTGAGGGGGGAATTTTTCGCAGCTTCCAACTAAGTGATACCTATTAAACAAACCCCACAACAAAACAGGTGACAATCATATTTTTTTCCACAAAACGAAATAATATTTGCCGCTAATTCAATTTATTGTGCTTTGTTTTTATTTGCGTTGGGAATTTGCTGGGCTGGTGTTGTTTACACTGGCCATTTCACAGTCATTATGGTCTCCGTTATACGGGCTCTAATATAAAAGGTCAACAGGAAAATCGTTCAGATTCTTGTCTCCACTATCTCCAAATCCTGGATGAGGCAGTTCATGCTCCATATAAGTTTTCCTTACATGTTCATTTTTAAATATCTTTTCGAAATATTTGTTTGCGTTGACATAGTTGGGATTCCGTATGAAACTCCTCTGGCGTCCTCGCAATTTTACCTTCTTGTGAGGTCCCTTGAAAGACGATTCGACGTAATCGTTCATATTTTCATCTGAGTCTTGAACCATTTTTGCTATTACATCGTCGGGATCTGCTGATTCGAAGGAATCGTTCATATTTTCATCTGAGTCCTGAACTCCAAACATTTTTGCAATTGGATCGGTGGGTCCTCCTGATGCAGGAACTAAGTCAAAGGCACTCAGAGCCACCAAAATAAGAACTCCCAAATAGGAAATATACATGCTTAGTTAAGTATCAATAAGAAAATAATACAGAACTCAACGTAAATATTCATAACGACCTGTTAATTATTGTAAATTACATGGCCTTATATTTAATGCAGCGTTAAATTTGTAGATACACTGAGATGAAAATAAAACACCCTAAGACGAGCAGAATTTTTTTTTTTAAACTGTCAGCTCTATAAATATTAAAAAATTATAATACAACAAGATAGAAAATTATTAATTAAATTAAACGTTATTTATATCGGATTTTGAATGAACATATATAAGTAAAATAATAAGAATATAGTGTCTTACTTATAGTATTAAAAATATTTTTTTTGAGTATTTGAAATTTCTGTGCAGTTTTTTTAAGAAAAGGTGAAATTCTCAGAAATATTTAATTTCTAATAAAGAGACTCTTTAAATTTTTTATGCAATATTAGGTCAATTCCACACCCAGAAAACAAAAAATGAATTCGTTGTTTTTGTGTGTACCATTAAAAAGTCTAACTACCATTAAAATAGTTACGTTTACGGAATGTGAATATTTTGGTTTTAAATCTTATAAAAAATTGTAATATTTTGAATACAAACAATAGTTGCCCTAGCGTAATATATTCCTTATAAAAGTATGTAACAATAACTTTTCATCCTCCGCTGAAAACTAAAGCCATTACACTAAAACATATTTTCTGAAAGAAGTGTTGTAAATATTAATTCAATACAATATTAACCCCTACACTCACAGCTTACGTAAGAATTGCTATTTCTTGGGCCAAATCTCCTGTTTGATGGTTTGATGACCCCTATTATATTTGTCCAAAGACAAACAAGAAAATGTAACAAAAATCTTGCTTTTGAAAAATATCTCCGAAATCGTTCTTTGAAAATTTATTTTTTATAGATTCAGCTTATTATCCGAATAAAATGGATATTTAAAAAAAAATCAAAGTAATAAGCTAGTGTTATTTCTTATGCCGTTCTTGCTTTGTTACATGTTTTGAATTGATTCAACCGTTTCGAATTGTAAAACTCAAACTAATCCGGTTAAGTTTTTTCGGATGAAACTCGAAAGGAATTCACGCCAACTTCAAAACAAGTTCCACCCGAATTTTGCCCAAAAGAAATTTATGGCTCAATCTCAAACAAATTGCTGACTTAAAATGGGCTGAAAAATAGCTTATACGACACGTATGACAATTACATTTTCAAGCAACAAATTTGTAAGTCCATTAGATTTTGGCGTAATATTAATGGCTAGGCAGAGGCACAGTAAGAGTCAAGTGTCGGACTACCGGATGTTAGGCTATCCCCCAGTTAGCAATTTTTATGCAGAGCTGTTGTAGGATATGTTTTTACAGATTATATATTTTTTAAATTACTATTTTAAACTATTAATTGTGTTATTTTACAATAAGATTTGAAGATCGACCGTTTACGATCAGGATTACTTGCCGACTCGATCTAGCCATGTCCGTCTGTCTTTCAATCTGTCCGTATGAAAGCTGATCTCGGAAACTATAAAAGCTAGGGATTTACTTTGCATATTCTACGCCCCTACCTAGCGCCACGGCCCCTCTTACGCCTACAATAGCCTTAAACAATTATAAAATGCGTCTAGCCTTTAAAGATTTCGGAAAAAATAAATGCATTTTTTTTTCTTATTAATATCTATCGAAATGTAGAATAAACTTTTTAAAAAAGAGTTTTCAAATCGGAAAATGTATTAATAAGTTTGAGCAAATAATGGAATTAAGCAGTGCAAGCAGTTGCATGCATAATCTACATCTCCTTCGTACTTCCATTAGCAAAGTAACAGGTATCTGATAGTCTAGGTATTCGACTATAGCGTGCTCTCTTGTTTAGAACTCGAATTACGGTAGCCCTGAATAACTGGATGCATCCATTACTGACATGTGCATGAAAAAATACCAGAATTCCGAATGTGGGTATATTTACGTATTTTTTGGCCGGTCAAGTGCGGTCACACTGGCAATCACAAATTTTTTGTTAGATTTGGTCAGTAAATGGAAATTAACGCAATAAAACAAAGGAATTAAGCAGAGTAAACAGTTGGAAACCATAATGCCGCCCACGATCAACAATTCGGCGGTTAGCAGTGCCGACAAGCGACCCCAGCGGCAAACGGAGCGCAAGTAAGTGGATAGCAACCGAAATACATATACTCCAGTCTTACTGGTCCTTTTTAGGTCGGAGATCATTTGCCGCGTTAAATATGGGAACAACCTGCCGGACATACCCTTCGACCTGAAGTTCCTGCAATATCCCTTCGACAGCCACCGTTTCGTGCAGTACAATCCCACGTCGCTGGAGCGGAACTTCAAGTACGATGTGCTGACGGAACACGATTTGGGTGTCACGGTTGACCTGATCAATCGTGAGCTGTATCAGGCAGACTCCATGACCATGCTGGACCCCGCAGATGAAAAACTTCTGGAGGAGGAGACCCTCACACCCACGGACTCTGTACGCTCCCGCCAGCACTCGAGAACAGTCTCCTGGCTGCGAAAGTCTGAGTACATCTCCACGGAGCAGACACGCTTCCAGCCGCAGAACCTGGAGAACATCGAGGCGAAGGTGGGCTACAATGTCAAAAAGTCGCTCAGGGAGGAGACCCTCTATCTGGACCGGGATGCCCAGATCAAGGCCATCGAGAAGACCTTCAGCGACACCAAGAGCGATATCACCAAGCACTACTCCAAGCCCAACGTGGTGCCCGTGGAGGTGCTGCCCATTTTCCCCGACTTCACCAACTGGAAGTACCCCTGCGCCCAGGTCATTTTTGACAGCGATCCAGCCCCAACGGGCAAGAATGTGCCCGCCCAACTGGAGGAGATGTCGCAGGCCATGATTCGTGGTGTGATGGACGAGAGCGGCGAACAGTTTGTCGCCTACTTCCTGCCCACGGAGCAGACGCTGGAGAAGCGTCGCACCGACTTCGTCGCCGGAGAGCTGTATAAGGAGGAGGAAGAGTACGAGTATAAGATTGCCCGAGAGTACAACTGGAACGTGAAGACCAAGGCTTCTAAGGGATACGAGGAGAACTACTTCTTCGTGATGCGGCCGGACGGCATATACTACAACGAGCTGGAGACGCGTGTGCGCCTCAACAAGCGTCGCGTCAAGGTCGGCCAGCAACCCAACAATACCAAGCTGGTAAGTAAACGATGTCCTTCAGTTTATATCTTCACATTTTAAGTAAAAACTCGTAAAAAAAATGTTCTTTCTTAAATAAATACCGTAATTAAGGAATATTTATTTTTTAAACTAATTAACATTATTAATATTTATATATACATTTACGTTTCACAAAGAATCACTCATATATAATGTCTTGTCTATCTCTAACATCCTTCCGTTTTTTCCAGGTTGTCAAGCATCGTCCGTTGGACGGAATGGAGCATCGTATGCAGCGCTATCGTGAGCGCCAACTGGAAGTTCCTGGCGAGGAAGAGGAGGAGGAGGTCGATGAGGAGTTAGAAGAGAACGAGGAGCAGACCCAGGTTATAGGCGAGACAGAGAAGACGGGCGAGAATGCTTCCGGCGGTACACAGGCAGCAGACGGTGGGGATTCACCAGCCCAGGTGGCCCGCGATCGAAAGTCCCGCTCCCGAACTCGCAGTCGTAGCGGATCCAGCTCCGGTTCGGGCTCTGGCTCCGGATCTCGGGCCAGCAGCCGCTCAAAGTCTGGCTCTCGATCGGGTAGCGGCTCCCGATCACGCTCTAATTCGCCGGCAGGCTCCCAGAAGTCTGGATCAAGATCGAAATCGGGTTCACGTTCCAGATCCCGTTCGAAGTCTGGCTCGCGCTCACGCTCTCGCTCCAAGTCTGGTTCTCGGTCCCGTTCGGGATCCAGATCTGGCTCAGGATCTCGATCGCCCAGTCGCTCTCGCAGTGGCTCACCTACGGGATCCGGATCCAGTTCTGGAAGCGGTTCAGAATAAATAATTTCATAAGAACGTTTCACAATAAATAATATTGTAATCAAACAAGGACGGAATTAAAGACTATTGTAGCAGAAAAACGAATTATTTAGATAGTGGTCCAAAATCAGATATAATTTCAACTAAATTTTCAAATTCCCAAGTCGGGTTCCTTTCGATTTTCACTTGGCACACAAGTTCCAGACTTATTCGAGCTAGACCCAACAAATCTAGTCTAGTTTCTTTAAAATAATGAATAGAAATTTAACTCGTTAATTATACCCTTGCAGATATATAAACTATATATATTCTTAAATCATTTACCTGACTTTGGAATGGATTGAAACATAAATTTCTATTTTAGGTAATATTTATTTGGAGTCAAAAATGAAATATGGTTTAGAACAATTCAAATATTTTGTGATCCTTTAAGGAATTCTGTGAGATTTGATATATCCGTATCCCGAATGATAAACAAGGTGTAAATAAATATCCAGATATTTATGCTCCAGCTACGTGGCGTCCATCAGGAAGCGCTGGAAGACTTCTCCGTCAGAACTGGGCAGCTCCGTCTGCTGCGGCGAGTAGAGTCTCAAGTTCTGGAGCTGCTGAATGGGGGAACCATTCTCGTTGAAGTGCAGCACCGCAACCGGCTGCAGGCATACGAGATGGCCTTGCTCCTCCCTCGGCTCCACGCCACAGATGCCCAGCTTCTGGCACTGCTCCACCACAATGTCGTCGATGGACTGCGAGAGCAGTGCCTCCTGTTCCGGATCTGCCATCGAGCTGCTGTTAATGGCAGCTATTTCGGCGCTTGCCGGCGAGGGCTGAGTGGGCGAGTCGTGGCCCTCCAGGAAGGCCTTAATCAGCTGTTCCGGCGTCTGGGCCTCCTCGGTGGGACATCGATGGGTGCGTTGGCTGACCTTGTACCTGAACGTCTTTTGGCAGAGCTCGCACTTGTAGGGCATCACCCCCGTGTGGATGCGGGTATGGACCAGAAAGGACACCCGCTGCCGAAAGCACTTGCCTGTGGGTGGGATGAGTTTGATAAATAATTACTTGGCAAATAGACATTTGTTTAAAAAAGATCAAGTAAAAAGAGTATGATCGATACCCACCGCACACCTCGCACTTGAAAGGCTTCTCCCCGCTGTGAATCCTCTGGTGGTTGTGCAGTGTGGACAGCTCCTTGAAGGCTCGTCCACAAACCCCGCAGACGTGGGGCTTCACCTCGCTGTGGTAAAGCAAATGCTTGTGGTACGACTGCTGGAAGGTGAAGGTCCTGGCGCAGATCGCGCACGTATACGGCATCTCGCCGGTGTGCAGCCGCTTGTGCTTCTTCAGGAAGTACTTGGTGGTGAAGGACTTGGAACACACATCACACTCCCACAACTTTGGGGTGGCCGTACCCGATGATTCCGGCGAACTGGGGGATTGCTGGAGCATGCTGAGTGCCCCACTCAGGGCATAGGGCTGGGTGCTGGTGGTCGTTATGTTGGTGCTTCCCATGGCACCCGCCTCCTTGTGCCGGATGCGATCGCAAATGCTCAGCTTGGGCGAGGGGCTAACTGCAGTGGAGGTGGGTACGGGGCTGGGATTGGAGCAGGGCACTCCCATCATGTGCACTACTTTCAGGTGTATTCGCAGTGAGCCCTTCATGCGAAACGTCTTGGAGCAGAGATGACACTTGTAGGGCTCCTGATCCTGAATTTAAAATAGCAAAAATTTTAATATCTTAAAATAGGGTATATGGTATATAGGGTATATAATTAATATGAACTCACATAAATACTATGTACTATTACAGGGTCAAGAATTAGTAAGGAATTTCTCAGTTTATTTCGGTGAGATGATATCTTTAGAATGATATGTCAGTTTGAAAATGAATCGATGGTTTTTTTTAATTATCTAAAGGTAACGATGCCTCAGGGATTAACTTGAAATGCCATTACATTTTTTTATGCCTTGCCTTATATTAATATAGAGATGATATCAACGTACATACATATGTATATGTACATATGTAGCTTCAAAAACAACATTACTTACCGGCTCCTCCTGTTGCGGCTCCTTTGGCTTCTGCTCTCCCTCCGCATTTTCGTGCACCAACCGGATGTGCATGTCCCTCAGCTCGCTATTCCGGAAACTGAATTCACAAATGTCACAATTGGAGGGAGGAGTTGGGGGAACGGGTGGCGGGGGTGGTGCAATGGGTTTGCTCTTGCCTCTTTTAACCCTCTTCTTGGGAGCAGCTACGGCAACCAAGGGCGGAACGGGCTGGACATTAACCGGGCTTGCGACTGCATCCTGGCCCATCAGACTGGTGTGCGAAAACAGGTGGATGGTGAGCTTGTCCAAACCCAGAAAAAGCTCCTTGCAGTTGGCGAAGGGACAGGCCAGTGGTCCGTTGGCCGCCTTGATCAGCCTCTGCTGCAGTGCGTCAATACTCCCGAAACTGGGCACCGCGCACAGCGGACACAGCACCGATGTGGAACACATTCCGCCAGCACACTCAATTGAGTCTTATGCAAATTCGTCACCTTTTAGTTGGGTATTCCTCCTTTTTGCTCGGTGAACATCTATTCAGGAGTCCATTCCCAGACAGCTTAGTCTTTCCGCTTTCAGAATTTTCTAAAAATATCAGCAAGTGAAAATTTTTAAAAACTTTTGGGCCCAGCAATCTGAGTTCTCGGCACCGATGCCAGCCAAACGAAATAATGAAAATTAATGAAATGCCCGGCGCGGATCGTCGAATCGACAAAAAGACTTTCGAAAACACTCGTAGCATCGAAAACTCAACTCTCCAACGTTGCACTCTCTTTCTCTGCCTGCCTCTGGGAACCTTATTTCGAAATATAGCTCTGAGCATGTGTATATATAAATATTTTTGGCCGATACATGCTGCCATTGGCGGCCATATAGCCTTCGTTCTAGTCTTTGTAACGCACGACACAGAGGAGCAATCTGCATACGATACATCATATATGCCATTTATCAGACTTACTTAAAAGAGATCAGCGATCTATCATGAGAAGCAGATGCTTTTAATGACCTGTACAAAAATCTATTTGGAATATTGGTAACCATGATACTATCCTATTTATTTTTTGCTTTAACATTAAACTATGTCAATATATTTGTTCCCTACTTCATATATCACGGTATTAGAAAACTCACATCCTTAACATATCTGATTTAAAATATTTTCAAGAGGGGAAACTTATAAAGGATAATTGTTGGTTACTAACCATCTCTTTTCTTGTTCCATTGCTTACCGGTTCAGTTTTTCCGGTAATCATTTCATTTTTTATAGAAGTGTACCTTGGACTTCCCAAAATTTTCGGAGAATGCATTTTTTTATTGATTCATATTTTTTTGTGACAATTTGTGAATAATTTTTAAACTGTTCAAAAGAAGACAATGATGTCGAGGTGCTTATAGAACTAAAATATATTTCGTTGTTGGGAAAAAGAGTATACGATAGCCGAGTTTGAACACCCGATCCACAAAATACACACTTCTGCACTGTGGTACTAGTAAACCCCCATCGAATTTGTTGTGGGCTATTTTTATTGCCGCACTGCTCTCTTGTTTTGACCCGCTTTGGCAACGCATTTTATTCGCTGTTCCGTTTAGACGGTCAATTTGTAAACACTGCGATGACCAAGCACGTGAAGTCCGCACAAGCAAACGGGCTGAGATCATTGAATAACCAAAGGAATAATTAAATAAATATATTAAAAGAAAATTATTTCTTCTTCTGCATGGGAAACTCAAGGGATACGATGCTGAGAGCGGATTGCGAGGTGGTGGAGGAGCTGTCGTCCTTGAGCGAGCTCATGTCGGAGGCCGAGGATCGGGCACTCACACCCTCGCACAGGAAGGACTTGCCCTTAACGCTGAGATAGGAGCCGGCATCCTGATCCTGTGAGGACTTGGACTTGGCCGAGGAGCTGCTGTTCCAGGATACACGGCTCGCCGTGCGTTTCAGGTGCATCGGCAGTTTGATGCCCTTCCGCACCATCATTCCCATTATTTCTGCGCCGGCTTCGTCGCTGCTGGCTAGATCGGTAAGCATGTTCAGTGCCTTGGTGTTGCGCGTCTCCAGCTCCTGCAGATTCAGATCACGCTCGAACTGCGCCAGGTACTCCTCGCTAAAAGGCCGTGCCTTGATATCCCGCATCTGTGTCCTGATCTCGCGCTGCGCCCTGTCCAATTTCAGTCGTTGGTCGTCAAGCTCGCGCTCGATCTTCTCCAGAATTGCTGAATGCTCCGCCCGTCTTGTCTTCGCCTTTTCCAACCTGGCAATCAAATCCTCCTCCTCAGCACGCTGCGCTGCGTGTTTCTGGTCGTAGTGCTGAGCCTTACATCGCAGCACCTTCAGATTCTCCAGTTCGCGGCAGTAGGATGCCTCCAGCTCCTTTAGCTCCATCTCGGCGCGTTCGCGATCTGGAAAGAAGAAGTGAAGAAGTGATTTTAGGCAATGTAATATGAATAAACCATAAAACGAATCTAATCCCAATTATAACTCCTCGACACTTAATAAAAATTTAAATTTGTGATGTCGAAATTGGAATGAAATACCTTATTTCATATCAATATAATCCGATATTATTAATATCAAATTTATAATTCATACAGTTCAACTTGATATTTTATCATATCAGTTATTTCATAAAAATTATAAAAATACTGTTTAAATATGTAGTATATTTTCAACAAATATAAATGAACATATCAATCTGATCTTTTGTAAATTTGTTTTATGTACCTGAATAATTTGTATTTCACGTTGCCTTTTTGTAAATACTATAGTTTCAAACTCATAAATAAAATTTAGTTTTTCTCGTCGTACCTTGGCTTTTTTTCCAAAACAGCTAAAATGGTTTATAATTTCCACTTTTTCCTCCACTTTTGATCTTTAACACTTTTTGTCATAAAAATTACTAATGGTAGTTATAAAGTAAAATAAATTTCAACCTTTTTCAGTTAGTATACAGAGTGCGCAAAAAACTGTGCAAAACAAACTTGGTGAAAATAAATTCGTATTGAATTTTTTGAAGTAAACGGTTTAAAAAATAGTTTTCTAAATATGTTAATAAAAAAAAAGAACGTGACACATAAGATTAAAATACACATAATTTTCGAGTATTATTTAACAAATCCTTAATTTGTAAAATTTTAGGATTAAGGACATTCGGATGAAAAGTGAAAAAAATTTTGGTGTTCAAAAAGTATGAAACAAAAAGTTTGTTATCCCCACAACCGAAACCTGGAAACCACTGTTATTACCCATTACCCACACCTCTTAAACTTACCCTTCGAGTTTTCGTCCACAGATCGGAATGTTTTGCGGTAGTTGTCGTTGGATTTGTCAAACTGGCGGAGTGTGTTCTCCAGGGCGACAACTTCCTTCTCAGCCTTTAGAACCTTCTTGTTAAGGGCGTCGCCCTCGTCGGCCAGCATCTGGCGCTCCTGGGCGCTTTCCACCTTTAGCTGGGTGCTGGTCATGATGGAGCCATCATCGTTCTTGCCCAGCAATTGGGCGGTCAGTTCGAACCTCGCCCTCATCGCCTCTATTTGCTTCTTCCGCTCGCCAAGATCTGCTCGCAGGGTGCTGAATTCCTCGTTGAGGTGCTTCTTTTTGAGGAGCAGCACATCTTCCTGGCTGCGGAGTTCGACGCTGCGATCCTTAATGGCCCGCCGGAAAGCGAGTCGATGCTGATCCAGGTCGTAGGTGCCCTGTTCGCAGCCACCAATTCCCACCTCGAGGTCGCTGCACCGCATCTTCACCATGTTAAGATCCACTATGAGCTCGGAGTTTTCATATCGGTTCTGGCGCAATCTTTTAACGGTGCCCTCGCAATAGACTTGGGCCTCCTTGATCTTGAACCTGACCATTTCGAGTTCCTTCTCGTCGGCGTTGTACTGAACCACCAAGTTGTTCATGTTGTAGTTTAGTTTCTTGTTCTGGGCCTCCGTGGTGGCTATGAGGCGATGTAGCTTCTCGTACTCCTGCTCCAGGGCGTTGAGCCTGGCTAAGTTGATGGCCTCCACCTCGGGGTCGTCCGCCTGACCCTTGAACTCTCCGTATTTCCGCTCCGCCTCCAGACACTTGAAGGACAGGCTGTAGTGGATCTCCGTCTGGCGCTTCAGCTCGTGGTTCACCTGCTGCTGGCTGCGCTTGATGGCCGCTAGATTAGAGTTCAGGGAGTCGTTTTGCACCTTCAGGATCTTCTCCTCGTCCTGCAGCTCGATAACCTGCCTCTGTGTGCGGTACAGCATCTCGTTGACCTTCTCCTGTTCCTTGTCCAGGTTCCTCAGAGCCGACTCCTCGGCCTCCATCATCTCCTCCAGAATCAGAAGACGCTGCTCCGCATTGAGTGCTTTGTTCTGTATGGACTTCAGCCGGGCATCGACCTTCTCCATCACCGAGGAGAAGTTTTCTATCTCCTGCATTTTCTCATCGCGGCTCTTCATTTGACTACGGTTCTCCATGCGCTGCAGGTGCACCCGGTTCGAGAGATTCTCCAGTTCCCGGCGCAGGCCATCGATCTCGCGCTCCTTCAGCAGCGAGGCATCGATCAGGATCTGGATCCGGTTCTTCATGTCGGAGGTCTCGTCGTTCAAGGCTTCGATGCCGATCTCCACCTGCCGGTTGTTGTCGATCACCTCGGTCAGCTGGTTATCCTGATCCTTGTAGATCAGCGCCGTTTGCTGCGCCTTTTGGGCCAGCTCAGCGCACTCCACTTCGCTGCGTTGGATGTCGTGCTCTCGCTGGGTCATCTGGTTCACTGCGCTCTTCCACGTCTCCACCATCTGGCGACGCTCTGCGTGAGCCGACCTATAAAGACAGGCGGTTCGCTCCAGATTCTTCTCCAGAGTCATCTGCTCGTCGTAGAGGAGGACCACTTGCTTGCGCCGCTTGTCTATGTCGGCCTGTAAGAGCTGCCGCTTGGTGTTCAACTCCCGGGCCTTCTGCTGATCATCCAGATAGTACTTTTCGATCAACTGGTAGCCCTTGTTCCCGTCTTCCATGGCCTTTGTCCACTCCACCAAGGTGGTCTTGGCCGACTTGATTCGAGAAGTCAGCTCATCTATCTCGCGCTTGTTCTGGCAGATCTTACCTGGCATTGAGATAATACACAATAAATTAAAAACTATTTTTTGCACCCGTTACTAATATAAAACTAAATAGACCTTAAGGTTATATTGGCTTATATCGATGGCTTCAGGTACGATTCTATTTATTTAACATAATTTGTAAAGTAATGGTTCGCAATAGTATTCATAAACCGCCAAAAAGCTAGTGGACCTCCCATAGGTCGTAGCAAAGAAACTGCATTATTATAATCTCAATGCTGAATTTGAACTCTCGAGTACATCGAGGTACTTCTTCATACTTTACAATACCTAAAAAACATCTAGATAGTACAACAACATCTAAGTTTCACTTACGCTCTGTAACTTCGGCGTATTCAGTATATTCCTCCAGCTCCTTTTGATTCTTACGCAGATCCTCCTTGATCTTGTTGCGTTCTAATATCACGAGTTGGACATTGTGCGCTTCCTTAATAACATCGTCCTTCATGGAGTTATACAGAGTCTGAAGAGGTAACGATTAGGAACAATCAGGAAAAGTACTGTGTTGACTTATTAGCTTACTATATTCTGCTGAATAGTGCCCTCAATGTTACGAGTATGTCGTTCCACCGCCTTCTCGCGTTCGTCTAGCGAATTCATGTGTTGTTGAACCTCCAATTTCAAGGCCCTCAGGGAAGCCAACTCTTTCAGGATGGCCAGGTTCTCGGCATTCGCCATGGGAATGTCCGAATCCACCGCCCAGCCCATGGAGGCCATCGCTTCCAGTTTGAAGTCATTGAGCGAGGACCTCTTCATATCGTCGGTGCGATTCATTGTGTTATAAGATCAGCCTCTCGGCAAGGCCAGATTATGTCGAATCACGTCCCAGTTTTTCGGATACAATTTGTCGTCTGGTGAGAATTAATAAAACATTTTGGAATAACCTTTACTTTGTTATCCGTTTCAATGACAACCAGAAAAATCAACTTGCTTTCCATAACAACGACTGCTAAGCGGAATAACAAGTACACAGAAAACATTTTTTTAATATTGTATTTGGGAATTTTTACGATAATGTTAATGCTGAGTATAATTTGAGTAAAGTTTGATTATTTTAATGAGAAAACCTGCCAATATACGCCAAAGTAAGTTTTTTTTTAAACTGTCTTCTGTTGGTAATTTTTCTTACAGGAATTTTTAATTACAGGAATAGGAACAAAGCCTGCAATTTGAGGCATTCCCTTAACATAACTGCAAAAGCTTCACAGCGACATAATTGGACTATTAATACGAAACAAATTGCATAAAAAAATAAAAGAATTTGTTGAAATCTGGAGGTGAATGGCAAAACCCACTTTTATTTTAGTCCCCAGCGAATACGGAAGTGGGAAAAATAAATGCCATTACTTAAATTCAAATTTATTTTCAACGTCTTGAGCGCCAACATGAAATTGCCCGTGCAACAGGTAGAAGGAAGAGCGGGATTACGTCAAGTCCATCTTGGGCCATCTTGCGGTGCTACGTCTGAATAAGCTGGCTTTTGGGGATTATGTAGTCAAAGACGCTGATCAAGACATCTTGACCAATTGAGCTGTACCTGTATCCTTTCAGCGACATGTTATTTCATATAACTCGGCGTTGTGCTGCCTTTCCTGCAATCAGTGTAGCGTAGATGGTCAATTCCGAGTATGGTTTCGAGCGCATTTGTTGGTGCTGACAACAGCGCCCCCGATTTGAACTATATCAAATAAATTTATATATTTTTGAAGTAGTTTTCCATATCTTTCCATTTGTTTTTCCTTGAGGGACAGCTGGTTGTTTTTCGGAAGTTAACTACGCCTTTTAAATGTGTTATTTTATTTATGTTAGGAAAGCGATCTACTGCACAAATTACACGGTAGCACATGACTGCTACCCCACCAAGAGCGGGGATTTAAACACATCTTATCCCGAACCTTCCTGCCCTGACTAAATACAGGTGATTACAATAAAAAAAACTCCGAAATTCAATGCACTTGTTTCTTCATATTATCTTTTTGTTTTATTTGTTTGCTTCTTGGTTGGTTTGTTTTACTTTCTTGTCGTTATTATAGAGCAAATGTGTTTGTTGATGTAACTACATAGGTATTATGTAATATTACTGTTATTTGATAGTTTAATTCTAGCATTTTTGTATTATAACTTGACCAGCATCTCGAGAGATGCCATTGTTTCCAGTTAAATATAATTATTTTATTTATATATATGATGTTATAGTTATATGTATATATATACCACATGTCAGTAATCAGTTTTCAGTACTGCAAAGATTTGTATCTAGATTTAATGTAAGATCGATTTCGCTTTTTTGTTTTAATGTTGATCCATTTTTATTTGATTTATTTATTAGCATTCGGTTTCGTTTCTGTTAGACAACACAAAAATGTATGTATATGCTTCAAGTGCTATAAAGTTATGTAATGTTACAGTTTAAATATATTTTATTTATATATATATATGTAAGCATAGTTAATGTAAAAGGGATGTGTACTAAACACTAACTTCATTTTATCCGGTTTTTCTTAATCCATTTCACATTTTCTTCAATTTAAACATACACCGATAATGGCTTTTGTTTTTATTTTTTTGATGTAACACAGCTTGCAATTTGCATTCAATTTTCTTGTAGGCATGCAAGATAGATCATTAAGGTATATTTTTGTTTAATATATTATTAATTCATTAAATGTAACTTTAAAGGGTGGGCGATTTTTATTTAGATCATTTATTTTGGGTTGCTATATTTAAATAATGATGAATTCTCCCTCTTCCATATAAGGGCTACTCTTCAACGTCCAATGCTCCAATTATTCCTCATTCTATATTCATTCATTTTTGTTTCTAATAAGCGTTTATGCACATTTGATGCTTACAAATTAATTAAACTCATATTTAAACGCCAGAGAAAAATGTTCAACATAACAAATAAAAAAAACTTAATAAAATAATTCTTTGATTACAGTTAAGTATTAGAATTAGCGGAGAATAATAAGAATGGGGAGAAAAAAGCAAACTAAAACAAATTCAACTAGAACGCAACGCTTAGATCGACAATTCACCGATCTGTGCGTTTTCGGTTGGACAAATGATCGGCTATTGAATAATCGATTTTTACTATTCAATTTATTTAAGGTAACATTTTATGGGAGAGGTGTGGGGTGTATCCATCATTAGTTTCTGTCTTGACTTCATTCCCGTCATCATTCCCGTCCTTTTCATCCGTTTCTTTTTTTTTTGCAAAACTTGTTTATAAAAAATATATTTGAATTATATATTTATATTGAAATTTAGCATGGCGCGCCCTTGCCAAAAAGGAAAAGTGTAAGGGCGGGGGGGAGAAGCGCGCGCGACGAAAGTAACTTTCGTAAGAAAAACAAACAAATAAGACCCATCCAGTTAAACCGTGCTGCAGAAGTTTTGTATCGGAATATATCCGTGTGAATGAAATATATCCCATACAGTATTTTGTGTAGTTCCTGTTTGTGTTATTGCAGATCTTGCTTTTACGGAAGGGGGTTGGTTTTTGTTCCGTTGCTTGCTTACGAGAGGTGGAAGGACATACTGCCCTCGTTGGCGGCCACTTTCAGTTTCTGCCGCATCACCTCGCGACTGGAGTAGTCGGGCAACTTTAGATAGTTGACACAGGTCATCACAGATGGTAGGTAATCATTGGGGTTTAGGTTTCCATCCAGCGTCTTGCGCACGATAGTCAATGGCGGCGTGAGTGCCTTAAATCCGCCAGTCGGCAGGCGGGGTGAACCTGTCACGAACTGCAAGAAAGCACGCTGCTCGTCGCGATTGTACGAGGCCAGTATCTCGTACAGATATTGAATAGCCTGCGATTCCTGGTGGAATCCGTGATCTGTGCGACAGCTGTCCTGTAGCATCTTGGTTTCCCACCGCGGCTGCTGTTGCTCGCTGGCCGATCCACAGAAGACGCATTCCAGCTCCTCTGGATAGAACATGCGGAGCCGTTGGATGGGAAAGACGGAATCGAAACCTACAAAAAAAATGTAATATTCTGTTAGTTAAACTGAAGATTCACACAAAAAAAAAAAGATTAATTAAAGTAATTAGCCTTGAGCCATTTTTCTTATAAAACTGGTTTTAACATGTTTCCTTACTTAAAGTAAGGATCAGTTTTTGCATAGGAAACAATTAAAGTTTCATTGATGTTTATAATATTCTCTTAAAATTTGGACGATTGTAACGTAAAGATACTAAATAACGATCTGCAGGGGTATATTACTTCGGCATGTCTAAGCTTGCTTTCTTTCTGGGTAAATTATAATTTTAGTCTTTTTCTTACCCTCACGCAATGCCTCGAACTGCTTCTGGACACCCTCGATGAGGAACCAATAGGTGACCAGCGAGATATACTGGTGGAGGTTGTGGACAGTCACTGGTGTATCACGACCGCCACGGCACAACTCAATGTTGGCATGTCCGGGCAGTACGAAGTCCAGACCCAAGTCTGCGATGGGACAGCCATCCAAGTCCAGCTGTTCAATCTAGAAAATCATAGAAATGATTTTATTAAATGTAATGATAGACCGTTAAAAAGAACGTGAAGAAATGATAAGTCACTAAGGAATATTTAACGTAAGAAGTAATATTCTCGTTGTGTTCATAATCAGCAATCCATTTTCAAAATGGTTACTAAAAAACATTTGTATATGCTGCAATGATTTACTGACCTTTTCTGTCTTTTCCATGGCATCAATGTTTGGGTCGGTCAGAATGTACTCCCGCTGGCGCACCAGATCCTGTAGACGGACCAAAGTGTTTTGCACCTCCGGGGCCACACGCATCAGGTCGGCGAGGCCAATTGAATGCTCTTCGCTAACAAGCCAGCGATAGAATGGCAATGAGAAGGGCAAGTCCAACTGAGAGGGAGAAAAAGGTCAATCAGATCACATTTCATGAATTGAACTGAAGTGTCCTACCATGCGACTGTCCATAACCGCCTTGGCCATAAACTTGCCCAAGAACTTGAACTTGGCCTTGGCCTTGGTCATCTGCGGAAGCTTCGAGGATTTACCCAGAGGCAGAGGGAACAAGCCGTGCACCGCATGCACATAACTCATAATAGTTGTGGTTGTAGTAGTGGTGGCACTGGAGTGATTCGTAGTTGTGTTCTGCTCCACCACACTGGTTGTGGTTGTGGTACTGCTGGGATTATCAGTGGCTGCTGGATCAGCAGAGTTTATATCACTGAATTGCTGTGCGATAATCATATTGAGAGCATTCTCATTGGTGCCGGCGCTTGATGAGCTGTGCTCCACCGGCTGTGACAGCTGTTGTTGCCCAGCTACACTGCGCAAGAGATGAGTGCGACTGCTGGAGCGAGTGGGTGGATGCTGCTGTGCGGTTGCTGTTGGTGTTGTTGTTGTGGTGGTGGTGGTGCTGCTTACAAGAGACGCTCCTCCTGCTGCTGGAGGGCCCTGGTCCATGGTGGTTGCTTCAAGGGCATCCTCAATATGCAACACAGTACTGGCCTTCACCACATCCACAATAGTCACAGAGTTCTGCTTGTAGCTGTCGCTACCATTCCACAGCCCAAGATCCGTACGCTGTAACTCAGCAGAGACCAGTGCGTAGAATTCCAGTGTAGGTCCCAGACCCGTGCCAACCTCATTCTCGTACTGAATTTCAAGCAAAGCCTTGGAGTGCCCAAAGTCCTGAAGGATGTGCTCGGCCTGTTTGAGTATCTCCGTCCGGGAAATGGCACGCTTGCGGCGATCAAGCCGAGGAGCCACGCGTTCTGAAGACTCGGCTGCGTTCAGATCGGGCGTGGTGTCCAGCAGACGCTGCAAAGCGCGATCCCGATCGAAGCTGGTGGCGTAGAAAAGCAAGTGACGCGTCTCGAAGGGGAAGAGGAACGGACAGGCCATGCCAATCTGGGGAAGCCACTGCGGGAGGTTGCCGGTCATGATGACAAGCGGATCCTGCAGTTGCCGATTCGCTTTGGCCGTGATCTTCGGGTGTACAAACTCTGCCTGGGGGATGATGTTTTGGCGCACCACACATCCGTATAAATGCTCCCAATGGCGATTGAGAGCGTGGATGACTCGCAGCATACACAGTGCATCCAGCGAGGAATCCTGCACTGTCACCACATCAGCTGGAAGCAAGCTGCTGAGGAATGGCTTTAGAGCTGAAATCACTCCCGGGGCTATTCCTTCATGCCATAGCTCAGTCTTTTTGCGCATGAACTTGCTGCTAGATTTGTGAGCCTTCTTCGAGGATGATCCTCCCCCGCTGGCCACTCCCGACGAGGACGAGCACGAGGAGGAAGCATTTGCGTAGCTAGAGGCGGAACTGGAAGTGCTCTGCTGCTTTTGCACGCCACTGCTGCAGGAGCTACTGCTCGAAGCTGCTCCCGTGGCTGCTCCCGAAGCAACTTCCTCCTCTACGGGGCGATAATAAATGGTGTGCTGCTGCACCCATATACTGGCATTTCCTAAAAGCGTCTCCGACTCGTTATCGGTCTCCGGCTGTTCACTGACTAGCGGCGAAAACTGCTTGACTGCCTGGTAGACGGTCATGTTGTAGGGCAACACGTGATCTCCGATCGTGAACTGCAGCTTGTGCTTAAAGCCCGCCTGAGTCATCACCACCGCTGCTACATTATCGTCCATATCTTCCTCACTGTCGTCGTCAGAGTCGGCACGGATGCCACCGTAGCCGCGCACCACCAAATACCGCTCAATGGCCTGGACCATGGCCAGCGGATCAATCTTTACAGTGCCGCCCTTCCACTGACGTAGATTACTGCACTGCGGATGGCGCTGCAAGTTGCACTGTGGAAGAAACACGTAGAATTTAGTCAGCATAAAATAGATCTTATTGTTTTATTTAACTCAATCATGAATTTAAGATTTCAAAGCTAATTATTAATAAAAAAATAAAACACATTAAAATGTAATGGTCTAAATAAAAAAGAAGACCATTTTCTCGTTTGCATGTTAAATTTACGTTTTAAAGGATTAAAGCCTACTTAAATGTCTTTTCTTTTTCCTTACTTACCTTTAACTGGTGAGTATTGAAGAATCGCAGCGCACTCTGATTGGACCTGCCCCCAGGACCAGCGGGAAAGTCATGAACCTTGACGGGAAACTGTTCTAGCTGCGTGACGCAACCGTTCAACTTGGCCACAAAAGCGCCGAATGCTAGCGGCTCGATGGTGGGCATCTGCCCGACGTTCTGGAGAAGAGGCTCCAATGGCAGACCGGCAAATACATGCATAAAGCTGCGCAAGCGGGCATCGCGTTCTACCAATCCCGTCTCACTAGTCATATAATTGAGCATGGCTTTGATGAGGCCAGAATGATTCACTTCGAACGGAGAGATGTCACTCTCCAAAAGGATTGTCTTCAGCTCGAGAAGTGCATCCAGGCAGTCGTGGTAGCTCCCGTTGAGCTTAAACAGAATGCTGGACAGACGCTCTAGGACGTTAGTGCTGCCCGCCGTCGACAGTGTAGTATTTCCTGTCGTAGATAATCCCACTCCGCTACTTCCGCTCTGAGTGGTTCCACTTTCTGACGCAGCCTTACTCCTCCGGGCCTCCTGCTCAGTGTAGCGCTTCACAAAGTCCACAGCCTGTTCTCGCACCCACTGACGTGCCCTTTCTCTGTTGGCCGCCGCTAGTAGATTGGCGTGGGAGATACTCTTGCTGATACTTGCCGCCACGGCTGCTGCGTTCAGTCCACCAGCCCCACTACCAGCGCCATGTTGGGTCACTGTATAAGCCAAACCAGATCCAGAACCGGATCCACTTGCGTTAGCGTTGCCGGTATCTTTGGAAAGGCCGTGATGCTGCTGCTGCGACTGCTGATGATGGTGATGATGATGAGCTGTCTGACGGCCCCAACGAGCCGGGTTGAGCGATGCCAGGAACGACGATTTAGTCGATCCGGCGTTGGTCGAGTTTCCGGCATTAAAGCGAGACTTGGAGCTTCCAGAACCTCCGCCCGAACTGGGCGTACTCCTGCCTCCAGTGCCGCTACCAAGACCTGAAAATGCGTCAGAATCGATTAGGCGTTAGAAAAGGAATTTGTTAAAATAAGTTATTAGAATACGTACTTGTGGCACGGCTGAGAAGTTCGTGCATAGCTGAGCTGGCTGAGGCGGGTGGGGCTCCCCCTGCTCCAGATCCAGCTGCTGCGACCGCTGCATCGTCTTGCCTGGACTTGGCCCTACCACTGCTTTGCGATTTTCGCTTGGGAGGTGCTTTTCGCTTTAGCATGTCCGTCATTTTGTGCTGCAGCGCCGAGGCTGAGGACGAGGAGGACGAAGACGAGGATGCTGAGGCAGCGGCGCTGCTCGTGGAAGCCACCACCAAGTGGGCGGGCTGCTGCTGTTGCGGCTGGTAGATCACCTGGGGCACCTGCTGCCCTTGCTGCTGAACTCCAGTTGGTAGCAGCTCCAACTGCGGTGGTGGTGGTGGGACAGCCGGCTGCTGAAAGTGCACGTACTGCCGTGGATCCCCCTGCTGTGCCACAAAGAAGGCAGCGGGGGCTCCAGCTGTTGAGGATGAAGAGGGCGCCGAGCTGCTGTAGTTATAACCTCCAGCTGGAGCAGATGTTCCTGATGCGTCCAACGCTACGGCAGGAGTTCCTTTTGCGCTGGCCGTCAGAGCGTTCATGGCATGCGAGAAGCTCTTCACGCTGTATGATTGATGCTTGCTGCTGCTAGGAGTCGTAGAAGCACTGGACGAACCCGGGGCGCTATCCATGAAAAATGGATTAACCTGCAGACTGTTGGCGGAGGCCGGTGCTGATTGGGATCCGCCTGCGTTGGCGGTTGGTGTTGCGGTTGTGCTAAGTGGTTTCGGCGAGGGATTAGCACATATGGGATTATTCGGATCCGTCAGCTGAGTAAACTGGTAGATTACTCCCTCGCGACGAAAGTGAGTGCCAAAAACATCAGGCAGTTGGCGCATAAGGATCTCAGCCATTTGCAGTGCTCCCACCACGATGCGCAAATCGTTGCTGCCCAGCATGCCAGCAATGTGGCTGGAGACCAGCTGATACTTGAGCACCTGACGCAGCAGCTCCGGCGTGGCATAGTAAACCATCCGAAGAAGGGCGCGCAGGCACTTGTAGCGTACATTCGGTCCGGCCGAAGAGCTGTAAACCTCGTAAAGCACATTAAATATATGCTTGATAAAGTCAGCAGCCAGACCTCGCTCCTCCTAGAAATAAACGCAATAAAAATGATTTGTAGGTAGTGTTCGAAAGTATTGATTTGGAAGAAATGCTTTATAAGCTGAAGTCGAATAAAATGTAATATAACTTTGTAATTGTAGAGAGTACAAGAAGACTCTGACATCACAAGGTTACATTTTTCTTTAAATGTAATTCAAAAGCAATGGCCGAAAACGATGTTATAAAAAAGAAGTGCCGTGGGTCTGGGCAATTACTTACCTTGAGGCATGCGATTCTAGCGTCCAGTGATGGGCGGCGCTTTACTTGGTTTCCGCTATTTCCTGGTGGATTATTATTGTTATTGGAGGCAGCGGCCGCTGCAGCAGCAGAAGTAGAAGCCCCTCCTGAAGCCGAAGACCCTGCCGCGGTGGTGGTCAAGTCCTGTCCCGCTGACATGGGGGCCACATAGTTATGGTTAAGACGACGCTGAACGGGACGTGTGGTGCCGGTATCCTCGTTAATCTGCTGCATGGCATGAAAATCCACAGTGTAGGTGCGTCCAAATGTACTCAGGCTTATCTCGTCCTCGCTGCTCTGGTTGGCGGCCTCGATCAGACGCGAATCAATCGTTGAATAATTGTGCCAAGAGCCGCGATCATCTCGCCACTGCCAGTGCACCTGATCCTGGGTGTTTAGCGTGGGCCTGTCCAGCAGTGAATCCACAGCGAAGATCCCATCCAAGGGTAGGCGCGGCATCAACTCACCAATAAGGCAGGTGAGTTCGTACAGCTCTGATGGTGAGCGTGAGATTAGCTCCACATGGGTGGCACTGGCCGCAGCCGGCTCAGCATTTCCAGTGAGCAAGTAAAGCAGAGTGGCCGCTATATCGTTCCTAAGCAAAGAGATCGCCAAATCCGGACAGCTGCCACACATCAAACTCAGCATGCGAACAACGGCTGTGAAGGTCCCTGTATTCAGGATGGCTGGTGTGACCAGCAGTAGTTGCTGGCAGTTCTTCAACAAATCCGGGCTTGCGATCTGCTGCAGACGCTGGCTATCGTGCTGGAAACTCTCCACCAGACGACAGAAAGCAGAGCATACGCTTTCCACACACTTTTTATCCTGCTGCGAAAGCAGACGAGCTAGTAACGGCAAGCTTTCCGCAACGAAGTGAAATTCCTCCGGATGCATGTTAAGGCAGCAATTAGCTGCAATCGCCAAGGCTGCCCGCTGAGCCACAATTGAAAAGAAGTCCAAATAGGTGAGGCAGGCCGAAATACCATTTGCCTGTAGGATGGCTTTGTTGTGGCGCCTGGAGAGAATCTCCAACGCGGTTAGACTTTGTTCCGCCACATCCATGCACTGGATAACCTGAAGTTTCTCCAGAAAAACTGGTACCGCCTCTACCACGGTGCCCGAGGATCGTGGCAGAGCTTCCAGCATGTATGCCAATGCTCTACAGGCGTTGTTCATGATGTCAAAGTTGTGCTCCATTCGAAGAAGTTGGATTAAAGCGGGGACTACTTGCTTGATTGGAAAGCCGGCGAGGGTATCCTCATTTCCCATTACCAGCATCTGACACATTTCGATGGCAGCCTGTAGCTGCTGGGATTCGTCGTGGGACTGCAGTCCTTGCAGGAGCTGATTGGCCTTGGAGCTGCTGCTGTTACCAATGGTGCGGTGAAGGATGTGTGTCATTCGTGGGCCAAGGGCTCCGAATAAATGGGGAGGCAGACCGCGAGCCTCCAGCAGTGCCTGTAGGCGACCAACCTCGCTGTCATCACTCTCCGAATCGGCGGCTGCAGCTCCGCCTGAACCACTGCCATGCTGACTACCACTGTTAGTACCGGTGGTGGTGGGTCCTCCGCCAGGAGCCGACCCTGATCCCGTTGCAGTCACATTGTTGCTGCTGCTGTTGCTGGCTGGTTGGCCGGCACTGCTGTTGCTGCTGCTCGTCGCGCCCACGGCGCTGGTGGTTCCTCCGGATGCAGCCGATGCTCCAGTGCCTGGTGCTGCTCCTCCAGCTCCTCCCGCTGATCCTCCTCCGCCGGTCCCTCCTCCGACGTCACGGGCAGCAGTCAGAGCGGCCGCGACAATGCTGAGATTGGCTGTACTGGCACCTAAAGCCGCGTCACGGAGGAAGGAACAAAACTCTTCATTAATATTGAAATTTGACATAGCGTTTGGAAACAATTGTTTCACAGATTGCAGGATTTTAATTCAAGTGTAAGTAATAACATAAAACAAATATGTCAAATCAAAAAGTAAAGGCTTTGATTGGAAATTAAAGAAATTTCGGAAAACGGAAAGTACTTTGAGGATCGTAAACAAATTGAAAACGGAATATATACTTAAAAAAGGCTTCAACTGGTTTTTTAATGCAAATATATATATATATTTTTCTTAAATAAAAGACTGATTAAATGGTATTTATTTTAAGGTTTGCTATTTAATAAAGACAATATTGAATATAATTTAGAAGCTAATCTTTGAATTTAGAAATATATTTACGATCCCTAGATCATTTTACATATTGATCGTGGCGGAAAGTGATTAAAAGATTAAAACTAAAATGTTGGGTTATAAATTTTACATAAAAATCAACTAAATCAAAACTAAAACAACAAAACAAAGCAAGTCTAAGAATTTGTAACGAATAAATTACAGAAATGGGTGAAAGAACAAGTGTGCTGCCACCTGGGTCGCCCTTTGTGTGGTAAGTACGGTGTTTTTTGCGTGGGGTGAAATAAAATCAAAATTAAAGCAAGGCAAAATGTGTGCGTGGATGGGCTGGAATTGGTGCATATATGTATGTTTACTGATCGATTGGGGTTTTGCGTTTACCTGGCGTTATTGGCTGTCCACCTGCATGCGGCGGTCCACTTGGCGGTTGTTGTGCCATCAAACTATATGTTAAAGCATCCGAAGCTGCTAATCAGACAAGTGATGAAGAAAGAGAGCGCGTTGTAGAGAGAGAAAACAGAGCAAAACAAAGTTAAGTTCACTATTATTTTGGTTCAGTTAAGTTTAGGAAATTATTTGGGCAGACACCGCGAGCAAAGCAACGCAGGAATGAGCGAGCGAGAGACAGAGAGAAAAGGGATTAGGGTGGTGTGTTTTGGAGGTGTATCATTTTTGTTTTTTCTTTCAGTGCAATATGGGGGGTTGTATTATCACCTATGCTATGACCAGCACCAAATAAGATTAAGAGTGAGACCAAGACCCTATAATATATACAGTATTCACGATCGAGTGATGCCACTTGGAAAGTAAGCTCTCATTACATTCAACTTTTTTCTTTCAGAAAGTGAAAATACAAGAATGCACAATGAGCATAGCGGACCACAAATATACCTATTTATCCTAGTCCCTACAGTGCGTGTGTGTGTGCTAACATTTGCTTTCGCTAAACCAGGGGTGACAAACTAGCTCCTATAAAATATATTATATAAGATTTTTGTGTATAAGGCTTTCTGTCGAATGTGACAACCCTTGTTTGCACCCCTGTTTGAAATTCTTCCCTGCCTAAAGCCCCATTATGAGCCCATTCTTAGAAATGATTTAGGGGGCCTTGGTTTTGGTTTTGCTAGCGGTCTCTCGTCCTTTCATCCTTCACATTCCTCCTCTTCCGTCTTCTTACCACTGCTATGCGTCACTTTGGGGCCCTGATGTATTTGTTGCCCCTGTTGCTGTTGCTGCTGGGGATGATTGCTGCGATAGCTGAACAAGAATCCTGGCTGCACAAGCGTGGCACGCTGTTGTTGCTGCTGATGTTGCTGTTGTTGCTGATGTAGGGCCAATTGCTGTTGTTGCTGCTGCTGCTGTTGCAACTGTTGCTGATGACGCACGGCAACTACTACGGTATTGCCACCCACCTGTTGGTATTGATAGGTACCAGGCGGTGGCAGCAATTGCTGCTGTACAGCAGCAGCAGCGTTGCTATGTTGCTGTTGCTGCTGGTGGTGTTGCTGCTGCTGTGCCGCTGCTGCCGAACTCACACAAGAACCCGTCTTGCCACGTGAACTGCGTCGCAGTGAAGAGTGTTGCTGCTGCTGTTGGGGATTGTAGGCAACCTGTTGCTGCTGCGGAGGCACAAACGTGGCTGCTGTAGTTGCTGTCGACGGCGTGTAGCGGGTTAGCTGCGGCGGTGCCTGCTGCTGGTAGAGTGCTGGCGGCGGTCCTGCCCCTGTGGAGGTAAAATGGTGCGGTGGAGGTTGATGCAACACGGCCACAGAACTATGGTAATAGTGCGGCTGCTGTGGCTGCTGCTGCTGCACGTGTTGCTGTTGCTGATGCTGATGATGTTGCTGCTGATGGTGTTGCTGCTGTGCATAGTAAGCGGCAGCAGCAGAAGCTGGGGGATAGTGGGCCGCTGCTGCTGCCGCTGCTGTTGGTGTCACAAAGGAAGACAAGTGTGCAAACTGATGTGTGGGCAGCAATTGAGGTGGCTGTTGTTGTGGTTGTTGTTGTTGTTGGTGTGCTTGTTGCTGCTGTTGCGACGGAGGTTGTGGCGGTTGTTGTTGCTGCTGCTGTGTCAAGGCATATGGCGTTGTTGTTGTGGCCGTAGTAAGGTGCGGCATAGTGCTGTAGTCAACAACATTGTTGCTGGCGTTGCTGTTGCTGCTGCGCGTGGCACGTGGCCCACCCCCTCCCGCGCCTGGACCCGCCCCCTGTCCATGGGGGGCGGCACGTTGCTGATAGCCGGACGACGTTGTTGCTGTTGTCGTCGCCTTTGTGGTGTTTGCTGCTGTTGCTGCCGCTGGTGTGTTGTTTTTGGTTGTTTTAACGGTGTTGCTGGCACGATGTGGTTGTTGTTCTTCTCCTTTACGAGTCAAGTGTGGGGTGGGGGGGTGTGTAAGTGAGAGAGAATGGTGGGTTGAGGGAGTAGAGAGAGAGAGAGAGTAGTGGGAGACAACAGTTAACAGCTTTATTTATTGATGTTCTTTTTTTTGTTATTATTTTCTTGCAGCTACACTACTTGAGTTAGTTGTTGGTTTGGCTTTTTTTTTCATTGTTTAATGTAATGCAAAAAATAGTATTTTGAGCGCAGTGTGTGTTGGCTTTCAAAAAGGTAATGGCAAGGGGAAATCAGGAGGAGGCTGAACGACCTTCTGTCGCTGACAATGATGATGTTGCTGCTGTCGCTTCTGATGTTGCAGTTGTTGCTGATCTCTCTCACACTAATCTAACCACACGCACGCACACACACGCACCAGGCCGTGTTCTTTTATTTTTTGTTTATTTAGTTAATTTCCCTTTGATTTATGTTTATGCTGCACTTTGTTGTTGCTGCTGCTGTAAAGTTGCTGTTGTCGTCTCTGCTCTTACTGCTGCTGCTGCTGCTCTCTTTCTCTCCCATCTCTCTCTCTTTTTCTGCGCTTCAGATGCCGCCTTTGTTGACACCACAATTTTTCGGGTTGTTTTTGCACAAAAACAACAACATCATCATCATCATCATCAACAACACAAGCATCAGCAATTAAAGTATTCTTTGACTCAAAAATCATATTATAAGAAGAGATTTATATTTGATCACTTTCGATTTAAATTAAAAATGATATTTAATTGGCTCAAATAAATTGAGAACAACTACATTTGCAACAACAACAACGTGCAAAAATAAACTATAATTTGGGTGTTTTTCAAAGGGTAAAAAGAATCAACCGAAAATAAATTTGAAAATAATATTTTTCAGCACTTTCTAGTGGCCCTAACGCACATTTGTTTGTTTGTTCTTCAACTCTGGCCCCACATAAAATAATATATTTAAATAATACATAAAACAAAGCACCCTATAAATAGGACAAACTGTTCGATTCTTGCATGAATAACAAATAAAGTCTATCATAGAACAAACACAATGTGATTCACATGAGGGGTTAATATTATAATGTGGGCGTTTCTTAGCGCTAAGATAAATATATGGTAATTTAATAAAAGAATATAAATGATATGTCTATTAGGGATGGGTAGGTAATAGGGTGGGTGAAATGGTAATGGAAATAGAGGTGGTGGTAAGATGGCCACAGGTGACAGCACACCCAGAATTCTGAACACTTCTTTCTATTAAAGGTTTCTTTGATCCATAAATTAAAAGTTACATACATGCAATGCAATTTAACAAGCAAATAGTAGAGTACTCCTCAACTACGAACTTTTTAATCAGCGCAATTTGATATACAAATACAGTATATACAGTGTATGTATTCCTGTTCCAGACGGCGCAATGTACGAATTTAGACTGCCAGTCGATCGTTTGTCGCTGGCATATTTCAGTGCGTTGGCATTACGAACCATTCGCCTTTTATCAAATTCACGAAAACACTACAGTAGTCATTGGGAAATAGCGACAAGACGATAGCACTTCGTAAAGTAAACGCTTCGTCAATGTATAAGTAAACGTATTTTTCGCTACTGATAACAAACGCGCAAGCTGATAGACAATAAAAATCACATTATGGCAACAGCTTTATGAGAAAGTGCAATTCATTTTGTATAACCGAAACGGATAACAAGACTGGCTCTTGAGTCTAAATTTTTTAATTTTAAAATTAAGAAATATTCTTGAATAGCTTGCTATCAGCAAAAGATATAAAAAATCGATCCTTATTATATTCTTTTTGCGCAGTATTAAAACGTTCTTAATAAAGTATATTTTATCAACTTTTTCAAATTCCCCAAACAAAGTCTTTTTGGTCAAGTCGTAAACTATAAGTATTCTTTATATTAGTTTAAATTGAGCGATAAAGAGTTAAAATAAATAAAACACTGATGTTAATGGAAAACCTACCAAAAATTGGGGGGTTAAACTAAAAATAATACGGAAACTTAAAATTGTGATCTTTTTACAAGTGGTTATATTTATAAAAAGTTGATGGATACACTTAATTAACCACACAACGAAAACAACGTATCAACATTTACAAAAGATATCTACAGACATACAATACGGATAAATGGAAGATGGACGCATGATGCTATGCACTGGACGAATAGTCCGAAGAAACTCACCACCAAGTTCACCAATCAGTTGCTGGGCGAATTCGCTGTCCGAGAGGTCTTCCTCCTCGATGTCTTCGTCCTCCTCGATGTCGTCGTCTTCCTCGTCGTCAACGTCCTCCTCCGTTGTGATCTCGTCCTCCTCGGCAACGATTTGGGGGTCCTCCTCGTACGATGAGCCCGCAGAGTTTACAATCTCGTAGAAGCCCACCTCCTCTTCCTCCTCTTCTTCTTCCTCTTCGTCCTCCTCGTCGTCGTCGTTTTCCTGTTCTTCGGACTGACCTTCCGCCTCCAACTGACCGTGGGTTACTGTTGCCTCTGATTGAGTCAGAGCCGTCTCAAGGGTCGGCAGCTGGTCTTCCACGTCCAGATTCCCGTGTACCGGCTGCTCTTCCTCAGCTGCAGTTTCAGCCCCAGGTCCTTCTGCCCCTGGGCTCACTGTGTCCTGCAGATTCTGGTGCGAGTAGCGCAAACTCTTTTTGTACTTGCTAATCACACCTGACTTGCTGCTGGATCCGGATCCCGCTGATCCGTTCCGGCTGGTGGCGGCCGTCTCCTCTCCGTGTACTGCCGGTTTTTCCGCCTTCTGGGACCGCGTGTGGCTAGCCTTGCGCGTTTTACGGTAGTAATTCAGCAGATTTCCGCTGCGTCCAGCGCGAGCAGCAGCTGCCCCTCGGTGGGGAGTGGCCTCGACCACAGCTCCCGATCCTCCTCCACTGACCTTGCGCTTGTTCCGATGGCTGGACGGGAGGCTGGTAGAGCTGGCACTGGCACGAATCTGGTGATGATGACGCGCCGCCGCAGCGCTGCTTGTACTCGGTAGCTCCTCTGGGGAAATGGTCTTAGATCGAGTGCGCTGCGCAACACAATCTCCGGATGCTTGACGGGGAGTCTGATCTATGCTTGTTGGGGCTAAGCCAATTCCTGCTGCTCCTCCGCTGACTCCTGTTCCCAAAGTCTGCTGAAAGCGGCGTTTCTTGAGCGGCGAGCAATGCTCAACCAACTGATCTCCACCGGGAGCTGCTGAAAAAGGCATTGGAAAAGAAACCGATCAAATTCTGACTATTACTTAAAATCGATAGACGAGATTTTAAAAGAATTTTTTATTATGGGATAGAGGAAACGGTTGACTGGTTTTAAAATTTGGACAAACAAACAAATACACATTGATTAATTTAGAAATGTCAAAATGAGTTTACAAGATTGTGTGCTTGTGTTTTTGTAGTCCCATCAAATCGTATTTAGTTTTGTAGATAAGTACCTAATGTAATGCAGGAACTATGATACATTTTTACATCCAATTAAAAATATTTGTATTCTCTATAAAAATCCTGTTCATATAAAGAACATATTTTGAAATATGTTGTTTGAGTCCTTTTTATACCCTTGCAGTCAGAAGTTGTCAACGCAGTGAAAGAGACGTTTCCGACCCTATAAAGTATATATATTCTTGATCAGTATCTTTAGACGAGTCGATCTATCCTTATCCGTGTATCCGTCCGCCTGTCCGTTTCTACGCAAACTAGACTTTCAGTTTTAAAGCCATCGAACTAAACTTTCCCAAAACTCTTCTTTCTATTGCAGGCAGTATATAAGTCGGAACCAGCCTGATAGCTTCGGTTCTTTATGACATATTACATTAGGGAAGAGGTCTCTACTAGAGACTCTCTAGGTTGGGACACCTTTTGTTTTCGATCTGTCATTTGGTCATATGCTTTTGAAACTTCACGTGTTAGGTACCGAAAAGGAAAAGTCCAAAAAAACGACAATTTGAAAAAGATGCTTGTTCGTTTTTTGACTTGTGTCCCGTCCATTTTTAAAAATGGGAAGACTAAAAACCTTTTAAACCCAATTTGTTAAGAGTTTAATTACTAATGTTTTAAGCTTTTTACCAATTTAATTTAAAAACTTTTTTTTATTTTTTAAAAATTTGAAAAAAGTAGAAAAAAAAAATTTTGGTTAGAATTAAACTAGAACATTATACTATTTTTTGTAAAGATTAATAATGTCGATTTGCAGAAAACCGTGAATGAAATTTTTAAGTTTCGACTATATTTTACATTTTTATCTGAATGCTTGGCGAATATAATAATTTTTGGGTATTTTTGTTTATTTTTTACCCTACGAACTATAAAATTATAAAAAAAATAGCATCGCCATATCTTCGCTTCTGTCGGGTGCCCCGAGTATCAGATACCCGTTACTCAGGTAAAGGGAGTGCGGTTGAGATGGATATATAAAACTTTGATCGCGCATGTTTTTTTAACGAATGGTCCGATATGAAAAATTTCTTCTACATTTCGATAGGTATCGATAAGTCGATAAAACTGAATTTTAACTTTTCCGAAATCTTTAAAAGTGTGGGCGCCAGACACATTTTAAAATCTTTAAGCCGATTATGGGTGGCCCTCGGCTGAAAACAAACGTGCGCTGCGTAGAAAGCCCAAGAATATGTGTGGGTAATGCCAACTTTCTAGCTTTTGTAGTTTCCGAGATCTCAGCGTTCATACAGACGGACAGACAGACGGACATGGCTAGATCGACTCGGCTAGTGATCCTGATCAAGAATATATATACTTTATAGGGTCGGAAACGCTTCCTTCTCCCTGTTACATACTTTTGCACGAATACAATATACCCTTTTACTCTACGAGTAACGGGATAAAAAGTTGACATGAATTGTTGCAAATCCTTGTCTTGCCTACCTTTATCAGAATAAAATATCATGCCGTTTGGGCTTCTAAATTCTATAGCTCCCATAGAAACAATAAAGGAAAAGTTCAATTGTTCTGTTTGATGTTATTCTAGTCAGATTCTTATCGTGTATTTCTGACTGATTGTTTAAAAAAGAGCAATCAGATGGAAAGCCCGAGTGTTTCCAAAAGGTTTAAGTTCTTTCTAATGGAGTGCATAAGCCCGATTAAACTTATAAAAGCACTATTTCTCTTGTACGGTCTTTTCATAAAAGGAAAATAAACTTTTATTACTAAAGATCGTTTCTCTACTCCCAAAGTAGTTGGTTAACAATTTGTTGAACAAATCCTTTTCAATAAAGTTTATAGCCATATAAACCTCGGCGTTAGCCAACTCGAGGGTACTACATCATCGGCTTGCCGAAGTTAGTTTTAAACTCACATTGGTTGCTACTGCGAGTGTGATTGCTGCTGCTGTTGTGCTGATGATGCTGGCGCTTACGACTGCCGGGTGAAAGCGATTGATCACTCACGACCGGGATGGAGTTGGATGCTGGCGATGAAGGGGAACGAAAGGCTTCCGCTGTGCGCTTAGAGATTTGCGACTCCTTGCTGCTGTGGACTGCTACGGAGGAGTGGCGACCTTGACTGCGGGATCGACGGGTTGTGGTGGTTGCAATTGTAGTCGAGGTGGTGGATACTATGTCGACGGAGGAGCTGACAGCAGGACCTGATGATGTTGCCGGTGTGTTGTGTTTCTTGTTTTTGTTGTGGCCCTTGCTGCTGCTGCTGCTGCTAGAGTGGTTATTGCGTCGCCGATGGGACGAGTGATTGGATGAATTTACTGTGTTGCTCGCACTGGTATTATTAGCCAATGTCGCTGATGTTGCTGTTAAACCACCGTCGTCGTGCTGCCCCTCCGTCAATGCAGAGAGCGATTGACTTTTAACGGATTCGGCCATAGACGACACTTAACCGCACCGGCATCGAACACACTTAACATGCCAACACAACCAATAATTGAATATTGATCTCAAAATGTTTTCTCTAAATCGGTCCGATAACTATACCATACAAATAGTCTCTTAAACAGATTAATGTTCAATTCGCTTTTTCTGTTATTTCATAGTCACTGATTTTGTCTCTTTCACTTTACTTTTAAGTTTGCTGATTTTCTTTCTGCGTTCGTTGGCTCGTTGGATATAATTGTTGTGCTGCAATAAAGGAAATAAACATACAAAAGGGGTGTTAAAACAATGTGGTACAAAGTAGCAAAATAGAACGCATTTTATGGAAACGAAGACAAAGAATCGGCTACGAGTCAAAAAAGTGGAGATTTCGCTTAAACAGTAAAGAATTGGTAGCTTTTGAGTATATCGAAAACCTAATTGGTATTGCGTCTTACAAATATTCTGGACTAACATTATCGGGATTACTCGACATGCAAGATTCCAAACCATATTCTTCTACAAATATTGGGGGGTTCACTAAATTTGGCGTTTATCAAATTAGTTATCTTTTGTTTAGCTATAATTGCAAGAAACTAGTTACTAGCCACATTGAATAAGGAACCGGATAGAGCCTCAATTCAGGAACTTGAATAGGCAGGGCTCAGAAATGCAGAGGAGGCAGCCAAGCGAAGTGATCGGACCACAGACAGGAAATGCTGAAATACTGACTTCTGACAATGTCGAGAGGTACATATGGTGGTAATGCTAAAATGGAAGAGAGCGACTGGAACCGCGAACTAGTAGAACCGAAAACACAAGAGATAAGGCGAATACAGAATATGGCACTCGATGGCCTCACAAGTGAATGTGAAAAACCGGCTCAACTCAAATCAGGGGTAGAGATAGAGAGAAAGAGAGAGGCAGGAGAGAGACAACGGACATTGCCAGAAGCGAAATGCACAAAGGCAGATTTTCAGCCCCGTTTTTAAGGACAGGTACTTGCAGACAATGGAAAATGCCACATCACATGAGTGGTGCCAACTATTGATTCACCAAAGTAGCAGAACTAAACAATACAACTTTAATTACAGCTTATACATACATTAATTGAAATACAAGCCAGTTTTCTTATTTCATGGAACGGATCACTAAGGATTGTTGTTATTTTTGGACTGACGTATTCAAATGGTGAACTTTGGGGTGTTTAATCTTAACATATAAATCTTTAAAAAACTATGTCATTTTTAAAACACAAACTATAAAACGCCTGTTTTCCGAATATGTTATATTTAGTCTAAATACGATTAAAATATATCCAAATATTGTATAAACCCTAATAAAAACGTTGTCAAACACGGAAATTTATTTTTTACTTGCAAAAAAAAAAAAGAATCAATTGGACATCAGCTCAGTAAAATGAAAAGTTAAAGTTAATTAGATATTTAACTTCATCAAACAATTACATGTTGGCACCACAGAACAGAAATGAAAACTAAAATCGGAAAACTGATAACAATGGAGAATTTACACCACCTAGAAAAAGATACACACCACCACTTGGAAAACACACATATTCTCTTCCACTCACACACACTTGAGCATTTTGTCAACATATGAAAACTGTAAATAAGTTAACAGCTGTTTGTCAGCAGCCACCGACACGTGCATGAGAGCGAGTCAGAAAACCAAAGAAAGAAAGAGAAAGAGAGCAGAACGAGAGCGAATGTTTTGAGTGGAAAGATGAGCGCTGGCTCACTCACACTCACTTACACTCGCGCACAGCTGTGTTAATCAGCTGTTCTCGGCCGTTTTGTTTATGTTTTGCCTTTCGTAATGCCCAGCGTGACCGTGCATGTGTGGGTTGGCTATCTGCCCCTTCTTCCTATGTGTGTGCGAGCGAGAAACAAGTTTTGTAAGCCTGTGTGCGTGAGTTGCCATGCTTGTTTCGAAGAAGATGAAACGAAAGAAAATCGAGCAAAGCACAGGCTTTTGCGTTTGCTTCCACTCGCCGAAAAATATGAGATTTGAACGTGTTCTGCTTTGTTCTGCGCCCTTTTCATCACATTATGTATTCGAAAACCCAGTCTGCCGATACGTATCGCTTAGAACCAAAAAAAAAAAAAAGAAATGCGTAGTTTCAACATGTCTGCCCTTTTACGATCTCGTTCCTTTTTCCACTTGTCCCACTGACATTTCATCTCAAATCTGACAGGCAAGCACGATAAAATAACCAAACACAATAACCAATCGTCAAACTTTTGCCAAGCTCACCAAATCACAAGCAAAAGCAACAACAAACGAATACAACAAATTCAGTTCAAGGCCATCGAAATGAAACCAGCAACCCAAACAAAACGACGACGTCAGCGGTTTTGGTTTGGTGGAAAATTAGATGTATTCGACTTTTCAATTGTCGGAGACATTTTCATTGCTATTCGCTGGTTAGAGATGGCATCATGTCGTGAATTGCTATTTTTTTTAAACAATTTATTTGCAATTGCATTAAGTGTAATATTAGTTGAATCAGTTATAAAAGATCACATACATTTTCGTTAAATTTTTTTTTCGTCTGCATATATTCGGAGAGAAGTTAGAATTTAAAGGTTACTTTAAATTTAACATGCGGAATTTAACATGTGGTATTCACATCTTGTTTTACCATTGCCTTTAACAAAAACTATTACAATTTTAATGGAAAGTACACTTTAGTTATCTTGTTGTTTTTAGTTAAACACCTGACAACATGCCGTCTGGTATCCCGATTTTCTGATCATAAAGAGATCATTACGCTGTGCCCATTTTGATGAAACACATTGAAGTTGTTTTTAGGGAACTTTTCTATATGTGCTTTCATTTTCAGAAAATTTAAACACCCAGCCCAGGCAATATTATCTATCTACATCTATTAGTCTCCACTCGTATCTCTACCCCACAAGTTTTTCACACCGAAAAGCGCAGACGAAAAAAAAATAATAAGCGAGGCCACAAATGGCAGCCGCCTTCATGCTCGAGTGTGTAAGTGTGAGTGCCCTGTGCTAGTGTGTGTGTGCCAAGCATTTTGCTTTGCGTGTGGCAACTCCAACATATGGCGATAGCCTTTGTGGTTGTTGCTATTGGTTGTGGTTGCCTTTTATCAGCAGTTGAAAATTTGAAACGTGAAGGGTCTTAAACGAAAATAGAAACAAAACCTTTAATGGAGTCAAAATATATTCAAGCTACTCTAATTTCCACAAACAGAAATGTTAATAAATTAAATAAAATAACATTTTTTAAAAAAAATTTTGTTACTTTAAACTTTTTTTTTTGCCAGTCTGCTTTGTTTTCTAGTATTACTAAATATTACATTGAATACTTTAAATAGAGAAATTAAAAAAACATTTTGCGTTTAGTACCTGAATTTATTCGTACGTTTTATTATCAAAGAGTTGATGAATGGTGGTGAGCGAAAGATAAGTTTGACTGCAGTACAACCCAATTTCCTCAGCTGACAACAACCCCGATAGACCCATATGTTACACAGAAGTATGACAACCCTGGCCAGAGCATAATTGATAACAATTTGTGGGTTCATGTGGCTGTGTGAGCTGTGCCCTTCGTCCCCCATTCCCCTCCTTCCCGATTTTCCCTGCTCGTTATGCATTGTGCGTGCTGTTCTGTTGGCATTGTTTGTAACTAATTTGAATATTGTTGTAAAGAAGCAGTAGAGCGCATATTGAAGCTGGTCTCAATACTGCTGCCCTAGCAAGTTTTCTATATTTCCCATTTTCCGTTCGCCTCAGGTCGTCATTTTATTTTTCTCTTTTCAACGTGTTACGAAACCTGCCTACGCACAGCTGAGTGTGCGAGGGAGTCGGCCTGCAATTCACGTGTCCACTGCGACAAACAGGGGTAATATTTGTCAGATTATTGTTTTACATTATTGAGAAAAGCTCTGGCTTTAGAATGTAATTGTACATTTAAAAAAAAATTCCTAATTTCTGCAAATTCTTTTGTTTTATTTGCTTAAATGCCAGGCCACCGTTTTAAAAGTAAATTATTTATACTTATAAATTTGGTTCAATTAAAATATTACAACTTGCTTCAATTTCTCACACAAAAAATAAATTGTCTTTAAAATACTTCTTTGGGCTGATAAATTATTTTCAGTGTTTTTCCCTCAGTTGAACCCAGTAAACTGTTTTCTTTTTCGAATCGAGTCGTGAAACAGTCCTCCAAGGGGGGAACTACGTAGTTGAATAAACGGACGTAAGAACGCAATAGCAACGTCACCTGGCAACCCTACCCAGTAGTGAGTGGGTGTTGGGAGGCAATGTAAATGCAACAATTAAACTCTGAAGGTTTTTAAGCCACTTGGGAAATTCTTGAGTTTTTGCAGGCAAGGTCAGCCAAAAGCATTAGAATAACCTTTTTGCCACTGGGGGAAAACTTCAGCTCCAGTAAATTACACCACATAATATCAGGCTTTTACACAACGCGTTATGTACACACAGCATATACGCATACAGACACATGTGCAACGGCTTTTATATACAGTTATACACACCACTTTGCTGCACTTTCGACGGTGAAAAACGGAAATAAAAAAATGTAGCTGAAAAACTGAACTATATATTGTTTACTTAATTCGACTTATTTCGTGGTTTATGTGCAATATTCCTATCGACTGAAAATGAAATGTCGATTGGGGAAAATGACAAAAGAAAAAAAGCAAAAGGGAGCACACGGTGCTGCATGTGCGCGAAAGAGAGCGAACGAGGGCAAGCGCATGACGACGTACATTCACACACACACACAAAGGCTTTCAGAAGAAGGAAGAGAAGGAGGAGGAGAACAAATAAGTCTCAGTATGTACAACAATATAACGAAATCAAAGCGATGAGCAAAACTTAATGCATACACAATTTGAGCGATTTGCATGCCCTGGTCCACCGAGAAATCCGATTTATTTCAATTTCAGTCCAACGCAGCGTGATAATATTCGAAATTATATAAACACCTTTTCGGATTCTACACACTATGTACCAGAGGCATCGGGTATATAGAAAATACAGCCGTTTGCATTCTACTTTTCAGCTGTGCACGCACTCAAATCCAACTCACGAATGATACAGAGGCAGAAACGTCAGAAACACCAGCGCTCGGCGGAAAATGGCGACAGAGAGCGACTGAGTGAGAGAGCGCTGCTTGAGTGTGAGAGCCAGAGCGTCATTGCCACTCAACGCGAAATGATTGTTTATTGCTTCGAAAACGATTTAATAAATCACAAGCCACAGTGCAGTTACAGTACACAACCAAACTCAACTGAAGTCACCTGGACATTCAGGGATCTAAAATCACTCAATCCCAGCGAAAACAGGTCACTCAACCCTCGGGAATGAGGTCAACAAACCACTCTCTCTCTCTCCCACGGACTTCGGTTTTAGCCTAACACCTTGCATGTGTGTCATTGTGGTAACCTAATTGATTTAAAACACAAAATATATAAATAAGTTAAAATTCCTGATTTGCTCAAACTCAAAATTAACGAGAGCCATGTTAAATTGCGGGTGCAAGTGAGCTAGACTCTCTGCTTTTCCCTCACGGGGTTCCCTCTTGCACTCATTCGGTTTTCTCCCTTTTTCCTTATACCTGTGTTACCGTTTTCTTCTCCCCCTCCGATCAGCTGATCGTGCGCGTGTGAGTGGGGAGGAAATGCGTGAGAGAGTTACAATTACGACAATTCCAATAGGGTCGCTCGCAGCATTAAATGCTCTCAGCTGACCTCCTCAAACAAACGTGTGTATGTATGAATGTTCAATGAACATTGTTCATATATGTATGTAACGAAAAACGCAGCGAAGAGGGGAAAACCCAAAAACAAATTAAAAACGGGGTTCTTGCCTTTAGTTTTGTTCTTCGGAATACTGATGTCAGCAATAATTTATAGTCCCTTTGGTAAAAGAGACACTTATGAAGACATTTTAGAAATTAAAAAGTCTTTAATCCTTTAGATACATATGTCTTTAATTTAACTTTGGACACATTAAAGCTAGCCATGGAAGAAAGCAAGAGTCAAATTGTCAATAGTACTCATATCGGCTAAGAGTTTCACTAGTCGAAAAATATTATTATTTGAAGTGTGACCGAAGTTTTCAGAGTTTTCCTGCAGTGCATGTAGCATGGTCTTATTGACAATCAGCTGGGTTCACAAACAGCAAAAAAAATCCACTAGACCCAATTTTGCTGTTGGCATGACGATATGTATTGCCGCAACTCCTTCAGGCAGTTTTCCATTGGTTTTCACGGTTTTTCTTCAATTTATAATTTGTTATTGGTACACCGCTTCTGCACAAACACAGCCAAAGATCAAATTTTCTATTCTTTGGGCCGCGGCTAACGGTGTTCATTGGAATTCACCCGCAAAATCTGGTATTTTTTTGGTATTTTGGTATTTCCCTACCATTTCCTTAGATCATCTAAGTACCGCGGTGAAAAAAGTCCCCAGCTAAAGGCTTTAGCTACCTATTTGCCTTTCGCTTACTCCTATGCTTAGCCAGCAGTTTTCCCCGTACTGAGTACCAGGCTGAAAAACTAACTCAGCTGATTGATCATGCTTTGTACATATATTTCGGGTGAGCTCTGAAAGCTTCGGTCACACTACAAATAATACTAGTGAAACTTTTAGTCAATCTGAATACTAAACTTAAAAGCAGTTACCTCTTTAGATTCCATAAGATTACAGCCTACTTTTCGCTTACCATGAAGTCCAGAAAACGTAAATTAAGCATTTTTCATACGAGCACACTTTTTTTAGTTCTATAAAGGGGATAATGACATACAGACATATGTATATTTTATGGAAATCCTTTACGTCTCACCAGGCATCTAGCATATGTATAAATATGTATGTACATTGTACAATGTACATACATACCAGTTGAAATCGAAACACCCAGCAAGTAAATGCAAGTCAGTTGCATTTGTGTGCATGTTCATGCACATAACAAAAATTGAAAACCAGTAACAGCAAATAATAAATATGCATGGATGCAACTCGCTCTCTCGGTCTCACACACACGCTTATGCAAGTGCAGTGCCAATGCAGCTGAGTGAGTGAAGGAAACTCGGAGAGAATGCGAAATGAGGCCACGGTTGCTGACGAATTTGGGACAGTGAGCGGAGAACGACAAAAAAAACGAAGAGCCGCCCCAACTTTCGTTAACCAATATCGTCAGAGTCAGATATGGTTAAAACTAATTTTCAAGACCGATTTACATTAACACATAAGAAAGATTTGCAAATCAGATGTCAGCACTGTGTATCTAAAACTGTAAGATGTTTTTTACTAACAGTAAACAAAATAAAAGAAAGGAGTATGTCATTAAATAATTTAATAGTTTCTGTAACATAAGTTGTTTATTCTTTCCAGTTATGAAAGTATTGTTTATTGTAGGTAGCCCCAAAACACTATTTAAGGCCAGACCTTATATTTTCTTAAGTAGGACACTGGATAACCGTAACTTTGAAAATTTGTTCTTTCCACTTCCCTTCACGAGAATTTTTAGGCAACATTTTCAAAACAAACTAACAAAATTCGAATCCGCTTTTAAACTACATACAAACGGCGGGCAAAATGGAATGCAGGACGACATCCTGTCGCACATCTATTTGCAGATGGATGGAATGCTCCCGATCGATCCCAATGGTCAGCTCGTCGTTGGGGAGTTGCAGTGCACCAAAGAAAGCAGAGGCTTTTCTAGAATCCACCGAGCACGAGGCCTCCTGCAGAGATCCTGCCAGAGATCGTGTCAATAACTTTTGGAATCGACTAGTCACTGTGGACATTTCAGAGGTGGCTATAACGTTAAGCTCTCCATCAAAGTTGGCCTGAAACTCGAGGCTAGGGGATACATTTTTAAGTTTATCGATAAGACTTCGGAGCAATCTTAAAGTTGGCAAACTCAAGGCCAATTGGGAGTTCGGAACCCTTGGTACGACAAAGGTACTCCAATCGCTGGCCGGGATTATGGTCACAGGAACATCGTGTACCACTTCGCGAGCTTCTGTTGAGGAAGATAAGAGCACCGAGGCTATTACTGAAATGCAGGGAAACTGAATCCTTTGCAACTTCAATTTGCAGCTATTAACGCCACCGCCTCGGAGCACAGAAAAAGCTCTCCCGAGGTTAGCCGATGACATGCTAAGAACTATGTATTCCTGATCCGGTCGGGCAGCCTCCATACGATACTCCGGAAAATACTCCTCGGCTGCAATGCTTGCCCAAACCAAGGGCGATGCAGCGGAGCTCTGGTCCTCGTTCACGATGAAGTGCATCTGTCGAGAGCCCAGGATCATAACAACATCCTTTGCCAGTTTGGCCAATGTGGCCACAATGGCCTGGAACTCCCGCATGTACAGCGGATCCTGCATCAGTGCGCGAAACTTCATCTTCCCAGCAAAGGACTGGATGAGACCAGGGCAGGACCAATACGAAATAAAACGGAAAAAGAAAAAACGAAAAAAGAATCAAACACGGCCAAAAAACTAACAGCAAAATCTACAAGGCTTAGCCTTTAGCTAAACTACCCAGACGAATCGAAAAATAGAGCAAAGGAGCATTGAATTTTTGCATACTTCTGAGGAAGTATCTTCAAATATGTATTTTGAAGACAACAGAAATTCTAAAGGGTAGTTCCATCATTAGAACTAACTGATTAGGATAGGTATTTAAACTTCTGGCTTGTTTTTAGTTTTGATAATAACTTTAATACCAGCAACAGCGAAACTTCAGACCCTTTTCGAGGGGTTAATGAGGTGTGTGGGGACCTGGTCGAAGGGGGAGGGAGTGGGCCGGGGGTCCCCCGACATGTTCTCTACTTGCTATCACACTTTTCTTCTCTTCTCGAGTTCGAATTTGAGTTCAATGTACAAAGGCGCACACACACACGGACGCAAGCGAACTTACACACACAGCACACTCGCTCATCAATCGTACATACACTGAGCGAAAGAACGAGAGAGGAGGGGAGAAAGGCAGGTAGACGGGAAGGGTAAAGAGAAGAGCCAGGCAAACAAAGCGCAGAGCGAGTTCCGAGTTGTGTTTTGGCTCTTCTTTTTATTTATTTATTTTTATTTTTGTTGGTGGGGCAAAACGGTGAGCAAAGAGCAGGAGAAACGAACCGAAGCTCGACGAAATGAAGCACGCAGCCAGATACAAAAACTGCCTGGTTCTCCTTGCACACAAAGTCATCAAAAGGCAGACAGGATTTGTATGCTCAAGTGCAGGGGAGATGTAGCCAGGGGCGGGGGTTGCAGCGGGGGCTCCGGCGGCGGAAATCAAATTATATGGCTGTCTAGGGGGTCAAAATATTCCCTTTTCGCAGTTCAATCAACCTTCAAGGTTAGCTGGGCGTTATCAGGCGCTCAAATGCAATTGATAATGAAAACGTGTGTATACGTATGTGCCTGGAAGTTCGTGTTTAGTGGATATTCGAGATAACACGAAATTCGAAAGAAGAACAAGTTTTTTTTTGTATTTGGCACTTCTGGTCTCTGTCATCCTTTTCCACTTAGCTGTGTGAGTTTTTTTTGCCAGATTTTTTAAACTTCTATTAAAATTAAATATACTTTTTAATAGGAATAGAAAATGAAAAATACAAAAATGTAATAATGGAATTTAAAATTGTTGAAAACTGCGACTAATTAAAAACCATTTTGAATAAGTGAGCTATGAGTTATAAAAATACACAAAAGGGCAACTCTGGCTGGCATGACAGTGCTGCCCACTTGGCAACAGCTGATTTTTTTTCTCTTGAATTGACCTATGACGTCACGTCTTGGCTTATTTCACAAATAAGCGAAAGAAATAAAAGCTATCTAGAAGTGTACTTTCAAGACAAGATGTTCGTGAAGTTTTTTATGGCGTTAAGTGCAGAAACCTTCATGTCATTGCAACGTGAACATATTTATATTTAAAATAAAAACAAACGCAAGGGTGGGGGGGGGGGGGGGAGGAAAGCACATTAAAACGCTGACAAGAGGCCAAAAATTAAACAGAAAATAAAAATGCTGAGAATAGGAAACGTGATTGCTTTGCTATCTCTCTTACACCGACACGCACACACACATAAGCTCTCATGTAGATGGAGCACCACCCGATGAAGTTAGCAGCATAAATAAAAGAGAAAGTAAAACTTAACAAGATGCACTCTTCCCCCGCCCCTCCCCCAGGGGTACAAATAAAAGAAAATACCAATTTCAAAAGAATAAAGCTCCCACATACACATACACACTTGATTGGATACCCTACACAAAATAGTTTTTCTGAAAATACGTCTGGGTATGTTCTTCGAATAGACGAAAACCATCAAATTTAAATGAACAACACTTATGCACACTGTGAATAGAAGCTTTTCCTTGCACATTTCCAGGAAAATGGATGTGACTCCTCGGCAGCCATTGTAAAAATCAATATCGCCAGATTGCCCACACAAAGTGTCACTCGAACCCAATTGGACCGCAATAGGAAACTTCTGAGGGGTATAGCACTATTTAACCATGCTTTTGCGGGGCTTAGCCAAACACAAACCTTTTAAAAACTGCTTAGAAAAAGTAATACACGAAAATCCGAATGGTCGACATTTTGTTTTCCGTCTCGCTGGTGCCTATTTGAGACGTAAGCGTGTGTGTGCGTGTATGTGTATCTCGTCTGAACTCGGAGCCCCAAAAAAAATCCGTGGTCAATTCACAATTAGCAACGCCCCAGGCTCGCTTTGTGCAATGCCCTTCATTTCCGACTGCGTTCACTTCAGTTGCACTTACCTTCCAACTAATTGCAGGAGTTTCCTTTCAGTTCGCACAGTTTTTATACACTCAGCAGTTTTCACGCGACGGAACGAAACAACAATGCACCAGTTAGAGCTGGCCAACTATCGATGGCACTACCGATAAACCGATAATATCGATGGTTAGCAGCCAGCTTGCTCCATCGATGTTTTGAAAACTATCACAATTATCGCCGTCATATACCAAACCACTAATTTTCTTGTATTTTCGCAGCTAAGCGGTAAAAAAAATTTGAATATTTTTATTATAATATTTATATTAAACCTTTATAGTTTTTGGATATTCTTTTTATTTTTATTTTTCTTTAAAATTATTAAGTTTGACAAAAAAAGAATTAAATGGAAAAATAAATAACACACATAAAAACTAAAATTCAAAATTTATTTCAATTTTAATCTAATTTATAAAGAATACCCTTGTTGTTTTAGCTTTTTCATAAAGCAATAGCCCCTAAATTACCAAATTCGTTTAATTCGATATTATTGCGATAGTATCGATGGTTTCCGGAAAAACTTAAAAAACATCGATGGGGTCAATACGGATGTTTTGCCAGCTCTACAGTGTGACCGCGGAATGATCGAACCATAATACCTCAGGGAAAGAAGTATATGTGCATTGAAACTAAGTGAAGAAAAACAGTTCCAAACAAGGATAATGTTTTGGAATAAATTTTATTTATATCCTTTGAATGCATATTAACAAGAAAAAAACAATATTGTTTCCGTAAACTTTTAGGGTAACTTAAAATGTAATAAACAACGTTTACTTCATATGCAATAAGTATATGTGCATATTAAATAAAAATTCAAAATACTGTTCAAATTTTTTTTTTTAATTCTTTTTTTTAACTTTCTAATAATTAATATGTTTCCCTTTTTGAATAAAAACTTGATTAATCCGGTTAGGCATTGAAGTTGCCAAATTTTGTAGAGTTGTGGGATTCAATTGATCCCATTCCTGGATTAATGCCTTTTTGAGGTCCATTAAGGTGTCAAACTGGCGTCCATTCTTGTAAACTTTGTTGGATAATATTCCCCAAAGATCTTCTATTGGGTTTAGCTCCGGGCTGATCGCTGGCCATTGCAATAAAGGTATCTTTCTGGCTGTCAAAAAGTCTTATGTTTTACGAGCCGTGTGGATTGGCGCGTTGTCTTGCTGAAATATCCACTCATCTCCGTAAAATTCTCCAGCAAATTCGATGAGTACTGTTTCTAGTAACTCTATGTATATTTCCGCATTTGTTCTATTCGGTATAAAACAAAGGGGAGACTTCCCAGCATACCCAAATCCTGCCCAAACCATCAATGATCCTCCACCGTGGTTTCGTTTATGGCAGACCTGCCGTGGTTGCCTTTTATCGCGCCAGTACTTTTGGTAGGAGTCAGGGCCGTCTAAATTACATTTTTTTTTCGTTCGAAAATATAACTTTTTTAAACTCTTCTGACCAAAATTTGTACTTCTCAGCAAATTGAAGGCGAGCGGTTATATGGCGCTGTAGCAGCCTTGGCACAGCGTCGCGGAAATCGTTATCGTTTAAAATTTGGTTAATACGTCTTTTGGATATGTCTAGCTTCAGTTGACCTTTGATTTCCATGCAAGACTTGCTGTTTTGAACAGCTAGACGTCGAATTTGCCTTTTGCACCGTTCGTCGATTTCAGTAGGCCTACCGCTTCTCTTAGTTTTTCCATAAATTTCCGGATTTTTTAGGAAGTTACTGATTGTGTTTCTGTGTCTATTTAATCTGGAGGCAATATAGGAAATGGACTGGCCGGATTCGGCCAGTCCTTTGATCATACCACGATCTTCCTCTGACAAATGTGTCCCACGAGGCATTCTACAGTATAATTTAAATTTGTATTTATTATTTTATTCGAAAAGCATTCAAAAATAATTTTACTTACGTTCTGCTGATTATAAAGCACACTTTCTATCTTACTCGCTATCGATAGCACAATAATATCGATATGCACATATACTTATTTCCTTTGAAAACCGCATGTTCCAGCACATGTTCTTTAAAACGGTACATCGAATGAAGCCCAAATAGGACCATTGAAGTAGACAATCTTCACAATTAATAAGAATACAAACTTGCGTACCTACAAAAACTATACCGTTAAATATAGAGGAAATATGAGCCAATTAAAAAGTGCACATATACTTCTTTCCCTGAGGTACTGCCTTGCCCAGAGAAATACTTTTTAAACCAATTTATTTTTTAAAATACCACAAATATTGGGCCAACAGCAGTGCACTAACACGCCATCTATGACAGTCGTTAAGTGTCAGCGCTTACTAATACCGTAGCCTCACCAGATCTGAAAGAGCATATTGACATTTTTTGGTATACATACCATATATGTATGTCTATGTTACTTGTTTCCCCAAATACTTTTAAGTGGTTCTAAAGGTGGAGAGAAGAATTGAGAAAAGAGCATCCAAACATTTTAATATTTTTGTGACTTCTATAGTATGGAATCTATACCAATAAAGGGAACAATTTTTATCGATAGTGCCTCCCCTCGATGATATTGATAGTGATAGTCCAATAGCCCCTTCCTTCCACAATCCGATCGACGGAAGATCCATCTGTTTAAAAACTTAACGTTTGGCCGTTCCGAAAATTTCATAGAAAAGTGTAGTACTCACATCGGCTAACAGTTTTACTAGTCGTAATATCTTATTCTTTATAGTGTGGCCAAAGTTTTTAGTTTTTCTTACTGTCAAGCAGCTGGGTTTGTTGACAAACAGTAAACAAATCAATTGGATCAATTTAGAAACGTTACGAAATGTTGATCGCCCAAGTCGCAACTTTTAATATGGTATTGGCATGGCGATATGTATTGCCTCAACTTCTCCAGTTCATTTTTTTCAGGGTTTTTGATTTTTTCTTACATTTATAATTTTTTCTGGTTCCGAAATACACGGTGGTGACACAAAAAGTGAATGAATAAGGTTTGCCGATGGTTTTTCAAAGGAATTTTAATTTTTCCTACACCACTGCATGCTTAAAGGAACAGGATTTCTAACAGTGCCTACCAAATTTTAAGTACTTGGACGAATTAAAGAATTCATATGTAGTGCAATTTGTAAATAATAATGTACATTAATTAAAAGTGCAGTATATACTCCCATAAAGTTCAATATTTCCATAATTGACTAAATGTGTGTGTGTGCTATTTTTGGGTTTGTTTACAATTTTGCAATATTAATATTGGCTAATCGGAGGCATAGCAGGGCAGTGTGTGGGTTATAAGATTACGAGAACGGATTTTACAACAGTTTTGCCGTGTTGAAACCCCCATTAGTTTATTTTGAGGTGAGCAACTCCCCTTCAAGTCAGCTGTTATCGGATGATAGATGTGCTTTTTGAGAATCGGAGTTTTACATTTGTCAAAAATCCCAACCGTTTCTAACGCACGATCTCTTTAAGAAGAGGGTACCAGCTAGAGCTGGTCGCTCAAGCAGAAACCCCATCTGTCTGAACAGCCCCTAACTTAGAGCTAGTGGAATTAGTCTATTTGAGACGGTTCAAAGTGGGTCGAAACGAAAACATCGACAACGGTCGAAAGTGTCATCACTACTTTGCCAGCTCGGTTTTTATTTACTTTTCTGTGCGGCGCGTTTTGTTCAAGAATAAATGATTATAAAAGTGACAAAGACACAGTTATAGGTTCAGTGCTTAGATAAATAGTTTTAGGCATAGACGACACTCGCTTACAGCAACAGAAAACTCCCATTTGAGTTCGCAGATAAAAACACGCATCCAATCAGCGGCACAAAACTTCTTATCACAAAAACGACGAGCCCAAAAACAACAACAACACAACAAAAGATAGCAAAACAGGTGAGTAAACTATACTCTATGAACTAAATACAAGACAAGCTGAGTTACTCACTGGCTTTCGACGATTGCTGTTGGTCCGCTTTATCGGAATTTCTGTGCGCGGAGAAAGTCTCCAGAACTTTGAGGTCTGACGTGTCGCTTGTCTGCGGGCGATAGAAGAACGGAGCGGAGCGGAGATGTGTGGAAATCCGGCTGTGGGAAACGGGACGAGGGCGTTGATTCTGGTCGGGGGTTACGGCACCCGGCTGCGGCCCCTCACCCTCAGCACGCCCAAGCCCCTGGTGGAGTTTGCCAATAAGCCCATTCTGCTGCACCAACTGGAGGCGCTTGTGGATGCGGGATGTCGCCAGGTGAGATGAGAAATATTTAATGTTTTGAAAAAATCTTTACCAAAATATAATAAATACTCTTTCATTACAGGTAATTTTAGCCGTCAGCTATAGAGCTGAGCAAATGGAAAAGGAGCTGAAAGTGGAGGCCGACAAGCTGGGCGTGGAGCTGATCTTCTCACATGAGACCGAACCCCTGGGCACAGCAGGACCCTTAGCTCTAGCGAAAACCATTCTAGCAGCCAGTTCAGAGCCATTTTTCGTGCTAAATTCGGACGTCATCTGCGATTTTCCCTTTAAGCAACTAGTGCAATTTCATCGTAATCATGGAAAAGAAGGCACCATTGTGGTCACAAAGGTCGAAGAACCGTCAAAATACGGAGTTGTGCTGTACGATGAGAACGGCTGCATTAAAAACTTTATTGAGAAGCCGCAGGAGTTTGTGAGCAATAAGATCAATGCTGGCATTTACATCTTTAATCCTTCGGTGCTTGACCGGATCGAAGTCAAACCCACCTCAATAGAGAAAGAGGTATTTCCAGCGATGGCCCAGCAGCAGGAGTTGTACGCCATGGATCTAAGTGGATTCTGGATGGACATCGGACAGCCCAAAGACTTTCTAACCGGTACGACTGAGTCAATCACCCTCAATCTTGATTGCCTAATTGGTCTTATCGCTCTAAAAAGCAAACTTGGATGTCGTCGTTCAATGTGCTTTACCTTTTTTGCCTACTCGGTTTTTTGCTTTATCTATTTTGAGTTTCCTGGAAAGCTAAATGTTTGATAGAGCGATTTCTGTTTAACTGAAGTGAAGCTCATTAGGTTGATAGTGGGGAATAGGAGAAACCCCAATAGGGAAGAGAATTGCTATTGGGTTTATGCGAAGGGAAATTCTAAAAAATTTTAAGTAATTTAGGATAAAAAAATTTACAAATTTTTAGAAACGCAATGTTTTGGGTAAAAATAACAGCTGAAATCAGGGGTTGCGTTTGCGACTTTACAAACTAGTCGATCGATCCATGTCCTTTAGTTTGTCCGTATGCATGTCGAATTTTGGGAAGCTATATGTTGGGAATAATCATTCACATTTTAGTAATGCCTTCGCAGTGAAACCTCACAATTCCGAGGCTCCCACTGCAATTATGTACCAAAGTAATGGCTATCTATTTAATCGAGGCCACTTTAGTGCTCATTCATGTTTTTGTTAAATATACACAATTTTTGTTTTTTTACAGGAATGTGCCTCTACCTGAGCTCGCTACGACAGAAGCAATCCCCTAAGCTGTACACAGGCCCTGGAGTGGTCGGCAACGTGTTGGTGGATCCCACGGCTAAAATTGGCGAGGGTTGTCGTATCGGACCAAATGTCACTATCGGACCGGACGTGGTTATTGAGGATGGGGTGTGCATAAAGCGTTCGACCATCCTAAAGGGCGCCATCGTTCGCTCACACTCCTGGCTAGATTCCTGCATTGTCGGTTGGCGTTCTACCGTGGGTCGTTGGGTTCGCATTGAGGGCATAACCGTGCTGGGCGAGGATGTGATCGTCAAAGATGAGCTTTACGTTAATGGAGGTCAAGTCCTGCCCCATAAAAGCATTGCCGCTAGTGTCCCAGAACCACAGATCATCATGTGAGCCGATGGTCTGAACCAATTAGTGTAAATACAATATAGTTTTGTTCAGTTCCGCCGCTCCGGTATTTTATAAAGGTGCCTTCTGCTTCAATGCTCTCACCTACGATTGGCAATATTCACCCGTTGATGGAAAAAAAAGAGATACATTTCCAACAGTTAGCTTTGCTATCTTTTTATAATTTAAAGCTCAATTTCCTCCTCTGTCGATGGTGGAAAATCTGACTAATTGTCTGATCATAATAGATCAGGCGATTCTTTTTGTACTTTGATAAGCGAGGTAAACGTTTAATTTTTTAAATTATATACATACGTTAGTCAAATATATATACGTATCTACGAAAATAACCAAACATCTGAAGTGTTTTTATTAAATAAATGAATTAAACAGCCACCATAATATCATTTCACTTTTTAAATAATGGAAATTGATAACGAAAATTAAAAAGAAGATATGATCTGTCAGGATTAGTTCTCATATAATGGTTTCAATGTAGATTTCTGCTCCGAAAGTCTTTGAGCTAGCCATCAGTTTAAAATTCTTTTTAGCAGTCAAAACTTTAGCATTCATTAAAAAACGAAAATAAAATTTATTATTTATTTATTTAATAAATAAATTAAATCCTATTCCCACCCTTTCACAAGATTAAAGTGATCAAAAAATGTATGTGATACCTAACCTTTTTTTCAATATTTGCTTAATATTAATATTTAATATTTACTCATACGACACGTATAAAAGTTCTAATTTGGTCAGAATTGATTTTTGACAATATAAAAACTACATTTTACAAAGGCAATAATATATCTGCAATCCCTGAAACAGCACCGATCGAGCGAGCGTTAAACTATAAATTTTTTATTACAACTGCAGTGGTATATAAACTTGGGCTTGCTGAAGTTAACTTCCTTTCCTTGTTTCAGAAACTATAACCGTTTGAAGTCTTTTAAGTATTAAGCATATTCTCCTCATAGTACCCACAGCCAGCTTCTCTTCTAGGTATATTTCAGAACCAGTTGAAATGCGACAGTTGTCAGGTCTTGCCAAGGAGGACATACTCTAGACATTTGTCATTTCCATAAAAATCAAAGCAATATCTATTTTCCGAGGGGTTGGAAGACTCTTTGATCCTGCACCAACGACAATATCAGCTTTTAGCCCTGGCGTTGCATTAAAGAACTTCAAATTTTTGAATAATCAACAGAGACGTATGCGTTAACTGTCAGTTAACGTAAACAAACGACGGAGGTGTCCGCAAACGTAACGCGGCAGTTTAAATACATTTTCTTTCCAAATAAATACCGAAACGCCAGTACAGAAGTCACCTAAACTTTTAAAAAATACTGAATATATATATTAAAATACTCTCACTTACTGAAAATATGATATTCACACAGAGAGGTATCCACCAGCGGTTTAAATGATGGTCCATATATTTTAAACTATTATTTTATGCTATTTATTGTATTTTTCTTCGTTTACGTTGAGATGAGCAACTGCTCTTTAAGCCGCTGTTATCGGATGGTGGATGTGCACTGTGGAAATCGGAGTTTTAAATTTGTAAAAAATCACAACTGTCTCCAACAGATGGACTCCATGGGAAAAGGGTATTAGTCCGCGTTAATTGAGTGAAAAAAGGCGTTAGCCGATTTTTGGCAGTGACCGCTTGGAATATTTCTGGTATTTTTGAAAAAGTAAAAATGGTATAAAATATTTTTTGCCATCACTACCGAGTCTGCTGCGGCTGTCTTTCTGTAATTATTTTTCGTATTTAACAAAGCCGTGAATAATGTAAACTAATTAGTGGGTGATGCAAGGTCCCAAAATTCGCGCTCGTTGTCAAAGGAGCTAGAAAGCAAGAAAGTTCTGATGCCCCATTTAGTTGGTTGCTTTTTCAGCTGCTTGCGCTTCCCATCCGTCGGCCATTAATGACACACACCAGAGAAAACGGGAAAACAATACAGCGTGTGTGTGCGAGAGTGCGGTAAAGTGTTTAGAGCTCGGAAAACTCTAAGAAGCCAGTGGGAAAAGAAAAGGAAAAGTGGGCTCCAATCGAGGCCGTAAATCGCAAGCGTTTCTTCGACTGCAAGCGGTGTACAGGGTGAACTGTGCAAAAGAAAAGCAGCCAAGGCATATGTACCTGCAGTGAGTTCAAGTGGAGAGTGGTGTGGACGCGGGGGAGCAGGGGCTGGGTTAGGGCAGGTGGAGAGCGGGGCGAGGAGTTTCATTCATAAAAAGAGAGTGCACCGTTAGTCCAATTGGTCTGGCTTCCAATAACACAGACACGCACACAGGCTCAGGAGGTTGCACACATTGATTTTTCCAACTCAACTATGTATGAGTGTGTGTGGATTAAAGAAAATCGTTTCAAGTGGTGTTCATGCCACATTATTTGGGATTAACACATTGCTGCTCCCGATTTTCCAGCATAAAAATAAAAATACAGCAGGCAAATGTCAACAAGCTGCATCACCGCCTTCCCTCTCCCGTAACCAACACACGTGACAAAAAACAAAACATTTACATAAAGCACTAACAATTTAACTGCATTTCGCAGTCGATTTGGCATTTAACAGTTAGCGTCCTAACGGCACATGTCCAGTGTCTCGCTCACCTCCCACCCCCCTCGCCCCCGCCCCTTGTGGAAAAACATATTTGCTTAGCACGGTCACAGGTAAAAGCGGAAGGGCCGCGGGGAGGTGAAGCGGACCCAGAAGGGAACTGAAAAGAGGAATATAAAAGGCATAACATTTCCGCCTGCTGCTTTCGGCTGGCGTCCGCAACCAAAATAGACACCGTCGCAGCGGCAGAGAGCCCCGCCGCCAGCGGTTATGCGTGGCAAGTCGCGAAAATCAAAGACTAGATCGCCAACAAGTAGTTTTTAATATTTTCATATTTGACCAGATTTTGATCCGAATTATTATAAATTAATTAATTAATAATAAATTTCTAAACTTACTAATAGGGTATCTCAATGTATTCCCAACTAAAAGTTTTAATTGGTTTCATTTTATTAATATTTGGCCTTGTAATAGTAATAAGAACCAACATGATCTTATCTTTTGTTATTCACATACTCTCGCTCCGCATAAACATGGCAAAGAAGTCTGCATATGTTTGTGGCTTCTTTCAGCTCTTGGATCAAGCGCCACGTTTGCGTTGCTGTTGTTGCAACATGCACCTAGGCCTGCGCCACTTTGAAAGCTTCCCCGATTCCCACCGCCTTCGTCATACAACCCATGCCACTAATTTAAATGCCGCAAGTGTTGTCGAGTTTCCTGTGCCTACAATGTGTATTTTGCTCATTAGGGAATAATTTTGCATTTGGCCCTGCAGAAAGAAAACCATATTTTATTGATTTTACCTGGGGTTCGGCCGACAATAAAATCAAACTCTATGCGGTACACCGTTAACCCAATTCTGGGCGCCCACACGCTCCCGAAAAGTTTGTTGTTGCTTGATCTAAAAACGATTTCTCACCTATGTTTGTATGTATGTATGTTAATAGATCTCTCGGCAAGCAGCCAACAAACCTACAAAGACCAATAACGCTGATAGTACAGATATACAGTTGCGGTCAAGATTATATCACTGCAAATTTTCGATATTGTGTTAGTGAATTTGCAGTTTCGCAGTATATTATTTTATGTGGTGCTTTATCATTTGTGGAGATTTCTTTATTTTTATTTATATAAAACAAACATTGTATTGTAGATGGTTTTTGGTGTTTTATTTGAACAGTAATAAAGATTCATTACATTATTTAATCCGAAACCTGTCTATGCTGTAGTATTAGAAGCCAAGACGAAAGTCAACTGCAAAATCGTAACGTCTTCAAATTAAACGTATCTTACATTTTAAGATGTATCCTACAGAAGTTTTTTTTTTAAATTATTTTAAAAATGTAGTAAAAATGACAATCTGTATTTCGGGACACATTAAATTTGAAATAATATAATTCTCATTGTTATGGGTAATTCCCTTTATGATTCATGTGTTTATATTTTACACTATCTATAAGAACCTAATTTTTCTTATTTTATCTCAGTTATTATGTTGACCTCAGCTGTTGGTTCTGTTTGTTGTTGTTTGCCCATGGTTTTCACACTTTGCCTCCCCTCTCCCCCCGCGCTTCTTGTCTCCCGTTAGTTGCATTGACTCTTGACGCCTGACGTTGATAAATGAATCATAAAAGCAGCGCAGTCGACGTCGCCGGCAAGAGCAGACAGGCGCCAACGTCGCCTTGCTCTCTTCCGCTCTCCCACTCCTTTTCTCCCTCTCTGGTCATATGTTTGGCTGCGTTGCGTGGCCGCCCACTCGAGAGTGTTTATGTTGTTTTTGTCCCCTCAGCTTAATTTCCTCTTTCGTGTTGCTGTAGTTCCAAATGCGTTAGCTGGTTTGTTTTTATTTCGAGTGCTAGTCGAAGCCACTCTTGTTATCGCAAAGAATTTTTTATGGCTCTCGATCGTTGGCGTGGGCGAGAGAGCAGCGAGAGAGAATACCGTTAAAGTGTGTTGCGTTTGGTACAGTGGTTGCTCGCCAATTGCGAATCATTATTAGGAATATCAATTTTGAAATAGTTAAGAATTTCAAATTAAATTTGAAACAACATAGGAAGTATATACCCTTGTAGTTAAAAGAAATACTAAACGTTTAAACTCTTTCACTTCACTTTCTCTGAGAGCGTTCAGCGGTCTTTCGTACCCTAGATTTTAGTTTTCCCTCGAAAGATCATTGGGATTGCCTTGTTTTAGTTTTTATTTTTAAATTTACATGCCTAGTTATTTTTATACCCTTGCAGAGGGTATTATGATTTCAGTCAGAAGTTTGCAACGCAGTGAAGGAGACGTTTCCGATCCCATAAAGTATATATATTCTTGATCAACATGACAAGACAAGTCGATTTAGCCATGTCCGTCTGTCCGTCCGTCTGTCTTTCTGTTTCTACGCAAACTAGTCTCTCAGTTTTAAAGCTATCGCGGCCAAACTTTCCCAAAAGTCTTCTTTCTATTGCAGGTAGTATATATGTCGGAACCGATCGGATCGAACAACTATATTTTATAGCTCCCATAGGAAGGATCGAAAAAAAAAACGTAAAAAAATTCTAGCTTTGGTGTTTTTTTTAAATATTACCTTCTACTTTTGGGAATATTATTTTTTAAATATTTCTGACTTTCAAATAAAATTTTTAAAAAATCGGATGACTATATCATATAACTGCCATAGGAACGGTCGGAAAATTAAATGGAAATTAATAGGAAAAAATTATATCTTTGTTGATTATTATTACATTCTTTTCTTCACTGGGATATGGCTTTTCTTTAACATTTCAAAATTTCGAAAAAATTTTACAAAATTCGGGCGGTTATATAGCTGCCATAGGAAGAATCAAAAAATTAATGCCAAAGTAATACGAAAGCAGCTAAAATTTGGATTATTGTAACATATACGCAAGATAATTTAAATTTAATGTTTTTGTAAATGAATAGGAATGATCTGCAAGGGTATATAATCTTCGGCTGGCCGATATAGATGGATTTGGCTGTTGGCGGTGATCAAGAAAATATATACTTTATGTGGTCGGAAATAACACCATCCTTGGATCTTCCGCGCATACTGTTGTACTCTTGAACTTGTACATCATATGTTAAATTTCAAAAGACTAAAATCTGAGGTAATACCAAAAAACTGCTTTTAAAGCACTGTAGAGCGCGTCTCTCTCGTTCTCATTGAGCGATATGTGTTGTTTGTTGCCTTTTGCCGGCTGCTCTAGTGGCAGTGACACTCGCGGGTGAGAGACACACAGACGGAACAACTGAGCAAAGGCCTCACAGTACGATTTAGTTCGCCGGACGGCCCATATTGATAAAATTATAATTGTGGCTATATCTCTTCTCTCCTGCAACAACGTCCGAGCCTAACAGTGTGTGGGTGTTTTTTTTTTTTAACATTATAAAAAAACATAACAAAATGCTGTTCGCATGCCAACAAAATCGAGAGCACACAATTTTGACGTGATCTTCAGGAAATTTGCTTAAAAAATAAGAATAAAGTGCCAAAGTTGTATAATTTTGTGCAGAATGGTGTGAAACACACAGCGGCAAAGTGTTCGCGGAATATATGTAAACAATCTATGACAAATTTAAAATTTTGTGGAACCATATGACGCGATTGCAATAGGGCGGGGAATGAAATACAGAAGGAAATATATAGTAAGATAAGCTGCGGTACACTTTTTCGCGATAGATAACAGAAGGTTGGAACCGCTGGAAATACTCCGAACATTAAATCATTTCTGTACTGTTCCCGATTTGGATTTTCTTTGATGAAATCTCCTTCTTTGTTTTCTTTTTTTTTTCTTATTATTCTCGGAATTAATATACAATCTTTAAAATTCCTTTTTTCGGGAATTTACCTTATAGGGGAATTCTTTTGATCTAATATCTCGAATTGGATATGGGCACTTCCAAAAAAAAGTCCACCAAGCCAAAAACCTTGAAACTTGAATAAAACATATTTCCACATGATTTTGCCCCGATATTAGTTTCTAATTAGTTGGATACTGAGCTTAACTACAAATTTGGAGTATAGTTTGATTATTTTTATGACAAACTCCACCAATATACGCAAAAATCAGTTTTTGGCTATTTTTTTGTTATTTTTTGGACCTGTCTTCTGTTGTTAATTTATCCTATAGGAATGCTAATATGTGACATTTTTCCGTACTGAATGCTTCATTCACATGCTAAACTATTAAGTTAAAAGCAAAACATCCAGCAATTGAGAGATAGAGGTAAAGAAATCTGCTTTACAAAACAGTCGGAAAAAATGTCCCGAGCGACATGTCCCGAGCGAATGTGTTTGAAACTGAATAAAAAAAAAACGGCAAAGAATTTTTGAGTAAAACCAAAAGCATTTCACAGCGACATGTTTGAACAACATTCTAAAAAAAATCGCATTAAAATATTCCATCAGAATTCGCTAATTTCTGGTGTTGTATGAACTTCCCCGAAATCCACTTCTATTTTTGTCCCGAGCGAATACGGCAGTTTTTTACCGATATCTTAAAAACTAAAAGTGATACAAAATCAAGATTTTTACCAAAAATAGAGCTTGGGAAGAGTGAAAAGAAAAGCCCATAATTAAAATTAAAATCCATTGTTTTACAATTTTTTTTCAACTTTAAAGGTGTGCAAATGTCCCGAGCGACATTTTGGAAGTGCCCATATGTAAAAAAGCCCGGAATTGATAAATTTTATTAAATTTCAATTGCGAAAATTTCAATTATCAATGAACATAAGAACGGGGACCAACGTATTTTTCTTAATCCACTAATAATGATATTTTTCTTCCAAACTCAACAGCTGTTTTCTGGCCTTAGAACAGCTGTGCATAAAGCGGCACTAGGCGAAGCGGAGGCGTTGGAAGCAGAAGCTAACTTGAAGAGCCAGAGGCACCCAAAAACGAAGCCATGTCCAGCGAGGAAGACAAACCCCCAGCGCCGCCCGTGCGTCTCACCAGCAATCGTGGCGGCATCGATCGATCAGCGGGAGGAGGAGTGGGCGTCGGCGGGGGCGGCGGGATGGGCGATGTACCGCCCGACATGCGTCCGCTGCCCAAGGGTGAATACGATTTGATTAGTTGAACACGGCATGTGGACATCGCTGGTCCGCTTAACAATGTGCTTCTTTCTCTTCCCCCCAAAAGAACCCGATGACTCGGACCGCAAGAAGAAAACCCTTAAGAGCAAGATCAAGGGATCGAAGCCCTCGCACACGGACTCCAAGCCGAACATCTCCTATCCCACGAACTTTGAGCACACGGTCCATGTGGGCTTCGATGCTGTCACCGGCGAGTTTACCGTGAGTTCTACGTTTTTATTAATTTACAGACACCGTCAGTCGTGTTTGCCTCGCCATTATGTTTACGGTTTGCTGTCTAAGAATAGCAAGTCGGAAATCTTCGGTTTTCACTGCTTATGTCCTCCATTTGATAAGCTTTTCTACAAAAATTTGAAATGCAAAAAAACACAGTCACCAGCATACGACTTTAAGTTTCGTTTGCAGACTATACATTTTATGTAATTTTTGGGTGATGAGGGTATTAGCACGGTTAGCATGAAGCTATAAACGGTGGAACCATATTTTTGCTTCTTATGTGTTAGGTTTATTAATCGGTTCAAAATCTTAGCATATTTTCTTTAAACCGCAATTCAAGGAACGATTTTGAAAAGCATTAAATTTTAACAAAATTAATAACTATAGCTCACCCGTTCACCCAAAGATTTTCTAATTATTTTCGCTCTTGTTTCAACGCTCTCAAAATATATATTACACTGTACTTGTACATACATTCTGTTGTCTATATCTTTCTCTCGCGATACGTGCTCTATATCGATTTTTATTATTTATCAAGCTGCCAATGAAAGTAAGTAAACTCTACGTCTAACTCTTCGGAACTTGCCTTCATTAGTTTCTCAATAAAGTCTCATTGTGCTCCTTTGTCTGTTCATTTTGTCGACTCGGTGTTTGATTCAAGTTCGATCGTTATTACTCATAGTTTCCATTTAAAATCGTTCCTTCCCTATCTTTGTAATCTCACAATATTCCTACACTAGACCATACAACACTACACCGACACACGCTGTCTAGAATCTGTAGTGAAAGTGCCTTTAGTCGCTGGCTTTTCATCATCCCCCGATCTGATTAATTGGCCGTGCATTGATGTATCCGAAATCCAAGAATTTATATTTACCCCACTCACGCCTTTTAGATGTATTCCTTTTGCTGTAATTGCATTAGGTTAATTGTTCTAACAAACTGACCTGTTGCCTTTTCCAGGGCATGCCGGAGGCATGGGCGCGTCTGCTGATGAACTCGAATATCAGCAAGCAGGAGCAGAAGAAGAATCCCCAGGCCGTGCTCGATGTGCTCAAGTGGTTCGATAACACAACCAAACACAGGCCAAGTTCCAAGTACATGACAAATGCCATTACGACGCATTCAGGTTGGTAGCTCCTTCAAATTTATAATCTGGTATTGTAACTTTGCTGGCAAGGGAGCACTTCTTAATTATTTCGGACTATATCCTATCGATACTAATGAAGTGGCTCCTTTTCTCAGGCTCCTCGCTCAGCCGGGTCAGCAGCAGCAGTCCGAGTAGCACTCCTACGGACTCGGAGCTGCACGGCTCCAATAGTGGTGGCAATCTGATCGGCGTGCAGCTGGGTAGCATGACTCTGGGCCCCAATGCCAACAACGTTGCTGTCGCTGGCCAAATCCTGGGCAACCACTACCAACAGCAGCAGCAGCACCTCCTTCAACAGCAGCAGCAGTTGCACCAGAACCACAACCAGCATCCCATGGGCATTAGTCAGTCGCACTCGTACAACTTTGTCGGCCACACGGTATCCGCATCCACATCGCAACATTCATCCGCCAACGAGGACGATATGCTGGGATCGCAGCATCCGCATCCACAGCAGCTACAACAGCAGCCGCCGCCCCCGCCGGTGGCTTCCAGGCCGGAGCGCACGAAATCCATCTACACGAGGCCCATCGAGGATCTGCAGCCAGCCATCATACCCATACCAGCGGCACCAACGACCACTCCTACAACGCCGCTGCAGAATCATAGGACGCAAGGCGGAATGACGGCGCCAGTGGCGTTGCCCATGCTGCACAACAATGCCACGACGACGCTGGACAAGAACAAGAACAATGCAAGTGAGTGCCGCCTCAGGATATGTGGATCGTAGCTTAGTTGCATCTACCCCATAAAGAGCCCTAGCAGCAAATCATAACCCATTATCAGAAAAACGTTTAAAGTCAAAAAATACAATACTGACTTTTTCAACACAATTGAAAAACGTTTATTGAAAAATTCGCAAAAAACATTAAGTTTCCTTCAATAATGCTGCATATTATTGTAAGTTAAATGGTTGAATATCTCTAATATTCAGTATCTAAAAATAAGTATTTTTATTTTTTCCGAATTTTAGACGTTTTGATAAGTAACTTTTTGCTACCAGGGCTCAAGGGCAAGGATGTGTCGTTAATAGCTTCTCTATGTTGCCTTTTTTTTAACTATAAACTTTCTGTGGTGATAATGCTAATGACGATTTAATGAATGTGTATTTTGGTATTTGTATCGCCTCTCTGTGTTCTGTTCTGTTTTGTTCCGCTTCTAATTGCTGCTAAAAAAATAAATTAAACAACGCAATAAAACAACTGCGACGACGCCAGCTCCAACGTCCCCAACAACCACAAAAACAACAGCAGAAACAGAAGGCTCCGATGCAACATCAACTCTTTTGTCTGCTACTAATCCTAGTTGTTCTACCACTACTCCTACTACTGTTCCTGCTCCAGCTGCATCTCGTGGTAGTCTCGTCGAGACAGCAACTGCACCAGCTACCGCAGCAGCAGCAACAGCAGCTACAGCAACAACGACTAATCACCATTCCTCTGCTTCCTCCTTTTCATCATTTCCCTCGTTCCACGACGACGATGCCACACACCACGCCCTGCCAACGATCCACTGTCCCACGCCGACGTCTTCCGCTCGGAACTCGACGGTTCCGCTTCCTGTTGCGGTTCCCCTGCCGCCCATCATCACGCCCGCATCGCCCACACCCGCCTCCGTTGGATCGTCAGACCTGTACACACCGGAACCAACGGTGGGCCCAGTGGCAGCCGCTACTGCTCCTCCGCCTGCGGCAGGCAACCAAATCGCCGTGCCCCAGGCAGCTGTGGCTGCGGCTGCCACGCCCAACACGCGGGCAGCCAACGCCAAAAAGAAAAAGATGTCCGATGAGGAGATCCTGGAGAAGCTTCGTACGATCGTATCCGTGGGCGACCCAAATCGGAAGTACACCAAGATGGAGAAGATTGGTCAGGGTGCCTCTGGCACCGTGTATACGGCCATTGAATCGTCGACGGGCATGGAAGTGGCCATCAAGCAGATGAACCTGTCACAGCAGCCCAAAAAGGAACTGATCATCAACGAGATCCTCGTGATGCGGGAGAACAAGCACCCGAATGTTGTCAACTACTTGGACAGCTATCTAGTATCTGAGGAGCTGTGGGTCGTCATGGAGTACCTGCCTGGCGGTTCGCTCACCGACGTAGTCACCGAGACCTGCATGGACGAAGGCCAGATCGCAGCTGTCTGCCGAGAGGTTCTGCAAGCCCTGGAGTTCCTCCACGCCAACCAAGTTATCCATCGCGACATTAAAAGTGATAACATCCTGCTGGGCCTCGACGGCTCTGTCAAGCTGACTGATTTCGGTTTCTGTGCGCAAATATCGCCTGAGCAATCCAAACGCACAACAATGGTGGGCACCCCCTACTGGATGGCTCCCGAGGTGGTCACTCGGAAACAGTACGGACCCAAGGTTAGTAGATTTTTACGCAATAGAGCAATATAAGAGCTCAAATACAAGTTTTATAAGAGATACATATTCTAACCACTGTGTTCTCGTGCAGGTGGATCTATGGTCGCTGGGAATCATGGCTATTGAAATGGTTGAGGGCGAACCGCCATATTTGAACGAGAATCCGCTTAAAGCCTTGTACCTCATCGCCACCAATGGCAAGCCAGAGATTAAAGAAAAAGACAAGCTGTCCGCAGCATTTCAGGATTTCCTCGACCAGTGTCTTGAGGTGGAGGTAGAACGGCGAGCCAGTGCATTGGACTTGCTGAAGGTGAGTCGTTTAGTCGACCTGATAACCAGACTCGCATTATAATCATTTACTCTTTGCATTGCAGCATCCCTTCCTAAAATTGGCCCGTCCATTGGCCAGTCTGACGCCTTTGATCATGGCCGCAAAAGAGGCAACCAAGGGCAACTGATTGACAACCAAGAAGAAACCGCTTATTTAACCATTACTAATGAATTACTACTGCAGAAAACAACAAGAACAGCAACAACCACAATAGCAACAATAACAGTTATGCATATGAACAGATGATGAATTATTAATGATTATGATTACTATTATTAATTATTTATATAAACGTATTATATACACACATATTATTATATTATATCTATTCTAACGAGACAAACAGCAAAACTAAGAAAAACTGCATACGGCAAACAAGAGACACGCTTAGTTCAATTTCCACAAATCAGTTTTCTGTGTTTTATATACATACATGGAAACAAAAAGGTATCATGCTGCTTTGGCCACCACATCATCGAAACAACATTTGATATACCAAAACATAAAATTAAATTTGTATAGAATCAAAATTTGTACTGAGCATTTTGAATGCTTTTCAAATTATAAGCATAAAGATCATATAAAAAGAAGGAACAAAAAACATACATTATAGTTGTCAACATTGAAACATTACAATTGGTAACTTTTGCATTTAAAACGAATGAAAATACACATACAAATTTTTACAATGTATAAAGCACTTATTTCACTTACTTGGTCATTACATTTCTATAAGAAAGCTTAAAGAATAATTATATGAGAGTATGAACTTTAGAACGCTGTTACTAACCTTATGACTTGGAGTATTATCGCTGATTTTAGAAAAAGTTTCATTTAGTTCATAAACTGCTTTATTTAATAAAAATATATTTTTATATGATTTTAAAAGTTTGTTTATTTTGCTTGAAACTTTTAGTTGATTCTTTTTGAGTTGCTTCGTTCAGATGTTTCCGAGTTTGAGTGGAATAAAGCTCACCCTCAAATACACCAATACACCCTTTACTCCAACACAATCTACCCCGCCCGTTTCTTGCAATTTTGTATGCCTGTATATGTAGATGTACATCAAAAAAGAAACATTTAATTGTAATAGAATTTACTATTTAGATATAAACACATATAGAAGACACAAAGACACACCTGTATTTTTCAATTTACAAACAATGGAAATGTGGTTTGCACGACAAAAAGAACAACAACCAAACTGTAGCAATATATTACAATTTTATTCTAAAGAGAGGGATTTAAAGAACAACCACACTAAACTGTTCAATAAATTAATAGTAGCCACTAAATATAACTAGTAAATAATAATAGAGTATAAAATTCGATCATAAACCATGAGAAATGAAAAAGATAAAATGAAAACCAGTTACTTTGTGCCTAACCGAAACCGAAAATGAAATCAATAAGATCAACAACAAGTAAATATTATACTGATAGTAACTAGCAGTTGTAGCGTAAAATAGAGAATCGAAATTCTAGAATATATAGAGCAGTCAACTAAAACACCAGCTAATATAGATAGATGCTTTAGAGGGTGCGTGTATATTGATCGGACGGGTGCTGATAGGATCGGAAAGGTCATGAAGACATTTCGTAAAATATAGAGGAATACATAACCCGATTTATTTCTTGATTTCTATAGCGTTACTGGTCATGCTCAAATTATGATTTACTGATAAGTAATCGCTTTGTTTTATGTAAACCGTTTTCCTCATTTAAGGTGCAAAGTGAGTTATTAAAGCGTACTAAAATTGAATTAGAACACATCAAACTACGTGCAAAACTGAGTTGCAAACATTCGATTCCAAGCTAACTTTGGTCAGATACATTTTTCTAATCACCAAATTAGATTTAGCTTTAATCTAATTATGAACTTATGAGAAAGTTGTATACCCAATTAATTTTTGCTTGGAATTGAAAGCATGGTATTGCTGAGTTTTTTGAATTCGACATAGTATTAAATTAGCCCTTAATCACCCTTAACCCTGTTTTCAAATTTTGTAAATTGATCGGAAATGTTTCTTTTTCAATATTGAGAAATATCGTCGACGATCTAAATATTTTCAGCCAAATTTTATTGAATGAAAAATGTTATTATAAACAGAGCCTGTATGGAACACCATATAGCTATTTAAACGATCGTATTATCAATGGTTTATTAGATTAGTTGAGCTTAACATATTAAAACACCAAGAACCAGAAACAACTTTATACAAACGAGAGGAAAAAGATTTGTTTGCAACACTGAGGACACATTATTTTCGATATTAGTTCCTAATACACAAACATTTTCCATATGATTGGAAAGAAGTCTGGCTTCGAAAACGAATAAAATTACGGATTGTACTTGTATTTATTTTTAGATACTAGTAAACGCGGCTACAGTGAAGAAAAAATGTGTATTAAACAATAACGGTAGCGATGAAGCGAACCGATGAATGGGTAAATAAGAACATAAAGATTATATAATTATAAAAACCAAAAATAAAACATGATCAACATATAGATACAAATCGGAACTCTAACATAACGAATAAATGATCAATAAATATTTATGAATGAGAGGGGTTTATTGTGTCACTTTTTTAAATTGCTTTAATGTGTGTATTTTATTCAATTAAAATATTAGAAGTTAAAGGACTTCGGGCTTAGTATAATAATTTAATTGTTATGATTAAATTGAATAGTTTTTGTTATAATGCCACTACTTATTGCGGCGCGTTGACTCAGAAGCTGTGGGTGGTGGCGGAGGGCCGCGTTTGTTTAGTTCCTCCAAGAAGCCGAGGACAATAGTGTTCCTCTCGTCCTCCATGTGGTCGAGCACCAGATACCTTTCAGGAAATAATGAATTAGTTATAACAGCTGGTCATTCGGAAAAAATTGTTTTACTAATAGATCATTGCCAAAAATAGGAAAGGAATAAAAATATTTTATTTGGCACAAGACTAACAGGCAATTGTTTAAAATCGTTAAGAAAACAGTTTCTTACCTTTTGTCGTTCTTCAGTATGTCCTGGATCTCCTTGAGATGGTTGGGATTTTCCTTGATGAGATCGCTGCTCTTGTGGGTAATAAATTTGCACTCTTGCAAAAGTTCCCGAAGCGAGGTCTTTGCTGTCATAGTTTTATCCTTGATGTAGTCACGGAACTCGCGCTCCCCCTTGTCCGAATTGTATTTTAAATATCGCGGATCCTCTTTGATCAGTTTCTTAATCTCCTTCCAAGTGCTAGTGAGCTGCAAAGTACCAATTTCGTCCAGCATTTCGCGGAATCGCTCTCGCTTTTTCTTCATCAGATTGTCAATGTGCTCGTTGAACTTTCTGTTAGCAAGAAATTAATATAATAGGATTAACATGCTTTTTGAATAATTATATGTATGTTTTTACCGCTCACGATCTTCCCGATCGAGAGTCTCGATCAGTTCCCAACGATGGTCCTTCCTCAACTGGCGCTTAACTTCCTTCCATGTGAAATCCGGCGTCCGTACCAGGTCTGTCAGCAGAGCCGTGAAGTGGCCAATGCATTCTTCGCGCATGTGATGCTCGCGTTCCTTGTCCCGATCCCTCAGATGACCGGCCAGGGTTCGCTGCACTTCTTTTTCCCGCTCCCGAATACTTTGCTCTGCCCTCAGCTTTTTTTCACGCTCTTTCTGCTTCTGCTCAGCCTCGGTCTCCCGTTGGCGAGCAACCTCGCTATCGACGCTGCCAGCACGCTCTTCCTTATCGGATTCTTCGCGATGCTCGCCCTCCTCCTAAAATTATTAGAAAACCATAAACAAAAAAGGAATTAAAAGGATTACACGGTGTTACACCAAAAATGTACCTCAATATATGCTTAAGGATCTTATTGGACTTAAATACTTAAGTACTAACTGCTTGCACTGCTTGAATTCTATTGTTTGCTCATAACTTTTTAATGAATGGTCCGTTTTAAAAATGGTTAATTCATCAAAACATTTGACAAGTCAACTCTTTCAAATCCAAAATTACAAATAATTTGTATGTTTTTTTGAATTAGTAATTTCGATTCAACTATTGCCAAAAACGTTTTTTTTTCATCTATGATATTCGACTTTCAATGTCCTTTAAAAAACACATCTTAAAAATCGATTCAAACTAATACGATCCTTAGGCATTAATCGAGGTAAATAAAATAAACTTACCGGAGTATCTCGTTTCTTGCTCTTCTCCGACTTGCCCTTTTCCTCCTTCACTTTTTCCTTTTCCTTGGACGATTTGCGCTCGCGGTCCTTGTCCCTTGAACGACTGCGTCCTCGATCCTTGCGATTCTTGTCCTTCTCTTTATCCTTCTCCTTGTCCCTATCCTTCCGATCCGATTTGCGTTCGCGGTGTCGCTCCCGTTCCCTCTGTTCTCGCAGCTCCCGCTCCTTTCGCTTTTCCTCCTTCATGATGTGCAGGTAATCTTCGAAGTACTCCTCCCGGTAAACGGAATCCACCATCCGGTAGCGGGAGTCCGACTCAAATTTCTTCTTGATGTCGTACCACCTGGTGTGGCGCTCAATGTCGTGACGTTCGCGCAGCATTTCCAAAAAGTCCTTGCGGATCTAGAGTTTGTGGAGTGTATGTGAAAGGAATATTGACATGACAGCCATGCGGAAGAAAAAAGAAATGCGACAGAGAGATTGAATTAGGAATCTGGCATTGATGTGCCCTTCACTTAACATTCTATCACTTAATAGTCTAAACTAAAGCTTAGGCCTACTGTTTCTTAATCTATTGAACATAGTTACACGGTTTTGTGCCTGAAAAAGAGGGGGTTTGATTAGAAATCAGAGACGTAACTGAAAGAGAACTTTCGATTAATTCAGGTCCTGCTTTCTAAGAGAGATTTGGCAGGGTCGGACTCAAATCGAACCACAGAATCACGTTTAGTAATGCCAAAATAAATAAAACAAAATGGAAAGGTAATGTATAATTCATAGAGCTTCGGGCTGAATTAAAATTAAACGGTCTTGTCTTTTTTATTTCTATTTTTAAGAAAAAGTAACAAAATGCTTAGAACTTCAATTTTCGGTCTAAGGAGATTATTTGTCACTTAATCTACATACAGAATATTACACCAAAATGTATTTATTTAGTTAAATTTCCTGTTAAGATTGAAGATAAATTTTTCGAAGCTAGGTGAATTATACTGCAATAACAAAATATAAGTGCGATATGAAAGTTTAAAGGCGCTTGATACAAAAAAAAATATACAACACAGTTTGAAATAAGGCGGGTGCAGAATAAAGCAATAGTTGAAGAAAGTGCGCGCTTAGTGCAGCAAGCGGACCACCTAACCCCGCCTCATCTCTCTTGATTAGCAGGCCGAAGAGGTAAGTCATCAGCTAGGCCGAAGAGTACAATAGTCAATACATCTACAGTAAATATATGGTATATGGTACGGATATGGGCCAGAGAGCCTTTCAGCGACTTCGGGCCGCTGCCTGAACCTGCCAGAGCAAAGAGCTTTTTGGTCTGGGCAGGTTGTATGGGGCTGAGTTCGGTTCCTTGGGCTTGCCTCTGTCAGGTGACAAACTGCTGTGTGTGTTCATTATTTGTAAACAAAACGAAAATAGTGGGTTAATTAAATTAAGTATTATTCATACTGTTTGCTCAGCGCCGTAGACACCTGCACACGAATTGCTGTCGCTCTGGATCTCTGGAACAATCTCTCTCTGCCTGTCTCCTGCTCGTTGGCATCCATCCGAGAGCCCAACGCGAACTTCAAACATCATCACTCATGATCTCCCAATGCCAATCACAACATCGCATCATCCTCTTCATCACATCGCATATTACATCCGAGAGGGGCGACGTGGGGCGTAGGGCGGGAAGTGGAAATCACACCAACGATTATCAGGTAATTTTCAGTTTGGCAAACCTTTCGATATTTTTGTTTTTTGTTTTTATTAATTGTTTTTTTTTCCAAATTTGTCTCTTATTGCAGAAAAACAAATTTTAATGTCTTTGCTTTGTATGTTTCAATTAACTCACCACACAGATTGCAAGCATGTGCGTGGTCAAGTAGATCAGTGGACGGCGATGACAGACGGCGGGCGGAATTGGCTGTTGAGGTGGTTGTACAGGTGGTTCTTGATGCTGTTGCTGTTGTGTATTTTGGTGTTTTGGGTGGTGCATTTGTGCTGTAACCTGCTAGCTAGTGGCTAAGGTATCGGGTGGCAAACCACCGGGAACCCAACACGTTCAGGGGTAATGCAATCGATCAGGGTTCGGATTCAGTTTCAGTTTCATTTTCAGTTTGGTTTGATTCGGTTTCGATTCACACGTTGTTTATGGTTTAAAAGTTAACAGAAAATCAATCACATTATGTAAATACGTTTGGCATACAGGTAAGTTAAATATATATAAAGGTGCATAGATATGCATTTATGTTTAAACATCGAGATACGTAAGGTAATGGGGTTTGGCGCTCGAGCATACCCTAGGCCTACCTGCTCTTTCTTCATCTGCTTGTCCTCCTTTTCGCGACGCCGCACTTCCACAATGTACTCGTTGAAGAGACTCTCCCGCTCGCGGACCTTCTCGATGGCCCGGTACCGTTCTTCCTTCGCGTTCTTCTGGCTAAACTCCGAGAACGAGGATCTGCAAAACGATCCAGGGTTAGCAAATATATAGGTACGAAAACTTTAAAAAGTAAGAAGGAGTCAATGTTAGGGTAACATAAGCAACAAATTTTGTAAATGAGGTTAAAAACAAGAAAGGAAGCTTGCTTCGGCCAGCCGAAGCTTATATACCCTTGCAGATCATTCCATCAACAGAGATATAATTTTTGTCTTATTAATTTTAATTTAATTTTCTGACCGTTCCTATGGCAGTTATATGATACAGAAATCCGATTTTTTAAAAATTTAATTTGAAATTCAGAAATATTTAAAAAATAATATTCCCAAGAGTAGAAGGTAATATTTCAAATTTTTTCCGATTTTCCATATGGGAGCTATATGATATAGTTGTTCGATCCGGACGGTTCCAACAAAGTGACGAATAATATGGGGTAACGTAATCTTTCAAGGGTTGTGAGCAATATTGGCGAACAAACTCATGGTCTAAAATGACGTTTGACCCCCTCAAACGCGAATGAAAAATACTGTTATTTTGAGGAAGTGAGCACAGACATATTTCTGAATTTGGAACCACTATTTTATAAAATTCCCAATACTTACTTGCCGTGCAGCCTGGCTTCCTCCATTAGACTGCGGAAGTCCTCTCGCTTCTGACGCATCTTGTTCCGCTTCTCCTTACGCTCCTCCTCGGCCCGATCCTTGACATACTTTTCAAATACCTGTTTGCGTTCCTTCGAAGTCAGCAGCAGATATCGTGGATCGAACACGATCTTGTGAAGCTCCTTTTCCCAGGTGCTGAAAGCAGATACGTCCTTCTCTCTAAGCATCTCCTTGAATTGGGTAACGCGCATCTCCAAGGGCACCAGGGCCCGCTCCTTGGCCGCTCGCTGCTCAGCTTCTAGGGCGGCATCCTCGGCCCGCTTTGACTTTGAAACTAATGTAAGGAATGATGTAAATTAAAAATAGGTAATTAAAATCTGTTTGTATCACATTGAGAGTACATCATCTATCTAAAAAAAACTTAAAAACAAATTTAAACATTTTAAATGTTAAATAAAATAATTAAACCATCCTAGTAAAGGTATAGACCCTAAAGCAACCCTCGACTTACTCATTCGCACTCGTTTGGTGGGTACCTCCTCCACACTGGACTCTGACTCGGTGCGTATCTTGATAACCTCGTCGTCATCGTCATCATCTGCATCCACACGTTGCACCTGCTCCAATTGCTGGGTCTGAACTTGGGCCTGAGCCTGTTCCTGTGCAGCCTCCTCGCTGGATTTCTGATCCGCATCAGCTGACTTCTCCTGTGGGGTCTTCAGTTGCTCGGGACGTTCGTTTACCGCCTTGTCCACATCCTCGCGATTCATTAAATCCTCGGGGCGATCCCAAACCGACGTCCTCGTCGAGGGATTATAAAAGAAGACGCGTGCATCTCCTGTCCACACGACGCACCAGGGCGTTCCAGCGATGGGTGTACTTGTCACAGGTCGACTTTTGTCCGTCTGCTTCGCGGTGGCCGCCGCCTTCTTCTGTTCCTCCTCCTTTTTCCGCTTTTCCTCCGCCGCCTTCTTAGCCTCTTTTTCTAGAGCGGCAGCCTGCGCCGCCTTGGTGTTCTCTGAATTCGCTTTCATTGCAGCAGCAGCGGCCGCAAAAGCGGCATGCGGATCGAATCCCGGTGGCGCTGAGCCCGGTGGCATATGCATCATAGGATTGGGCAGCAGATGGGGCGGTAGTCCGGACGGAGCCGATGCCACAGCGGGCGCCACGCCAGAGTGGGCAGCCATTCTGGCGGCCTCCATGTCCCTCAGTGCCTGCGGCTTTTCCCAGACACTCTCCCCTCGAGCGGCATGAAAATAGTAGGGTCTGCCGTCGGGAGCACGATGTTCTGACCACTCTGCTGCCCGAGCAATAACCGCCGGATCGATAACGCCCGGCTTGATGATCAGCGACTTGGCTGGCTTGTTATCCTGCCCGCCATGCATGTGCTGCTGTTGTTGCTGCCACGGCGGCATGCCCACGCCCCAAGGTGCTCCACCTGGAGCCGCACCTCCAGGAAATCCGTAAGCCGGCGGCGGCATGCAAAACGGCGGCTGTCCAAACCCGGGAGGCGGCTGCATACCAGGTGGCTGGAACATGGGCGGCGGTTGCTGGCGCACATTTGGAGGCGGCTGGGAAAGCAGCGGAGCTGCCGCATTTGGTGGGGGCTGGCTCATCAGGTGTGGAGGTGGCTGCGATGTAAGATGCGAAGACACCGCTGGAACCTCGCCGGACGTCTCAGTTGCCTTGGCTTCCGTCTTGCCTGCTTGGGTGGGTCGCTTGGCCATCTCTTCCACCTCGGCCTGGGTCATTATCTTGACCGTGGGTCCCTCGGGACGGGTCCAGGTAGTTTCCCTGGTCACCGCATGGTAATAGTAGGAGCGGCCGTCCTCCGCCTTCGTTTCAACCCAGATTTCAGGGGGTCCCGACACTCCGTTGGCTCCAGGAGGGGGTTGTTGCTGCTGCTGCGGCAGCGACTGCAGCTGTTGCGGCGGAGGCTGCTGTTGCTGCTGCTGCAGTGCCTGCTGCTGGGCTGTGTGCTCCCCAATTGGTCGTCCACTGAATGCGTTAAACGGCTTGGTCCTAAAATTGGGTCAAGGTAAAATATCTGATTATCACATTCAAACACTGACTTTTGCCTGACTACGCACCACTGGGCCTCGCTTGGTTTTTCCTTGCCTATAGCAACGCCATTATTCGGGGGCTCCTGGCTGACACTGCCGCTACCACTACCACTACCACTGCCATTTCCATTGAGGCCCACTCCTGGCGGGGATTCCTTCGCCTCCGGCTTGCTGATCGGCGAACTGGCGTGGTCGCTGTCCATGCTTTCTTCTAAACTCGCTTCCATTGTACACAGATCTCACTACACCTCTCACTTTGCATTTAGAAATTTTCAGAAAAATTTTCTGTTTCTGCCGCTAGAGATGTAAATACACCGAGTGCACTCGATAAGAACGCTATCGAATAAAACCCGAAAGGTGGCAGCACACAAATGGCGGTGCCAGACTGGCAAACTAGTATTCACTTACACTTATATCACATTCCCACCAATTTCGTTTGACTGCATTTAAAATTGGTCTATTCCTCTTTATACCATAATATATATGTAGAGCTCATCTTTGTGAAAAGGTAGAGCTTATTTGACTTTTAAATCAATACTGCGTAATGGTGAAACTGAAATGTTGCAGATTTTCGGATACAATAAGGTTGTTGAATTGCTCTTTATTTGAAGCAGTCGGTCGAGTTTTAGCAAGTCACCAGTTTATTATACAGACAAATTAGAATTTTGCGATCTCTGAAAAATTAAAAAAATGAATTGCAATATAAAAGGAATACAGGACTACCTGAGAAAATATCAAATCGGTTAATGGACCGGTGATTATAACCTGCATTGGATAAGTTTCACGTTTTTGACCAATTCGCAAACAAGAGGGTGCCAAATAACTCTGTGGTCACTGATGAAGTGGTGAGGATGAACGCGCCCATATAAAAAAATGGCGTGAATCGATAGTTGCAGTAAAAACATCGATATTATCTAACAACTTTAGGTTTTCTTCCAGCCCCCATAGTAAACACGTGCGGTGTTGTTTTGTTGCAATGGGAAAAGTCCGGAAAGTGAAAACTCGGACGCCCTCGGGCGTGGATACCTCAGCTGATCTTGAGCATGTCCTGGACGTGGAAGCGTCGAGTGACGCGGAGGGCTGCGGACCCATCGAGGCGATCTGCGTGCACCTGCAGCGACCGGATGTGGAGGACAAGCTGAACGGACTGCACTCCTTCGCCGTGCTGGCGCTGCGCAAGGAGAAGGTGCGCGAAATCTGCGGCAGCGAGCTGGCCCGGATTGCGGCTCCTCTGCTGTGTGACAAGGAGAGCGCCATCCGGAATGCGGCAGCGGGTGCCTTTCGGAACCTCTCGGTCTTTGGCACGGATGTGTGCGACTTCCTTGTAGAAAACGACATATTGACCGCCCTGCTGGCCCTGATCCGGGGCTATGATCTGACGAGGAATGGCTTTGAGAACGAGCTGCATGCGGACACCTTCCTGCAGGCAATCCATCTGCTTCGGAACTTGTGCGAGAGCTCACCCACTGCGACGGAAGCCTTCAACCAGGCCAACTTCCTTGCCAGCCTCCTGCTGGGCTTCGACTACCGGAAATTCGGCCTAGAAGTTGCCATTTCAGTGGCCCAACTGGTGCTGGTGGTGTCCGAGAACAACACCAGCTCATGGAACGTCCTGGCCAGCAGTAACATACTACCAGAGCTCCTCGGTGTTCCCGCAGAAAGTCATGCGCAGCTGTACCTCAACGCTCTGGCTGCTGGCATCTTGTGCAACGTTCCAGCCTGTTCGGCCGCCCACACACCGGAGATACTTAACAGTTTGGATAAACTACTCTCCATTGATCCGCAGGTCCAGCTGCTTAGCTGCAAAAACGAGATCCAGAACGCCAAGTCAAAGGATGAGGCCCCAGTGCTGGAAATATCCATGGAGACGGAGGAGATGACGGAGTCCCAGAGCGCCAACCAGTCCAAACCGAATCAATGTGATGCTGTTGTAGCACTTAAAAATCTGGAGCACTTGCTAGACGCCCAGCGTCTGGTGGCGGAGATTATTACCAACTTAGGCTCCAGTGATGACCAGAGCAACTGGGATTCCGCTAGCGATCAATCGGAGACCGAGAGCGTGGCCGACTACGAAATGGAGGACGAAGCAACTGACAGTGGAGCCGGTGGATTGCCTGCCAGTTTCTTAGAGACCATCAAACAAAACAAAGTGATCGAAAAACTGTGGCAAAAAGCTCAGCCTCTGGACCCTGTTTTGGAGAAGCTTGTTTCCCAGCAAGAGAGTATCAAGGAGAAAGTGGCCAAATTGCGGGTGTCGTATTTAATCTGTCTCCAGAACCTGTGCAACGTGCTGGCCGCAGAAGATTTGGGCGGGTACAGCGACATATATAATATGTGGATGAACTTGGGCCAGCAGGCCTTTAAGGGAACCGAAGATCTAGCCATAATGGAGGCGATCACTTCGTTGATGCGCTCTTCGCTGAGTTTGCTGAAGTCGCGGAAGGATCTCTTTGGTCAGATGACCGAGAATGACCTGAACATGATAATCGAAGGAGCCAGAAAGTGCGAAGATTTAAATATCCGAGTTAACTGGAATCGAATGCTGGGCACTTTGGGTTCACTGCTCTCAGAGCCACTGGTGAAGGTTATAGTGTTGTTCCTGTTGAATTGGTGTGCTCAGGAGGAGGATCTATGGGCCCTGTCCGAGGGACTTGATGCGTTAATGGACATTTTCGCTGTGGACGACTGGCCCCAGATCATCGCGGAGCTGGAGATGTGCGATCGAGTTCAATCATTGGAGGAGTTGTTCAAGTCAAAGCTGCGCCAACAGCGCCGCGAGCTGAAGGAGCGACGGGCCACCATTTACACAGTAAAGACGAACTTTGCGCGGTTCGTTTCCTATCTAAACAAGAACTGTAAACAATAAAATTAACCTGACCACAAGAGGATGTTATTACTGATGGGAAAATATTCTACCCTATAAAACAAAACTATCTTGCAACATGTTTAATTTTTTTAAGTAGGCGCTTTCCCAAGGTGGTACTATCAATAATTTGGATTTTAAAAGTTTATTAAGCCACAGCAAGTTCTTCAAAGATTAGATCTACAATATTACAATTAGAGAAAACTCTTAAAAGTGAAAAAACACTTTACATTGGCTATGCACAACATTAAATTACTATATTTTTGAAGGTGACTGATGAGCTTACTTGATTTGAACATCAAACCACTATACTATTCAAAATGTTTTTACAAAAGGACATTTATTGGTAAGATAAATTCGTCATCAGAGTTCATCCCGGTTTTTAAAAACATGTAATTCAAAGTTAGGTTAATCAAAAAAATGTATTTGAAACTTTTTACAATTTGGATTTTGGCTCGGGAGGATTCTTTTCTAGAACATTTTTCATTTCGAAAAAGGACTGTTCAAGGATCTTAGCGAATTTCAAGTGATCTGTTATCGGACAATGGCGCCAAGCAGATATGGCCAAAATGATGTCAGTTTCACGGGGATTATAGCAGCAAGCATATCCATCGTCTGTTGCCGGTCCATATCCCATGAAAGCATCATATTTAGTGGCCACCTGTGAGGTGGACATGCGAAAGTGACTCGACTTCACAACGCCCGGCGATTTAAAGAACTCTGGAATAGGCTTGCTATTTTCAAGAGCCATCAGCTTCAGACCAAGCAGGTGACGATCGACTCCTTTCCCCTGAAGAGCTAGCTTGGCATATGTCTGATGAGACATAACTGCCTCACGTAGTTTTTTGGCCCTCTCCTGGTCTGTGGCATTCGAATCCTGCATAGCCCGAGAAAAGGCCAAGGATTCATTGGAACAAGACCGTATGGTTTCAGTTCGACCTCCATCGAATATGCGCAAGTGTGCCGACTCGTATTGTGCAGGTGGTTCAGAGTGCATCCTGTAAAAAGTAAGGCATATGGTTATTTTCAAGAGCTTTACCCATAAAGGAGCTAGTTACTTGAAGAAGGCGAATTGCAGTGCTATCTGAATAAAACTGTCTGGCCCCAGTCGCTGCTTCTTAATGAAATCCTTTCCAAAACCGTCGAACTTGAGAACCTTCATCTGAAGCGCATCGGCAAGTTTATCGACGTTTTTTTGAGCGGTGGTTAATGATTGCTGTAGGCTTTTATTGCTCGAAGAAATTAGTATTTTCTGCGCGGGGGTATAATCCTCTGATCCGCGTTCGCCGAAGTTAGGATCTTCCTTCCTGAAAGCATTTGCAGTTTAGCTTAGTTCATTACCATATAAGCGGTTTTCAACTTACATCTTCTGTACCACATAGTCCATCATCATCGCGATGGGCTGGCCCTCAGCTGGCGAGTGCTCATAAGTGAATCCAACGTTTCCATTGGGGTTGACTACCAGCTGAATCGTCTTGTCCATCCAGCGGTTGCCACTGTTCGTTGTGCTGCCACTTCCATGGATCAGCGAAAGAATTAGTTCGTTAACCTCTTCACCTTCCTTTAAGGGGGTAGACTCGTCCAGTGACACAGTGAACAGAGCACTCTGAATGGTTTTAAGGGCGTCCCGGTTACCAGGTGAATCTGACAGATATTCATAGGCTTCTGACCAGTTGTCTCTCGAGTCAGTGGTCAAAATACCATAGGGAACTCCCACTTTGGTTTCCTTTACCATGATATTCTCCAGTTGAGCAGCTAGGCATGGAGCAGCAATGAGCTTTCCCTCCTTGCTGTATATTTTCAGTTGGTAGAAGTGATTCTTGTAGATCACCACCACATAATCGGATGTTGGATTATAGACGATTTCGTCCGTACCCTTTCTGGGTATCCGACATGTGCCGAATACTTTGCCAAACTGGCTGTTGTCCAGCTCGTTTGGGCCCATTTTAACAATAGGAATTTTATTGGCATGCACCATGTCGTTGAACTCACCCAATCCAAAGATAACTCTGGAGGTATAGTCGACAAAAGCTTGTGAGTCCTTGAAGTTCTGTTTGGGGAAGGTCATGCCGGGACTCACGAAGACAGTCACTGGATCTCGATATTGCAGGTAGGCAGCTTTTAGCCAGCGGTGGGCCAACCAATTCTTCTCCTTGCTGCCGGTTTCTTCCAGGAGCTGCTGCAAATCGCGTCCTTGATTCTTCAAGAACTCAGCGGTGATCGCCCTTTGCTGTTCCAGTTCCTCGGGAGTTAGCAACGGTTCCACAGTGGCCATAAAGCGATTTAGCGTTTCTTCGAGCGGCAGGACATGGTATTTAAGGAGGTTTGGCTGCTCCAAGGTCGAAATCTTCTTTGTTGTGCTGTAGCTGCTGACGGGTAGCACTCTTTTGGCGATCCCATTTTGAGACTGCTGCGCAAGCGAGTTTTTGGTCTGGAATGCGAATATGTTTGCAATGTAGAAGGCAGTTTTACGAGTATAACATTAAGAGTGTTACCAAGTTCCATAAAAGCTTTCCATTGCCTCCGAACTTCATCTCGGCGTCGGGTTTTTCGAGGATTCTCTCAAGCGATGTGCTGCAAAACAGAGAAATAGCTCAATATTTGGACCGCCAGCACCGGTTCCCCTTATAGCACGAAATTAACCTTTGATATTTGTACATAATCTACCAGTCGCTATAAGAAGCGATAAATAAGTGGCTCACGATTAGCAGCCTGTGGAGGAGTGCAAGCAAAACGGCAGTTGACAATCAACTGGCAATCAAGAGAGCCAATCCACGTAGGCAAAAGGGTATGAAGCTCAACTCGAATGCTATCAGCGACCGGTTTACTTTCACTCTCGCACACTGCGCTTTTCGATATCCAGCTAGCGGTTGGTTCGCTGGAGACATTTATGCTGGATTGTATCCATTTAACTGTATAATTTTCAAATATCAGAGCGATTGTTTTTGCCCTAAATAGTGAAATTAGCTAGCTCTAGTTCACTTAACTATTGTTTTTTCTTCAGCAATTATCTTCTATATACGAATCAAAACAAAAAACAGCTGTTTTCATATAGCAACAAGTAAACCCATAAGTAGGTTATATTGCGAGTACTCAAACTTAAATTTTGATTGCAGACTCAATTAAGTGCTTAGGGAGGTTTAATATATATTTAACAACTTTTTGAAATAATTGAATTTTAAAAACATAATGATACTATCGGTAGTCCAAAACATTTTCTTGGTAAATATCGAATACATTTTTAAAGGCTATCGATGTTTTTGCAGCTTGAAGAAGTAGAGGGTATTCATTTTACGTAGAACCTCGGATTAAACCGTTAGGAACAGAATAATAGAAACTATTTCTTTATTTAAAAGAAACTTGTACTCTCATTCGAATCATATGTTTTACACCAATTTTAAAGGTTTTAAAAATAAGTACCTAAATATGTTTTCCATCTGTAAGGATGCCAGTTTGAAAAACTACGAGATTGAAATTTTTGGAAACTGTGATGCGGCGAGAGAAAAATCTAACGTGCCACAAAAACCGCACATACGGACAGACGTACATGACTAAATCGACTCGGACAGTGATCCTGATTAAGAATATACATATATACTTTATGTGGTCGAAATCGTGTTCCTTAATGCGGTGCAAACTTTTTAGTGAAATTATAATACCCTCTGCAATAGTTTACAAGTTTAAAACTAAAAAAGAACGATAAAAATAAAAAAAGGTTAATTATTATTTTGGCATCCATTTATTTCACTGTATGTTTCAAGCTTTTAAAATTGTGATTTCGCGGATCAATGGCGGTAATATGCATATTTTTTAGAGAACATTTTATTACGCCATGATCTCTGGATGGAAAACGTCGGCCTTTGGCCCTTTCCTGTTGACCATTCTTGCCATTCATTTGACAACAGCTCAGGAAAGCACGACAGTGGCGTCGATAACCACGACTAGCGCAGCAGTAAAGGATTTTGGTACCACAGTTCAGGGAGCGGAAAATGAAAATGATCCATACTGTGATCCTTCATTGTGCAGTCCTGGCCATAAACATGTGGCTTGTAATGCTACAATCGTAAGTTACTTAATCTATAAATGTGCCACGTAAGCATCCTGCCTTGATGTGTTTCAAAGTCTTTTCGTTTAATTTGCCTTTACAAGTTGATCTCGGGTACACGTGTGAATTGAATTGTTTTTTCTATTACCTCAAGATTAGAGTTAGTCCGGCGAGCCAATTCAAAAATATTAATAATTTACGACTCTTTTTCTCAGGTAGGTACCTGTTGTCTGACCAAAAAGTAATTAGACGCTTCGTGTTAAATTTATTAGTTATGCCAAATGGCATAGTAACTACTTTAAATGTGTCGGAATTGATTATATAGAAATGCTAAAGTAAATAGTAAATTAAATGAAATCTTTTTATTTTTCATTCAGAAAAGAAGTGTAACATTTTCCATTTTATTTAATTTAATTATTTAATTTTAATAAGGCATGTCCCATTTTTTTGCTAACTGTTTGTGATGTAATCAGAAACATTATAAAAAACTCTAGAGCCTTTACTATTTCAAAAGAGTTGAAATTTAATCAACCGTCACGAGAATCGTCCGGGATTCTTATAAAACCATGATTATAATAAGTAACGAGTTTAATACAAGAAAAATATAAGATTATTTTGATAAAGAAACATTTATTTTTAAGGGACTGCATAGCGAATGTTCCCTTGACGCTGAGGTTCTACCCATAAACGAAAAGCTGCAAAAATTTTTAGTACGTCGTTTTAATGAGCTTCGGGACAGCGTTGCCAAGGGCGGATTCAACGGATTGAGCCCAGCTGGTCGTATGGGCACTTTGAAATGGGATCAGGAGCTTTCTCACCTAGCCGAGTTCAATGTGCAGGACTGTACCATGAAAACCGATGAATGCCGTAACACTAAGACAGCTATCTACGCTGGCCAGACTGTTGGATATCGAGCCATTAAAGGAAAGATCCCAGAGTTGGAGGACATCCTCAAGGATATAACAGGGATATGGATGCGGGAGAACACTGGAACTTCGATGTTGGACATTATGAAGTATAAGGAACCGGAAAAAGGGTAAGAACTACTTATGGAGTTAACAAGTTATGATTTAAAAAAAATTAATGGATCAAAGTGCTGAAAAATATTTTAATAAGTATATCCGTCCGATTTAGATAAAACAAAAAATTTTAAAATATTCATATTCATAACACATATATACAATAGTCCCAAGTCATAAGATAATTTTTCTAAAATGCTTGAATGAATTGTTGGACAAAAAACTTAAAGATTTGATAGCACTTTTTGAGGTTACCTATAAAAATGTATTATTTTCAATCAAAAAATAAGAGAGAACGCTATAGTCGGGTACCCCGACTATCAGATACCCGTTACTCAGCCAAAGTGAGTGCGAGGGAGATGGAGATATAAAATTTTTAAATTTGGCATAACTTTTTAACGAATGGTCCGATTTGAAAAATTTCTTCTACATTTCGATAGGTATTGATAAATGCAATAAAACTGCATTTTTACTTTTCCAAAATACATTTCGATAGGTATTGATAAATGCAATAAAACTGCATTTTTACTTTTCCAAAATCTTTAAAGGTGTGGGCACCAGACACTTTTTAAACTCGTTTATTGTGGGCGTTAGGCGATTGTGGGCGTTAGAGGGGGCGTGGCCCCCGGCTGAAATAAACTTGCGCTGCGTAGGAAGTCAAAGAATATGTGTGGGTAATCCCAATTCTCTAGCTTTTGTAGTTTCTGAGATCTCAGCGTTCATTATAGGGTCGGAAACGCTTCCTTCTACCTGTTACATACTTTTGCACGAATACAATATACCCTTTTACTCTACTAGTAACGGGTATAATGATCTTTCTTGCAAACTAATAAATCATTTCCATTTCTGTTAGACCGCCCAAGTACAATTTTATACAGATGGTATTGGAGAACGCTGAATTTGTCGGCTGTGCCATTCTTCAGCAGACACATAACGCTTGGCTGCAGATATTCTTCACTTGCAACTATGGCCACGCTCCAGTAGTGGGTTCCTCGGTCTACGAAAACGGCCAGATTGCGGGAAAACTCTGCAAGACCGGAGTCAACCACGATTACGTACATCTATGTTCCGAAGCCGAGACCTATGTAAAGAATGGACCAAAAGTTGTCAACACGTCAACTTCTGAACATAAAGCGAGAACTGTGAGAAAAGGAGACTTTGTCATGCTAAGAAGCGATGGAATACAGCCAAGAGATGGATCAGATGCGGCCGTAGGAGCAGCTACAACCGCAGCCGCAGCTGCCGAAGGAGCAGCCACAACAGCGGCTGAAGGAGCAGCAGGTCCTCCCGCCGAAGGAGCAACGACAACTCCAGCCGCTCCAGGATCTGATGGAGCAACTACTCCATTGGCAGGAGAAACCCCGGCTCCTGCACATGGAACTGAGGCACCAGCAACAGGAGGTCCCCCAAAAGCTGGGAAAAAAGATCCTGTTGAAGGTGTATTGGAACCCACGCCAGAACCTCTTGACAAAGCCGCGCTGCAGAAAAAATTTGCCCGCTTTCTTATGCTGATGAAGCAGGCTGAGAAGCACCATGGTCGTCGGAAGATTGTGGTGATAACCAGCAACCACGAGGTGGAAGATGATCGCGCGAAGAGGATTGGCGGTGTGGACGGTTCCCATTTAAGAACAGTGGAGGAAGCTGTTTACAGGAGGATGCGCAGTCGTCGACTAGAAATGCAACGCAGCGGAATAATGGCGCGGTCCATGAGTCACAGCTCCCTGCTAACTAGACACAGTCGCCCAAAACAGAGCTCCGTTTGGGCTCCCCAGTGGGTTGGTATAGCCTAATAGTTAAATTTTTTTTCCGGATGTTTCTATTGGAAATCACAATTAGGAAAAACAAAGGTTTTTTAATTCAAAAATAGTTTAAACAAAAATTTAAAATATTTAAGTTTATCTGAAAAAAAAGTTTTAATCTTGACAGATTTCCTAACACCTGCAAAATTTTGAGACATTTCATTTAATAATAAAAATCAATATACTTTAACCGACAATGTTAAAATTACCTATAAGTTGTTTTGCTTTGACACAAAAATCAATAAGACAATAATCGAACGGTCGACATTGCAGCTTCATTGTGGAGTGGAAATTTTTGGGAAAAAAACATTTCCATTATAACAGCAGAGCTAAATTGTGGCCTTTTTAAAGCGATACGTTATTGTCTTGACACCCAAGATGTTCCTACAGATAATCCCTTGAAAAGAATCGATCGGATAGATCGTCTTAAAATACACTACAATAGACACCATTGTTAAGATGTTTTCGATCAGTTTCCGAAAATGTGGGCATCCACCTATATAAACTCATCATTCGACAGATTAGTCAAATTAACTCGAGAATCTTAAAATCCGTCAAAAATGAAGTTGCTTTTCGTTCTGGCTTGCGTTGTCCTTTATGTGTCCCTCACAATTGCCCAGGAACGCTGCGTCGGACGTCCTCGCGGTAGGTTTCCATTTGAAAGCTAATGCACTTTAACTTTATTAACTGTACCTTCAAATAGAGCGTCAGAATTGCGTCGGCGGTAAGCATGAAGGACGTGGAGGTGGCCAATGTCGGGCAAGTGCTATGAACGAAATGTGGTACTGAGACCAGAGATCCAGGAGATGCATCAAGATGAAGTATCTCGGATGTGGCGGCAACCGGAACCGCTATTGCTCCTTGAGGCACTGCCAAAGTTCGTGTCCATGAAATCACAAACTTAATTCGAACTTCTCTCCTGTTCTCACGATGTTTGGTCAAAATGTATCTAATATTTAATAAATCACTGCATTAACAAAAAAAGGTCTTTAAGCTCTCCAAAACCGAGACGAAAATCGTATGCACCATGGGTTAATCATGTTTTAATAAACTTTATGATTAAATAAATAAAATTAAAAATTCTAAATTATAGTAAGCATTCTGGCTGTCTTCTGCCACAGGAATAAATTTTCTTAATATCAAGAGAATCACATGATAGTGCTACGATAAAAATAAAATTATAAGAAGCAGTACTTTCAGATTTTTTATTTTTAAGCTATTCGGCCTAACTTTCAAATCTGGCATATAACTAGAGCTTTTCACGTTGCATCGCTTTCCAGATACGGCTCATTCGCATGTGTCCCTCTCGCAGATTATTTAGCATGGCTTCGACGGTTCCTTCGACTGGGGATATTGGCCGGATGACGCCAGCTCTTTTGCAAGCAAAGATATGGCGATCGTGGCGCCATTTGGTCTTAAATATTTTGTCACAGTGCTCGCAAACTAGTCTTTCCTCGTCCTCATCCTTGTCGTCCTCGGAGCCAGCGTCATCCGGCTGGGTCGCTTTTCCAGAATTATTGGGGCTGGCCCATTTGGGCTCCGGCTTTATAAGCAGCTGCGTCTTGTTCTTACGCTGCAACTCCTCCTGGTGGTTGTAGCGGATGTGGTTGAGAATCTTCGATGTGCTAGTCTTGGTGCGGTCGCAGAGGGTGCACTTAAGATAGGATCGGTAGGGCAGGTGCTTGAAGTAGTGCTTTTGCAGAAGCGATCTATTCGTAGTTGGCTGCACCTCGCGGCAGTGCAGACACATGGCTTTGCGCCCCGGTTCCATGATCTTGAAGCTATTCTCGATAATGTGTTCGAAGTCGTGCTTTTTGAAGACGTGCGCACGCCAGCCATCCATCGAGGCGATCTCCTTGCCGCATTTCGGGCACAAATACGAAATTAGCTTCGTCAGGCCATTGGTAGACATTTCAGTGTCCGAGTCGCGGGTAGGTGTCGTCGACAGGCGTCGACGCTTAGCCGCGTGAACCACTGAGTCGGATTTCATTTCTTTCTTCAACTGGGCCACCTCTTCCTTGCCGAGAGCGTCGATCTCGATAATGACCACCTCCTGATTTTCCTGCTGCAGTTGCGCTTCCGGTAGCTCCTCCAGCTGTTCATCTGGCTTTGCTTGGCTAGCGGTGTTGCCGTCTTCAAAGAATTTCTGGCAAAGGTCATCCAGCTCGGCGTCATACTTGGGCACCTTTTCCTCCTCCTTGCGCACAATGTCCTCGTATGCATTCAAACACCGGTCCAGATTCTGCTCACTCACATTTGCATTGATCTTAGGAGCGGCAGTCGAAGGTATTGCTAAAGCTGCCGCGGGTTGAGTCGGAGACTTCTCCAATTCCGTGTTGAGATCGATGTCCATGAGCGCCTTCTGCAGCAGATCTTTCTGTTTTTTATTCACGGATCCCTTGGGGCGCCCGCGTGTCCGACCTTGCGTCGTTTTTTCTGGACTACCTGGAACAGTTTCAGGCACAGTGGTGGACTTTGCTTGCTGCTGCCGCTTCATCTGGCGCAGTTTGTTCTCGTACTTCTCGATCTCCCGCATGTGCGTGTCTAACAGGTGGACATTGAGAGCCCTGCGCCTTGTGTACGCCATGCGGCAGTGCACACAGCGGTATGTCTCACTGTGCTCCAGGTGCATAAAGTAGTGGTACTGCAACAGGGCGATAGTCTTGTGGGCGTTCTCCACCCACTTGAAGCACAGCTGGCACTCGTGGAAGCGCTCGTCGATCTGGATGAAGTTGAAGTCCGAGTAGGTCTTCTTAAGATAGTCGTGTTTCTACGGGCATATCAAAAAACATTAAAATATTATAAAGCTTGGGGAAATCTGCGACTTGCCGTGTTCAGATGCTGGCGCCACTCGGCTTGAGTGCGAAAGGCCTTGCCGCATTCCGGACATATGTACACCATGTGCGCCTCCAGACGCGCATTCAGCCGGCTCTGCTCATCCGAGAGCGTCACGTTGCGCGACATATTCCTATATTTTTAAGCGTTGCTCAAATAAAAATGCACAAACTTAAATTTCGAGAGGCTGTGAACTAGAGATGAGCGACAACAAAGAGTCACTGATTAAACTGTGACTGTGAACGGTGATGACGGTCACTATCTATTGATAGAATAGGGGTATTCCCTAAACTGTAGACTAGTTTGAAAGGTTTCACAAAATATAACAATGGCGTGTTAGGTGCATGTCTATGCCTTCTTGTTGTGTTCCCCGTTAGGCCGCCATTAAAATTTAACGGATTTTGACGGTCTCTTTTATGCGACAGTTAGGCGATGTTGTTTTAGTGCAATTTTAAGATCTTCCGTAGCGTAGTAAAAGCTGAATGTAGGGCACTGAGGGCACGAAATTTTACGACAGTTTTTCCAAGTTGAAATCACCTTTCGTTTATGCTGATGTGAATGTGCTCCGTGGAAATAGGCGTTTCACATACATATGTCAAAATCCGAATTGGGAAGGAGGTATAAACTGTTGCACTCGAACAGCTGTCTAAAAGTTGACAGTTCGGCACTTGAACAGTTTAGGGAATAACCTTATTTTATCAACCAAACAAGTAATACAACCTCTTTCGATAAGTATCAGGACCATTCACTACTATTGTTATCGGGAGATCGGCACACCACTAGCAAACCCAACACTGCTGCCCGCGACTTGGAATTTGGAAAATATATCAAAATAGCCGTTAATTAACAACGTATGATAGGTATTGAGCGTAGTAGTGGAACACATAACCATGTCGAGTGCGTCAAAGTCGACGGTAAGTCCTAAATCACATCTCGTCCACCGCCAAGACTTCATTTTCGGACTTAACTTGATCTTTTCGCAGTCGAGCGCTGCTAGCGGGAGCTCCACGTCCGCAGCTGCCGCCGCCGCTGCCTCCGTCGCGGCAGGACCCTCCTCCTCCGCCAACGTGCAGGAGTTCAAGATCCGGGTCCCCAAGATGTCTAAGAAGCACCATGTGATGAGGTTCAACGCCACGCTCAACGTGGATTTCGCCCAGTGGCGAAATGTGAAACTGGAGCGGGAGAACAACATGAAGGAGTTCCGAGGCATGGAGGAGGATCAGCCCAAGTTCGGTGCTGGATCGGAGTACAATCGGGATCAGCGGGAGGAGGCGCGCCGCAAGAAGTTTGGCATTATAGCGCGGAAATACCGTCCGGAGGCGCAGCCTTGGATCCTGAAGGTCGGCGGGAAGACCGGAAAAAAGTTCAAGGGCATCCGCGAGGGCGGCGTGGGCGAAAATGCCGCCTTCTATGTATTCACCCATGCACCAGACGGCGCCATCGAGGCTTATCCCCTGACCGAATGGTACAACTTTCAGCCCATTCAACGCTACAAATCTCTGTCAGCAGAGGAGGCCGAACAGGAATTTGGTCGCCGCAAAAAGGTAATGAACTACTTCTCTCTTATGTTGCGGAAGCGTCTCCGCGGCGACGAGGAGGAGGAGCAGGATCCGGAGGAGGCTAAGCTGATAAAGGCAGCCACTAAAAAGTCCAAGGAGCTCAAGATCACTGACATGGACGAATGGATCGATTCCGAAGATGAGTCCGACTCGGAGGACGAGGAGGATAAGAAGAAAAAGGAGCAGGAGGACAGCGACGACGGCAAGTCCAAAGGCAAGGGCAAGGGCAAGAAGGGCGCTGACAAGAAAAAGAAGAAGCGGGATGTGGATGACGAGGCCTTCGAAGAGTCGGACGATGGTGACGAGGAGGGCAGGGAAATGGACTACGACACCAGCTCCAGTGAAGAGTACGTACCCCGAATTATTAATATTTAACAATTGGTAACCTCTATTTATGCCTGATTTTAGCGAGCCTGATCCGGAGGCAAAGGTGGACAAAGACATGAAAGGCGTGGCAGAGGAGGATGCACTGCGAAAGTTACTCACCTCCGACGAAGAGGAGGAGGACGAGAAGAAGTCTGATGAGTCGGACAAGGAGGACGGCGATGGCGAGAAGAAAAAGAAGGATAAGAGCAAGGACGAGGGCTCTAAGGACAAAAAGAAGAAGAAACCCTCGAAGGACGACAAAAAGAGCAAGACCACTGGCAGCGGAGACTCGTCTACAGACTTTAGCTCCGATAGCACTGACTCCGAGGACGATCTGAGCAATGGTCCGCCCAAAAAGAAGGCCACCTCCAAGGACAAAGACAAGGAGAAGGAGAAGGAAAAAGAGAGCGCTGCCAGCAGCAAAGCCTCGACGAGCAGCAGCAGCAATGCTAACAAATCGCGTTCGGCCACGCCAACGCTGTCGACGGATGCCAGCAAGCGCAAGATGAACAGCCTGCCCAGCGATCTCACCGGTTCCGACACCAGCAACAGTCCCACCAGCACCCCCGCGAAGAGGCCTAAGAACGAGATCAGCACGTCGCTGCCCACTTCCTTCTCTGGTGGAAAAGTCGAGTGAGTAAAGGATTGGATTCCACACTGGAATGGCTTATCATCCTGTATTCTTTTATCTTTAGGGACTATGGAATCACCGAGGAGGCTGTGCGTCGTTATCTCAAGCGAAAACCTCTTACGGCCACCGAGTTGCTTACCAAGTTCAAGAACAAGAAGACGCCCGTCTCGAGCGACCGTTTGGTCGAGACCATGACGAAAATCCTAAAGAAGATAAATCCCGTCAAGCACACTATCCAAGGAAAAATGTATCTCTGGATCAAGTAGACTGCAGTCATGTGATTTTAAGATTTCATAATACAATGCATTATTGTTTCACTTAATATATTAACGCAACCATTGAAAATATTTTTTTAAATCGGGTTATGAGAAAAATAGCAATTATGTTCAGAACCTGATTGAAATTAAAGAAGTGAGTTACTAAATGATTATAGAAAAATTGATATTAATGAATTCACAAGCAAGCAAGTGTCTATCATATCTTTGACTTGGCTTGCTTCCCCAATTGGTCAAGGGAGAATTCCCTTGCATTACTTATAACAAAAACCCTACAAAAGATGTGCATTCCTAAAAATAATATTTCAAAAAGTTGAAAGCCAAATATTGAACTTCCGGTTTGCGTTTGTTTACTTTTGAGTTAGGGATGTGATTTTCCTGGTTAGGATCGATAGTTATCGGACGTGAAAATAGTCGATGATTGCTGAGAAACATCGAAGCATAATCGAATATTCATCAATTTTGTTCCAGCTCTAGTTGTGTGTGTGTGCGGATGTCAATTCTTATATCCGATAATTAGGAAAGTGTCTCAAAGTGTCCCTTATCGGGACTGTCATGCTCTTTTTACTGCCACTGCGCTGGCTACCATCCCGTTGAAATTCGACCACTAATCAAGTAAAACCGAGAAAATCCCCGGAAAGGAGCAAAACAAAGTACAACGCAATACCACTGCGATGGCGACGAGTGAAGGGGCGAGCGAGTGTTGAAAAAATCGGATTTGATATAGGATTTGGCCAAAAGTCGGCCCAAAACGGTCAGCCAAATTCCTGAAAAACGCTAATCAAGTGAGTGAGCAGTGGGTGTACGTGAAAAAAGGCGAAAAATGCACAGGAAATCGCTCAGCTGCTTTGTTGTTGTGCTAATTTAACATACACACGCACACATACCGAAACACAGCAGATACGCCTGAAAAAAGCATAACAAAAGCGAATATACGAAATTGAAGTACATTAACTTGTGGCTGCCGTCTTTAATTGGGCGCATTATTGTGTTATCCTTTGGGGCTTTTCACCTGTAACACGATATATATGTATTCCATGTGTACGTACATAACTAAAATATATACGTTCCCACAAAAAGAAAACCTTGAAACCACACTCGTGCCTTGTAAAGTTCAAGGTGTGCGTGTGCGTGTGTGTGTGTGGGTGGGTGGGTGGGTGCTGCGTGTGCTGTGTAATGTGTAATTTGATATCGGCCCTCGAAACAAAGCGAATTAACGCGAATTTCACAGATTCCAGTTTTCCAGACATACCTTACAAAAAAAACCCAATCTGTCTGCCAGGATAACTCGTTAACATGCATATATTTTTTTACAATTGGTCAAAATTTCTTGTTGGAATAAACTTCGGTGTTGTAACTAACTTTTTGAATGTTTAACTTTATTATGGATCATTTTTAAAGGGAAAAAATTAAAATTCTACTACATTATCTTTTTAATTATTATCTTTTTTAAAAAAGTAAAGGAAATTGAAGAGAGATATCTTTACAAATGATAAAAACAATAACTATTGTTATATGAGTTCCTTTTAAAATGCTAGGACTATTAAGCGAATAAACCCGCACGCGCCTCCACAGATTGAATTTCGCTTTGGAACAGCAACTGTGGGCCTCTCATTTATTGTTTACCCATCCAATAAAAACAAAGTCACGTTCTCAATAAAGTCTCTGCTCCGTTTGTCTATCGATGTGCTAATGCCTGTGACGTTTTCTTTGTTAAATCGTAAATTTAATACACATTTTGTGACATATTTGCACACCTCCTCCCGGGTCTGTGGGCGAAACATATTAGCAGTTTTTATAATATTTCGTTAAAAACTTTCCACATTTGTTTCTGCTCCATCTGTGGATGCAATCCGTCAGCGTTCTGGCTACGATTAGTTAAATGCGCATGCTGGTGACTCATCCGGTTTAAGCCGGCAACCAGACCTATTTGTTTTGATTACTGCAGCTGCCCCCAAGATCTCGGTCACTATTGAGTCGCGATAAAATCAATTGATGGCGAATTGAACCCAATATCGGACATGCGTTGATTTTTTCTAGTAAGAAATCAAAATGCATTCAAGAGAAACTACTCTGACCGTCACTGTGTCAACAAACAAAACAGCTGTTGACTGCAGCATGATTAAAGAAACGTACAATTTTGCAGAATCAACCGTATAACAATACCACCAGTTGGTCGTAAAAAAAAAGAAAAACAATGATCACAAGCCGTTTATCTTATCAGCTGGACTGTTTGTTTGCAAATGACTTGTACCCGGGGAGGAATACCCGCAGGTTGCCTTTACGTAGGGTCCTCACTTACAGTGGTGGGCAGGATAATAGCACTGGGATTTACATTAAATTACATAATACCTTTTTTAAAAGAGGGTTTAGATTTGTTCACTAAAATTTCCACGGAAGTCAGTTCGAATCGAAAATGAAATCATAAAGATTATTGAGAACATAAAACATACATATATTGGTGGGAACTATTTTTGACGTTGGAACTTTTGTTAATTTTAAAAATTGAACATTTTTTATGAACTTATATTTTTAAAAAATTTAAGATTACCTTAAAGCTTTACTAATCTTGCCTTTCACTTTTAACACATTCTCATTCTGGTTTTTCAGACCGTGGACCAAAGTTACAGAATCGCTGTCGGTGGCACACAGATGAGACATGCAAATAGTGCTGATGGTAAAGACACATCGCAGCAGCAGTGGACATAGCGGACTAGAGCAATAACAGTATAGGCGAAAACCCAATCGTCTCCTGAAGTCGTGTCCTGGGTGGCAGAATGTCCAAGAGGAGTTGTCACATACTCACCCTGCTGGGTTTGTGCCTGATCTGTCATGAGGCGGCCGTGGTAAAGGGTCATGTGTTGGTCTACCGAAAAGCAACGAGCCAGGCAAGTTTATTTTCTGTTCAAAAAAATAAACGGTATTTTTAATAATACTGTACGATTATCGCTTATTCATTTAACATTAATCGTATATTGATTTATTACAGTTGATTGAGGAATTTAATGATATGCCAGCACAATTCGGCCCCCATCTGCCATCAAATGGTCTCAAAGTGTATGTGGTTCCCGCCAAGCGCCCTTACTACGGTTGTGATAGTCTGGATAGACCACCGCACCTGAATTACCCACCTTCAGCCAAATTTGTAGCACTAGTATCGCGGTGAGTAAATGAAGTTGAATATAAGCGAATTCATCAGGCTTAATGCGGTTCTTTTGTAGCGGTGGCGAATGCACCTTTGAGCGGAAGGTACGAGTGGCCCAGAACGCAAGCTATTCTGCTGTGATTGTTTACAATAATGAAGGCGATGACTTGGGTAAGCAAATGGACACACAAATAAAGCGCCAAATTCTTAATTGTACCCCAATTTGCAGAACAAATGTCCGCTGACAATCCGTCTGGCATAAGAATACCCTCTGTTTTCGTGGGCCATACTACAGGTGTAGCACTGGTCACTTACATGACGCCCGAAGTGGTGCTAATCATCAACGATGAGCTGCCCTTCAACATTAACACCCAACTGATATTGCCCTTCTCCATACTGATTGGCCTCTGCTTCATCATCATGGTGAGAGATCTGCAGTTTATTCGCTGGATTTCGTGCTGACTATACTTCTTTGTTTGACGGACAGGTTATCTATATGATCTACAAGTGCATCCGCGAGCAGCGTCGCCTGCGTCGCCATCGACTGCCAAAGAGCATGCTAAAGAAGTTGCCAGTGCTTCGATACACCAAAAACAACGCGAACAACAAATATGACACCTGCGTGATTTGTCTGGAGGACTTCATCGAGGACGATAAGCTGCGTGTGCTGCCATGCTCGCATCGTAAGAAAATATATATATATATATGGTTAATGTAATACCTATTTTTTTTGTTTCATATAAAGTCAAACCTAAAATTATCTGGATATATTTTGTTAACTAGTTACTCGTAGGATAAAAGGATGAGAAGCGTATTTTTTCGTTCTTTTTCTTGTACAGGCTTACAGGTCGAGTTGATCTAGCCATATTCCTCTGTCCGTATATAAGCTGTGATCTTCAGAACCAACCCAACCTTTTTAAGTATTTGATTTGTCAATGCCAACAATTTTTTTTAATCCTTTTTTTTTAATCATACTGTGAATACAGTATTTTTTTAAGATTTCAGATTTCTGAATACAGACGACTAAATCATATAGAAATGTGAAAAATTAATCAAATTGCACACCAATTTTACCCCTTTCATGAACTCATATTAAATGTAGCAGATTCTAGTAACTAAATTATACACAAATGTTAACCAATTAAAATTGCTTGCAGCTTATCACACACATTGCATCGATCCATGGCTTACCGAAAATCGACGCGTCTGTCCCATCTGTAAGCGCAAGGTTTTTACGAAGGGCGAAGCGCGTGCAAGTCGGAGTCGACAGCCTTCTTTGGATAACGTCACCGATACAGATGACGATACGACGCCTCTGCTGCAGCAACAACAGTCCAACAGCCGGCAGGCGGTGCAGGTGAACTCCGGCTCCTCAGCCGCTGGAGCAGCTGCCGGGAGCAGCTCGAGTGTTGCGGCGGCTGCTGTCGCTGGAACTACGCGACATGGAACCTTCCGACGTGGAGACGCTGGCCGAAATCCATTTGAGGAGTCGCAAAGCTCTGACGATGAGAACGGTGCGTCTGTTCGCGAAATTAATTCATTGATTGTTCAAATAACTAATCGAATTGCTTGTGCAGCCCTGCTGGACTCAGCTGTGCGTCCGGCCACGTCCTCTGGAGCACACGAACGCATCAATCCCTTCGATCGCGCTCCTAATCTGCCGGCTCATCTAGCCGAACAGTTAACTGAAAGTCGTCCCTCGGTCTGGTCGCGAATTAACTTTGGGTAAGTGATAAAATAATATTAGTGCATAAAATGACGTGGACAAATTATTATGAAATATAATTACATATTTAATCACTTCTCGCCCACAAATCGCTTATAACTGAATTTTTTTGAAATTTATGGTTTTTCTTTATGGTTTCAAAACGAAGATAAGATATCACGATGATTTATTATTGTTTAGTTTATTTATAACTTTTAATTACATGCGGTAAAAAATAAATAAAATTAATTAGTATTTTCGCAAAGGTTTTATATACATACAAATAATATCTATGTATGTATGATAGTTTTCTGCAAGTCGACATTTTTTATTTAGATATAACAAAATTATAATGTTGTATGCGTTATCCCTCTTAGTCCCAATACGATTCGTCATGGGACCTCCATTATTTTCATCTTACTTTACCAGTTCTCTTAGGCGCCGACGGTTTAAATAATATAATCCATGTCTAAAAGGTCTAATAAATCAGTTGTAGGTCCTAACGTTTTCGCTTAGTTTACTACGATGCTATTATTGGTCGATTTCTCTAACTAATTGTCCTTTTACGTTCTATAGGTCGTTCTTCCGCCGCCAGCCGACAGTGATTAGTGTGGCGGCGCCACCCTATCTGGAGCACGTTGAGTCTGGTACCAGTGCCATGGGTTTGCCGGTGACGGGGACAATTGCTGTAGCCTCGCCCGCATCGAACAACATCCTCAATCCGAATTTAAGCGGCTCTTTCAAGGACGACGACGATATGCCACCGCATCGCTCGATCTACGAACCGATAGCGATCAGCACGCCTGCCGCGGACTCTACAGCCATCGATGATTCGGCGTTCCTGCAAACGCCCACGCAGGGCGGCATAGGCGTGGCCGCCCTGCCGCACAGCGCATCCGATCGCCAGTTTCTCATATGAGGCGAGTTAGTTCGCCGCGAGTCCTTAGCCTGTAGGTTGTAGGTGGTCGCCGATCCTCGAACAATGAACCCGGGTCCGGTTTTTCGTTTGGGTTCGCGATCAGTGCTGTGGCTGCCAGCTGCTTTGTTTTAAACAATTAACAAATGTTTATTATTAATATTAATAAATATGTAGCCGAACCTTGTGTTGGACTGTGCGCTGTCCCACTTCCAGGGCACCCACCCACAAAACCCAATCACAGACACGAAACACACACGTCATTTATATGCGTATACAAATTGTGATTTATTTTATATACATTTTACAATTAACCCAATTGGCACACTAAATACCGCCTAGCCTGCAAACTCCCAACCAAAAATGTAAACGATAGATGAAAACCGAAAAATACCAAGTTAAGATTTAATTGTTTACCTGCTTCGCATTATTCATTGATTCTGTTGTTCAATTCAAACACCCAAATACCCAAACAACACTCAGACACACCTATTAAACTGATTCACGAACATAGTCATGTTTTTCCCAAATAGTGGTCTTTTTATTTTGATGTATTTGAGAAATCGCAATGAAATTAATTGAAACAAATGATTAAATGGCATTGGCCTGTATATTGTACATTATTCTCGATTTAACTAATTTTAAGTTTACTATATAGCATATGAAACTGAAATCCAATGATGCAATAGATTTTCGACCCTTGTTTTCAAAGACTAAACTATTTTTTTCAAGTATGATCAAATTATATTTCAAGTCAATGTCGTTGCCACACTCCACTATAGTAGAATCCGTAAACGCTAGTTTGTGATTATTTTTCCTAAAAAAATTAAGTATGCAACCACTAAAAGCTGTTTACAACAAAACGAAATCAATTAGGGCATAGATGCAGATATATATATTTAAAAATGCTGTGGCAGTATAATCTAAATTTAATTTACATTCAAACAAAATAAACGTAATGGACATAAACTAATCAATCGTTAATTCTTTAATATAATTTCTAAGCAGTTCCAGGTAAGAAAATAACTTAAAATGCAACAATTTATGTTGTTTAATATTTTGTTAAACTTAAAGTATTATTTAAACTCAGAATTCCCATACATTTTTAAAGCTTAAAGCCGACTTTAAATTTAAGATGCGGAGGAGAAAACGAATCTAAATATTTTAATTATTTTGAACGCACTGATAATTTAAATGCAGTTTAAAACTTAATTTTGATTTTTTATGGATAAACACTGTTCTATTGAAACGTCTTCACGTGCCTTCACATTGCCATCATCTCTAGACTTTTATTTGTCCACTATCACATTTGTCCCAGTATCACATTTCGCTAATGGCATTTCTTTAGCAATCCCTTCCTCCATGTCCTTCCTGCTTGTCCAATTCTAAGTAGAGTTGATGTAGGTATATATTTTTGTAGTTTTAGTCCTAGTATCTGCAGCGGCGCGGAATTTGCAGTAAGCCAACCCATTTAGCTTTATGGGGTCCTCCTTCACTGCGTTGCAAACTTCTGACTAAAATCATTATACCCTCTTCAAGGGTAGCTTTGGAGTTTTTTGACGTATAACCTCCTACGCTTGGGAATAACATTTTATATTATTTCTGAATTTCGAATTTAATTTTTTCAAAAGCGGAAGACTATATCATATAGCTGCGATAGGAACGATCGGAAAATTGATGGGAAAATAATAGGAAATAAATGATAGCTTCCTTGCCTTTTATTGTATTGTCTTCTATTCTAGGATACATTTAACAAAAGTCGGACGACTATATTATATAGATTCCCTACGAAGGATAGAAGAAATAATGTCAAAATAATACGAAAATTAACTGCAAGGGTAAATAAGCTTTGGCTGGCCGAAGCTAGCTTCCTTTCTTTTTTTCAAATTGAATTTTAACACTTATCTTCTGATTTGGAAATTAAAACTCGAAATATAATTGTAAATATTTGAGTTTTATAATACAAATTGAAAAAACAGTTTTCCTTGTGATTAAAAATAAAACTCAAACTTGATATATGGGAAATCTCTGAAGATGTCAACCAAGCCAAAAAGCTTGAAACTTGATAAAAACATATTTCTATATGATTTTGCACTGATATTTAATTCTAGTTAAATGGATCCTCAACTAAGCTAATTCTGGACAGTTATTAAAAGAACCTACAAATAACAGTTATTTTTTTTATACAATTTTGTTAACTACGATGGCTAACAGAAATATTGGTGTATTTACAAACTTTTAGGACTCTTCTACGAGCTTGATTTGTTTTTGTAAGAAAAATTTACAATAACAGTTATTTTCGGTCCCTATTCTTGTGGTATATAGCATTAAGAATACTTACGTTAAAAATCATAATGATCGGACCGCTAAAAGCGAAATTACAGAATGTTATATCTCAAACCACCAAAGCAGGAATCTTTAAACGCAGGAACGAAGGATTTTGTATTTAAAAATACAAATGCTAGAGACCAAGCTATTTTTCAGGGTTTTACTGTATATAACACCTCCGGGTGAATCCCATTTAAAATATTGAACCAGTCGCATTGCTCTTGCACATTTCTCTCGCACCCCCTTTAGCTCCATAGTGATAAATTTCCTATTTATAAAAACTTTCATTTTATATAATTTCAATTGTTTTATAGTAATGTAAATATTTTATATAGGTTATACATAAATTATGTATGTTCAAATATAGTTGAGTAATGCACGGAGACATATCAGCATTTCAAGTTATTACATAGTTTAAATCAATTTTGCTAAATTTTATGCGAAGTGTGGGTGTGATGATTAGGCGTGTGATAAAGACGTATGGGTATGAATGTTTTTGTACAGTTTCTCGAGAGTGTGAGTTCGTGTTGATAATTGATACAATTTCAGTTAAAAATTATTGGTATAATCGTTATCGATAAGCTATATACAAAATATGCACTTTAGAACTTAGGCTAACTAAAGAACGTATGAACTACTCGGTAGATGAGATGGCCAACCGAGTTTACTTGACCACCAGTGATTGCTTGAGATGCCGCACCAGGCCGGATCCAATATCTTGTACATCCGGCCACTGTCGTATCACAAAGATGACGAAACAAATAGACAAAAATGTTGTAAGAACGCGAACCCTGGAAATGAGCAAATTATTATGTATAAACACTCATCGTGGCACTGAGTTTAGCAATAGTTACCTCGTTTTGAGAAAAGGCATTATGATGCCTGCAGCGGTGGCCACAAGCAGGAGAACCACTTGCAATATCGTTAATACCACATTGATGAGTTTCACAACCAAAGCCCGTGCATTGGAATTATCAATGCCCTCGACGGTGACATATTGTTGCTGCGACATGTGCTCCATTTTCGATATCTGTGCAAGAGCTCGGTTAAATTCGGTTTGCATTTGGCTGGATTGGGGTTGGGGTCCTCCCCAAACGTTCGAACTTACCCTCGTTTGACAGTTCTCGAGCACTTCGTTGACGTCACGTAGTCTTTCATCGCTTTGGTATTGTACTTTCTCCTCCATGTCGGCAATCGTTTGCTTCAGATTCTCAATTTCATTCTGTCAAACAAAGGCGGCAAAGCATAAGCACGAATGTCGGGCAAACTGCCAAAGCGTCAGCCAAGTGAACTACGAACCTGATGTAATTCTGTCAAGTCATTGATTTGCTCCTCGAGTCCCTCGGCACGATAGCGTTCACTTTCGAGTGTGGCGGTCAGATTGTTGAATTCCTTTTGGCCCGTCTTCCGAAAATAGAAAAGAGGTTCGAATATTATTGGTGATAGGAAATCCTTATTTCCCTGTCTTCCTCGGGGTATACGTACCTCCAGACGTTCTATGCGCTCCTTGAGTTTCTCATTCTCGGCTTTTCTCTCAGCCAGCTCGGTTAGCAATGTCTTGAGCACTATGTGGTATTGGCTGGCACCCGACTGGCTTTTGCCGGACCTAGGATTAACAAGTACGCATTGTTAGTTGAGCCTTATAAGCAATACTATTATTTCTGTTTTATGTAAGTAATGGATTGGATCATTCAACTTTTAGTTGTTTACATTTAATATATTATTGATAGTTACTTAATCAAAATTCAACAGAAACTTCTGACAACATTTTACTTTATAATACTTCATTACATTAATTGACTTGAAACCGATCCTTGAGGATCCTCAGGGTAATATACCTAGTTCAAACTATATACAAATATTCCGGTACTTATTTAAATGATAAAATCTAAACTCAACTTACCCCCCTGGTATGCTTTCGCTGGTCACGCTGCTGCACTCGCTGCCATTGTCACTGTTGAATTTTCCTGTACCGCTGCCCGCACCGCCGGTGTTGTTGTTATGTCCGCCCCCACCGGATCCCGTTGATGTCCCGGCTCCGGGCACCTGCTGCAGTCGCTCGCTACCCAAAACATCGGCATTCGCGGACTGCATGCCCTGCAGCTCGGCTTCGCTCATCTGATTGATGTTGTCGGCGCTGCCAAACTTGTTCTTGATTAGGTGGGCAAATTCCCGTGGCTTGGACATCACGGACCCGGAGAATCCGGTGATGCCATCGCGGATGTTGCCCCCCACATTGCGGAGACCCTGGCCTACATCGCGCAAAACTTCGCGCGGCTGCCGGTGCTGGCTCTTCGTCTGAAATTGGTGATTCTGCAGATCCTTGGCCCGCTTTGTGTAGTTGTCCAGCTTTTTCTGCAGCTGCGAGATATTGTGTGCGCTCTTCTGGTTCTTTTTCTCAAAGACAGCCTGTCGAAAAGTTACAAGTTAATAATATTTATTTCTAAAAAATAAATGTGTAAACATACCTTGATACGCTGCAGCTGCTGTTTGTCTGCGCTGGCTGCCAGCTTAAGATACTCATTGACATTATCTAAAATTAAAGAATTAAATTAGATTTAAACATCTTATAAACAATGTGATTTTATTGCAAGTCTAATCATATTTTATTTTAAAAAGTTTATTTTCAATAATACGGCGGTTATAAATAATACTACCAATTTTTGAGAGATAATAAAACTTAGTTTGCCAAAATTAACTTAAATAAATGAATAAATGTAAAATGTCTTAAAAAAAGGTCTTATTTGACTAAATTTTTACTTACCATCTCTGGCAGTTTGCTCCTGTCGGATGGACTCCTTGGTGCATTGGATCTTCGTGTTCAATCGGTCGATGGCCTGAACGCTGGAGCTGCGTTCGTGGCAGCGGCGGTGGACCTTCTTGCTGCTGTCGAACTCGTCTGAGACAAAGGAGGAGTAGTAGTCCTCGTTGCCGGACAGACGGGAGTCCTCCAGTCCGCTGCCGGTGCCGGCGCTTCCACCACCACCTCCTCCTCCTCCGCCGCCTTGTTGTGGGCCCAAGAAATCCGTCATGTCGTTAACGGCAACGAGACCGCTGTAGGCCAGCAGACCGCCCTGATCGGAGCCATGGGTGCGTCGCTGGCGTTCGCGACTCCGCCGCCGGTGGGTGGGGCTGTGGCTGCGGAAGCCACGAGCCACCACCCCGCCGCTGCCCAAACTTCCGGTCACCGTGTTGCCGCCGCTGTAGACAGCCGCCTGTGCAGCTGCCACTGTGCTGGATGAGGCCGAGGAATTGCTGTTCGTGTTCGCGGAGGCTGCTCCGGACCCGGAAGTCGCCCCTCCAGCCGCCGATGTCGTCGTCGTCGAAACTGGTCCTCCCACCGATGAGGATGGCGCTCCTCCCGCTGTCGCTGCTGCTGTCTGAGTGGCTGCCGCTGCCTCGCTGGCTCGCTCCCGGGACACTGGCGAATTGTGGCGCATAGAAAAGTACGGCTTGAGTTATTTTCTAAGTCTAATCTGGGTTTTTGTTTTTAAATTCTGTTGATCGTGAGGCGCGTTTTAGGTAGTACGAAACATAGCACTCAACATATATTATTAAATTATATTGATGGTGGTGTAATGAGATGTTTTTCAGTTTTTCATCCTTTTGTTTAAATATTGGTTTTCATTTCTTCTATTTTTAAGTGGTTTAAGGTTTATGTTTTTGTGGTTAATAATTACTTTTTTTTATTTTATATTTTATGATGGGTTAATTATATTTGGTTTCGGTACTAGTTTTTGTGCTTAGTAAATTTATGTTTTTTATCACATTATGATTTTAAATGCTTGTAGTGATGATTTATGTTATTTTCATTGATTTTTACTTAGTTTTTATATATTTTCAGTTATATGTGGCGCAGTAAGTCATTATTCTCGAAAAATTAATTTAAAATATCACTTTTATAAGATTTCAACAGTTTTCGAATGGACGCCTCTTTTAAGAGCTGGAAACATTTTCTGTATGCACATCGGCGCTGATTTATAGTCTAGATGTGTGTGTGTTGAATGTGCGATGAATAAGTGTTTCAAAAGAGTTATTTCACTTTTTTGATTGACAGCTGGACAGCCTGTCTGTGAGCCGTAGAAAGAGATAGACAAACAAGAAAAATAGAGACAGAAAGAGCGGGGAAAAGAAGAAGCAGTGGCAGGCAGTTTAATAGCGTTTAAATTCGCGTGTTCTTCGCTGTGAATAGAACCAAAATAAGCAGTAACAAGATTATGGGAATGAGTGCGTGTGTGTGGTGGTGAAAGTAAGTGCATGGATTGTGCGAGCAACTTGCAAAACAATTGAATTTTGTATAATATTTGTATACCTACATTTATCAATGATTCTGATTGGTTTGAATTGCAAGTGTAGCTAGTTAGGCAGGCTAACATTCAACGGTTACAAAGCTAAACAAGGAAAAGATATAAAGAAAAATATGTAAAGTGTGCAATCAAACAGATAACAGATGTTAGGCACAGTCAAATGAAATAATAAAATGGTCGGAGGCACTCAAAAGTGGGCTATACTTCTTGATTTTGATTTATACATGGCTGTTTGTAAGCTTGTTGATGCCGAACTCGTTAAAACATTGCGAATAATGGGGCGTTGGGGGTGTTTTGGGATGCTTTTGGATTGTGGAAGATGAGTCATCGCTCATCATCTGGGGTGGAAACTCATGGAAATACAGAATACACTGTATCCCGATTAAGGAAAAACTTTTGTGGAGAGAGGTCTGCTAAAGAACTTACATTTTTACTAGTTTACAATGTCAAATTTATACTGAATATTTCCCTAAATATAATTTATATATTTAGTGCATTGTTCATTAAATAAGTAAATTATTGGAACTGCTCATTAATTTAATATTTCATATATATGTTATATATTATTATTTTCCTTTACTTTTTACTCCGTATTTGACGGATAACAAATAACTAAAGTTTTTCATTAAAGCAATATTTTCAATAATTTTATGGAAAGATAGTAGATTTATGTAAATCATGAGGTACCAAAGGTTTCACATTTCTTGAACACTTTTTGCTACAGCTCTACGAACTAGTTAATAGCGGAAGCACAAATTGAATTGGACGCCCACTGATAGCATAGCATTCCCCATCCAATCGAGCTCGGCAACCGCATCCAGACCCTCAGATTGACATTAGCCCCGCTGATAAGATGCAGGAAGCTTCAAGCTTTAACACGAGCCAATCATTCCAATTATGCGAACTAACTAATGGAAAAGGAGGAGCCGGAGGAGGGGATTTGGCGGCTTGGGGAGAGGAGACCGGAGGATTCATAATCATAATTGATAATTACTTTGCTCGGTGCTTCGGCTGGCAGAGGGTGAGCGACTGGCGCGCAGATTCGAGCTGGAGCCCCGGGATGGACGCAGGGACTGCAATGTTAGGAAATCCCGATTCTGGTTCGGATGAAGGGCCGCATTAGGCGTGGAGTCCATTATTGCAGGCTGCCATTCAATGACCACGATTTCGCTGACTGCAAAGAAACAAGAAACGAGAATGAATAACAATATTTTCAGCACATTTTCTAGGCTAAGTAGCAAAGTCTAAAGGTGAATCAACTGTCCGCCAGCTGATAATCCGCGCATAATCGGAATATATTTGTATATACAAGTGTGAATAAAAGTGGAGCACATGGAATAATGAATTCTATACATTCCTAGCATTTCTTGGCAGATGGAAGCCATCTTGTAAATTTAAATACACGAAAATAGTGTCATCACTATTTCAAGTGCTTCGCCTCCAGATATGTATACAATCTATTCTTAACCAGATAAGGCAGCAATTTGTTAGAGATATTGCCTATAGCTACCGGCTGACTATATCGGAAAACCTTATATAGACTGATTATGTGAGTATATAGGTTTTGTATCCCCCGAGAAAGTTTAGAACTCAAGTGGCATTACAATGATGTTGGGTTGTTGGGGGACTGTCTCTAATAAAGACAATGACACCCTGATACGAATTGTTTACTTGATCATAAATATTTATACACTGGAGCCTATTTGTTGACAGCACATCCAGTGGATTTCTCCACCCTTTAATAAATTCCGATGTATTTAATCCGCCCGTTGAATTATCCCAAATTCCATTACATTTATCCACTATGTTTTTTTGTCAGCATGGAAGCCGTTCCAGATCGTAATCAGCTCTAATGGACGTAACTTTCACGCCCACTGAAGACCTACCCCATTGTTACTTCACTTGAACCAATTGAGAATCCACAAGCAGCACTTTCCACTCGCGTTCCGCTTTTTCTTTATGCGCTTTACATTTTTCGGGTAATTTTCCGTTCGGTAAATCCCTTTAAGCCCATCGCCACACTCGCACATGTTCAGACATTTTTACAGTCTATAAGTTTTTATTTTAAGCTGTAGATCTGGGTGGTTACTTTGGCTATTTTATAGCTTAATCTAGATATTTTTAAGGCAATTTTTGTTATCAGCCACTCTAACCTTAAAATAGTTAATATTATAACTTTATAATTATAATTTTCGATTTAAATTCAACCCTCTTTAATAGAGTACTTTAGTAGTAAAGAACTTCATACTTTTGATGTGATTTAAAAATATAGACGTAAAACTGAAATGAAGTTTATTTTTACAGGTTTGAATAATTACTGAAATATATTCAAGTAAGCTGATTTTTCAGCTCAAGGTCGAGAGTGTTTAGGCTTAAATAAATCCAAATCATATCTAATAAATATATGCGTGCTTGTACAAATTTGTATGGTAAGAAAACTTCTTTATACATTTGGTAAATTTATTGAGTTTAGATACAAACTAGGCATCGCTGTTCTTAAACAGCGAATTGACTTAAAAAAGGTAGATAAAGATGGATATTCAGTCCGTTGCGCTTTCAACCCAAATGCTCATCTGCACTTGACTGCGCCACAGCTGATGGGTACAAAATATAAAAAAAATGGAAGAAAAAAAAGAAGGCGGATGGGAGGTTCGGTGCCTTTAGCTACGACGTTTTGCTGTGTGAATCGAGCATAATCATTTTTCTTTGTGCCCCTTTCTTTCGGTTTGCTCGTGAATTTTAATCAACGTATTTTGTAACCTTCTTCTGTTTTGCGCGCTTTGTTATTCCCGCTACTCCCGTCCCATTCGCTTTCTTACACAGTTGTTTTTGTTCGTGTGCTGACTGACTGTTTAAACAGAAAGAAAACAAAAACAAAATAACAATAAGCGCATTGAAATTATATATCAGGCGAGACGAAGAAAGCCCCTGACGATTTTGAAATGCTCTGTCTCTGATTAACAACTTTTGTTAAAAAAAAAAATTTTTAAAACAGGTCCCTTTGACAATTTATATTTATTATAATAATTCGGTAAAGGTTTTTGGAGAAGGGAACATATTTTAATTTAAATTGATTTAATAATTTCCATTAATCTTTGTAAAAATGCTTAGACAAGTGAAATCTTATTAATTAAAATTGCAACTCAATGAAATAAAATGATCAGCTAACATGGTAGTCACAAATCTTCTGAAGTGGTCTTATCAATCCCTTTAGTGAATGAATCTTTCAACTCGGATTGAAAAAATATTCAGGGTCACTGCACTCACGACTTTGAAACTCATGATGTCGAAGACTATATCTCTCGTATCTTCCTCTTGCTGTTATTCACTGTCTCAGATGACTGTTTAGCACAAGTCGCAATTTGTAATGATAAGAGGCAGTACAACCCCATCCCCCAGAATTTCGGTTATCAATATTCTGCTTTCGAGTGCACATGAACCCAAGAGATCCATCAATGGGAAACGATCCAAAGCGGTTCCGCATTCTTTATCACTTAGTAAGGAATGGGGAGTGGGTTGCGTACAAAGTCCAGAGATAATTTATCATGGCCCAGACCTATGACATACGGCAAGTGCATTATCATAAACCCACCGATCATCAAAATAATAACACTGGTAAATTCATTTTCGTACTTTCGAGCTTTTTAAAACAAAATTTTTAATTGTTTAATACGTTATACATATATTCCAAATATTTTAATGCATTTTGGCACTCAGTTTAAGCTGTAACAACAAATTTATATACTAAACAGACTATCCCCACTTATTTAATGGCTAGAGTAACGCTTTAGTCGGACTCTAAATCGTTTATATTTCCCTATAAACGGACTGGTTTAAGACATTTCTTTTCTTACAACAAGCAAGGCTTTTAAAATTATTATTCCGACCGCACATATGCATACCAAGTATGCAGATTCAATTATGCCAAGACATTTGCTAATGACTCAGTACTGAAATACAACAACGTTCTGCATACAACATCTCGGGATTCCGACTTGGCAGCGCAGCTAGTTATCTTTAGTGAAGGTCACCACGCTCGGATATAAAGAGCCGCATTAAATTATAAGTCCGTGCATATGTACGAACAACGGCAGCCAGTCAACAAGTAATTACACTACTGACTCTCAGTCTCGTTTGCATTCTCACCCAGTTTCCCTATGGTACACCCCACTTTCCACATCACCCTATGAACTGTGGGTAATTCTATCATTAGACATCATGTTGTTGCCTCTTATAGACTTTGGTCCACATTTCTGCCATCTAAATAATGCTGCACTCTATTGTCTGGAACAATTTAAATCCAAATGACCTCACGTTGCATCGTTTATTTCTGTAAGACTGCAACTCATTGGTTCCTATAGTTCAAGACGAATTCAACTTATAAACCAAGCCGAAACTTTACTCAAGGTCTTTTTATTCGTTAGACTAATGTAACTTATTTACTTTATTTATAAAAATATTTCTTTGAGTGCCCTTCATATGCTTTCTTATCGAATTGCCAGAATGTCAAACTCATTTTTCCAAGATTATGCAAGACTGCGAGTGCTAAAGCCGACAGTATCATAAATGTTGGGCAGGTCAGGGTATAAAAACATACAATACACGAACAAAAATTGAACTTCCCGCGAAAAATTGCAAAGTTTGCTCAACAAAAACCGTAAAAGTCGAGAAAAGAGGGCAAAGAAAACAATAACAAAGTGAGTAAACTTTTGACTGTTGGCCCATTACCTCAACAATTTAACAAGACGCAATGTTGTCAATGTATTTTTTATAGATGTTACTTTACTGGCTTACTTGTTTCAGCATTTCGCGCTGTGTTTTATTATTGCAGGTGTTTAAATTGCTGTTTGAGACAAGCCAAAGGTAAGTTGTAGCCTGCCAGTTTGTTTTTTTTTATTGGGGCTGACGGCTTTATACTCATTCGTTGGCAGACACAAAAATGGGGTGGTGGAAGAGGCGGAGAAAAGGGAAATAAATGCGGGTGGCAGGTGTCAAGTGCTGGTCGTGATTCATGCTACACATACAAAAAATAAAAACTTTAAATACTTTTAAATAAATGCTTAAATATTTGAAAAAAAAAATCCTCTATCGAAAAGATTTTAAGAACTATTTTGTTTCCAGTTATTAAATATTAGATAATAAAAATAATTGTTTTAAGGTTGTCGTCTAAAAATATTTATTTTCTGACATTAACAATAAAAGAATGGGCATATGAACACTATTTTTATATAACAGTTAAGTGAACTCAGCGGAATTAAAATTAAAATAGACAACTATTTTTTTATATAATCATTCAAAGGTAAATAAAAATACCATCACTAAAAAAAAGAGTTGCGCCATATGGTTGCTGTTGTATTTTTTGTTTCAGATAAGCACACTGGGAACTGTCATAATCGACGACCACAACCACAAAAAATAACTGGGTAAAAGAAAAGGAACGATTGTGCCATTTCCAATAAGCTTATTATCGCTGCAATGGATACCCAGCAGATCTATTTTCAAACTGCCACCGAAAGATATCAGCCATACCAATTGTATTTTAATTACAAACCTTATTTATCAATCAATCAGCCAAAGTGTGTTGTGTAAGTCGGAAAAGTAAGAGGGAAAATGTATTTCACTATCTCGAATAATTAGTGGGTAGCACGAGTGCAATCGAATCAATAGCGTTTAGATAACGATAAAAAATCCACATATGTACTTTCTTTTACTTTACATACATACTTTTCTTTCAAGAATTCGTACACATACAGCATTCCAAGTAAAAATCTTTGTGTGAGTCATAGTCGTAAAACAAAAGATAACTTTTGATTTATTACCATAACCTACCGCTCTCTGACTGATACTTTTCTAAATGGAAACAAAACACAGAGTGAGTTGCCAATTTCCAGATAACTCACAATAGGTTTACCAGCTGAGATAAAGCACGATAAACAAAAGTATTTCTACAAATGGTGTTTTCATTGTAATATATGGTGAATGAAAATATTCCTAAATGATGACTAGAATGAAATAATAACACTGAAAGTGCATCACTCGATAAATATAAAAAATAAGCATTTTAGAAAAATATACAATTAAACAGACATACTTTACTTTACAGTACTACAACAGAAAAAGATCCGACGTAAGACTAGTTCCTTTTCTTAGTCACTTTTCTTGGTTTTCTTCTGTCCCACATGTTTTTCTTTGGCAAAATGTATTATCGTTTGTAGCTTTTCTCGCCAAGATTGGCTATCAATTGACCGTGCTAAGGTCTTATCTAATGTCCACAAGAAACCCACACACCTGACATTAATCAGCCCTCAGGTGTTGGCTAAGCCCACAGCCACATCGAGTGTGTCAATAAAAATACAGAAATTTGATTCACCGCCTTATTAATCAGAGGGCAGAAAAATAAAGGAAACTTGATATCGTTATTTCTATATACAGAAGGCGGAATCGGAGATAGAAAATGACTCTAGTCCCAGTCATTTTATATTTATTTATTTATATCATTCTGGACACCTTTTATGGTCAAGCTGTTTCCTGTAAATAACAATTAGTAAGTAAAATACAAAGCAATCGTCATTCTAGTTATGATATTATTTAAAAAAAAAAAAAAACCAAGCCGTTATATTCATATATTAATATGGGTTTGGTTTCCAATTTATCAGGAGTGCCTACTACCGTTCCCCTTTGCTATATTTTGTGGCCTTTGAATTATAAATACTACCTAATCATCAGTTAGTATATTATCTTTATTGCTTGTAATCGCTGGCAATAATTCGTTTTGCTGTGTCACCAGAAAGTTGGATTTTAAAATGTTACTAAGAGTATTCGCCCTCTCCTCCATTAAAAAAAGGAGAAACTAAGCAATAACTATTTTTAAATCGATTCATTCAATACTTTTCTCTCTTCTTTGGCTTTTTTCCATGCGGTTTTTGTGGTAGGGAAAAAGTTTTTCACTTAACAACAGAGTAGTCAGCCAGGCAATTACCTTTATGACAGTTATCTAATGCCTTCTGCCCAAGTCTGTGGTGCTACTTCTCCATTTTCTCTCTGCGGGACTATCTCTTCCGCTGCGGCTTCCCATTAACGCAATTGGTTTGTGCCACTTTCTTTGAGATACTCGCAGCACGAGTCCAGCATGTGGGGCCATCATGATGCTGCTAAAACTTGGCAGATACTTCTAGTCGCCCAGACGATGTTTCGGCCATAAGTCATGACACATTTAAAACTATTTTATGGCTTGTTTCTGCACCTAAACCAGCAGCTGCGGACCTGTGGGTGTTCAGTTTTTTTCCTCTTACGTTTTTTTGTACAAAAACGAAAGATTATCGAAAGACTACAACCTTGACCGCGCCTTCAGGTTAAGGTTGGTATATCGGATGATCAAAATGTTCTTGAAATTAATTTTGTAACATTTGTAAAACTTTTTGTTAAAAATTGAGACTTAAAAAAACAAAAGTCTTATATAATAACAAATTTTGGAAATTCCAACTTAAGCGAAATAATCTTTACTAAAACAGCACTTTTTTATAAATCAAAAAGTTGGCCAGATTTTTAGTTTTTTTTGTAATATTTAGCATTTGTCTTTTGCATTTCAAATTCGAATTGGGATTCCCCAAACAATTTATTCAATCCACAATCGTTTTTAATTATGACACCTATTCAAAGTCTATTCAAACAACGCAATCAAACTAATTTTGTTTTACTCATTACACAATAATTAGCTAAATAAAACCAATTGTTTGCCCATAAACTAATGGGCTCAAACCCGATTATCTTTATGAAATGATGCATATAATTATTTTTCCATATATCGACCACGCCCTTAAGCAAATTGTTTCATCATTCAATTTTGGGGCGAATCGCTTAATTGACTTTTGCTGCGGGTCAATAACATTTTCGATGGTACACAGAGACGCAAGAAGAAAGAGTAAATCCAAAGAGTTTGAGCTGGGTTCGGACATACATTTTATGGTGTCATGGCATTTGTCAAATGAGACACTCTGAGCTGAACTTTAAGCTGGGTGAACCTTGGAGCCCGACTCGAGAAATCCGAAACAGTTACTGAGGTCCAGGTATTCTCTGACTCATTTTTATTTCTTACTTACAAATTTGCCACTTTTTTCGACGGCTATAAAAAATATTATGAAGTAAAATTTTAGGTATGTACATTAATAACTACTGATACTGGCATTCCTAAACGTTTTTATAATCTTTTTGTTTTGTAAAAACTTAATATTCAATCGATTACTTATTGCCCATTTCTTGATTGTCATTTTGAGTCAGCTGCTTATGCCGTACTTATATTGACCAATGGATCGTGGAAAAGATATTAAATTAATTAGCATATATAGGCAAAAACTAATCGAATTTATTCTGGGAAAAATACTTGCAATTCTTTCAGTAAAATAAATTAAATTCAAAAATATTATTGTGTGAGTTTAATGCTTTTCCTAGAATCATTTTTCATAGTCTCTTTTAAAAATAAACCTCAAAATAAATTTATTTTCCACCTAGCCACCTTCTACACGTGTTTTTTGCTTCATCACATTCTATAGAATTTGTCACAGTTCATCTTGTCGAATGTTTTTTTAATTCAACAGCTTGTTCAGCTGTTTTTGATATTAGTCATCGAATATTCGGACAAGGATCAACCTGCTTAACATTTTTACACTAAATGTTCAATGAATTGACTGACGACCAAACGTCGTCAGCAGAAGCTCGCATGACTAAAATGCAAATATGAAAAAATAAATAAACAAATGAGACGCTGCGCGAGTGTCGTGCTTGAAATATCAAACTCATGAAAACCGAGAAAACCGGAAAAGAAAACACAAAGCACGCTGCTAACTTGGCACATACACAAACAAAAATATTTATGCTTAATTTGGTCATTGTTTTTTGCCGAGTGGGGGAAACAAAAATCAAAATCAAAAGCCCAGAACGAAAATACACAAAGAAAACAGGTCAAAACACGTTCGCCGCGAGCTCGTGTTTTGGAAGGAGCCAGAAAGAAGCAGACCAGCATGAGGTGGCTGTTTGAATCTCCACCCACTTTTTAAGCCCCCAAAGTGGAATGATTCATTGGTGACTGCCGCTGACGTTAAATCGCTTTCGGTTGATGATATCAGATACTCGTTACTCAGCTAAGGGAAGTGCGAGGGAGATATGCATCCATGCATCAAAGCAACTGCTTGCACTGCTTGCCCTGTTTAAATTTCATTATTTGCTCATAACTTTTGATTAAATGGTACGATTGGAAAAATTTCTTATATTTTGATGGGTATTAATAAACACAACAACATTTGCCAATTTACTTTTTCGAAATTTTTAGATCGACTCGGCTAGTGATCCTGATCAAGAACATAACGCTTATTTCTACCTGTTACATACTTTTCCCAGAATACAATATACCCTTTTACTCTACGAGTAACGAATATAATTTACTTAACAAGTAAGTAAGTATATAGTTTTTTAGATTCTTGGATTAGACATTTTTTCGTATGAATATATTTAAATCAATTTTAAAGTGAAAATTGGGTAATTTATTATTACTGCTTAATGCATCTGAATCATTAAATTCATATTAAACTTTCATTATTCCCAAAAACCCCTAGCATTTCCATCTATTATTTGGGTGTGACGCTTGTCTTCCTAGGGTTTTTTTTGAAAAACAAATATTAAATTATTGATTGACAAGTCCTCAACCCTTTCCATTTCCCATATATGGTCCCCCTCTCTGCAACGCAATCCGGGCAAAATGCAAAAGGTGAAAGTGAAAACTGTCGTTTCTATTGTTGTTTGTCTCTTTTTGTTTGTGCAAAACAATTTAACAATTTATGTGTAAATTTTCACAACGGAAGTTGTTGAAACTTATGTGTGGGGCCATCAGAGCGGCAACAGCAAAAATAACAAGCTTAAAAGCTGTAGTTTAGTTTAACTTATAAGGTCATTGTCATATTTGGTCATCTGTTCCAGCATATTTCTGACTAGCGGATGAGTCACCAGATCTGAGATACGGATACTTTCATTCATAAAAAACATATTAGCAAAAACTTTTCCCATAATTTCAGAGAGCAAAGAAAGCTCTAAATGATATTGTTTAAAAACAAAATCTTATTTAGGTGTACGACTCACTCTCATCATTACTTCCCGAGAAGTATTGAAACCTACTTATACATTAGGTTTGCTCTAGAATCACTAGAAATTGATGAATAGCAAACATACAAAGTAAAGTTTTGTTTGGCAAAGGTATAGATTCAACCATTTAATCAAAATTAGCATGCCTGACATCATCAGCCAATCGAAAAGAGCCATAATGCTAACTTTACCTTGGTTACTGAACTTTAATCTACGAAAGAAATTCCATTTTATGACACTCCCTCAGCCATTTCTGCGTATTTAGCTCAGAATTCTTTTGAAAAGTCAACGTTTTTATGGGCTTTTAAATTAAGAAATATTCAAGAACAAATTTAACATTCTTTTATTAGTCAATTATGATTAATAAACCTAATCTGTACGATTAGTTGGGGAGTGGGAAAAATTCGCAGACGAATCTAATCAAGGTTTGATGGCTGCTTATACCTTAAGTAGTAGAAGTAGCAAGTATTTACAAAAATACATACATAGGGAAACATGATTATTCGGCTTTAGAGGAGGAAATGCGATTGTCTTGGGTTATCGGTGGTGATGTTATAATTATTGACTGCCAAAGGGCTAATCAGGTAGAAACATAAACCATTATAGTGAAATATTTTTGTTGGGTGCGTCGCTTGTTGCCAGGACAAAATCCATTTGAAGAGCCGGCTCTTCGGTTTGCACATGTCCCTCTCTTTTTGCTTCTCTCTTTTGGGCACACGCCCAAAACAACAGAGAATAAACAGAAAGAAATAACATCGGGGAAAACAATAACAAATTGTATCGGATCGGTTCGGTTCGCGGGAGTTCAAGAACAAAATAAAACCCAACACCATTTTCACTCTGCTTATTTTTGCGCTGGCCTTCGCCCATCAAATAAACTTTCGTGCTCTTTTTTTATGCTTTGATTACATTGCATAATGCACGATATTCGGAGATTAATGGTATTTGGAAGACGGAAAACGAAACTGGGACTCGGTCATATCCGAAAGTCATTTATCGGGAGGTTTGTTTGAAAATTGTATTCGATCAGGTCTGAGAGAATGAAAAAAGCAGCAGAAAAAGAGAAAGCTAATTAATGTGGATAATTAATGATTGAACGCGAATGGATCAATCATTGTGTGATAAACAGGCAGTATCGGCATAAGGAAAAGTGGTAATTGGAAAATGCTAAGATCATGCGGAAAATTACCTTTTTTTCGAGACCCTAGTCTAGGGTATATTGAATTTTAAATATAAAGATTTAAGTCCCACTTCTCTATGTGAGGTAGTTATAAGTTTAAATTAAATTTAACTGACATGTAGGTAAGTGTTATTATTATTATTAATATTATTTTATTTATTTTCTTGAATTATTTTATTTTATTTTATTTAATTTACCATTAAATCTTTGCAAAAATATTGCAAGAGAAGTTAAATAATAATTCGCTAGCTGACTGATTCGTTAAAAAAAAATATACAACCAACGAATTGTTAAAATTTGGATTTGGACAAAATTAAATAAAATTAATCACCGTAATTTGTAATCTTCTCTCGAATGCTAATCGAATATATTAAAATCTCCCTCTGGCTAGATAAAATGGCTTACTCTTCTCCCTCATAATCCAGCACTTATCCACTCCACTCCACCCACCACCCACCCACCTGCTCTTTGACGTCATCACAGGCTAATGTCTAGGTCTTCGCACTCTTGTGGGCTTTCAAAATTCCAAATGTATCCAGATTTGTATGTGTTCAAGTGTTTTTGGCGCCGTTGGCAACAAACTGAAGAGCAAAAGCTTTTCCATGCTCGTGGCCAATTTGAAAATCAAACTAAACAAACACGAAATAAACGCGCGCAGTTTAAACATTTGGGCAAAAGAATATTTCAATGAAATATTTAATATGCATATGCGAGCGAGCGATGTGAGCCCACAATATCATAAATAAAATCATCAGTTGTCACAGACCAAAAGAGATTATTCGGTGGAAGAGAGAGGAGAAGGTTGATCTGCACACGAAATTAAATAAATAATATAAACACTGCGCCAGAAATAGCTGACAAGCAAACGAGTGCGACCAAGAAGGCTACACTGAACAAAAAGAGGGATACAAAAATACTACAAATTTAACAGGTTATTTTGGGCATTTTAACATATTGGTATGACATAGCTTAGTTTAATTCTGCTGTAAGATAATTACTAATTTAAAATATTATTCAAAATATTATCCACATTTATAAAACTTACTATGAAAATCTTATGAGGTTTAGGCCTTCATAATACAATTTCATTTACCCCACTCACTAATTTCACTACAATCCTCAAAAAAGTAAGTATAAGTTCTGTTACTAACAGCCTGATTAATGATTAAAGAATTTTCTTTATCGTTTAAGTTATTATTTTTCTAGTTAATTTTAGCATTCATGACCAGAATTCATTTTAATTTTTTTGTTCTCTGTAAAAAAAGCCCCGCTAAACATAAATGCCGATTCTTTTCATTTTCCGTGCGCTTACATTTATCATTCCCGCTGAATTTAATTCAATTGCTGACAAAAACGTGTTGTTGTAGATTCAACCGTGCCTGTCTCCGAACAACAATAAAAGCAACCAAATGACAACAACAACAACAAACAGGAAGAAGAGGCTATTGAGAGACAAACTTGCTTAAGACGATATCACAGTAAATGTGCAGCTAAAGAATTGATCGAGATACGTGGAGGAAGGAAAGTGTGATTGTTGCCAGGCCACAAAACGCATTCCCAGTTATTATGAAGTTAATTGAATTTGTTATTAACGTTAATTGTGTTATGCATACATACATATGTCAGGGGGTCGGGGGTTGGTTTAACAAATAGTAATCAAAGTGCAGCGGCAGGGAAGACAGCTCGTAACAGGAGCGGAGTTATCGGTCGCGGGAGGTACACGGAGATAGCCCTATATCCATATGATCTCTCACAACTTAATTATACCAACTATTGTTGCCCGGGTAATGTCAAACTCACAATTCACAGCAATAAATTGCAGAGTAAAATTTCTCTATTAACCTTTTTGCAGTTAATATTAATAATATCCCAACTATCAGTTTTAAACATAGCCTAATTTACAGCCAATCAAAAAATATATATTTTAAAACTGTTTTTTTTAGATAATTCGTTGTGATATGGTATTTACCCAAGTAATTCAATATTTTTTAAAACAACATTTGATTGTTAATAAATCCTTAAATCCTTATTGTTTAAAAATCCTTTTTTAGTGAATTAGTTGAACATTTTATTTGGACTTGTCTTTAGAAGTAGGAAAAATAGTCTACAAGCCAAATTAGAAGACATTTTTCAACCGTATCTTTAAAAAAAATTATTAAAAATCACATTCACGATTTTATAGGCATATCTTTTAATGAAAACTTTTTAGTTCTTATTTTTAAGTCAAATTAACTTTTCCAAATAAATATTTTTTTATGGTAACCCAAAAAGAATGTTCTGGCCCAAAACTCTGGATCAATCGGTCAGTTTTTTTTGGCATAAAAAAATAACCAACCCACCACACACACAAACACACGTTCATGGGCCGCAGGTACGTGTGCGCGTGTGGTTGTGTCTGTGGGCCTGGTTGTGAGTACACTTAAATAAACAACTTTGAACTATAAACAATATTCGGCACGCACTCACCTTTGCAACAACAGTTATTGAGGTGCAGCCACCCGCTCTCTCTTCCTCTCTATATCCGCTTTTCACGCTCTCTGCCTCTCTCTCTCGTCTCCCTTTTTTTGGCTGCTGCAGCTTGATTTTTATGCACACATCAATTTTCAAACTGCGACGCCCTTTTTCCGATTTTCTCTCTCACTAACAAAACAACAACTATCGCACACAAACACGCACACACTCTGTTTCTGTTAACAATAATTTGGCTCTTCACTTTTTGTGTATTAGATTTTCCTCTTTGCTTTTCCTTTCGCCCTGCGCACCTCGCGAAAAATATTGTTAGTCGCCTGGACAATTAGCGAAATTTGTTGTTGAACATTGGCGTCGCTTCTTACATTTAATTGAGTGCCCTTTCAACTTGTCTGACAGTTGCTGCACTTTACTTTTTGTTTGACGCCTCCTCTTCGCTTCGCTCCGAATAAACCGAGACACATCCAACCGCCGATAGAAATCAACACAAAATAAGTGTGGCGGCTGTTTCTTCGACAGAGAATACCGAATGCGCAGAGGTGACATTGCTGGACGCTTCTGGTCACCCTGCTAAATGGTCACACTAATTTAATTTCTCGAATGAACTTAATTTCTGGCTATACAAAAGTTTAAACGCAGTTCGCGCTCACCACTTTCAGTTTTTCACGAAAAAAAATCGGATTCCACAGCAAACGATGGCTTTTCTACGCGCGGCATGTTTAAACCAGTGCTGCCGGACCGTTAGGCCGGAGCGGCTACTAAACTATCGATAGTGGTGCTATCGGTTGTTTTAAAAAACTGTGTATAATACCCTCTTCCCATGGAGACCATTCGTTGAAAACAGCTGGGATTTTCGACAACTGTGAAACACCAATTCCCACAGAGCACATCGTATTGTAAAAAATACACATAAGATTATAGTTTAATATTTTTAATTGGCCATGTCCTTATCGGGTGCATTTCCGAAAGAAACGACATTGGCCATGACTTCATCGGGTTCGTTCCCGGAAAATAAATAAGGGAAAAGGTCTATTGACCCGTTAAAGCGTGGTGTCTTGGGATCGTTTTTAACGGGCAGTTTGTAGCACTTTTGAAAACCGCTAATAGCCTCTTCCCATGGAGTCCACCCATGTGAAACGGTTGGGATTTTTGAGAAATGTGAAACTCGTGTTCCCATAGAACTCCATCCACCATCCACATCGAATAACAGCTGACTTGAAGATCAGTTGCTCATCTCAACATTAACGAAGGGGGATTTCAACTTGGCAAAACTGTCGTAAAATTGCGTTCTCCTTATCTTATTGTAGAATAATACAATAAACAGCATAAGATAATAGTTTAAAACTTATCTGAGGTTTTAAAACATATCCTATAACGAGTATACATACATATTGGTGACTGGGGGAGAGTCTAACCTCCCGTACCCCACACTCAGCTCTTACTACGCTTCTATCTAGCCAATATTAATATGAAAAATTTGTAAACAAAACCAAATTTGTGCTGTTTGGGTAATTTATAGCAACTTTTGAACTTTATAGGAGTACATAGTACTCTTTTAATTAATATTAGTTATTATTTACGAAGTGCAGAACATATTCTGAGACTTTGCTGCAAACATTATGTTTTCGTACACAGAACAGCTTACATTTTGGCCCACTCATAGCAACCTGTTTGCAAATGCTTTTCCGCTCATAACAAACAACAAATAATTCAAAAATAGCCAAAAAACAATGACCTTAAGCATTTTTTAATTTTTTCCCGCCATCGATTTGATTTGTTCTCTCAGTGAATGTTCCAATTCTCACTGTCAAGAAGAAGAATTCAGAGTTGCACCGAAAAAACATCGCCTAAATATCGCATAAAAGAGCCCGTCAAAATTGGATGGCGGACTAACTGGGAAATTTTCGGAACGGCAAAACCTTACGGACCATCCCTAGGGAAGACCCTATTATATAATCTTTGGAACTTTATAGGAGTACATAGTATTGGCAAGCTTTAAATTTGCTGTTGGCATGTCGATATGTATTGCCGCAACTCCTACAGGCAGTTTTCCACTTGTTTTTGGGGTTTTCCTTCCATTTATAACGCTTAAAGTAAAATATAATGAAAAGAATTTAAAAATCGATAGGCACTTCTGCTTTTTTTTGTTTTTTATTTCAATACGGTACTACTTTGATCCATAGGTCACTGACCAAAATTGAAAAGTTAAATTTGGCTCATTCATTAGAGCTGCAGTAAAATGAATCCCTTTGGCGACCAATAAGGTGATATAAACTAATAAGAACAATAAAATAACTAATTAATTAAGACAAAATTGTATAATACCGCCTAGAAATGTTTATCGAATTGATTAATGTATTACCAATTTTAAGTTATTTTGTATAGCTTTGGACTGAAATTTATCGTTTAATCTCGAAGTGATCATGACATTTTATCCAAACAAATCCCAGTAAATGTCATATATATTTGTCCCTTTCTTAGCCCATAATGAATGAGCCGAACAATGTCGTGGATTATTTATAATTATTTAATACTAAAAGAGATACCATAAATACTTAAAATAAGAATTCACAAAGACTTACGAGATCAATATTTATTGTTCACATTTTGTTATTCTTCTATTAATAAATATAATTAAAAAAGGAAGAAAAGGAAGAGCATTAACAACCTTGCAGATCGTACCTACATCAGCTATAAAAACGAATTTTATTAATTAATTTTCCTATTATTCATCTGGGAGCCATTGGCTTCCATTTTTTCATATGCATAATTTGTGTTGTACCTGCAAAATAATTATAAATTATAAGGAATAAATAAAATTAAAAGAAAGTTATCGATACCTTTAAACATCGATGACGTCGATGTCGGCATCGATGTTACTCCACCTCCAATTTCGCCAAAGATCAATCGAATATTCGATATTCGGCAGGCGTTAGGTGATTTCGTGCCATCCGTTAGGGATTTTCCGTTTCCCTTATTGTCATCTTTATTTCATGCTTTTGTCTCTCTCTTTCGCTGGAACATAACGGACGTGTCGTTGCGCCGTCCTCTTCGTCGCGCGCGTGTGTGTGTGGTGTCTGTGTGTACTGAAACATTTGGGGTCGCAGCAAATCGGAGAAAAAATTCTTAATTATACTTATACAATACACTCGTGATTGTTCTCGCGGCAAATCGGAGTGGGCAATTGTGCGATTTAACCGCAAAGGAGAATACGAAAAGTTAGCTGAATTACGTGAGTAGCTGGTCTGTGCGTATGTGCCAGAGCGAGGCGGCAAATCAGTGCGGCGTGAAAGAGAAAGAGCAGCAAAAAATAATTCGCTGCGAATGCTTCTGTGTGTGTGTGTACGTGCCTGTGTTTAGTGTGCATGTGTGCTAAAACAAATGCCTAAATTGCAACAAAGAAAATTGTATGAAATATAAGCGAAGAGCAGAGCGAAAGCGACGAAGAAAAAAGAGGCTGCTGCTTAAAGAAGAAGAGGAAGAAGCAGCAGCAGCCGCCGCGAGTTTTTTCGCGCGTGTGTTAGTGTGCATTCAAATGTATATGAAAAATAAAGAATACAAGGAAGCAAATCATCGAAAAGTGTAAAAAGTAATCATAAATTTCCATATTTATTGCAGCCCTTGACAACGAAAATAATATTTAGTAAATGCAAAATACGAGAAAGCCAATTATATTGCTTACTCAGTGAACTGCGGTTTCAAACGTCCTCGTCTTCCTCTTCTCTGCATTTTCTTAACCGGAATGCCACCATCACCAAACAACCAAAATCCACAACAACAACAACGAATGGAATAAAAAAAAAACCAAGAACTTTCAAGAGAGCGGTGAGAGAGAGAGAGGCGTCGGCTAACGGCTTATCAATTGAAATTGACAAAGCACGAGGAAAGAGAAGGAGAGAAGAAGAAGCAAAGCGCTGAGTGCGCGAAATGTGAGTAAACTTATAAACCGAAAAGAAACAAGAACTAAAGTAAAGAGTTGCAGCCAGGAAAAATCAGTGCAGAAATGTTTTAATTTTTCTTCAGGAAACTGCAGGAAAATCAGCAATCTTAGCTTGAAAGTGTGTTCACTGGTTGGTTTTTCTTATTCGCTTCTCTGATAAGAGCGGAAGTGAAATACAGACCTTGGGAAAAGCAAAACGTATTTAAGTATCGGTTTCTCATGTGCCGGATACTTCGGAATCTGGGGCAGTTAATTATAATTGACAGTGGGAAGATAGTGGGCGTTCGTTTTAACAACAGTGTCATATAAGGTTTTAATTTAAAGGGCATGAATATGGAGTATCTTATTTGCTCTACACACTTCAAACATCACTTCTCCTGTAATTAAAAAGTTTTTACAAGTAACTCGTTTAATAGGGAGGATAAATCAAATAAAATACCATCAATTTGTAAGTTAAAATGCTTATGAAAATTGTGTTCTGACGCAAACTTCTCCCTTTTTTTGTAACAACATTTGTAAATTTATGTGATATTTGATTAGCGTGCGCAGTCTCTGGTGATATAAAATTCATTTATTTATTGCCATTGGAATTTGGATGCGGGTCTGGAATAAGTATTGCCCATTTCCATGTGACTTTTCTCCTGTTGTTGGTGATTTTGGCTATTAAAAGTTAAGTTTGCCGTCAGAAAAGGTCTATGATCCAATTTAGGGAACAACCAAAACAAAAATAAGTAAAAATGCAGATAGGCATTTTTTTTGTTGATTTCAGATAAAAGACCAGAAAGCTGAAAACCAATTATGGCCAACTAGTTGAACTGGCTATACAAGATGGTAAAAAATTGTTGTAAAAAATAACAAATATTACTTTTTTTGTAGAAAGTTGGTTTAATTACCATCTAAAACGTAATATTTTTTAAAATGTTTTATATTAAATTTTATAAAAATTATCAAATCTAAAAGTTAGGTAAATAAAAGTGCTCCAGATTTAACTAAACCAAAAGCAAACCTATTGTTCAGTCCATCAAATATTTACTGTACGTGGATTGTTGTTGTTTCTGTTGCATTGGATACACACAAGCAAGAAAACTGAGCTTTTTTGTTTCCCACTTTATCTCCTTGAGTTTGCTGTTGTTTTATTTTGTTGTTGCTTGCCATTGCACTCCGCTCCCGCTCTTCTTTCCGCCCACTGCTCCTTCTTCTTTCTTCTAGCCCGCTTCTTCCTCTTCTTCTTTCTGCTAGCTTTTGATGCCTGCATATGCATGTGCATACATACATATGTATGTACTGATGTGTTTATGTAAAAAAGAGATACCGTTGTCAGACTGCCAACGAATTTTTTATTTGTTTAGTAAGGTTTTTTTTTCTGTTTGGGTGCTTTTCTTGTCTCCCTGCTTTTCTCTTATCTTCTGCTTCTCTTCCTGGTTGAATCTTCTTCTTCCATAGATTACAACGTTTTATTTTGGCGCTGTTTACACACTCATAGAAAGAAAAATTATACGATGATCCGGTTGTTAATATTAATTAATTGTTCTTAAGTATTTTATACAAGTTTATAGTTATATTTTAATTTAACCTACAAAATATTAGAAATCAAATAACTTAACTTCTTTCTTAAAATAATAGCTTATTCAAATAGTACTTGACAAAGATAGTTTTTATACAATTTTTCAGATACAACGTAAATATGTACTAAAAGATGTGATTTTTGTGTTTTTGGTTTCCCTTTCCATCTAGCACAATTTACTCTAAAAGGCCCACTCTAATTGGCTCCCAAAAAAGTTTGAATCTTACTTTTCACCTTGCTAAATTATAAATATAAATATGTACTTGTATTTGGAAATATCACATGAACAATTTTGAATGCCTCTGTTATTGCATCCACTCATACTCGTGCGAATTGCTTTTGTATCTACATATGTATGTGGGACAGAAATAGTTGCATTTTGGAGGTCTGCACTTTCATGGCGGAAACTCGAAAGCGAAACAATGCCATAAATACAACAAACACACGCACACGGCTACTGAAACCAAAATAGATAAATAAATTCGGAAAAGAACAAGGAAAAACTTTTACAGAATGCGAGTGCAGAGGGAATTCGTTTATAAAAATAGGGAGGTTCTGTGGGAGGGAGTGCGGTAAATGGCCTGCTGTAAAATGTTGTTGACTGTTTAGAATTTAAACTTAAATTTAGAACGAAAAGTTCGAACGCAGCTGCCGGGAAATCGGGAAAGATACACACATACATACATATGTATATGTATAGAAAATCGGGAATGAAGAATACATACATAAATATTTTAAATGTTTCAGGTGAAAGAAGAGGCCCCAACTTTTTGTATCTTACATCTTTTGTATGCACGACGTGAGCTTCGATCTTGTTTATTCCCCTCTCTTTTTATTTGTCTATCTTTGCCTCTTCCCACGTGTGAGTATAGTGTTTTTTGACAGTTGAATGAACTCAAGCGTTTGTTAAAAAAAAGAAAAACAAAAAACTAAATAAAGGCTATAACACACAATAACAAACAGAAAGAGCATGCAAGATAAACGAAAAGTTACAGTTCAGGACAGTAATGTAATAGTATTTGCACACTTTCAAAATAATATAAAAAATAAATAGAGAAGCTATAAAATATATTCATAAGCCTAAATTCTTAAATTATTTTTTTTTGATGATAAGAAAAATAATTATATTCGAAACACATCTATTAAATATACTCAAGTGATCACTATAATATTGACCACAGTTGTACATAGATAGTGAGAGGGAGTAGAGCAGGTATAGAGAGAATGAGAGTGGGATAAAGACAGCAAAGCGAGATGGAGATGGAGAGACCTCACCAGTCAAGCCACAAAAAGTAATTTTGTGTTGAAGCTAGAAAAAAGAGAAAAAAAACAAAATGAAAAACACACTGCGTGCAGGCCTTTCAATAAATGGTGGTATGGGCGGTGGGGAATGGGGGGCAAGGGGTAAAGGAATTGGGGTCCACAGCCAGACAGTAAATGAAGTTTACGTGGAGTTGTTGGCCGGCAATGTTTGTTGCCTTTATTGGTTTTCCTTTGCCTCTCTTTTCCTGTTGTTTTGTGCAGCTTTATATATTATTTTTATTTTTATTACTGAGATACGCTGGATATGCAAGTTTGTATGGGACATTAGATACAGAGAATGGGATTTTGGTCACAGAAACAGCACAGAATGGAAAATAGTTTAGGTTTGGAATGGCAACATTTGGTTTATACAATTGCAGAATATTCCGTTTCTCGGCCAGACTAGAAAAATAAATGTCCGAAAGTGATAATGTGAATGAAATTGTTTAGGGAGGTTTTGTTGGCGCTAAAATAGCTTTTGAAATATTTAAGGAAAATCGCTTAGCTCATCTTTTTTTTTGAACTGATCTTTAAGCATAAGTATCGCTCATAGATATAAAAATATCCATAATTTGGTTTAGCACTTACAACTCCTTTAAAAATATTTTGTGCATAAATAAAACTATTTTTTATAGGATAAGTTTAAAGGTTCATAAGGTCTGCTAGGAAAAACTCTTTAATCTTCCTTTTTGAATCCAATAATAAAGATTTGGTTCCACTTCAAGACCTCAACGTGCGCTGTTGCCAGTTTTCAGTTTCTGTGAGTGCCTAATGCCTAATGCATTTTCACTCTCTTTTGAAGTGGGTTTTGAGTGTATGTGGGTGGGTTTTCTTTTTTCCGATTTTCCGAGAGATGATGTAGGCTGAGGCTTTTGAAGGGCTCTTCGAATGTTCTTGGCAACAATGGTAATATAATTTCTTCGGTATAACGTGGCCTTTAATATGTTTATATACGAACATATATGTATATTCATTCATCGAATCAGCTCCAATCAATGCTATAAATTGAGGTCGTTCTTCGGTCTCTTCATTCCCTTTTCCAATTTTTCGTGCTGATTCGTCGCTTAATGGGATTCGCTTAAAACCGAATCAACCAGGGACACACAAATATACAAGTACAAGTACATCTATACCCCCCTTTATGGGTCGTTGGCAATTTTTGGTCGCTGTTTTTCCAGCACGCATGACGCGCGCGTTTTTCGTGCTGTTCCAGTTTAAGCTTTAAGTTCTCTGTGGCACATAAATCGATAAATGTTTGCTTAATTCTTTTTTTTTTTCCTCTGCCTAACTTCCCTGGCCACACCTTTTGCTTTTGCAGGATGCAAACAGCTTTTTGTTTTCTGTTTTTGTTGTTTTGCTCTAGATTCTCCTGCTGCCTGATTTTCCACTGTGGCAGCAGCTGCCAAAGAAAAGCAAAACATGTGTTTGAAAGCGAAGCCAAGACAAACTGGCGTCGCCTGTCAGATTGAATAAAGTCTTGTGAAAAGTGAAAAAAAACAAAATACAATTTAAGTCCCGGTCCGATAGACCCTTCCAGAGTAAAAAAAATGGCGGCAAAGCGGGAGCTAGGGAAACTAATAAAATGGATTTTGCTGTTGTCTGCCAAAAAAAAAAGGTTTATGTATGCCCTATCTTAAGAGTTTTTCGGTTTGAATATACATTTTGATCAGAAACCAAGCAAATATTTAATATTTCTGCATTTAAAATGTTTTCAATTACAAATTCTACTACTTTTTTAATTCTTTATTAGATAATTTATTTAAATTTAAAAATAAATTTGATTTTTTAACCTTAAAATTAACATAAACAAGGCTTGTTGGAAAGAGACTATGAAAAGTATTTATTTACTACATAATTTTTAATATGTATTAACATTGAAATCTTATTCCTAGAGTATATTTAAAGCCAATTATCAAACAAAACATTTTTTTTGTGAACTTTGAAATTTTGGCTATCTATTTTTGTTACTTCCTACTGTTCTGCCATTTTTGCTTGATGAAAACACGCACGTGAGCCAGGAAAAAACGTACTGCAAAATGTATATATTTCCTTAGCTTTTCCTTTTCCTTGAAACACGTACAGGGTGAGAATTTAGGGTTTCTTGGGCTTCCATTTTGGAGCCGTAATCTTTGATCAAATGGCGTGATTGACTGATTTATCAAGGATTTTGCCATTTGACTCCTTGTCAGAACAGGCTGTTGCCTACTTTCTTTTTTTGGGTTTGGTTATAGGAGAACAGAAAATGAACAAGGAATAGAGCATATTCGTGGAAAAAAATTTATTAATATTTTGGACATTTTTATACCCGTTACTCGTAGAGTAAAAGGGTATATTGTATTCGTGCAAAAGTATGTAACAGGGAGAAGGAAGCTTTTCCGACCCTATAAAGTATATACATATATTCTTGATCAGGATCACTAGCCGAGAATCGCCCACAATCGCCCTACACCATTTTTTTGAAAGGTGTCTGGCGCCCACACCTTTAAAGATTTCGGAAAAGTAAAAATGCAGTTTTATTCTGTTTATCAATTCCTATGGAAATGTAGAAGAAACTTTTCAAATCGGACCATTCGTTAACAAGTTATGCCCGATTAAAGTTTTTATCTCCCTCGCACTCCCTCTAGCTGAGTAACGGGTATCTGATAGTCGTGGCACCCGACTATAGCGTTCTCTCTTGTTATAATATTGATTGTGAAAAATTTTAGTAGGAAGTTACTAACATTACTTTAAATTAAATCCATTTAAATCTCAGACTCATACATTTCTAAACTAAAACAATAGCTTTAAGTTTATCTAATCAAAAGCTTCGCTAGTCGCTTAATCATGCTATCAGAACTTGACAAATTACATTTTCGTTAGGTTTGGCAGATTCATTTGGCAATGCCATAAATACGCCACATGTCAGCGAATTAATACCAAGAGAAAACAACCTTATTTAGTGGTAAGGTTGATGTGGAATAAAAGTCGATAGGCAGGGAATCCTTAGAAAAACTTTGCCCTTTTCTAGCCGTGGCATAAAATAGCATTTTTTCTTTTATTCACGGCTATGTGGCTATGATGAGAAGTCAAGATAGGTAAAAGTTTCTGGCAGATACACGGATACTGTCTTCTCTGCCTTTAACTCGGTTTTTGTACTCATCGGGGCGTGCAACAGTAAAAAACTAACACACGTACAGTTGTGGTCAAGACAATAGCACTTGACTTGTAAACAATATAACGACCAATATTTTACATATTACTACTTTGATAAAGAAACACAGATATAAATGGATTTTTCATTAAATATTGAAGATACTTTTGAAAATTTATATATTCCCTTGAGTAATTAGAAAAAGAAAATAAATAAATAAATAAACAAAATTATAGCATTTGGTTTTAGTAGACTTAACAAGACTTTAAAAAGATAATTACTTTCCAAAGGTTTTTTTAAATTTCACTATAATTTAAAATCCTATCGATTTCTTTCAACCGCTATTATTTTAAACGCAACTGTGTATTTTTGAGATGCTGTGGCATTCTCGGCTAGATAGATAGATAGATAGATGGATGGACTTACTTAGCCACTGCCGTTATGCTAAAATGCCATAAACATAAACAAGGCACACACATGTACACTGTACCTCATCTATATTCCCAGATCCCCCCCTCGGTTCCCTAGGGCCGCCATCCTCTTACATGGCAACAGGGAAAATCGATAACAATTTACGTTGCGTTGTGTATATATACCCATATATACACATAACTTATGTATTTTGTGTTCGCTGTACATGCGCAAAATTCCACAGCCAACACACACACACACACACACAACTAACTGCAACTTTTTCTCGTAGACAAAACAAAACAAAAAGCAACGAACAAAAGCTGGAAATCCAACACACCACCTACTTTGCCACCCTCCAAAACGCCCACTCAAATGCCGCCCACACTTTTACCACCCCCTACTTTTCTTTCACCCCCCTTCCCACCCTCTTTGGTCCCCTCCTTTCCCCTATTTCCCCACCTCCCTCTCAGTCAACGCTGTCATTATTTTCATTTTCAACTTTTTCTTGTGCCATCTAAGCCAGCAAAAAAAAAACCACCCACTCCCCACCCACCATTCGACCTCATTCATACAGTGAAAAGCTCAGCACACTTTTCTCAACCCCCCACCCCCACCCGTCGCTCGAAAAATCCCTTTTCCCCTACTTAACCCCCCTTTACCCCCCCTTAAGCCGCAGCTGGCAACGCACATTTTGATAACATTTTTGATAAAAATAATGCGGCAACAACGCCCCAAGCTCAACTTTTGGGTGGAATGGGGGTGGGGGGTGGCACTGTCTGCTGTGGGGGGCAAAAGGGGGTTGACGGAGAGGGGTGGGGGAAACGTGCCAGGTCAGTGGGTGGCGGTTGGGTGGGCTGGCATCTTGTCTGCAGCTGTAGCGGTGCGTTTGTGTTTGTGTAACTAGTTTTTGCGCCCATTTTTACTTTGGCATTCTTGACGCTGCGCTGTTGCCACACTTCGCACACAGAAAGAAATCTTAGTTTTAAAAAGCATTAACGATTTTCAGCATTAAATTTAAGACTATAATTGAACACAAGACTTTTAAGTGAAATTTTAAATTCATTCATAATGTGAATAAAATCTATTTATATTTAACCAAATTAAATTTACGTAACATGAGAAATTGGGTTTTAGTCCTAACAATTTTAAATCGACAAACAAATTGAACCATTAAATTTAAAAACATTATTTGAAACCTACCTTTAACTTTTACATCTCATATCATTATTTTTTTTTTTGTGTGCACCAGCTTGAAGCTCCAAAGGCTTTTCGTATAAGCCATCTTATTCTGGTTCACTTTGATGCCGATAATTTAATTCATTGAATATGAAGATGGATTGCGAAAGGTTTCCCATCCTCCAGGAATAATATTTTCTTGAATTTAAATTACTTTAACTTTATGGAATCCTAATTTTTAATTTGATTATGGATTATTAGGTTTAGGCTAACAACAGTATTGTAAACTTATTGTTGTTTCAGCTTCAATCTCCTGTAATTTTCGATATTTAGGACCAAAGTAAAATGGCCAAAACTTTTCGACAATCGTAGCTTTAAGGGTTTTGCGATAATTTGCGAAGATAGGAGACTGAAAAGGAAAACAAACTGAAATAGGAAAAGATTGTAGGCAACACCCTAATGGGCAATTATGTTTAATCTTTTAAAGATTACAAAATAAATGAAGATAAGATCTTGTCTTATTGTATAAAAATATCGATAAAGATGAGTATTTAATTTGAAAAATATATTTACGATAATTCATTCTTTCAATTAAAGGTTCTTAAATTTGTTTGCAAACATTTAAAACCTCTTAAAGCTTAGGCAGAAAAATTGAATTGGGCAAAACAGAATGAAAAGCCAGAGAACCCAGAATGAAGAAAGAAAATTGGCCACGCCCATTTCCCTCCTCCGAAGAGTATTACATTACCTATAACAACAAGGGCGAACTGAATTCCCAAGACACCACCACCATCCATAGATTTAACATTTTCACATTAATTTAATACAAATACACCGAAAAAGTCACATTAAACAAGGAGAAGAACAAGGAATGAAGAGAACGCGCCTTGACGTCCTTGCCAAAAGCTTTGGGGGGAATTTAAATGCAGACGCCATTTTCTATTAGTCCACACATTAAATTTGATGGCGCGCCTTCTTATGACAAAAACAATATTCTGCCAGGACAGCCGCACCCACAACAACACCCTCTTATCCGCTCCCAAAAAAGTTTTGCGAGCCGAAAATAAAAGCAGGCGAAACAGAAGCCGCTTCTTCTTGCTCCTCCAGCTGCTCCTTTTCAGCCATCTTCGTCCTTTTGGCATCTTCGTCCTTTCTGCCGCTGACAGCGCCCAAAAGGCAGCACTAAGACAGAGACAGAGAACGCGAAATGGAGAGTGAGCACCTTCGTGTTGTACAGTTTTGGCCAAAGTAATAGAACTTGAAAGAATACAAACATTACTGGATTGTTGAAAATACTATTTCGCTTCAACCAGTCCACATTTTGATATTTAATCTTTAAAACCTAACATGAAATAGTTTTACGCACTTTAATGTTCATGAGTCAGTCAGAATTATACATTTTACTACTAATATAATATATTATTTTAGTAATAATAATAATAATATTTTAGTAATGTTTATAATCATATTTTAGTAATGATAATAATATTATTTTAGTATAATGATCTAGGGGTTCCAAATCTAGGATCATGACCCCAGTTGTATAAGGAACAGCCCACAACCCCTAAGGACTCTACTTTTTCAGCTGCTGTTCTGCAATTTGAAATATTTTGCCAGGCACCGCCCAAAAAAAGTTTCTTAGGGATTTGAGGGGGGTGGTGCTGAGGGGTATGAAGGTGGGGGGCTTTGTGGGAGTAACTCCGCAAAATGATTATTTTTCATGCTTTCTCATTTCGTTTTACTGCCTTCGCCTCGCACACAAACAAACTCAAACACACACATTCGCGCAGTCGGAAACTTTCACAATAATGCTGCCTTGGGGGTTGCTGTCGCTGCTTCTGCCGCAGCCAGCAGATCAAAACCCAACCCAACCCAACCACCACCCACTGGAGGCAGAAGAAGAACAAGCGGCAGCCTCACGTGCGCTGCCTTCAAAAGCAGCGACGTCGGCAGCGGCATCAGCATTGTCTGCCCTTGATTTTATCGATTTTCGCTCGCCCCGCCCCCGCCCTTTTGGCCTTTTTCGGCTGCTGGCAGCGACGTCAGCACCACTCGAAAACTAGTGCTGCCCATTGTGGATTGCCAAGTAAATCAAGGGGATAAGATTTAAGATTCCATTTACATTTATTTATTCTCTCGAAAAATTTTGTATGAACCATTTAACATTGTTAGACTCCAATATTTTACAAAATCTCCTGTTATGGAAATAGTGACCATTTTTCATGTGTTTCTTTTTTATGAAACATATATACTTTCTTATAATTTTCATACATTTTTAAAAGCATTTATTTCATAAAAATAAAGATGTCTTCTTTTTTTTATAATTCCGTTATAAAAAGCATACTTTATTTTACGGATTAAGAGAGTTAATGGGTTGCACTTTTAAAATGTTTTTCGTTCGCCTGTAAAATAGGTTCAAAATTGTGCAAAAATATAATTTTTGCAACTTTTAGGTTAATTTTCTTAGAGTCCTTGAGTGGAAAAAATTTATTAAGATTTCTAAGCATTCATCGTGGTAAATAAATAAAGATTACATTTTGTAACACAGTGTAGTTAAATAATTGGCAATAAACTGTTTAATATGAAAGACAAGTTCTATTAGAATAAAAATGAACTGATTTTTTTTTTTAGTAATTTTTATTTAAATAATTTTCCAAAAATATTTGTAAACCATTTATTTTATATCACTAACAACAGAATTTTATTGCGGTAAAAACTCTAAAATAAGCCAAAAGTAGCCAGGTTTTAATCAATAAAAAAAGGACAGATTTAACCGAAAGATAGCTAGATTTGCCACACATCTCACTGCCTGTCTCTGTTACTCTTATTTCATGGCTCTCGCTCACACCCGAAAACGGCGCGCACAGAAGCTAAGCTTTTTGTGAGTGTGTTTGTGTATTCCCCGGCCGGCTCTGGCTCGTTCTCTCCTCTCTCCCTTTTATTCCTTTCTCTCAGTCAGTCTTCCTCCTCCTTTCTCTCCCCCTCTGTTTTGTATATTATATGCTTGGCTTGTATTTTATGTGCTGACTGCCGCCTGTTTCGTTATTTATGGCATTTAACCCCACACGAGCGACGAACCACCCGCAGCCCAACCACCCACTAACCCACCCAGCCACTCACTGAAATTGCTTTATTCAACCCGATACACAGACACACACACATTTACAGGATGCGGGTGTGTATGCGTGCGCTTTAATCTTTTGCCGGCAAATATTTTGCAGCATTTAAATTCGTGGCGTTTATCGACCATTTTTGGTGCATTTAAGTTTTCAACTTTTCCGTTTAAGTGACCAACGCCCTCGTTTCCTTCCCTCTCGCTCTCACTCTCTCTCTCTTTCTCTTTCTCTTGCCGAATGCAAAATGTTGTCCGAGGTCCGGTTCAAATGGCTTTTGCAATTAATTTTCAAATGCTATGCTAGTTTTATTTTGCTTTATATATGTATATATACTTATGTCGATGTGGTGTGTGCAGGTGCATTTTGTGTGTTTTTGACCAGCCAATTTAATTTATACGTATTGTGTGTTAAAGTGAGGCAATCAATTGGGAAATGAAATAGTTAAAGCGGAACAAGAGCGAATTTTCAATGCTAGTCAAGAGTACTTAAATGTGCAATTAACAAATTTAACTAGATGCACTCGAATTTTTGATTATTGTTCTTTATACGCAGCAAATTATAAGTAAAATTTGTGAATGTTAAAATATATAAAATATTTGGAAAGCTAATAGTTCAGTGATATTTCAACATTTATAACAAAATTTGTCGTTCAAGGGGTTAAGGAAATTTATGCACCTTTAAAACCATATTTTATCATTTTCCACCAAAATCCTATATCAATTCACAAAATCAACAGTCTTTGGTTTTGAAGAGATTTCTTTGACACCATTATCAAAATCGAGAGCAATTTTTACACACTTTCAAAAATGCTTTTCTCAGAAAAGTGTCAAGACGAAATACTCGAATCGATAACATTCGAAGCTCTAATGCTTCCTAGTTTTTTTTTTGTTTGTCAATCATTTTAAAGCTTTTCTATAAATCTATTTTTTTAAGGGACAAAACATTTATTCTTGAACTTAAGTTTAGAGAAAGGTTTAATTACTAAAATTAAAAAAAAAAATACTAAACAACAAAAACAATAGTTAAATTTATTTTAAAAATTAAATTGAGCAACGAATTTAATTTTATTTTAAAGCCAGGTATTTTAATTTTTACCCATTACCGAAACTTTTGAAACTCTCGTAACTCCCAAACCCAACTAATAATTTCTTAGCTGTCTCTGGTTTCTGGTCTGGTTTGCTTATCAGATCGCACAGTTTTACCCACTCTAAATGAGTGTGTTGCCCCCTGTTTAGATCAGCATAAAACAAAGGCTAAAACAAAAACTGTCTACCGAACACGCCCATTTTTGACAAAAGGCTATTAACACCATTAAACGGTAAAGCTGGTAAAACGAGGGCCCAGGGTCCTCTGCAGACAGTTCTATAAGTTGGGTGTGGTTCAGTTACCTTCCTTTAAAACAAAACGCAGCACGCCGGGCGTAATAAAATGCGAGTCGCGTGCTCGGGCATCATAAATATAAAGCTCACAGGAAGACGCAAGTTAACCCTTCGTAAAAACCGCCCCTGACCTCCCATTCTCTCTGTACAAAATTCCAAGGTAAAGTTCTTAAAGTGCAAAGCACTTGAAGTGAAATGTAAACATGACAAACATGTCCTTAAACTTTTTGCACACACTTTTGCGCTATCCGTCTCTTTCGGTTTCTTATTTCCTCTCTTACTCTCAACTGAACTGAAGTCAACTCAACTCAACTCAGCTGAACTCATTCATTTCAATCCACTCGACGTCGCGACTTTGGCCGTTGACAAGCCCTTTTTTACGCTTTTGCACTTTTATTTATGCGATAAAAATAAAGCGATAATAAATGTGGCGGGACACAAGCGAAAAGTTATTGCACTCTTCGCGTCTCTTTCGCTGCTGGTGTGGCCGTCTCTTTCTTTTGCAGCAACAGCTGTTTGGCTTAAGAAAGTTACTGCAGCAAAAGTTCAATTGCCTGGCGAAGCCCGCTCTGCAGCCCCTGAAAAACCCGTTCCACTCCGCCACTGCAATGCATTTGCATTATTTATTAGCTGTGACTGTGCTTCGTTTCCATTTTGCATGTGTTGCGTAATATCCGCCGAGCAGCTCTGTGATCAAGGGAGAAAGAGATAGCAAGGGGGGGGGGGGAGAGGTATGAAGAGATATAAAGAGGTAGGTGTAGGTCAGGTCTAAAGGGGGAAATCAAATTACAAATGAGAATAAAATCGATTTAATCCCTGAACCCTGACGAGGTAAAAATAATATACATACATATACAAATTGTTATTATCAAGCAAGGTAACTTTTTATACCCGTTACTCGTAGAGTAAAAGGGTATATTGTATTCGTGCAAAAGTATGTAACATGGAGAAAGAAGCTTTTCCGACCCTATAAAGTATATATATTCTTGATCAGGGTCACTAGCCGAGTCGATCTAGCCATGCCCGTCTGTCCGTCTGTCTGTCTGTATGAACGCTAAGATCTCGGAAACTACAAAAGCTAGAAAGTTGGGATTACCCACACTTATTCTTGGGCTTCCTACGCAGCGCAAGTTTATTTCAGCCGAGCGCCACGCCCCCTCTAACACCCACAATCACCCATAATCGCCCACAAACGATTTTAAAATGTGTCTAGCGCCCACATATTTTAAGATTTCGGAAAAGTATAAATGCAATTTTGTTGCGTTATATCTATCAAAATGTAAAAGAAATTTTTCAAATCGGACCATTCGTTAAAAAGTTAAGCCCGATCAAAGTTTTATATCCATCTCACTCGCACTCCCTTTAGCTGAGTAACGGGTATCTGATAGTCGGAGCACCCGACTATAGCGTTCTCTCTTGTTATTTTTTGTTTCTGGCTGAATTTTAAAGTAATATTGACTATTATATGTATGTCCCGGCCATTACAATTAAACTCAACTAGTAATCAAGTAATCCATATCGAAAGAATAAACTATAACGTTATTTATAATTTTTCCAGATGTTTGATATTCCCCTTGTTTTCCATATCAAATTCGTTCCAATTGTGACAGGCGGGGGTTCCTTCGATATTTTCTATAATGACAGTTGATTTAATAATAATACCTGCACCATCGATTTAAAGATAATTGCGAGAAGCAGCTGGATGAATTGCTCTCTTTCCATTAGCAAATACCATAAATTATATTGCCCAAGCGATGAGAGGACTAAGTTTTGTGCTTATAATTAGAGGACCCGACGAGTTAATTACTTACTTTCCATTTGCCTCATTTTATTTTTGCAATGCAATCGCAACAACTGTGTAACTCTTTTGTGGTTCGCAGCTGTTTTTGCTGTCTGCTTCTGTTTACAATGCATCTAGCTAAATCAACCACAAATGCTTGTAATCGATACGGTGTAAAATGTACTAAAATAACACGATACTTTATGTAAGAACAACAGCAATGACGGTTTAACTAAATTGCATGGAATTTTTTTTAGATTTCTAAGAAACTAATCCGATTCATGTCGATGGTTTTGATACTGTGTTTATAATATTCCATGCCTATAATGAGTCAAACGGTAATAAAACCCAGTGAATTGTGGGAAAGAAAGTAAGATTAATGCGAATACAGAATTCAGGGAAATAGGGAATTTTCAAGCCATTGATCAATTGATGAGTCATTTTTGGTGGAAAATTTTCCCTATTTAAGTTGAATACTGGGCCTTAACTAAAAATGTAATAAAAAAAATAAAATAATAATAAAATTTTAATGCACTTTATAATAAAACTTTTTTTTCCGTTTATGATAAGCGGAAGGGTTTTTGCTGTTAATATTAATTAAAATTTAATTTATTATTAGTTAAATGTATCCTAAAATACCCAAGAAATAACTTTAGTTACGACTTTAATGGAAATAAAAGACATACCAAAAAGAAATAACAAAATAAATCAGTTTCATTGCTGAGAAATTTAAAAAAAAAACGTCTATAAAATCCTTTTAAAAAATGATTAAATTGATCTTGAAAATATCTTACTTATGTACACTTAAATATACACGTATAATTGTTATACCATCGAACAGAAGCAGAAATAAGATCAGTGAATATTTAAATGTTCATATTAAACACACAAATAAAATCTGTGTCAAATACACTTGGCATGTTTATGGCAAATTCTCTTCGCTTGACAATTTTATTATTGTTTTTTTTTTAGCTGTTGCTTTTCTGTCTCATGTATTTAAGGGGGAAACGAGATGCAAGAAGCGGTTGACCTGCTTTTTAAAGCAACGCGTGATTCACGAAAGCGGTACCAAGTTCAGGTGGAATAAAAGAGCAACGAACGAGTGCACAAAAATAAAACCAAAGCTAATGTATACAAAAATATTGCGTATAAAAATTGCATTTTTATATTTCGCCCCTGTAGATGGCGCCACTTTGCCTGTCGTGTGTGCGTGCAAAATGCGATAAAAATCGCTCACGAAACGTTCTGCAGAAATAAAACGCGAAATGGGCGGCAAAAAAAAATTAAAACAAAAAAACAACTGTTGTCTGCCATTTGTGTTGATGTTTTTTTTTATTACACCGGCGCATAACGGTAAATTGTAAGCGGCTATTACAACACACACACACACACTTACGTGGACAGGTGATTTGAGCGTGAAAAAGAGATGGCATTAGAGGAAACTGAAATTTTGCCACCGCCTCTTGCACTTTAATTGGAAAACATGCCAAGGCAAAAAGAAAAATATAACTAAAAACCAGAGAAAAAAACAAACACGAGTGTGCCAGACAGGTTGTTGCTAAGCGTGTGTGCAAAAAAAAAAAAGAGGCTCAAATGAGACTCAAACTCGAAATTATTAAATTGCAGACGTCGTTCCAGTAAGACGGCGGGAAAAAAGGGGCGTAGAAACATGGGGGCGGGGGGCAAGTCACGCACAAAACGAACGAAGAAGGCAAGCCAAACAACCCTGAGCAAAAGCGAACGAGGCGAAAGAGAGCAGAGTCGAGAAAAAGCTAAATTCTCCGAGTGAGCTGGAGTTACAGTCGTACTTCTATGGATCGAGCAATAAATTCGATAGTATGATAACATTTTATTGTTAGTAATTGCATTATGACTATAAAACAGCGGTCGGAAAAAATGCAATAACATTTTGGGCGGCTGTACACAGTACGTGTGCCGGCAGAAATCAAGAACAGCTGTTTCCTATGCCCGCTTCATGGGATGTATAGTAATTTTAACCAGGGAATCTTTTCTTTCTCAAAACCCAAATTTTTAAATATGATTAAACACGAAATATCTTTCGAAAATATATTTTTGAAGAGCTAATTGATGTTTTTAGTTATTCCAAGTAAGTTATAAATGTTTTTATAAATTTTGATACCTTTATCAATTTCTATAATGTTTAGAACAACAGCGATTTGGAGAATAAATACGTTTATTTGTGTTTATTTAAAATGTATAGTTTTCAAGAACTCGAACCAATTACTGCTGTAATTATCGAATTATTAAGCTAAATTATTTGTAAAAAGGTAAACACACAGATTTCTTCCTGGAAAAAATCGGCATATAGGAGTCAAAAGCACTCGGGACAACTATTTGATTAGAATTGAAAAATATTCGAGTTATGGAAGTTCAATTGTAGTATTTTCTACAAGAACATTTTATTTGAGGTAAATTGGGGCCAGGGAAATTGAAGTTACGGAAGTTGTACTGTATTTGGTTGGGATATAAAATGAGTGAGCAAGCAGCAAAAGAAGAAGCGCAACCAAATAAGAGTGGTGTGTGTGTGTGTGAGTGAGCGTGATAAAGGTCGTTGGCCAAGCAGCGACAACAACAACAATGTTGCCAGAGAACGGGACAGAGAAGGAGTAAGAGAGATAGCGACACAGAGAATACTGGCGATGAGCAACAAAACACACGGCGACGTATTTAGCCTAAGGGCATGAAATGTATTGCAGGTTTTTTTTTTTTTATCCAGTAGTTGTTGTTGCTGCTTTTTGGCTATGTATAGGCCGCGTCGGTTTTTGGTCGTCTGAAAAAAACACGTTCCCTGCACCAACAGCAACTCCAACACCAGCACACTGAATAGACAAAGCCAACAAACCCACAAAACGCAGACGGGAAAAGAGACGGAATGAATCGGATAGAAAGAGATGGCACAATTCACCTTTGTGTGGGTGTGTTTGGCACAGCCTTTAAGGCCATATCAGAATGGGAATGCAAGGCTTTAAAACCCAACGAAATATGAGCCATCATCCAGGGCAAAGCTATAAAAGTTTCGGGGAACAAGTCAATGGGTTTGTAATTACAATTTGCATAAAAATTCCTTAAAAAATTTAAAAAAAATATAGCAAAATTAAAAAAATTAATAAAAAAGATTATATTCATGTTTCTTTTTGTGGCTTTAAATTATAAATCTAGAAGGAGTTAGTTAAAAATCGTATCGTAATTATTAGAGAATTTTAATTAACTTAAAGTTAGATAAAATAACTCCGATTCGGACCTTGGAAAATGAGGAAAAACTAGTTGATAGAGGCACTTTAAACGCAGTCATTACCTCATGCAAAATCTTCTAACCAGCGGAGTACACAAGCAAAAGTTAATAACCAAATTCCGTTGAAGTTGCAAGTTCAAAGCTGAAATTAATTTAGCCTTAAGGCAAACACGCACACCTACAGAGAAGTTAATGCCGAGAATACGAAAACTTCAAGCAATGACCTTTAAGTTCCCGCTGCGAGAGTTAAAACCGTATAATGATTATAAATAATAGGTTGTCTGTCCGAGCAATATAAAAATACCAAGGCGAAATGCATTGCATAACCGAGAGCCAAAGTAAAGCCAACAAAGTAGACAAGTAGAACTTGTTGTCATTTCCTTATTTAACATGACACTTGTTAGCAGCGCTTGCAGTGAATTGCATTGAAATTGAGAAGCTCTCTATCTATTTTTCTGTTTTTTTCGCTCTTCGAAACGAAAATGAACACCTGCGTTTGGATTTGTTTGGTCTGGTTTGTTTTGGTTTTGTTGGGTAGTTTTTTTTTCGGTTTCCACTGTGAGGTGTGTGGCGTACGTGACTATCACTCGATGCAGTTATGCTGCTATTACGTCGTCTGTGCACTTACTTACACCAACGCAAATGCAAGCACGATCACAGACATACATACATAGATGCATATACAGACGCAAAAGCAGACACGCACGAACAAACACCTGTCACGAATACACATTCAACTCGTTCACTCTATCAGAAACTCTCCGTATAAACGACGATCTAATGCCTTGGGCTATAAACGCGCATCCCTCTACAGCAGTGCTTACACACAAAAAAAAACTTGGTAAAATCAACTGTTATAATTGTCAAACAGGCCACAACTACAAAAATTGTCAATTCTACCAATTAAATAGTTACTTTCACAACAACAAATACACACCATTAGCAAAGACACACACCCAAAGCAAAAACAAAATACACATAACTATATTTTATATAATTTTACCAATTAAATTTTTTTTTGGGTGTACAATACCAGGTTACTTCCAAATCTAATAAAGTACAAAAATACCTTACCTTTAATACTTTACCTTTTTGAATTTGATTTTGACAAAATCTATAATAAATCAACGATTTTTTTTATTAGTTTTATCTACTAGAAAAAAAGATTTATGAGAATCATATTATTTCTTATTATTATTTTGACCACAATTGTTATTTTTAGCAGCTGCTGTTTTTTTTTTATGCGTCTGTTCTGTTGACGTTTCATTGCCAAATGTTCCTGTCTACCGCTTCTTCCTCTTGTTGTTTTCCTATTGTTGCTGCGTCACGTTTTTCATATTAAAATGTTTGAAATTCTGATTGGGACTCTGCCGCTGGCGGTGCCAGAGTTGCCAACTGTTTTGTTTGCTTTACTTTTTCGTTTGTTGCGTGAGCGCTGTTGCCAAACTTCAGGCAGCAGCCAGCCACCAAATCTTGGATTCAATTAAAACAGGTTTTCTCGTGAGACATTGCCCAGAAATGATCATGATCGGAATGATAGTCCCCCTCATCCCCTCCCTTTCTACTTTTCTCTCTGTCTCACATTGGACTTCACTTGTTGTGTCTGGTTTTTTGTTTTTATTTTTATTATTGTAAAATATGTTCACTGACCTTTGCCGAATTACCAGTTTTTTTTTTTGTAAAACGTATTTTGGTTGATCGCGTAAGGCTGATTTTTTGGCTCGAAAACGTTTTATATTCAAATGAAATACATAAACATGTCGGTAAATTTTCTTTGTGGCCATATTTACACACACTCTGAAACGAGAGAGCGACCTTCAACTTGATTTTTAATTAAGTTCGGTTCAATGAACTGAAACTGTCAACGTCTGCTCTGCTGTATGTTTAATTTTAATGTTTCCTTTTTGTTCCATTCCCCTCTCTCATGGGCTAAAAGCAAACACAAATGTTTCGCATATAAATTATTTTGTTTTGTTTGTTTTTTTTTGGGTTATTTTTGGTCCATAAATATAATATGCAAATTAATATCGACCAAAAACGATGTTTATAAAAGTCCCATCTTTAATGCTATAAATGGTTGCCAAATTTCACTTGAATTATTATCAGATAGATAGAGCTTAACTCGTCTTATACTTAAACTTTCTACTCTATGGTTACGTTTTATCTATCGTAACTCATCTCGGCTTACAGCTTCCCCATCGTATAGTTGTGTGTGCTAGCCATAATTCATGAAATTTAATCGCTTTTCTCAACTTACTTTGTACCTTCCTTTATGTACACATTTTTTTTGTTTTCTCACCGAACTTTTCTTTTACTTTAGTTTATGGCTCTGTTTGAGCGTTTCACCATAAATTTTCGGTCTCAACCTCAAACAACAAATTTTTTTCAATTTACATTTTTTTTCTCTATTTTTCTTCTGACATTCCTCCCGGAAACACCCACCCTCTTTTATTTTACTCTGCGCTGTCACCAGGCAGCAACAACGGAAAATGTTTCAAGAGCGCTGCCACCCAGTTCTCGCCCCTTAAGGTTCAGCTCCAGACCATCAGGTTCCATAACGCCAAACCCAAAATTCAAACTCTATTCGACCCGAACCACCCAATAATGTTAGACAGATTTTATTACGGCGCTTTTGCTACTTATCCGGAAGTACTCGTCTCACTCTTTCCACATATTTACACAGAAAATACATTACTGTAACATATTTAGATCTAGTATCTATGGTACATTTCTAACTTCTAAGTACCGCCATCTCAATTTATCCATATTAAATTATGCTATTATTAAGTTAACATTTGTATCTCGTTGAAAATATAACTAAAATATTATTTCAAATAATATCCTGGGAATATGGAACCAACATTTTGTTTAATATTTTTTTCTCTGCATTGGCATTAGAGCATTGCACCTCGACCACCATCCCCTTTGGGACAATTCCGGAGTCACTGGCATTTCTGGCTGGCAACCCTTGTGGCAGGTTCTTCTGCTACACACACACCATGGAAAATTGTTGCACTTCTGGAGCTGGGAAAACTCACACCCGCACGCCACTCGACCACCCCCTGGGCCACCATTGTTCAGCTTTTCCCATATAAATTTCATCAGTAGTTTGGGCAACCACCGACCTGACAAACGTTACACAGGAAGGATGTTTCAATTTCTATTTTGTTTTATACACTTTTTTTTTCCTGCTTCATCTTTCATTCCGTTTTTATCGGTCGTTTGAGCTTCTGAAAGTGGCAGGGCAACCCTGTCTGTGCTTAGAATAGTGAAAATTGGCAACATCGCTTTCTATTCTTGGGTTTTCATTCAATTCTGCCGTTGTCCCTTTTGATTTTGTTGTCCTCGATCCGGGGGTGAGTATGTTGTCGTTGTTCTTTTGATTTGGGTTGTTGATTTTCTTTTCCTTTTTTTTCTCTTTTTGTTTTACGTTGTTATTTCGCTCTACATTATTTTCTTTTAACTCTGTAATTTAGCCCAGGCTTTTCTCTTATTTATTTAAGGTATTCTGCAATTTCCTTTGAGTTCCCTTTTGTATTTTCAGCATGTTTTAGTAATGTTATTAGGTCCAATGGTTGCTTTTGGGTTTGAGTTTCGCTTAGATGGAGTTGACAATATTGTATTGTGTGACTCGTTAACAGCATCTACCTTTAAAAAATGTGACATTTACATTTGAAAAATGAATTTTTCGCCCCTGAGTACATTGATAATTTTTTCTAAAAAACAAATACTTTTATTCCTGAGAACATAATAACATAAAATATCAAGAATACAAATTTATTAAATTTGTGAGAATATTTTATGTGAAACACTTAAAAAATCCTTAATAAATAAGTGTATAATAAAAAATTTTAATTTAGAATTACGTTATGGCAAAACTAAAACTATAATTCAATACCTTAAATCCATTTGAGAGAATCCCCTCTTTAACTTTAGGACCCTTTACTATGTAGAGAGTTTTTAATTAGTTTTTTTTTGTTTTTGCTTTGATTTCATCTACTTCATTTCTGTGCCAGTTATGTCTAGTTCATATCCTTTTCTCTTTTTCCCGCGACATATAAGGTGGACATTTCTTTTAGCGATTTTATAGTATTTAACAATTTAAGACTGCAGGCGATGAGTTTTAATTACTGACCCACTTTTTGTTCTTTCCTCCAACGCAGCGATGTTGCCACTCTTCTGCTCGTTGCATTGAAGGTTTTAAAGCAGTAGGAATACATAAGTAGAATAGTAAAGAGAAATTTCAATTTGTGAATTGCTTCCAGGGATTTAATAATTAGTACTGACCCATTTTACTCGATTACTTTGGTTGCCTTATTTACATTTCGTAGCAGTTGAATGGATAAAAACTATGAGATACATTGTTTTAAATTTTAGCTGTTTGAATATTTAGATTTTCTGCGCTAAAACTATTTAAGACTTTATTTGAAGCAATCTTTAACACTAAAAGTGACATTACTATACTTACTCAAAATGTGTCAGTTATTTTTGAATTTTTTATATACATAATTCAAAATTATAATTATAATTTACCAGATGGTTTGGTCAGAACTAAATTGTTTTACTCTAAAAATTAAAGGTTATATATTCTTAAATTATTTTCTTGAATTACATTTTCTGAATTAATAATAAATAATTAACTTATTACCCATTTTTGTTTGTTTCTTATTTGATTGCGGCGTTGCCATACCTACATATATTCACATCAAGTCGAGTGCTTAATTTAAAGTAGAAAATATTTATATTTTTACGTTGTGAGCGAGTAGTGGGTATGGTGTTTGTAATTATGCAAATTTACATAAACATAACCTACTAACTAAGCACGCAATTGAAACAAATGCAGTCGGCTGCCGCCCACTCCCGCCCACAATTCCGCTCGCCTCCCGCCTCTTTCCACTTGCAGAAATAGTTGACCTCGTTTTTTGGGGGCTTTTGCTTGCACACACTTTTACTGCATTTTTTTCCTGCTTCGCTGCTTTATTTTTTTTGTGTATTAACAGAGAAGTTTTTGTTGAGGCGCCGCCTGGCGGTCTGTAGTTATAGCTGTTAGTTCTCTGCCGGCGTTGAACTCATTTTGCATGAATTTCAGTATTTTTTTTCTTTGGGATGGCAACTCTGTCGCTGTTTTGGTTTTTCCGAGTGGGCGGAAAAATGGGTTGGCCTACATTCACTCTCTCCCCGGCTTTTATTTTGCTTTTCTTCATGTTGTTTGCGAACCTTTTGAAAACTGCGGCAGGTGCATTTTTTCCCGCTTTTATTTTGCAAAAGCGCCATTCAGCGAGTGCATTTTCCCTCCATGTTTTCCACTGCCTTTTCCTCTGTCGCCACCCATTCCCCACCCATTTTTTCCAGTGCTTCTTAGCATTCATTCACAGTAACCAAGGCAGACAGAAAGGGTGGGAAAGTGGAGGGCAACAAGCGAGTGGAATTCACCAGCTTTGTTTTATTTTCCACGTCCTTGTGCTAAAAACAACAACAAATGTAGGGTGGGTGGGTGTTTGGGTGCGGTGTTTGCAATGGGGGAAATGCTGGAAAAAAAATCGATAAAGCAATTAATGCCAAAAGAGTGGCAGGCCATACCAATTTCCACCTACCCGAGCAATAGAATGGGAACGAGAATTCGAGAGTCAGCAGAACAGCAACCCTGTGCGCAAAAATAAACAAGATGATGACGTTGCCGATGACGAAGGCTGGAGGTTGAGAGGTCGAGGAGAGAACCAGAAGCCAAAGCTGGAGAGACGACGACGACTAGTCGTCTGTGTTAATAAACCGCCCTATAACCACCAAGAGCATCACCATCCCATCATCAGGTTCTTAGTCCCAGCCAATCCGAACTCAAACCACCCGCATTTCTGGCTGCTTCTGATTTTATACCCTTCGCAATACGGGTATCACTTTAATTTAATTAAGAGATTCGGAAGTTAATTTGAATAATTCAAGGATATAAATTTATTGAATTAGTTTCAAGAAGGTATTTAAAACAATTTTTTATAAATTCATGTCCCCTTATTAAACTATTGTAATTCATTAAAATTTGTTATATGTAAGGGAAAACCTTGAACAGTTTTATTTAAATTTATTTAACTGACTATTTGGACAATTTTTGCTTCAAAATATTAACAATTTTTCTTGCCTCCTACTTGCTGGTTTTACCCATTGTTACAAGCTAATATTGAGCTTCAAGGACTAAATTCCCATCCGTACGAAACAAAAAGAAAAGCACTTTCTTATATTCGAAATTTCTAAGCGCAAATTTAGCTCGAGGCTTATCTAGAATTCCCTTTTGTGTGCCTTGCCAACATTATTGATTAGGATAAGGCCATTATTTAACGACCAAATCGTGCATCTTCCTGTTTCGCTGCCTTATCTCCTCTGAAATAAAAGTGGTTGATATCATTCGAACTTAAATTCGCTTTGCGGCTTACATTTAAAATTTAAGCTAAAGTCCTAGTCCTTTCTTTTAGAGGCAAATTATAAATATTTAAAAAAAATTTCAATTTAGGAAGAATAATTTGGTATAGTATTACTTAAACTTTCAAGAATTTTGGGGCTTTTGAAATTTAAACAGTAAAGTCTGTAATGGCCATATGCTTAAAAGTCAATAAAATCATATTTCTTATCAGAACCGAGCAGCATACGTTGACAGATATTCCTTTACATAACTTTTTAAAAACTTATTGCACTTTTTAGGATCTGAAAGCATCACATCCGCCAACTTTACAGCATACTTTTTAAGTTCGGGGTTCTACAGCCTATACTTTAGTTCAGTTATTTCTCATCATTGCCTCTGCCTTTTCATTTTCTTTTTCTTGTCATGGCTTTCGACATTTTCCACATTTTCTGGGCGTTTTGGGGGTGAAATTTGGGGACGAGCCCTGCAACGCTTTTCTACCTCAACCCCGCAAAAGATAGGAAAGTCGGCTCGAAGTGACTTTTGGTTGGGTACAATTTTAACACCACCGCTATTAACTCCCCGACTCTCGGTTTTATAGCGGCACTTTAAAAGCATTTAAAGCCGAAAGTCCGTTAAGGCTTCGGTTCTGTTTTTTGGCTTTGAAGTGCAAAGTTTTTCTCTGGCAAGTGCTTTATGGTAATTTAAAATCGATTACCCTCGGAGCTCTTGTCTAATTTGTGCTCTTCTTTTGAACTTTTGTTCACCTTTGCTGGCAGGAAAACCCAACAACTTTTGTGGGTGGGGTCGCCGTTGTTCCCTCTTTTTTTTTATTTTAGGTTTCATGGTGATTCTTTGTGCATTTCAAGTTCTGGGTGTGGCAGCTCCAAAATGCGTTAATGGTGTGTATTTGGGTGAAGTTTGGCAACAATGCGATGAAGGAACTTAAAGGTTCTTGACTGGGTTTCATTTATATATTACTTACTTATTTTTAAAGTTACACTTTGGTTTTGAAATGTTTATTTTTTATATGCAGCTTTGATGTTTTCTAAATATATTTCTTTAACTTGACGACGTTCTTGGTTTAGCATTATATTTTCATTGGTCTGCCCTTTTTCACTGTTTTTCCCCTGCATGAATTATAAATTGACAGCTAAATCTACTTATCAAACCTTTGCGAAATATAGTTATCTTCCTTTTATGTAAATTTAATTACAGGGCATCTCTGGCATGTGCCTCTGTAAATTTCATGCACATGTTTGTATTGTATTCTCATGTCAAAAGCTCTGAATTTCCCCCTTTTTTTTCTCAGTTTGGCATGTGGTCTCATATGCAGCTGTTTCTTTATAAAAAAAACCGCAGGACAAGAAATTATATATACGCAATGCGATTGATGACCTTCCAAACGGATCTCAAAAGGGGAGCTCAGAAAAAAAAACAAGATGGGAATTTCCCCTGGCACGTACCAAACCGAAAAACTGTCGATCTTTTGTTTTTCTTCTTCTTTTTTGCTCTTCCTGGCAGGTGTTTGACTTGCAGCCTGGTTCGTAAAGTGCAGGAAAAAATATTTCACTTCCTTCATTGCGGTTAATGTCACATGCTTATTTTTCAAGTTTTATTTATTTGTATTTTGTTAATAAAAGGCATTGTGTAACTAGGTCAAATAATTTCGCATCTTATCAGTACTTTTATTATTTTTTTTTTTTGTTCATGGGCATAGACAAACATTTGATTTGATGGCCTCACATGCCAACAGGTTGTGCTTTAATAGAATGTAGTTAAAATAGAAAACTCTTATCAGTAGAAATAATAAAAATGAATCAAAGCCATGCGCTTGTTTTCTTTGCAACAGACTTACATTTTATAGATTTCAATAAAACTACGTAAATATATAAATTGATAATAGGTGACCTCAATGCAGTTGAAAAACAAGAAGTAAGACTTTGATCCTAACAGTGTAGATTATTGAAAATGCTTTTTTCTTTTCCTAAAAGAATTACACAGGTTTTATAGTAATTATTTCTTTGTTGAGTTTAGTATAGTTAATTATTAATGTTTAAAAATAATAATTAGCTGATGTCCGAAGAATTTACAAAAACCGAAATGACTTGTACAATTTATTGGGTATTTGTGCAATGCTACAACAATAATAAACGAGAAATCAAATCGTAAACTAATTTGACCTTCGAGCAGCAATAACAATTACAACAAGTTTTATTGTAGGGAAAACACAAATAAAATAAATACGAAGACAAAGAAAAAACCAACATTTATTGATGGAACACGAAACCAAGAAATTATGATATGAACTGCGTTTATATAACACAGAAAAATATAGAAATAGAGAACTAGCTATCTAAAGAGCCGATATATTTAACAAATTTTTTAATTGCTGCCACAATTTGGTGACCTTGACACACAGTCGCCATGATGATAAAAACTAGTCACCCAATTTCCTTCTCCCTATTGATTTTCAGAACTGTTGTACATACTTCCCATTTTATAGGTAATTTGTTTTTATTATTTTAGTTTGGGATATCAGCAAGCACAGAAAATGATAGGGAGCTGGCTAAAAACAAGGCAGACAGCGTGGCAGGCGGCAAGCAGAGAGCCATAAAATAAAAATGGAAAGGCGAACACAGAAAACAACACGCAAATAATATTGCAAAAAATAGAGAAAATAATAATAATAGCAGTTCGCGTGGGCGTTGTCTGCTATTACACAGAAAGAAAAGCTTTAAATATAATAAGTAAACAAAAATAAAATGATAATGATAACTATATATTATTATAAATACTTTCAACTTTGGTTAAAAATAAATTGTTTTTTTTTCACGCATTTCAAAAATATATAAAACAATTTTTGTTCAATGTAGATTATAAAGAGCGGGAAGAGTGGAAAGTTGATGTGCTTTTTAAGTTGATTAAAAGAGCGATGTGCCGCTGGCTATATGGTTCCCTCTGCGCCCCCCTTTATCTTTATTTATCTATGGGCCCCATAAATGTGCAAACTTTTCTGAGTATACGTTTGTGTATACTAGAGTAGCGAAATGTGTGTCACGCCTCCACGGGCATGCAAAAAGTATAACAAAAATGTAAATGATATAAATAGCGCACCGGTGTCTAATTGGCTGGCTATTGACCATGCAATTTTTGGACCGTCATATTCAAATCAAATATCAGTGGGGATAAATATATACAAATTATAGCTGTCTATTTTTTTATTTCTTCAAATCAATATAGGTCTAAGAAAAACCAAATTTTTTTTAATAAAAGGCTAACCGTTGTGAAATTCTGAGGACGTTTTCAAAAAGTCTTCATTAAAAATATTTCGCATTAAGCCCAAACATACATATATTGCGGCTAGACAGCAGCAGAAGGACCAAAGCGATGATATGGGCCATAGAATGGGAACCATAATGGAAATGACTTTGACTTTCTGATTTTTGGTAGCAAACCGCAATTTACGGTTATAGCCAACAATCGACAGCACTCATTTTTGGCGGCAGACTGTAAGTTCAATGCCTGTGAAATGGGCTTGTTTTGTTTAGCCACCGTCCCAGGGTCTAGACTCTAGACATTATACCCAGTTGTGATGTCTGGGCTCGCAAATTAACCCAGGATATTATTAGAATGAGGGATGACAATAGGGTATTTATACCCGTTACTTGTAGAGTAAAAGGGTATATTATATTCGTGAAAAAGTATGTGACAGGTAGAAGGAAGCGTTTTCGACCCTATAAAGTACATATATTCTTGATCAGGATCAGTATCCTAGTCGATCTAGCCATGTCCGTCTGTCCGTCCGTATGAACGCTGAGATCTCGGAAACTATAAAATCTAAAAAGTTGGGATACACCATGCAGATTCTTGGTCCCTGTGTGTCTGGCGCCCACATCTTTTAAAAATTCGGAAAAAATTAAAGGCAATTTTGTTGTGTTTATTAATAGGTATCGAAATGTAAAAGAAATTTTTTAAATCGGACCATTCGTTAAAAAGTTATGAGAATAATAGAGTTCAAGCAGTGCAAGCAGTTTCTTTGATGCATGCATATCTCCATCTCCCTCGCACTTCCTTTAGCTTTCTTTGGCTGAAAAGACTTTGTTTGCTTACTGCAAACTCCTCAGAAAAGTAGAACTAAACTATTTCAGATAGGAAACACGGAACACAATCTCAAGAACTCATTCAAAATATTGATTTTATATCTTTGTTCAGAAGGTTCTAATTTATTAAGATTCTTACTTAACATTCTGGCTCGTCGTTCCCAGCACTTTCTCATCTATCCAATGCAACTACATTCCAGACATTTTCTCACCAGCTTTTCATGGCCACACGCACATTTCTCTTAAACTGCAAATGGTTGATGGCGCTTAAATGCTGAAAATAAAATTCATTGCCCGTTATTGATTAACAATAAATTGTCGACGTCGTTGTCTCTCTGTCCTGTCACTATCGTTGTTATAGCTCATGTTGTTGTTTGTCGGCTTGACCGGCGAAATGGGCGACCTGTGGGGCAGTATACGAGCATATATCTTTTTGGAAAGGGGCAGTCGCCAAGGGGGTGGAAAATCGGGGAGGAGACAGATGCCACATGGAGCTTTTGTCTGGCTGTCTGTTGGGGCTGTCATGGTTGCAGATATATATATACATATGTATATATATGGATACGGATACACACGCACGCGGGATATAGATAGATACATATTTCGAAGCGGGGAGGTTGGTCGGATGCGCACACGTGCATGCATAAACAACAACCATGTGATGCCACATAACGGCACTCGCTTATATAATGTACTGCAATTTTGTTTGCAGTTGCCAGACGAAGCTAGAATATATATGTATACATACATATGTATGTATTTACCTATAACCATTGTCCAAGTGTGAGTGCAGGCCAAAAACCCATTCAATTTAATGTGGCGCTTGTCTAGCCAAAAATGTTAACGCTAGACTGGATATCTCCCTCTCTATATAGGTTTATTGAAGCTTTAAGCTGCAAATAAGCCGTATCAACGGTGATTTTCAATGCCCTCGGCGAGCAAGCTTTAATTAGAAAATACCCGAATGACGGACATTTTCATTCATTCTTTAATTCAAGCCTCAGGCCTTGGGGTTGCTATCGATTTTCCGTGGCTGGCTCTTCCCACAACCCCTAACTCCCCGCGAGGAAAGCTGTCGTCAACGCTGTTTATGCTAATGAAGTCACATTTGTCGTTGACTAGCGTCTACGCCCACCAAAAATAGAAGAAGCGAAAAAATGAATGGCATCACATTAAATACAAAGTGAAAAAAGTATATTAAAAAAGCCCTGAAACGTGCCTCGCATGACTAATTAGCATAATAAACAAAAAATAATAAACACCCTGAACACAAAAAATAAAGCTAGACCCACAGGGAAAGAGGTGTTGCATATCAATGATGAAATGTCTCCGTGACAGGCCAAGCAAATACCAGTGTGGGAATAATTTGCAGTCAAAGATAAAGTTTGAAAACACTTAAAATCTACCAAAAAGTTCGTAAAAAGTATTGCATAAACTTTGAGCAACACACAAAAAAAAAATTTAAAAAAAAAGTAAGTTTAATATTGTCTATGTATATATTTAAATTTCTTTATCTTAAATAAATGACATATGATTACTGTAAACAAATATTGTTACCTGTAATCTCCGTTATTTTGCTTAACAACCAGTGAACACACTATCAAAGAATAATCTTTGGTTAACTGTTTTATATACATAACTATAGTTCCAATCTTAATTAGAATAACTATAGAAATTAAGATTTATCTTATTTACCTCAGTTCAATTATTAAAAACCATCATCCTCTTTGGCATTGAACTGCATTTTCATATTCGCCAATCATCAAAATCATAAAATTTTAGACCCCCATTTTTGTTTAATAAATTTGTTTTTATTATGTTTTTTGCTTATTTATGTTTTTACCATTCTCTTCTCTTCCTTTCTCTCTTGTTACAGACTCAAACTAGAAAACACATTCAAAACTGTACATAAATTAAAGGCGCGAGTGTTGTAAAAGCATAGAAACAGCAAATTCCTCCGAAACAGTTTCCAAAACTGGGCCGAGGCGCGTGCAATAATGCGCAACGGTATTTGGGAACGAGCGCGTGCCACGGAACGCACTGAATCGAAACGGAACGGTGGGAAACTATAATGCAACACCAAGACGAATTCCGAATCAAAGCAGAAACCGAAACAGAAACAGAAATTCTAGGGAGAAAGGAAAACATTTGGAAAATGTTGTTTCCGCACACTGAAGAAAATGCATCGTTTTCTTAACATCCAGCAAAATATCAAACTACGCAACTATCATCAGTTACTTTTGTATTTTGACGCTGCTGCTGGAGGAAGAGCGGAAGTGAGAGGAAGAGGTACCGGAACCGGAAAGAGAAGCGGTCGCAACGGAAGAAGCAGAAGAGGAAGCAGAGCAGCAGCAGCAGTTACAATAACGTTAAGAGCAAACGCAACGTAACGCTACGAATCGCAACGCCAAGAGTAGTTGAAGCATAATATTATTCTATTAGCCCAATACATTAACCCAACGCTGCCACTGTTCCTAAGACAACAACAACAACAACCAGAAGAAGAAACCATTTAATATAAAACGTAGACCATAGTCGTAACCGTAAACCGTAACGCAATCGCCTCTACACAAACTACAATACAGAAACACAAATCCTATGCCAACTTTTGATCATCAAATCGTTTAGCACCTATCATAGACTCACCGCCCCCATAAACGCTCCATCAAAAGTCAAAATCTCAAACGACACACTACCAACTAAAACAACAAAAAGCAGACGTTGTTTTAGAACCCAAAAAAACTCCCAAAACAAACAAAAAAACCACACCGATCTCGCCCCTTTTACCACGCACACCAAAAAAAAAAACAAAACAAAATAGAGAAAAATAAAAAGAAGGCTGGCTAAGGAAAGCGGAAAAATATGGCCACACCCCAAGTCAAGGACTTGGTGTTGCGCTCGCCCGCTGGCTCCTCCGATGTCATTTCCTTCGCCTGGCCCCTGCAGATCGGACACGGACAGGACAAGCACGATAATGGGATCGACATCATCGACACCATTAAGTTCGTCTGCGATGAACTGCCATCGATGTCATCGGCCTTCGAGGAGACCAATCTCCATCAAATTGACACTGCCTGCTATAAGACTATGACCGGTCTGGTCGATCGCTTCAACAAGGCCGTCGACAGCATCGTTGCATTGGTAAGTGGTTTAAAAGAGAAAAAATGAAACAAACGATAAACCATATATTTAGAAACTATTGTCAACGACTACCAGACTGTTGAAACTTAAATTTCTATCTATATATTTCAATAAAACCTTAAAAGAGTACTTTATTAACCTTTCGATTTTCAAAAGTTTCTAAATTTTGCAATGAATACTATCATATGACATGTCAAACCATTCCTAACGCTTTAACTTTTCTTCTCGCAGGAAAAAGGAACTTCACTGCCCGCCGAGCGCCTGAATAAGTTCGCTCACCCTAGCCTTCTAAGACACATTTTGCAATTAGTTTACAATGCTGCCGTACTCGATCCGGATAAACTCAACCAGTATGAGCCCTTTTCGCCAGAGGTTTACGGCGAGACGAGCTACGAGTTGGTGCAGCAAATGCTTAAGCACGTTACCGTCAGCAAAGAGGATACGTTCATCGATCTCGGCTCGGGAGTGGGCCAGGTGGTCCTCCAGATGGCCGGATCCTTTCCCCTGAAAACCTGCATTGGCATCGAAAAGGCGGACACTCCGGCGAGATATGCGGAACGCATGGACGTCATATTTCGCCAGTATATGGGATGGTTTGGCAAGCGCTTCTGCGAATACAAGCTGATCAAGGGCGATTTTCTGGTCGATGAGCATCGTGAGAAGATCACCTCCTCAACTTTGGTTTTTGTTAACAACTTCGCCTTCGGGCCGACGGTGGACCATCAGCTAAAGGAACGATTCGCAGATCTTCGAGACGGAGCTCGGGTCGTATCCTCCAAGTCGTTTTGTCCACTGAACTTTCGGATCACCGATAGGTTGGTTGTAGATTTTAAAGCCTAAGATACTATTTTGGTTTTCAGAATTTAATGTGAAAACCAGAATATGACCTTTTTGGATTTAATACTTCTTTTCTAACTCTAACTTTTAATTTCTTGCAGAAACCTTAGTGACATTGGCACCATAATGCATGTCAGCGAGATTCCACCTCTCAAGGGCTCCGTTTCCTGGACCTGCAAGCCCGTTTCGTATTATTTGCATGTTATTGATCGCACCATATTGGAGCGATACTTTCAGCGCCTGAAAACAAAAGGTGGCAACGATCACGAAAGCGTGGGTAAGTTCTGAAGGACGATAGAAGGCGGAGACAAAGGATGCACTAATCGGAAATCAAGCCAAAACACAATACACACAGAAACAATCATTTTCGTCATCATGAAAATTCCCAACCAATCAATCACTGTCAAATTCAAGAACTTTTTTGTTCTGTTGTATGATTTTCTTAATCAATCACTTTTGGAATGAAAATATGTTTCTATTTTTTTGAGATCACGAAATCTGATCAGTTTTATCATCAATTCAGGTTTCTTTAGATGTTTAATAGTCAGTATATAAGAAATATCTCTTTGTATCATCCTATTCCTCAGCATTAGGTTCTAAAGTTTATTTATTTAAAAAGATAATCTTTGGTTTATTTATTTATATTCTGGTTGGTGTTTAAATAAATGTTCAGCTATTTTTTTCATTTTTATATAAGTAAACTAAATGGGGTTAAAGGAAAGCTTTTTGTTTTTGCTGAGCACCTTCCAAATTTGTGTATATGTTAATAAGAATATTGATTATTATTGCCGATCTTCATTTGTTTGTTTGGTCCGTTTGGTATATCTAGATAATGTGCGTTTTACAAAAAATATTTATATTAGGGTTTAACGAAATAAATAAATGAAAAGTTAATAAATCAACCAAATGCTTATAAATATTTTATAAGTATTTTTGTTACTATTGGCAAGTAAACAATTTTTGCAAGTTAGCCCATGGGGTCTAAGATAGGTCCACAAAAGTATCAGATTTTAAATACATTTCCGCTGTTTTCTCATACTAAAAAATTGTTTCTCATTGTTTTGTTTTAGGAACTGTTCGAACCACACGTGATCGCGCCAAGCGAGAGGCGAACGTTGGCCAGCACCATCATAACAACCACCACAACAACACCAACAATCACGCCAACAACAACAACAACCATCAGCGGGAGCGGGAACAGTCTAACGGAGCTGCCGCTACCGCCACCCATCAGCAGCGCCATCAGTCCCAGTCGCCGGCCAATGTCAGCGGTGGGGGAATAGCAGCTGCCAGTGGGCAACAAGCTGCCTCCAAAACACGCCAGCAACAGCAACAGCAGCACCATCAGCAGCAGCATCAGCAACCACCGCAGCAACGCAGTCTGGACATGGAAAGCAGCACGGAAAGCGATGGCGAGGCAACGAACGGTAATGGTGGCAACACCACCACGGCCACTAATACCACATCCGCCTCCAATGGCCCGATGACCAGGAAAGTTTGGTCCGACTGGTGCAGTTCGAAGGGCAAGAGTTCGCAGTCGGATGACGAGGAGAACAATAACTCCAACAGCAATGGCGGCAGTAATGGGGGAAGCATGGGAGGAGGAGCAGTTGGCCGACAGGCACGAGCTACAACGCAGAAAAAGCGCAAAAAGTTGACCAGGAAAGCTGCGATAGCTAGCAAATCAGCTGCAGCTGCCCAAAGAGAAGCAGAGGCTGTAGCAGCAGCGGCGGCGGCAGCGGTGGCCAGCAAGGAGTCGAGCTCCAAGGAGGATCAACCACGGGCTGCCAGCGCTGGACCTGGTCGCAAAGGACGCATGAAGAAGGGGGCACGCGGCCGAAAATCCTTGAAGATTGTAGGACTAGAAGCACTGCACAAGCAAACGGTGCTGAGTACCTCCCTGGATACCATGACAAAGAAGCTGCCAGCAGCTCCTGGAACCGTCGATCAACAGCTAACAGCTCTGCTCACGGAAAACATGGCACATACGGAGTTGGATATTCCAGCGGCGCCACAGGATACCCCCTACGCCCTGCAGATCCTCCTGGATGTGTTCCGCACGCAGTATACGTCGATGATTGAGCACATGAAGTCCAGCGCCTATGTGCCCCAAGTTCAGAAACAGATTGCCCAAGAGCAGGAGCGTATGGCCAGGCTGAAGAACCGCGCCAGTCAGTTGGATAAGCAGATAAAGGTGCTGATTGATGATAGTGTTGCCTTACTGAAAGTGCGCATGAACGAGCTGGGCATTCATGTGAATTCACCCAACGATTTGATCGCCCAGGCGAAGGAGATTGTGGGCAGACATAAGGATCTGCAGCACACGGCAAGCAGGATGCGGAACGAAGTCACCTTCTACGAGAGTGAGCAGAAACTCCTCCTTAACAAGCAGCTGAAAAACCTTGCCGAATACCAGAAACTTTGTGGTACGGTTAATGGAAAGGTGAAGCTGGAGGTGCCCCCGGAACTTTCGGAGACCACTGCCCAGGAACTGGTGCTAAAGGAGATTGCCAATACGCTAAGCCAACGCAAGAAACTTTACGCCCAGGTGTCCACCATCGAACAGGAGACCACGGTGCTGCAAAAGACAGCGGAGGAGAGGTCCACCGCAGCGACGCTTTTGGCGCAAGGAACAAACATGATAGTGTCGACCGGATCTTCATCTTCCTCATCCTCCTCCACCACCATCACTACGAATTCTGTAACCGTGCAAAACAATAAATTGAACTCCGTGAAGAACTCTCGTCGCAGTCGGGAGCATCGTGCTCGTTCCCAGGAATGGCCGGAGGTTCCCGAAGTCGGCAAGATCCAGGAAAGCAATCCCGAAGTGCTGGCACAAAAAATAGTCGAGACCTGTCGTCAAATTGAAGCTGGCAAGTTCCAAGGAGCAGCTGCGCCCCCTTACCAAGTGAATGGCAAGAACAAAGCAATTTTAGAGGCACCACCACCACCTCCGCAATCAGCTCCAGTGAGCATTAAATCCTCCCCTGGCCACCACTACAAAGACAGCACTCTGATGCCAGCACCCAAGCAACAACAGCAGCAACAGCAGGTGAATCTTTCCCAGCTGCCCAAGTGCGAGTTACCTGGACTATCGGCCAGTCGCAAGCAGGAATCGCCCAAGGTTGCTAACTTTGAGGATCGGTTGAAGAGCATCATAACCACGGCCTTGAACGAGGATCAGGAGCAACGTAGCAAGGCAGTGGATCCATCGCCATCCCCCTCTCCACTTCACAGTCCTGCGCCCAAGCGATCGAAGCAACAGCAGGCTGGATCGATGAACCCCGCCCAGGGGCTGCCCAACAATCTGCACAACATCATCACCGTGTCCACGCAGGGCTTGATGCATCTGAACGCGAATACCACTATATCCCCAATCACACCACCGCTGCCGGGTCCAGGGGCAGGAGCCACCGCATCCACAGCGCCGCCCCCGCCTGCAAATCTTCCATATGGAGCTTACGGCGGGCCAGTGGGCAAGGCCACTGGATCGGGCAAGTATCAGGCAGCTAAAGAACCGAAGTATTCACCGGTTCGACAGGTGCCACCACCACCACCGCCTCCTCCCTCGCACATGGCTGCTTTGTATGCAGCTGGACAGCAGACAACGCCGGCGGATCTGGGATACCAGAGGCGACGCAGCTCAGTTAGCGCTACTAGTTATGAACACTATATGGTGCAGCAGCAGCAGCAACTCCAGCAACAGCAACTCATGTTGGCAGCGGCTGCTCATGCGGCACAGCGTCAGCAGATGAGGGTGGAGGAGCAACAGCAACAACAACAACAACAGCATCATCATCATCACCAGCAGCAGCAGCAACACCATCAGCAACATCGTCTGCAGCAGCATGTACAGCATCAGCATCCCCATCATCCCAATGAGTTCAAGGCACCGCCGGCTGATAGTCATCTCCAGCGTTCGGGCAGCCGAGAGCAATTAATAGTGGAGCCGCAGCAGCAACCATTGGAGCTGTTGCCTCGAGCGAGTTCCGCCAACTCGGATTACGGCGGCTATCGCATCCGTCCGCCAAGCAGGCCAAGCTCCAACTCCTCGCAGCCGGATTACACGCAGGTTTCACCCGCAAAAATGGCTTTGCGTCGTCATCTGTCACAGGAGAAGCTTAGCCAACATGTGCCGCCGCAGGCCACGCCGCCACTTCCAGGACATGGGGCACCTCCGACTTCAGGCAAGACTATTGGCGATTTGGTTAACGGGGAGATCGAGCGAACGCTGGAGATCTCGCATCAGAGCATCATCAATGCAGCTGTGAACATGAGCACAAGTGGCGCCAACTTCATGGAGCGAGCTTTCTTGAATGAGCGATCCAACGATCGTCTGCTAATCAACTTAAATGCCCAGCGACCGGAGAGAGTTCATGTGCGACCGCTCTCCGAGGAATCCCAGGAACCACATCCAACCAGCTATGCTCAGGAAAGAGGACCTGGTGTCGGTGCTGGCGGAGCAGCAGCAGGAGGAAGCAGCAATCTGGCCACTTTGGCACATGTGGCCTATGTCCAGAAGGCCCAGGGTGGCGCTCGAGCGAACGCAGGAACAGCACCGCCAACAACACACTCGGCTTCTGCTCGTTCTGGACGGGATTATCAGCCGGTAGCCTTGCCTCGTGCGGAGCTGAAGGGCAGCATCGAGGCCTATTTCCACGAGGAGCAGCAGCAGAAACAGTCGAAGGGAGCAGGGTCGGCGGGAGCAGCTACTTTGCGGGGACCGCGTCTCAATGGTGCCAATCCTCCACTAGAAGGTACATTTAAATTGGCCAATGCAATATTTTCATTGTAAATTAAATGCCAATTTAGTTATTATGAGAAACTTGTTTATCAGTTAAATATTACTAAAATGAATAATATCGTCTTTGTGTTATAACGATCTTGATTAACTTTTTTCATCTTTAACTTGTTCCTAGGTCTAGCTGCCTCTCTGCAGGATCATGTGCGTGCCAGGAAGTACAAGGAGGAGACCGAGGAGCGTCAACGACGCGCAGCAGCAGCCGCCACATCGTCTACAGCGGGAGTACCGCCTCCTGGCCTGGAACTAGCAACGCATTATGCTCACCAGGCACCTCCAGCCCATAGTTATCATCACCATGGGGCCAGCCTTAATGGGACTCCGCACAAAGTTGAACGTAAGCATTCAGAGCAGGCTAAAATAATTTATTAATTTAATTCGACCATTTCTAATCCAATTACTTGTCTTTTAGTGGGAATAAAACGCAGCTCGCCGCTGGCGCCGCATCAGCAAGCGCCGCGTCCTTCAAAAGTAGCCCACTACGAGGCGCCTGCGACGCAACACCAGCAGCACCACGCCCACCTCTATGCCAACGGGCAAGTGCTTCCGCCGCCTCCAGCTCACGATGCGACAACGCCCTCCCCGACGCCCTCGTCATCGTCATCGTCGTGCGGACGACGCAGCAACAGCAACAATGGCAAGTTGCTGGTGGATCCACCATTACTGATGAGTCCCGAGATCAATTCGCTGTTGGGCGATGAGCGCCCTTTGCAGCTGTCGCACCACCCACAGCAACAGCAAATGTTGCACCACCATCAGTCACAGCAACAGCAGCAGCAGCAACATCTGCAGCTGGCCCAACAGCAACTGAGGGTACCTCATCTTGGACATGGTCTTAGTCACGGGCACGGTCACAGTCACAGCACCACACCAACTTTGGGTGGACAGCGCAATGCCAATGCCGCCGACGATGGTAAGCTATACGTAGACCAAGCAAAAAATTCGACCAGGGTATCAGCGCCCAAATATGCACCACAACAAGCACCACCACCAGCACACGTAGCATACCCGCTAGAAACACACATTCTTCACCAGCACAAATACCAAACTCGACTAGCCGCCCAAACGGTGGCAGAAGATCTAACCATGAAGCGAGTAGAACCGGAAGCGGAACCGGATGTGGAATCTGAGCCGGAAGAGGAGGACGTGGTATCCGAGGATGGCGGGTCTGATAGTGGATCCTCATCGTCGAGTTCCAGTTCTAGCTCTGGCTCAGGATCCAATTCCAATTCTGATACGGCATGATTGGCTTTTAAACATTGCACACACACATTTGAACACAATTATACTTACGTTTGTACCTACATTTAGACATTTTACCTATTGTAAATACAACATTCAAAACAAATTATCTTAATTTTCTCACTTCTCAATTCATTTTAATTGTTGTGTGTTCTTCGTAGTTTGGTTTTTGTCCCTTAAACTTGTAGTACACTCTGTAATTTTTGCTTATTTTAGTTTCTTTAGCTTTGAATGTTTCATTTTATTTTATTATGATTTTTTAATGCTTTTTGTATTTTTATTTTGCCATCGACATTAAAATTTGTAAACTTAAGATGGTGAAAACTAACGGCGAACATCAAAGAATTTAAACAAAACTAAACTGCAAGAAAACTGAAAGGATTTCGCGAGTGAAATGTATTTGAAAAATTATTTGTTAATCCTGACATCTAAGAAGGGGTTTTTTGTATATTTTTCGCGCCTCAACAGACATTATTGTATCATATTAAAAAAAAAGTAAGCGACCACAAAATCAAAGCCAACAACATCCAACATGCTGAAAGTATTTTAGCTACTCTTTTATCCTAAGCGTCATGCCAAATCAATCATCTATACCTACTGCATATATAATATGTTACCCAGAGCCACCCGCAAACACAAACACACATATAAAGCTAAATAGCTATTTGTAAAAACCATACATAAATACACAACACTCACACACCCCCATAAGCAAACATTTATTTCAAAATTAACCCAAAACAAGCAACTTTCTGGAATGTTATTATAATGCATAATTAACTTTCAATTTTACTAAAATTCGAATAAAAAAAAACAACTGCAAATGCAAATTGGTAATGCTAAGAACCAAAAACAACCAAACAAACCAACAAATTATGTCCCATCTTATCCAGCCTTCTTTATTATCCCTTCTATTATGCTCTACTCCATACAGTTAACGATTTGGCAACGCAACGTACTATAACTAATTATGATCCCAGACGTCGCCTTCGCACGACTTTGTCTGGCCCAACGAAACTATCAGCTGCCCATAGTAATCAGAATCTGAACGGATATGTTCTGGCCGATAGTAGTAGTAGTTGCCCCACAGTACCCCAATAACCAATGATCGATTGCATTGAATTGACTTGCATTGAACTGAATTGAATTGATTGACTTGCATACCTCAAAATTCCTCAAACAAACCAAACGAAAAGCAAAACCGAAAACATGTTTGTTGTTGGGCGAAAGAAACAAACTTCTAATAACCATAAATAATAAGCAGAGTACAAAAAACCTGATGAAAAACAAAGATTTCAAATCAGAAACCTACAAAAGACAACTTTTAATTTTTGCGTTTAATAATTTACCTACTAAAAGTACAGAATTTATATGCCAAATTATAATTAAAAATCCCGAACAAAATTTATGAAATTTTAACGAGCATGAGGTAAGTTCTGTTGCGCCTAATTGGTTTCTTTCTTTTAATTATGATTTAGTTATTATTTATTTATTATACTTTCATTATGTAACACCTTTGTTTTAACATTTACCACACCAAACACATGAAACACCCATAAAACAAAAGAACACGAAAACATACCCTCCTGCACGCAAAGCTCAAAGCAACTGTACCAAGAAGATAAATTAAATACGGAAAAAGCTTAGGACACTACGCGTTTTAGCCAGTGTTATCGTTACCACCCTTTCGACTGACTTCTTCCCAAAATCCACTAAAACTCACCACCTCACCCAAACCAACTCGAAATTTTCGCACTATTATCATGATTTTTAATAAGGTTAAACTAACGACAAGTTTTGCTTATTTTCCCAGATGATGTTATTGCCGCCGATGATGAATCCCACTGGCAGCATCGGGTCAGCTCTGGTTTCGATCGCCTGGTGGCCTTCGCCAGTACTGAATTGGATAAAACCAGGCGAAGCATCGATGGCGATACGGTTCCGGCTTCGATTAGTTGCAACACTTCGCCGGACTCAGGCATTACGCATAGCAGCAGCAACTCAGATGCGGTGCGCACGTTTTTGTCCACCTCGTCCAGCTCTTCGCAACTGGAGCTACCCATTGGAAGCGGCGGTAGCAGCAGCAACAGCCTGTACAACCACCATAGCCAGCAAAACAACATCAGCGGCAGTGGGGGCAGCAGTCAACAGCAGCAGCAACAGCAACAGTTGCAAGCGCAACACCAACAGCAGCAACATCACCTGTCCGATCACCTTAGCGATAGTAGCATCAAATCCTCTGCGTCCTCTTCGCTGCATGCTGGTAGCTCCCTGAAGACCGTGTCGCCGGTGGATCCCAGTGTCATCGAGTCGCCGCCGCTTTCCGACGTTGGATTGCCCAGAACACCGAGTCCCAGTGCAGCCAGTGTGGCCACTCCGCCTTTGGCCAGTGGACCAATTCTGTCCGGGGATTTAGGTGGGATACCACTGAAGTACCAGCGTAAATCGAAAAGCAGTTCGGAGAAGCACTACAAAAAGAAATTTTGCGAAAGGAACTGGGAGTACGACTGCGACGAGTTGCTGGCCTACTCCAACTCCAGTGCACCACCCACGGCAGCAGATGCGGCGGGAAACGGTCCACCCAACCTGGCTGTTTCTAATAATGCGGTGGGCGCGACTGCGCCACTTCTAGGCAAATCTGGAAAGTCACCCAAAGAAAAATCATCTCCCCACCATAGCGGATTTAATCATCAGCAGCAGCACCATCACAAATCCTCCAAATTCCGGCCAAAGGGCAAGGACTGGGACTGGTCAATGGACAGTCGCAGCCAAACGGGCGACCTGCTGCCCCCGAATAACAACATGAACATTAACAACAACTCAACCACCACAACGAGTAATTAATTTAGTAAACTAATTTAGTTCAATTTGCTGAAGAACGGAGAGATATCCAGAAAAGTATGCAATGCTTTAATGCTTTTTAGCCAGATTATTTGTAAATGGATCACGAAGAATCCTGTGAATTATAATGTATTTGATGAAGATTTTTTGTAATTTTAACTAAATGAATTGTGTATGCATAGCTAACTTATTTTATAGCCCAGCTCTTAAATTGCCTTGTTTTATTTGATTATTTCTATCCACAAGCTCTTTGTCACCAGTGTGTTTTTATTTCATTGATAAATCTAATTAGACTAGGCAAGTTTTTCGTATTTCTTTGTAAGGTTGAACCAGAAAAACCCAACTGCTGATGAACAATGTTACTAACTTCTTTGTACCGATTACCAATTATTATGATTATGTATTTAATTTGAATTATTGTTTAATTACGTTTGCCCATAAGTTGAGTGTTTTGTCTTTTTTATTTTGAAATAAAACTAAACTAATTACACAGATTTCGTTTTGTTTGTTACTTTTCTTATTTTTTGGACTTGGTTTAATTAAATTGTTTTAAGGAATCTGCTGTTACAGTTTCGCCACGTTGAATTGGGACCAACCCTCAAATTCTAAGCCCGTTCCTGTTTTCAAGACGACGGAGATGGATTGAAAGAAAGTTGCTTCCATTATTCGAATGTATATAAAGATTCAAAGTCGATGTTGATAACATTTTACTTTACTTTTAGAGATAACATTTTAATATTTGAACAGCACGTTTACGACATAGAAAATATATCCAAATATGGCACAAACGATTTACATTTCTTTAATTATAAATTTATAGGCGTTTTTTATTTAAATCTGTTTTTTTATTTCCGTTCGCATATAGGATCATAAGTATTTGATGTACTGAGTGTGCTCAAATAGCAAGCAGAGGATATACAAATACTTTAACAAATTAATCGCAAAACAATAAATCTAAACTGAAGTAGAGGAAATTAGATAACGTATACAAGCAACATGCATTCGCAACCGCAGCAGCAGCAAATGAAACAGAACAACAAGTAACCTTATAAATTAATGAATTTTCCACCTCAGCGAGATAAACAACAATTTTATAAATTATATTATATTATAGCAGGCATATACAAAATATATACATATATATTATATACGAGCGAGCAGTGTGGGAGCTAAAAATATCAGGAAACCAATTAAACCAAAAATAAAGAAATAAATGATTTACAAGCATTTAAAAACCAGCATAAACGACAAATATTTAGCAAAACATAAAGAACTATAAAACTTATATGATTAACATTACTTATAGCGAATAAAGGGAATTTCAAATGTGCTATTAGCGTAGTGAGTAATACGAGTAATAAAAGAGTAAATAAAATAATAACTATATTAATGAAACAAGTATGTACATCAAGGCGCAAAATGATGATTTTTATACGTAAAATATTATACTGATCCCGAGCTAAATCGGAAAACGAATGTGGCGCAATAAACAAGAGTTGTAGCAAATGAAATATTATTTTGGCGCTATTAAAAATAATGACATGTAAAATGCATATAAAATAAAATATTATTAAATAGTTAAATTTACATGTAAAATTCATAAAATAATAAACGAAAAACGTAAAAGTAACATTTACGTGGAAATGAAAAACGGAAAAAACATTAAATGAGCACACACGCATATTAAAATTAAAAGTATTATTATGTATATTTAACAAATATTAATTGCATATTATTATTTTAAACTTAAACGTTTAATAAAAAATATTAAAATATAATTAAAACAAATGTTTATTCATTGAATCTGGTTTGGAATTGCAGGTTAAAAAATTTTGGTCCGTCACAATTCTCTTCCAAAAGATCATCGCAACGATCTTTTCTGTATTGGATCAGTATTTGAACAAGTTTAAAATGTGTTCGAATTATATCATTGCCCATGATCATATTCAGTCAATTCAGATACCATTAATATAATAATATTAAAGGTTTATATTTTCTAACACTAATTTACCCTATAAACAAACAACCGTTTCTCCCGTGATCACTGTTTTCGTAAGGGTCGACCAAAATTAATTTATTTTACCTTTTAAAGCTGAAAAATTATGTGACATATTCAGGTATCAAGAAAATCGCCATAGAAAATTATAATAATCAATTAGAATTAATAAAGTGAACGAGAATCCAAATTTCCTGCCGCCGAAGAAGTGAAAGATAAGAAATGGTTCCAAAATCTCTGAGAGCCCACTTATACTCTCTCCAAACCAATAAATACGCTTAATTTTCGTTTCTGTTATCTGTATTTTATGTCATTCAAATATCTTATAAAAAAGTACAGTTTTGGTTCGTTTAACTTTAATGCATTGTTTCTGTATAATTGCATATATCTCATCTAAAGTGTTCCCGGTGACAATATGTTTATTTTATTTACCATACTTAGGTCTATTGCTAGTTTTACTGGTATATTGTTGTTTGTTGTTCAAAGCGTTCTGCGGGGTAATTGGCGCTGCTTAAAAATAAATAATCGTTTATTTTTTTTTGCTTTTCATTTTAGAATTTAGCTGACAATGTTTACTTTAGGCTATGGGTGCAGTTCTGGTTATTGTATTATTTTCTTGTTGACTATATATGAATAATTGGTTGAATCTGACGTTCTAACAAATTCATTTGATTCCCTATCCTTGCTTGTAAATGAGTGTATATTTATTTATACTCGTATAACGTTCTATTAATCTATTTATGTATGTATACGTAGCTAATTTTTTCTTGGTTTTTTAATGCATTTTGTATGTTTGTATGAATATTTTTTGTTGTGGTATATATTTGTTTTACAATAAAGCCTGAGGCACATTTATGATTTATTTTCTTTACATTTTTTAAAAACGTGTTCTGCTTTCAGGAGCGGATTCATTTGTTTTAGAACGAAAATAGGTTCGGGTTTTGTGTTTTACTTTGTTTTACAAACAAACTAACATTCATTTGCGATGTGAACTATTAATAAAAAGTGTTTAGAGCTAAACTTTGTTCAAAGTGCTAGAAAGAAACTAAAGACTCTGATAGACTGGGCACAAGAAACGAAATTACAACTAGAAATTCAGGCATTACAAAACTTGAATTGTAGACATCGTACAAAATCCATTAATAGCACAACTAATGTAACTTACGCAGATCGGACTGACCAAGCGTGAATTAATCAAAAATAATAAACAGGTATAACAAACAAACACTTACAACTAATCGAAGAATTAAAAGTTTTTAAGATAGACAGATAAAGATAGAGTGTAACAAATAGAATATTTAGATCGGGGCTGGTTAGTAAAATCGAAGGACTACGCCCAGGAGGCCAATAATGGATGAACAATTGACGAAGCTCGTTATTCTCGATACCTTACAACACCATACAAACACACAATTAAATTTGACAATTTTGAACTGAGACTGGTTCGCTGCGACCCCCTTTAAAATCCGTTTGGAAATCTCTCTAGAAATATATATATATATTCTTATATATGTACAATCGAGGGTCGCAGGAAGACAAACTCGTCGAGCGCCGAGGTTTAGTTCTATAGTTCTAGATGTACATTCGTTTACAGTTACATTTTGTAAATTTGTTTTCGTTTTTAAAACCGCTGCACACGTTTCCTTCTTTCAGACTTTAAGTTCGTTTCATTTGTAATGTTGTTCAACAATAAAACTATGTAACTACATACATCAAGGGCACCCACCATCGTCTACTGTGTGTTAATGTTAATGTTTACGAATTTAAACAATATGCCAATTGCATACATACAACGAGGGCCTTAGGGTAATGTTAGATTACAGAAGTCGGCTCAAGCATAAACCTCTAATGCTGTTGGACACTTCTTGAAACCAGTTAGAGGCACAGATAAGCTGTTGATTAGTTTAGACAGAGGGAAGATAGGATTTTGTTGGATTTTACTTAGCTAGCGAGTGGCACGAAGAGAAAGCTCATGTGTGGAGGACTACATTTACATGGTGTTGTTCCAGTCTCTGAATCATATCGAATATCAGTTGACACAAGTTTTGAAGACATACTTTTTGTCAAAATTTTTGTAAAATTAAACATTACTTTCGAATTTTTATAAAATTAAAGGCAATACAAATACAGAAGTAGTGCTTAACTGAAATCCTATATACTCAGATCAGGAACAATGATTATGAACTTAATAAAAAACACACAACAAAACTAACGAGACGTCAACACGGCAGAAAGTATGTAAAGGGAGGTTCTATAATTGGTCCACATGCTGCAGCAGACAGGCCACCACATTGGCGTCCTCCTTTGCAGCAGACTGAACTTCCTTCACCTCATTCGTTTCCTGCCGTTCTGATATTTTAATCTCCTCCTGAGCTTTCTCTTCATGCAAATTCTAAAAGTCGTCGAGTATGCCTGTGACACCGATCATCGCTTCGACCACATCGGCACTGCTTGGCGCACTGTCATCGATGAGGGTGTCGGTGCTTAGAACCAAAGAAGGATCCGTAGCACTTGCACCTGCTCCAAAGGCCGATGAAGGTAAACTATCGATGGTATTGCCATTTATCAGGAAATCACGGTGCACCTCTGCAGGACTGTAGCGGAAACGTTGTGTTGCAATCGGTGTCGTTGGCATGGACTTTGATATGTCTAGTGGATTGCGGGCACTGTAAGAATGTGCGCCATAACCCAACTGACTATTATTGCCCGTAGATCCTTCCCAGTTGAACGAGTCCGAGATGGTGAAAAATCCATTTCCAGCTCCGCAACTGCCTCCATTTCCTATTCCCAAAACTCCTCCTCCGCTGGCTGTCGTTCCTGCTCCACCATTCAAAGATGTTAGGCTATTTTGCTGCTGATGGGGCAGCGGAGTCGAGGGCACCGATCGCGAAACTATTCCGGCAGAGCCGCCGCTGCTGTAGCCAGAAGATGAGCCCGCCGAGGAGCTGCACGTGGTGGCCGTCTGCTGCGTCATGCTATTAAACTTCCTGTTGAAATTGGGAGAGAGCAGAGAACTAACACCCACCTCCTCGTATAGCAATCCGGTATCATTAAGCGGCGCAGACTGCTGACTATTGCTGTTCTCCGAGTAAAAATGTAAGCTAGGGGACTGTTGGCTGGTCCTTCGTTGCAGTTGGGACAAGGGCACCGATTGTGAACGCTGCATCTCCGAAGTATCCAGTTCATTTGCTCCCGTGAGCGCCAGACTAGTTTCCAGATCCATTGAGTTTTGATTAACCAGCGGATCAGCACTGTGGCTACTGTCCGCAAAGCTGGACGTATTCCCGCCTCCTAATGACCAGTTTCCGCCGCCCCATTGCTGGAGAATCGATGGACTCGGTGGAGCGGAGGCAGACGTGCTTGTAGGATAGCTGAACACATAGCCTCGACCCTTGCGATGAGCTCCAATCATGGGATCACGGTTGTCGCAGTCTAGGGATTGTTGCTTGCTCAACAAGTTAGGTCTTTGCCTCATCCTAGTCAAGCCCGGACTGGCGAAACAATTTTGGCTAGGATTTGCCGTTCCTGTGACTGCTGTTGTCGCCACTGATCCATTCGTGTTTGGTGAGATGGGCAGGAAAATGCAGTTCTTGTTGCTACCATTGCTGGAGGCGTTGCTCAGGCTGATTTTTCTCTTGTTGTTGCTGATAATGGGCAGCTGCTTAGAACGCTGCAATTGCTGCTGCAGGTTCTGATGCTGGTGCTGCTGTTGATGCTTTTTTGACATTAGGGCCAGAGACGCTGAGGCAGAACCCACTGCAGCCTGTCCTTGCAGCATCGAAGTCGCTGGCACCGGCGCCAGCATCGCTGCTGCAGCGGCGACGACAGCTGCTCCGCGTCCGGGAGCAGGCATCGCCTCCGGCGCAGAGCCCATCGTCGTTGGCTCTTGTGGATTCCTATTCTGTTCGGCAGCATCCAAGGAATTCAGTTGTTTTTCCTCAGCGTCTCCCATCTGAAAATATTGGAGCAGCTCGTTGTCGGGCTCCTCGGAGTTCTCTTCATCCTCGCCAGGCAGAAAGTAGTCATCCAGCTCATGCTTGTCCATGTTACAGATGCTAATCACTCGCTCTCTAGGCAATCCCAGATTTTCGGGCAAACCGGAGTCTTCGGTGGCCGCTGCCAAAGCGGCATTTTCTGCTGCCATCAAACGCTTGGCCCTCAGAATCATCATTTGGTTTCGAGACGCTACTTTGGGAGTGGTGTCCACGCTGCTTGACGGGCTCACCGAACTGGCGTTCATCATCTGCGAGGGTGGGCCCATGGAAAGTCCGGGTCCCGGAACTGGGGAGTTACCAGAGTTTGGTGGCGGGGGCGTGGCCGAGGTGGTAGTGATAGTTGGTGGAACCAGTAGACCACCACCACCCGTTGTTCCGCTGCTTGGCGAATTGGCCCAGAACCCTTTAGTCTGCTGCGCCTTCAATACCTTCTTGCAGAAAATGTTAGATGTGTAGTCCTCCACCTCGTCCTTGATGACTATACCCGTGGGCGAGGCCTCCTGCTGGGTAAGCACTACGGCTGGCGAGCCCATTTCCAAGATTTTGGGCGTAAGGTTGCGCACAGCACTGCTGCTTCGCTGATCTGTGGCCAGGTTCATTGGCGTAACCTGTTGCAGGTAGCCCATAGGCGGTTGCTGGTGCTGAATTGGTGAGTCTATGATCTCCTGCTTGATTTTCAGCAGCTGTTCGTCGCTGGCCTCCTGGCTGCTACCCGCGTCCTGACCAGTAACTAATTGATTGCAGCTGGATTCCGAAGATGTGGAGCCCTTACGCTTCTTTTTGCGTCGTTTCTTCAGAGGGCCAATATCCTAAAAAGGGGAGAAATAATTAGGAATCAATGTTTCACAGATAATCTGACACTTACTGCCAAAACCCTCTTTTCCTTGGGTTCCCGAGGTGTGTATTTTTTTGCCGAAACTGTTGCATTGTTGCTCCTGATGCGGGAGCTTAGGTCTGCCACACTTTCTAGCTTAGTGTTGAGCAGCTTCTCTGCCCAGCTGCGAACCACATCCCAGCATTCCGACTCCGGACCTGTCGACGCCAATCCACCTAAACTTGGGGAGTTGGTCGGATGACTGGAGTCAACAGTGCTCTCACCCCCTAAGACTTGCTCCGTCTTGCACAGCTGAGGAAGTTGTGGGGGCGTCAGCTTGGTGGTCTTTCGCATGGCCGCATAGCAGTAGCGGGAGTTGCCCCGCGTTCCGAGTCTCCGAGGACGCACGCCTGGGAAGACCTGCTTCATCACCTTACCGAAATCTGCCGTGGAAAGCGGCTTTATGCTGAGGCGTTCGCAGTAAACTCTATATGAACGGAAAAGAAAAAAATTTCAATTATTTTTCTGCGATCATTTCTATGAAATTCGTTGATTCTTTGTACCAGGAGAGAATGAAACTTTCACTTTCTTTTTAACAATTTTGTGTCAGTAGTTGGAGTCTTACACCAAGTCATTTCCTAAGGGCAATATCAAGAGAACACTCACATGTAATCGTTGTACACATCCTGCTTGGGTATGGACACCTGCGCATCGTGCTCCAGATGGGAACGCACCCAATTGATGGTGTGGTTAATCTCAGAGCGTGTTCCCAGCGGGTTCTGTGGCTGCCTCAGCGGATCTGTGTCCGCACACTCGCCGGGCAATCGAAGATAAAGGAATAGCTTCTCAATAGGCTTCAATCCCGAGACACGCTCAAGGATCTGCGAGATCTGCAGCTTGGCATTGTCGCTAAAAGGGAAGAACCAACAAAATTAAAAGGGGAAGCTCAGCTTATTTACTGTCATTCAATACTCACTCTAAGCTGGCCTCAATCACCTGCTGGACCCTTCGCATCTTCTCCTCGCTGGGGACTGTCGTTCCCGCTGAGTTGGAACTGCCCAAAGCATTCATCACATTCTCAGCAATAGTGGAGTTGATCACTCCACTGGCCGCTGGCACACCATCATTGGGATGCCGTTGGCCTGTTATTGCGGGTGCCGTAGGAGCAGCTGTCGCTGGACTTGTGGTGACTGGTACTGATACTGCTCCCGTGGCTCCACCCATGGCGTGCATGATCTTGCCCAGGCCCAGTTGCTGGGCCGCGCTAAAGTTGAAGGCATTGGCGAAGGCCAGTCCGGCAGCAGCGTTTCCAGCTGCCGTGGCGAAGGGATTTGGGGTGAGCACGGAAGTGGAGACACCTCCACTGCCGCCGGCGGTATTGGGAAACGGAGGCGGCACAAAGCCGCTGGGCGTGGCTACAGGTACAGGTACATGGGAGTGGCTCGTGGGCGAGATCTGGGCGGCGGCAGGTACTCCTCCGCCAGGGCCCACGGGCGTTATGGTCAAGGGCGAGGCCTTGGCATGGATAGCAGGTCCTTGGAATCGGTTCGCATTGTAGACTATATCAGCTGGCTGCAGGCTGCAGTTGCCATAGGGATTAGAATTGGGTTTCTGGAGGGGAAGCGTTACGGGAATCGGTAGATTTATGGGGATGGAATTGGAGGCTTGTGCTGATGCTGCTGGCGCCGCTGATTTCGTCCACTGCGCACCCAGCTGGCCGTGCTTCTCGGACATGTTAGGTGCTAGTGCTAGCGGCGCCTCCGTTTCCCTCCGCCTGCTGCTGCTGCTACGGCTCCTCTTCCGCTGCTGTTGTTGTTGTGGTTTCTGGCCAAGATTAGGGGCGCTTCCGCTGGCTGGTTACGTAGGTGTGTTCGTGCCTGTGTGCTGGGCTGCGTGCGATTGAGTGTGTGTGCCTTAGGAGATGGAGATTGCCGAGTCGATAACTGGCGCGACGAACATTTCGACGGCTGCGACGGACGAAGATACGGATGCCAGATAATGTTGCTTTCCCATTTTCCCCTCGGGCGGGGGGCGTAGGGCGTGGGGCGTGGAAAGTGCGTGGCCTTGTCTACTGCCAACGAGCATGCGATTTTCCCAGATACGCACCGATCGAAGCGAAATAATCCATTTTTTTACAAGAGAGATAAGAAATATCTTGCGTTCTGCGTCTCGAAAAATATGCGACGTTGCCAGATCGCCGCTGTGCAAAATAGCCTTTTTTTGCCACGACTTTCAGATGTAAACACGGTGTTGTATTCGCAAATGTTAATACAAAATGAATATACTTGGCTTTAATTTGTCTGTAATTATCTAATTATATATATTCCAATTAGCAAATTAAGCCTACAACTGCAACTCAGCCTTTTGATGATCTTGCTGTTATCGTTATCGTTACTGTCCGTGGTACCAAGCCAATGAACTGGTTCATAACTGGTTTTAAATTAATTTAGCCAATAAATAATTAAAGAATAATATTTCATTGTGTCAGTAAACATACTATTACTAACAATATTTTCATAGCTAAATACTGGTTCAAAAATTTGGACGGTTATGCAAATAGATAAAAAGTAATCCAAACTTATTTTAAGAAATTGGTTTTTGCTTTGCCCCTGCACTATTCAACAGTAAAATGCTTTTCTTTAATTTTTAATAGAGTCTTAGGACTATAATAAAAACTTTAAAGTTATTAAGTTAAATATGATATTTTAAAGTTTTTAGCCATTGTCATAATAAACGAAAATGCATGTAATTTATTAGGTTTTTTATTCATGTCGTGTGAATAAAAATATAAAAAATTACAATATTTTATTAAATTTACCAAGTATAATATTAAGACGAGGTCTGTATTTATTATGTGTATAAATAAATATTTTTTAATTTGTATGTGCCAACTGCTGCCCGGAACCAGTAAAGTTAATACGAATAATGGTGTAAAAAATCGGTTGGCAGCGCGCTATTGGTATAAGAAATCGGGTGGCAGCGCGCTATTGATGTAAAAAATCGGTTGGCAGCGCGATTTCCTTTTTTCAGTCGCTTTACACAACACTTTAGCAACACAAATTTTAACACTAAAATACTATACGAGCGGTTCTTTTAATTAAATTGCGAGTAGAAACCAAGAATGCGTGGCGATTTAACCCCACAGACGTGCCGGGTCTGCCTGGAGCCCAGTGCGCGACTGCAGCGCCTGGACGAATCCCGCGAAGAGGGCGAGGAGACGCCAAACGAGATGTTGATCCAACTCCTGGGGGCCTCGTACAGCAAGGTAAGTGCATCCTCCAACTTGGCTAGATCGAATCGATAAGGAACCACCACTTCCCCAGCTTAACGACAAGGAACAGATTCCGGATGGCATCTGCAAGTCTTGCAAAGTGGAACTCAACATGGCCTATCAGTTCCGCGAGAAGGCGCTCCGCAAGCAGGCCGAGATCGAGGAATACTGCCGGGAACTAGGCCTGTTGGATGAGTCCGATGAGATGATGATTAAGGAGGAGGATGGCATGCAGTTGCAATGCGACGATGATATGTACATCCTGGAGGAGACCACCACAGGGGAAGAGGAGCAACACGATGAAAAGGGGCAGGAGGAGTACCTGGAGGTGGACACCAGCGAGCAGCAGGAGTGCATGGGCGACACCATTGAGTACCTGGAGGACAACTACACCATCGACATGAACCCCGACCAGGGCGAGATCGTCCTGGAGGCCGAGAAGCAGTACGAGGAGACGCCCTCGCAGCAGCTGGCGCTTGAGGAGGCGGCCAAGGCCAGCCTAAAGGCCCGAAGAGGTCGCGTTCGCCGTGGCTTAAACTCACTGACCACATCCGACGGCACCGAGAAGGGCGGCTACATCTGCGACGTCTGCGGCAACTTCTACGAGAAACGCGGCCGGATGATGGAGCACCGGCGGCGCCACGATGCCATCTGCCAGTATGCATGCGAGTAAGTAAAGACGGTGTAACATTTTAAGTTAATTTAGTTAATTATATATACTTATATACTTAAGCAGTTAAGTACGATATTCTTTTGTTCAGAAACAAATGATGTTCAGTCTTCAAATAACATCATTCAATATTTACTACCTATTACTTTACAAGACAACTAAAGAAGTCAACATTTTTTCTTTTTTTTTCTTTATTATAATATTTAATATACTCACTCACATTTACAGACTGTGCGATGCCAAGTTCCAGGTGCGCGAGCAGTTGAGAAAGCACATGTACTCCCACACGGGCAGCAAACCCTATAAATGCAGCTTCTGCAGCCGACAGTTCTTCTACGAGAGTGTCCTAAAGTCCCACGAGAAGTAAGTATTATAATATGTTGATTATAACCATTTGATTCCTTTAAAACACCCCTTTCTTATTTCCGTTCAGTGTTCACCGCGGCATTAAGCCCTACGTGTGCAAGGTGTGCGATAAAGCTTTCGCTTACGCTCACTCGCTGACCAAGCACGAGCTGATCCATACGGACATCAAGCTCTACCGATGCGATTATTGCCACAAGGACTTCCGCCTGTTGCATCACATGCGCCAGCACGAGGAGACCAAGCTGCACCAGAACGCAGTGATGCTGGCCGAGAGTATGAAAATGGAAATGGTTGCCGTGGATGAGGATGCGCACGAGATCCGAATTCAAGCCCATTGACGCAATACAATTTAACAAGATCTTTGTTTACTTTCTATATAGCATACTGAATAATTCCCAAATATAATCCCACACAACTTTGTGTCCTATTTGTAACGCTAGCTTTTAGCTCTTGTTTTAGGAACTTGATTCGCATAAAATAAAGATTATTTTGGTTAGAAAATATAGGATATTTCTGATATTAAACTTTTGGCTGTTAAAGAATTTTTACTGTAACAACAATGCTTCACATAATTTAATTAAACCACATGCTTTTAAAGGCCAATTTTGTTGATAATGAATTGAGCGAGTCCAAAAGGAAGCTGCCAATCCAGTTGCCCAGGGAGCAAAAATCACAACGTTATTGAAGTGACGGGCAATCTTTGTGTTTCTTTATTTGCGTGCGGGAGTTATGCTGAAAATTATGCAATAAATATGGGTGGCTACATGTCGTCGCGAGTAAATAAAATGAAATTGGAAAAAAACCCAATTTGCAGCGAGCGCATACAAAACACGAGCGAATGTACAATATCAAAGGAATTTCCAAAATTACATGACTTGAATAAGTTTTTTTTTTATTGCCCGCTGTCTCCTTTTTTTCAGGTCCCCCGTGTATTTTACCACTTTAGTGCAAACAACGAAAAAGTTCTTATGGACACGCCAAAGCCTTTTCGCACGCCGGGGTTTTTGTATTTGATTACAGGGGTGTTACACTAAAAAAGTATTTTTACAGAAACTAAAGTATAATCAATTTAAACTGAATAAAAATAAAGGCTTCAAATATTTAAAAATAATTTTAGGAAAAGCAATATTATACACATATTAATTAATCTAAAGTGTGAAATTGTCAAATTTATTAAATGTATCTGGATTTTTTTCTGAGTGTCGGACGGAGAGAGTTTAGGAGTACGAGGAAAACCAATTCAAACAAATTTGCACGCGATTTGACATGTCGAATCCATAAAAGCGCTTCAAACGATTGGATTATGGGTGTGAACGCCGAGCCACAGCCAAACTCAATTGCCAAATTGAGATTCGGTCCTTTTAAACTGATTACGAGCCCCGTCCAGGCTATCAATTGCAAATTTATTTCCCCCCAAACCAACGGAAAAACCCTTTTCACGAGCTCACCTCCGGCCTTGACCTGGCCGTGACTTTGCATTTTTGGAAATCGACTGCGAAAGTAGGGACCTGACTCATCACGCAAGTCCCGCCATCTTTTTTGTGGCAAACAAATCAGTAAGTTCACGAGCTGAATTGCAAATTCCGCATTGGCATTGGAAAATCTTCAAGAGTTTTTGCTTACGGAGCAGGTGGAAAAGTCAAAGGACTTTCTGTTCGCCAAGCCAACTTTTCAATGACGAGAGCTCAAGATAGAACAGTAGTAGATTGTAGGGGTCACCCAAGGTAATCAAAATAAATATTTAAGGAAACTCATATTATGTACTTAATTATATTTTTAAAACCCAAATGCCTCTATAATAAAGCAACTCTTTTGATCTTACACCCAAAAAAGATCAGGTAAATTTGACCTGGTCGAAAAGAGTATTTTATTTAAAAACGATATGGGTTTTGCATGACCTGAAATTTACAAGGCCATATCGATTTTACGGGAACATGTTTTTTTGTGTGTAGTTATATCAATCTCTCAGTGATTTCAAATAACATTTCATTGGGAATATATTTTAAAACAAGAAAGAGATGGATATATGAAACATTGATCAGGCATAACTTTTTAACGAATGGTCCGATTTGAAAAATTTCATTTCGATAGGTATTGATAATCACAATAAAACTGAATTTTTACTTTTCCAAAATCTTTAAAGGTGTGGCGATTGAGGGCGTTAGAGGGGCGTGGCACCTTTTTGAAACAAACTTGCGCTGCGTAGGAACTCCAAGAATATGCATGCAAAATGTCAATCCTCTAGCTTTTATAGTTTCCGAGATCTCAGCGTTCATACGGACGGACAGACGGACAAACGGACATGGCTAGATCGACTCGGCTAGTGATCCTGATCGGAAAAGCTTCCTTCTCCCTGTTACATACTTTTGCACGAATACAATATACCCTTTTACTCTTCGAGTAACAGGTATAAACATTCCTTTTCTTATAATAAGAAATAATAGTTTATTTTTGATTTTCGTTAAATAGGTAAGTACTGTTTGCTTCATCCACTGCATCTCGGAGTGTTTGCGTGTCAATGTCAAGGGGCTTAGGCGAAAGTTGAGAAAACAACTCGGAGCCACTCGTCTTTATCTACAACTGTCGCTCGCTCCCATCAAATATTCTGCATAATTCATGTATTTTATTAAAAGAAAATGTAAAACCAGACCCCCCTTCAGCCGCCCCTCTTTCCAACCCACTCGTTCAAAAACTGGGGCGAGTGCTTGTCAAATGGCAGCTGTAAACTAAATGCTTTATATTCATTTATTCCGGAGCATAAACAATGTGAACATCCTCGACAAACCGGAAGACTTGATGAGCTCCTTGTGCTTGGATATATACGAATGTGGCGCAGTACAGAATGTGTGTGTAAGTTTGCATAATGTTGTGAATGCCATGGTTAATGCATGTGCAACAGGATGCTCTTCCATTTGCGGTTGCCTCATCTTAGGAAATTAGTTGCTCATAGTCGAAGCATCCGCCAGGGAAAGTAGATGAGAGTGAGAAACCGACAGGGTAGAGGAATTTATTTACACAATGTTATGCTGAACAATATAATTCATTTATTTCGTTGGCGACTTAAATAATTTAATATTGGACATAAATATAATACAATTTAAGGGTTATTCAGGCGAGAAGGGTCAACAAATAGTGATAGTAATAAGGTGATTAAAATGTTTTTTATATCATTTTAAAGTCATATATTTGTTTCGGTTAATTATTAATTAGTTAGTACAAGGGTATTGTATTCGTCGTAAAGTGTGTAACAGGGAGAAGGAAGCGTTTCCGACCCTATAAAATATATATATTCTTGATCGGATCACTAGCTGAGTCAATCTAGCGGTGTCCGTCAGTCCGTCTGTCCGTCTGGATGAACGCTGAGATCTCGGAAACTATAAAAGCAAGAAGATTGAAATTTTGCATGCAGATTCAAGGAGTTCCTACGCAGGGCAAGCGTTAATGCAAAATCTAAATTATTTAAAATGGGTGACGGGTATTTAATAGTCACTCGACTATAGCGTTTGTTCTTGTTTTAATTATCAAACTTTTGACTGCAAAAATACTATCTGAGCTCAATTTTAAATATTGCAGCTAGCGCGAGGGCTTTGTAAAATTAGGTGATCAAACTTAGTTCAGTCAATCAATTTAATGGATAAGAAGCATGAATGATTTTGAAATATTGAGTAAATCGCCATCTTTCAATAATTTCTGAGTTTTGAGTTGTTTTTGAAAATTTCACATTTTTCACTGATCTTATTTAATTCTGCTTTTAAACCTTTGGTCATAAAACTTTCCACAACTCGCTGATCAATTAATCTAAATGCAATTAATGAATGCTTTATGTTCTAATCGCATCCCCTGACAAATTCCATACTTACGCCCTTCGAAGGGGAAACCCATTTAAATGCCGAGAAATCCCTTTCAATGTAGCGCAACATTCACGCTTGGCAGCCACGCAAAAACAAGGGCAGCAATCAACGGGGGAGGCGTTGAAAAAGGATGAGGGGGGGGGGGGAAGGGGCGTCAGGGAGGATGCCCCATAACCCAGGCATGCCACCGCCAATCAATAAAACCCGAAACAACTGGCGCTCTGGAGCATCAAATATTTGTAGGTCTCGGCCAAAGTTAAGATGTGGAAAATCCCCCGAAAAAACAGTTGAACCATTAAAAGTAAACGCTGTGGAAAACGAAAACGAACGATGTTTCCTTCAAACGTGGCCCGACATTGGACGAGATTTGGCCGTAATAAACACAAACAAATGAAATAATTTCGACTGCAAACAAAAGGGCATAAATTTATATATACGTTTATGGGTGTATATATTATACTTGTTTCGGCCCAAGAATGCTTGATTCCCAAATATCTATATGTACGCGTATCTATGTATAATGTATAAGCGAAGGGGGCGGTGCGCATAGACAAGGGGCGTGGCAGGGGGCGGACAGGCGGCGGCCTTGTCCAGTCCGCTTAGCCAAATTACGCATACGCACAGTTGTGCCGCTTGCGGGAGGCGCAATAATTCATGACACACGGCACTCGGCGCACGACTCACGGATAGGGATTCGGTAGTCGGGATTCGGATGCAGACCCGGACCCGGACACAGCCCACGGATATGGCCTGCGATGAAGACATCGGCTACGTAAATTGGTTTAAGCTGACGGCAACGGACAGCCCACCCAATCTCCGCGCACCCAGCATACCAGGCATCCAGTGGCACACCGACTTTGACCTATTGCCCGACCACGCTAAACTTGCAGGGGAAGTGGGATCAGGAGCGAGGATACACTGGAAAAAATATGCATCTTACTTCTCTTCCATTATAGTACCATTAAATGTATTTATTATTATATATATAAGATGATCCCGAAACTTATCTTGCTGTGTTTAATCAAGAAATCGTCATTAAATTTGGGTGCGAAAAAATACACATTTTTATTAATCGAACCAAGTTTATATTTAACAAAAAGCAAAACTCATGATTCTGATGACACTTTAATGGTAAAACATTAACGGTTAAGCCAAGAAAATGTATTTGATGAATTTGCTAAACAACAGAAATATGAAATTCCTAAAAAATTATGATATTTTTTCTCTGTGTATCAAACAAACGGGGCAACTAGGGCCCTCCGGTCCTGTTGGGCTGCCCAAAAGGTTATGCCAAATTACGAGAATTTTTGAGGCTCAGCAATAACAAGCGCATCGCCCTGGCTTCTGGGAGGAATTCCGTCCCTCCCACCGGCACTCCCCATCACCACTTCCGTTTCAGCTCCTTCCTCTCTCTCGCTTTCTCCTCTTCAGATATAAATCATTTAAATTAACAACTTTTGGTTTATTAACAGAATTTATTGGCAGCAGTTTCTGCAGGCTCAGCGTGCCGTCCGCTTTTGCTGTTGTTGTTGTTGCTGCCATTGAGGTGAACACGTTTTGGGTTTCCCGCCCAAAAAGGCCACCTTACTCCCAAGGATAACGGCCGGTTTGCTCGATGATTTGTTATTTGTTAGTGAAATGATAATAGCAACAAATGAGCTTTTATTGTTCCAATGACCGAGGCCTTAAAGCCGCGTCGTCATTGGCTTTCCGTTTCGATATAAATTCATGAAGGATAAGCCATTCAAAAGGAGATTTGCATAATTTGTTGCCGACTCCTGGACCCCCAATTTCCCATCACTTTTCCCACTTCTCTTGTTGCTCGCACAATACAACTCAAGTGAACAATGGGCCACAATTACAAAAGTTCTGCAGAATGACGACCAACCTCAAAAACACACGCTCAAAAACACACTGCAAATTTATCAACACAAAATAAAGTGATAAATAATAATGAATAGATTCCATGTTTATGTTATTTTTGCTAATTGGAATGCTCGTAAACGCGTTTGCAAATATAATTTAAAAATGTTTTTGCAATTTAAAAATAAAACAAGAGAGAACGCTATAGTCAAGTACTTCGACTATTAGATACCCGTTACTCAGCTAAAGGAAGTGGGAGAGAGATGAATATATGCACGCGACAAAGCTATTAGCGCCATCTAGTGGCTGTTTCATTTTTTGCTCATAACTTTTTAATGGATTGTCCGATTTTAAAAATTTCTTCTAAAATTCGATAGGTATTAATAAACACAACAAAGTGGCAATTACGTTTTTACAAAATCGGTAAAGATGTCGGCGCCAGGCTTTTTTTAAAAGTCCTTAAGGCGGTTGTGGGCGTTAGAGGGGGCGTGGCGCTCAGCTGAAACAAACTTGCGCTGCGTAGGAAGCTAAAGAATATTTGTTAGTAAGGTCTAACTCTAAACGCTAATTCTCTTCTTTTATTGCTTGTAAGAAATTGAATGAAATGTACCTTAAATTCACTTTTTTAAATAATGTAAATTTTTATTATACCCGTTACTCGTAGAGTAAAAGGGTATATTGTATTCGTGCAAAAGTATGTAACAGGGAGAAGGAAGCTTTTCCGACCCTATAAAGTATATATATTCTTGATCAGGATCACTAGCCGAGTCGAACTAGCCATGTCCGTCTGTCCGTCTGTCCGTCTGTCCGTCCGTATGAACGCTGAGATCTCGGAAACTATAAAAGCTAGAGGATTGGCATTTTGCATGCATATTCTTGGAGTTCCTACGCAGCGCAAGTTTATTTCAAAATGGTGCCACGCCCCCTCTAACGCCCTCAATCGCCCTACACCATTTTTTTAAAGGTGTCTGGCGCCCACACCATTAAAGATTTTGGAAAAAATGCAGTTTTATTGTGACTATCAATACCTATCGAAATGTAGAAGAAATTTTTCAAATCGGACCATTCGTTAAAAAGTTATGCCCGATCAAAGATTTTATATATCTATCTCCCTCGCACTCCTTTAGCTGAGTAACGGGTATCTGATAGTCGGGACACCCGACTATAGCGTTCTCTCTTGTTTTAAGCTAATTTTAATCAAAAATAGCTAGGTGTTTAAGAAGAACAAAATGGGGTTTTCCTAAGTGCACGTATTCTGCTTCATTTCGAAGGAAAGTCAATACTGAATCCTTTAGGAAACTACGCTTCGTTCACATTAATCAGCCATTAATATTGTGTAAACCAAAACCGTTAACAGCCGTCAGATGTTGTTCGGAAAATATGATTGTTTTCTGCTGTTGCTGTCGCTGCCGCCTTTTGAAATTTAATTCTATTCCTTTCGCTGGAATTTTGATTCGGTTTTTGCATTTAAATTTAAATATAAATTGACACGTGCCAGCCCTCGCAAACAATCAGGACACGCTCGCCGGCAAAAAAGGTCCGAAAGTGGGGAAATCGAAGCTGCGCCCAGGAGGAACAAGGCTGTGCACGTGTATGACTGATTATTTTGAACTCATCTTTGGGGTGGTGCCGAATCTTAAGCGGCGAAGTGGTTCACTTTCATGTGTTTAGGGCACAGCTGCGGGAATTTTACTTGCGCGTGTGGCAGGAAGTTCGGTTTTAAAAGTGTGTAAAGTTTCCTTAGCTTCCGTTCAAAAAATTTTCAAAAATAATAGCTTGATACGGAATTTTTTTTAGGTAATTTATACATTAAATTTAAATATTTGAATATTATAGATATGTAATATTATACATACAGCTTCCGTTGAAATTAAAATAAAAATGGATTGTTTTGGAATTATTTTTAAATTTAGTTTTAATTATAGGTTAAATTTAAATATTTAAATGTTATAGACTCGTATCATTTTGGTTTAACAAAATACCCCATAAAAATAAGATTTCAAAATTATAAACCAATTTAATGTAGTTAAAACTTTGCTTTCTGATTGATATTTATTCTTTTTTTAAATGTCTGTTAATTTTAAATATTTTCTGCATAAGTTCCAATAAATTTGTTTTGTATTGTCAAGTACTGAGAGCAATTAAAATTAATTTTGATAACCATTTAATTGTATATATTAGCCTCTTCAATTAGGTTAACCAATTTGTCAATTCCAACTTTTAAAAACATCAACAGGTTAATGGCCTAACCAAAATTCTGTAATCACCTCGTTTGTTAATAATAAATTGCATAAATATTTGCTCTCATAAATCAGCACAATATTATCATTTTGAATTGTTGGCTTAAATTGTCCAATTATTAAGAGTATAATGAAAGCTGTTCGCCTGTATAAAATGGCTTCGACATTATAAAGATTAATTTCCGTCTGCCACAACTTCGGTGAACTTAAATGGGTCCCCGGCCTGAAGTCAAGCTCATCGAAAGCAAAATGATTCGTTGACCAACTTAAAGCTCGTAATGACAGACAATTTATTTTTTGCGGCCTTCCTGCCTGTAAATTGGACCAGTGCCACGCCCACAAATAAACTTGGCCTGGGTGGAGCTGCTGTGATGATGACAATCATTCCCGCAGAAAAGTTGAAATCAATGTTGATGATCTCTAGGCCAGCTAAAAGTCGAAACTTTTGCATTGTTATCTATGTGATTTTTTGGGGGGTGGAGGTGTTTCAGGCGATGGGGGAGGTGGCGCCACAGAAGTGTCGCCATCGGAGGCTTCGATGAAATGGAAAATATAAACAAAATCATTTGTCAAAACATTTCGAAACAGCTCTGCAAACTCGGGATTGCGGTCCGAAAATCGATGCTCGAAGGGCTCCTTCGATTCGCACAAAGGGCGGCGTGTGAAGAAGGAAGCGGAATTGGAAGCGGAAGGACGAGTGTGAGTTCGATTGAGTAGCTAGAGAATTACTGGAGACTATCACTATGGTCCATGTACAGAGCAAATAAATCCAGGAGTTGCAATTAAAATGGGTTAATCATGTTAATATAATCTAGTAAGAATTCACTTCTGAGTGTTCGTATTCCGAATAAATAATAAAGTTAATTTATAAAATTTATAGTTTTAAGAGATGTATTAACATATATTAGTTGTGGTTCAAATATATATATTTTTATAATAAAAATACTTACAAAATGTAGATTGAGTTGGTTTAATAGACATCGGAATCCTAGCAAATGTTCATAGGTATAATTATGTATTGTATATTCAAAATGGAAAGGGTATTTCCAGAGATTATTTCCTGGTGTAACGTTAACCACACCCCAACTGAGTGGACAGTTTTTCCTTTTCTGGTTTGGTTCGACTTGGTCTCGTGATTAGTGATAAGAGTGTATTCTTTTTTGTCCCAGCTTTCCTTTCTGTTTTCCGTTCTGCCTTTTGTGAGCTCTGTTTTTCTTTTTCCTAGCTGGTCCTCGGCCAAACATCGTTTGTCAAGCGATTTATTTCAATTATTGATGTTGATGTTGCCTTTTCCTGGTTATGTACCGAGTTAGATAAGGGAACTGTGATGTGTCCGAGTAAGTAGCCGGTTTGTGGGACATTTTTCACTTTAGTTCACTCTTTGCTTTCCACATTTCCTCATTTAAACGGTATTTTCAGCAACGCCTTAAAGTAGGCAATGGGAATGGGAATAGGCCTCCAAATGAGGGCAAACAAACACCCGTAGGCAGGCCAGCATATTTCCGCTTTATAATTATTATAATAACAATAGCAGCGGATTTGCCAGGCACATAATTAGTGAAATGTAAAAATTAATCAATTTCGTTATAACCCAATTATTGAAATTGCCAGCAACGCAATTAAGCCGCGTTTGCCCAAAAACGGCCAACTGACCACATTCAACTACCACTTGGCCCATGTCGGTGGCAGGACCACCAATATAATAATAACAAAAGCAAACAGCAGCGATATGGGATCCGATTTGCGTCGAATGCGGGTCGAGTGCTGGGTGCATATGGATCCATATGTGGAATATACTTACATATTTTTTGTTACGCCGAAATCAAGCGGGGCTGCCCCGGTCCAGACCAATTTGCATTTTGTGTGATAGTAAATAATCCAGAATGGATAAAGTTTTTCATTTGCATTATGACCAGTGGCGACCGAATAACCGACTTTTCCGTGCCAAAGATTTAATGGCTATATGTACATATGTGGAAAGAGCGGAAAATGGCGAGAGATTTCTCCCGCCGGTGAGCAGAATTTCGTAAATTTGTCAGATTCTATGGCTCATTAGCAAATAAATATCTAAAATTGTGCTAAAAGAATTAAATGCCAAAAGAATCAAGCTTGATGTCTTGTTTGTCATTGTAAAATATATAAAACAGTTGTTTTTGTTTTTTGCAGAACATGAGAAAATATCATATTAAAAAACAATGGAAAAACATTATCCGATTGCACATTGCCAATAATTATTATAATTACTATTCGGCCAAAGTTGATACACGAATTTATGAAAACATAAATGTGTGTCATTTAGTAAAAATAAACAATAAATCAGCTTGTGTACATTTAAAAATAACTATATTTTGAATTAAATGGGATACAAATAAATTTAATTTTCAACAAAGTGCAATGTGCAATTAAATTCATTGACCCCAAAGTGAAAAGGCAGAAAGCATCGCACTTAAATTAAATATGCAAATGTCCGATCCATATGCGCGTATAACAATGTGTCTATATAACTAAGTTAATGTATAATTTATGTGTATAAAAATATGTGTAGTTTGTTCGTCCGTTGTCCGTTGCACAGAGTGGTTTATTTATATGTCTGGATATTGATGCGGACACACCTATATATGGTGTATATGTGTATATTTCAATAGATATCTGTGGCCACATAGGAGCTTATGTGCTGCGCAGAATGCAGAGAATACCTATTGAAAATATTCTGGAAGAAATGCAGCCGGCAGCGAACGTTTCACAGTTGACTAAAATGTAAACACGAAGAAGTCGGAAAAACGAAAAATCATTTTCTAAATATAAACAACGGTGCTCAGGAGAGCTGGCGAGCAATGCGGGAGGAAATTGAGCGAGAGTGGAAAAGTGTTGAGGGAAAAGCCGAGAGCAAAGAGCAATGCATTGGTCATCCGTTTGATTTCAAGTGATTTTCAAATTCTATAGGCTGTGAAATAATGTGAAATAATCTTTTGCCAAAATGTCAATACACTTTAAAACTGGAAAAATCATACATTTAAAATAATTGAACTTTAAATTTTACTAGAATAAACTAAAGTTTGGAACAGAAAATTTGATAATTAAATGACGTTCACTATGTGTTATAAGTTCCAACATTATTCAAATATTAAATATATATTTTATTATTTTAAAAACCTATGTATGTTTTGATTGAAACAACCTTTCTTTAAAATTATCCTTATTAACAACTAGTTACACTAGTTTACTAAAGATGATGGTAGTTCCTGGTAGAACTAGGACCCCTAGATTACAAAAAAGGAGAAAAGAATTTTTGCCGACCATTGCTCACAATATGCTTAATGTATCCCATTCATTTATTCAACTGGAATCTTTAAAAAAAATTATTTAAAGTAAATTTTGTTTACTTATTTTGTTTGATCTAGGGATTAAACTCTACCAGGAAGTACAATTATCCTTCTTGGTGTATTTTGGCTGCAAAAAATTGTTATTATCAATGCTTTGTTGTAGCTAGAAAGTAAAGAACTACACCTACTATCTACTATTCTAAGTAGAAATATTTTGAAAACGTGCCTAAATATTTCCCCTATCCAATGCTCAATCAACAGATCCCCGGCCTGAGTAAAGTGTATCATCCGTGTATAAATAAATTGTGTGTAGGTTTTCCCCGTTCGAACGGCAACAGCTGCACAGCTTTTGGAAAATTGGGAAAGCCACTCGCCAGCCGAGTTTTCCGCTGGCGGCGATCAGTGAGCGAGAGTGCGTCGTCGAGCGAAGACACGGAACCCAGAACCAAGAGGAAAAAGTATCCGGCGGAGGAAGAACCAACGGGAAAGCTGTAGCCAAGTGAAAGTGTGAGGGGATATTTATAGAAGGCCACGGCGCACACATACTGGTACATCCGAGCAGCGAACTCTAGCGAATATATAGGCCGTACATAGGCAGTACATAGGGATACACACCGGGAGGAGATTCGGAAGCCAGGATGACGGATGTGCCGGAGCCCGTGCGCAAGTGCGCCAATCTGTTGAAGGCCACCAAGAGTGACACTGAAAAATTCGCGGCCCTGTTTATGGTCACCAAGTTGGTGAAGGGCAAGGACTGCAATGCGGCGGGCAAGAAGCTGCTCTTCGAGACCATTGGCTTTCCCTTCCTGAGGAAGCTGCTGGTCTCCAAGGATCTGCCCAACGATTGTCCGCCATTGGTCTATAAGAGCGTGGCCCTGTCGATCCTCACCTGCTTCTGTCAGGAGGAGGAACTGGCCACCCACAAGGACATCATCGACGCCATACCCACTCTGCTGGAGATCGTCGAGCAAGCCGACGACGAGGACTACGAGGATAATCTGATTGTGGTCAGCGAGGCGTACAGCTGCCTCAAGAGCATCGCCAGCCATGAACCAGGTCAGCAGGCCCTCCTGGCCACCGGTGCCATTCCCAAGATGTCCCAGATCTACTCCGCCCAGAGTTTCCAGACCGACGAGGCCTTGCACCTGATCGTTCTGCTGGTGAAGCAGTTTGGCGTGCTCTCCTGGCCCGAGGATCCCACCGCTTTCCACGCCCTGATCCAGAGGATTGCCCTGGACATGGAAACCGATGACACGGAAAGGAAGTACGAGCTCTGCCGGATTCTGGCCGATATCCTCATCACCTGCCGGCGTGAGATCGTAATTAACTCCCTGGAGGGACAAATCTGGCCCGAGAGCTTGTTCAAGGGTTGTGGCGACATTCTGAAGGCCAAGATCGGGCCCAAGCAAAGGGATCCCGCTCTGCATCTGATAGCCACCACACTGCAGGTGCTGGGCATCCAATGGGCCTTCATGGACGAGCAGAAGACATTCTTCCTGCAGCTCCTCCAGCTGGGAGCCATCGAGGTGCGCATGCAAATGGATGAAAAGAAACTGGAGACCACCTTCAAGCAGGCGGAGCTGCTCACCTGCTGCTTCTCCATCCTGGAGGCCTGCATCGAGTACATGGCCACGGATCAACTGGATCTGGAGCCGAAGGAGAAGCAGACCACCTATACGGCACTTAAGGGCGCCTTCAACCAGGTTCTGGCTGTTTTGACCAGAGTTAGCCAGGACAAGATCAGGGATAGCACCAATCCCAGGGATAAGAAGTTTGTGTTCGCCATCGTAAAGGTTCTGTCCGCCTGGTTGGCCCAGGAGACGACGGCCATGAGACCGGCCATCTACAAGCTGCTGCCCTTCATGCTGAAGGTGGCCAACGAGAGTTTCCAGGAGCTGAAGACCTGGAGAGCCGGTACCCGGGAGGGCGAGCCACCCATCGATGTGCTGCGGATCATGCTGCCCGCTCTGTGCCACTTTGCGGTGGAGGAGGAGGCCAGAAGGGTGCTGTTCACCCACAAGCAGGATGAGGTGCTCCTGGAGTGCCTGGAGTTCTACTTCAGCATTGCCCACTGGAAGAGGCCGCCAATCCCACGGGCCGAGCGCCTGAAGAGGATGAATGAGCCCGATCCGGTGCCGACTCCCGAACAGCAGGCCGAGATGAAGGTGGCCAGGAGTGCGATTGTCGCCCTCTGCAACATCCTGATGAACTTCACCGTTCTGGAGCCCAAGAAGGCCGAGGACGGAGCCACCTTTGCCAATCTCCTGAAGTTCGTGGTGGAGAATCTGCCCGAGCTGAAGGACACGCCCGACAACCTGGTGATCCACGGCAACCTGGCTGTTCTGGGCCTGTTGCTGCTGAAGCAGCAGTCCAAGAAGGTGAAGCAGAACGACTTCTCCATCTGCCGCTACATCCAGGCCACCATCCGCTTCCTGTGGGATGCGTACAACATCGACGAGAGCAACGACCCCACCGCCCTGGTAGTCTCCATTGCCTACAAGGGCTTCTGGTCGGATCTGTCGGAGCTGTGGTTCCTGGGCATGCAGACCATGTGCGGCGTTCTGCCGCTGGTGCCCTGGCTCTCCGAATTCGCCCTGGAATCGGGCTGGGCAGAGGGTATTGTGAAGACCCTCAAGAAGGTCAAGATCGGCACGCTGCCGGCCAACGTGAAGTCCGCCTACGAGGACTTCCTGTCCCAGCTGGTGGACGTCAACGGGGATGTGCAGGCCGTGCTCAAGAAAGCCGACGCCCTGCGGGTCTGCCGCAACCACCGGATGATGGATCTGGGCAAGAAGCTCTTCGGCGACTAAGCCGAAACAACACTCTCCTTCTCTCTAGAGGCATTTTTTGTGTGTGATCTGTGAACAGGCGAAAAATGGGAAATATTTTGTATGGATTTTATTCTATTTTATATGCTCTATTTTAATGACTAAATAACTAAATTTATAAAAAAAAATAAATAAAACCAATTTTAAAAACACATCCGGGCATAAATTTCGTTTTTAGATTTCGCTTTCCTCACCAAAATGTTTTGCCATTCGCTTTTCCGACTCGTTTTCGTTTGTTCAGGTCAACTCAACGGAATTAGTTAAAACTTTTGCTTGTTTCCACTTTTGTTGTCCGTTTTATTTTCGAACAAAAGCAATATGTATGTGCGAACAAAACACGTCACATTCGTATATTTCGCAGGCCAAAAAAAAACTAGAGAGAACGCTATAGTCGGGTGCCCCGACTATCAGATACCCGTTACTCAGCTAAGGGAGTGCGAGGGAGATAGATATATAAAATCTTTGATCGGGCATAACTTTTTAACGAATGGTCCGATTTGAAAAATTTCTTCTACATTTCGATAGGTATTGATAGTCACAATAAAACTGCATTTTTAGTTTTCCAAAATCTTTAATGGTGTAGGCGCCAGACACCTTTCAAAAAATGGTGTAGGGCGATTGAGGGCGTTAGAGGGGGCGTGGCGCCATTTTGAAATAAACTTGCGCTGCGTAGGAACTCCAAGAATATGCATGCAAAATGCCAATCCTCTAGCTTTTATAGTTTCCGAGATCTCAGCGTTCATACGGACGGACAGACGGACAGACGGACAGACGGACATGGCTAGTTCGACTCGGCTAGTGATCCTGATCAAAAATATATATAGACTTTATAGGGTCGGAAAAGCTTCCTTCTCCCTGTTACATACTTTTGCACGAATACAATATACCCTTTTACTCTACGAGTAACGGGTATAATAAAGCAGCGATGACGAGTGCAAAGGCTGACCGAAAATAATACTAATAATAAGTGAAATTTAATTAAAAACATGCAGCTAAACTTTTTGCCCAAAACACAGAACCGAAGCAGGGAATTAATAATGTGCTGACGTGGAGTGACAACTTTTTTGGGGGAAATGCATGTAACATTTTTGCGGACAACTTTTCCAGTGTGTTGTTTGCTCGACGAGATATGCAGATGGGCCAACATAATTCGGAAAATTAAACATTGTAAGAGAACATTGATTTTGTTAATTAAGGTTTTTGTAGAATTTATCAGAAATTCAATTTACAGGAAAGGCTAATATTAATCATAATCTAATAACTTAATTCAATTTACAGGAATGGCTAATGCTTGTCATAATTAGATAACTAACTCACTACTTTAATTAACTAAATGTAATATAGAAATCAAAAAATACCTATAATGGTTATTTATTTAATATTTTCTTTTTCATTAAAAATATTTGAGAAAGGCTTCTCTTTGTACAACATTAAAGTCATTCCCTCAATCGAGTTTATTTTATTTAAAGCATGAAAGAAAAAAAGTAAATATTATAATTATTCCATTGGGTTAATTTTTTTTTAATTTCCCTTCACATTCTTTTACCTATTTTTTGCTGCCTTACCGCGGTGCATTTTTGTGATGATTTTTTGCACTGATTTATTAGCACAAGGACATATTTTAAATACCTTCAAACACATTGCTTCATTATGCATTTAAATACATTTAAGTTGGAGCTCGGATTGCCACTGTTAATGGGCTAGGTGTTCTTGTGAAAATGGTTGTCCTTAAAGGGCTTATCGGTTAGCCCACAGATTCGGCCCGACTATATCCGTATCAGAGCGGATTTCCCCCGCTGAGATGGTAAATTGCTTGTTAGCAATGGATGAAAATAGAGAAGGAGCCGAGGAAGATGGCGAGGCAGCAGCTGCTAACCGAAGCAAAAGCCGGGCATAAATCTCCAATAAATCTTAAATACATATTGCGCTGCCTCGACGGCAGCTCCACTTCTGGCCCGAGGAATACATATTATGCGAAAAGTATCGCTCAATCGTGCTATCTGCCACTATGAGAGTCCCCGCCCAGCTCAACACCTGCCAGCCATTTCTCTTCTATGTATATCTGGGGAGTGGGCGTTGGGGTTTTATTACGATATAATATTTTATTGTGTACCTTTAGATGTTTGGATATTTGGCTCCTCGCTACATTTGAGTTTCAACCCTTTTTGGGCGCCAATCTTTTGGCTGGTCTGCAGTCCACAGAATGTGTAAATTTGCCTGAGCCGTTTGTTGTGTTTTGTCACCGGAATTGCTTAGCTGTGCCGATTCCCGGGGATTCGGAGGAGTGAGAGCTGGTGACCCGGCAGTGGCTTTGGATTTTGGGCTATTTGTGCATTTGACAAAGGTAATAAATGGGGCCTTTGGCTTTTGAAGCGCCCGTCGCCTGCTTGTTGATTTTGTTGCTCTGTTTGTTCAGCTCAAAGCTATAAAATATATACAAATATATACGGAAAAAAATGTATTTTTATTTTATTTTATTTTATTTTCTTGCTGTTTGTTTACCTCATTTTTTGGGCGAGCAAACATGCGCTGGCATTTTCCGTTTCTGTTTGTGTTCTGCGGGCTTAAATGTGTTTGCTTCTAATTAAAATTAAAAGGTTTTTGTGGCTGACAACTGCGTGAAGGAAATTACAAATGTCAAGCACATATCTATAACTTAAAGCCCTGGCTTAAGGTGCAATTGGTGCTGCACTCAATGATCCATTAATTTAGCCAGTGAACTCCTCAATCAGCCCGAAGAGAAAGCAGGAAAGCAGGCAAAAAATTAGAGCTCATGTGGCACTGGATTCAAGAGGTTGTTGCAGCAACAAGTTGAAGCCACCTTGATTGCAATTAGTAGCATTCTCCGACTTTGTTGCCACCTTAATGAAATGAAAACAGAGTTGAAAAAAGGTAATGAAAACGGCGAGGCGAAGGAAATTCAAGCCAAGTCCGCACTTCATGGCAACGCTTTGAGGAGGACTCGTTGACAAGGATCCCCGTCCACAAAGTCAACTTCTTAAGTTGTAAGCTTTGTTTCGCTTTGTGGGAATGGGCCAAGTATAGTCAGCTGTTGTAATGGATCATCTGCGGTCTTTAGTAAATAATGGGTGCTACTCAGAAAATTAGATCATTTTATGTTTGTATTTTCGATTTAAACGACAGAACAAGAAAGCACTTGTTCTTGCGAATAGAAACCACACAAAAATAAAAAGACGATATGATGTATGTCAAACTTATGTTTCAGGCATATCAACATGATTTTTTATCATATCATATAAAATACCAAATTTAGTATTTTTTGAACAAATAATGTAAAATAAGATTAACATAATCTTTATTCATATCAAAATGATATGAATAACTTGATCTTTAAAAAATATATAAGCACATATCAATCTGATCTTTTATACATTTTTTTTTGTGCATTTAAAATAAGTTTAACTTTCAATTTTGTTTTTATTTGTATTGTGTAAGGCATTAAATAAAATAACATTAAATAAAATAAAATAAAAAAAAAATTAAATTAATTAAATCGAGGAAAACTTTTTTTGTTTTTATTTGTATTGTGTAAGGCATTAAATTATATAACATTAAATAAAGTAAAAGAAAAAAAATTAAATTATTTGAATCGAGGAAATCCTTTCATCTATAATTGCTGACGACAGATATTCTATTCAAATTAATATTGAAATACAGAAACATATTTGTAGTTGCACTGAAACTTAAATTTTAATTAAGTTAAAAAATGTTTGTAGGCGAAATTTCAATTTTCAAAAGAAAAATATCTAAGAAAATGTTGTTAAAAATATTAGAGACACTAAATAAAATTTCCAATTTTTTAACTTTAATTTTCTTGTAGTAATCGAATAAATATACCAAAGTGGCTGAGAACGATCATCGGGGGTGTTTGCGCGGAAGGACTTCGAGCCATTTAACCTCCCTGCTTAACATCCAATAACAATATCAGCGACTTCATGCGATTTTGATTGCCAGATTCAATTGCCACTTGTTGGTGCAAGTATAACCCCGCAGCAGAAGCAGTAGCAGAAGCAGAAGCAATTGCTTAAAGTGAAAAGGGTGCGGATGATGCACGCACAAATGCGCACCCCAAACAAAGTCTCACTCCGATTCCGCACTCTGATTCCACCCCAAGCAATAATAATGCGAAATAAAGTAAATGCTGCTCACAAATTTCCAATTGAACGTAATGGTCGATGAGGGGTGGGCATTAAGGAATGCTCTTAACACCTCTGGCCGACTGTCTAACCAGCGGGGAATTTGTCCGCCGCTTAATGTCTTGAAGAATTTCGAGTCCCACAACAAATTAAAATTAATGCAGAGCCCGTGGACATCGAGGATTGCCGAGGTAGCAGTGGCAGATGTTGCAGTCGAAACTGGGCAAGTCATAAATTATTCAGGACACTTGTCAGCCCCAACTGGCAAGTATCAGAGCCAGAGCTCAGTTCTCCGCTGGACATCCGAACATATGCCGCTGATGGGGACGACTTCAAACTTAATCCCGAATAGATATCGGATGGGTTAAGTTGCAAATTGAATTTTATCAAATTTAAGCCTTGACCTTGTCGAGAATGAAAGGCATGTCGCAAATTTTATAATCCCCATAAATTTCGTACGTCCCATTGAACTTTGATTATCGCATTCGGTCAGAGTCGCGCTGGCCTGGCTTCATATTTTCCTGTGGGTGTTTTTTCGGAGGGGGGTTTCTTTTATTATTTCGGGTGTTGGTAATTAAATTTGTCATCACGCTCAGCTGGCAATTGGTCGTGGGTCAACGGTCATAAAAACTGACGCCCAAAAGTATGCAAGTCGCCGAAGAGCCAACGAAAGCGAATTTCACCAACGAAGAGTCCTCTCTCTTACTTTCTCTTTGGTTCGTATTTTTCGGGGGTGCAAAGCTTTTGTCCCAAAGCTGCAAAGCTCGCCGTTTGATTCTGTTTCTGTTATTTTATTTTCTTTCCGTCGCTGTTAATGATGCGTTAAATTTAAATGGCCATAACAATTAACGATAATTGCTTTTCAAGTTATTGTCTATAATGTTATTTTGAGTTGTACGGCGGAGTTTTGAATATTTGCATTCGCATAGTTATGAATGCCATCAGGCTTACAGTTATTACCCTTTGCCTCCCTCGATATCTTAATCAAAATTATGTGAAAAGCCCTCGTTATGCCCTGTTATGGGCAAGGAGGTCATCCAATGAGTGCACTTGTTGCCTTTCAATAAATAATTTTTATTACAGTTTCGCTGAGTTTGAGGTGGCACACACAACTAATCCCCCGCAAAACAAGGATCAAATTACCTCGCAATCGAAGTTCAAAACAAAACGAAACGATTGCAGTTTTTCGGGGGGCTGGGGCTTTTGAGTCCTTTGGCAACATTTATGAAACATTTTCCCCTCCTCTTTTTTTCGAATTCAATTCAATTCAATTGCCCGCCCACGCTTCGTATACGTAACACAATAAATTATCAAGGTACCGAAAAAGTCCGCACGTGGAAGGGCTCAAATTCAAGGGGAGCAGGGGAGAATGGGTTGGGGAACCACCCTCCCGAAGGCAGCGTCAAAGGTTAGTTTATGCCTCTACCCAATTCAAAACACAATAAATACTGCAAGTGGGCGTCGGTTCTGTTTGTTTGCCAGCTCTGTGCTCTTCGATATCAACAAGAAATTCAAATAAATGCATTTTAATGCCAGCAGCCTTAGCCGAGTGTGGACGCTTTAAAAGCTTTCAAATAGAATAATTTATTTCCCTCTCTGGAGGCGATTCTGTAACGTGGGCGGTGGGCGTTGGGCGTTGGGTGGTGAGTAGTGAGCAGTGGGCGTGGGAATGGGCTGGAAATGGGTGGTATGCCACCATCGATATCGCCGTACATTGATGTGTTAATTGCCGCAATTCCAAGGAGGCCAAGGAAACAGGCAATCAGATAGACCAGGGTTGCCTAGTATCTCTGCGATTGCAAATTGAAAAATGTTTTGAACTAATAACCTTTTTGAATCAATTTTCTGATTATCTGCGTAGCATTCGAACATTTCGTAAGCCCTTATATCTGTGAAATTCTCTTGATAAGGCCTGACAACCCTAAGGGCAATTTCCGTTGCCTTGCATGCACCATCACCCCCAATAATTCTTACACATTTTGTGTAAAAGTATTTTCCTTTTCCTATCTATTTTTTTTTTGCTTCTCTCGCCTTCCTGAAACAATGCATTTTATCTTGGCTCTTACACATTTTATTTTTACTCTTTTCCATTCAGCTTTGACATAAGAACACACGCACACACACAGTTGAACGTGGAAACGCACATGGAAGCAGAGGCTGAGACGCTTGCATATTGGGGTGAACCAAATGGTCATACATGATTTTATTTTGTATATTCATGGTAATTGTAAAAGCACATAGAAAATGTTATTAAAATTTGTTTTTTAATTATTAATTTAGTTTATTATAATTATAATTATTTTTGACAAAATTTCTAAAAGTTTAAATTATTTTAAAGTTAAGCTTTCAAATTTTCTTAAAATTATAAAAATGTTGTATGTTCTTTATTTTGTGAACCGTAAATACCAGAATTTCACACATCTACAGGTTATAAATTTGGTAAAAATCTAAAAAAAATGATATAACTAATTTTTTATAAATAATTTTCTGAAATATTTAAATTTTTGGTCAACCCCAGAATACAACTTATAGGCAGTCCGCCTGCCGCCCGGAATTTCCCGCCACCTTGCGTTCGGAATGCAAGCCAGTATGCATGTCTGCACTAGATACGATACTACAACTAAATACTTAATTTTGCTCTTTGCCGTTGCCTTTGATTCTTTTAATTTTCCATAGCATAAGGGACATTGGATGGGGTAACTAATACAGATGTCTACGTTGTCTGGCAGTACTTACGGCCTACGCACGCACACACCCGCACCAAGGAGGCGCAGAGGGGGGGTTGAAATGGAGGCGGGATGTGTGAGGCGGGGTGTCTGGCTGACTGGAAGACAGCTGTTTGGAGCAATGGGTTCGATGCGACTGCAGAATAAGTCGGTCTTTCAACGCCAGCGGACGTTGTTTGTTCATTGTTTCCATCCCCTAGGCTAAATATTACTCATACGCCGCGTGGCGCGATCACTGGCGATGCGGAAGTGAAATTGTTTTGTGATTGAAATGTAAATAAGCAAAGCCTGCCAAAACAAATATCGTGTTTATCATTGAAAATATGTGAAAGTGCAGACCGCTGATTGACGCAGGCATCGGCGAAAAATGCAGTGCAGCCGTGACGTCTCTTTTAATAAATCTCTTTGGAGCATTTATTATTTGTTGAAAATGTGAATTTTCTAATTCCTCTGAAATATCAATTTGAAATGAAACTCGGAAGAATTATTTAATGGGCGTTCTCTGCGCGTTCCATTTTTATAAACTTTTGGTTTAAAGTTACCGAAAAGAAATACAGTATTTGAAAAGTAAATTGAAAGAATGAAACAAGCCATATTGAACTGTTGACAAGCTGCCATTAAGTGCACACTGGTTGAGATTGCTCAAAAATAAACTAAATAAATTTAAATTCGACCTTTAAACTAAAAATAAATTTTTTTTAAATTTTAATGTCCTGTTTTCAACACATTAAAAATAAATAAAACAAGTAATTATATTCTAGAGTATTAGACGGGAATAATATTACTCAAAAAGGTACAAGTTTTAGCATAGTCTAACCTTGAGACAGCCGATCATCGATATCTTTTCTTCAAGAAACCAAAACTCGGCCTTTTTGTATATCATTCATTGACCGGTTCGATTGTTTAGTCAGATGTTTTAAATAAATTACACATGCTACTAGGTAAACAAACATTCGGCATTGGAGCAACTCAAGCAATTAGACATTTAAGACCATCGGAAATCGTTTTCGAATTTCTCATATTCACTGAGCGATAAAACAATTCTATTTGTTCAGGCCACCCAGCCTTCCAGAATGCAGCCGAGTGTTTTCAAAATGCTTAAATTCTTGTTTGACACATTTTGACATAATGTTTTAAAGGCGAGACAGTTTCAGTGCCTAATGAATGATTTATTGAGTGGGCTCCGTCCAGAAATTCGGAAATATTTATTTGGCATAATAGGTCTTGTTGTCTTGGCGACTGCGTATTTTACAAATACCATGCCTCTTGGGACCTGGGCCTGTGCAACGTGTAGGTGTTCCATTCGAAATTTCACCGAATTTCCTTCGATTTCCATTTGCTCAATGCTAATGTAGAAATCGCAGAATGCCCCCGAAGGGCAGACAGGTAATATTTATCTCCAACCCGCCCACAAATGAGCTCACATTTAATACGTGGTCGGAGGTAAACACGCACACGAATCGTATATGCCGACATGTCTAATAGGAAATTGGCCAGAAGCGGCTAACTATTTGAGTTTCCCTCTGTTCCTCAGATCTGGTGGGGTATCGTAATACTAGAACGCCCGGACTTGTGTAAAATAAACAGGCGAAGGTACAATAAATTGAGGCAAACTTATTCGTTTGTGTGCCGGCCTGAGCAACAAAAGTACAAGAAAATACAAATATCGAACACAATGGAAACAATAATGTGCGAAACGATTGGAAATGCGCCACAGTCGCTGACGCTGTCTCCACCGACGTTGCCCTCTCTGTCTCTGTCTATATCTCTATATCTCTGGCCCAGTCCGGTCAGCGTCCGATTCTCAGTCAGAAGCAGCCGGCTAGCCGGAGGGCCAACAACAAGTCGCAGGCGCGAAAAGGCAATCGATTGGAATTATCGAAACAATCGTTCGAAATTTTTTAGGTCCTATCGGGAAGCTATCGAGCAGCCGTAAAAAGTAATCATATGAAGTGATCGGGCCCCAATCGATAAGAATTATCGAAGTAATATCGGTCAAAGGCCTATCTAAGTTCGATTATATTTCTTTCTTGTGTTCAATTCACAAAGTTAATAGTGTTAAACCATGTTCATAGCCATTTTTGCATATCATTCGGTTTACTGAGTTATCGAAATGATCAGCTAATCGATAACAGTTCTTCTTTTATTTTTGTGTTCTTCAACATTAATAAGATCGTGGAAAGCGTGTTAAGTTTTCGAAAATACCTTCGTTTGGCATCCAAGCAGGTGACAAGTGTTAAAGTGCAATGTGCTAATTATGTCACACGGGGCGTATGCGTGCTGTTGAAAGCCAATACCTAGTGAAAGGCAAAGTAAAAGGCGCAAACGGGAAACAGAAAATCGAATCGAAAAAAAAGGAAAATAAGAAGGTGGCAAGGGAAAAGGTCTAAACGGCCATTCAATACTTGTTGAATTATTAGCTGTGTGTGTGTTTGAGTGCGACTGTGGAAACAAACAAATGTCAACTGCCAATGCCCCGAGGGAATAAAGAGAAAGATGTGAAAAATACAAGCCGGAATCCGTGGAAAACGAAAATGAAGTGTCAGCGTTTTGGGATGAAATTATCAATTGGCCAAGCTGCTGCGCTGCTGAAATGTGATTTATCCACCTGCCTGCGGGTGAGGTGAGGTGTTCTCCGTGTGTTAGCCGTGTGTGGAAGGTGTGTGCGTGTAGACAACAAAGGGAAATAATGTCATGCATTGGCTCGACGGCATTTCTTTGGATGACAATTTAATTAGCGGACGCGCCAGCGGCAGCAACGGCGACAACAGCGACGGCAATCAGCGGAAATCAACGCAGTCGAGCTCATCGCCCACCAAAGCAAGTAGGTTGCACCTATACCAGAGTACACAGTACCACAGTATGTACACCCACTACACCTATACCCAAGAGCTTTAATTTGTTGGCGTGAGCCACCAGAGCGTGTTTATTTGGCTTAGAGCAAGAGGAAAGCGCAAACTATCCATGTAATCTAAGTATGTCCCCAAGGAGTGCCAGTTAGAAATCGGTTAACTTTAAGTTTTCAAAAGCTAGTCGAGTTCAAAATAGAGTAAGTCAAGATTGCGGAAAACTATAATTGCCATTTTGTTGAGTTTATTAATACCTTTCGAAATGTAGAAGAAATTTTTCAAATCGGACCATTCGTTTAAAAGTTATGAACAAATTCCATTATTTGTTCAAGCAGTGCAAGCAGTCATTTTGCTGCATACATATCTCCATCTCCCTCGCACTTCCTTTAGCTGAGGAACGGGTATCTGATAGTCGAACTCACTTGTTTTTTAAAAATTGGATAAGAACAGAAGAAAGTAGTAAATAAAAATCGTTTAAAAATATATGAAACTCATAAATAAGAAAAAACGAATCTGCCATTCTTAATTTATTTTATTTGATTTTTTTTTTTTGCCAGACGAAAACAATTTGCTTTGCAGCTTTCACTAAAAAGAATTGCAGCGAGAAACGTGCGGCAAGGAAATTGCAAAAGAATTTACGGGTCAAATGAAAACAGCACTATCTGAAAAATATATTCCAATTAGGCCATAAAATATACTTGAAAACGATTTTACCCAATTACCCGATTTACTCAGCCTCCTTCCATCAGCGGGATTCCAGCCAAATTTGTCTTTCGCAGAGGAAAAATGGGATTCAAACTGAGAGGCGGGGAAAATGGATTGTATTCAATTTTAATTGGGCAGCAAATTATTCCAGCTATAGCCCCCAGCCTGCGTGTTTATCCGCGGGTTGCTCATAATTCAGTTTCAATTATTAAAAACATATTCATCATTTAGTCCGAGCAATTAGCAATGAATGAAAGGCAAATAGAAAAATCGTTTGTACATCATTCTCGATTCGATTTTATGCGGATGTGGCCCATTGAACTTGTTTGTGGGGGTTTTTAAAAATATATTTTATGAATCGATTCGGGTGTTACGTTAACGATTCCCAAGCAAACTTGTGGGGCCAATTAAATCGGTCTCGCTTCCGTTACCTTGATCGTTCATCGATCATCCGCCAGGAATGGCCGCCGAATTGATCTGAATTTTCCGCTCAGTATTTACCCCATTTTCCGAAAGCCTTCAATTAGCACAGACGGATCGTGTGGAACCAATCCGAATTGCCTGACGCATTGATTTTGTTTTGGAAATAATTCGCAGCGGCAACAAATCGCAAAGTGTTGGTCGCTGTAAATCTCAGCAAAGACGGCAAATTGCTGGCATATGGTAATTTAATTTGTAATTTATTGTTTACAAATTCCTCTCGGTTTCATTTTGTATCGTTGCGTTTCTTTGCGACGTCCAAACATTACAACTTGTGGCATGTTGGTAAAAATAGAAACGACTCTCTCACCTTTTTGGAACGACTGCGGATGACCCAGTAAAGGCAACGTAGCTGCGTATTTGTCAGTTTGAAAATCTAAAAAAAAAGAATTAATTAGTTGTTGAGACTCATATATATTCAATAAAAATAAATTACTATGAGGAAATTAACACGCAGAGAAAAAATATATATTAGTTTAACCATTTTTAATAAAGCTACTTTTTAATAAGAATATTTTTTTTCATTTCAAGTCGATCTACACGAATATTCTTTTTTAAGATTACATATAAAATATGTATAAACCTTGCCTTTAAACAACTTTATAATTACCAACTGTAAATTAACCATCTGTCTGTACCTATCAACTAATCTTCAGAATCTGTATTTTGTATTAAATTTGAGTAAATCTGAGTAAATCTGAGTAAAGCTAATATTTCTTAATAATATTTTAAAGGATACCCGTTACCATAAGCACTTATATTTTGTTGAAGAGGTTTAATATGAAGCCTTTGGATTTTTATGCTCCCTTCGATTAGTATTTAAAGGCTTAAGTAGGCCCTTAAAGGTGTTTATTTATTGATTTCGCGTAAGCCACTAAAGTCCGCGGGAAAGACCAATAAAATTAAAAACACAATGGCCCATAAAAATAAATCTCTGTCGCCCCTTCGTCCATCGAATTAGAAGATTCATATGTTGGCCATTATAAACTTTAACTGCTGCGGTCACAGATCAAAAGTTGTGCCCAACGAGTGCAGGCATTATGTGTACTTATGAAATCGTTCATAGTCGGTCGAAAGATCCTCTTGTTCGTTTGTCTGGCACAAAAAGTGACCCACACACATTTGAACACTTGTATCGTAAGGAGGCACACTGCCCCATAATAGAACCATAAACTGCAACAGGCGGCGGCAGAAATAGACAGAAACTTGTTCATTTTGCTTATTTGTCCGAGAGTTTGCTTGTGCATTTTGTTTACTCGCCCCCTGTCTTACGCACCATATCTTTTCTCTCTCTGTGTTCCCCTATTTTTCTTCAATTTTTTCCACTCTTTTTGGAGTCGTCTAGCCGGCACAGCGATGATCTTTATTATGCTGTCGAGAATGATTTGGAAATTATATCGATAGCAAAGCATTTGCAAAAAGTAAGGAAGCTTACTTACCCTTGCAGATCATTCCTATTAACTTAAAAAAATATTAAATATAAATGCGTAGAAACGGACGGACAGACGGACAGACGGACGGACGGACACGTCTCCTTCTCCTCTGCGAGGGTATAAAAAGAATTTGAACATCATTTTATGTATCATTTCCAAGGGGATTTCTTTTACACGAAAAATAAGAATACCAAGACATGAAAATATACATTTTAGCCCTCAATTTCATTTAAAATCGTTTATCTTCTCAAAAAAACTTATTAATGAATATTTGCCTACCAGAAATTTCTATTTCGTTTTTAAAATTTTGTAAACACTATCGATCGCAGTTTTTCCTAATAAAAAGCAATCCATTCTTATGACCAGTGAACATATTTATGAGTCCCACTGTCGGCAGACGGTTTAGCAGCTCACGCACATTCTGGCAGTTTATTGGCATGCCTTATGTTGGCCTGCTCCTATGCACCGCCCTCTGCCCACCGAAGCCCCCAAACGAACTCACACATAGACAAAAACAACAAATAAACTATGGCCACGCAAAATATTTAACACGAAAACGCAGAATACACAAAATCCAATGGTGAAGCCAAGTGGTTGCAGTTCCCAGTCGCGTGCCTCGCAGGCCACATCGTATCCGAGTCTGAATCCGTCCGAGGAAAGTATCTTGTATCCGGGGCAGTGCGTATCTCTTTGTCACCTCCAATCGTGCGTGGGTGTCGTGGCCAATTTCCACTCGACCATTTCCTCCAGGCAATACACATATATGAAAATGTGCTTAAAAGTGCACCTATATAATCACCTGGTTATCATCTTTAACGGCAGATAATGCTCAAGTAGCCGGCCTGAGTTACGACAAATTGAATTGATATTTTAATGTGCGGCTGGTTAATTGCAAATTGTCGGCGCCCATAAAGTTCGCCGAAGACAGCTCTTCATAAAATTTAATACAAATATTTATGAGTTCTTATTACGATACTGAGTAAGTTTATAAATGAAATAAATTAACTCTCTCTCCCTTTTGTTTATTTAGAATGTATATTTCTGCGAAAGATATTAAATTTGCGGAATTCGCAGATTCAATCATAACTTGGCCGTTTATCTTCCTTCAATTGGCATTTTTTGAATGGAATTAAAACGTGTCTGCAATATCTTTTTGGAATCTTTCGTAAATCTTTCACCTTGATAAATTTACGACCCCAGCCATAAATTAGCTGAAAGGAATGTACATATATATTCCATTATATGGGGTCCTGTGTGCCAGTTATGTAATGGACAAAGAAAATCCTTTCAATGCTACCCGAGAGAAAAGAAAACGTCCCCAAGGGGTTGGGGATGTGGTTGGGATGGATACGGGGGAGGGGGAGGCCGTCAAGGAGCGAGGTTGAATTGTAACACATGTAAATATTAATGAAGGATGACAATGTGTACTTGACAACTTAATCGATAAATCAATTGCTATGCCAGATAATGCTTTACCCCTTTTGAATAAAAAAATGTGTGTTCCGCTACAGTTTTTTGTCTGGCCCTTTGTGGCTGTTTGATAAGGAGGTTGAGAGGGGGTGGCATTCGGTGCGTGTGTAGCATACATCCTGGCGCTGGTACATTGTGTAACCGACAACCCACAAACCATCCAGACAGCGTCGCCGCAAAACCCATAAAGAACGGAATGTCATTGAACATCTAGATATTAAAACGGGAATCAGTATTCCACACGGCATCCCGTCGAACCCAAGATTTTCAAGGTGCTACGAAAAGTATTCAAAACGCACAAATTCGCATTTTAAATTAATATAAAGGGAATATTATGGTGTTTGGAATTTAAGACCCCTAGATCACAAAAAAGATATCAACAATTTGTTTTTTAAATAATTTTTTTTTAAGATTTACAAAAAAAAATTGTTTTTTGTATGTCCGTGATTTTATGAATATCTCGAGATGCGCTAAATCAATTTATTTGATATTCGTTTTAATGAAAATCAATAATATCATCTCCTAACATTGCCGAAGAAATGAATAGGATGCAGTGGGTATATGTATATAGTGAGGTACAGGTCGTCAAGCATTCAAAATGTGACATTTTTTTTTACCACTTTTGACTGTAAAACGTTAATAAAATTCGTAAAATCTAAAAAAAAAATTCATTTTTAAAAAACATGCACAAAACAACAACAAATTTTGTAAAAAAAATCTTTAAAAAATGTATTTATAAAAAAAATGTTGTATATCTTTTTTGTGATACAGAAACTATCATCATACCATCCATATTATACTTCTTGGTGAATTTTTAAAAAATTATTTAAAGAGTCGCTTTGCTGCTTACATATTTCCAACTTCCTCTTACTTCCTTTAGCTGAGTAACGGACATCTGATAGTCAAGGAACTCGTTCTACCTTATCTTATTTTTTAAGTTTTGTTACTTTTCAATCTTGTTCTGAAATGACAAACCAATCTTTTCTGAAGAGTTGTAACTAGCCGGGGAAATAATATTAATTTAAAATAGTTGAAGTCATCAAAAAATTTGTTCAAAGTCTTCCGTTTTCAACAATAAGTAGCCAAAGTAATGTTATTAATGAATAACTTTTTTGTGGCACCCTTCACTTATACATGAAAAATAAAATAATAACAAAGAAATGTATGTAGGAGACTTTTATAGTTATTATAGTAAAAGGGTTTAATTAGTTACAGATAAAGCTGTTTTTAAACAAATATATGGACAGACATTTATAATGTTACTTAGAGCGGGTTTTTCTAACATTTAATTTTCAATGCGCTTACATACTCTGCTCTTATCTAAATAAACACGCTCTCAGCTATTTGTAAACAATGATATCGAAGCAAAAACCAAACAGAACCAAAATAATAATTCAAAACCAAAAACCTAAACGAAAGCACACACAAAAAACAAAATCAAATAAGCAAGAAAATAATTTTCCATTTTCCTTATTATGATTTTGTCTTTATCCCCTATCTTTTATTCTTTTATCTCTACCCCTCATATTTTCTGTGATGTTTTGGTTTTGTGTACATTTTTTTGTTTTACTTTATGTGTATTTTGTTTTTTGTTTGTTGGTTTTTCTTTCACATGCGGGAAAACTAATGCACGACTATGCTCCGAGAACGAAGACGTCATGCACACTTTAAGCTAAACAGCAGGTAAACTTTACTGAATAATTTCCATTTCTATTTATAAGTCCTAGAATTAAGTTTACGTCCTAAGATCGTGCCCCCTCTAAAAGCGATAGGAAATATAAGAGAAAAAGCTTTGTAAAATAGCTTTGAAGGAGGGGAAAAAAGATGACCTCTTATATTTAAGAAAATTTGAATTATATAAAGCTTTTATGATCAGTGAAAGCTTATTTATTAACATATGGCTTTTTAGTACAGTATTTTATGGAAAATTATGCCAAGATAACTTGTTCAAAAATAATAAGCTCTGTGTTATTTGTATACAAAATATAAATTTCTACGTATAAAGATGATTGGTAGCTCCATTAGCTTCATTGAAGTGAACATAACAATAATTAACACATTATCTTTTCGATCTAATATATGGCTACCAATACTGTCCAGTTGTATCTTGGCGAGCAATAAATTTTAGGCACATTCCCAAGTGATCAGGTACTTTCTTAAATTACGCCAACTATTGCTTAGCCAAACAACTTGGTGAATTTTAAAGTCCAAGATTAAACTGTCCCCGTCAAATTTATGTCAAAATAAACAATAGATACAGCGACGGTAAATGACAGCGGCGATTAGCTTTGAAACAAATTGGCACGAGTTTAGAAGAGCTGCGGGCTCCTTAAATTATATTTATGCTTCTGACGCGCTTAGTTAACCTTTGCTAATTTTCTAATTGGCTGATAAATAATCGGATTCACACACATTTTTCATATACGAAAATATTATTTATTGAAAGTGAGGGCCAACGTGTGAACTTTACATAATGAATAAACACCAGAGAGGAACTGGCCGATTGAGTGGGACCTATTTTAAAATGTTGTGCGTAGCAGAACTCATATATGTCCAAGATTTAATGGGATCCGCCGATGTGTGGGTGCCAGATATAGTTTTATTTAGGCAGCCAATGTCGCGACACATTTCACTAGAAGAGAGAAAACCCTGGTCGTGCAATTTATTCCATTCGGATCTCAATAAAAGAGCTGTTAATTTAATTGGAAATGCGGTTATTGTTAATTTACTCTATCATCTGCTGCTTACCAAAGAAATAAATTAATTTCTTCTACAGCCAGTTACAACAATGACAATCCACAAAACCCAAACCAAATGCAGCATGGAATGCGATTAAAGGCTTGATTAATTTCCATTTATTTCCTATGTTATTAATACCGATGCCTGCACCCGACAAAAAATGGACCAAACGGAAATTTCATTCAACAAATAAATTTTGCGAGTAAATATAGTCAATGTGCTTGGGAGAAAAAAAATTAAAAAACAATATTGGCATAATTAGATGGATAATTGATTATGCAAGCAGTACGTATTTTTTTAGCCTGCCCTGAAGATACGACAAAAAATCTCAAATATTTGAATAATTGTTGCGGGCGTTTTTTTCAATTAATAAAAAAAATTAATCATTTGTAAAAGAGTTAAAAGAAAAAATTGAATAAACTAACTAAGAGACTGCCTATACACTCTTAAAAGTAACAAATTCTTATAGTTGTTAACTTGTTATCTTTATATATTTGTTGATACATGTAATTTGTGTTTTCTTGCAAGTATTCACCTATTTTTGTTTACATTAATAAAGCTAAATACAACAAAGTTATAAATTAATTTTATTAGAATATTACCAAAAATCTAAAACTCTTTTAATTGAAATAAAATTATTAATACTGACATTTTTAATTCCATATGATGCTCTAAACGAATATGTTAGCTGTCATTGTCCCTGATCCTTTTAGCCATTGTTATTAAAAATTTATTTAAGAGCATATAAAGTTCGTTGTCCCTTGCAATTGTTGCCACTTTAGCTTTCTGCGCTCTTTATTCGTATGGTTCACCGGGGCTTTTGTTAATCTTATAAACGAATTCTCGACACAGCATGCGTACATTTCATTGAGAACGATGATTTGTTGTTCCTTCGATTTACTCGCCCGAATTTGCTTTATGAAACTTTTTTGCTGCGTTCGCTTTTCATTTTCATTTTTAATTTTTCTTTTAATTTGTATAAAAATTGATGCAGACAAAGCTTGTTGCTCTTGGCGGCGGCGTTCAATGCCAGTCGTCGGCGTTTGTTGTTCTAGTCGCTTGGTTTTTTTGGCCAAAACTGATCTCGCCCAACTGTCAGTTTTCGGTTTATAGTCGACTCGTGCGGTTTTGCTGCGGTGAAATTGTCTTCCGTTCGCCCATTTCTCATACTGTCACGCGGCTGAGTGTTAACGAAAACTATAATTAATTATTTAAGTTAATAAGAAGTCGCTAAAAAAAAGGTGCGGCAGTAAAATTTTCGTCAATGATTGCATAAACTTGGGAAAACCCATGAAAAGTGTGACCTTTTAGTTACCAGTGCAGCCAGTTTTTTCTTAAATAAATGAAAGGTGCCAAGACAACTCGAACTCAATATGAAAGGAGCAAGAGCAAGAGCAATAAACGCTCGGAAAAGTCCGCCAAGTAAGTGAAAAGTGGAAAAATCAGTTTCTCCATTTTATTTTCCCTTTCCCAATGGCTGATCAAATGCACTTTAATTTCGGGCACGGACATCTGGCCCCTTGAATATTATTAAAAGTCATTAACATTTTTTCTAATATCCGTACACTTTAGCGGTCGTAAAATAAACAATATTCGCTTATGGCCAGCCGAACTAAAAATAATTCCAGTTTGTTTATCATCGGTTCGTGTACATTGTCCAACTTGATTTTACACTACAAAGTTGTATACAAAGCTCGCTAAAAATGTTTACTCATGCAAATCTATCTAGAATCTGTGTTTTTTCTTAGTGCCTGTGTATAGTGGTTCCCATATGTGTTGGCTTCAATAAAACTGCCATAGTTTGCTTTCCTATCGATCATCAGTTTATCGATTTTATTGTTTGGTATATTTAGAGGCAAACGTGACGCTAAAAAGCGTTTTTTGTGTATATTGGAAGTACAAGAAATAGAATAAAGAAACTAGGGCTGGACTGCTTGAGAGAACTAGCTGAACCAGTATCTTTGAACCAGAAACCATTTATGTTAAAATGAAGGAATAAATTTATTTATTTAAATTATCTAATAATTTAATAGATATTTATAGATTTTTTCTAACTATTGTTGCTAGGGCTTAGCATTTATCAAATTTAATTTTTCTTAATGATTTGCTTAGTGTTTTTGTATGACTTGATACTCTGATATTATAGGTTGCAAGTACTGCTTATAGACTCAAACAAAATGGTTACATTAGACCAGTGGCGGATCCAGGATTTTGTTGTGGGGGGTGATATTAGAACAATTTTTTTGTTGCATACTTTTTGTATACCAAAAGTCCTTTCATTTTTCATATCACCCCCCGTGGATCCGCGCATGCATTAGACAATATTTATATTTTTTTTATGTTTAAATAAAATTTTTGTTAAAAAAAAAATTTTGAGTAGTGGTTGTTGTAACTATTTAGTAGTAAAAATGCATTAAAATTTAATATTATATTTGTAGGAAAGTATGTAACAAGTACACAGAGAAAGTTATTCGACGTTTAAGGTGCAAAAAAAGGTCAAAACGTTTTAAAATTTGTAGGAAGCGCTTTAATTTTTAAAATGTTTCACCCCCGTTTTTGCACCTAAAACTTTTGCTAAAGTATATATTTTCTTGATTAGGATCACAAGCCGAGTCGATCTAGCTATGTCCGTCGGCTGAGATCTCGGAAACAATAAAAACTGAAAAGTTGGGATTATACTTCATATTCTAGGGCTTCCTACGTAGCGCAAGTTTGTTTCAGAACACAATCGCCTTAAAGGACCTTATTATCAATACCATGTGCGGATCCACGGAGAGGGGTATGGGGGAAAATTCCCTTTTCTGTCGAATTATGAAAGGAATTTGGTGTTCAAAAAGTGTGTTTTGGAAACATGATGATCAGTATCAATTTAGCCATCCACAAAAAATTAGATTTTGTAAAAAATTACGTACAATTATCTTATTTTAATTATCTTATCCAAAATTATGCGTGAAATGTGTGGTCTAGTCATATGTAGTGCATTTTAAAAAATTAAATTTTTTTCATTTTGCTAGAATTTTTTTAAAGCTACGACTAGCAATAAAACGTATAAAAGTAGGTGCATGGGCCATCGATTATAATCTATGATGATTATGATTATAATCATTAAATTTGACACATCAACATACATATCTACAAACGCCTAAAAGGCTGCCACACTTTTATAGATCAGTCAAAAAGATTTTCGAGAGAGCGTGGAATACTATTCAGTGCTCGAAACCGAAAAAGTATTTTAAAATTAAAACTCTTTTTCAATCAGACAAAATAAATGAGACTTGTCTGAGTTGAGCGTGGTGGCCAAATATTTGAAAATCTTGACGCTTTATAAATATGGGGCGATGTTTTCACATCTACGCATTCCACAATTCGTTTGGGAGACAGTCTCCCAGACGAGATATGTACGTTTAAATATATGTACGCATAAATATTTGTTTATGCAAGCATATGAAATGGCTTTAAGAGCTGGGGTCTCTCGAGCGATCGGCAGTTTGTCAAATATTCTCAACGCAGACAGGAGTGTCAAATCGCTTGGTATAAAAAACGTAAGTTATGGAAAATCTGCAAAGAATCTCATTTTTATGGATCATTTGGGATTTGAATAGATCTTTTAAGATGCTTAATTAGATTTGCAGAGAGGAGGAAGTGCGTCAAAGAGTCAAGGGAAACTTTGGAATACTCTTTTTTAAGATCCGCGATCATATTTATTTTCTTAACCAGTTCTGGTAAAATTTTCCCTTGTTTTTTACGTATGCCAACAGCCGTTGATTGGATATAATAATTTATTTATGCTTCGTTGTTGTAATTTATGGCACTGCTGGGCTTATTTTCCTCTTCCTTGGTGTTTTTTATTTAGCCACCACCTCCAAGCGCACCAAATCGGTGATATATTTATATTTATTTTTTCTACAACGCCGCTTTTTTATTATTATTTATTTATACGTGCCGAGTGTTGAAAGGCCGCAGCCATATAGTCGAAGAGAACGTCTAACAATTGGTACCAGTGCTGGACCTATCGGGTTCAGTTGACTTACAGCATTCGTTGAAGAACGACCCGCATTTGCAAGGGATCAAGATATTTTGTATAGGCCAAGTTGGGAAAGAGTTTGGAATGTTGATAGGCTGCCGTTCGCCCTGGCAACCGCTTAGCAATCGAAGGCAAAGAACAAGTTCTAGTTGTTTAGTACCACACTTATCCTAAGCATAGTAACTAAATTAATTTGGATCCTTTCAGATTGGACAGAAAGTCTTCGCGGGGCATGATATACGAAAATGAGGAGCTCAGGCTGCGCACCATTAACATTAATGCAGAAGTGGAACGAGGTACGGCCAAATATGATAATAGCTGATCAAAAGCTGGCCAGTAATGCGCCATCAAATTAGATATACGACAACAAACAGGAAATCAAATAATCGTTAAATAAATGGCCCAAAAAACAAACTGAAAACAGCCAATTAAAAAGACATTAGATGGTGGCCAAGGAAACCAAAATAATCCTACAGAATATAGCTAAAGAAATATCTCTACACGCACCTACTCGTACATAAATATCTGCCCACCTCTTCAGATATATCTGTCGGAATATTCATTAAAAATGTTTTCATTGCCAAAACACAAGATAAGCGAATGTAAACAATGCGATTTGAGGTGTTTAAAGGTCTGACAGCTCTGCGTGATGTCCACGTGCTGTTCCTTAGACTCGGCCAAATCTCCACATAGTTATCCATCCCGGGCTTTGCTCTGGGTTTCTTGGCTGAGACAAACTAATGTGCTTCTCCTTTCCCAGGGCAATCGGACATCAAGCGACTGCGGCGGGAGAACGAGCAACTGCGTCGGGAGATCTGGACTTTGCGGGACGAGTGCGACAGGCTCAACAAGCGGTTCAAGGCGAAGCTCAATGAGCACGAGTTCGGCGGCTGCCGGGGCAGCGGAGGCAGTGGCGGCACCTGCCACGCCTACCGCTGCAGCGGCGGAGGCGGTGGGCGTGGGAGCGGAGGTTGTGATGTTAACAGTGATGTAAGTGGTACGATTAATAGGAACTTAAATTTCGCAGTTTTGTAGAAAGTCAGGGTTTCCCAGGGAATCTAATTTCTATACATTTTAATATATTGTTGGCCAGAAAAATGTGTAGTTAACGATTTTAAAACTGAAATACTGCCTCTAGAAACATTTCACAAAAATACTGCAAATCTTTGGAAGAAATACCAATTCTATGACACTAAGGACCGTTTTCTCGTCCGCATGTTAAATTTAAAGTATGCTTTAAACTCTGAATTCAAGGATTTATCCTTACTTTAAATTTAACATGCGGACGAGAATACGATCCTAAGTTTTTAATATTTTGTTGTTAACAAGCTGTTTTGAGCTGTTATTATCTTCCCATTATTCTATTAGTATTATTTTTAAATCCTACAGTACAGTTTATTTAAGAATATTCCATTTCGATAACGAGATTTATTTATTTGAATACATATTAAGTGATTCTTTAAGGCTTTAAAAATAAAATCATCATCTATTATCACAAACATTTTGTATAAGATTTCAGAAATTAAATAAATTAAGTATTAATTAACTAAAAGCCTTTTAACAGTTGAAAAAGAGTTAAAGAATTTCAATAAGAACTAGAAATAAAATCTACCAATCTTTATATTTCCTATTATGGTTAGCATTTTACCTTAAAATGTTCCCATATCTAAAATAATTTTTGCTCATGACAGGACTCTGACTCATGTGATACGTGTCGCGGGGCAGATGACGGCCACTGCAGCGATGAGTGCTGCCAGGAGGGTGGATCCTGTGCGCCGCTGAAGCCCCCACTTCCGCCGGAGGTGCCCAGCCACCCGTCTCCATCCAAGAGCGAGGAGGGTGGCACTGGCACCCAGAACAAGGAGCAGCAGCCCATGCACTTCGATCACCTGTCGGTGGTCTCTGAGGAGACCCTGAGCAACCCAGAACTAATGCTCGTCCAGCAGCAGGAGCACCTAACGATCTGCCCGCCCGACCCCCACGGATCGCAGAGCACGCTGCCCAGCATGATGGGACCGCTCACCCCGCTGACGCCCATCGAACTGGTGGCCAACCAGCTGAACGACCTACAGGCGATGGTGCCGCCATTGTCCTACTTCGAGAACATCCTCACGCAGCACATGGGCGCACGTAATGCGGGTAAGTAGCGCCGCTTACTTTTAAAAATCATGTTAATTGAAAAAGAAAGGTTTCAAAATTTACTTCCAAAAAAATTAATGGGAATTTAATAATCAGTCATTTTTTTGTCACACAAGTAGGAGAATATAGGGAAACTAACTAAAAGTACTACTACTAATACTAAATATCAACTATACAACTATATATAAAATTTATTGAGTACCAAACAAAAGATGGTATTTTTAATGCCTTTTACTATTTTGCTTAAAAGGTATTTAGTGTAGACCTCATCATAGCAAATTTTATAAGACGTTTACTTTAAAATGATTTTTAATAATTTCAAAAGCTGTTTTTCGAATCCATCGAAATGGTTTTAATGAAATATGTTGATATTTTATCTGATTATTTGAAACTATGTGGTACTGAGATAATTGAAGAGTAGTCAATACACTCAGAAAAAATATTTCCATGATTTTGGACCAATGACATTAATCTAAGAAATAATGGATTGAAAATTGCTAATAAAAGCTGTACGTAGCCTTAAAAAATACGTTTAAGGACCTAAATTTAAATAGAAAAAAGTTTAGAGCCCTATAACAGTCCATATATGGACTTAACCTAATTTTTAGTAAATTTACTAGTCCTTTTTAGTCCATTGATTCTTAATTTAATGTCAGTAAACTAAAAATATATTATTTCTTTTCTGGTTGTAAGTGAATATTAAAATACACAAATTATAAGAAAAGGTTTATTATTTTCTAAGGTATTGGCTATTTCTGTGAAGGCTTTTTAACTATTTATTTTATATTTTGCAGCCCAAACACCTTCTCCGGAGTTGGGGACCAGTTCGAGCACCACCACCGGCAAGACGATGCGGCACACGAACGGCTGGGACTACAACCTTCAGTCGCCCTTCACGCAGCGCAAGTACTCCGATCTATCGTCGCCGTCCCGCTCGCCACCGCCGCCAGTGAGCACGATGACCACCTTTGTGCCCACGTCCACCTTGCAGACGATGCCCAGGATCGCGCTGAATGCACCATCCGCCCATCTGCCGGAAGGCGGCAACATCGAAACGGTGGCCATCACCACGAATGCCACGCAACATGCGCTCAACAGTCCGAAGCACTTCTTTGCGCCGATCAAGCCGCGTTTGAAGCTCAACACCAAGTTGGCCAATCAGGGACAGGACCTGGAGCAGGATGACCTTCCGCCCGGGTCTCCGCCGCCGCCCTTGCGAGATCCACCGGATATTTTCGTGAATAACGCCCTGGCCTCGCCCTATCAGCGACGGGTGTCTCCACAAGTAAGTCCTCGTCACCGGCGGTCCACTCACTCGCATTGCCACGCCCACAGCCACCAGCGCAGCCGCCAACGCCCACAGCCCACCCACTGCTCCCTGCACCGGGCGGTGGTGGATGTGGCCGCTGCCGTTGGCCTGGGGGAGGTGGGCCCGCATCCGGGGTCCAGTGTCCTCGACATTTACACCGCTGCTCTGGCGGCAGCCGCTGCCGCCAGGTGCTCACCGCTTCCGACGGTCCGGTCCGCGGAACCCATCTATGCCACCGCACAAAAGCCCGGCCAGAATACGTGCATCTCGGCCACGGCTCTCACACAGCCGGTGATGACGATCACCACCCATTCCACCAAGACCACCACTTCGCCACTAAGATCGGCATTGGCCAGCAAATCGAAGGCCCTTGGCGAGGCCAAAAGGGTGGCCAAGTCCGCGGAGAACGTCAGTCAGGTGAGGGGTCCTCTGGCCAACAGACGATCATCCTCGTGTCATAGTCATGTCATCTCAAATTGGCTTAGATTCAGTGTTTAGTGTTTAGCCATGTTGGTTTTTAAGCCCCAATCTATGTAGTATGGAAAGTTTTGTAAACATTCCATAACTTAGTGTAGTTTCACTCACCTTTATAACTGTCTTATCCATGGAAGAAGCGTATATACTCCCATTGTTAAATTTAATTTAGAGGTTCAGATAACTTATTTCGAGAAAAGTAAATATTAAAAACATTTTTATACCCGTTACTTGTAGAGTAAAAGGGTGTATATGTGACAGGTAGAAGGAAGCATTTCCAACGCTATACTGAGTTTAAAAGAATAAATTGGTTTAGCCCACAACTCATTTCACAGCACCGTGACAACTTTGATTATAGTGGAATATTGTGGAATTCAGTGTCCAAATAAAAAAGTTGTAGAAAAGTTTTAGCTTACCCTTTTTTTTTGTAATTAGTGTTTACAAAATAGAATGGTTACCCATTTTGCTTGATTGTTTTCTTATTAACATTATGGCAATTTCAAACATTTTCAAAATATATAGTCTATAATATATAATCCAATAAAAGTGGTAGCTTAGAGTATTCAAATGATCTCCTTTTTTAACATCCGATTTGAAAAATATCCCTAGATGTTTCAGATAGGATCATTTTAATATTATAGTATTTAAATATATGTAAATGTTTAGACTCGAAATTCTGAAATCATGATCCCCTCTCCAATAGTACATTTTACTTTTTAATCCCCAAGGTTATAGCAATGCTTGTGCTTGAATGTAGGAAGTCTGCAAATAGTTGAAATTAATCGTCTTAAATTACCCGCAGACGGATTCGGTCAACTTGGAATCGATTCTGAACGACATCGAGACCATTTCGGAGGACATACTGGCCATTCAGCTGGAGAAGAGCAAGTCGCGCGATAATCTGAGCCACAACAACAACAAGGACGACGATCGGGCGAAGAAACCCTATCGCTCCGAGATGAATTTGTATCTGCAGTACGACGGCACAAATCCGACCATATCACCTGCCACTACGGAAACCGAAATCAGCACGGCTACTCCGCCGGTGACCACCTCCAGTGAGTCCGGAAACAGTGGGAGCAGTAAGTTAGTGCGTCGCACCAGATCCTTGGAGCGGGAGCACACCGACAGTCCAGCACCGCACATTCCGGACCCCATGGCTCCGTTTCCCGACAAGTGCACCTATCTGGGCTTCGACCAGGTGAATCAGGCGGTCGGCGGGGCCGGAGTGCCTCCTCAATCACCGAATGGCCAGAGGCCGCCCATTGCAGCCAAGCCGAATGTACCGCTTAAGCCGCCGCCCCCGCTGCCACCTGCCCGCCGGCCAACCATGCCCACAGAACCACCGCCCCCGCCTCCAGCCAGTTCCGCTTCCGGCGTAGTCGGCCTGCCGCCGAACAAGAGCCACCTGTACAAGTCACTCGCCTCGGCGGCTGCCAAAAGAGCCATCTTCCGCTCATCGCCATCGCAGTTGACCAGGTCCCTGGACGTGGATCTCTCGGCAACGGAGGGGGAAGCGGGCGTGGATCAGGGAGCGGCTGCAAATGTGAGTAGGAAAATTATTTTACCCGCACAAAAGTCTATGCGAAGTCAAGCGCCTAATTCCAGTCAAATGTGTATTCTGGTTTGACTTTTGCCTGAAAATTTCAGAACTAGACATTTTATTAAAGTATTAAAATTTCTATTCAAATTTGGACATGCTTTAAATCTCAGTAATGAAATAATTATCTCTTAAAAAAATACATAATTTAATCCAAATTATTCTAAATGTGATACGAAATCTAAAGATTTTCTTAGTTCTGTGTATTGAAATTGTAAAAAAAGTTTATCGGAACCAAACTGTCTAACAATTTTCTATATTTTATGGAGCCGCATAAAATTGTCATTTCAAGAGTATATATCAATCTAACCGCTCCAAACTCTTTCAGATGGATGAGTTGGCACGGCGAAAGGCGCGACGCGTATCCATCGTGTGTGCATCCGGACAGGGAGCCCAGGCCCAGCCGGAGGAGGTGGCCACTCCCGTGACTACCGTGCCCATGGCCACCGCCAGCTGTGTGGACCTGAGCACCGTGCTCACCCACCCGAGCATCAAGGCCTTCAAGATGAGTCACAGCACACCCAGTTCACCGCATTCCTCGCGTCGTCGCACCAACAGCAACTCGATGGCACCTCCACCGGGAGCGTCGGCGGGTGGTGGACACCACCCCGAGGTCGGGGCCACTGCGTCGGCACCGCCCAGCACCACCCACCATCACCACCATCGCAAGGAGGGCAGTGATCCGGTTCCCATGACGGCCACTGTCAGTCGGACCAAGTGCTCCAGGCGGCACTCCGAGGGCACTGTTCACACAATGCACAGGAACAGCTCCGCCAGCGGGGGCGGCGGAGGAGGAGGCGGAGGTCACCACCACCACAGCCATAGCCACCATCATCCGCACAGCGGGATGGTGATCAGCAGCAACCCGCACCACAGCCACCATTCCCACCAGGACAGCAACCACGAGACGGTCACCTCGCTGTCCGATCGCAACTCCAACAGCTTCGCCTCCTCGCGCGAATCCTCCACAAACTTCAGCATGCGCTCCAGTCGCCGGAAGATCTCGGTCAGCTCGCACACCGGCGGCAAGATTCCGTGGTGCGGCTGCTGGGGCAATGGGTGCCTCTAGATTGAGGAAAGGCCTCTTCATCTACCGTCCAGGAACCGAACTCAGTGTAATTCACTTAGCTGACTGCTTTATAATCTCAAGAGTTTCCATGCAGCTTCCCAATCGAAAAATAGGTTCTAAGTTCGCAGAGTTGATCGATAAAATTGGAGGAAATGTAAATTGTATGCATTTCATTTTTCCGACAGAGAAACTATGCGCATTAAAGGGACTGTCGATAAATTTGTTAATATGTTAAATAAGCCACTTTTTAAACTTAAATAAATTTGTAACACCTCTAAAAAAGGTTTTCAAAAACAAAAGACATCAAATTATTGCGCAGCTTTGTAAAATGTCATAAAAGTCTATTAAAAACTATAAAAAGAATTTTAGATTGTTTCAACCATTCTGAATATTTTCAGGCAAAAATAGAAATTATTTCAAAAGTCAATGATTGAAACAATCTGAAGCCATAAATATAACTATAAAATTTAGAATTTTTATTATTGACAATTTCTTTATTGGCATTTTTTAATAGCATTAAAGTGTAATTTAACAAAACATCATTATGATTCAAACAGTTTTATTTAAATTTCGATTTATTTGGGAAAGTCTACCAGGTGTATAATATTTGTTTAAACTTCCATTTAATAACAGTTAGAACAGACTAATTTTAGATTCTGACAACATTATGTAAAATCCTAATGTTGACTGCAGCTAAGTGAATTATATTGTTTTTCATTAATGAGTGTACATTTCTAGATCTTCATACATATATTCAATTTACGTGTTTGTATATGACTTAGTAAGTGTAGATTGTTTAAGAAAAGCGGCCCAGCGTTTTGTTTCTAGAAACAAGGTACAAAACAATTTTAAAAAGTTAAAAATTTAACCAGCCCAATCCGAAATTAACACCGAACTTTGATGTACATATTTTAATAGAAACGATTAAGTTGTAGCTTTTAAATGTTGGCCTCGAAAAAGAAACCATGTAAATTCTATGAACCAACCTATGTTATAATTGTTGCTGAATTCGGAGAGAATACAAATCGGAGATATAAAATAGATAATTATTTGTGGTATTTTATTGGAGTGATTGTTGGAATAATTGGGAAAGTGCATTACGAAAAGTATCTTGTAATGAAATATGATTTGTTATTTTTTGCACATATTGAATTCTACGGGGATTATAATATGGAATGATAAGTTATCTTAAATCGGGTCTGACTCTCCATTTTAATTCCCGCGTCAGAACTTTTTCAACCAAATTTCATTTCACGCTTGTTAGCCGCTCTAAAGTTGCACTCGCCGCGTGGATCCGCTGACTTTAACGCTGAACAGGACGGGATGGAAATGAAAATGAAAGGACACGACGGCGGCGGCAGGAAACGCGGGCTGCAACTGCAACTGAAATTGCGCAACAAGCGAAAATATACAATATGCAAATTAGCCGCAAATTAAGGTGTAAAAATGCATGACACACAAAACGCCTCTAGGAAACAAATTAAATTTTCTCCATGTACCAGTGCAAATTGCGGTTGCAGTGCAAGGCGCGAAGGTGATGGGAGCGTGGTGAAAAAAGGGAAAAAACGCCAGGTCAGTGGGATCCACCGCAGTGCGCCAGAAAATATAACCCAGCCGGGGGCCAGAGCACAGTTTATTGTATTCCTCATACATCCCATGTCTAAGGGACACTGGACTTCGTCACTGGCCAGCTGCCAATCAATTGTGCGCCACTCGAATTCGTTTTAGAAATAACTGAGCTTATGCCATCATCGTTTAATTGATTGGCTGCCAAGTTTTGCCAGATTGCCGCGAGTTTTATTTTATTGCAATGTGTTTGTCTTGGCCATTAACTGCTGCCAGATGCAGCCTTTATCTTTCTTTAGATTCGAAAGACATGAGAAATCAATTTGTAAGCATTATGGGTTGGTTTATTTGCCAATGAAAATAATATGGCAGCCCAATCAGCTTTTAATTGCCCCAAAAAACTCTAGACTGAACATAAAAATCGAAACCAAAATACACATTTTTTAGGTAAAAAAAAAAAAAATTTACTTGCCCCGGGTGAGGCTCGAACTCACGACCTTAAGATTATGAGACTTACGCGCTGCCAACTGCGCCACCGAGGCCTTGGAAATCTGCGAGTCAGTGGAGAAACAATCCGAGAAAACGGATAAGCTGATCTAAATTTGGAAACCTCTAATTGCACAGAATTTGGAGATAACCTTCTGTTCCTGGAATTTTGTTATTATGTCAAAAATATACACATATACTGCACAAAATAATTTTTTTTTTTCAATATAAACATATATTATTTTAAAAATAAAAACATAAACTTTAAAAAAAATTTAATCTTTTTTAAAAGACTTGTTCAGATGTAAATAAAACTAAATTTTTAAATTAAATATTTGACTAACAAAATATATTATGTAATTCAATTTCTTTAGTTCTAATTTTAACCACCATAACCTCTCTTATAAGTAATTCACTATCTTAATCACAAACCTCCTCAAAAACGATGAGCCAAATATAAAAGCCATAACTAATTATGATCCCATATTACCTCCTGATTCGTTTATGAAATTTGTGATTGCTTTGACGTTAATGAGGAAACTTCTGTCTCACCGAACCATAAAAAAGTGTGAATTCCAGGGACCCAACGACTCAGACTCAGACTGACAGGTATCCCAGCTTTGCTCCTTTGATTTATACGCTCAACATACGCGCGTATACTTATTTTATGGCTCTTGTTTAGTTTCTGTTGTGATGTGGCATGGCTTGGCGCCTTCAATGAGCTGTGTCTGCACATATTTCTCAATCATTCCGAGTTTTCAGACAATACCGTACTGTTCCATATGCAGACATATATATGAGTTTTTATGACGCCTGTTTGTTGCTGTTGTTGTTGTTGTTGTTGGGGGAATGTCTACGGCTTTTATTACCATAAATTCTGTCGCCTTTCTGCCAGATCCCCAAACTCACTCATTCCATTTATATGATAGCGTTTCATTGTTTTAGCCGCCGAGCTTTGACGTATTAACAATTTGTCAAGCGAAATTTAGCAGCAGCAGGATAAAAATCAATGCATGGTAACTAATTACTTGCTGGCTGGGGATGTCTTTCTTTATCAACTGCATATACTGTACACTGAAAAAAAAGTTTTAATGAGCGCTAATTAAATTTATTATTTTCTACAATTTGTGGGTTAAAAGCAGCATGTTGTCCGTTTTATAACATTTTAGCAATGACAGAAAATATTTAATTTCCTATCAAATGGACCAATTGTTATTAAATATCAAAAATGTATATAAGCATAATATTATTTCTTAAATTTACTTTTTACTGCAAGAAAATAAATAACAACCTTACTTACAAAATTATAAATTTCTTAAATTTATGAAAAAATCTTAAAAATAAATATAAAAACTTATATTATGTATTTGAATGAATCCATTATTGTAAATGTAGACTTTAATTTTATAATTTGTATATTCAAAATAATTTAAATATTATCTATTGTTATTATTTTAATAAATTTTTTAATAAGCATTTTCAAAGACGTATTTCCATTTCTAATACAATTTTGTTTCAAACGCGTATTTTGTGAAAGTGCAACTGGTGATTACTCTGCGGCAGCAGATGTGACACGCCCCCAACTGATGTCGCCCGATCCAGCTGGCGCTGCTTTGTTTGCCCGCATTAACTGAGTGGACATCCAGCGGGCATCCACAGATGTCCTGGCTCTGGGGAGCTGCTAAAAATTGCAACTAGCAGCTGATGATGTCCCCGGCGATGCGCCTCCCTCTCCCACATGGGCAGCATGTGCTGGTGCAGCACTTTTTCCGCTTTGAGCCAAACACTCACTTTGATCATTTTTCATTTTCCAAAGCGACACATGAGCTCTCCCAACCCATCTAGCTGGATGTCTGCAGCTGGATTCCGGGATTCCTGGACGTGTGCGGGTGCGGGTGCACGGGTGACAGCGTCGGACTTGCGTGATATTTTTATTAAGAAATATATCAAATGCACATAATGCACACATTCCCAGCTGCCATATATAACCCGCCAGAGACTTGGGCGCTAGCCAAATGACACTTTATTATTATTTTCATTGTTATGCGGAATTCTATTAAGTTAAGCCCTAAAAGCGATGATTGAGCAGCGCGCAGTCACCTCTTTGCCAGCCGAAATTCGAAATTCAGGACTCAAATTGCAAATTTATTCATACGAGTCGCGGTTCACGTCAAGCGTTAAGTTAAGTTAAGTGACCTTTCGAATGCCTAACAAGCCAGGTTCCTCGTCCCGCCTGAGCCTTTGTTGTTCACTGAATTTGCATAATCGCGTGAAGCGTATTTGTAAAATAAAAACGAAGCAACGCGCATACAGAAAATGTCAGGAATTACATATAACGTGGGGGACTTCGTGAAAGTCGTGGGTCAATGCGCAGAATTCGTGTGCTAAGCCATTGGCAATACACTCTGAGAAAAAGAGTTTTAAGAAAAAAGTAATTGGGTGATATTAAACAAAAACTTGCCTTAATTGGTTTTAAACTCCATTTAATAATACTCACTAGCTCCATAGTATTTTTATTAGATAATGTATTTAATAAAGTATAAAAACTATCAAAATCTCTAAAGAAAATATTAAAATGAATCCTATCGTTTAGTACAACAATTTATGAAGATCATGGTGGACTTAAAACTGATTTTGTCATTAAAAAAACCCTGTACCTTTTTACAGGAAAAATATGTTCAAGTGCAGTTGTACCGCTTTGGAGGTAAGAGTGTTTCTGAATAATTTGCATTTAACATGCGCGACATGAAAACCAAATAAACAATGCTTTCAACTTTTTTCCACTAAGCTGAGGGGCAATTTGTCAGCTGCTAACTGGTCGCCAGAAAGTGCGCCTGTTTCCTTCTGGTGATTTGTTGCACTCGTTTTTCATTTGACTAAATGCTGCAAATGATGCGATTCGGTATGTGAAATGCGCACGTTTCCCGTCCAATGTCCACGCTGCGTATGCTTAATCTGGCTGAGCTGAAATAACTTTCGCCTGGCTGTTAGTTATGAGTTATGAGTTATGGCCAATGTCCAATGGCCAGTGCAGGCGGGGCGTATATGTATAAAGAAAATTAACATAATTTAGTTCCTAGCAGGACAGCCTGTCCTGTCTTCCCGGAGCAAATAAATTGTAAAACTTTTGCGGACAAGAAAATGTATTGATAAGGCCACAGCTGAAAGTCAATAAGGCGAGCGGAAAACTTTTCCCATCCAACCGATGATTTTCTTGTATATACACTTCTCTACACTACACACATGTGATTGGACAATGGGGATAGAGCACAAATTTGATTAATATTTATGCCGGTGCAGCATCCGTTAGTAAATACATCTAAGATACAAATAATATTCTCAGGAAAATTATAAAACTTGAAAGAAATAAATAATTAATCTAAATGTAAAAATTCACAAAAATTGAAATAAATAACGATTTCGTCAATTAATTGTTTTTCCACGGTGCGCTAAAAGCAATTATAGCTCTTTATAATTATTAAACTTTTTTGTGTGCAGCTCTAAGCATAAGCTAATAATGTGATCCCCACTGTATAATCATAATACACAAAACAAGGACATGCAATATCAATAAACCCAATGGCAGACTCCTTTTTATGATTTATTGTGTTTGGTCAGCGGACGTGGTCCGAGCAATTTCACCTTGGCTGCCATCATTCTCGTGCTCCATTAAATCTTTGGCGACACATTCAATGAGCCCCATAACGTGCGCCCTAATACCTTGTCGCTGTCCTCCTTCAACCCACCAACCACCAACCAGGCGTCCCCTAATATCCTTTGTTTATAAATGTTCTAATGGAGGGCAAATTATTATTTTTCCTTTTTGGTGTTTGTGCATGTCGAAGCTGCTTCCTTGACTCGGCTCGAGTGATAAATTGATTGGACATCACATACACAGGGGCCAGTGTCCAGTGGCTAGTGGCCAGAGGAGTCCTTCTGGCCAGCATTCATATCGGCGGTCAGGCGTAGTAAGCCCGCTGTCAACCCTTGGCCAGGACTCGGGTATGTGGCCAATTTATGGTTAGGGCCACTGGTCAAAGGATAATAGTCGCACACTGCTCTCGGCTGGATTGCCTTGGGGTCACAGGTCGCCCGGAATCGTCGTGTACTCCGTGTTGACCCGCTCGAATTGTTTGCTCAAGATCAAATGGCCTGAATGCGGGTCCATGTTTACAGGCGTCTCCAGTTTCCCAACACGAAGTGGTCTGCGCCCAAGCCGAGGAGGAAAAAAGTTCAAGGCTCTTTTCAAAATACATTTATCATGATTCATGAATATATTTGCCAGTGTTTTTTCTTGTGCGATTATTTAGTGAAAATATTACATATTTAAGATTTTATAGAAGTTGTGCACAAAATGTAAAAAAATTAAGAACCTTTTATAAATATTTAGTATTTTACAAAGTTTTTAAACTCATAATAAAAGTCAATAAATATGAAATGTTGGATTTTGCCTTTCTACTTCTTTCTTTAAACCATTCTTATATTTTCAGAAATATTTTTTTAGTATTTTTCCAAAACTTTCTGAGAAGGGTATACAAAGTATAGATTAGTGTTGGCTTGTTTTCCCTTATTTGGTTTTTTCTTTGTTGCCTGCTAAATTATAATAAATGTCATTGCACTTACCTAACGCCACATTGAGATTTAATTTATGGAGCGAAACTTTTCTGGGTGAATATTATTGTTCTGCAACCTGTGTGTAGGCTATTCCTTCCACATAAATTACATCCCTTACTTATCTAGAACACTTTTCTCCCCTTCGCTAAGGATCTCGCCATTTTGCATTGCAGCGACCTTCAGGCTTTATTCAAAATAGCAGCATATCTTCTATTTCGCGCAATTTCGTTTTGGTTTAACATAAATATTTTAATGGCCGTTGTCATTGTTTTTAATTTCGCTGTCAAAATCAGCGGCAACTAACAAACGGTTTGCCTTTCAGTTTCGAAATATATATATGTGCGGCTGTGGCATTTTGATTATAATACGCCTCATTAAAAATAATAAACTGTCAGACAAATGAAGGCGAATGGTGTCGCCTCTCCTGTTTCTTCTTCTGTGGCAAAATTTCAAATTTCAACATTAATTGTACAATGAGGATGAGGAACTGCAAAAGTTTTCTGGTTCTGGTTCTGGTTTTGCTTCTGTTTTAGCTTCTGGTGGCTGTGGGGCTTTGTGGGGCTCGCTTTTGTAATTGTATCCTTGAAATGCATATCTGATATTTTTGCAAAAAGCTCAGAGCCATCCCCCCCTCCTCTATTTTATAAATATTATATGCAAACACATCTAAACATTAGATTCCCTGGCTGTGTATGTGCGTTTGTTGAAACCAAATGCGGTTTTCAGATGTCTTTTCTTTTTTGCACTTTAGCCATGCACGAAATGGTTGGCGGGGCAGGGAGAAGGGAGATGGGAGAAGGGAGCCGGGGAGGTGTTGGTGTTTATGGCAGCAGAAAAGGCCATAAAATGAACAAAAACATATTTTGCCGCCTGCAAGCGAGTGTGAGCGAGTGGGTCCAGGCATGCAGCATAAACGGCATTTTGAGACTGCAGCAAAAATGTACAAAAGCCTCAGATTTCATACACTGCCCAAGGACCCCCGCAGTCCTTTCCTGGCGATGGCAGCGTGAGTCGTGAGCATTGGGGCCCCAGCTGGAATCACCAAATCAAATCAGATCGCACCTGATTATTCCCCTGCGAGTTCTGGGTTTTCGGCTGCCATCGGGCCCCGCAATTTATCACATCCCTGACAACTGCTTTCTGCTTTCCAACCGAAACTGAAGCTGCAAATTCACAGCATTGTAGGGCTAACATCAGCATCAGCACTTGTCTTGGCCATGTCCCACCAAAGGGGTAGGTGGGGGGAAGGGCACACAGGCATTTCGGTCGACCATGGTCCACATGGCGGATACGGAATACGGAGTACGAAACACTGGGAAGGGAATGCAAGGTGCTGCTGCCTTGCCTTTGGTCCTGCGGTTCTTTGGTCCCCGTCCTCTGGCCTGAGCTGCACATTTGTTAGCAGCAGCAGAAATTAAAATGTTTACACAACCGAATGCCAACGACGTTTTAGCATTCAGGCTCTCGTGTCCTTCAGCATCAAACATTATCCTGCCAGTGACGTGGCTTAGGCGACACCTTCGCCCTTGTTCTTCCTACACAGAAATATAAATGTCAATGCAAGAGGAGAAATAAGTGGCGTTTTAATTATGTTCAAATCGAGTAATTGAAATTCTTAAAAAAGTAAAATCATGCTAGATTGGCACACAATTTTTTAAAAGTAAAATTTAGTTTTTAGTACAAAATATATACTGTGTTTATACGATGCCAATTCGTGTGTGTATAAACGCCATTTCGTGAATTCGACAACACACGAAACTTGATTATGATTTCAGCCTCAAAGCGTGATTTGTTGATAAGCAGCTCTGGTAACTCTGTTATAAATTATTGACGTTGCCAGATCGCTATTTCTCCACTCAGAGCTGTTAAAGGTTAAAAATGATAACCGATTTTTACCGTTCCGGCATCCCTATCAGCTGAGAGTGATCAAAAGCATAAATTCTTGGCTGTCGTATAAACAGGGGTTATTTCTATTTCGCGCTTTCAAGGAATCGTGATTCCCATCGTATAAACATATACTATGTTTATACGATGACATTCACGATTTCATGAAAGCGCGATCTAGAAATATCACCTGTTTATACGACACATCCAAAATCCATGCTTTTCTTCACTCTCAGCTGATAGGAATGCCGGACCGGTAAAAATAGGTGATAGTTTTCAACTTTTAGCCTATGAAGGGCTTTTTATTTCTAGCGATCTGGCAATGCTGATAATTTGTAACAGAGTTACCAGAGCTGGGCACCACCAATTCATGCTTTGAGGCTGAAATCATAGTCAACTTTCGTGTGTTGCCGAATTCACGAAATGGCGTTTATACAGACACGAATCGGCTAAAAGCGTGAAATGATTGCGTGAATTCGGCATCGTATAAACACAGTAATAGTAATAGTAATAGTTCATTTGTTAATCTTAATTGCTAGACCAAATTGTAAAATTAAATTTATTTTTTAGGAATTGATAGGTTATAAGTAATAATCGAAATAGGAGTTTTTAATAGCAGAAAAATGCAAATGATTTATTGATTTATCACCTTAATGATTTATTTATTTAAATGATTCAAGCTCCAAATTATCTTGGGAAATTTAAAGTTAAATAATTATTACCCGTGAGTTGTTCGGATCTACTTATCTTCTTCTTATTGGTTTATATGACATTCTTAAGACATTTAAAGATAATTAATTATTACCCCTGATCGGTTCGGATCTACTCGATTCTCCCAGTGTGAAGACACTTGTATAGGCCCCCATTCAGCATCCGATGTTCCCTGGGCTTTTGGCGTTCGGAGCTGCATACATGAATGGGGTGTCACATGTTTGGAGTTTTCATTTAAATGCTCGAACAAAGGCGCAATAGCAGAGTCGCTGGGAATTGCTTCGCATTTTCAGCGCAATTAGTGCCAAGTGGTGAGGGCCAAATGCCGGGGACCTTGCCAGGCATTTACCTCATTGCACAAGGACACATAACTCAACTCGGCCAAAAGGAGTTGGAATGCGTACCGAGTCCTGCGGGAGCTGGATAAGGACCAGGCGGTAGACAGCCCTTTATCCCCTGCGGGCTGCGCTTATTTATTCGCTTTGCGTAATCTTAAGCACCTGACTGCCGCAAGTGAAATCTCCGTCAGCCGCAACTTAACACCGTTTTAATCTGCCATTTGGCACCACTTCCGTGAGCCACCCACCGCAACTTCCGCCCGGAGAACGGTTCTGGACCCCGGACCCCGAACCCCCGACCTCGGACTCCAGACTCCGGCCGGGAAAATAACATTATTGCAGGCAACTTCTTAGCGGCAGTTTGTTGGCTAAAGTGCAGCTGAATATTTTATGAACTCGGCGAGCACTTCGTCTTTTCTTCAACTGCCCACTCCACATCCTCCAAGGACGACTGATAGGACCACAAGAAGAGCGGAGTTACAGCAGGAAAAACTCACCGCGGCAAGTTGTCTCATAGAATATGTCAGGTCCAATAAATAAATAAGCCTTTACTGATGCAGAACGACTGGATGGATGATCAAAATTATAGGAAAAGGTTCCTCATCTGATGAGAGGATCTATCAAGTTTACAATGAATTTTTTAAAATTATTTACTGAATTATTTTTAAATAAACAAATCTGCTGAAAGATATATAAATTTAAAAAGCCATTTTTAAATATTCGTTTGTTGTTAGAGCTTTGCCTTTATGACTATTACTTCATTTATTCGGCATACTGAGTACTTTTCATTACTTAAAATAATAGTAGCAAACTCAATATACACTTACTCAATCCGAGTTTTGGCTTATATTTTTAAAGGTAAAACTTTCAGTGGGACCCAGAAAGCCTGGACTTACAAGAAGAATTTCCTGGGAAAATCTGTCTGAGCACACACTTTGACATTCAAATTGAATACAGGCAAATGTAATGCAAAAATTTCGAGATTTAGTTGCGAAAGAAAGGATATGAAAAGGACTCCCACTCGATGCAGTGCTGTGTCTCTCGGTGTTTTGCATTTAAATAAGTTTCTGCTGCAACAATCGCAAAAAGGAGCTTATGCCAGCTACTTACCTCACTTTTTGCTGGGAAATAGAGGAAATAAATGTAAAATTTTCAAGCAGATGTATAACAGAAATATTTCCCAAAAATGAATTTATTCGCATAAAAGCCTTAAATTGTAGAGCTGGAAAAAGGAAAATCAACTGGGTGAACAATTCAATTAAATATTTCACAGGTTTGTTCGGAGTCACAAAATCGGAAAATACACAAAATCAAATGTACAAGAGCAAAACGATAAATAAATACAAATAAATGACATAAAAGATGATCTTTTTTTTCCTGACAGACAGATCTTAAAGGCTTAAAGCGAATAGAAAGTCAGCAACTGTCAGGAGAAGTACTGCTAGTTAATAACCATTTTTCTCGGGAAGACAATTCAATAAATGATTTCTGCTGCCAGGTCAAAGTCACTAAACCAGAAAACACACAAAGTGAAATGTACAGCGGCTGAAAAACAAATGGCGAAACAGGCCAACTTCCAACAGGCTACTTCGGCCAACTTTGGCTCTCATTCCCGGTGATTTATTTGGAATTCACTTTTGGGACTCAGTCCGCCGCTCGCTTATTTGTCTTTGTTTGCTGGCCTTGTCCACCGCCCACTTCTACCCCCACTTCTACTCCCACTTCTGCTCCCACTTTGTCTTCTTCTACTTTGTTATGGCCGCCAATTGAATTTGGTTTTATTGCATTTATTGTGGTGGCTGCGTCTGCTCCTTGCTGGCTGCTAGCTGCTGGTTATTGTTAGCCGGTCGACTGACCTCAGTACATTATCTCTAAATAATTTATGTTTGTATACATTTTAATTTAATTTATTTGTCCGAGTCGGAATATTTGTTCATTTCACTTCTATTCGATGTTGTTCTTGCCTGGTTGGGTTCTGGTGTTCCGATGTTACGATGGGTCCGATGTTTGACCAGCAAACAGAAGGCACATAATGTATAGACGCTCGTATACGTATACGTAATACGAAGCTGTGTGCGGGGGAAAAGCCAATATTGATTGAGTAGCCGCAGCGTTGACCCGCTTCAGCAAATAAGTAAGATATCGTAAAAAGGCCTGGATCCCGTGTAATTGCTGATGCCATGTGTGTTCGCATATAACCCCAGATATATGGTCAGATAGTTTTTTTCGTCCCGAAGATTGTTTCATTTGCCGCTCTCCTTTTCGCATAATGGAAATTGCACACTGGAGATTTTCGCATTCGTTGCGATTGATATGAAACAAAGAAAATAAATTACGCATTGGCTCCATCAATTTCGAGACAAAATTGTACTTACACACAGAGAGAAAACGTATTTTATGAATTTGTCAAGATATATTTTCGTAAAATGTAAATATTATGTAAAATAAATGCAAATTAATCTAAGGATAATTTTAATTATTATAAAATTAGTTACACAAAATCTTTAAATTTAATATTTTTTTTTTTAAATAAACATAGCGTAATAAAACATAAACATAACATAACAAAACTAAAATTACTATGGGTAAGAGCGAGACAGCAATATTCGAAACGATATGTGGAACATGTAAAAGAGATACGTCCCGTATTAACAATAAATTAATACTAAGTATCATCACATTATGATGGGAAGGTGATTGCTTTTGATTGGATTTTGAGATACACCGAATGAATGAAATTAACTTTTTAGGTCTGATGATCCTGTCATAATTTATCTTCTTCACGGATGGACGCTATTCCTTACCAAGGTAACATGTTCCTAAAATTTACCAAATTATTTAAATTTAAAAAAAACAATATTTAGTACAAAATAAATAAAACAATAATTAAATTAATAAATATTACAAAATAATAGAAATAAAATATACAGGAACACGGTTTTTTAAAACTTAACCACAGGAATTTTCAGGGTTTTAGGTTTCAAGCCCCAAAAACGAGTGAAAGTTTGAGTTAAAAACCTAGTTTTAGTTAATCATCCTGAAGAGAGTCAAGAATTATTTACTTTACCAACTTAGCTCTTAATAAAGAAATGTGTTTTCAATTCGGATTTATTTTCAATAGGGCCTTCCAGTTTTAACTTTCTTTAAGCCGCATTAGTTGATGAAAATAGTAGACTAGGACATGTGAAAACATTAAATACCAAAAACTGAGAATGAAGCTGAGGGCTGAAAAAAAACGGAATTTTAAAAATGCTTTGTGCGGGCTTGTCAGTTGGCTTGTAGATTGAAAGCAAACGCAAATTGAAGAACAACTTCAGCATGTGCACATGCAGAGCTTAATGAGATGAGTTCTGCCAAGTGGCGTGTGTAATGTGACAGGGGCGTGGGCGCAGGGGGCGGTACTGAGGCCACTGAGGGCTCGGAGGGGGTTCCCCGGAGAAGCGGCCGTCGTCTGGCTGCGGAGGAACAATAAAGCCCGGGGCCATTATCAACGAGGGCCCAGCAAATGTGACAATGCGAATGACACAAAAGCGCAACTGGATTAGCATCTGCCAGTCGGTGTCTCGATTCCAGTTTCCGCTTAGTCCTCTATTCTTCCCTATCCACACCCACAATCCAATCCGCCCACTTCCTCTCTGTGTAAGTATGTCAGGTTTCGCCATTGTACCGTGGGTGGGCTTATTTAAAACTGAAAGGATAATAAGGTTTCCCTTAATTTGGAATTAGTTTTCAAATAGGTTTGAAAATTTGAAAAATATTTACCAGTACTAAAGAAATTATTTATATATTTTTTTTGAAAATTATGTAAAATTTTTACAGCAAGGTTTGACAAAATTGGTTTAAAAAAAAATTTATAATACTCACAAAAAACAGCATGTCGCCGTAAAATTGATATGAGCATGTAAATCGTTTTACGCATATCGTTTTTACATGAAATACTCTTTTCGAGCATATTAAATTTACCTGGCCGCCTATCAAGTTAAAATTGAAATTCAGTGGCGGATCTAGGATTTTGTTGTGGGGGGTGATATCAGAACAATATTTTTTTGCATACTTTTTGAATACCAAAATTCCTTTCATTTTTCACCCGAGTGGGGGGTAATAAATCACATATTACATACACATATTACATATTGAAATTACACAATGTAAAATCGATCTACGTTTCATATCGATTTTTTTTGGGTGTACAAAATGAAGAAAATCCCAACCAAGCAAGCGATTTTGTTTCGAATTATACTAATTTTGAAAAATGTACAGTGTTTATAGTTATTTTAGTTTTTCAGATTATTCGAAATAAAAGTTAATATCTAGAATATTTATCTCTATATTATAATAATGTTGTTATAATAATTAAGGCCCCTTAGCCCCAATGAAGCCCACTGTTGGGCCTGCGGCCCATTGTGCGCTTTTACATTGCAAATTTTACAACACGGCGCAATTGTCAAATGCAAATGTAGCCTTGGCTTAACGAAATAAAAAACAAGCTGAATAAAGTAAAGAAGTGGCAGGGCAAACACGGAGAACTTCATCTCCGACTCGGGCTGTCCTGTCCTGGTAATGACAAACTTGTTTTTGGAGCACCCACACTTCGAAAGTCCCGATCCGCAGGGCCGGGTGCCGGAAATCTTGGCATGCACACAGGGATTATGCATATTTCGCCAGTTTCTCGGAGCAACTCACTTTGCATGTCTCGCTGGGCAAATGGAATTCTGATGTATTGCCGCCTTTGTTTTATTAGCCCGCTCAACTATTTATTTCCATCGGAATTACTTGGGAGTGCTGCGTTTTAAGGCATGTGTGTTATGTGCTATGTGTGGGGATCATATTTCGCACTCTCCGGAAGAAACGGTAATTTGCATAAGCATAAAGTCCACATCCTCCTGAAGGACCAGCTGCCAGTTACCGTATGTTTGTTTGCCCTGCAGCCGCAGGGACATCGGGCCAGTCCCAGTTCCACTCCCATCTCAGTCCGTATCCATGGACTTCTGCTTCTGGTCTAGTGTTCTGTTCTGTTCCCTGGGCCAAGTTTATGACTTTGCAAATTGTCGTAAACTTGCCAGCGGAGTTTGTGTTACATTCGGATTACGGCAGCAGCAGCTAACCTTAAGTCAGTTTCCATGTCAACAAGCCGCAGTGTTAAGAGCCTCGGATGGCCAGTTTCGAATGGCAGTATCCCCGTATCTCCCCGTATCCAATGGTCTGTAAACAAGTTGTCACAAACCCTGCCCCTGCCCATGCCCCTGTTTCCCGGAACCCATTTCCCCCCGCCCACCACATTGGCAATTAGTGATTGCTGTCAGAGGCATCAGACTCAGTGCAAACAAAACCGTTCTCACCCAATTCCAAGGCCCAATTCAGTTGCGTTCCGCCCATGAAACCGTAATTTATATCGCTTTCCATTTGCTTACGGTTGCAATGGTTTTACGCTTGAAAATTGCACAAACGTTGGTCATGGCAAGGGGATTTTAGTGCTATATACACAGTTAAAAGTGTTATTAAGTTATAAACTAATTTAAAGACTTATATTTCGGTTTGAAAGCATACTAAAAAGTTTTAGGGAATATTAAAAGTTTAATAACAAAATAGTTTTGCACACAAAAAAAATTTAATGGGTAAACTTTACCAATTCTGATGGTACGTTACCATATAAAATAGTTTACTACTGTTAAAAATAGTAACATTACTTTTTTTTTTAGCTTTGACTACTATTTTGTTGCTGTGAATGTAACTATTTGATGGGTAAAATTTACTATTCGATGGTAGAGGACCGATTTACTATTATACTAGTTAATTTTACCAATCGATGTTTTTGTGTTCGTTTTTTAATAAAGAATATATATTTACTCTAGACTAAAATTACAAAACCAATGTTTGTAATATTATAATTTAAAATACCTAAATATTTATACTCACCATTTCTTTCAGTGCACGCATCATTGCTCTACACATGGTTAATTCCTCTGGCTGTCTTGGCATTCTGTCAAATGCTGGGCTCGCTCGACAGTTTTGTAAGTTTCATTCAGTCAATTTCACGGCCTTGACAAGATTGCAATATTGAGACGTTGTAAGTCGCATTCCCCTTCCCCTTCCCCTGCCCCACAAACCGATTCGATTCCCCGGCCCAGTCAGACGGAAAGTCTTGTGTAGCTGGAAAAGATGTCGGCTGCTTTTTCTGTGGAGGCGGCTGCTTGTTAGCGCTGATTTTATGCAGATTTCCACGGTAAATTTATGTAGAGCTACGCGGATACATTGTTGCCGATCCGCGGATTCCCGGCCATCTGAAGAAGAGGATTTGCGGGGAGGGGCTGCCTACAAGTAGCGACAAAGTACACGAAGTGTACGTTTCATTTCAAATTGATTTATGCGCGACTTTCCCTCCCTTTCTTTTCCCTTCCGGTTCCCCACTTGCGGAGAGTTTGGGCCCCGTATGCTTGATTACTTTCGGAATTGGTTCACCCAACAGCTGACGGGGGCGGCAATCAAGGAGGTGAAGTCTGGCTGGGACAGGAGCCCGAAGATAGCGTCAAAAATAGTAGATAGTCAATAATGGGCCAAAAAAGTATATTTAGAAGTGAATTGTGTGACAACGCTAATATCTTTCAATGAAGCAAAGGCATAAAGTTAAGAAAATAAATAAGAAAATCTGTTCTTTAGTATTGTATGTTTTTCTACTATTAAATGTTAATTAAATTTTTATACCCGTTACTCGTAGAGTAAAAGGGTATATTGTATTCGTGCAAAAGTATGTAACAGGGAGAAGAAAGCTTTTCCGACCCTATAAAGTATATATATTCTTGATCAGGATCACTAGCCGAGTCGAACTAGCCATGTCCGTCTGTCCGTCTGTCCGTCTGTCCGTCCGTATGAACGCTGAGATCTCGGAAACTATAAAAGCTAGAGGATTGGCATTTTGCATGCATATTCTTGGAGTTCCTACGCAGCGCAAGTTTATTTCAAAATGGTGCCACGCCCCCTCTAACGCCCTCAATCGCCCTACACCATTTTTTGAAAGGTGTCTGGCGCCCACAACATTAAAGATTTTGGAAAACTAAAAATGCAGTTTTATTGTGCTTATTAATACCTATCGAAATGTAGAAGAAATTTTTCAAATCGGACAATCCATTAAAAAGTTATGAGCAAAAAATGAAACAGCCACTAGATGGCGCTAATAGCTTTGACGCGTATATATTAATCTCTCTCCCACACCCTTTAGCTGAGTAACGGGTATCTAATAGTCGAAGTACTCGACTATAGCGTTCTCTCTTGTTAAAATTAAATTTAAAAAAATAGTTTGAGTAAAATGGGAAAAGAGACCCTTTCCACCGTCTTTAGATTGATATTGAGTGACATCAAAAAGCTCTGCTGCATTAACAGCCATTTATCATAATGCGCGAGATGCGAGAATGGAGTTTGGTGGCTCAATCAATTCCTTTTCAAAAACCAAATTTATTGCTAATTACCGCGAAACTTCTCCCACTCCCACCCCCACACATATTCGGGGCACATGCACATGGCCGAACACCCACACAACCATGCAAATTTGATACCGAACTCGCAAATTAATTGCGGGTTCGTTTGGGTTGCGCCCCCAAAATGCGACTTTTGCCTGTCGAAGCGATTAGCCGATGCCAGCAGCCTGGGTCGTTATGTCTGTGTGTGTGTGTGTATCCTTGGCTTGTGCATGCATATGTGCCGAGTATGAAAGGGAATCCCCTACTCTCCCGATTGGGCGCCATAATTAATAGCGGCTTAACTTATAATTACGGTCGCCGAGACCACAAACAACCGTTTAAGCCTAATAGTTGAGGTAGCCTGAGTTGATATGTTCTGGGGAGAGGAAGTAGTAGTCATTTGATTTGGGTCAGCTCCCCCATTAAGAAGCCTCTCGACAAATCGTATGGCAATATTTAAAGCTTTACCTACGGTCTATTTAGTTTTGGAAATGCAATGAAAGTTATCCAGTTATCATGGAAAACTAGAAATTGCTGTGTACCTGTGTAATTCATCGCTGAAATAAAATATAAAATATATAAGCCATATGTGAGTGAATATTTGAGTTTCATGGCTCCAATTATTAAACTGACACCCAAATAAATATACTTGTTCACTGCATTCAGTTTTCGTTTCACCACACAACCAGCTGGAATCATTTTTTGTCAGCTCGACATGCCAAACAATCGCCACTGCTTGGCCGACTGACCCATACATGCATCTATATGTATAAATCCAGAACAATTTGTATCTGTAACCATGCAATTCACCAACCACAAGTCAATCGAAAAGAATAACAAAAAGGAAATGCAATACTGAAGTGGAATGAAAAGCAGATGTGGTGGCATCACAGTTGGTTTTTGGAAATGCTCTGGAAGCTTTTCCGGCTGAGCTGAGTGACTTTAGCTTGTCAGTCTCGGGTTGAAAACGCCCCGGTTTCCAGGACAGTTCCTAATGCATTTTCGTTAGTTCCATCCCAAGTTGAAGTAGTAGATTCATTGTCAGGAACTTACACTGTCTGGCTTTTAACATGATTAAGTTGGGAGGAAATGGCATTTGCTCGTATAAATAAAACTTAAATGTTTATTTGTTCTATTAAATGCCTTGCCAATCGAGAGTTTTATGTTGGCGAATTTATTTATAGTTCTGTTTGTTTTCATTAGACTGTGTGCGTCTTTTATTGCTCAATATTTTTCCACTGTCGAACGGCATTATATAGTTTTTATTGCCCACTGTTAATAGTTTCCCCCGCTCTTACATTTAACATGACAATTGTGTACATTTAGGTATAAGTTTTTATAGATTGTTCGTAACCTGGCCAAAAAATCCCCAGAAACAAGAAAATATTATTTTTGCCCTTTAAACCTATTTTATTTATAGCTTTGTAGGGTTTTTTTCAGTTGGCGTTAAATTAGTTCGATCAACGATAGAAAAAAATGCAATACAATTGCATGTGAATGCATTCAAATTAGATTTCTTTGTTTGTTTTGAAATGAGCAAATTAAATATTTACGGACAAGAACAATTCTTAGTTGAATAGTAATTCGCCGGCTTTTTGTTACACTTTTCATTCGTTGAATCGGAACAATTCATTTATCCTTGCTATTATCCTTATTTTATAAGTATTCACGATAACGTCAAAAAGATGGAACTTCCAACTTCAATTTTATGTATATGTAATTTATATGTTTTGAATATTCTTGTATATGAAAAATGTGCAACAATATTTTTAAAATTTCCGACTCTGTAACTACACAGCACCTAAAAGGAATTCATGCGATTACAGCACACAAAAAACTCCCGCTTGGTATCGAAACAAACAAGAATTAAACGACCCTTAAAAGCATGCTACATTTTTTGCAAACTAGACAATATGAATTTACGTACACATGCCAGTGTAAACATGCAAGCAAAAATATTTGCTCTTTGCCAGGTACAAAACGTGGTCAGAGTCAAGCCCCGAATATATACCCTGCAATCGCCTCACCATGTAGGATGCGGATGTAGGGCATCGAGATATGATAGAGCCCGCAGCAGTGTTTAGCTTGAATTACAATTCTGTAAATATTTGCCAGCTAATGGTGAAAAATAGCAGTATATTTCTGCAAAGCGCTGAAAAATAGCATACATCAAATTGAAATTAATCGAAAGCGATTAAAGTATTGACACTAATTGAAAGTCTGGCAAACAAAAATCGGTGGCCTTAAGTTCAAGAGATAAGGAAATAAATTATGGCCACAACAGTTGGCGAATTTAAGGCCGGGGCAACTTTAATGTCGCCCCATCTAGATGGGCCATAGGAACAGCTAGCTGCTAGCGAGATTTATAAGAAGTAAAATTAATGTGGCAGCGCGTCGGAAAACGCAAAGCGGACAAAAAGCCAGCGAAAGAAAAGTTGAGCAGCGCGCAGCGATGATTTCTCTGGGTTGGCAGGGAGAAAAAGACGGGCAGGGGGCAGATAGGACCAAGTCGCAATTGGGGGACATTTTTAGAGGACGTTGGGTTCCAGGCCTGCGATTCGAATACATTCCCAACATTTTCGTTGCGAAAATACACACAAGATGAAGGGAAACTTTGCAAAGAGCAGAAAAAACTAACCAACTTTGATTTTCTTACAACTTTCGCTTTCTCGGGCTTTAAGATATTTAAAGGACTTTAAACTTTCTTTCTATATAAAATCTGTTTTTAAGATTTCTTGTTAAACAAAATAACGAAAATGCCTTCAGGGTATTATTTTTAGATTGGCCGAACAAGGATTACAAATAATTATATTTAAAAACAAGAAAGGAAGCTAGCTTCGGCCAGCCGAAGCTTATATACCCTTGCAGATCATTCCTATTCATGTACAAAAACATAATATTTAAATTAACTTGCGTATATGTTACAACAATCCAAATTTTAGCTGCTTTCGTATTACTTCGGCATTAACTTTTTGATCCTTCCTATGGCAGCTATATAATATAGCCGTCCGAATTTTGTTAAATTTTATTCGAAATTTTGAAATGTCAAAGAAAAGTCATATCCCAGAAGAGAAGACAATGTAATAAAAATCAACAAAGATATAATTTTTTTCCTATTAATTTCCATTTAATTTTCCGACCGTTCCTATGGCAGCTATATGATATAGTGATCCGATTTTATAAAAATTTAATCCGAAATTCCAAAATATTTAATAAATAATATTCCCAAGAGTAGAAAGTAATATTTCAAAAAACATCAAATCTAGAATTTTTTGCACGATTTTTTTTTCGATCCTTCCTATGGGAGCTATAAGATATAGCTATCCGATCCGGCCGGTTCCGACTTATATACTACCTGCAATAAAAAGAAGACTTTTGGGAAAGTTTCATTCCGATAGCTCAAAAACTGAGAGACTAGTTTGCGTAGAAACAGACGGACAGACGGACGGACAGGCGGACGGACAGACGGACGGACAGACGGACGGACAGACGGACATGGCTAGATCGACTCGTCTAGTCATCCTGATCAAGAATATATATACTTTATGGGGTCGGAAACGTCTCCTTCACTGCGTTGCAAACTTCTGACTGAAATCATAATACCCTCTGCAAGGGTATAATAAGCAAATTATTAACAAGAATGCTCTAATGAAAGGCAAAAACAAACAATAAAATGTTATGCTTTGCAAATCCCTTTATACTTCTGTAATTTTGTCTTTTCCTACCTTCTATTTAACCCGCAGGGCAAACTAATAAATCAACTTGCCATGTATGAAATAAAATATCTGAGTTGGCCGTCTTAGAGAGCAATCCTAAAAGAGGAATTGGATTGCAGCCGAAACACCTGCTGTTTAGCTGGGCAAAACGATTTCATTTAAAGGCAATTTTCATGCATCGAATCGTGCAAATTTGGAAGCTCGAAATGCAGACGAGCATGTGCTTCCGGTGCTTCTTATCCTGTCCGTCCTCTCTGCCTTTGTTTATCCAGTTGCCAGTCCTATCCGATCCCACCCCATCCACATCCCATGGCGTTTTGGCAGTAGCGGTGCGTAGTATTTATCCATCACTGACAATGTCAAATATATTGCCCATGATGAATGACTCTGCGGATTTGATGAATGTGTTTTGTGGCTTGTGCTTGCCGACGAGCTCTGCCCATAAAAAGAGGCCATGGAAACGCCAAATGATTTATAAAAATTCGACCGAAATGGCATTCACTGCAGACACGTCACTTTTGATGTAGGCGCCCAATTGAAGCTCTGCCCTTGGCTTTTCCAAATCAAACAAAAGCAAAATGGTTTTTGTTTCCCCTCATCCCCCCATTCAATGTGAAAATATTTGCGGAATTTAAATCGGCTAGCGATGAATCTGACAAATGTTTTTCGATCTTGTTCAACTGAATCTCATAAGTAATCTCCTGGGATTATCACAAGTCAAAACATTTCCATTTACCAGCTTAAAAAGTTCCGCAACTGCCTGCAATTATGCCTCATAATTTTCATTGGCATTATCAGACAGCAATTTCATTTAGCGAATTTAAATATTTTACTGCCCAGCACAAGGGGTAAAAAAGCAACAAAAAAACAAAATATAAGGAGACCGAAAAAGAGGGGGGGAATAAAATTATAAAGAGCTGGCCAAGACAATGTAATTGCAGTTAATGAAGCTGTTAAAATACTAAATAAATAAAGCGCAGCCGGCAGAAAGAAATACAATAAAAGGAGGAACCGAGGGAAGAACACATGATATAAATTATGTACCAGGTCAGGCAGTCAGATGGGCACGTTTCTTCCATAATGGTTGCTTAATTTTAATGAGAAATACATAAGAAGGGGAATCCGTCTGACATGTGGAGGGGAAAAGGTCAAAGGTCCGTCCGCCAATCGAACGACTGCGAGACTCTTAAAGAGATTCTGACCCTCATTCCTCATTGGGTGGTTTGTCCCCATCCTTTCTTGTGTGAGCTATGAAAAATGTTGTGGTAATTACATTTAATGCAGCCCACATGGGCAGCCGAAGAAGGAATGCGGAAAGTGAAACAATTCTCATTAAGAAATACATATATTAACTGTAGTCGGAAAAATGATAAAAACTGAACAAGGGTTTTTATTTTGTGTTTATAAAGCTATTTTTCGGCTTTTTTATTTTTATATTGAATCAAATTCAATCAAATGAAATCATTCATATGAAAATCTTATAATTATAAGCCTTCTGATTAATTTTTTTTTACTCCTGAAGCCGCCCCTGCCAAACACCTTAAATATATACAAATTCCAAGTTTTGCAAAATAGTTTAAAAGCATATTTTGTAAACTGGTAAATACTTTGCAAAAACAGATGGAGTAGATTAAAAGCAATAGATGTCGACAGCTGTTTGTAAGCCTAAAAAAGTATGAAAAAATGCCATTAGTTTTAAAAACATAGAATAAATCCCTATAACTAAACAAGTTTAACTTTTTATTCGTGTTCCACAGCGGAATCTTTGAATCCATTAGGCCAGGCCAGCGACTGCTGGTCACTGAATATCGGAGGACAAGCCCGCCAAATGCCTCCTCTACTCGTCGATGCCGCAAGTGCGTTTAATGATTCAAAGCTAGTCCAGCTAGACCATTGGATGGGCCATTAACTACAGGCCCCGGCCATGTTTTATGGCCACGGGAACACGTTCAAATTGAATACCAGCCGCCTCTTTGAACCGAAAACTTTTTCCCTATTTTAAAATGAGGCGGGACGGGCTGACGGGGAGATGTGCATGATTTTTGACAGTTAAATACATTTTGGTAAAAGCACTTCAGCGGGTCGACTTTAATTCGAATTTTTGCGTAATTTTATTGCGCTCGAATTGCTGTGCGTGCCGAGTCCTGGCTGTGACCTGCATTGTCCTGTCCTTGGCCGTTTTCCAAGTGCCCGGAGCTGGAGCGAAAATGTGATCAGAAAAACATTAATGCGACAATTACGATGTTTTTAATTGTTTTCAAGTCGCGCTGTATAGCATTGCGAGTATAGTTGTCATCCTGTAGGACCATCGTCTTTCTATTACCACCCCCAGAATGTCCTTGCCCGAGAATGGGTAATTAAAAACGTGTTATGAAGTGGGAAGGAAGCAGAAGAAGTTGGAAAAAACTTGGCTCGTTGGGTAAACAGAGGGGAAGCGTTAATTGCCACTGTTGGCAGAAATAAATGTTCATTTTTCGAGAATTTACTGCATAAACCGAATGACTGATGAGGTTATAAATTATTTTCGGCGTCAATAAACGCACAAATGAAACTATAAAGTAACCCCAGGTCTCTGTCAATATTTATTGGTAACAGCAAATCGATTTATTGACCTATGGTTCGAACGGAAAGTTTATTCGAGCAAGTTTCTTCGTCTTCCTCGGGATGTTCAAGAAGTATAATGGAGCAGGCATACAATGTATAGAATTCGTATTGACTTTTCTACCCTTATCATCTCAGCATATAACTTTTATAATATTTCAGAACTTATATATATATAATATATATATTATAATATAGATGACATAGAAACCATTGGAAAATGATTAAAAACTAATTGGAAGCAAATTACAGTTTCGTTGGAGTATAATATTATTTTAATATTACGAATTACGAATCTAATTTTTTAAGTTTTTGAGAAGTTTTTATTTATTTGATAAGATCGATTTGTAAGTATATATAAAATTCGGATTGCCGAAGCTAGCTTCCTTTCTTGTTTTAATTTTCTTTCTTTTTCACTTGATTCTTTCTAGACACATGCATTTCTTTTATGGTAATGTTAATTGATTATCCTAAGACCAAGAAAAAATTACTATTCTTTAAAGTTAAAGCTTTAATTATACCCGTTACTCGTAGAGTAAAAGGGTATATTGTATTCGTGCAAAAGTATGTAACAGGTAGAAGGAAGCGTTTCCGACCCTATAAAGTATATATATTATTGATCAGGGTCACTAGCCGAGTCGATCTAGCCATGTCCGTCTGTCCGTCTGTCCGTCCGGATGAACGCTGAGATCTCAGAAACTACAAAAGCTAGACAATTGGGATTACCCACACATATTCTTTGGCTTCCTACGCAGCGCAAGTTTGTTTCAGCCGGGGGCCACGCCCCCTCTGACGCCCACAATCGCCTTACGCCCACAATAAACGAGTTTAAAAAATGTCTGACGCCCACATCTTTATCAATACATATCGAAATGTAGAAGAAATTTTTCAAATCGGACCATTCGTTAAAAAGTTATGCCAGGTTAAAAATTTTCTATCTCCATCTCCCTCGCACTCACTTTGGCTGAGTAACGGGTATCTGATAGTCGGGGCACCCGACTATAGCGTTCTCTCTTGTTTTTAATATTATTTTGATTCTTTAAGTTTGCCTTACATTTATTTCACCCTTTTTTATTTTAAACATTAGTAACTGAACGATGCTGCTCTAATCATTAATATTAATACATTTGCTAAAAATTAAATTTAAAATGCAATGACTATATTTTAATAAATTGTATAAATATTTCACAAAAAATTTGGGTCAAAGGTAAGTAATATTATATTTCTTTAAAGCGTTTTCGTAAGAAACTTAAATACAAAGAAAGTTTATTGGTATTGAATTTGCCAAAATACACTTTAACAATTTTCTGGAAATATTTACAAAAATGAACTAATAATGACAATCTGGTTTCTTAGTTGATATAAATATAAGCATGCAAGAGCATCCATCGGTTCTGTGCTTCAACCTTCACTTCTTAGTTGACCTTTTCTCAATTATAAAAGAGAGAAAAAATCGTATGGAAAACGCAGTGGAAGTTGGTGGAAATTTCATTAAATTTTCATTTCTAATTTTCCAAATGGATTAACGCTAAAAGATGCAGAAATCTTTCATCATAATTAGCACGCGGCGCAGGCACGCGCCAGAGCGCGAAGAGGAGGCCGCTGGAGTGGGTGGAGGGGGCGTGGCCCACCGACCAATGCAAAGTTGTCCACTACCCATACATATGTACTTGGTCATACATATATACTCCTATATATATGCTCGCTTGCGTCGTGCCCTGTTTTCGCATCATTTTCATTTTGGATTTTTTTGCTTTTCCCTTTTTTTTATCCAATTTTTATGCTTTCGTTTTTACATGTTCTTTGTTCTTGTTTTCCATGGCCTTGGGCCCTTTGACTAACTTATTTTCAACAATTTGCGACGTCGCCCCGCCCTCCGTAGTGTTCCTCCGCCCCCGTCCGTTAATTAAACGAACAGATAGACATTCCCTTAAATATGCTGGAGTCTGTTTAATGGAAATCATAATGTAATCAGGGCGGAAAAGTCAACCCAATGAAGACGGCTCAAATGAGGCAATTTTGTCTTTGATATCCATTGGCTTTCCTCAATTAATTGGTCGAGAAATATGCGCCGAACTAAATTTATATTGATCTGGGTTTAATATGGCTTTAGTTTACTTGCAGAGAAATTCTCCCAAGTTAACCGAAAATCGTATTATATTGAAACAAACATTGGCAACATTGCATCACGACTTCTAGCCCTTTTTGTTCTCAAGTTTTCCAAAACTCAAAACTTACTCATTTGGCTTGTGTTGCAAAATTACGGAATACTGTCACGTATGTTTTGCTTTTTAGAATATTACCACACCAGAAGCCAAAGGACAAGAAAATGCATATCAACTCGAAACATAAATTTGGGTCAAAAAGTTTAATTTAAACAAGTGTTGTTGTCGTCTTCGGTCTGCTGTGTTGATACTCGTACTTTCTTTGTTGTTGCGGGCAGAGGAGCCAACAACATCACGTATACGCAGTGTAACACAAAGTACAAATAAATTAGTTGCACTCAAGGCGGATGGGATTGGCGAAGACGTAGAGATTGCTTGGGTTGTCGTGCTTTGGCTTGGCATGGGTTCTGCTGCGAAAAACTTGGCAAACGAATGCCAGAACGGAAATTTACTAATTTCAAAGTTTCGCACGCATTAACCTCGAAAATCTGTGTGCAAGTTGAAGACACTTGCAATTGCAGAGACACCCCGAAAATCGAGGGAGTCTCCATCTTTCGTTGCGTTGTGCTTGTGCAAATAATTTGGGTCACGAGCTGAGCAAGCAACAGGGATAAGGATTTGGATAAGCGAGGGGTGTTCAGGAGGGTGATTCGACTTTAAAGGTCGCAACAGAAATCTGTAAAGCCCCTTACCATTTGCAAGAAAAGGAATATGGAAAATGTATCCTCCCTTAAAACTTTTTTTTCCCAAAGAAATGTATGGAAATATATATTTTGTGGGGTTATCTTATCCAGTAAGTTTTTGATTTTTTAGATTTGTAAAAGATGAAAAATTCGGTAAATAAAATACCATATATCTTATAAATATCTTAACCACCAAAGAAGAATTTTCCCTAAATTCGACTCACCCTTGCAAAGAGTGTATGCTGTACAGCAGCTGACAAGTTAACGCTGCGTATACGTAACCCCTGAACAGGGCCAGGCTAAAAACGGCTAAGGACAACAAAGACACGGGTGAGCGGCAGCCGAGTCGAGTTGAACTATTGTCAAGTTTTAACCTCGATATGCAGCGATGTAAGATTAGGCGTCGTCTAAGCCACACCCCTCCCCCTCCGAGAACCCCTTTTCCCACGCCACCCATACCCATGGAATGCAGCGCCTTGGGACAAAACAAAAATAAGTAGCAAAATGCCTGGCGAACTGAGCAGCAGCAGGAGCAGCGGCTCACTGTCATGCCAACGCACGGGAGTTGAGCATGGTCATGTGTGGCATTTTGTGTGTCCTGGGCGGGGGGCGGTGGGTGGTGTTTGGTAGCCTGTGACCCAGGGTCGTAGGAAGGGGGTGTGGCTACAAGGAGCGGCTCGAGTAATCATGCAGCGACGCCGACGACCCCTTGAGTGCATTACAACAATTGAAATTGCCGGGGCTGCGACTCAGACTGCGAAGGGGCTGCTGCTAATGTGGGCTTATGTGGGATCATTTGGCGAAAAATATTTCAAGTTAAGTGCTCTTTAAATGGCCCTGCAAAATATAAATTTTTCTTCTGGATTTTTGAAACTATAAAATGGTGTTAAAATGAAAAAAGCTCTGATGAACCTATTAAAATTAAGGTGTAGAAAAAATAATATTGTAATAAATTGGATACAATCGGGGGAATCTATTTTTCTATATTTGTTACGCACATTATTACAAGTTCCAAAGTTTTACCGATGATTGTTCAAATCCCCTCGTCTAGATTTTTTTTTTAGTTTTCCTAGTTGCCTGCCCATTGTCGCCCGTTGACTGCAAACCAGGTTGAGGCTGCTCATGGGTGGGAGATTCGAGGTCGGAGGTTTGAGATGAGGACGACTCGACCCGCTCGCTGGCCTTTTTGTGCGCATTCATCATTATTGTGGGCCCGCTGCTAAGTCGTGTCACCCGCCCAACGCCCATCCATTACATCGCCCTCGACAAGTGTGTCAGGTCCAAATGGCAGTCGGCGGTTGTTTCGCGGCGTACAAGTTCAAAATCAACCATTCTTGGCTGAGTTTTCAGGCCACACCCGGGAAACTGCACATTTTCCCAGCCACGGAGCTTTAATCGAACCAAATTCCAAAACGAATTTCAGTTAATTTCTGGAACAAGTTGCCGCTTAGCAAGTGCAACAAATGGCTATAAATAAACTAAACCCATGACCCCATTAAAAAATCAGAACAAAACTCGAGTAAATAAACCGAACAACTTTAGCTGACCAACGAAAAAAGTTGGAAATAAACTACGAGCGAACAGCACTCAACTTGTAATGAAGTTTCAATATACAAATCAATAAAGACCAAACGGGCAGGCCAACCTCCTTGAGTCCAGGACCTGCAGTCTGCACACCGCCCGCAAAATACGAACAAAAAGCAAACAACTTGAACGTCGAGAGGCGGAGCAACAATCTGTGAGATGCACGGATGAGACCCACTGATGTTTGGGTCAGTTGCAAACTTTTTAGACTCCTTATTCCCGCAGACGGGAAATCAGTGACGTGGAGAGCCACGGGTCTCTGTCTATGGTTGGCATCGGCAGGAAAAGTTAATGATGTCACTTCCACTTTTACCCAGAGGCCGAAGACATCAACCCAACCGCCTTCGATGCGAGCTGCGGCAGACCGAAGTGGAACGTGTGAAAAATACGAAACTATTAAACCATCGCCGTGTTGGCCAAAAGAGCCACAGAAACCGTTTAAGCCACAAGGATAAGGGGACCATGATTGGAGGGATCAACTGATTGGATACACGAAGACAAATTAAATTTTAACAACATTCTATATGTATCTGTGTATCAGGGGGTCTAGGGGGTAAAGTAAGAAAAATTAATCCAAATTACTATTTTAAAAAAATTAATTTAAGATTTCGGAAAACTAAAAATGCAATTTTGTTGTGTTTATTAATACCTTTCGAAATTTAGAAGACATATTTCAGATCGGACCATTCGTTAAAAAGCTAAAAGCAAATAATAGAATTCAAGCAGTGCAAGCAGTCGCTTTGCTGCATGCATACCTCCATCTCCCTCCCACTTCCTTTAGCTGAGTAAAGGGTATCTGATAGTCGAGGTACTCGACTGTAGCGTTCTCTCTTTTCGTGTAATTATACCCTTGCAGAGGTCAGAAGTTTGTAACGCAGTGAAGGAGACGTTTCCGACCCCATAAAGTATATATATTCTTGATCAGGATCAATAGGGGAGTCGATATAGCCATGTCCGTCTGTCCGTATGTCCGTCTGTCCGTCTGTCCGCCTGTCCGTCTGTTTCAATACCGTTTGCGAGCTCAGTTTAAAAGCTAGCGCCTTGAAACTTTCACAGTCGTCCTAAAACATGTGTACGCAGATCAAGTTTGAAAGCCGACCCGATCGGACGTCTATATCCTATAGCTCCCATAGGAACAATCGGATATAGCTTTCACAAAATGAAGATATTTCGCTCAGTGTAAGAGCTATTGACAAGAATCTTTCTAAATCTTATTATTTTACGCATACCTTGATCAGGGTAAAAGCGCGTGCCGATCGAACGTCTATATCTTATAGCTCCCATAGGAACAATAGGGTGAAATATGCAAGGGTATTAAAACTTCGGCTTGCCGAAGTTAGCTTCCGTCCTCGTTTTTATTATAAATAAATTTATAATTCGATATTTCATATTATATTGATCACTAGATATTTTTATACCCGTTACTCGTAGAGTAAAAGGGTATATTGTATTCGTGCAAAAGTATGTAACAGGGAGAAGGAAGCGTTTCCGACCCTATAAAGTATATATATTCTTGATCAGGATCAGGATCAGGACTAGCCGAGTCGACCTAGCCATGTCCGTCTGTCCGTCTGTCTGCCTGTCCGTCCGTATGAACGCTGAGATCTCGGAAACTATAAAAGCTAGAAATTTGGGATTAACAACACAAATTCTTAAGCTTCCTACGCAGCGCAAGTTTATTTCAGACGAGCGCCACGCCCCCTTTAACGCCCACAATCGCCTTAAACGATTTTATGTATGTGTGTGTCTGTGTCTGGCGCGCACACCTTTAAAGATTTTGGAAAAGTAAAAATGCAGTTTTATTGTGTTTATCAATACCTATCGAAATGTAGAAGAAATTTTTCAAATCGGACCATTCGTTAAAAAATTATGCCCGATCCAAGTTTTATATATCCATCTCCCTCGCACTCCCTTTGGCTGAGGAACGGGTATCTGATAGTCGGGGTACCCGACTATAGCATTCTCTCTTGTTAATGTATATATTTTTGTCTTCACTCCCTTTCCAAGTAAGTTTTTCCCCAAATTCGCAGCATTTAAACGACACTCCTTAGAGTGAATAAATGTATCTATTAATTAGGTGTTATATATTAGTAATGTCAAACAGATCACTGGCCTAATAATGCGCAAAGATCTATATGAAATCCTTTTTGTCCGGTGCCCTCCACATTTTTCATATTTGTGGAAATATTGCTGCTAACTTCTCGACCCTTTTGATGTAATTATAATCTTACTCGAACATTTGGCTAATTCTACGAGTTTAAATACGAAAACAATTACATCACTCAAACCGAAATGGGGGTGGGAAAATAGGGCTGCAAAGAAACACCAATAATCGCGCAACGCACTTAGCCAAATTTCAAGCAATTAAATCTTTAATTCGCGCTTAAAAGCTGTTTTACCCCAAAGACTCCACCCGGCTTCCATTTTCCCTATTTTCTGCAGGGGGTAGCCAACTAATTATAAAACGGATGCGCCGCATTTGCCGCCCCGAAAATTCCCCGTCGTCTCCTTTTTTTTGGGGAGCGCTTTGTTTAAGGCCGCAAGTCCCAACCAGAAAAGGGACAGATAAATGCGACGGTCTGCTCCTAAAATAACAGTATTTTGCATAATTGTTGACCCAGAAAGTCCGAAAAGAAAGCAGAAACAAAACAGGGGAACGATGCTGCAAGGAATTTAATTTCTTTTTCTTATTTTCCCCAGCATTTTCCCTCGGCGTCGCTGTGGGAACCGCCAGTGATTTGTAATTAGGAAACGGCCGCCAACTGTCGCCTCGGTTTTGGCCTGGCTCGGACGATGCCACGCCCCATTTGCACCGCAACGGAGGCGGTGGCAGCGGCAGCGGCTGGAGGCATTAGCGAACGTTAAATACCCAAGTGCCATCTGCTAAGGGGAAAGCGGCTAAAAAAAAAAAAGGTGACCGGGAAAATTAAATGAATGAAAAGTGCTAGAAGAAAAGTGTAAAGCAATGACGGCGACGCCTGGTGTCTCCCCCCCGGAACCCCCAAACCCCCTTACCCACACTTCCTTTTGGCCATTTTCGCAGTTTGCGGCTTGGCGGAAAAAGCGAGGGAAAAGCGCAAAAGGGGTGGTGGAAAGCTGTGGTGAAGATTCCACCCATTTGTGTGCGTAGTTGGCGAAAGTTTATTAAACATTTAAATTCACTCATTTCGCTTTGGGATTGCTCCTTTCTTTTTCGGCTGGGGAAATGACCAAAAATTGAAATTATTTCATGTCCGGTGTCACCATTTTGGGCTTCCGTTTTGGGTTCGACTTGGAGTCGGAGTCGGGGTCCTCGTCCTCGGCTAGCGGCCCTTTGCTTAAAAATAAATCCATTGATGCAGAACTTTTGAAACTTCATTTTCAACGGAAATTTATAATTTTGGGCCAGCGGCCTTGGCCGGTCCTTGTTTACTCATGTCCTGCATGCTTCCGTGTTCCACTTTTCCATTTCTCGGCCTGTTGGACCACCGGAAAAGACCTTTTCTTTCTGCATAATTTCGGGAAATATGTTTGCAGCAGTTGGTAATATTTCAGGAAAAGTTTGGGGCAATGATTTATGGTGGGGAATGCCTTACAAAACGGTGCAGGCGAAGGGTTCTCCGTAAAACATCTTAATTCATAAGAATTGATTTAATTACTATATACCGCTTACGAAAAGTCCTCTGATATTTTGCAGGAAATCATTTTGTTGGTTGTGTTTAATGACAACTTGGTTTTATAAATAAATTTCAATGCAATTTAAAGCGTTATATTATAAGCTTGGGTTAGGATTGGATAGTTTATTTAATAAGAAAAAAATAAATTATGTAATATTAATTCTATCTTGATATGCGGCCAGGTAAATTTGATATGCTCGAAAAGAGTATTTCATGTAAAAACGTTATGCGTATTGCATAACCAAAAATTTATTGTCTTTCGTACTTTACAGGGTCTTGTATATAAATGAATCCCCAACGGAATTAAACAATTACTTGTTACTAAACCAACAAACCTAAAGCTTTTGAATTCAATGAATGCCTAATGGTCTTAATACTGGAATATGCATAAGTTCAGGTTCCTTATTTCTTAATCTAATCGATCTTGAGCCCAAGACCACCTGCAGTGCACTGAAAGCACCTTAACAAATTTTGGCAAATGACCAACATCGCTACGGAGGCTGAAGAAAACTCTCGATGAGAATACATCCTTGTCGGTAATAAAATCGCTTTTAAGCATAATCCTTTGCCAGCGCAAATCCCATTCAAACCGCTCGGCTTGGCTTTGATTCCGAAAGCCCCGAAAACTTTTGCGCCCTCAAATTGAAAGGAGTTTTTGTTGTGCCCGTGTGTGTGGGTGCTTGTGGCTCGGCTCTTTGGCATTAGCTACCCACCTTTGCTCCTTGAGCCACCTTTCAATGGCTCACCTTGCGAGGAGAGCACCCACAATGGGCACACACACACACCCACAACCACCCAGTCGCATTCAGGTGCTCACTTATTAGAGGAAAAGCAGGTGAAACCCATCCTTGAGGCGGTGACGTTGCACTCGGAAGTCAGTCTGAATTCGCAGCCCAGAAAATGGCAATAATGAAATCAAAATGTGAATGCCCTTTGCATTTCCTACTCACAGTTTGACCCTGTTACGAGCCTGGGCCGAAGCAAAAGGAAAGCTTCAGCTTTAGCTGAAACTAAATCTGAGCCTGGTCAGCCCCCAGGCATTTCCTTCGCCTGCCACGCCCCCCTTGAATAAGCACTCATTAGTTCCCTTTCCGAGAATTGTGCGGCTTCGCTGCTTTGGCTGCTGCATAAAATTTGCATTTGAATGCTGCGTTCGAAAATTTGAGACAAATCCATGGCGGGCATTCCCGTTAATCTGCGGCTGCCGTTGTGAGGATTCGTTTTGGGCAGCAGGTCAAAGCTATTTTAGAGAAGCTTATTCAATTTATCAGATTTAAATTTATATACAGTGCGTCCTCAAAACAGTAAATTATTACACATATCAATGTTTACCCTGTCAGTGGACTCTCTACACGGCCGAAAGTAATTTTATAACACAAATGAATTTAAAAGAATTTCTTGATAATAGATTTAATTGTAAAGAATAAGAATCAAAATACTTTTAATTAATTAAACACGAAATGTTTGTCCCCGGGAAGAAAGTAGAAGAAACCATTTTAAACAAGAAAGGAAGATAGATTTGCCCTTCTGAAGCTTATATAGCCTTGCAGATCGTTTATATTAAATTACAAAATGTTAAATTTCGTATTATATTGACATTCCTTTTTTTCTTTCTTCCTATGGCAGCTATTATATATATATGAAATTCGAAATTCAGAATTCTTAAAAAAGGTTATTCCCAAGCTTAAAAGGTTATATGTCAAAAACATCGAAATTATGAAGAAGACGGACACGGCTAGATCGACTCTCGATTCTAGTGATGCTGATCAAGAATATGTTCTTCACTGCGTTGCAAACTTCTGACTGAAATCATTATGCGCACTGCAAGGGCATAAAAATCTAAATCATTTTACAGAAACATGTTGATTGTGACAGAAACCTTTTTTATCGAAATAAAATGGTGTCAAGCGTAGACCAAAAAAAATAAAATTCTGATTTTTAACAACATTAAGGTTTAAATTTTTTGTTTTTAAACCTTTGCAGAAGGTGCATAAATTAGGGCATTAAATTGTGTCAATATAGACGTATATAAGCATATCCGCATATTTAGTTTTCGATTTTAACGGGTGGTATTTGTGCAATCGCGGTTTGAAAAATAGCAACATTTAATGTTTTGATTAAAGATATCTGTACCTAATTGTATTAAAACCTATTCCAAAAAATTGCTTAGATGACCTTCTACACAATTGCATTTAAGGTTTTATCATAATTTGAGTCAATCAAAGCCTATGAGTCATTTAAGTAATTTGTTCACCTCTATTCACAACAAATTTGATGCGGTGAAAAGGCTTAAAAAAATACTAGGAAAAAAATGCGTATTTTCCCGAATTTTTGAGATAAATACCAGCATTGTGCGTCAAAGGATGCAATTAAATAGGCCTGCACCTTTTAGTAAAGTGTTATCTTAACTGCCTTGATATAAATTCATAACTTTTCTGTGTCAAACTTTCGAACATTGATGCTTTACCTTTCTTTCAGAACCATCATCGCATGTATTTTATTTCCATTTAATTAAGGCCCCTCCCATTCAAGTCTGGAACTATGGCCGAAATTTCTTTTATTTCCTTTTTTTATTTATTTGTTCCAGACACAATGCGGCTGTAACAATTGCTGGACATCGGCTGTCCTAATGGAAATTCGCAAATCAATCCTTTCAATCACGTTCGTCCTTGATGTTTAGCCTGGAATTAGACAAGTTGACCTTGACCCGATGGCTATTGTCAAACTCTTTGGGCTGGCTGGATTAATTTGCACTCCTGCACCCACATTCATCCATTAAATGTTGTCGAATTTAACTTTTAAGCAAAAAACGTTTGGTAAAAATAGGTTTGGTATATCCAAAGATGATAGGGGCGCCACAGAAGTAGATATATTAAATCGCACTAATCATTATAAAAATGTCCACCCTAATTTTTCCTGAATAATCGACCGAAATCGCCATTCACACGAAAACAAGTGATTTTATCGATAGCTACATAATAGCATTCGCCATCCCTGGTAACTCCGCGTTTTCAATTGGAACATTTAATTTTTGGACAATAAGTGCATTTTCACATACGATGGCCAACAAACCTGCTAACGGCAAGCATTTCCAACAAGATGATATCATCGACATAACTGACGACGTTATGGACTTAGGGGAGGAGCAACTAACGATCTCTGAGGAAGACATGGGCAACAACTCCTCTGAGATTGAAGGGGACATGCCTCCTGATGAAGAATTGCAAGGCACTGAAGGTGGTTTGGCGATACTGGTGGCAGCCATTGAGACCTTCAAAACACAAGATGGATATATTTCCGATGATCATTTTACCCCAGACCCCGTAGAGCCAGCTGCTGAAATTCCGGAAGAGATCCCATTTATAGAACCCGGATTTTTTGAACAACAAGACGATAATTTGGAGCAAAACGATATCACCTACAGCGTGATCTCCTCTGAGTGTTCTTCCCATCCTTCTGAGGAAGTATCCCAGATGACGAAACTGATATGTTTTCACAACAAGATTATCATTTACCAGGCGTACTCGCCACCCTCGATCCCCGGCTTGCATGTCTGCCATTGCCGCCGCCTGCACAGCCGCATCCTGCAGGACGTCTTCGGAATCGATATGATGGAGGTGGCCTGCATCCTGCTCAATTCGGCGGCTGCTCAAATGAATCCCCCTGTTCAGGTGGACGAAGATACGGTGCAAGCCATTGCCGACGGCCTGACCACGGCCATGGACTTCACGGCGTCGGAGGGGATTCCCCTGATCGGACGCCAGGGTGTGGGTCGCCTGGTGGCCGCCATTATCCTGGAGAGGGAGTCGGGCATCCTTCTGGCCTACGCCGTGGCCCAATTAGTGCCGCAGGCTCTGATCGACGACAGAGGAGACGTGGCAGGCATGATGCTCCATCAGGTAACTCGCGGATTCGGAGTCAATAACAACTACCGTCGCATCATCACCGATAGCACCGGACCCGTCCTCTTCTTGGTGAACCAAATTGCAAACTAATAGTTTCAGCCGATTTTAATAATTGGTTATTTTAAGAAATCAAATTTGGTTTAGAAAAGTTTAGAACACTGCCGAATGTCTCATTAATTTAGAAGATTTAAAAAACAGGTCCTATAAGAACGATTTTGAAAATTGATAAGTATTTTTATTTCTAGCAAATAGTTTCCCAAGTAACATAGGAAATACTATTTTTACTGCTATATGTATGTACAAATGTTGTATTCTGAAAGTTTTTAAGTTACCTTTTTATTATAATTTAATCTTTGTCTATTTTATACCTACAAGAAAAAAAAATTGGTTTCCAACTTAAAATTTAGACAACTGAGGAGCAAGTTTCAATAATTATTTGATTTTAATATGTTATATTTTTAAGTTCTGAGCCATTGAAAAGTCCTGCCTAAGTCATTGAATTTTAATACATTATTGCAAACCAGGACGTGGTTTCAAAATTGAAAGAAGAAATATTTGTCGCATGTTTAAATATAATGTTAGTCTAAACATACAAACTAAAAGTCTCAGAATATTTACCTAATTTACCTACTATTCGATCCACAACCAAAGAAAACACATAAATTGTCTTATATTATACTTACCATGAAACAAACCTATTGTTTTCCTAACAGAGCCAATTACCCACATGTTGAGTCGTTGAAAAGACCTCATTAAGTTATTCAATTTTATTATTTTATTGTATGTAATGCAATAAATTTGTCAGTTAAAGTTTCACATAGTTCTTAGTTTCGTTTACATATGTATGTGTAAGTATTTCCTTTCGTTATTAGTCGGTACTTAACAATAAACTTTGCTATATCATGAGTACACGTGAGTTCGAGTGTCTGTCTTTAAAAAGTAATGTCCACACCTCGTTTCGATTTCGGAACGTTTGCGTGTTATGCGATTTATTTACAATTATTCGGGATGTTGATAATTACACGTATGGCGTCTATACGTTAATCGAGCTGATGAAAAACACTTAAGAGCTTAGAAATGTATTTTGATTTCGATTTGTATAGTACTTGCTATGGTCATATACGCCGCTTAAATCTAACAAAGTTTCATTGTTTAACATTCAGTTTTATGGGGTGTCCAATGGGTTGTTGGTGGCTTTTTGGCGGGGAAATAAAAGGCTGAAAGTTAAGTGGCGGGGGATGGGTGGTAGTGGGTGGATGGCTCAAAGGCGGTTAGCCGTAGACCGCGAGCATTTGATGCATGCAAGCCGGAATGTGTTAATTGTCCACACCCGTGAAAAGAATCCCTGTTAAATTAACCCTCTCCTGCCCTCCCCCGCTGTAATATTGACCACAGGAATTTATTTCCGTGGCTTTTTTCTCGCCCATCTGCGGAGCGTGTTTACGTTTGCATTTGCTCACAGCTGCTTGCGGTTAACTTGGCCCAGGATCAATTTGTTAAACGCTCAAAGGCGAGCGCATCAAGTATACGCAGGGTGTGACAAACGGCGCCTTGGGAGAATCGCACACATAATTAATGCCGCTTTGAGGGCATTGTTTGAGTGGGAGAATGTGTGTGTGGCCTGCACCTAATTGCAATTAAGTTGACGCCGCAGCCTCAATTTCGACGTTTCCACGGTGGAACAGAGACAACTTTAATTAATTTCAGACGATTTTTATGGGATTTGCCGTGGCTCGGGGAGTGTGTGTAATTAAAAAGGACGTTAAGTGGATAAATAAATACGAGCCGGGTCTGCGGGTTCGCGCGATGCACACGATGTTTACATTCTGTCCGTTTGATTTCGTTTTATTTATTTCTTTGGCCGCCTTCCGCCTTTGTCTCCTGCCCGCCTGCTATTTGTTTATTTATTTTATATATTTATTTGTATCGTTTAAATGCAATTCATTAGTGTTTGGAATACGTCTCTGGTTGGATTCTGCCATTTATATTATTTGTATATTCAATTAATTTACATTTTTGTTGAACGATTTCGCAATAGAGTTATATACAGTTCGCGATTCAGTCCGCTCAATTCAATAAATTTACTTTCGTTATCAATTAAATTGTTTTTGTTTGCTTCGCTCTTGTTTTCTGCTGGATGTCCATTCCGATCAATGCATGTATTTGCTATAATTTTTTGTTCCTTACGCAATTATTTACTTTATGAATTTTGGTTTTTCCCGCATGTTTCGAGCTTGTTCGTGAGATAAGAGCACATAAAATAGAGTTCCATAAATTGGCTATGCAAATGTTTGCGATGTCGCCCACATATCGGAAAGTTCATATTTGTTTCGTTTGCCAAAGATAATGTTAAATAAACTCCTTGGAAATCATGCAGAACTTCTCCGATCCTTGGGACGGCCTATTCGAGGGTATACAATTTTTGGTTGAATTTTGTCGGCGAAGGAAGTTGGATTTCCCTCGACAAGAATCGGGGTCACCGGTCGGAGTCCGGTATTTTCTAAAAATAATAAATATTCAAAATTGTCCGGGATCCGTGCGTGAGAGAGAGGGGCGAAACTGTGCGAAGAGTGCGGGAGATATGGCTAATTGAAAAGTTCAGGATGTCGCCACATAGGAAGGAGACTGCCAATGTTGTTCCAGACTCAAATTGCCATGCAAATGCATTTGAACTGAATTTTTCCAAAAACGCATTCGTTTGATGGCAGGAATTTCCCAGACCCCGTCCGTTCCCTCCTCCCTCCTCCTTCCCGGTTCGTTCATGCGGTCCGAATGGATTCAGGATATCGATGCAATTTCACATTGGACTGCATAAATATTTACGGTTATGCATTTATGCAAACTTACTCTGTATTTTCAACACAAAACAGAGGTCCCCGCATCCGAACCGAAAAACCCAAACAAAAACTACATAACAAAGTCAGTTAGGAGTCTGCCTAAGACTAGGGGCTTACTAACTAGTTCGCTTAGAGCCGGTAGAACTTACGATTAGCTGGGGCTCGGGGTTCTCGAAACTGCCTGCGGTAATCCGGGGATTACGGAATCATCCTCTATATGTATTGGTTATTAGTTAGTGGATAAAATCAACTAGCTTACAACATGCACTCAATTATTACGTTTAATCTCTCTTTTCTTTCCTTCTCTTCTCGCATTTGCTATTTGGGTCTATCAAATAAATTTGGTTTATACTTTTACGTTGGCAGAGTGTTGGGATCCCCGTCTTCTAGCTTTCTAGTAGCTGCTCTCAGTGTCTCCTGCCCTTCAGTTCGGCTTGGCGGCAGCGACATGTCATGTGCGGTGGCCCACTCCGATGATGATGACGCTGAGTAGGAGAGCCAGGATGCTGAGGGCGTAGGCCCGGGTGGTGGCTGCCGACGAGGTGACCGCCGAGGCCGACGATTCGCCTGCGAAAATTCAGAGGAAAAAATCAAATATTGTGGCAATTTGTCTCGCCTGCACTGAAAAAATCAGAGAAAAAATCAAATAATGTGGAAATTTGTCTCGCCTGCACAGAAAGAAATTATAATCCAAATTAAAGGTTATATTCAGATATTTAATTCGTAACTTTTTTATTAAGTGTTGAGGGTGTATTACTAAATATATTTGAAATTTTATCAAATCACTCCTCATAAAATCCTTTAATAGTGTATGAACGGTCAGAGCTAAATAAACTGTGCGTAAATTAAAGACTAATTAATGGTTTTCTATCCAAATAAGTTATTATTTTAATTTTTAAGGAAATACTCTGATTAGAATTTATAGTCTTTATATAATTTATAGCCATTAACGCATTAATTACTTTATTAAAATAAAAACTAGCATTGTTATATTTAAAATTTAAATTTTAAATAGTTGTATACCAGTAAGTTTTAGTTCAAATTAATCTAAACTAATTTTTGGCCAAGTTTATATGCGAGTGTAATTCGGCTTTAAGACTTAAATTACTGTAATATTGGTTTATATTTTTTTCGTGGAAATTCCCGCTCTGCAACTCACCATTTATTATGTTCAGCGTTACGGTCGCACTGGGGCTATTCGACGGGCTACATGTGTAATTGCCAGTATCGCGCTTCTTGGCCGACTCGATGATTAATGAGCCAATCTGCAGAAGAAGAAAAACACAGGCCGCTACAGTTACGGAATCAAGTGCCCAAGGAAAAGTTCGGAAAGAAAAAGATAAACACAGGCAGTTTTCATTCGGACATGGACACACGTATTCCAAATATTGGGCATGTGCCGGAACTGTCGTTTTGCGCCGTTCCAGGGGAACAAAGTTATGGAGGCAATTAGGCGAAATGCGACAAAACTGAAACTTTTGCGAAACAATATTATAATATTTCTTGCTTGCCAGCAGCAGTCGAGAATCCATTGAAAATTGAGAGTAATTAAATTAAAATCAACAAGGGAGTCTTTGGGTCCTGGCTAAGTGGAAGAATATAGGAATTACAGAAGAAGAAAAAGTCTTTAAGACACATATATAATGATAAAAAAATGTAAATCAATTTATCATCAAGATCACAGATTTTAAGATTTTAATTTAATAAATTCGACAAGAGTTGAAATATTTTAATAGTAAAATAAAGTATAAAAAAAAAATTATAGCCATTAATTTACATATTAAATAATCTCTTAACCATATAACCCTTTTTTTATAATAAATTACAAAATTGCGTAATTTTTTTACGATAAGGCACAATAAACAAAAAGGCTGCGATAATTTTCTAAATTGAAAATGACTTCTATATTTTCAAAAAATTCTTAAAATATTATTCAATTAATCACTGCGAATTTCCCGCTGTGCACTTACCGTGCTCTGGCCTTCTCCGGAGGCCTCCGGCAGGTTGGGATCCAGTTGCGTGCGGTGGCGGCGGGAGTCGGCCGCCAGTTGCTCGGCGCCGTGGTACCACATGATGAACGTGGGTGGCTCCAAGGCGCCGCGCACGATGCAGCGGAGCACCACGTTGCTGCCCGCCTTCACGTAGCGGTCCGGTTCTCCCAGGATCTCCGTGCGGGGAACTGCGGAGGAGAGACGGGGCGCACATAAGTGGAAGTGGCAAATTCGGCGCTCCAAAATTGTGTCATTTCGCTAATCTATTGAATTAACAGCTGCGAGTCACGTCGCACACGTAAATCTGGCTGTGGCAGAGCGGCACTCCGCCTCCGAAGGAAAAGAAAATCCACTTTTCAATTTTTCACTTACTGATTCCAGCATGAACTACCCCCCAGATGTTCCGCCGACCCGGAGCCCCGGTGATTTTTTGGCCAACAGACACGCACATGCATAACAAACTAAGAGTTGTGTCAAACAAAAATGGAAGAAAAGCAGCAAAAAAGTGGCGAATAAAGAGCACACACAAACGAACAAGTTGGAAATGTTGGCGCATATATTTTCGCACTACCTTCCCCTGGGAAAAGTGGGAAAACTGGGCGTCTTCATTTGCTAGGGCGACGTGAGCTTTGAAATTTGACAAAATCACGTATACGGCGAGTTTTCACTGCTGTTACACAAAAATGTGCAAAATGAGTGCGCCGAGAATTTACACAAAATGCCCGACTATGCCCCAGAGTATCTGTGTGGGCCTCCAGTTGAGTGGTAGTGTGGTAGTGCAGTCGTTCTGCAGCAGTGGAACACGCGCCACGTTTTGGTTTGACACCAAACTGTGTCAGCTTGTCAAAATCGTCATGTTGTTGCATGTTAGTTTTCCAGCTGCTTGACTGGAGATTCGCGACACAGCAGCAAAAAATATGCAAAAAAAGAAATGGCAAAAATATACAGAGTAAAGCACCTGAAGCAGCAGCAGCAAGTGCAATGTTATTAGCCACCGTTCTACTTTATCACCCACGCAACTTGGCTCTGGGGATATCACCGCCCGGTGAGAGAATAATTTTCCAGTCGGCAAATTGTGGCACGCATATGCCTCTAATTAAGTCTGGGAGGAGAGGGATTGTTGTAATTACAACATAGCCAATTATATTGATGTCTGTTCTAAAGACATGAAAACATTACAACCATTTATATTTTATGTATAAAAGACATAAGGTCTTGAGATTATACAAAAAAAAAGATTTATGTCTATCAGACAAAAACTTTAGAAGTTAAGCTAAACTTGGTATTAGTAAAATTTTCCTAAAAAAAATATTTTTTGATTTTGAACGATTTAAGAAATGTTTAAAGTTAAAAAATATGATCTATAAGATCAAAAAAATGTCTTTAAAAAAAGCGAAATGTAAAAACAAAATGAAAGTCCGATAATTTTTGGCGGATATACAGTGAACACCGCAAAACGCTTTGCCACCAATATATTAGACGATAGTATCGGCTATAAACATTAGTCGATGCTATTTAATCGACACTTAAAAATATACAAAAGGTTTGAATTAAATCCATCTAACCAGTTTTTATAGAAAAAATCGCAAAGTTTATTGATTTTTTTATGCCAAAAATACAACCCCTCCTTAAATTACTTTTTTCAAAATCATTTAGGAAATTATACTTAAGTTTTGCTCCCTGATTAACCGCAGCCTTTAGCTATCATTTACCTTCGTCATTCGGAAACCCCAATTCAGTAATAAATAGGCTATCGCAAGGACACATTTTCAAATTAATTTCATTACCTACATCGATTCCCGAACTATTATGCTTGGTCCTTAGAAATAATTCTGAAAAGAAAGCAGCTGAATGAAAACCGCAGAAACAGAAACCCGAAAACTTTGCGAACAAACTAAACCACACTTTCAGCTAATTCTCCAAGCACAAAGGGAACAGCAGCCTGTGGGGAAAGGGAATTGGTTAGGAGTGTCAAGCGAATTGCAGCAACTTAAATTAATTGAGTTTATGGCGAAATGCTTTTAGGGAAATTAGTTGAGGGGAGGTGCGCAGACTTCACAGGGAGTATTGTCACTTTTGATGGTGAGATGGTGAGATAAAATGCGATGCCCAGAAAAAAAGGAACAAAAATAATAAAGCCAAAAGAAAACCCCAAAATTGGCTTTGGCCATACAAGATTAGCAGCAAATTAAATAAGCAGACCGAGCCATCCGAGAATGAATACGAAATACGAAATGCGAAATCCGAAAGCAGGCAGCGAATGAAAAGCTGAAGCCCAGGAGATGGGATGAGCTGAACAGAAAGCGAATCTCATAAAACCAAATCTAGTTTGTCGTTCAATGATGCAGAAAAAAATATATTCATCCATTCGGCATTCATGTGTGCGTGGCCACCGTGGGTGTGAATGCCTGCTTTCGGCGCGAAAATCTCTCCCATTCGGATAATAAATATAAATCTGCCGAGTTACCCGGGAAAAAGTTTAAAAGATTATTACATAAGTTTGCAGCTAAGCAGACTTGATGTTTTTCGGGGCATTAACAACGATTTGGCTCCATTGTCAGTGTGCTGCCCATTTCGGTGACCTAGAAACTTGAGTAAATGAACCAAAACCAAAGGAACTGACATTTTAACCAGCAACAAAGCAAACAAGAATCCCCTCCCCAACCCGCCGCCCCTGTTAACATAACAAATTGACCGAAAACTACGAGCCTATTACCCCGACTTTGGCTCTGCATCCGAATATGGCCCAGAAATCAAGCGGCAGGCTGGCAAAGGGCAAAGCCTCAACATAAAATCCATTGCCAAAGACTCGGAATCGAATTCATTCGTTCGCCAACGGGTGGTGCTGGGTCAAGGCGGGTGATTTGGGGGTGATTTGGGGCTGGGAAAAGCGGGTGGTGCAAAAATCGACAGCATGCAAAGGGAGTTTTAGCCGTTTGCACAGACAAAACGATGCAATAAATACAAATTACATGGCAAAGGCACAAAATCACCCAAGCAGCGCGACACCAAAGGGGGAGGGAAAACTAGGAGGAAAAACTGGTGGGAAAAACTGGCAGGAAAAACTGCAAAGAGGTGGTCAAGGGGCGGGGGCGAATAGGTGCTGCCGATAATGGTTATGGCCAGCTGAATTGGGAGAAAAGGAGCAAAGGAACCGGAAGGACCACGCACACCCCAATTCAACTTCAAACAAACAAAGGCCGATTGGACCACGACCACGCGGGGGACATGGAAATGGAAATGGCAATGGCTGAAGGCCAAACGACTGCAAATAATGGTTATGCAGAGAGAGAGAGAGAGACGGGGAATCGGGGCGAGAAAGAGACGGATCGCCGAATCCCTGCCGGGCATGAATAGAAATCCTTTATGCTTAAACTTGTCGTTAGATTAACGCAAATGTGGCCGCGCATACGAAATTCAGCAGGGCGAATATTTTTGGCTCCAGATGGATACCTGTTGGCTGCCACGCCCCCCGCCCATTCCTGGTTTCTTAAAGGAAACATTCAAAAAATTACATATTAAATTTAAATTAAAAAAAAGGCAAAATTCCTCCCAAAATTAGTACAAAAGGAAAAATAAAACCAAAACTTTTAATAAATAAAAATACAACTATTTATTATTTTATTATTATTATTATTTTATCTTGAAGAAATAAGCAATTTTATTTGATTATTACATACTAAAACAATACACACAATTTTCATAGTGAAAAACTTTTTATTTAATATTTTTTAATTTATTATAAAAAAAATTAGTTTGTATTTTAAGTTGAGTTTAACGAGCTAATGGTGATTTTTATTCCCAGTGCACACGCACACATGAGGTTTTGGCACACATGCGCAAGTGTTTAGCATACAAATTAGCTGAGCCGGAAATGCGAAAATCACTTTTTGGCAACACCATTATCCAGTCTATTGCCCTTGCCCTCCTTATATCCTTATATCCTCCCTGCTCCTCACCCAGCCGGGCATGATGTGTCCCTTTTTGCCGGCAGCTCCTTGGGCTGGATCTCCATAAAACCAAAGTGTTAGTTGGATAAAAGAAAATTCAATTTGTTGGCTTCAAATGCAAATTGACTTTTTACTTTCACTGCCTTGCGCTCTCCTTTTCGTTGCTATCTCAGCCGGCTAAATTGACCTTAAATTGTCAAAGAATTTGAAATGATGGTGTAATTCCCGGCCCGAGGACACTGTTTTTTGCCGAGCGGCACTCGGTGATTCGGTAAAACAAACCTCAACCGCAAAACGGACAGATGTGCTGGCGAAGTTGCAACAGCAATCGTTTCAAATGAATGCATCCGTGTCATAGATAAAATCCGAAATCCAATACCCGTGGCCAAAAAATATTCGCACTGATTTCTGTGTCGTAGCCCCAAGCAATGCGGTTGTTATTGTGCCGGCCAGATAAATAATGTGAGCCACAGCCAGGGAAATTTCATATCAATTACAGGGCCCAAAACACTCAGTTCACTCGGAACACCCAGAACACTCCGATGCCCTCGACTGACATTTACATTGTTCATTTGGCCTGCTGCTGCTGTTTCTTCCGGTATGCAAACATGAAATTTAATTAACTTTTTACTCGGCGCTCCGTCTGTCGGTCGGTGTGTGTGTCTGTGAAACCAAAACGAAACCAGAACCCTGCACGTAAAAGTTTTCTCGTTAAAAAACTTGACCGACCAAAGAAATTTTCCGTCTGTTGGTGCCAGTGTGTGTGCTCTCCCATTTTATTTTTTTTATTTTTTTTTTCGAGTTTTTGAGCAATTCAATGGGCAATGGTCAGCAGCCGCAATTTGAATGCAATTTAGTGAGTAATTTGAAATGCAGTAGCAGCCGCATGAAACATGCAAAGATCTCGGCCCATGTGTGGCCCTGCCCTTTGTGAGAGGGCTGGAAAGTTTTCGCATTTGCTGCCACTTGACCTTTGCCCCCCGCAGCCCTGCCTCCCGGAAATTATACGCTCCAACTCATTTAGAGCCCAGTGTCTGAGTGCGAACTCATATTCATAAGCCCCGGCGCTTCATGTTCACGGCCTTGGTCTTGGCCCTGACTTACCCACAACTTGCAGCTGGACACGCGCGCTGACTTTGGGCTCCGTGGAGACCTGGCACTCGTAGGACCCGGCATCCCGGGCCTGCACATACTTGATCTGCAGGGTCCAGTACTTGTCTGGCTGCTTGATGGCCAGGAATCGCTGGTCGGCTATGAAGACGGCCCTGAAAGTGGGAGACAAGATTGGCATTAGTTACAAATTATAACTTTTAATCTAATTTAAGCACTGCGAGGGGTGATAAGAAACTTATCCATTTTGCTAACAAAAGATGGTTGCTCTATGGTTGGATGATGAGAAACATTGAGAACATTTGTATCACACGGAAGTTGGAATGCATCCAAAGATGCATTACTGAACAGTAAAGTCTTTTTCTGTCCGAAAAATATCGATATTATAAAATTAATCAAATGAAAGTACCAACTAACACATCTAAAAAGGGAGTTAAATTAATATTTAATTTTCACTCTGGGAATATTTTTAAATATTCGATCTTTAATATGATCTTGGGTGAGAATTTTTATCAAAGAAGTACAATAAACAATACAGACGTCTTATTACCGATATATATCGATTTATAATATTAATCAAATGAAAGTACCTACTAGCACATTCCGCGAATATATTTAAATATTCGATCTTTAATATGATCTTGGATGATGATAAACTTAGTGTCTGTCTACGTCCCTGCACTAAACAGTTAATAAGTCTTATTATCAAAAAATCGATCTTTATAAGTTTAATCAAATGAAGGTACTAGCACATTTAAAAAGGGAGTTAAAATAATGTTAAATTCTCACTTGGGACAGATTTGAATTTTCGATCCCTAATAGCACAAAATCATCACTTTTCACCTACATATTCTTCAAAGCCGAGGTGAAGAATCTGACAAGTTTATCCTGCGGAACAGAGCCACACCATTATTACTTGTTTGAAAACTACAGGTAGCAAAACTCCGGCAGCCAGAGGCCATTCGGACTGACTTTAAGCGCACATACCACATAGCATAAATTCTAAACAAACGAACAATAGCGGCAGACCCACTTAGTCGAGTCCTCGCTAAGTCCGCTACTAATGGCCACTCAAAAGACACTCAAAGTTATTTAGTTGCGGCATTTAAGCGGCAACTAGAGGGGGAAAGAGTTGGCAACAAAGTTGCGTGTTTGGGGCAGGCGGCATGCAAATGTTTTTGTCGGCAAGAGGAAGGCGAGTGGGTAAAGTCAGTTGTAAAATAAGTTGCGTTTAATGTCATTGTTGCGATATTTTTGTTCCTTCTTCCTAGTTGTTCCCATCCCTTCAACACCTCCCCTTACCTCCTGTCCCCCAAAATTGCCCCCTGCACTTTGCCTAAAGTGCAAAAATGTTTCCGTCATTTGGCTAAAATGCAGCGGAATGGCCACGCCCACTGCACACATGCGTTGACATTGCTTATTATGTGCCCCAAAGCCGCCTCTCAGCTTGGACCCTCCTCTCCCTCCTCCGCTCACTAACAAGTTTTGATGCTAAACCCAGATTAGACCCTTGCGTTTTGCACTCGTAAAACTCGACATTTTATGACTTTTGCCATTTCCTCGGTGCCCCGTTTTTCCTCCTCCCAAACTGTACACCCCTAGCTGAATTCCTTATCAAGATTTTGTAGTTACTTTATAATTTTCATTTCATTTTAAAGTTTTCCCAGCGCGCTTGACTCTTCCTCGCTCCTTTTTTCCTGCTTCCCGAGTTCTTGGTGGTCCCTCATTTGCCATATATTTCTGTACAACTGCTTTTGGCTGGCTCCTATTTTGTGGCTTTCTGCGGTCGCCCTGCTCGTTTCTCAAGTACTGGGAAGTGACCCGATCCGGCATAAGTTTCCATCTGCAATTTATTGTTGTGGAAGAAAATTCTGTGTGCCGGTCCTCCTGGTTTTCTGTGATGTTAGCCACTCGGTTACTCTGGCTAAGTGGGTGCATGCTAAAAATTGTCCTCAAGTGGTCCAATCAAATAGTTGACCCTTTGGGGGCTTCGGTCATTTTTAGTGGACTTTTAGGGCTGACGTGCTAAAAAGAAGTATCTCTGTATTTTATCCATCTATAATTTTTACATTAAAACAAGAAAGGAATCTAACTTTGGCAACCCGAAGCTTATATACCCTTGCAGATCGATCCTATGACAGATATTTAATAATAGGTTCTTCGTTTCAACTTCCCACCGTTAATCCCAGAATTATATTCTTATTACTTTAGGTTTCACAACTTATGACCATGTGGCCTTTGCAAATGACCATTAGAAATTCGATTGTTCTGCTTAATTTGCTTTTTAAGAGGTGTGTCAAGAAAGAAATCCAGAACCAGTTCGTTATAGAATCTCAATATGTTCAAGTACGCTGCACATTTATTCTGCGCGTTAGTTTCATGGGGTTTTTGTAAAGTCCATGCTGAAATCGAGGATCAACAGTGTCCTGGAATTCTGACGAAGGACCCACTTAATCCAAACAAAGAAGTGTGTCTGGTGGAACTATCACCAATGCTGGAGCATATTGCCAACCAGCAGAAGAAGAAGGGCATTTATAATGAAACGCAGGGAATGCTGGACAGGATCGCGGGTCACCAAGCAGCCAGGGATAAGCATTTCAAGTTTATGCACATAATAATAGATCGTCAGTTGAAGATACTAGAGGATAAGGTGGATCTGGATGTCAGGATACTGTCCCTGGAAACATCCTTGCTCCAAGCCAGAAGCGCACTTCAATGTTCTCTCGATGCCAAAATAGTTCCGCCATCGAACGCGACACTGACAGTCAATATAAAGTTCGAGAAGTATGGAAGGAAGTTAATTTACATTGAGAAGCATGTCAAGCAGAATTGGTTTAGTGCGGCGAGCAAATGTCGTGAGATGGGCGGCAAGCTGGCGTCACCGCACAACGAGACTGAACTGTTATTCATCCGCAAGAAAATTCAATCCAAATGGTATTGGCTGGACTATACCAATCTGGTTGATCCGAACAAGTGGATTTCCTTGGCCACCGGGAAGGAAGCCTCATTCTTGAAATGGGACAAGGGCGAGCCCAAAAAGAATGCCAATGCGCACTGCGTTTATCTATACGACGGCCTGTATCACGCATTTCCGTGCGACGAAAGAAACTACTTTATTTGCGAAGTCGTCGAGGGCAAGGGCTACAATAATACCAATATTCAAACTCATAATAATACGAATATTAATGTTAATATTAACCTGAATATTAATATCAAAAATGACAAAGAAAAGGAAGAGAAAAAGAAAAAGGAAGAGGAAGAGAAAAAGAAAAAGGAAGAGGAACGAAAGAGAAAAGAAAAAGAAAGAAAGAAAAAAGAGAAACGAAAGAAGGAGGAAGAAAAGAAGAAAGAAGAAGAAAGAAAGAAAGAAGAAGAACGAAAGAGAGAGAAAGAAAGGAAGAAAGAAGAAGAAAGAAAGAAAGAAGGAACAAAAGAAGAAAGAAGAAGAAAAAAAGAAAAAAGAAGAAAAAAAGAAAGAAGAAGAGAAAAAGAAAAAAGAAGAAAAAAAGAAAAAAGATGATGATGAAAAAAGAATAGCAAAGGAAAGGAAAGCATCTGAGAAGTGTATAAAAAATCAGAGAAAAAATACTAAGGTATGCACGGCATGTTGGACAGAGAAGGGTGTGAAAAAGTGCCATAAATGTAAAACAGATAAAAATAAAAAGACTAAATGTGAGGATATCGCCGAGAGTGGTAGCTATGACGACAGTGGCTATTATTATACTTATAACAGCTATAGCAGACCTAAGAGATGGAGATGGAGCTTAGGTTGGTATTATTTTTATCACTGGTGGGAATAATTGAATTAAAAGCTCTTAAAAAATCATAAAATCTTTTTAAAAATAAATAAAACGACCTAATTTTTCTGATTACATTTTTATTAATTTTAAATAAATTATGAAAATCTACATGAAAATATATTATGTGTACTTTTATAACTAACTTTTTTTAGCAGTCAACGTAGTGACGAATCGCACCGGGAGTGAGCGCGAAATAAGCCGCAAAATTTCAATAAAGCAAACAAAAATGTTAATACACCGATCCTTTTCTTTTTATTGTATTTGACATTTGTTTTTTGTTAAATATAGTCAAACACCTCGGAGGCCTTTTGGTCAGGGAAAAACAGAGTTTAAGTAAAACTGTTGGTTTAATTATCTAGTCTAAATATAAATAGAACCCTCTGTATATGTATGTAATACATACTATGTACATATGTATAGTACTCGATATTTCGCGTCGTCACTTCGTGTACTGCCGTCCAGACTGATTAAAAAGAACTCCTTAAATTATTTTTAAGGGAATGAGCTACCTCAAAGGTGCACAATTTCCGGAGGGACTGCCTGTGAGTATGATGGGGTGTCCTTTCGCAGGATAGTTGGTGCGGAGTCCTTCACTTGAACCTCAGACGTATCTGCCATGATTTTCTCCCCCAGCCGGAGAGTTTCATTTCCTTCGCTTCGTTTATCGCATCAGAGCTTTTTCTGCAGCTTGTTGCGGTTGCCACTCGGAGAATCCCATTAAGAGGAAGCTCATCTCCTGCTGCACATGCAGCTCCTGCTATCCTGCTATCCTGCTGTACGGCATGCGATGTATGTGTGTGCGCAGATAAGAGATAACAAAGTAGCCGAGAAACACCTGGCTGGGTAATTACCTCGACCGCCGCCCAAGGACTCCCGACTCCTTTTGCCACCCATTTCGGCCAAGTAATCCTTTGTGAGGACAGAGAGGACGAGAACGGAAGGCCATAAATTGGGGAAAGCATGTGTCCAGCGGCAAACAAAGGACGCCATTGCACGTGACATTTATATGATAGTGTAAACACATCATTTGCGCCATTATACAACACACTAGCTGTGTCGCTGGCTAAAAGTTTTTGAAATCTATTCCCATTATGTTTGATATGCCGGGGAGCTGCTGGCGAAGGACAAACAGTTGGGGTTTTCTTTTGAGCGGGCAAAAAGAAGGAAACTTTCTAGATAAATGTGACAGAAGACATTGGAGCAGGAAAGAACTCGACGCACACAATCAAGTGGCAGCGGAAGCAGCAAATGCAGGGAGACCGACTTGGCCCGAAAAGGAGGGAGGCGGGTGGCCAAAGAGGGCGTGGCCACGGGGCCACGGGATCCGAGGACAGGACACTCCTCTGGTGGGCACTGCAGGAAGCAATCAGTAAGGACACTATCTCAGCTAAATTTCAATGCTCGCCGCCCAGCAATGTTTGCCTTCGGCCAGAGCCAGCCAGTCATTCATTCATGCCCAGCCATTCATCCTGGCCCACACAGATACTCACTCACACTGGGCCATCGGTATCCCATCCCCACACAGCCGCACAGCCACTCACATATGGAAGCTACTCCGCAGGAGGACAAACAGGCTGGCTGTCTTATCTAATGTGAAAGGTTCATTGGTTTTACTTTTCTATCAAAGTAATAAGCTGGAAATGTTTGCCCTGCCACCCTGCAGCTCAATACGCCCCAAAAGGCAAACGTGGCTAAAACAGAGGAAGGCGGAGAGGCACAGAGAGATCAATTGGGGACCTATTAAGGTTTAACAATGAACAGAAAAATTAATTATATATTTTTGGAATTTTCTCTCTGGTTGAATATTTTTTTATAGATTTTGAGTAGCTATTCTTTTTATTTAATTACTATTTTATTTTAAGAATTTATAGGAAAATAATTATTTTTAGGATCTTAAAAAACTCAGCATTGTTAGGAAATCAAAAATGAGAATCTGAAACCGTTAATAGGTAATCAGCCTTAAAGGCAACACTGTTATTCGAAATGTCTTTTAATAATTCTAATATTTTTTCAAGTGTAACATAAAAGACAGAGCGAAACAACAACAAGCCGAGTCGGAGACAGTTTGAAGTAAAGTTTTACTGCATTTGAAGGAGAGGGAGGTGAAAAAAATGCAATGAAATTGCACACTTGCGTTTCCGCTTGGCCTGTCATACAGGAAAAACAGGAAAAAAGGAGATATCCAGCATCCAGCATCCACAAGCTCGAATCATTGATGACACACCTGCATCTCCTCCTGCAACGGGACACACAGATTGAAATTGAAAAGGCTCTTCGGAAGCTTCAAAGTTTGTGCTCTTAATTCATTTTGTTGTAAATTGTTTTCGTCTCAATTGAATTTACAAAAATATCGAAGGGAATGAAATGGGCAATCTCTACGGAGTTCTGTCAAAAGGATGTCGAAAAAACTAAAGCGAGTGAATAAAAATGTCTTTCAGCTAGGGAGTTGATCTCCGGGGTTAGAAGTAAGCAAGTGAATTGGCTTCCACAAAAATAGTAAATGGTTTTGTGATTATTTAGAGCGAAGCAAAGCTATTAAAATGTTATTAGTAACCTAGAGCATTCTATCATGGGCTTGATTATCTATTCAGGTTCAAAGGTTGACCACCTCATCCCCACTGGGCCATTGTACACTCAAATTTGTTGTCATACATTTCAGACTTTAAGAAGGCAGTTTCGCAACTCATGATATTTTAATTGGCAAATATCATTACTGCTGACGGCCATTCATTATTTTCATGCATGTGCCCGGAATGTCTGAGACGGAGCCACCAGTAAATCACTAACAAAATGGAATACTTATATCTGTGCGTTTGTGCGAACGCAAGAATAGCAGTTGAAATCGAGCCTATATCTCCCAGTAATTACGCAAATATTTATGCTCGTCTGTGAATTATTACGTTTATAGCACTTGCGCTGTCAATTACGCAAAATAACAGAGCGGCCTCCCCAAAGCGGACGAGAATACCCAACGATATTAACGACTCCGAATGGGCAGGCAGAAAATTGATTTGTAATTGTCAGCAGATTCTCGTCCAGCCTCGATTTCAAATGCCTGGAAATTAGTTTGTTAATTACCTGTCAACGGTCAAGATGTGTCCATCTCGCAGGCGAATCCAGGACACCGATTTGTTGCCCAGCTGCTTGACCTGTGGGAATAAAACAAATAAATCAGTGAGAGAGAGTATTACAGAAAAATTCATAGCAAAACAAATGGGAGGCTGAAAAAATGATGGATAATACAGATGTACGTATTGTGAGGGGCGGTTTTATATTAAATACAATTACACTTTCACTGTAAGCACGTCCGCTTTATTCTGCTTTTGTACCAAGAATGATTAACATTAGCCCGATTACCGAGTATGTTATTCTTAATGTTAACTTAACAGTAGTTTATCGGTCGTAAGGTGACCATATACTCAGCCTACTACAGTATGTATAATTACTTTTAAATTTTATTTCTTCAGATAATGATAAAAAACATTCAATTAATGATCAAGTCCTGCTGGCGGAGAAAAAATAGTTTTTACATTTTTTAAATGTTTCAGATATTTCACCTTTCGTATTCAGCTTACTGTTTTTTTTAATAGTGGACACAATCGATGTTATTGACAATCGATGGTGGTTATTATTTTTCTGAGCGATAGTATTGATTGTCGATGTTTTCTAAATTTGCAAAACATCGATAGTATCGATAGTGCTATCGATTTTTTTTTACCAACCCAAGGATATAAGTAGTTATACAAATTTATGCATTAATATACAGATTTTACGTATGACATTATCCTCTTTGCCTAATTTAAGACCATTTTGATAAACTGGAAATGAAATCTCGTATTCTGCAAATGCCTATTACAAATACCGATTTCCATCATCGGATGGAGTAGCTTCAAGGAGGAGCCAAACCAAGATTAAGCCCCCAAACTGCAGTATAGAGGCCCTCCGCTCCATTAACGATAAGGACAACCCCTGGTGATTAGACGGTCTACATGGGAATTGCTCAACAAGTGGAAGAGAAACGTCAAAGTGCCGCCACACACACACATACACGAGGGTAAATTACTGCAACCAAATGCAGATGGGTCAGGAAATGGCAAGTGGGGGCTAGTGGCTGCCCACAGAAACTACATTGAAATGTAATTAAATACCGAAATGAACATGAAACCCAGCCGACAGATAGACAAACAGGGAGGCTCAGAAGCAGAGGCCTCCGCATGTTTCAGATATTATCGAAATGTGTCGTAGTTAGTAAATCTAAAATGCATTTATAGGCGCACACTGAAACGATTTTGTCCATTCAACACTTTGGTCCTGGGTTGGTTTAGGATTCGGGTAGGTAGTACTAGGTGGTGGGTCTCGGACTCCTGCAGGGGATCCATTAAATGTTTAGGTGCTGTCGCCGCCCTGTAATTCCGATGTAATGGTCTCATTAGGAGCTCGTTGCATGTGTTGCATTTAATTGGGCTTCAGCTCGGTCGCAGGCGGATTACTAATTTAGTTTTGTGGAAAATTCCATTTCCGAGATTACTTTTGATTGCACCGAGACATCGAGAATCAGTCCACCTCTGCCTATACCTTCACTTACTTGAAGTGCGCATTCTTTGGCCGGAACAAAAGTTAAGCTACGACAATTACAAATAAGCTGCTGCTTGGAATATTTCAAATTAGCCATTTGTCCCAAAAGGATGTACTTCTCCACCTGATGTCATCGAATGCCCGGACAAGTGAGGCCAATTTGAAAAGAAGCGGACCGAAGAGCAATCTTTGTCCGACTCCTGTTCATGTCCTCCTCCTCCTCCGACCTCCCTCCTGGCTAAGAGGACTCACTCAACTGTGGCACTTAATGCAGCATTTGAACAGAGAATGGAATGAAAGGCTCCCGGAGAATGGAGAATGGAGAACGGCCAAAGGAGCATCCAGCAAACTGGGCGTGTCATCCTAGACGGGCATAAAGTGTAAAGCCAACGACGAGTAATTGACGAAAATTGAGATGCGAGCCTTATACTTTTCATTCCTGGATCGGGAAATGATGGCTGGGCTGTCGATGGGAGGTTGGATGTTGGAGGTCGTACGAGCTGTCTAGGCTGTCGTTTGCCGAACTCTGCGGAGGAGCACTTAATTGACCATGACAACAAGAAATTAACATTGCTCGGCTGGAAAATTACAGAACACAGGCCGCACGGCCACCCCATCAAGCATTAAATATTTCAGCCGCGATTAATGCGCATTTTCCAATGCTTTGTTCTTTGCCAGGAAATTTGAGCTCTCGAATTTGTCTTTAAATGAGTTGCAAAGTCTGTAAGGCGGCTGTGTGAACTGGATAAATTTACCTTGAATTTAATCCTTGAATTTAATCCCACAAAATGAAAATTACCTATACATATTTTTCCTTTTTAATCTTTAACCTGAAGCTACATTCGAGAACCTATTAGGCGGCCATCGATAACAATAATGTTAGCTAGGCTGCCAACCTAAACATTTTCTGTTTGTTTTTGCCTAAACCATCAACTCTAATCCCTGGATCAATGCCTAAATTAAATAAATATTAAATAATTAGCAGGGGCTTTCCCATTGGCAAAAGAGTCACGTAACGTGGCTGACCCCGACACCAAAAACTTGGCGCCCATTGCGATGCCATAAAACTAATTTGTTGAAATTTAATTTTCAGTTTTCGTTTATGCTAAATAAAATATTTACAACTTGTAAGCAAACAATTTGCCTGGCTGCGTGCCCCGGGCGTTTTCCATTTCCCCATTTCACCCCCTAACCCCCGACCTTTCCCCCAGATCTTCCCGTTGGCCTTTAAACACCTGCGCAAACAATGGAAAAGCGTGTGAGAAATCGCCCGAGAGAGTCTTGGCCACGTTTGTTTGGCATTTGTTTTTGAGCCTTGCGTTAAATACACAGGCTGCGGTCACACCTCGTCGACCTTGTCCGTCCAGGACGGCACGGGCATCCAACAAATATTTGCGCAATAAAATTTAATGTGTTTTCTATTAGGACTCCGGCCAGGTCACGCTGATGAGGACGAGGGCAGCGGCAGCCACAACAACAATAATAGTAATAATTACAAATAACAACACGCACGCACCTCCGCCTAACAGCACGCAACATCGTTTACGAATCTACAGGCCAAATTCCTTAGCACTAACAAAGTGTGTGGGAAAAGGAAAATAACTTTCAGTGGATAGCTTTCCATACTTGATGTTTTTTGGGACCATATTCTGAATAAGATCAATTCGGGATCTAAATTTCTAGTTATTTACTACACAAATGTTAGTACTTAGGCGCTTTAATTTTGATTGGGGATTTTTTTATTTATTTAATTAATAATTCTATTTATATAACGATCCAGTTAACAATATTTACTAAAAGTTTTCAAGTTGCATAAAAAAAGGATTCAAGGTCAAATTGAATTTGCTGAAAAATATATGGAAAGTAAAAATCAGAAATAAAGGTTTATCACATATATTTTCCAATCAGAAAAAATTTAAATTTTTTAAATATATATTTTAATTAGAAAAAAGATCTTAATACAAATGCAAAAATTTATATATCTCAAATTATAAAGTTTAAATAAGATTTGATTTGATTGCCCTTTTGTGTTACTTTTCTAAAACAGAAAATAAATAATTTCAAAAATTCTTTCCTTACAAAAATTATAAAATTTGTTAAATGTGGAATGTATTTGTATCGCACTTATAAATTCATGATCCAATGAACACCTTTAACTTAAATTTTATTAAGATTTCCTAGTTTAATTGAGTAATTAAGTGTACCTACTTATTGTATCAAGTTTAAGTAATAAAATCATATTTTGCTTATTCAATTCAGACAATTTAGTTCAAGAGAAAGCACAATTTACTTGGTCAAGTTTGAGTTAGAGAAGAGAAACTGTACGCGCAATAAAAAGGGAAATAAAGCAGGAATTATGAATTTATTTTTCTGCTAGCTTAGCTTGTTTGGCATGGGAAATTGAGACGGGATGTGGTGGGTGGATGGAGGAGGCCAAGATAGGGGCGAGCACTTACCCGACAGGGCAGATACGCGTGTGTCCCGATCTGAGTGGTCACATTGGAGGTGGCGTAGCCATCCAGATAGGGCTCCACGAGTCCCGATGTCGCCGACAGGGCGGATGCCTCCGGCAGAAGCGAGGACACTTGAGCCAAGCTGGAGAATGCGGTCGCCGATGATGGGTCGCCGCTCTCGTCGGAACTGATGGCGGTGGAGGCTGCCGATGACGACGCTGTCCCTGCTCCTCCTGCTCCGGATCCTGATCCCTTCCCGCCTGCCGCCTCCGCCGACGTCTGTGTGTGCGATGCTGAAATTGATTTGGGGGCAGCCCAGAGAAACGGGAGATAAAGTAAGAGGAAAGTGGATTTCTTGTTAATCGAAATGACAATTTTGGGCTTCGATTCCACCAAAGCACATGTCACGTACATGGCGCTACTGATGCGGGTATTTGTGTTGGTGGAGGGGTCTGTGTTAGTTGATTGGGCATTAAAGCTGCAGGCTAACATCCAGCTTTAATTTGCATACATCTGTGTAAACACAGGGCACGGGAATATAATTCAATCGACATACATTGTTTGCATTTAAGTGTTTAAGGGTTTATTCAAAAAGGGTTGTTAAAGAGAAACGTTTTTTCCAAAATATAATTACCTACATACATGTGTATAGATATTTAATCTGAATAAAAGATTAAAGCTTGAGAAAAAGATTTATTTGATTCTTTTATTAAATTTAAAAACTTAATCCGATTGAGGTTTACTACATTATTTATGAAATTTTGAAATAAACTTAAATGCCTTTTAGATTCTGAGAATTTTTTTTAGAAATCATCGATTAAATTCATATTTTATAGGCCTTTGTTAGTGTATCCTTCTATATCTAAGATTTCCTCTCAATTTCACTCACTAAATTATTCCTCCTAAGCGCTTTCGCATGCCCCACAAAAGCAACAGTGAAAGCAGCAGCGACAAGTTAACAACATTAAACGGGCAATGTGGCAAACGAGTGTGGGGCGTTTAAGCCAGATCCACACAAAACCGCCAAGTCAGGAGCAGGCGAAGAAGGAGGTCTAACCGCACTGGCTGGCCAAGTGGGTGGTGAGGTGACCACCACCTCTGCAACTGACGGGCCTTCCTGCGGCTTCCTTTCACATCCGAACTCCAGATACACACACACACGTACTTGTCTGTTTGCCAAATGCCAGTTTTTCGGTTTCAAATGAATCAATGGCGTTTAAGTGGCTTTCGGGCGACAGCGTCGCCATCATGATTTTCGCACCGCTGCAAAGTTTTTTAATGAATGCCGTTCATTAAAATTGATTGTTGTTTGGTGGGGCCATCAGGCAACCCTGGTTTTCCACCCCCTCCCCCCTTTTGGGACCAAATATTGTCCAACGTCCAAGGGACGCAGCAATGTCGATGAGTTGGCAGAATGCGGAAGGTCCGCTAAAACGCATGATATTTGCTGAATTGCCAATTAACTGGCAATTTGGGCTAAAGCTAAAGCGAACCGAGGCAGACCACCCCTCGAATCCCCGATACTTTTCCCCTCCCCGAAAACCAAAGCAATTGATTTTATCCGTCTGGGCCTTTATTTCTGCCCCACGACTGAACAACATTTTCGGTATTATATTAATTTTTGGTGGGAGTTTGGCAGCAAGAAAACGGTTTTCGAGTTTTGACTTTGACATAATTGCGTCTGTCGCTGACAGTTTGATATTTTTTTCAGACTGTAGAACTGAATCCCGATTTTCCCACAAATCGATTTTAAAATGTGATCGATGTGCGGGTTCTGATTAGCAGTGGATTGGTAGAGGCTTTTAAGCCAAAGTTGGGTTAAGGAATGCATTAAAAATCAATGATTATTTTTGAAATTTTTTGTAATTATAAATACTACTTGAAATCGAATATTTTAGAATTTTGTTGTGTTACTTTTGTTCGTTTTGCTTAAGGTATTTGTATAAATATTTTTTGCCATGCGAACATCATGTTCATAACCAAACACAAATGATTATTGTAGAAATATTGCCGATTCTATTTATTATGTAATCCTTTCAAGGGTACAAAAGCGGTTATTTCTTAGTCAACTCAGTTAAAGCTTGAAAATAAAAAATACTCGATAACTGACTGGGATGATAAGCAAAATAGATGCCATGCCAAATTGAATGACAAGGACATGTTCATACGTAAATCGCACAAAAAGGTACCAGATCCGACATAACCATGGTTGAATTTGTGCTCCAATTAAAACGACGAATGTAGCGTAAAATGATTTCGAGTTTGACAACTTGCACGTCAATTTAATTGGTGCGAGCTCTTGACGGCCAAAAAGGTGGCAGTGACAGTGGCAGTGAGTTCCGGGCGTATGCATAGCTGAAATCAGCAATCATTTCATCTATGCCTATTTTTTGCCTTTCAGGATGGCATATCGGCCCCCCCTGGTCCACGCCCCTGACAAGAGGGGCAGAGCCACGGCAACAGCCGGAAAAAGGAAAATAGTCAGGGAGCTGGGGAGAAATGGGCGGAGGGGGGGCGGTAGCGTAATTGACAAAAGGTTTCATGCATTCAATGCCACTGCCAGGCTCGTTGTCGTCCTCTGACAAATACAGCGCCCAACTGACGGCTCGACACTCCCGGCCAAGTTGTAGGACCCGGCCAGAAGGACATGCCCGCTGGCAGCCCACACCCAACACTCTCACACACACAATCAGCGCAATCGACACGCAAAAATTGGAGAGAAACGCGCTGAAAAGATCAAAGCCGTTCAATTGTCAGTGACGACAGCCGGAGAGGTTCCTCGGATGTGGATGTGGATGTGGCGGGGGTTCAATCGAGGGTGGTGATTTGTCAAAGCAGGGCCCTCAAGGCTACCGCCTCCCGGTCGCCGCCCAAATGTTTAGCTCAACTTTCACCAAATAAAACAGATGCCAGAAATTTGCTTAGTTTGCATTTCCACACGAAGCTGTTGATTAACGTGTGTGGCGAAGAGGGATGCGGATCCCAATCAGGAAACTGAGAATAAAAACGAAAACAAAGACGAACGCGATTAAAGTGGTCTCCAAGTTATGCAAGTCCTCTACAGCATTACTATTCTCTTTAAAAGTCAGGCGTTTAGGTAAAATGGTTAAAAACAAGCAGGAAGCTAGAAATTCTAAATTTCGTATTATTTTGACAATTTTTTTTCGATCTTCGATCGATGGCACCTTTATAATATTGTCGTCCGATTATTGTTAAATTAAATTATAAAGTCTGAAATAATAAAAAAGAGTCATATCCCAGAATAAAAGAGAATAACGGAATACGGAGAACTATGTCTTAAAGTTCCCATCGAAAAAATAATAAAACAAGAGAGAACGCTATAGTCGGGTGCCCCGACTATCAGATACCCGTTACTCAGCTAAGGGAGTGCGAGGGAGATAGATATATAAAATCTTTGATCAGGCATAACTTTTTAACGAATGGTCCGATTTGAAAAATTTCTTCTACATTTCGATAGGTATTGATAGTCACAATAAAACTGCATTTTTAGTTTTCCAAAATCTTTAATTGTGTGGGCGCCAGACACCTTTCAAAAAATGGTGTAGGGCGATTGAGGGCGTTAGAGGGGGCGTGGCACCATTTTGAAATAAACTTGCGCTGCGTAGGAACTCCAAGAATATGCATGCAAAATGCCAATCCTCTAGCTTTTATAGTTTCCGAGATCTCAGCGTTCATATGGACGGACAGACGGACAGACGGACAGACGGACAGACGGACAGACGGACAGACGGACAGACGGACATGGCTAGTTCGACTCGGCTAGTGATCCTGATCAAGAATATATATACTTTATAGGGTCGGAAAAGCTTCCTTCTCCCTGTTACATACTTTTGCACGAATACAATATACCCTTTTACTCTACGAGTAACGGGTATAACAAAATTCTAATCTCGGTGTTTTTTGAAGTACTACCTTCTCATCTTGGGAATAGAATTCTTTAAGTATTTCTTAAATTCGAATTAATTTAAAAAAAAAATCGGACGAATATAACATATAGCTGTTAAAGAACAATCGGAAAATTAAATGGAAATTAATAGAAACAAAATTATAGCTTCGTTGATTTTGATTGTATTCCGTTCTTCTCTATGATATATTTTGTATTTAATATTTCAGAATTTTGATTTAAATTTAACAAAAATCGAATCAAAAAATGTAGTCAAAATAATACAAAACACTTTTATTTTCGTATTTTCTAAAATATTTTTTAAAATATAAAGGAATATAGTTGTATCGTTTAAATATCAAATTCATCATATTAAAATTTCGTGAATTTTAATTATTTGTATTCCTTATTTTAATTTCGAACAAGTGTCCTATATAACAATCTTCCTTGGCCAACAAATAATCTTGAATATTTTCCAGCGGCATAACCTTTTGCCTTAAAACTCAAGCTAAAATGTCAGGAGAAACCATTTTGTTAGGGAAATAGTCACACGGACACACACAAAACAAATACCAACCCCGGGCTCGTGATCTCTGACGGGTTCAAGGTGAGTGGACATCTGTGGCGATCCTGGCCATTTGCCAATTAACCCGCTTTTCCATTGCCAGCACGAATCGAAGATGTGCAGCCCCTGCTGTGGATCCTGCTGCGGACCTTGCTGCGGCCCTTGCTGCAGCCCCTGTTGTCCCCCGTGCTGCAATGACTGCTGCGGGTCCTGCTGCAGTCCGTGCTGCAGCCCCTGTTGCAGCCCCTGCTGCGGTCCCTGCTGCAGCCCTTGCTGCACTCCTTGCTGCAGCCCCTGCTGCACTCCGTGCTGCACGCCATGCTGCACTCCGTGCTGCACGCCATGCTGCACGCCCTGCTGCAAGTGCTGCACTCCCTGCTGCAGCCCCTGCTGCCCCCCTTGCTGCACCCCCTGCTGCTGCAGTCCGTGCTGCAGCCCCTGCTGCCCCCCTTGCTGCTCCCCCTGCGGCGGGTCAAAGTGCAAGTGATCCACGGAAGCGAGATGGGAATCGGAGGCGGGAGCCAATCGCAAATGTCACCACAAGTTCGTCGAGCTCGTTGGAGAAGCTCCGAGGCCCACCTGCTATTACCAGCTAAGGCAATCAAATACACGAAAAGTCAACAGCAGACCAAAGTTTTCAGTCCCTCGAGGAATGGGTATATATGAGGACGTGAGGATACATGGGAACTTGAACCATCTGCTCCCGGGGCCATGTTAATGAAGACACAGATTAGACAGCGGGGCCCAGGCAAAAGTTGGTCATCCCCAACTTGTGCCAGTTAGTGCTGTGTAAACTTTTGGCCTCTTCCAAAAATTAATTAAAATCAGTTTCAAGTTATGTGACACGAGCACACACACAAAAGAAATTACATTACAAGCCAAGATGAGTCAACTACATGGCAACAAGATCTGTGCGTAAACTTACAGGGGCAAACGTAATTATTCTTTAGGCTTTCGCATGTTTTTCGTACCCTTAATACTCACATTCGACTTGAAACAAGATATTATGTGCCAGTGGCGTAGCCAGGATTTAGTTGAGGGGGGAGGTTCTCAGTACAAATTTAATGTAGCATACTTTTGAAAAACATATGTTGCATAGGATTTCACCAGAGAGGGGGAGCGGGTGATTGAACAAACAAAAAAAAAATTCAATGATGAGCCCTAGCATACCGTCGTGTTCTAAAATATATACTTTAAATTACTTTTTCCTAAAATTACCAAAAATTACATGTAAAATGGAATTATTTTTCTAAGCGATAGTATCGATTGTGGGCCCATACACTCGATGTTTCCTAAATTTGCAAACCATCGATAGTATCGATAGTCCTAACGATTTTTTTTTACCATCGCTACTGTCTACGCCCCGGTTATGTAATTATCTTCACATCACTTAAAGGAATTCCCTGATGGCCCTGTTGCACTTCTAATACATGAATCATTTTTATTTTTATCAACTCAATTTACTTTGAATAGAGAATTAATATTATATTATTCTAAGTGATTTTTAAAGTCATATATTGGATCTCTCTTAAATATTCATATATTTTTAAGCTTTCGAAGCAAACAGAATTGAGTTCTTAAAGTAGTTATAAGTGATGATGTTTATAATTTTTGGTCATGCCAAGCAATAACCCACGGGCTGATGTTGCTCAGGTCTAGGAGCAGCGCACGCTATAAATTGCCGGCTAGAACTCGTCGCTTGGGTGTGAAGGTCTGCTGCTGCTATCCTGCCCTTTCTTACTCATCATCTCTCTTATAAACTTAGCGTGCTTGCGACACCAAAAGTCCGATCTAGATACAAAGAACACCTAGACACGCACTTAACAACCGGACAGAGAAACGACAGTCAAACAAAAAGTATTGCACACTGAATCAGGTACTTTTCAGCCACCGTTGTTGTTGTGGCTGCATGGCCCACCCTACCTGCGATCATCTTTTCCAAAAAGAAATACATATTATGATGACCCCTTCGCAAATGTCTTAAAAGCCTAGGACAGCACTGAGTTTAACATAAAAAAATCTAGTTACTAAACATTATAATATTTATTCCTTAACATATAAAAAATACACGAAACATAAGTTAATAAAAAGGGACATTAAATTCATAACTATACTCAAAACATTGAACGTAAACCTAAACTGAAATAACTCTCAATGATAAATACAAACTAAAAGCTTTAAAGCTCGCAACTGCACTTCAAAACGTAAACAAACTAATCTATTGGTGCGCTCGAGAGTGCATCTGTGAAGTTGTTGTTGCCTAGCTTGCCGAGCGACCCCAACCGAACGATACTTTAACAGGCGCGCATGCGCCGAAGCTTGTGCGAAACTGCGCTCAAAAGAAGCGCTTATAGGCGCGGGGTGAGGGGCATGCGGATAGTTCTCGGCCGTTCTGTTTTCAAGTTCTTATTTGTTTAGCTTTACTTTGGTTTTAGCATAGGGCCGCTTTACTTTGTTATTGTAGGGATTGTTTCAAAAAAAAAGACTTACATTCTTTACTGCGATCCCCGATGAAAGCGCTTCCAGTCGAGTTCTGCTGTAAATCTGTTTGGAAGAAATATAGATGTAAAGGTCAAATGCCCTAATTTGCCATGCCACACAAAGTACAACCTAAACTCGGAACTGAGAAAGTCGACAGCTTAAATTCTCTTTGTTATTTGCGCTCAAGCGCCTTTAGCTGGACTCTCTCACGCTACCAATGGAAAAAAAATTATCTCTTCTAAAACATTTCTAAAAAAAAATATTAATTAATTATCTCTACTTAAACTAAATGCGATCGCCTTTTCAGACGACAATGATGCTGCGCCAGCCGACCCTCTTTATTTATTTTTGGGCGGCGACACTTTGCCGTTATCAGATTTGGGAATAGTGGCTTTGGCAAAAGGCGAATTTGTGGGGGGTATGTTGTACAACTTGTGGCAATTTGAGCCACCCCTTCGGTGGGGAAAACCGTTGCGACGCTCCCAAATCTCTTGACGCTGCCAATTGATGACCTCGCTTGAAGACGATGGGGTGATTGAAAATTTTTTTATTCCCTGGAGAACGCTGCAAATTGATTTTCGTCAACTTGGCTGTCCTATTTATTTCTCAACCATCTTACCCAAAGGCTTTGTTCTACCAGCGGACTGGTTGTTCAAGTGGAGCTCAAGATCCGTCGATTTTGATATTAAAAGATCACTAAAACAAAGAGAACAACTTTTAACTAACTTAACCCGGCGGACAATTCTCCGCTTACCGCACTTGCACTGCCACTACTTATTCGATTTTTGTGAGGCTTGGGCCAGCAGTGCGCAGCTTTTATAGGGACGCCGCCTCACATTAGAGGGAGAAAGCCTATCTTTCCTTTCACTCCTTTTAGACCAAGCCTACCCACACTTTGACCCTAGATTCTCGCGATCTCCACAAGAGAGGGATAGGCGCTCAGCAAATTCCCGCGCTTGTTGGCTATGTTGCTAAACGTAGGCAAAATGTTGCTAGGCTTAGGAACATGCCTCGGGAACATTTATCTCCGCAACATTTGCATCCGTATCTACACAAGCGACCATTACAATTCCCCCCTGCTAGAATCAGACTGGGGCTCATCGACTGAGCGACAGGTCTGATATCGCTTGTGGCCTTAACTTGCAAGCTACTGCCTTATGTCCTTAGCATGAAATTTCCCAAGGAGCTTCCCCTGCATATCCTCAAGTTCGTAGTAGGCTTCTCCTAATCTCTTACGAACTCTAGCCTTGAGAAAACTGGGTCCGAATTTCGCATTGTAGCCGGCCTCGAAATTGCTTTGCTTAAAATTCCGCCTAAACACCTCCTGACCTTCCTTGTAGACGACTTCTCGCGCTCTCAGGTTATATTGCTTCTCATTAGTCAGATACTGTTTTTGCCTAATTTCACAGGCCCTATCGCGCACTACATCCAGTGAATCCTTTTGGCTAAGATGTATGGTTCGATCCTCCAACAAGCTTAGCTTTCTAATCAGAGCGTAGGCCGACCCAGAAGTGATCATCTGCTGCCCAAATACCATATAATATGGACTTGTCCCTAAACTCGAGTGAATAGCAGACCGCAACGAACAACATATTTGTGACAAAAATTCATCCCAATCTTTTTGATCAGCTCTGACATATGACCTAATTGCCGCGATTACCGACCGGTTAACCCGTTCTGACGAATTTCCCTGTGGGGCATGGACTGCAGTTAAAGCATGGTTAATCCCGTAGCTCGCCAAAAGCTTTCGAAACCCTTCTGAACGAAATTGAGCTCCGTTGTCTGAAATAATCGTCTCGGGGACACCAAAGGTGTGAAAAAGATTGGACTCCAGATACTTTGCTACCACATTAGTGGACATCTTCTTCACAGCATGCAGATAAACGAACTTCGTGAAGTGATCCAAAACAATAAAAATGCCTATGTTGCCACTTCGTGAGCGAGGGTATGGTCCTAGAAAGTCAATATAAAGCTTTTGGAAGAATCTCTGCGACTCTGAAGGCTTTGCTAAAGGTGGCCTTAACGCCAGATTAGGGGCTTTCGAGGCCTTGCAAGTTTCACAGGCGCTAACATATCTTTTCACTTCCCCTACCAAGCCTGGCCAAAAGTAGTAACGACGGACTCTTTCAATAGTCTTGTGGATTCCCCCGTGAGATGACAAGGGCTGATCGTGCGCTTTCGCTAAAACTTCTCCAACAAGCCCTTTCGGAATCCACAATTTCCAATTGTAGCTGTCATGGACAGGCTCTCCAACTGAGTGCTCTGTTCGTCGGTACACCATTCCATCGCAGACCTTAACGTCGGGAAAAGTGCTGCTCATCTCTTTAGCTCGTTCCACCAAATCCAAATATTCTGCAGATTTAAAATGCTCAGATCCCAAATCGACAATTAAACCATTTTGAAAATCTAAAGCCGCTAATTCATCTTCATGCACCCTGGACAATACATCCGGAACCACATTAAGCTTTCCTCGTCTGTGCTCAATTTTAAACTTGTATGCCTGCAATTTTAGAGCCCACCTGGCCAAGCGGGAACTCAGGTCAGACTGCGACATAAGCCATTTTAAGGAGGCGTGGTCGGTTATTATAGTAAAATCCTGGCCTTCTACGTATGCCCGGAAACTTTTCAAACATACAATGGCTGCCAAGCATTCCTGCTCAGTCACAGAGTAATTTTGCTGAGCCTTGTTGAGTTTTTTTGACACAAATGCTATCGGACACTCATCTCCTTCAGATGAAAGTTGCACTAGCACTCCTCCGACTCCGGTCTTGCTGGCATCGCAGTGTATGTAGAATGGCTTCGAAAAATCGGCACTTCTGAGAACAGGAGCTTGGCTTAATTTTTCTTTGAGCTCTTCAAAGGCCTCTAATGCTTTCTCCGTAAACACAAACTTGCGCTTCGGAGTGAGCAAGTCAGTTAATGGAGATGTAATCGCAGCAAAGTTGCTTATGAATTTTCTGTACCACCCGCATAAACCCAAGAAACTTCGTAACGCTTTGAGGGACTTGGGAATAGGAAAAGCGGTGATAGCGGAAATTTTTTCCGGATCCATTCGTACTCCACCGTCTCCAACAATATGACCCAAATATTTTACCCTCTTAGCACAAAATTTACTCTTCCCTATGTTTATAGTCAGACCAGCTCTTTTAATATGGTAAGCTACTTGTTTGAGAATTTCTAGATGCCGTTCGAAAGTAGCCGAAACTAAAAGTAAATCGTCCAAATAAACAAAGACTTCATTTCGCAGCTGTGGTGGAATCACCCTGTCCATCAATTTGGACATGGTTTGCGTCGCATTGCACAGTCCAAACGGCATTGCTTTGAACTGGTATAGGGGTCTTCCGGGAACAGTGAATGCAGTTTTATCCCTTGATGCCTCATCTAAGGGGACTTGCCAGTAGGCGTCCTTTAAGTCAAGACTTGTGATAAATTCAGCCTTGGGCAACCTGCTTAGAATTCCACTAATCTGGGGCAACGGATACGCATCCTTTTCGGTCAAAGCATTTATTTTCCTACTGTCCAGGCACAAGCGAAATTTCCCTGGCTTTTGTACAATCACTAAAGGTGATGACCAGGCACTCTCGGATTCTTCGATGACTCCTAAGTTTAACATTCGATCTACCTCAGCATATATTAATTTTTCCATTGCTGGCGAAACCGGATAGTGCCTTTGCTTCACGGGCTTAGCACTGCCTACATCTATCACATGCGTGATCAAATTGGTTTTTCCCAATCCTTTTTGAGTAAAAGAAGGAAACAAGTTCACCACATTTGCTAATTCCGTTCTCTGATCACTATCGAGGTCGTGCTCTACGGACTTTAGGTCCAGTTCGCATATATTTGCCAATGTAGGAAGTAGATTGAACTTGCGCCAAAAGTCAATACCCAAATAAAGATTTTGTTTCAGTGTTGGGACTATGTAAATGTCTAATTCTTCTGTTCTTTTGTCATAGCATACTGGAAGCCTCACTTTGCCAACTATTTCTTGTTTATTTCCATCTGCCGTGCTAACATTAGCTGCTATTTTCTTAAAGTTTGTACTACTTTTTAGAAATTCTTGAGCCAAATTCCCTCCTAGACAACTAACGGCTGCCCCTGAATCTAACAGACCCTTCACTAATTGTTCCATCATCTGCACAGCTACAAACGGTCGGGGATCAGCTTTTGGGTCTTCTAGTGCATTAATTTCTTTGATGTGATTCTGCAGCTGCTTCATTTCTGACCAGAATGATTTCATCCTAGCTATGCTCCGAGAATCCGTCTGGTGATCGTCTGTTCTAGAATTTTCGGTGCCTACTTCAATTTCCTGCTCATCTCCTGGTAAGCACATGTGGTCATATGAGCTATTGAGAGAACTTGCAGATGTTTCTGTCTCTGACTCGTACGTTTCTAAATCTGAATCTACGTCGTTTTCCTCATCGCCCTCGCTTTGACTTGCTGAATCATATCCTACTAAATCTACAAAGTCTGATGATTTAGCGCCATCCTCTAAACTTGCGATTCTGGGTGAGCAGGATTCGGGTTTGAGTTCTGAGCACGCGGAGCATTCTGTTTGTGTTGTTGCATCTGCGTGCTCCCGTGTAGGTTTTTTGCCAGACATTTGCTGCAATTCATTTTATACACGTTTGCTAACCCGCATCCATGACAAAATACCCTCTTTGCTTGTTTGCACTGCATGTGTCGGTGACCTTCTTGACGACAATTCCAACAGAATTCTATCGCCCCTACTTCACCCTCAACGTCTACTTCACTATCAGGTATCTGTCCAACCTCTACCAGATCATCCTGTATTTCCGCTATATCTCTTTTAAAGGGCATTCTTTTTGCGTATCCATGGGTGCGCTTAACATCCTCCAAAAAGGACTCCCTACGTCGGCATACTTCGCGAAGATGTGACACACAGGTGATGTCTACGTTAAGGATCTCATGACGAATTTCAGGCCGCAAGTTATTCTTAAGAATCCTAACAAGCTTGCTGTTTGATAAGGGCGTGTCCATCTTATCCAACAATGCGCAGATCTCGTCATAGAAGTGGTCAAAGGTTTCTTGTTCTTTTTGTTTTCTTTGCCTTATGAGTTCCTCTATGTCCCCATCATCTCTGTCATCTCGGAACTGCTGCCTTAGAGCTGCACAAAGTCCGTTCCAGTTTATATTTTTGACAGACTTGTGGTGCCTCCAGAAGAATTCTTTGGCTTTTCCCTCAAATAAAGAGCTAATATTGCGGCACATGACCTCAAAGTTTCCCTCTAACGTCTGGTTAGTAAGAGCTTCCACCCGATAAATAAAATTATCTATGGATAACCCTGTGCCGGAAAAAGTAAGCTTCCAACCATTCATTATGTGACCCACCTTATCCGGTCTTTGTGATAAGTCTGAGCCTCCACTTCCAACACTTCTGCCCATCGAATCCTCTCTACCTCTTTGCGAATTATCATCGCGCCAAGTGTGCATATGCCTATCCTGGTTGTGGTTTGGTTCTTCTATGCCGGAGCCAATATTTAGGCGCTGAAAGCAGTTCTGCACATTTTGTTCTATCAATTGGGCCAATTTATCCGTCAAGGTGGTTAAAATTCGGTTCTCCAAACTGTTCAGTTGATCTAGCCCTATAGGATTTTCCGTATTATTGGGAGTGGAAGTGGGCGTACCCGCAATTTCAATTTCTGGTAAGCTAAGCTGGCTTTGGGATCTTGTGTTTAAACCAAGTGACGAATTTCTTTCTACCAGCTTGCTAATACACACGGTAGCACAGTTGGGACAAGTTGTTTTTGCCATGAAATGGGTTTTAATGCAAATCTTGTGAAAACTATGCCCACAACCTGTTTTGTGGGCATCCCCTTCGCTTTTAATCACAGTTTTGCACAGCGTGCAAGTGATTTTGCCAACAGCTTCATCATCAAGCCCCATCCTGACGCAATTTAAACAAAATGGTTAAATAGTTAAATAAAGTAAATGTTACAATAAAGGTCACAAATAATTAAAATGGGACAAAAATTAAAAAAAATAAATAAGATTGTTTTATAAAAATATTATTAAAAATTCCAAACCAATAAATAAATCAAATTTCAAACCGTTAAACTCAATGCATGACTTTGGCCCTAAAACATTTGCGTATCTGAATTAATGTGTCTTTAAAAGTTTAGAAAAAGAACATGCCATTGTTTAATGCGGTTGTTAAGGTTCGCAAACCTATGCACAAACTCCGCCATTATAACAAAACATTTTACGATGAACTCTTCATTTTCTATCAGAATGCTGGTATGATAAAATTCAGAAATTCTTGCCAAAATTCCAGGTTATCTGAAAGTAATGAAGTAGCCATCGTTCGTGCCCCAGACAATTTACATGACCTGGTTCAAACCTGAGCTAGGCGCGTTATGTTAGAAATTCCAAATGTCAATATAATTGTCTGAATACACTTTTAGGCAAACCATGAATTGAGTATGAAATGGTCAGAAGATCAATCGAAATTTTCTCTATTCTGTATTCCAAAACTACCATATTCAATTCTAGGTTTGGGAAAAATGAAAATGAAATAAAGAAATTGTTTAACTGTACGTTGGTGAGTCTCATAGTTTTAAAAATAAATTTTCCGCCATTGAGCCAACACGTATGGGCGCCATTCATAAGTGATGATGTTTATAATTTTTGGTCATGCCAAGCAATAACCCACGGGCTGATGTTGCTCAGGTCTAGGAGCAGCGCACGCTATAAATTGCCGGCTAGAACTCGTCGCTTGGGTGTGAAGGTCTGCTGCTGCTATCCTGCCCTTTCTTACTCATCATCTCTCTTATAAACTTAGCGTGCTTGCGACACCAAAAGTCCGATCTAGATACAAAGAACACCTAGACACGCACTTAACAACCGGACAGAGAAACGACAGTCAAACAAAAAGTATTGCACACTGAATCAGGTACTTTTCAGCCACCGTTGTTGTTGTGGCTGCATGGCCCACCCTACCTGCGATCATCTTTTCCAAAAAGAAATACATATTATGATGACCCCTTCGCAAATGTCTTAAAAGCCTAGGACAGCACTGAGTTTAACATAAAAAAATCTAGTTACTAAACATTATAATATTTATTCCTTAACATATAAAAAATACACGAAACATAAGTTAATAAAAAGGGACATTAAATTCATAACTATACTCAAAACATTGAACGTAAACCTAAACTGAAATAACTCTCAATGATAAATACAAACTAAAAGCTTTAAAGCTCGCAACTGCACTTCAAAACGTAAACAAACTAATCTATTGGTGCGCTCGAGAGTGCATCTGTGAAGTTGTTGTTGCCTAGCTTGCCGAGCGACCCCAACCGAACGATACTTTAACAGGCGCGCATGCGCCGAAGCTTGTGCGAAACTGCGCTCAAAAGAAGCGCTTATAGGCGCGGGGTGAGGGGCATGCGGATAGTTCTCGGCCGTTCTGTTTTCAAGTTCTTATTTGTTTAGCTTTACTTTGGTTTTAGCATAGGGCCGCTTTACTTTGTTATTGTAGGGATTGTTTCAAAAAAAAAGACTTACATTCTTTACTGCGATCCCCGATGAAAGCGCTTCCAGTCGAGTTCTGCTGTAAATCTGTTTGGAAGAAATATAGATGTAAAGGTCAAATGCCCTAATTTGCCATGCCACACAAAGTACAACCTAAACTCGGAACTGAGAAAGTCGACAGCTTAAATTCTCTTTGTTATTTGCGCTCAAGCGCCTTTAGCTGGACTCTCTCACGCTACCAATGGAAAAAAAATTATCTCTTCTAAAACATTACTAAAAAAAAATATTAATTAATTATCTCTACTTAAACTAAATGCGATCGCCTTTTCAGACGACAATGATGCTGCGCCAGCCGACCCTCTTTATTTATTTTTGGGCGGCGACACTTTGCCGTTATCAGATTTGGGAATAGTGGCTTTGGCAAAAGGCGAATTTGTGGGGGGTATGTTGTACAACTTGTGGCAATTTGAGCCACCCCTTCGGTGGGGAAAACCGTTGCGACGCTCCCAAATCTCTTGACGCTGCCAATTGATGACCTCGCTTGAAGACGATGGGGTGATTGAAAATTTTTTTATTCCCTGGAGAACGCTGCAAATTGATTTTCGTCAACTTGGCTGTCCTATTTATTTCTCAACCATCTTACCCAAAGGCTTTGTTCTACCAGCGGACTGGTTGTTCAAGTGGAGCTCAAGATCCGTCGATTTTGATATTAAAAGATCACTAAAACAAAGAGAACAACTTTTAACTAACTTAACCCGGCGGACAATTCTCCGCTTACCGCACTTGCACTGCCACTACTTATTCGATTTTTGTGAGGCTTGGGCCAGCAGTGCGCAGCTTTTATAGGGACGCCGCCTCACATTAGAGGGAGAAAGCCTATCTTTCCTTTCACTCCTTTTAGACCAAGCCTACCCACACTTTGACCCTAGATTCTCGCGATCTCCACAAGAGAGGGATAGGCGCTCAGCAAATTCCCGCGCTTGTTGGCTATGTTGCTAAACGTAGGCAAAATGTTGCTAGGCTTAGGAACATGCCTCGGGAACATTTATCTCCGCAACATTTGCATCCGTATCTACACAAGCGACCATTACATAGTACCATTTTACCAGATACCATACCAGATACTTTCAAAAAACGAAGTAATTTACACACAGATGGCGGCAGCTGTCGCAACTTTGCATACTTTAATTAAACAGTTTACAACACATTTGTGCATTCAAAGTGGATTCTCGTCGAATGTCTCGGAACGTAGCCTGCAGGCCTGGGCGACGGGTAAAAATAACTTGTGACATGCTGCTGCGGCAGTTGTTTAATCATTTCACTCGAAATGCTTTCAGGCCCGCCGGCCATCGCTCCTCCTGCTCCTCGGTTTCCATCTGCAGTTCGCCTGGGCGATGTGAACTTAATTAGGGTTAATTAATACTAGAAAAACACACAGACATATTGACAAAGGGCAAATTGGTGTGCTCAAGAAGTAGCCGCTCGTGCAAATGTGGGATGAGTTGGCCCAGGTCCTTGGCCCAAAAAGGACACCAGATCCTGCGACAGGAAATGAGTTTTCAAAGGCCGGAAGGCAGCAATTATGGCAGTCGCTTTGTGTGGACTGTTAATTGGTCTGGGAATCGACGAGGCCGACGACTTTACGATATTTCATAAATTGCAATTTTACGATGCCCCCAAATTGAAACCAAATTGCAGGCTCAACCTTGAGATTTGCATATCCTGGGCGTCCCTTTCGATCTTATCCCAGAGCCATGTATCCTCCTCCCTCTCCCCTCTGTTTGTGTACTTTGTGAGTGTCGACGTCATGTAACGTGGCAAATCCAATTTGGCCACGCCCATGGGGCGGCAAGGAGCAGGAGTTCGAGTCCCATCCCCCAGCCCATCCGTCCGACTGCTCACTCAATCTCAATAAAGCAAAAGAAATTTTCTCTCAGAGGAGAGGAGCCAAAAAAAAAACGAAGCGCCTTTGGCAAATTTGTTATTGGCCTGGTTGATGCAGCACTCTTTGAGGCGCAGCCAAAGAAATTGGATGAGGCCAGGTGCCAGCAGAGATTCATCCTGTGTGCAGGTAAATATTTGCCCATAGATGACTCCGGGCTTAGTGAGGCGCCCACTTTGCCCTCGGCTTATGCGGATTTAATGCGGCTTCGGGGCCTTGAACTGCACTAGCTGATTCGCAGATTTAATTAAATTCCATATCCAAATGCGAAATCAAAGCCAATTTTATGACTGCACTCGATGAAAGTAAATATTTGATATGCGAGCCTGTGCCATTTTTAATTATGCTTGAAATAAACATGACGACCGATATTTGGTCTGCCCGCTGTAATAATATTTAGCCAGTTGTCCTGATTTTGACTGCGACGCACTTGTTTTAATGCATAAATAAATATTTGTGTTAAAGTGAAAAAACCGCAGGCCCAACACACGAAACGTCATTCGATACACGCATCCTGTACTCGGTGTGTTAAATGTGATATCTGTGCGGGAAAAAACTGACAGGCATTAGATGTCGCTTAATAAACCCTAATAGTCTGTGGTATCGTGTCGGAGTGTCTATCAAAAACACACTTTTCGGACCGCCCGCTTTCCGTTGTTCTATTTTCCAATTTTCTATTTTTCCATCTATCAATTATGCACCCAGGTCGGAGGGCAGAAGGGGCGAGCGGAGAGCGGCAGGGAGACTCTGTTTTATATTATTATTTGCTTTGCAACGAAAACTGTCAGAAATGACCGCAAATGTAAGCGGCGTTGGCTGGTGAAAAATGCTTTTTGCGGCCGCTTCAGTTGCATTTATCGGTTTGACATTTCCAGTTTGCTAACTCACCAGCAATAAAAGGAATTTCATAAAATGAATAGAATAACAGGCGGCGCTGTTTTTTCATCTTTCTAATTGAAATTTACTGATAGACTCGGAATCAAAACTAATATTTGCTCGCCAAAGAAAACACATTTGAACTGCGATGAATTCGCTTTTTCACATTTTAACCGTCAGCTAATTGATTTGTGCTCTCAGCAGATCATTTTGACATGGCTAATAAGTTAATAATTTAACTCGGTGAAAATAATATAAAATAAAATGGAGCTAACGATAAATTCACAATTTATTAATTGTGAGTATAAAATGTATTCTTCTTTAAATATCCAAGTATTCTTCATAAACGCCAACGGTTTATTTTGAATATTTTCTGTGATCCAGCTATCAAATATTTAAATCAACCCTATAAGGGTATTACCACAGGCCAATGAACATTGGGGATAATACAATACGGTCATTTACATAAGCACTGCAATACTTAATTGCAATTATTAAGTAAATCAAAAATATGAAAATGTTCGCTGTTAATATATTATAGTTTTCGACTCCCAATTAGTCATATTAAAAACCTACACATGTGTAAAGATAACAGCGCGCTAATTCGCGGGAAAAACAGCATTTTCAATTAGTTAAACAAAATCCCGCACAAAATATGGCAACATAGTGTTTCCGTATTCTGCGGGTAATAATTAATGTAATGCTCATGTGCGGACTTCGTTTGGATAGAGTCATTACGGGCCCACACCACGAATCCCGGATAAATCCTCGAGGAGTGGAGGTATGTGGGTCATGAAACAGCTTGATATCTTTACTGCGCTCTCTACCTGTGGCTATGGTTCATCCATCATTAGTTGGACACAAAAAAGAAGGATTTTATGATGTGGTAATGGCAGCATAAAGGACTCCACGGGAGCGAATGTGAGTGTGAGTGAGTGTGTGTGTGCGTGGCAGTATTTTTTATGTTTTATGCCTTTTGAGCAAACAAGTTGGCGTATTTTTGAGCTAAGCTCGCAGACATAAACTGTCGGCTGGCCCCTCCACTCGCCCACAATCTAAGCCACAACTTCCGCAACGTGTCATTCAAGCCACCCACATCATTACGACCCCCCTCCCCACTCCTCACACACACTCTGGCACCATGTACTCACTAACACACGTCCAGGGAAGGACTACTACTGGCTGTACGTGCTAAGTTGTTATGGCGCTGCTCTACGTAACTCTCTGCTCTGTCGCATAACTTAGTTTTCCACGCTTAATACAGTTTTACGGGCCACCCCACTTCGCCCCACCGCCTGGCCCATGGAAATACTTTAAAACGCATAAAAATTCCGACACGTCGTAACCTCAGTGCTTTTAACAGCTTCTCCCCTGCTCATCGCGAACCACAGCCCAGATATCCAGATGCAGAACCCATCCCGAAGCCCGAGGACCGACGCCCCATATACATATATATAAGACCAAACCCAGAGTCAGCAATCAACTGCACTTCCCAGGGACTCTCGCTTTGTTGCAAGTCATGCACATCAAGTGGAGTTCCTGCCGCTTGTTGTTCCTGCTCTACGCGGTACGTCTGGAATACAGGGGTATACTGGATTTGTGCGAATATATCTTATATCACATCTTGCTGAAACACGAGTGACTTGCAGGGACTGAGATGTAAACGATCCAATTAAAGGGCTGTCTCTTCTTATTAACTACATTATCTCATAAAAGGATGAGATTCGCTATTTTGATTATGTTATTCTCATTCGTATTTAAATAAGAGAATGCGAACATTTTAAAACTTACTATACCTTATAGATACTAGATTAAATAATAAATACAAATATAAATAAATTTCATAAGACCATTTTAAAGAAAGAATTTCCTAAAAAAACAAAATCCTGTTGAATTTCATTTTAAATCCAATTCTATTCCTTTCCTTTCTAGACGTTATCTTCACATCTCATTTTATACATTAAAAATAATCCTGATAACACTACAATTAAGGCACACTTCAGATGAGTACCAGGTATCGCAGAGTTGCGACCCTCGATTATTGAGCTCTACTTGTTGTTTCTAGCGCGATGTTGTTGTCTAGCGGACGCGGTGGCCCCGTCTGTTCCGCTGCAGTGAACCTGCAAAGTAGCGCAATTTGTTGATAGCAGGTTAAATTTCATTTTCCCGCACACTTTTTACATATATTTCGTTCCATGTTTGCTTCTTTTTTGTACGCCCTCTAATGATGTTACCAGCAGGATAAGGCCGTGCAGAGGGCAGGGGGGAAATAAGATGCATGTGGAAAATGTGGCGCATCCTAAACACGTTTTGCATGAGGAATAAACGTAATTGTTTTTTCTGTGTCACAGTCGTTTGTGTTAATAAGGTGTGGGAGAAAATGATGCTGAATTAAATTTTAAATTGAATTGCTTCCAGGGGAGCGATAAATATAACACGTTTTTTTCCACGATGAAAGACACTTTAAATCATACATAAAGTTAAATTGTTATATTTGCGATAAGGGCTTAATTGAGTGAATGCGACTGTTTAAAATTTCAAGTATTTGTAAAGCAATTTCCCAAGAGGCACACAGAATTTTATTGCCCGACAAAATTCATTAGCTTCATGCCCACAAAACTAACCCGGCAGTATAAACTTTTGCGCAATTATATAAATTTGAATATCCTGCCGCCCCCGACGGCTTCACCTCTGCTGGCGTTGACATTAATATCACTTTAGCTCAATCTGTCCAATTTATCAATAAAACTCTCGAATCTCGGCTCGAAGTGCTTTAAACTGCAATGGGCCAGGTAAAAGGTAAAAGCGAGCGAGTATTCGAGTATTCCAGTATTCGAGTGTGTGTTCCTGTGCTCTCGTGTGTTTGTTTGTGCGGTTGTGCTGGTGCCTTTTAACTTTTGCATAAAAACAACGAACGCAGCCGGCAGCAGTTAGTGGATGGATGGATGCAGGATGCAGGCCAGATCCAAGCCAAGGATGCAACTTTCAGCTGCTAAACGAAAATATAAAACACTTAACTCGACTGCAGGGGCGACAATCCCCCTCCATTTGTCCCTCGAAAGCAGCCAGATCGTCCTCCTCTATGCGACACATTCAACTGCACCCTGGATCCCGGAGACTGGCAACAATTTGAGGGAGCTGCGCGGAGCGGGGGAAGCCCCATTCAGCCCTTTGGGTTGGGCCAACAAACCCAGACACAGCCAGCCCTCCCCGGGCTGTAAATTTAGGTCACTTTTTGGCAGCCAACAACAGTGAACCGGAAGTGCAGAAAATTTGGCCTAAAAATAGCATTTATGTGTGAGCAGTCCGCTGGCGTTAAGTTTTACGAACTCGATTACGATTACGATTATGAAGGCACTTTAATGAAAAAATTAACCCAATGAGCTTCTTGTTCTCTGCCAAGTAAATAATAGGGGGAATACTAAGTGAATTTTAAAGAGGTATTAAAAAATATCTGCTTTCAATTTAATTAAAAATTAAGGTTGCAATATTTTTGAAATATTTTCTTTAACTTAAGATGTTATCATAATTTAGGGTGACTTTTCAGGGACTCCAAACTCAAATACGGAGATCTAATAAAAATATATACACACACAAAAAAAAATAATGTTACCGTAAAATCGATATGGCCATATAAATTTCAGGTCATTTAAAACCCATGAAGTTGATCTTAAATAATGTAAAATTGATCTACGTTTCATATTGATTTTTTTTGTGTGCATTCCATTTTCGAAAACACTTTAAATTTTTTCCCAGTAAGTACCCGAATTGGTCCACTGTGCCTGCGTCATGGGTTCGGTTTAGTGGGGCATTGAAAGCGCGGCTCACAATGACCGACCGCCAACCGGCGGTGAGGGACGAAGTGAAAGGACTTCACGTGGCTTTAATAAATAACAGCTGAAGTTTAAATTGCCGTTAGCATAAATTATGAGCAGTTAGAGACGTTGCCTGCATTCAGTGAACGCCGCCTTTTTGGCTGCGAAACTTCTTTCACCAGCTCGTTTCCCTTTCTGGTCCTTTGGCTTTTTTGGCAAGCATCCTGCTGAATGGAGGAACTGGTGGCACTCCCTATCCCTATGCATTCGACTATGCATAAATACATATCTAGCTGTGTACGTACTACGTATATTTTTGGGCCAGCCAAAAAACACAAGATGAAAAGTTAGCGGCGCAAAGTGAGATTTCAATTTGGCTGGCTCGCGTTTTATGGCGGGGAGGCAACATTGCCGGACTCATAAAGCATTTCCGGCACTCATGAATCGGTTGGGGCCCTCGAGGCTTTTGTCCCCGCTCCCAGAGCTCCTGACTACCCCGATATTGTGATGTTTGGAGCTAAAGTTGTTTGCTTTCTTTTCGCCCAAAAGCCGAAAGCCGAAAGCCTTAGAAAATGGAACGCCGTCTGGTGGCTTCCTGCTTCCTGCATCCATTACATCCACCTTCAAGAGTACACTGGGAAAAGCGGCCCTAAAGTGGTAGCAAGTCGGAATTTTACTTACATTTTATTTTTTCTAGAATGAAAAATTAAAATGTTTTTAATTTCGTGGGATACTTTGAAAGCTTTGAGCATTTTGTTAATTTTTTTAGCCAAAAACCTCTTGAGATTTATATTGAAATTGGTTTCCGTGTATAAGAAAGCCCAGTCTCCAGCTGGGAAGCTCATTCGCTGCATACTTTCCGTTTGCCCGGTTTTGTCTCACTTTCCCAGCAGCGAGTACACATTATATTTCCCTCGCAATTGTTTGGCAGCGAATAAAAGAAACCCCGAGCCGAACCACCCATATCCATGGCCCAAGCCGGGTCCGAAGTGGGTTTGTTTGTTGTGGGCTCGTAGGAAGTGAGTTGGGTCCATGGATTCCATGGAATGCAACGACCATGACAGGGCACATGGCTCAGCATGGGTTACAGCACTCGGCACTCGGCATTCGGCATTCAAGTCAAGGGGATGGCTGGCATACTTGTGTGTGCATTCCGCCAAAACATTTGAATGCCAAGTATTCAAAGCAACGAAAACAGGGCTAACTGCAGGGATATCAGCCATTCATCATTCAACGTTTGCAGCCCGACACAATCGACTGAATGGCAAACACTTAATTTAATGAATATTGAACCAGTTATACTATCAACGAGATTTAGTTGAATGTCAAAGCGGATACCTAAATGGAATTCAATACGAATGCATCTAGTCCACAATCTACACATATCCCCCGATGCAATGTCAACAGGCTGACAGGACACAGAATCCAAGCAAAACAATAAAAGAGCTCGGGGTTAAGAGGAGATTTTGATACCCTAATCTGGGAGAATTAATACTTCGATCTCTGTTTATTTTTAAAACGGAATTTTATCCAAAAGAGTCGAAAAATCTGAATTTTCTTGTGTATAAATAGTTAGGTATTGTATTTAGGATCTCCAATTTTGCGTTCTCACAAATACAAGTTTAGTAGTTGCTTACCAAATATTTAGATCTATTCGGTCGAATAGCTTGGATCAAGTTTCTTTTCTTCATCCAGATAATACCCATTAAACTTTCAACCAAATTGCACATATCTTTTCAGTGAGAGTATTTGAGGAAAATGTAAATCCGAGGATGGTTTTTGTTTCGATTGCAATCATCGGCAGGAACAGTGGCACAATAAATATAACAATTGAAACGGCAAATACTCTGAAAACGGATTCCTATATATGCACGAAATGAAAATCTCTAATAAAAAAAGACATTTCCATTACTGCGATTAAATCGTCAGGACAAAGCGCACACACACACACTCACAGAGGCAGGCGGATATAGATACATATAGATAGGGACTGGCAGGAGATAGAGGTGGAAAGCAATTCTGCTGCGGTCTTTGCCGAGTTGTAAGGCTGAGTCCTGTGATAGGATTTCAGTTGCCTGCCATTATTTCAATTGTTGTTGTTTATATTCATTGGATTCTTTCTCCCCTTCTCCTCCCTCTCAGCATTATTATGAGCGTTTTATGTGCATTGCACAATCGGCCCGAAGGTTGACCATAAAATATTTTCCACCACCCATCCGATGATATCAATTTTTACGGCTGACAATATTAGCCCGACATAATTATCAATCTTTATGGGCCGAACTGAAATGGTCAGCAATAAAATGCCAAACGTAGATCGGCGATAACGAATGTCCTCGGCCGCAGAAAGGATGTCCTGCTGGCGCAGAAAATGCTGTAACACATGTGTGCGCGTGCTGATAAAATTAGCAATTCGAAACCATTTGTGGGGATATGGCTGGTGTGGTTTTCGGGGGCGGAAGGAAACCTGATATTAGCAGCAGATATATTCATGTCGACTGCTGTCGGGCGTAAAGTCGTGGTGCAGCCAACGGGGCGGATGAGTGTTGCCGCCAACGGGGCGGATGAGTGCCAGTGCCGCTGCACCCGATGGGGGGCCTTTGGCTGTTTGCGGTCTATCCACCTCATGGTTAGGAGGGTCTCCTTTCCCACTCCCATTTCCCTTCCCTTTCCACTCCCTCATCTCAACCGCCCACACAGCGCGTGTCGAAGCATCTCAGTCGGAAAATGGGTGACAATTCATGACAGGGCATGAGCAGTGCGCGTAATTTGCATATACGGTCGCTCGTTCGTTTCGATGGTCGAATTCGGTTGCCTGGCTCTGGTTGCCCAGCTGGCCCGCTCTTTACATTTTATTTTTTCCCCTCTTCACCATGGGCCACAGAATTCCCAGCCGTATTGGGCCGGCAGTTTTTGGCATTGACTTGACTGCACTTAGCCCCATGGCATTACAAAATGTCCCCCTCATTCTGGTTGCATATTCTGATAAAAATCCCCTTTTCTATGCATTTTCCGCAACGAAAGCGGCCGAAAAAAGGGCTGCTAAAATGGTAAGCTCCCGCACACATTTTAAATGCAAATGTCACCCCATGGAGGGCAGATAGTAGATGCAGTGGATGAGGCGCGTTGGCGGTGTCTTTGTGGCTTGCCAGCCGGCAGATTAAAAGCGAAATTAGTTTTTCCTCTAATAAGCCAATCCAGCTTGGGCGAAAGCAGTTAGTGACAGGCTGAATTTCAATTTAGATGACAGTAATGTTCTGGTATTTGAGCGATAAGACCGCCGACTCGTTGTGTTTGTTAATAGCCCTTGGTTGGGGTTTTTGGATTAAGTATTCAACTGTAAACTAAGGTTGTGAAAACATCGATAGTGGGGACCATCGATGGTTTTGACTATCAATAGTGGCCACTATCGGTTTTATCCATACTATCGAAAATAATAGAACATAAAAAACCACCTAAGAAAATCATAAAACTTATGGGAAAAAATAAATATCTATATTTTACCGCGAATAAAGTGAAACAAAGTTCACGGAAAATCCTAAACTGGACAAATACCATCGTCTTCTAAAAAATATACTTAAAGACTTAATCCTCTTATTTTTTTTTAAATATACCTCGAACTACAGGTAAAAAACAATATTTAGATTAACGATCTTATCGACAACCATCGATTTTTCCTAAATTGTATAACTATCGATAGTGCTATCGATCGGTTTACAAACCCAAGTGTAAGCCACAACAAATATTATATAACTCAGTTAATGAGTTCTTTTTACTCCTCTTCACTGCGGTTTTCGATTGTAATTTCAGTATTAGCATTAAGTACTTTAGATATTCACTGACAATTTAAATATTTCTTATAAATGGATTCATGGACTATGCCCTCTTGTTTCGCCTGTTCTTCCTGCGCATGTGCTTCTTCCACTTCCTCCAGTATTTCTGGATCTTGGTGGCTGCGCGATTCATGGCGAAGACGAGGATGCGGTGCTGCCGGCGCCTGGCCTCCTCCTCCTCTCGTTTCACCACGATCTGCTTGTAGACCCGCTCGACCTTCCGGAACCCAATCATATACTCGTCTAGGGCCTTTTTGGCCTTTTTGTGCTCGTCGGTGAGCTGCAGGTTCTCGATCATCTTTTCGCCAATGCTGTGATCGTACTTTTTGATGATGGCCTGCAACTGCAGGATCAGCTTATTCCTGGGGGATTCGTTGGATTGGATCAGGAGAAAGTCACTTTAGAAACCATTATGACTCACTTTTCCTCGCGGAAAACCTTTCCCTGTTTCAAATAGGTGTTGGTCGATGTCGCGTAGTTATTTCGGGTTTTTTGCAGCTGCTCTTCCAAATCGGCCTGTCGCTCCAGACTCGATTTCTTGTTGGCGCGGACCAAGCGAGTGCATCGATCGCTGGGTGAGGGAAAGTCGTTATAACCTATTGGACCATCTACAGCACTCACATTTCCTTCTGGATACGTTCGTTCTTCTCCCGCTTCTTCTTCATCATGAGATCTTCGTAGTTCTGCAGGTAGGCCTCCTTTTCGGCCATTCGAATCCTGATGGCCACCTTCTGCTCCTGGATCCGTTGGCGCATCTCCTCCACCTGCTCCTTGACCACCTCGTTCTGCTTGTACATGGCATGCAGCTGCCGCTCCTGGGCGATGGCATCGGTGGATGTCCTGTACAAGCGGTCCTTGGCCAGGTCGTAGAGCATCTGGAATGCCTTCAGCAGCTTCTTCTCGTCGGCGCTCATGTGGTTGTAGTAGCTCGGGAACAGATGGTACATCTTGTGGTTCCGCTGGAAGAAGTCGATGATCTGGATGATGCCATGGTCCATCAGCGGCGGACGCTTCTCCCGCAAAATGAACTCCCGCCGACGAACAAAGGACTCCACCAGGTGAACGGCTGTCTCGAATTTGGTGCCATTCAGAACCTGCGCCATGTGCGTAGGATGTTCCAGCAGTTTCGGCATGATTAGCGAGATCTTCACCCGTTCAATTGCCTCTGCCAGGACACTCAACACACAACCGATTTGCACCATTCGCACGTTGGCGAAATCTATGGGTATGTAGTGGGTTGATTTGTGAACAATGATTAAGGTTCGGAATTTTAAGTAATCGCGATACAATTTTGTACTTCTCCTAGTGCATTTGTTAAAAAGAGTTTTAAAGTTTTTTTAGAGGTTAAAATACACTTTATATTCACTTTAAAGTGAAAGAAGTTTAATGAAAACATTAATGGAATTTCTAAAGCCCTGACATAGTCGAATATAATTGCCAAGCGCCGCAAGCTTCAAAACTTTTTGAATGAATGAAATCGGTGTTTTGGCATCAAAGTTTATGTGAGTATACAAATGCAACCGACTCTGGTCAAATTCCAAAATTTAGAAATTATAATCCATGAGTTTTAGCTAAAATTTCTCACCATGCTGGGCCAGTTTAATGTCATTCTTCTTGTCCGCCGGCATCGATTTGCCCCGCATCATCTCTGTCATACTCATCTTGGTGTCTTTGGTTATTACCTGGTCTCTTGTGAATTAAGCATTTAATATTTTATTTATTTTTTTGTTAGTATGAAGAGCTGCGCCTGCAGCCTTTGCTGTGAGGTGTCTATTTTTATTTGATTTCTGCTTTTATTATTTTTTTTCTTTTTTGACAGCAGTGTTCGTGTGAAGCTGTGTGTGGATTTGCTTCTGTTTTGAGCTAAAATTCGGGGCTGCCGTTTGATGGAAGTTGGCCCTGTTACCCTGATCCCCTGAACGATGTCGCCAATTTATGTACACAAATTCCCATATTTACAAAAGCGGATCCTCGGCACATCTATCTGCGCTGTGCTCGCTCCGCTGAGCTGCAAACTTGCTCAAGTGGAAGCTCTTGTTTGGACTCGAATCAAGTTGACATTACATGGCGTGTTTCAGTCGCGGACTGCGGACAAAGTTTCTAAACAAATGCCCCGGAATTTGTGACTACAAATGCAGCGCTTCCTGCTCGATGTTGGATGCACTTTTTTAGCAGCCCTTTGTGCGCTCCTCTGTTCCGCTGTGTTGCCAAAAATTTATGGCTAACAATATTTTTGCCTGGCAAAAGACGCACACAGCTCACAGCAAATGGCAAACAACTTGCTGTGAGGCACCTAAATAAACCAAATGCGAGGGGAGGGGCTGGCAGCTTTCCAGGGGGGTTTTTTGGGGGAGTTTTCGGGGGAGTTTTTGGGGGCGTGGAACAGTTCTGGGGCGTAATTTGTATGCACTCTGCGAACAGCCTCCGACTCCGCCTCTGAATCTGAATCCGAATCCGAATCGGGCTGTTTGCGCCAGTGAACTCTTTCGGTTTTATCTTTTTCCCCAAGTTGTTTGTGCTTTGGATACCCTATTCGGGGTAGAGCAACCCAGAAATTTGTAATATCAAGGGGTGTAGCTTCGATGATCTATTAAATAAAGTGCTCATATATTGAATTCACAAAGTTTGATGGATATTTTATAGGTTTCTAATTCTAAGGTACCACAAGTTAAATTTGATATTATCATATATTTTTAATATTATTCAGTTTCTAGATATAATCTTACTGTGGCAGAAAATAATTGAACAATTAATAAGACTACTTTTTCTTAAGATATATAAAGACCTTCGAACGAATTTCTATCCTTTAAACTCTAAAACAGAAAACAAAGATGCAATGTTTAATTTCGACCGAAATATTTTTAAAAGAGATTTCCCAAATTGAAACCTATTCTCTTATAAATTGAAAACGAACAATTGTTATTTTCTATATCAAAGTGTATAAACATTTCGTTGGCAGGATGAACTTTGTAGTTACCATTTTTTCTGTCGCATTTTCTATAGCCGTTGTTGTTGCTGTGCGCTTATTGCATTTGTCTCGATTCGTTTGGCTCGCACAAAAACAAATTGCCGGAAGTATGCAAATGTATGATGCAGCTTATCAGATATTGTTTGAGAGCCTGCACTCGTTGTCTGTTTGTGGAGTAGGAAAGGGGGAGTGGCAGGGACAGTGGGCGGTGGGTGTTTCGGGGCGTGGCATTTGGCACGGCTCTCATTTGCCTTGCAAAAGACGCGCCGCCAGTGAGCAACCAGCAAACAAGAGCCAAGCGACAGCAAATAACTTTCAGAGACACTTGCACCCCGAATACAAATAAAAAACCAGAAAAGTATCGGGAATTGAACTGTCAGCTGCAGCTGCACGTTGGGGAAATCGAAATTGAATTACATTTGCACTTTATGCTAAAGATCCATCAGATGACAGCAGCAGCCAATGGAGGGAGATAAAAACTAATTAAAATGTTGCGAAACAATTTCGAGACGGAGAACGGCGCCAAATTCCAGGAACAAAACTTAATTTAGATGAGTGATGGCCGGAAATATAGGCAGGAATTAATGTATCTCAACACCCAGAAAAAAAAATTACCTTGATTTAAGTCCACTGTCTTTAAAGTAAGGAACGATGGACTAAAAATGTCTAAATAAGGCTATGCATGGACTTAAAAATTTTTCTCCCATACAAATTCAAAGACTAAATGGACTAAATTTGGACTTAAGTCCATATGGACCATATGGCCTTGAATCCAAATTTAGTCCATTTAGTCTTTGAATTTATATGGGAGGAAATTTTTTAAGGCCACGTATAGACTTGTTTAGTCATTTTAAAGCCATCATTCCTTAAATTAAAGTCTATGGACTTAAATCAAGGACATTTTTTTTTCTGAGTGTAGCAAGGTCTAAGTTTTTCCTTAAATGTATTATGTTTTGAGGAATTCATTTTATATTTTTAGGCAAATTTTTTTTCACAGCAACTGTATAGATAAAAAATCCATAAGGAAAGAAGTTTTATTTAATTATACCCGTTACTCGTAGAGTAAAAGGGTATATTGTATTCGTGCAAAAGTATGTAACAGGGAGAAGGAAGCTTTTCCGACCCTATAAAGTATATATATTCTTGATCAGGATCACTAGCCGAGTCGAACTAGCCATGTCCGTCTGTCCGTCCGTATGAACGCTGAGATCTCGGAAACTATAAAAGCTAGAGGATTGGCATTTTGCATGCATATTCTTGGAGTTCCTACGCAGCGCAAGTTTATTTCAAAATGGTGCCACGCCCCCTCTAACGCCCTCAATCGCCCTAAACCATTTTTTGAAAGGTGTCTGGAGCCCACACCATTAAAGATTTTGGAAAACTAAAAATGCAGTTTTATTGTGACTATCAATACCTATCGAAATGTAGAAGAAATTTTTCAAATCGGACCATTCGTTAAAAAGTTATGCCCGATCAAAGATTTTATATATCTATCTCCCTCGCACTCCCTTAGCTGACTAACGGGTATCTGATAGCCGGGGCACCCGACTATAGTGTTCTCTCTTGTTTTATTTGCTTTCTTAGCTTTGTCTAATACTAAAGGACTAAAAAGTACACAGAGCTTTCGATACGCAAAGATGTATTAAAGCTCCTATATCTATTAACATGTATCCCTATTATTAAGATTTTCTAAGAATATGTTATAAACCCCGAAGTTCGACAGTTATGGGGCTGTTGTTCAGGTGCTAGCTGTTTGGTCAGGTGGACTTTGTCCTTTTTCGGCGAAACCCTTGTCCTGGCCCAAGTTAATAGATTGGCGAGTGGCTCTCGATGTCATTTATCAACTCCGAACTTTCTGACATTTATGCTCTGTGACAAGCAGGTCCAAAGCGACAATCACTGGAGTCTAGTATTTGGGCTCGAAAAGTTCTTTTGACAGATGACACATTTTTCTCCAGCCCTCCTACATGACTACTTGATATTTCCATATTTCTTTAGACACACTGGGCTTAAAGCCGGTCCACCCAGGAACCACCCCCTATTGATAAATGATGCTGATGGATTTTTATTGCCCGGTCCTCTTGGATGGACAGGGGGAGATGGCCGGACCTGGATTTTCCAGGGGGAGGGATTGGGCCACATGTATGTATGACACGCTGTTGGCCGGCTGCTTATCAACGGTTTAGCGCGGCTTGTGTGCCTGACAGGTGAATAAAAGCAGCTGTCAACACTTTTTTATCCCTGTCTTCCCTAGGTGTGTGTGTGTGTGGGGGCGAACTGGGTCCATTAATATTGATATAGAATATATTGATTTTACGTTTTGTTTTTTTGCTGCCAAGGAGCATGCGAGGCGAAAGATTAATGCCTCTGCTAGGATGCCAAACAACTATTTGAATAAGCTTTTGGGGGGAAATCTCGAAGGCCTGTCTCTGAACCTGAATCCTTGAAACCGACAATTAGCTTTTGGCCATTTCTGGCCAAGTAGAGCACTTGCCAATGAGTTGCCTTGCCGGTAAGCATATTAAATATAAATTGCCTGGCCATCCATCAAAGTGCTCAAAGGAAGAGACGGAGGAGGTCAGAAGTCAAATTGAGAAACAACTTCAATGCCAATTGGCCAAATCCGAATGCATTTTATGGCCACAAAATCAATTCAATGGCTCAACAAGATGCTCAGTTTATGTCGGCCGTCGGTCGGTGGGCGTGGCTGCTGCACTTCTCGCCTTCCGCCGGTTGAAAATTTTATGTTTAATTTATTGATACACTCAGCTTGCAATAAAAATTGATGGCGAAAACACATTTACACACACCGGATGGGGGCGGGGCGGAAAGTGGGCCGAAGGACGAGGGGCGTTGGCCATAATTTTTCATTTCACTGTTTTGTTTCGCAGCAGTCGTGGGAAAATACGCCGCGGATAAACCCGAAACAAAAAGCTGGCAAAGTAGCAAGCAGCAAGGAAAAAAAAATGAGAGCAAAAGAAAATCGAGCGAAAATTCTTTTCTATGCGAGAGAAATTCATGAAAATGCCCGACGGAACTGGAAGCGAATTTTTGTGATATTTATTTGCTGGGCCAGGGAAAAAATGGAAAGAAACCGAGTTGCGAGAACTGCAATAAAACCAGGCAGACAAAACAGACGGAAATGAAAGCAAAGAAATAATGTCCCCGGCTCCAGTTTCTGTTTCAGAGCCAAGGAAAGCAGAAAGGAAAGTGAAAAGTTGCACGAAAAGAGCGAGAAACTAAGCCGAAAACGAAACCAAAGGCGCAGCACTGTTGATTTTATTTTTATTGCCATAATTTATATATGCACAGATCCGACGCTGCGTATACGCAACGCCATTCTTGGCAGCTGCACATTATGCCAAGGCCTTGATAGTACTTAAGTTGTGCCAATGGATTTATTTTACTTAAAGCCAAATCGAGAGTGCGGACAGCTGCAAATCATTTTTAAATGCTTACAAATTTCCAGCACAATTTACAACTTAAATAAATTTACTGCAGGCGAGTGGGAAGCCCAGAAAAAGTTATGAAAAATGTGGAACAGCAGAAAGCAAAGCACAGCAAATGGAAAATAAATCAATCTTACACTCAAAGTTGGGCGATGGGTGGCGATGGGTGCTTAACCGCACTCTACCAGGGCCCGGAAAATTCAATAAAGTTTAAGAATGTTGAAAATATTATAGCATACCTGCGGCCAACTGCAGATGCAGCTGTGAATGTGTGCAGAAGAAATTCTAATATTTGTATAGTTGGCCAAGTTGTACATGGAATTTCGCAGAACCCTTAATGGCTTCACTAGCTTACGGGCCAGCCCCCCCCCCCCCCTATTACCACTCCCCTCTAAGTCTTTTTTCCCCCATTTTTCCTCTGCCTGCACCGTTGCCTGATCATTTACAATTCAACATTTTGCAGCACCAGTGAATTATGCTTTTCATGTTGGCCTTTTCCCCTGCCTGGGAAAAAACCGTTTCCAACGGTTTCCGGGCATTCGCGGTCTATGGCCCATTTGTGTGTTCTGAGGCTTCGGGCGACGGCAGTAAGTACGCTAATAGCTTCTTATGACAGCAATGAGGTAAAATCATGCGAAAATTCAATTGCACGACTTTTCCGGCTCCGTGAAATAACAAGAAAGTGGGTTAGGTGATGGAAAATAAATCCAAATTCTTTTATTTGTTTATTTTAAGCTAGAAGATTAAGTATTTTTCGGAATATAATCTAAAAAGTATAATTTTATTTCGTGATTTCTAAAATACCAATACTAAATCATTGAAAAAATAGCAATTATTTCATATATATATTCTTCGAGGAGGGGGCTTAAGAATATCAAACAAGATTTATCTAGTGTAGATTGGGTTAAACTGGAAAAACCGACATAGATTGCAAAACAAATGGGTTTATTTTTGAATAAAACGCTAACGCTATACAGAGAAAACGCAAAAAGTTGGACGGAGGAAAGAAAATAAATGCAATACATTTTAAACGCAACCAATAAGGCCAATCAGCCGCTCACACTAATTGATTCCTAACTCTCTAACGGCAGTCGGATAAAACTGACTCGGTTAGAAAATAAATGCAGCTTAAAATACTCCTTTGCCGTAAAAACCAATCAGCAGAGAAATTCAATTTGTATGAAAATTCCAGAATAAATCGCACATATTTTTTTTGGCCAAACTCTCGATTGTCTTTCATTATGCTGCAATAAATATGCTGGATGGTCAAACGCAAGGGCGTTTCGCTGCTCCTGTCACATCGAGTGCAGAATTGGGAATTGTAAGCTTTGATAGACTGACGCTCCAACTTAACGGGAGTTCTTTTTCCCGTTTTTTGGGGTAGAACCCAGCTAAGTGAGTTGAATTGTTTTGACATTGAGTGGGGAAAAAACCCGACAATTGAAACAAATTAAAGGTTGATGGGGTGCGAGTGGACTGCATCCACTGTTGTCGGCGTGTTAACAAAACCACTTTATGCAGTTCATTGAAATTACCCCCTTTATTCCATTTTTTACTGCTTCTCCAGAGCAATTAACACGTACACACACAAACACACACACACAGCCAGAGCAACGGGGATCATAATTGTTGTCGCTGGCAACTGGAGAGCCAGAAAACAACAGCGATGGCAACACCGCCAGCGATTGTAAATTCGAAAATTGAACGAGGTGGCTGGAAGGTGAAGAACCAAGCTGGGGAACATCTGTTTCAGCCAGGCACTCATTCATTTTTAATGTATGCAACTGCAATTGAGCCGCCTCCGGCTGAAAAGCAAATGTCAAGCAGCTTTCCACCGCACACGCCACTCCTTCGCCTCTTTGGGTTCACTGAGGAAAATTTTAACATCGGTTTCAGGTTTGTCTTTTAATATTTCTGTTTAAAAAGAATAGGGATCCTTGAAATTAAATTAAAAAGTTTTAAAAATGTAAAGTTTAATCAAAAAATATTATTTAGTTAAAATTCTAAGATTTCAATCTGACTATTTAAAAAAGCAAATAGTCTATAAATATGTACTGAGGGGTATATATTATATTTTTATATATTTTATATATTTTTCGCTTACAAGATCATAAAAGTGTTAAATAGTGCTATTAATTTTGATAATTATTATTATAATTTATTATTAGTAATAAATCCTTTGTTTTTTTATACATATCAAATGATAGTAACAGCAATTCATACGAGATTGCATAAGTCTCTATAATTCCAAGAAGAAGAGGTTTAGAAAATTGTAAAACAAATTCAGTTACTCAAAGTCTCCCTGCCTTCGAATTTTAGAAGTTTCTAGAGATATGCCTTTTTTTCAGTGGGCCTGTTGCTGAACAAACTTGTTTTCGGGGACACGCCTTTGACATTGCGCAAGGATCGAAGGAAACTGTCGAGAATATTGGGCCATTGAAACACTAATTGATTATGCCCTGATTAGTTTGGATGTCGAGATACATCGCGAGGGTCTTTGCCGTTTGGTCTCGGGCCAAACATCGGGGCACTTACCGATTGTGAGGCAGAGGATGCCTCCGAGGAGGAGCTGGGTGAGCTGGGCGCCCTGCAGGGGCCGCGTTCTCGTTTCGAGTGTTTGCATTTCGGATCGACTGCGACTTTTCCAGGAGCGCATCCCCTCCCGCGAGGGAGCGAGAGCGATAATGTTCAGTTACGCGGAAATAGTGCACAGCTCGGCACTTTCACTGGCTTTTACTGGCTTCCAGTGGCGGATGCAAGGGGGACTGTGGTCGGGGGAGCTACCGCTCCAGCTGGGATTTGCGAACGCATTTAACACCTCCTGGAAAACTGCGGAACTGCCGACGCGGCGTATACGCAACGTGTGCCAACGTTCGGGCTTTCGTGCTTCCTTGGAAAAGCGCCCCACCGACTTTCTGCAAACGTTCACAATTTTACTTTCGAGTGACTCCGCTGACAGTTTGTCAAATAATAGTTTTCGTCTTTTATTGTTCGGCGCACGGTATCAACTGTGTTTTTATGGCCAATTTTATTGCCCTACAATCGCTCGGCTGCTCATAATTTGTTTAATATTTCTTTCCGTCTCGGTTCTTCGGTGCTTCAACAGTGATTTCCACTCTTCGGACCATCAATAACCATTGGATCTGGGCCATGTTCACTATTTTCGCGTCCGTGGGGGAACAGCAACATCTGTCTCTGGGGTTAAGTCCCACTGGCCCTTTGATTCAGAATGGATTTCGGTCGTTTTCCGTTTTTGTTTGTTTAGCGCATTTATCTGAAATGAAACAAAAGGCAATCGGGGTTTTTAATGTTCCGTTAATAGAGAATCGATTTATTTTAGACTGCTAAATGCCAAGTGATTTACTGTAGGTCCTTTTCGAATGTGTGGGTGTGTGGGCTGTGTTTGCAAGGGCCACAGAGCTAACGAACACACACGGATATGTGTGTGGCAAGCATTGTTATTGTAGATAATTGCTTTTGGCCGGCTCGGTTCGGAATTCGTGTTTAGTTTAGCGCTCAATTAATTATCTCAAGTTTCGCCATTTGCCGGCTTAGTTTGCCGGGAATTGGCCTCGGGCCACATGGCCACGCAATTTGTATTCAATGCGCCAAATTACTCCTCTCGAGCATCTCAAACAGTTGTCAATTAATTTAGTTCTCCCCCCGTTACACGACTGCTTAACTAGTGAGGAATTTAATTTAAATTAGCTGGACTTCATTGAGTAGGTACTTGATATTTGGGATACAAATATGAAAATTGTTCTATCTCTATCTCTTAAGCTTAAGTGAATATTTACTCTCAGTACACTCAAAACAAAATTAACCCTAAAGTCAAGGAAATCGCCCTATTTTTGTCTTCAAGACAAGCTCGCCCTAAAATTTAGGGTAACATTTTCCTATATTTTTGAAGCCATTTTTCTAAATTTTAGGGTAATTTTTCTAAATTTAAGGGTAAAAATTTCTAAAAGTAGAAAGTTTTACTAAAAGATAGAAATTGAAAACAAAACAAAAAACATGTTCAATCATGATTTATTTTTGTATATACATACGTTTATGTTATGGATACTCTTATGTACATACATACATATGCATCCGTACATATGTATGTTCTGAATGTTGAGGTTATATAAATGTAGCAATTATGCCTGGATTTCTTATTTAACAAAGTCAAATATCGTTGCAAATGTATACTGCAGGACTGCGGGGTATTGGAAAAGTAGAAAATTGTGATTAGTTATTATTTTATCTTTATGAAAAAAACTTACATTTTTACTTGTCCGTCGGTGAGAATCGAACCCGGGTCTCCCGCGCGAGGAGCGAACGGCCTACGTACTGACTCATTGAAGCACTTTATTTGGCTGTGGCAAACCCAACATTGTATGTAAAGGATGAAGCGGACAACACATTTGAATTCTAATTTTATAGTTCTGACCATTTGTGGTTTTACTTATGTACGCAATATATATTATGTATAGTAAAATAGTAAATATCTTTCATACAAAATTAAACACAAAAACTGAATAATTATTTTGGTTCACCGTTTGTCATCAATAAAAAAATTAAAAAAAAAAATTTAAAAAAAATTTAAAAAAAAAAACAGAACAAAAAATAAAAAATAAAAAAAAGAATAAAAAAAATGTTGGCGCTGGGACTCGAACCGGCGTCGTTTAGATTTCTAACCAAACGCTTTAACTATCTGCGCCACGAGTACAGCCGCCCGACCGCTGACAAGTTCTGACATTGAATATTTTGGTGCGTCAGAGCATGTGAAAACAAATATTTATATTTTTTAGAAAAACTTTCTACTTTTTAGAAAACATTTCTATTATTTAGGGTTAGTTTCATTTTAGGGTTAGGGCACTCATTTTTAGAAAAGGTGTTGCCAAAATATTTTATTATTTTGATTAGCCTTTCTATTTTTTAGAAAATATTTTCTAATTTTAAGGACATTTTTTCTTGGTTTTAGGGTGATTTTAGTTCATGGTAACCATTTCCTAAATTCAAGAAAAACTTCCTAGATTTAAGAAAAACTTTCTAGATTTTAGAAAAATTTCCTTAGATTTAGAAATATTTTTCTTGTATTTAGAAAAAAGAAATTTTAATGGCGATTTTCTAAAATTAAGGGGAAAAATTTATTTTGAGTGTAGTGTGTAAATGCGGGTTCTGGCACAATTACCCCGGGGTGGCCCAGAACCCGCGTTACTTAACTACTGAAATTGATTTCAGTTTTATTGTACAAAAGCAAATCGGTATTTGAATAAAAACCTATAAATTTTGCTGCTTTATGTAAGTTATTGCCTAGTTAATAATATCCAAAGCTCATTTTCAGTTCACTCTATTTCTCTCATGCTCTTCAATTTCCGTTCGCTTTAAGAACCCCGCTCTGCTGTAAACTATCGCCTATACCTCACTTGGATTTACTTGGGTAATTTTTCATAGAATTTTTCTTTATTTGGCTGTGGCAAACCCAACATTGTATGTAAAGGATGAAGCGGACAACACATTTGAATTCTAATTTTATAGTTCTGACCATTTGTGGTTTTACTTATGTACGCAATATATATTATGTATAGTAAAATAGTAAATATCTTTCATACAAAATTAAACACAAAAACTGAATAATTATTTTGGTTCACCGTTTGTCATCAATAAAAAAATTAAAAAAAAAAATTTAAAAAAAATTTAAAAAAAAAAAACAGAACAAAAAATAAAAAATAAAAAAAAGAATAAAAAAAATGTTGGCGCTGGGACTCGAACCGGCGTCGTTTAGATTTCTAACCAAACGCTTTAACTATCTGCGCCACGAGTACAGCCGCCCGACCGCTGACAAGTTCTGACATTGAATATTTTGGTGCGTCAGAGCATGTGAAAACAAATATTTATATTTTTTAGAAAAACTTTCTACTTTTTAGAAAACATTTCTATTATTTAGGGTTAGTTTCATTTTAGGGTTAGGGCACTCATTTTTAGAAAAGGTGTTGCCAAAATATTTTATTATTTTGATTAGCCTTTCTATTTTTTAGAAAATATTTTCTAATTTTAAGGACATTTTTTCTTGGTTTTAGGGTGATTTTAGTTCATGGTAACCATTTCCTAAATTCAAGAAAAACTTCCTAGATTTAAGAAAAACTTTCTAGATTTTAGAAAAATTTCCTTAGATTTAGAAATATTTTTCTTGTATTTAGAAAAAAGAAATTTTAATGGCGATTTTCTAAAATTTAGGGTAAAATTTATTTTGAGTGTAGTGTGTAAATGCGGGTTCTGGCACAATTACCCCGGGGTGGCCCAGAACCCGCGTTACTTAACTACTGAAATTGATTTCAGTTTTATTGTACAAAAGCAAATCGGTATTTGAATAAAAACCTATAAATTTTGCTGCTTTATGTAAGTTATTGCCTAGTTAATAATATCCAAAGCTCATTTTCAGTTCACTCTATTTCTCTCATGCTCTTCAATTTCCGTTCGCTTTAAGAACCCCGCTCTGCTGTAAACTATCGCCTATACCTCACTTGGATTTACTTGGGTAATTTTTCATAGAATTTTTCGTGTCGGCAGCAGCTGGCGCCGCCAAAGTGGCACACGACTGACGCTCTTTGGGGCGCTCGCAAAAAACAAAAAAAGACAAACACAAATTTATCTTCATAATTTTCCACACGTTACTGGCAACTCATCTGCATAAGCACGCACACTCACTGGCACTCTCGCACACACAGGCGCACATGTGATGTATGCAACGCTGCAAAATGTCACCGAAAGTGAAAGGCGGAGGCAGTAATGCTGAAAGTACACTCCAAGCCCCCTTTCGGCCCCCCGACTTCCCAGCCCCCCGCCGAATGTAGGCCACTGGCAGCAGAATGTTGACTTTAACGTTGCCGGCGCATGTGAAATTTATGCAACTGACGGCTACTGGGGGGAAATGGCGGAGGGACCAGCGGAAAATAGGGGCTTTTCATCTCCGCAACCGACTTTAAAGGCTTTCCAAAGGTCGAGTGGTGCGTTCATAATATTTTTCGGGTAAGCTCCCGGCGGCAAGATTTATGCGGGCGGTCGTCGCTGCGGGCCCCGTAATTAAAAAGTTTGTCTAAACAATTCTCTAATTAAATATTATTCGTCTGAATCGAGAATTGTTGCTGAAACTCTTTCGCTTCAGCCGGCGTGTGAATATTAATGACTTGACATTTCGGTTAAACTTTGCGAGTGGGAAGGGGAAACTTGCCCACAAATGTTGCTCAATTTCGGTCGAGGGTTTCCGTTTCGCCCTGTGTGTTGGCAAAACGACGCGCAATTAAAACACCGCCCCCTGCGAGGGAGTCAACCCTTTAAGGGCTTAATGACGAAACCACGAAGTACATAGTTGAGCGGCCAAATTGAGCAGCACTTACTTATTCCGAGCGAACGGAGTCCAATACTCCACATCTGCCCGGCAAGTCGAAAGTGACGAGGGTGTGGTGTGGTAATTGAAATTAAATGGCATTTGAAAGTTTATTTAGCTGGCAGTTTGTCATCTCATTAGCCCATTGATCGACTCAAGTTTTCAATTATTGTAATTGGTGCAATCCAATTTAAGTTGGAGCGCTATTCAAAGTCACTTCAGCGACTAACTAGGTATGAAAACTAAATTTGCCACAGGCAGCAGACTACTACATCATTCTTTCCGCCGCTCCATCCATTTCGGAGTCCCGGGGGAAATTTATCTAAATGTTGTTTCAAAACTTCAACTTGCTCGGAGGAGCATGCTCTCTCTTTCAGCCCTTTTCCTTCTGTCCCTTTCCGTATGCCACTTTTTTCGCACTCTCTCAGAATCAGTTTGGTACCATGGCAACTCTGGTTTCGTTCGGTTCCTGCCCAACGAACTTGTCACAACTAAAGACATTACACAACAGATTACGTATACGCCGGGTGGGCGCTGAAACAAGAGGTGATTGGGCAAAGTTCCCATTAAAGTGTGCCTCCGCCTAGTTGAGAGCAGATTTACAGCAGCAAATTTTTATGTTATTGCCTGGCGTGTGTGCGTGTATTGTTGTTTGGGTTGGGGTGGGACGAAACTTTCCTCCCCCGGCTGCTGAATTAATGTCTGTGGCCCCCAGCAGGCGGCATCCCCTTTCGTTTGCCGAGATGTTTATCCTTACATCTATAAAAACACATTCTGCGCACAGCCCTACACACATGTGCGCCACTGTCCAGGCCCCCGGCACGTTCGGCCCACTGATGTAGTCTAGTCAAAATAGTTTTCCCGCCTGTCTCTCGTCCTGTCAACGGGACCGAGTGGAGCTCCACTTCTCCGTCGCTCAGCCGTTGCTTTTAAAAGCTTAAGCTGGGCAAACACTTTCCCACATTCTTAATGAGTGCTTGCCTGGTTGCTTGACGCTCCACTTCGAAAACTCGAAATTTCGGTGGGCATTGTCAGAGGAAAACATGGCAAGGGCTCAGACAGGACCCAAGATGTTGTTCAAGCTGTAACCGGTGCAGAATATGTATACTAAACAAACAAAACAAAGTAGTCATTGAAAGTAAGATGTATGACTGCTATTTGTTTAATAAAATAATGTACTTAGTCTTCGTTTAAAACCAGCAAGTTCCTTAGCTCTGAACAGCTATTGAATTGTTTCAAACGGTGATGTATCTTAATAATATGTTCCTCTTTTTGATATTTGTAGGTACCATCTAATAAGTATTCAGCCTTCAGTGGATATCTTTACTTTCGTTTTGGCATAACTTTAGTTCCGAGCTTTGTTCATAAAACTCACTCAGCTCGCCTTCATTAGTAATAAATCTTCGATGGTTATCTCTATTTTTGTGCTGCCATAACTTAAGTATTGATTAAAGGCAGAAAAGAAAACCGACAAACCACAGGCACCTATAAGTTTCCCGTATAAACTAAGTCAAAGCAAAGAAAGGACTTTTTATGTGTTTTTTACACACACCCACCAGCAGCATTTTCGACCACTGGAAGTCATTTCTGCTTTGTTTTGCAGCCAAAATAATATCTGAAGGGTCACTCAGGCACATACAACCGACTCGGGTAGAAACGGAAACTATTACGACGGGCAGCGAAAAGTCTATAAAAGCAAATGCTGCCTTCTCCGACGCCTTGAGATCCCCACCCTCGAACGCCCCCAAAAGAGGAGGAAAAGGAAAAGCTAGACCTGAGCACGGAAGGCAGAAAATAAAGTCGACTATAAAAATCACAGGTTTATATACATTTTTTGAGGGCGGCCAGTTGCTGGCGTCGTTATTTTTGTTGCTGCAGTGTTTGCTCTACATCAGAGTTCAAAGTTGTTTTTGGAAGCACTTTTCTCCGCTTTAAACACCGATTGACTGGCTGCCTTAACCGAAAAACTTTCCATTCCGGGGTGAAATCAGCGGGGTAAGGGCAGACAACGATTACGTCAGCCGAGAGTTTGGCATCTTGTCACTGGAAAGTTAATCAGGAAAAGTGGCAAAGCCAGTTTCTGGTTTAATCTTCAATTGAAACTTTGGACATTCCCCAAACAAGCTCAGCGATCAGCGGGAATAAACAAAATTATAAATATGGACCAGAAGCGGAGAGTTCCAGAATTTGCTCCACCATTTTCTTGCACAGTTCCAAAGGTCTTGGCTCGTGGCATCTAAGATGGCCATCCATAAATCAGTTTTCACACACACACACACGACTGCCATAAACTTTGATCTGTTAATAAATTGCCTGCACTTAATCATCCCAGGTAGGAAGAACGTTTCGGTAGGTATATAAACTCGTACATAAGTTGGAAAAATATCTGCCTCATTTATTCATATGCCAATCTGGGAGAAACTTAAGCAAACAGTCGGTTCCAAGAGTTATTACTGCCGACTTGGTAAAAATTTAATTTATTGCTCATACGCCGCGTGGGCCCGCTGAGTGTCCCCTGTGTTTTTAAAGTGGATACCCGCCTGTTTTTGGCCAACTCATGGACACCGAGGCCCAAACGCAATTAACACACACTAGCACAAGCCACTTAGCGAAGTGTGGGTGAAAGCTAATCGCTTCAGCGGCCAAAACTCCAAAGCCCAGTGCGCCCGCCCCCATTTGCGATCCAGGCTGCGTTCAGGGCGAAATCGGGTAAACTAATCAATGAAAGTGCATTTGTTCTTGGCGGCTGCATTAAATGTAATGCCAGGTTTTGGCCCGCAAAATTTACACCCGCCTGCGCATTGCCTTGCTCATTTGTGTGCGTAACCTGGCATCCCATGTTTGCCCAGATGCAACTAAGCTCTATTTGCCTGTTTACCCTCGCATGGCAAATAGAGATCAAGTCAACGGCAACAACAATGGCAGTGGCAACTCCAAACGGCTCGTTAAGCCAATAGCAACGACATTGTGTGCTGATGCAGCAAATTTTCGCATTAATAAATCTTTTGTTTGCCAATAAATTTCTAAACAGCAAACGTCTCTCTTTCTTGTAGCTCAGTTCGCAGTTTGTTTATTCATATGTTTGCTTGCTGTTTCCTGGAGAATTTTGCTTCCGTCACCCGAATTACAGGTAAACAATACCCATATATGTACATATGTGAGCTTCATTATTAAGTAGAACTTAAGTTCAGGGCTTTAGCGCACTTCTAATCAGCCAATTCCCTGGATATTCCAATTACCTCAATCGAGTTACTATGGGAAAATAGTCTTCTTGTGTTTCGGGGAAATTTGAATACCTGTGCGGCGAGCCTCTAGTGTCCCTAATTGCCACATGCGACAGCAACAGGATATTTACATGCAAATCAACCTAGAAACGCACTTCAAGGGAATATCCAGGTAAGGGGAAAAAGTTCAATCATGTAAATGGTTCGTCAACCAAATTGGGGCGGCTAGGGTAAATCACAACACACGCCAGGCACTTTTGGGGAGTGGGAGGGAACTGCGGTTCATCTAAATAACTACGTTTGTCCTTGACCTCAGGTGGAGGACATGTGTCAACCGACTCACAGAACACGTGCAATTCCAGCCTAGCCAAAATCCGAGAAAAAAAACCCAAATGGCTTGATATGTATTACGGGTGAAAGTGAAAGCTAGTCGAACTTGTTATTGGCATATGAAATATTTATTATACGTTGACCTTTCCTAATGACGTATACCTATCAGTAATGCGGCATATATTCAAGGAATTTTACTTAATTTTAAGAACAATTGGAGGATTTTAATAACATAAACCTGGCTTTGTATTTAAAATACATGACATAAATAAATATAATCTTTGTAAATTATATTTTGGAATTTCGTTTCCTTTTGAAACTAATGAAAGTTACTTCCTTCTATACATTAATATACAACGAATAATCATAAATATATTTTTCAGTACAAGTTTATTTCATCTAATTTACTTTGAATTAGTTCAGGATGCCAAATATCACATAATAATATTTTATTTTCCAGCTATATCGGTAATGCCAAGGTATTTCCTTGTCGATCCTAATTTGCTGTGAGAGGGAATCAAATCAATTGGCCAGCCAGGGGCTGAAACAAATCCCAATCGAAATTTGTGTCAATTTAGTGAACGTGAAATTGTGCGTTTATATTTGTGTATGCATATTTACAGAGATGTATCCTTGCGCAAGCCGTTGAGTGTGGGTTCCATTTCGTCATTGTGTGTGCTTAGTCACATATATATTTTTGAATATTTCATGACGCAACCGAACGCGTTGTCATTGCTGTTTAGCCCTCGTCACTGGCAACCCTAACCCAATAAGTTTTGGGGCACTTTGTTGTAGAAAATAAAAGTTTAGCTTTTCACACGTGCGCCGGCCGCCTCTTTTTTCAGCGTCCCAGCTGTCAACTCTTTACACAAATTATTAAAACATTTTCCCACGAGTGTCAACACTTTTGGCGGTCGTCATTTCGGGCCGCCAGGGAGTCGCCGTCTATATAAGGGGCGTGGCAAGTTGGGGGCGGCGGGACGGGCCAACCCTCAACTCTCAACTGGCAGGACCGCAATGAGACCTCTTTAATATTTAAGGCAAGTTGAAAAATGCAGAAGACAAAGGGATCAGCTTGGCGCTGGGCGCAAAGTTCAACCGTTTCGCGGTTAAGTGTGACAATATTTTATGGCGAGTGTTAAGGGTGCTCCAGGGGTGGCTAAATCTCTTCCGCCGATGGAATGTATATGGCCCGGATTAACCGGGGAGAGTGTAATAAAAGTTAAAGACAAGCAACCGACTCCCGAATCCCGAAAAGGGGCAGTGTGTGTGTGGCAGTTGGTGTGTATTTAGGTCGCTCCTGGGGGCAGACGGCTTCATTAAGATAAACCAATAGCTGCTAAATTGTTAACATTAGGCATACATAATGAATTACGGCACAAGGTCTCCTGAAAATTTAAGTAAGCTACCCACGAAAGAGGAGCTGCGAGTACAAGGATCTGGGCCCGGAGGTCCTGGTGGTCCCGGTTATCTATGAGCTCGTGGGGCGCTTTTGGGCGGGTTCCTTGTCTGCTGTTTAGTCATTCGTTTCGCTTGTTAACAATTTCTTTGAACCAGACAGGCGACAGCAGCAAAGACTTAGGCATTTCACTCAGCTGCACCTTTTCACCCGTCCCCCGGTTGAAGGTTGAAGGCTGAGTGGCGGGGATGCGGATGACTGGCAGATTCCCTCTGCCATCGCAGCCAACTTACACGACACTTGGCGTCATTTCGCATCGTTTAGCTCAATTTTCGAAGCGCTTGCACAAACAGGTTTTTAATGAATTTGACTCGCTTTATCAGGCTGTCTTCCTGTTCCACCTCATTTTGGATATGGCAATTTTGGCCATTACTTATCGTCTTACTTGGTTTGGATCTTCCAAATTGAAAGTATCTATGCTGTCAGGTGTAGTCGATAAAAATATAATTTTGTCAATAAATGGGTTTAAACTAACATGGTCTTTTTTGAATCCTTTATTATTTTTGATTAATTAGTAGAGCTTGAAAGAATATCAATAGTTTTATATTTCACGATATTTATAAGGAGTTTTCCCTTTAAAACATCTATATTATCGAATCGATATTGTGAAACTATCGAGAATATCGATAATTGTAAGCTATTATTCATTTGCAAATGATGAATAAGCAAAATACTAAACTAGTAAACTAAACTAAACTAGTTTAAATAAATTTATAAATTTAAATACCAATTTGTTGAAAATGTAAAAAAAAGGTTTAAACTACGCAGGATTCCCGGGCTAGACACAATAAATTTGAGAAGTCTTCAGGAAAACCTCAAGAATCTGGCGGAAGTGACAATGACGAAAGCTTGCACCTCCCATTTCTTGCGGTGTAAGCGTCTTGGGCTTCTCCTTGTTTTGTTGTCGCATGTTCATTTGCAGTTTTCGGTTTCCCTCGTCTGGGCCGCCTTCAACTTTGCCTCCTTGTGGCCTCCAGAGGTCATGTGCCTTCCCCCCGCCCTCCGCCCTGCCCCGCCCCTTTCGCTTTCACTTTGTCTCCGCTTAGACAATTTGTGGGGTTTGGCCCCGGGCACCCGCTTTTCCATCCGCTTTTTCCCCTCGCCTTCCTTCCTTCCTTTGGCCGGGCAGCTCTGCTATTTTGCTGCCTGACTTTTTACATAATTTTGTCGCTCGGCTGGCTTTGTCCTCCTTTCGGCTGCCGGCCCTCCCGCCCACTTTCGCCGCCCCGAAACCCACTGTCATCCTGTTTGTGTTATCCTATGTGTTATTTTCATTGTTGTTGGCGGCATTCTGTGAATTCGTTGTGGCCATTTCAGCTTGTAATTCACTTAAAACCGCACACAATGACAAAATGTAGCATTTGTTTCTGCCTCAACGTCCCGGCGAGCCAAAAACAGAGGCTTTAAATTATGTTATTAAATTTGTTTACCAAGGAATTTGGAGACCCCCGCCCCCAAAGACCCGACTCAAGTTTGATAAAGTTTTACTCCGCCGGCACTTGACGCCCAAATCCGATGGAGTCCCCGGCATAGTTCTGTCCCATTTTAATTAAAGCCAAGTTTCCAGTAAGTCCCTGGCCTAATCGAATTGGCAAGTTGAAGAGGCCCCTTCCCCGTCGAGACGATAATACCTTAATCCACCCCAAAATCCCGAGCACGCGTTCCGGTGGCGATGATTTCGCTTGATTGCTTCGATTGTTCGCAATTTGCCTCGGCTCTTCGCGACTAAGTGCTTCTAAAAACTTGGAACTTGGAATGGCATGGAAAATAACATGGAAACTCACGGCTTGGTTGAACTTTAATTGGCGGGAGCCGCGAGCTGCGAGCTGCGAGCTGCGAGCTGCGAGCCCGAAAAATGTCTCATTTTTGCGCGACATGAAAGCGTCACATTATTTAATAAAAACTTGCTCCTTCTGCCTACTGGGAACAATGCCTGTGCACAGAATGGCGAATATAGGACGGCTGCGAAACGAGGCTCGGGGCGCTATTAAATATTGACGCGCCACACAAAGGCGGCTAAATGCCACAAAAGAACTCATAATGGCGACTTTGTGCCACTCTAATGCCATTTTATGTGCTTTATTAAGGCCCAGAAATGAAGAGGAGCGAAGAGGAGGGCCACGGAGACATTCATTTAAGGCGATTCCCCAAGTTGTACAACATCAAACGCAAATTTGTGTCAGGTGAAGCATTAAAATTACCAATTACCGCACAATACCAGCTCATTTGCCCGCAAAGAAGGCATTAACTACGGCCAAAAGGCGGCACTACACAGGGCTTAGGAAATCTCAATTAGGATTAGGCAAACTAGTTACTTCAATTATGCGGAGACGATTGCGGAAAGTCGACCTAATCAAACTCAAGTGGAAGGAAACCGAATCAAAGCAAATACAAGCTGAATGAATTCTAGATAAATAATAATAACAATATTTTAGCGGCTAAGCAAAGGAGGGCGATGCCCTTTAAAACTGGCCAAAAAGGTACGTTCCCACAAATCTCCTATATTTTCGTATCTAAAGCTGAATAAAAATGGACTATAAACCAAGCGGAAACGCGGTCTGAAAAAGCGTCAAGAAAAGCCAACTTTATGACTCACTCTAGCCCCAACCGCCTACTCACCGCTTCTCCTTCGGCACCTCGAGCCCAACTTCAACCCCACAGAAAGTTTCTCGGCGACCCCAGCATCCTGGGGAAGGACTATAGATACGGATGTATGGACATTATGGTGCGCACGGTCAATTTATTACGTTCGCGCTTTAGCCGCCCATGCATGGCTGCACATTAAAAAGCAGATTTAATTAACTTTGGCCAAACTTTTATTAATATTGAACGCGTTTATGGTGGGCGGTGGGCGGTGGAAGGGGGCGTGGCCAGCTGACGCAGCCCCACCATTCGGCAGCCGATGGGAAAAAAAGGAAAAGGGCGTTAAATGCGCTAAGCAAGTTTAAGCCGTAATAATAAAAAGTAGCGCACAAGAAAATAAATAAATAAAAGACATACCATCAGCACGCATTACGTACACAATTTACTTTATTGCATAAACTGATTATAGTTTTAATGCCGCACAGGGCGAGACTGGGAAAAACCGGGCCACAGGCTGGGAAAAGGGGGAAATGGGCAGAAGACGGAGACGTTCGACATTCAGGCTGGCGGGCAGGAAAACTTTAATATCCTGACGTTATTATCATTATTAAACTGTGAATGGCATAATAAACGAACCGGGTAACCACAGCGAGTCGCGCACACAGCGCATTCCCAAGTTTCTTCAAGTACGATGGACTATAAGAGCGAAAAATGTGGGGAATTCTGAGGAGAAATGTAATAATATTATTCTGAAGACTTCATATTGTAAGTTTAAAAAAAGAAACTATACCTAGATCGAATAAAAATAAACATGGAAATAAGAAATTATTAATGTAAGAACTGATTTATAGGTACAATGTACCTGGTACATACAATAAATATATAATTAAAACATTTTATTTTATACGAACTAAGCAAGAAAGTTCCACACAAAAAAAAACACATCGCCGTAAAATCGATGTGTACATAGTAAATTTCTAAGCATATCGTTTTTACCGAAATCTCTCTCTCGGAGATTCTCTGACATCAAAAAAGTAAAGAACAAGAAATGTGACAACTTAAATTACGTGAAGTACGAACTCTCTCAATTCGAAATAGAGCGTGATAGCGTTTAAAGTAACATGAGTGGGAGGGAGAAGACATATTCGAAATTTGAACTGCCCTGTTGTTTACATTTCGAGCATATCAAGTCAAAATTGATATGAAATAATATAAAATCGATCATGGTTTCATATATCGATTCTTTTTTTTGGGTGTATAACATTTTCCACATTCTTTTAACTCAATTTCACAAGTCTGCAGTTTGTTCCACTGTGCGTTAAGTGTGGCTGCAAAATGTTGTGTTTACCGTCAACATCCGGCTGAAGTGCACCAGCTCTGGGCCAAAAGACAATACGCCCCGTTATCGATGTGCGGCTTGAAGTTATGGCCGCGTAATAATCTATTGAGATGCGTTTTATTGCGCATACGCCGCGTACGCCAGCCAAAGCAGTCGGCTGCGGAGTCGTAAGCACTTCCATGGCCCTGAGCTGCACTTAAGATCCACATGCAATGCATTAAGAGCTCCTATGGCTTTCGCTCGATGGCGAAAAGATTTGGGCCGGGCTGCAGAGTGGAAGCGGAAAACTGTTGCTAATTTCGAATTGCAGACGGGATTGGAAAGTCTGAGCTGCCGGCGTTGCAGGCAACATTCGGCCACAATTCTTTCGGCATTGATTTCGCTTCGCAGCTCATTTCGTTCAGCCAACAGGCAACGGTCACTAATTAGTCGTTAATGATGCATTTCCCCAGATTGCATGTCTCGATTATTTCGTTTCACTTCGTTTGGCTTGGGTTACCCACAGAGCACGCACATGCCTTCCGAGTTAATCTTGTATCTGGAATCCCGGCAGACACGCAATATTGAAGCCCTGCGGAAAGTCAACAGCGAATGGCGGATAAAAAATCTTCTTACTCACGCCATGAGTCGGAGTTTTGCCGCTCCGTGATTCCTTTATCCTTATTTACCTGTAAGGAGATAACAGCAACGGGCGCTTCGGAACGAAGGGAGGGGGTAACAAATTTGTACTTGGCATTTCAATTTGCTTTGCATATAATTATTATTGTATTACGCATTCGCCCCATGGGCCACGCACTCACTCTCGCACACAGGGAATTATTCCGGCTGGCGTGCATGATACAACTTTCCCAACTTCAGCCACCGGATTTCCATGTGAGTACACAGGGAAAAATTTGCATAAATCCAGGAAAAATATTTGCATTGCTCAGCTACCCGCTCCCCCATTTTTCAGCAGCATTTAAGCCATTAATTTGCATTCATGGAATATTGCCCGATCCTGATTTTAATTTCCAACCGAAAATATGTATCCTCAAGCATTCACCGTATGGCCAGAAGTTTCTTAGAATTTTTAGCTGCTCTCCGTTTGCATTTTATATATATTTTTTTTGCCTCGTGCTGCTTTAGTCGATGTGCGGGCTTTAAATTTAAAAATATATCGGTGGAAAAACTCATCAGTTCGTGGAAAATTTATTACGCGTCATTTCTGATTATTCACCGAGAATTCCCGCCTGACCGAGGAAATTGACATCTGGACTTGGCTGTCATTAATTTGCTTCGTTAATGTGAAAGCAAACAATGTGAAAATGGCGCGGAGTCATTATTTTACATTGTAATTAAAACAAAAGAGAACGCTATAGTCGGGTGTCCCGACTATCAGATACCCGTTACTCAGCTAAAGGAGTGCGAGGGAGATAGTGTAGTATGCACATATATAGAGTATAAAGTCTTTGATCGGGCATAACTTTTTAACGAATGGTCCGATTTGAAAAATTTCTTCTACATTTCGATAGGTATTGATAGTCACATTTCCAAAATCTTTAATGGTGTGGGCGCCAGACACCTTTAAAAAAATTGTGTAGGGCGATTGAGGGCGTTAGAGGTGGCGTGGCACCATTTTGAAATAAACTTGCGCTGCGTAGGAACTCCAAGAATATGCATGCAAAATGCCAATCCTCTAGCTTTTATAGTTTCCGAGATCTCAGCGTTCATACGGACGGACAGACGGACAGACGGACAGACGGACAGACGGACATGGCTAGTTCGACTCGGCTAGTGATCCTGATCAAGAATATATATACTTTATAGGGTCGGAAAAGCTTCCTTCTCCCTGTTACATACTTTTGCACGAATACAATATACCCTTTTACTCTACAAGTAACGGGTATAATTATGCCACTCCACACACAACACAAGTATTCTCGATAATGCTTATGCAGGACTCAATTTGTTGTTACATAATTACAAGAAATAACACCGCGGGCCATTATGAGTGCAAACAAAGGCCGCAATTAAAAGCATTAATGCAGCCGTAAAAAGTACAAAGTCAATGGGATTTGCACTAAAATCACTCCCACTAATTAACGCAGCCCCCTTTGGCCAACGGCTGCATTATCCCGTAGTTATCATCTGGCTGTCATTCACTTGGAAATTTGGCTCATTCCATTCCCCATTTCATTTAGAAGCTATGTTTCACCGGTATCTTGGCCCAGCATCTATGCACCTGTCCGTGAAACTCATTCGGTGCTCATTGAACACCGAGCTAATTGATTACAACAAACTCAATTCGTGTTTAATTAAATTAAAATTTTGATTTTATCACAACGCTGCCCCGCAGCATATGTTAATGCCTGGGGGCCTGTGGCCGGCCTTAAATGGGAATTTATATATATTTAAATGGAACCCCCAGCCAGAAGCGGAAGTGAAGCGGCGGTCTGTGTGCAATTACCCCACCTAATTAATGATCTGCCGGGCCGCAAGTACGTGCTTGATTAAAATTTGTGTGTAGCTAACGCATTAATTAAAGTTTCATAAGAAGCAGCAAACGAATCGACAAAAAAAAGGACAATAAAAGGAAGGCGAAACAAGGACTCCTATTTAAATATTTATTCCACTCATTTGTATTGTGGAAGACGGAATATGGAAGCGAGACCCCGAGACCTGAAAACCTGGAGACAGAAATTACCTTTAGCACACAAATTGCATTTGCGTGTCAACCGCAGTGCGTCAAAGGGGCGGGAATGTCCTGGGGGCGGCCTCAAGTCTGAATGTGTGAGGGGGTGAGCGAGTGAGTGTGTCTCTGGAACATGCGAAGCGTGCGTAAGTCGGCAACATGTAAACGCGTATTAATTAAGCCAAAACAAAGCGCCGCCGCTCAAGAAACCAGACGAAATGCGAAGACGACGACGATGGGGAGGGTAAGGACGACGAGGACATGCAAAAGGAGTGGCACATGGCAGGGGGCGTGGCAAGTCGAGAGCTCGTTCACTGCCATTTCCCCCCTGTCCCTGTCAAGGCCTCAATGTGTCCGTAGAAAATGGAAATGTCCTTATAATACCCCAGACGTGGTACATTTAATTTCTTTTTTGTGTGTGCGGCTTTCTTTGACTGATTCTTTTGATTCCATTTATACATTTTAATTACACAACCATCTCACATATTACTCGCATATCTCACTGTAGTTAACAGGCGTTTTATTTAAATAGTCCCCTAATGAACCAGCCATCCCCCCGTTTTCGTTCTCGACTGGAAGCAGGTGAATAGCCCTCGAAGTTGTCGGCTGCCGGCGACACTTTTCCGGCATTGTCACACCTGTCAGCAGCAGTCGGTCCGAGCTGCCACAGATGTCAGTCTCCGCTTTAAATGGACAGTGAAGTGGAGTGGGCTTCAAATATATTTGCATCTGCCACGAATCAATTAGGGTAAAATCCATTTAACACTCACAAAAATAGATATCAACTGTTAATTGATAATTGTAAGTATTACAGGTACTTGAAGGGATGCGAGAGCAATAAAACTACATTAAATTAAAATGTTCACTAATTCTAATTTACGATAGTCCAAAAAAAAATATATATATATGTTGGCTGAAATATATTTAAAACTTATTGGTTGGAAGATTATATAATGAAAAGATAATTTATTTTACATGCGAAATAATTTTTTGAGTAAGACGTTTGTAACCGAATCTTACTAATTCGTATTTAAAACTTGTGTTAAAGGCCTTTTGGGTGTATTTTACAAAGAACGAGAACAAAATGAGTTTTTAATTTAATTATTATATTTTTTTTAATCAACAAAATTTTAAATTTTAAAAAAATGTATGTCATTTTTCTAAGCTAGCAGTTTACGTGATAAAGAGCCTTGGATTTTAGTCTGCCTAACAGTTTTCGTTTGAGTGCATTTGATAGCGCGAAAATGGGCTGTCATGGCGGCTCCAGTTCCAATTCAATTTTCGTGCCCACTTTAATTGCAATTCGTGTTAATTTGGCCGGCGAAACTTGGGTTAACAACCACTTGAGGCGGCCAGCTGCCACTTCATCGGTCATTATGGTCAGCCATAAACAAATCAGCAAACAAAGTGGCCGACACCTGCCGCCTTTCGATGGCCACGTCGCCACTTTGCACACCCACTTTTCGCACAAATTGCACGTTGGGCGCCACGAAAAGTTGCGACCCCAAGGTAAAGGAAGCGGAAAAGCGGAGGAGCCGGAAAGCCCCAGCGAAGATGGCGAAGGGAAACAAAGGAGAGAGCGAAAAGAAAATCATTCATTATCATGTCACGTCAATCGAAAAACAATCTAATGACTGCACATGATTTCTATCTCGAATTGGTTGGACAGGAGGCTGGAAAAGGGGCAAACGGGGCAAACGGGGGAAAAGGGGGAGGGCAAGCCGGAAAATCGGCCCACATACGCAGCCGGCTCACTCACACATGCCCACAGAAGTGGTTGAAAAGTTTGCGGCCAAACGTTTATTATGCATTAGCCATGCTTAAACGGTTAAATCAACTGTAAATCTCTCTGCCCACAATAAGGTCGTTTTGGGGGCGGCCTTCGATGGGCGGTCAACTGCACAAGTCAAGTGTGAACTGTGTGTGGATGAGTGTGATTTGATAAATCACTGCGATACGTGTGGGTGTGGAGCTTATCGGAAACTAAGATACCATGGCATAGGCTTTTCCAGTTGATTAGGGAGTAACAGTTTCTCAGGTTTGGGTTTCAGTTTCAAGATTTTAAAATTATCTAGGATTAAAACAGATGTTTTCTAAAGGAAACTTAATAAACTTTCCGTGTAAAGTCAACTTTTTCAGCATAAAATATTCAGTTTAGTATAGTTTCATATCTTTTAAATTGCTATTATGTACAAGTAAGTATTTATTTATTAAAGTAATCTTCCCAATTTTATTTCTCTATTCAATTTCAGTCGTAGAGCCACCACGTAAGTATCCCTAGTTAGTTCTTCCATCTCAAGTATCTTTACATTTTCCTACACTAAGCAGTAGCATCCTCGAAGAGGCGGTGAAATATGTCTATCAGTATCCCCTGTTGCCGGTTCCACTGATCGATTATGGCTTCATTTACAATCTGGTTTGCAAGAAACCCCGGGATGTCAGTCTGCCCTTGATCCGCGAAGTGGAGACGGAGGCCAAGTCCAAATCCAGTGCCTCGGAGAAGCCAAAGAAGGTAGCCCGACTCTCATACCATTCGCGATCGAGCACAATGAGTGATGAAGAGTCGGAACCTGAAGTGGAAATCAAATACCGTTGGAACTCGCCCCGCCTGATGATCCTCTGCGAAGACGGGGATATCAATTGTGCCTTGCACTATCTGATTGAATCCCTTCACGATCCCTTTGCCTGCAATGCAGTGGCCACTCTCTTCTTGCAGGAATCTATTCTGGAGGAGTTTGTGGATCGAATGAAAGATCGCCTGGAGCCGCTGAGTTCGGATATCTCCGGACATCCTGTTTATGTTAAAACGCTGGAGAGACTGCAGCAACTGAAGGCTAAAACCCTAGTGGGAGATCCCAAGACGGTTCCCGAGAATGCGAGTCCCATTCTGGTCTACGATCTGTGCCATCGCTACTTGGCCGATGGGCCCACCGGGGTAATAACCGTGCACACTTTCAGGACCATGAAGGAGGCCATCGAGCTGCAGGCCAAGGAACCACTGCCCTTCACCTCCGTCTGCATTTGGAACGAGAAGCTGGGAGCCGCCTTCGAACTGGTGGCCCGATTCAGGCCCCTGATCTTCCTGCTCAATTGCTACTACGTGGACCTGGATCAAATCAGCCTCTCTTTCGTGTGCAACTTTAACTCCGCCAAGATCGTAGACGGCTACCACTACGAGTCGCTGACTTTCAAGGAAAAGCGCAAGATAGTTGTGCATCCCGTTGGCACCATCTGGGCCAAGCTAGCCCGCGAGGCCCACGTCCAGTTCTGATCTCTCCCAGCGGGGGTCACTCCTGTGTTCAAGCCTTTCGACTGGCGGATAATTTAAATTACTAGTCATCGATCGGCGGGCACTGACTAATTGACTTTCCGGCTGGGCAACTCAATTACCAATTTAATTGCTCAAACAAGTCTGCCCGGAGCTTTGGTCTATAATTTTCTAGGGAAACTGGGGAAAAATCAACAGGCCTCTTCCCCGGGGATAATCAATGGAAATTGTGAGTGACTTTGTATTGTGAAATTAAAAATTCCTTCTGCGAAGTAATTCAGCTAACGTGCCAATAATTTCAAAAATTTACTTTGCCCCATCGCCACTTTCCCTAATTTCCCCGCCCTCCACAAGAGCACAACAAAGGCAACAAAGGAGGTTCGTGTTGGCAACAAAATGTTGAGGCTGCCAGGTGAGCGGGATGTGGGTGGTGGTGGGCTGAGGTCGGTGGTTGGGTGGCCGGTGGAATTCCGAAAATGCCATAATTACTCCACTTGCTGCCTGCCAAGAGATGGAGGTAGAGGGTCCTGGGCGGTCATATTAGTGGCACATTTCGGCTTGTTGGTTGGCCAAATAATACGGGAATGACTTTGGCCAAACGAGGGTTGGGCAACTTTATAATGTACTTCCGTTTGCTTTCATTCACATGGCAGCGGAATATCAAAATATTTGACATTTGCATAAATAACACGGGCAACGGCGGCGATCTCGGGCAAGTTGAAAGGCAAATAAGGCCCGTGCCGTTCGCCCGACCCCAAACCACACACATATCATGCCTGGAATTGGGCAAATTTAAAAAACCAGCACATGCCGTCGCCGGAGAGCAAGTGGGTTGGATGGAATGGAGGAGGGGAAATATGCAGCGCAAGCAGCGAAAACAAAACCGTGGAATTTCTGCCCACCAGAGTCCGGACTCGGGACTCGGGACTCCTGGCTACGGACTCCGCCGGCTGGGTGAGTCCGGTGGCTATGGGCAAATAAGATTTGCGTGGAATTCGGCCGAATTCTGCCAGCTACGAGGGTTCTGGCTCTCGGTTTGGTATGGTATGGTATAGCATGTCGGCAAAGCACGGCCTGCTCACTAAATAAACAAATTCATAAACAAACAAGTGCGAAAAATATGGGGCTTTGCTTAGGCCCCCCGTTTGATACCCTGATGGAGCCATCCGAATGAATTGTTCAATATGAGAGAGCGTAAGTTGTGGACCGGGCAAAAATATGAAATATATCAAAGGACAAGTTTTTAGCTGCATAGGCTTTTTTTGGCTTACAGCCCTAAAAATGGTATTCCAACTCACAAAAAGAGGTAATTTTAAAACAGTGATGGTATAAGAAAAATAATCATTTTAACTTACGGGTACTATATTAAAACACTAAAAGAAATTAATTTATTAAATAATTTAAAATTTTAATTTCATTACCTATATAAAGCCTCTAAATGGATAACAAATTGTATTGTATCATTTTTGAAAAAATATCTAGTTTTCACCCTTTTTTCATAATACCTCTCAAAGCCAAAAAAAATCTTATGAAACGTATATCGATTTTACATTATGTAATATCAATTGTAACTTGATATGCGGTGAGGTAAATTTGATAAGCTCGAAAATAGTATTTCATTTACATGCGCATATCAATTTTACGGCTTTTTTTTAAAATGCTTTTTATTGTGTGACTAAGACTAAGTTAGCACTACCCCACGTTAGAGCATTTCGAAACACAACGGAAAAAAACCGAATGCGGAAAAACCCCAGCGCGAAATGAAGTTTATTTATCCAGCGAATGGGCAAAAATTAGACGCGGCTGCATGCAAATTGGCAATTAGGAAATCCTTTATTTTATGAATTTTTCGCCAGAGTGCCGATTTCATTTTCTTCATGTTGGCTCGTTCGCTCCGGTTGGGTTTGAAATGCAAATAAATGACTCCACCTCCGCCGAACCCACTTCCACTTCCATCTCACGGCGTTGAAGCCCCATTTAGGGCTTTCATTCGGGTGTGTGCGGGTATGAGTTTCGAGTGGGTGAGGAGTTCCATTTTTCACGCTTTTATTTGGCATTTTATTTTGGTAACGTATTTAATTTCATTGCCGGTTTTTTGCCGGTGGTAATTTCGGCCATATGAATGGAAATGAATTCTGTTGAGTGGGGAAGGTTAACTTCTGCAACTTGTGATGTATACAATTTAAATGAATTATTATGGGCGAATTCTGAGTGGTGCTTTTATGGGATTATCTTTGTAAACGGTGGCAACTTCCCGCCCAATTGCTGTAATCAGGGATTTAATGAGTTTCCAAGAGGTTCGCTGTTTGTTTCTGCTCAAATATCAAAATAAACTCCCACGTATGTTTCGATTCTTCTTTTTTTAGCTCCCCAAAGCTCCAAAAGCAATAACAGACTGGCCGGGATCAAATGCGGATATCTCTTGAAAAATAAATCCACAAGCGATAAATTTTGGTGTGCGGAGAACTCTTGAGGTTGGCCTGGAAACCGTTCACTTCACTTCAATTCCATTCGATTTTCGACCGTTGGTAATTGCAAAGGTGAGGGCCACAAAAAGGAAAATATCTGGGCAAGCGGCAAACGGCAAAAACAAAACAAAACAAAGAAAAGCTGAAAAACCCATGGAGAGCAGAGTGGAAATCTCAGTTAAGTTGAAAGATTACATCCTGTGTGGAAGGGACGTGGGACGCGGGACGTGGGTCTCAAACCTTAACTAAAAGTCAATTCCCAAATCAGCACAGCAAAATGACTGCGAAAGTAGCTTATTTCAATCGAACGTTTTGCAGGGGGCTCTGTTTAAATTGTGCAAATCCTTTTATTTTAACGACTTTAAACTTTGCTATTGTCTGCCCGCTTTTCCCACTTTTCTGCTTTCCGTTTGCTCCTTTTTTGGCCCCGATTGTTTGGCATTGTTTCATGCAAGTTTGATTTTCAAATCAACTGCAGGTTGCCTCCACCTTAATCCTGTCCCTTGTCCCCACTTAGTTGCTGTTGCTGTTGCCGTTGCTGTTGTTGTTTCGCCCCATTCAGTTGTCAAAATAAAAACCTGGCAACCTGTTGCTACGGAGGATTACTCGTGCGTTGAATGCCCCCATCTCGAAAGGCCCGCCCATTGCGGCACCCCTGCCCCCTGCCCACAAAACAACGTATAGAGGAAAAGTTTTCGCTTTGATATTTGATTTCTCTGCAGGCCTGCAGTGGCAGAAATCACCGAAACGGAAAAAGGTTCAAATTACCGCGAGTTTTTAGCCGTTTTCCGTCGCCAACATTTTCGTCCTTCTGTTTTCCGTTCTGACGTTTTTTCCTTTTCGTGTTGTTTAGTGTTGTGTGCACTTTACTTTTCGGCTTTGACTTTTATGCCATGCTGGTCTAAGTTTCGGCCCAATCAGGACCTGCCAGGACTCTAGGCCACTCTGGTGGTGAAGTGGGGATTGGAAGTTTGGACAAATATGCCGAGCAGCAGAGGCCACTCAGTGAGTTCATAGCAATAGGATTACGGTCGGAATATCGGACACATGGAAAAATAGTTTTTCATAAGAAAGTTTTACTTAGATATTTAAATTGGAGGAATGGAACTGAGCATTTTAAATTTTATTATGATGTTGATAATGATAATGATACTTATAAATATTTGTAGTATTAAGCTTAGACTTATAAATATTTTTAATTTAATTTAATTTTTAATAAAAAACCTAGAAATTATGATTTTAAAATTGAAATTAAAATTTTAAACCTTTTTAAAATGTGAGTACTTTCTTTTAACGAAACAAATTTTAAACATTTTTGCTTATACTTAAGACGCCAATGATATCTATCATCTTCACTCAAATATTATCCAGTAAAGGACTTCAAAATTCGAATCTCTATAACACCGAAAAACACATATTTGCTTGCTCTGATTTGAATATTTTATATTGAGTACAGACAATTTGCTTCGAGCATATTACTTTTTAAAAAGCGCACGCCACTTTAACTACCGTTCAATATCGATTTAATTAATTTGAGAAACGTCGGGGCTGATTAAATATTAACGGAGCCGACGTATTTATGCATGCCGACTGTGGATGTGAGTGCCAGCCCCTTTTGAGGGATCCTGGGGATCCTGCGGTTGCCTGTATCGCCTGACAGCCATTAGGAATATTGATTTCCATATCGCAACATTAACCGACGTCAGAAAGCAACAAAAAGTCGCATTCCCGAGCTGCAAAAAAGAAAGTACAGACGGGATACAGGATACCAACACTCGCACACACACACACGCACACATCTAAATGCGCTGACGTAATGTGAAAATTATGCGTTGTAATTTGCGCCATCAGAAGGAAACGGAAAGGCGGAAGACGACGCACTCAAACAAACAGTGAAGGAGGAGGAGGAGGAGGGGCAAAGGAATGGGACAAGGACAGGGCGTCGGAAAAAAAAGAAAGGAAAACAAACGCAGAAAAAACACGCAGGATATTCCGAGTAAGAAGAAGAAGGTATAGGCGGGCCAACAGACACATTTACATATGCTTAGCTGTGTGTGTGTGTTTGTGTGTGTATGCAGATGTGGACATGAAAAATTGGAACACTTTAGCAGTCAAAGCTGATTCACAGTTCCTATCTCCCCAGCCCCCAAGATTTCCCTGTTGCTGTTGCCCTTGTTGTTTTTTGGCACTTTTTCACCAACGTCCTCTTCATCTCACTTTTTTCGCTTGTGGCCCAAAAGGAAGTTGTAAAAATAAAACATAGCACGTTCACAAGTCCCTAGAAGCACCCGATAGAATGCTACGATTAGATGGGTTCCGACCCATGAATACCCGCTATATGGAAAGGGAATGATAAATACCTGCTAAACAAAACTGTTGCTTGTTCTTATTTCTCTGTGTATTTAAAATACTTTAATAATGCCTTGAAGAAAAATGTAATCAGCAAATTTGTGAAAAAATCACGAGTCATTGTGGAGTAATAACTTTGGATGATAACTTACTAACTTTTAATGAATTCATAAGCTTGGTTTAAAATACTTTTCCTCAATACATTTTAAGCATTTAGCATTAATAATAAAATGTTTATAAATTATATCCTGTAAAAAAAATAATTAAAGCTTATAAATCTATGGTATTTATGATAACTATCGAAGAAGCTGGGAAAACCAATGCAAATAGATCGATTTTGGTCTTCCAAGCTTGGTTCCCATGTTCCAAACAGGCACAACAGCGCATCCCTCCCTGTGCCTCGGAAAACAAAAAGATAGGAGGGAAAACTGGGTGGGGGACCGGCTCGAGGGCGAAGAAAAATAACTACATGAAAATTTGTGGTCGCTGAGGAATGCGGCAAGCGAAAACCAGCGGAGCTACCGAGGGAGAAGCTCAAATTTGCGGGCACTAAACGTGGCATGTGGCGAACTCGGCATCAGCAGCTCAGGATCCCAGCATCCCAGCATCCCAACTTCCCTGCTTTCCAGCCCAGCTCCATTGGTATCCAACCTGCGTGTGTAAATGCTGCGAAATAAATTTGTGTCGCTTGCAGCGTTGGCAAAAAAGAAATGGAAATAAAAATGTGTAACAACGGCAAGAACAAGCAAAGCCTCATAAATGTTTACACCTTGTCTGGGTGGAAATTCAGGCTCAGGTGGGTGGCATTGGTGTGGTGGGTGTTTGCCGCACGCATAAAACGTGTCAATGACGCAGGTGGAAGGGGGTGGGAGGTGGAGGTGGGAGGTGTGAGTGCCGCTGATAAACGTCGTTCTAATAATGATAATGGCTGACGTTGCATCCTGTTGCACAGTGGAGCGGAAAGGTGCGGCACCTGAGGAGCTAATGAACTCCGTGTGGGGTGGTTTACGACCACACTGAACTCAACTTCCTGTCCTGCTTTACTTAACCCATTAACTAACTTTCTTCAACTGGTGCTGAGTATTATAATTATACCCATTTCTAGGTAATTTTAGCTAAAATTTATATAAATACTATTTTAAACATTTTAAGTTAGTTTTGTAAATTTACTATTACATCTAAATAACCCACTGTACACATTTTTTTCCCCACACGTTTGAATCATTGTTTTCTCCACCCTACCGTGTTTTCCGCAACTTTGTGCTATTTTATGCTGTGCAGATACAATGGACAGCGAGAGACATTTAAAATTTTCGTCGAGCTGAGTACATAATTTGTTTAATGGTGATTTATTGTCTGGCTGCTGGCGCCTCGCTCTAACAAATGGTAAAAACTTGCAAATTCTTTTTCTTGCTTTTCGGGTAGGATAAATGTGCATTATTCTTTATGGCCCACATTTATACACTCGGTGTGTGTGTGTGTGTGTGTGTGCCAGATATTCCTTTCACTTGGCTCAGCTTTTTGTGCTTCCACTTTCCAATTGGCTCGCTTTCGCCTCGTTTGCCACAACTTTGGCTAATTTTTTAAAGTTTTTTATTGTTCAGGTTCTCGGTAATGTATCTATTTTAGCATCGCACACTTTGCCACACTTTTCTGCTTTCATATATTTAATTAAAATAGTTTTTGCCGCCATTTAATGAGCTTAACTAATTTCTAGTTTGGTTCGACAGTTGAATATGTTGCAACTTTTTATGCCCGAGGGAATTTCTGTGGGATGACGAGAACCTAATGAGCATGGGTAATTAATGTGAGAATTTAAATGACGCATATTTCCCATAATCAGTGCAAAAATGTGGCAAATAGAATTTACGGCTAATCTAAACACTTTTAAGATTGTTTTAAATTTTAACTTTTTTTCTGATAATGAAAGGGTATTTTAAATTTAATTTACAACCTCTCATAAAATGTTAGCAACCCCTATGATGACCTGGTTCTTGACTTGCCACCAAGAAAAACAAATAAATAAATAATGCCGCACATATTGAAATAATGTTTGGGATATGCGCCGCAATTAAAGTTAAAGCAACAGCTTGAAAATTAATATTCGGTATCGCGGTGTCGGAGCGTACTGAAAATGAAATTAATATTAAACAATGCGTGACATTTTTCGCAACAAAGCAGAGGCAACGAAAATTCTCGTAGGATGTATGGAACCAACAACCGCACCTCGTTAAAATTGTATGCCAAAATGGCTGCTATATGTGTGTGGCCAAAACAAACAGCCAACAAGGAGCCATTTCGAAAAAGTTAAACAAGCAAACATGGCACAAAAATATACCGAAAAAGAAACACAATATAGCGAAACAAAAAGAGCGAAGGAGAAACCCCGAGGAGAATTAAAAATTCAATTCGGCACAAGCCTTGGGTTAAACTTTCTTTTGGATTCTACAACCAGAAAATTAATACGGTGAAATATGGATGCATACGTAGAAGGAGGAAAAGTAAAAAGTGCATCGTGGCTAATTTAACCTTTGAATGTAAATATTAATCAATGCCACATATGCCAAACCGCCCGGCCAGCACTAAATGTGTGACAAATGAAATATTTAAATAAATTTCAGACCCACAAACATTTTGACATTTTTCGCACTGACAAAGTGCCGCAAAAAGTTGCAAATTGTGGTTATTGTGGGGACGACACAAAAGCTCCAAAAAGACGAATAATTTCAAACGAAACGAGCGCCCAACTCGATGACTTGCACTGGGGAATGCGTTAAAGTTTTAAATTCAGAATTCACAAAAAGTTGTTACCCAACATGAGCGTACGGAAAAACTTCCGAATCATTATCGTCATGGCGATGATGATGATGATGATGATGACAAACATCGGGGGACAGCGGGCGGTCGGCCTTTTTTTTTGCAGCATTTGAAACGGAAGTGATTTCATCAAATATTCATATTAACTAATTGGATTTGATGCCAGTTTGCATATTTTGTGTGTGTCCTTCGCAACGGATATTGCCCGTCGAGCTCATCAGGCCGCCCTTCCGTTCGGGACAGTCGTAATTTAATACACACTGTTTATTTTAAATTAAAAATTTATTTACACACATGTCACCGAAGGACGTGCCTATCGAAGCCGAGTGTGTTTTCCGGCCGCTTTTCTCCCACGCAATTGCTTACCTAAAAAGAACAGAGATAAATGAAACTATGTTAATGGGAGTGGAAAAGCTTGATTATGTGCATATTTTTATGTTTACGATATCTTTTCATTTTAATTATAATGAATACCAAAAATAAAGCTATAAAGCCCATTTAAAACGAAATTAAAGTTATGCCAATATCCATTCACACACACAACAAAATTTAATTGTTTAATTGCCCAATATAACTGTTAAACGGGACCAAACCAACGAATTGTCAAATAGACCAATTAATACGCAGCTCCCAAACAAAAAAGAAAGCACACCTTAATGTTTTATAGTAGCTTAACTATTAAGAAATAACAACAAAATATAAACTGCTATTTGTAATGGTAGTAAACTATTTTATATACATACATTACATAACAACCAGCATTGGTCTATTTGGCAAATAAATAATTATAAGTAGGTAAAAATAAATAAATAAAATGTATAATTTTAACTCGATATGTATTTCATGTTAAAGCGATTGCATATTGAATAACCATATCAATTTTACGGCGACATTTTTTTTTTTGTGTATATAAATCTATCTATCCAATAAATACTTGATATATATGTTTTAAATGCCTTAAACATTTAAACAAATCGTTTAGGTTTCGGACATATTTGGCATGTAAACTAGTGTTAATCAAGCGCTCGAAATGGTGAGTGGAAACTACCAAGAATTAACAAAACTTTAGCAAAACTTTTCATATTTCAGGAAACGGCTCAAAGGCCTGTGCTCCTAATCAAAACTATTCTGCCTTTCACCCTCCTGATTTGACAAACTTACTGGGGAAGACCAACTTTAATTCTTTTCATTAGCATTCAAGGCGGGCCACGTTTTCCCGGCAGAAGCGATGAATAAAATAACAAACATATGGGCGGCAAAGAAAAATAAACCTTCGAAAGGCGGGTTGGAGAAAACAAGGCGAAAATGTGTCAGTTAAAGTGGCGTATACACAACATGTGGGCGAAAGCAATGAACTCCGCGGAAAAACTTGGCTCAGCTCTTGACTCAACTCTTTTGGGCCAACACTTTTCCTCCCTTCCATTACGAGCACGCGCCAAAAAGGGAAAGAAAACGTGGCAAACATTACAAAATATTAAAAAAACGGGGGAAAATAAAGAAAACTCTGCTGTGCCAGTAGCAGGAAAAACGAAAAACGAAAAAGGATGAAGTGGCGAAGTGGCGAAGAGAGGGGCAGCAAAAGGAGCTACAAAATAGCATAGAAAATTAATAATCGCGCAATTTTTGCGCCAGTAAACAATGAGAAAGTCTTGGCTCGTTAGTTTCCTCATTATTCTGAATTTTCAACTTGCTCTATCTGCCTCCACGAGCATTTTCCCCACTCCTCGGTGAACTTTTCTTTGTGCCCCGCCTCTTGCAGTTCCAGTCCAAATCCCTGAAAAGGACAAAACGCAATGCTTAACTGAAAATGGAACGCCGGCAAACGAGCCTTGAGGTTGTGGGTTTCGGCTCCGAACTGGATTTTCGCTGGGCTGGCTGGCTGAGACAACTGTCTGACAAGATGAAGAACGCGACTTTACCGGAAAAATAATAATGAAAAATGCGATTTAATATCATTTTTCATAACAACAAATTTCGCCAGTCTCCTCCGCCATTTCGCGTTCCCTTTTCTCCTCCTGAAGTGGAGTGCAAATGAAGTGTTGTAGCTAAAAAAGTTCATGGAACCTTAATGGATTTCAGTTTTGTCATATTTCCGAGGCATGCAATTCGCGGGAGAAAAACTCGCTAGGAAATTAACGACGATGAAATCTCGGTGATAAGTTGCTGAAATTTTGGGTGAGAAAGAATAAATGGATTTTTGCCGAGCTTGAGAAAGAGGTCTAGTAAAAACAAAATAATACAGCTAAAGTTAAAATAAATGGAAAATATTCTATTAACTTTATTAGGTGTTTAATTTAAGATATTTATAATGAGCAATAGGCAAGTATATTATTAGTAAACAATTTACTCATACTGAAGGTATTGTATCGTTATGAGTTGTTTTCGTATATCCTTGATTTGATATCCTTGGTATCCCTTGATTTTTGTTCATTTTACATAACTTGTTGATTTTAAATTAAATGTTTTATTAATGGCTATATGTTCAAAAATAGTTTCTTACATTTTTCTTTTGATTTTTTTAAAATGAGGTACTTAATATTCATCTAGTTTTTTTTTGCGTGCACCTCTTAGAACCCAGTTTGCAACTCACTTTGTGAGTCTTTAATAACAGATGTCAGAATTTACTCAATCAGACAACCTTTTGTCGAGGCCCGCAGACAGAGAATCAAATTTAAGGGGCAGTCATGCAAATGATACCGAAGTGATAGAGGCAGCAACAATTCCCATCGAAGCTGCTGACCAACAGAGTACAACCGAAAACAGGGAAACAAAATCAAATTACAAGCGGGCAAAGGAGGAAAAGCGCCGAGCCAAAGGGCAGGCGACCAACAAGTTTCCCTGGGTGTCGACTCGGATTCGCATTGGAGGCGAAACGACAACTAAATTATTAATGCACAATGAACTTGAAGCGAGAGCAGCTCGGACAAGCGGCAAACCAGAAAATATGGCCAGCGAAAAGTTGAGAAATATATGTACGGCATATGAAAGTGGGTATATGGGCGAATGCAAATGACATTAACTTGGTCGGGAGTAGGGCAAGGACAAGGACAAGAGCAACCGACGGTGCAAGAGTAACCAAAAAAGGCGGGGAAAAATTATAATACGTGGACAAATTGCGTACAGGACAGCAGGTCCTTTTTCTCTTTTCCCTCTTTGTTCTTTTTGCTGTCATTTCATTTTGCATTTTAAATCAACATTTGTGTTTTAGTCACATTCCTGCCGTGCCTCTCATGATTTTTTTATTTTGATATGCATTAAAAACTTTTCAACTTATTTATATAATTTTTCATGGGAATTTCACCTTTTGAAGTTTGGATATGAAATGCGTAATGGTTTTTTCATTGCTGTTAAATAAACAATTGAGTAAGGGGGGAGTTGGCAAACTTTTCCAGCTGGGGATTGATACCCCGGCCTCGAGAGCCCCTCATTTATTATACACTCAGCTGGATGCGAGGGCACCCAAAAGCCGCTTGCGTGTATGGGACTAATCAGATTCTGTCATTTAATTTCGGCAACTTGCTGGGCATAAAGGTTAAGTGTTGCTAATGCGAAGGGGCTTCGAAAACCACTGGGGTGACCATTAGCCATTTAATTTATGACCGAGAGCAGTCTCTTTAGAGGCAAATATCCTTGCAAATCATTACCCAATTTGATATGTATGTGATCCTTCGAACTTGTATGATTCAAGCTAATTTTTACAGTCTAAGTTTTTAAATAATAATATATTCTCATCTGCTTTGCATATTATAATATAAAAATAATTAGTCTTGGAAGCGAATTTGTGCTTTAATTTTTATCATCCACAAAATTGTTTAAAAAAATTTAAATTTACAAGTTTTTTACATAACTTGGTGTAGTATTTATTAATCTTGTGTAAAGCAAAAATATTAATTTAATTCAAACTAAATAAATCATTTGATTACCTTGAATATAAATAAAAAAATAATAAAATTGATCTCTCCTAGTACGAAATTCCCTTACATTTAAAAACCTGTTCATTGAAAAACTTCCATTTACTTTAACTGCATTCATTCAAGTGCCTGCTCATATGGGACATAAACCCATTTCGATTCCCATATACCTATCCCGCACAAATATCCAATTTATATTCAATTATCAATATTCCGGGAGGGCTAACTTTATTGGTCGAGCATCCGCATAGTTATGCCCTCGTGGCCCGTAAGCTGCTTAACTATTTTAATTTTCAACGTGATAGGGTCTTTTTTTTTGCCATTTATTTTCTGAACCATATGCTGCGTGAATCGGTTGGGTTGGCGGGACTGCGATTGGGTATTGGCTCACCTTTGTGCGATTTTTCAATAAATTCCCGGGCTCCGTTGGCGGGCTCAGAAAAAGATATCCAAAACACGTGACAGATTTGCTTGGATTACATACGCAGTACACACGCACATGCACAACCTCACTACCACACAAAGCCACCGCACTACTACACATCAGCCTGTGTGTGTGTGTGTGAGAATATCTGTGGATTAACTTCAAAAGGAGCCGCACAATTCAATGATGGTTTTGCTGTTGTTATTTCTGTTGATATCCTTAAGGATGCACTGCGAGAACGTCGCCTAGGCGGCGAATTAAAAATCAAGCATACGCCAGGGCGCCACACAAATCAAGCATACGCCACCGGGACGCACGGCAACCGACGCACGAGAGTCACGGCTGGAGTCACAGTCACTGTTTTGAGTCACCCCTCAACGGCAGTAACGGTACACACAGAGCGGTTAACACAACTGAAGCCCACGACAACGGCATTCGAAGTGGCGACGGGTGATTTCAGCAGTCACGACGGCCCCGCAAAAGCTCGGCCAAAAAGCCGAGTTAGCCTGCTCGGCAAAGCCGTCGCTTAAGAGACTTCAGCTCTCTTCTCGAAGAGAGTCCTTTGGGTGCGTCTGCCGGCGGACATGCGCAGTGACCGCTTCACCAACTGGCAATTCCAGTGCCTTACTTTAAACCGTGGATATGTCCCAAAAACAAACAGCAACAGCTGTTCCGCGAAGCGCAGAAGACCCAAAAAAGCTGTCCTCGTTGTGGTCGGCTTCTCTGACGCACTCTCCCGATACTTCCCGATTTCTGGCTATATGTGTGCTGTGTGGCGTGTCTTAGGTCAGAAACGTTGGCATCCGAAAGTGGGTAATGGGTAATGGGAGGTGGGTGGTGGTTGAACCTTTGCCGGTGTTGGCAGAATTTTTAATTATGATAAATGCCCATTCATAAAAATGAGTGGCATACATTTGCGTTGCGTGTATATTTTTATATTTCGTACATTTTGGTATATTCTGCATAATTATTATTGCCATTATTATATCTCCTTTTTTATATCTCCACTGTCTTCTTCTGCTTTTTATTGTTTTTTGTTTTGTTTTTGTTTTGCTGTCAGTAATTTGTTAGCTCCATCTTTGATGGCTTCCCTCCCCCCCTTCTGTTTGCACTTGACAGGCCAAGATTTATGCGACTGCAGTTGGTGGTGATTGCTGGGGAATTGGCGAGTGGCACGGGGTGGCGATGGTAAGTGGTGAGCGGTAAGTGGTAAGGAATAAGGAATAAGGGTTGGGCGCCTGATGATCGACTGCCGGCTGCAGGTGTTGATGGCCCAGATGTGCCTCAATCACCATCAGCGTCAGTTAATAAAATCACAGCACGACGTTTGATGAATTGTTGCGATTTTTGCCACTGACATTTTTGAGAGCAAACCGTTTATTCGACTATTAAGCAAAAATAGGCGGACAATTACAAAGGGGAGGTGGTCTACCAAAATCTAGTAGCAGAGATTTAGGCTCTTTTTTGATAAGGTAACAGTTTTGTTAAAATAAATAATTTCGAGGATAATTTTTATTTTGGCCAACAATTTGTTATTTGTATTAGCATTAGAAAATAAATATATATCATACAAAAAATTTGTTAATAGAGAGCACATAAATCTTATAGATTATAATTACAAAAAATTATTAATTTGTATAAAGAAATTTCTTTCTTCCCTTAAATCGTTTTTAAGGTCTTTGGAGGTGCTACTCACAGGACTTCGCCTATTACCCATTGTTGCGACTAGGTTGCAGGATGTAAGATCTGGCAGCAACTCATCTCAATGCAATGTCCGACCACTCGACAAAAACCAAATTGACCAAAGTTAATTTAACCACTGTAAACAAGCCGGGACTCAAGTGCCCGAGCACTTGAAATGCTTCGCTGGCCACGAGACGAGAATAAGGTGCAAAAAAAGACAGATCGGGGGTGAAGTCGGATGAAAATCGGGAGGGGTGCTCGCAACATACGTATACGGACGTACTGTTGTGAAAATCAATTGAAGCGCCAACAAACGCTTCAATCAATTTTACTTTGGCAAACATTGAGTGCAAAATAAATCACAGCACCGACTCGAGACGATGGTGGTTGCTCCTCCCCGAGATCCTGGACTTTGGACCCCAGGAAAAGAGGATCCTGCCACCCCACCCCCCACTGAGCTCATCCTTGTGTTTATCTTATTTATGCAAAGCTGTGGCAAACACCAACAATAACAAGCCAGGATGTGCGGCGAAGGCAGCTAAAAAATGAATGAATTCAATGAAATGTGGGTAAAAGCAGAGGAAGAACGAAAGATGCAACGAACGGGAGAGAAAGAGTGCAAAAAATTGCAACAAACCGATTGGCAATGTGCGAGTGTGCTTGTGTGGGGACATCATGCTACTTGGAGGCACATCAAACATCTCAAACGGAATGAATAATTTATAGACGCAAAAGAACGGAGGGAGAGCCAGTCGCGTAAGCTAACTGCACAGAGTTTCTTTTAAAACAGTCAAGGGCGTGGGCAATGGGACTTCCGGGGGTCTATTCCACCCCTAAAAACTTGCAACTTAATTTTTACAAATTCTATATCATTTCACAAATTTTAAATAATAATAAACAAGAAAATATTTTCCATGGCAGGTTTATAACAAGTTTAAATCAAACTTTGGCTTTCCAATCATAAACACACATTTTAATTGCCTTTTATTTTTTAGTCGTTCATTTATAAACGCAACATTTAAATTAGTTTACTAAAATTAATTATTCAGATTTAATTTGCGCATTTGACAAAAAACTTTGGTCATATACATACCTATACAATATTGTAATTATCTTGAATTTAGTGCTGTTTTTTTTTTATAAAATGTATTGATTGGTTTCTAATTTTTTTTTTATTATGTTGTATATGTTTTTAGAAAAAATACCCCTTGTAGGCGCTCCTGTTTGCAAGTATTCGCATTAGTTGACACACACATATTCCATTCATGGATTTCAATGCGACTGACAAAATAAAATGGCAATGCCGATGCAGAATGTAAATGGCATCCCGAAGTGCTCGGGATACCTTTGCATTTATTTTCATTTTTCGCACCAGCACTCGCACTCGCACTTGCACCAAAGTATGCAGCATAATTCCCTCAAAAGAAATTTATTTCGAGCACAAAGCAGCCAAGTGTCAGAGATGCACTTGCAGCATTTCATATTTACGGGGAAAGTCTGCTCCATGTGCCGATTGTCGTTCAGCCAGCATTTGCGATTATCGCGTTATCAAATTTGCCGTTACCCAGTCGGCATCCATCTCATATTTCCAGCCGCGCGTCAAACGAAAAGTTTAAATAAATGACTGCAGAAAACTTTGCTAATCTGACGGGAAAACAAGCGGGGACCAGAATGACGGAATGGAAATTCGGGCAAAAAGCAGAGCAGTTGACTTTGATGCTGGTTAGACCGCACTGAGATTCGTCAATTTTTGAAATGCCAGCGGAGAAATCAAGGCGAAAAAACTGTCTCGTGGTAAATATTAATTTAACTTTGCGCATTAGCCGAGCAATGACACTTGACTGTGGAGAACCTGTGGCACCACATCGCGTTAAGAGCTGGCCACAAATGTTTGGGGGAAATACCACCCATCCCCCATCCCCCATCCCCCGCCCTCCGAAGCTCCCACCTCCCAGGGGGTAAACCTCAGTTATTTGTCTATTTGCCTATGCGAAATTTGATGCGCTGTCTGCCTGTCTGTTTTTTTTTGGTGGCAATGCTCGTAGTGTCTCTCTGCCGTTCTGCCTCTCATTATCGTAAATTTTTATGCTAAATACATTTCGTTGTCGGACCCAAAAATACAAACAACTAAACCGAAAGCGACAAAAGAAATCTGAGACGTCCTTCGACTTACACTATGCAAATGTGATACTCTATAAAGGAAAAATAAAAGAAAGCCAGTTAAGAATATAGATCTTCTGAAAATCGTACAAACAAATCGTGGCTGGTTACATTTTTAAGTAATAAATACTTTTTTAATTTAAAAGTACGATATAAACGATATATGTAATCTTTAAACATAAATAGTATTTAATAACGACGTCATTAAAGAATATTAAGCTATTTTTCATTGGACTGTGTTTTATAAAATCTAGCTTTTGGACTCTTCGAAAATACAAAAACTGGATTCGATTAAAATAGCAACACACAAAGCTTGTCCAATAGAAGACATGCTCCATTGAGACCAAAGGACATCAGAGTACCACCATTTGTGGCAGCTGCCGCCACGTGGATGCGACTCCTCCGCTGGCCAACATAATCAAGGAAACTCGCATATGGGGGGCAAACCTGTGGTCCCTGACAAATTGAACAATTTAAAGAGGGATTTGTGGGTTTATTGTGTGCCTGAGCTGGACTAGGTCCCGCTGCGATTCAAAAGGTATTCAACTCCGGAATCCGAATCTAAATTTCCACGCGGAAACGCGCTAATACAGGTAGACCGAAGATGTAGTGCTGCTGCTGATCTAAGAGGCGATTTTGAAAATAAAAATATCTCATTCCTATAGAGAAAATAAAACTATAAAGAGTAAATACGATTGCTTTATTTAGCTTTGTCTAAATAAATACACAGTAATTTTATATGTTCTGGAAGAGTTCCTGTTTTTTTGTACTTATCTCATCGGACAGATGATCTCGTAAACTCTCCGACGCCCTCTTCAAATATTTTATAACTTTAAAGGCTTCTTTCCTTGTATGCTCATAATCATTCATAATTACCCTCTTACTATTATTATTCTTAATCGATTCTGCCGTTTCGTGTATATATTTATCGAATTCCCTGCCACAGTATTTATCTTTTTCCAAGAACCGAAATCGTTGCAGGCACAATCCTTGGTGTTTCTCGGACTTGAGTTTGAAGGAGTCAAGCTCCTGAATTCTCCTCTGTAATTGATCACCTAATTTCCTGTTCCTACACTGAGCATTCCGGACCATATTAATGGCCAGATCTGCTGATTTTCGGACCGATTGCAGCTGAGTCATTTGATGCCTCAGCTTATTATTGTCAATTATCATCTGAAGAATATCGGGGTGGACTTCGTCGGGCTTGAATAATAATATAGCTTCTGGTTTGCAGAGATCTTTTTTTGGGCATTCGGGTATATTGGTGCCTAATACGTGATTGAGCCGATTTACGCGCTGCCTTACTCTACTAACCTCCTCGTAAATGTCAATGAATTCCTCTTGACTTTCTTCAAGTGATTCTTCCACTGCGTCTTCAACGATGACTGATCTTTGGGATGTGGGATCAGTTTGCTCTTCGCAAAGGAAAACTTCTTTCGGCTTAGCCTGAGTGGTAATCACTAATCTATTTGATTCATTTTTAGGGGATGGCTTTTTAATATTTCGAGTACCGAGATCAATAATGGAATTGCTTTTCATTGAGTTCATTATTTACAACGTGTTTATCTTCATCAATTAAAACAAACTAACATTTAACTTGTAACAAATATCCAATAAAGGGAGAATGCAAAAAACTAAATTAACTGAGACAATAACTGGTACGTACAATATTTTTGAAGTGTCTTAACACAAATCTCAGTGCAAACTAATTCAATGAAAACAAGAGAGTGAAGTGCTTCGACTATCAGATACCCGTTACTCGGCCAAGGGGAATACGAGGGAGATGAATATATGCCAGCAATAAAGCGACCGAGATAGCATATCAGTCATCTAGCGCCTTTTCATTATTTGCTCATAACTTTTGAATGAATGGTCCGAGTACAAAATTTGATAACTATTTGAAAGTCAAATAAAATCACTGTCCAGTCAATAGTGCATATTTATCAAAAAGTTGATCTGATATTGAGGGCATTCAACCTAAAGTAAAAACTTGTGTGCGCAAAAGTTAATTTTAAAATTTTTAATCTTTTTTTTGGTTTCGTTAAATTCTTCTAGTAACAACTCATAGAAAGATGTAGTTTCAACACAGATGGGACCAGACCACAGTAGTTGGCGGCATTCTGCGGTTCACAGAGGACGACATAAGCAGATGCATTCAGGGAGCAGCATTACTTAACCCTCCTCTAAACCGTACAAACACATGCAGAGCAAACATCAACACTCATAAAAAAGTGTTATGAATGTTTTGCAAAATGGGTTCGCAGAAATCTCTTGATACGAAATTCGCCCCCAATAGTTACATAAAAATTGTATAATATTTTACGCAAAGCAATATGTTTTGACTACCTTGACAGTTTTTTAATCGAAATGTAGGTCCTGTATTACCTATTACATATAAGAAGTCGAACTAATCAATTGTATCAAATATTGCATCGTATTTAAATTGGTTCTTTTGTTATAACGTACAAATTTCAAAACGAAATATTTTTTTTTTATATAACTTGGTTTTTTTACCCTTTAAACATTTGTGAAATAAAATGTTGGCACAATATATTTTGAGTGCCAAAATGACAAAAGCTTAGCGATTTCTTTATCACCTCCAAAATGTTTTAAGTGTAGCTAGAATAAACGTGCAAGCCCGGTTAAGACCCGCACAATTCTTTTCATGGCAAAACTTAATCTTAACATTAAACAAGTTTTATGCGAACTTTAAACTACTTAGAAGACAGCTTAAAGACTGCAAAAAAGAAGAATAACCAAATTACCTCCATTACCTGCTAAAAAAAATCGATAGCACTATCAATAGTATCAATACTATCGATGGGCCTACAATCGATAATATCGATACAAAAAAAGGTTTATTTTAATGTAATTTTTCGTATATTTTAAGAAAAAAAAGTATTTTAAAGTATGTATGTACATCACATTGTACGTATGTATGTCAACAATACATTTTGTTTCACTTTAATCGCAGTAAAATTTAGATCGTTTTTTCCCCTTAAGTCTTATGGTAAAAACATAAATTTTCAATAATTTTTGTTCTATTATTTTCCTTTATACTATTAATTAGTTTTTTTTTTCTTTAATTTTCGGTAATATCGATAGTGACACCACCATCGATAGCCAAAACATTGATATTATCCACTATCGATGTTTTAACAAACCTTCTTTAAAGTGACAAGAAATATTTTGAATTTCCAGTTAAATTTTAGCTAATTCTTTAATGTTAAAATAAAAATTGCATTATAAGGCGTTGATATTTTAAATAATTGTTTTAACGTAAGTAGGTCGAAAGTGGTGGCCGCTTACTTATATTACCGCTGTCCATCGTACGCAATAGCACAAAGAACTGCTGCCATATGGAAACCAACTCACGATTAGATGATTGAACTCGACTATCCGCTTTGTTGGATAGAAATGGTACAAAGCAACCGCTTTCCATTGCATTGAATGACAGCGGAAAATGAAGTAAAATCTAATTAAAAACCTTTGGCCGATGCTGAACCATGCGAAAATCACAATTGTCAGCGTAAAATTCACGCGCACCTGCTCACAAAACTCACGAGCACACAAACACTCGCACAGACAGATGGACAAACACCGGCGATTTCCCATACGCAAACAAATAGAGGATTGCGATTCCGAGCCCGAGTGGAGCGGAAACCTGGCAGGTGAAAAACAGACGTCGGCTGTCCAACTCCCCCAAATGCGGAATCTGGCGAAAACAGAGCCAAAGTTTTGGCCAGACAAAAAAGGCAAGACGAACTGTTCTCCGGTTAGGAAGCGTCCATTACTTAGTGATGTCAAAAGGATATGTTCCAGATTTCATAGGGGGGATTAAATCCCACCCACTCGGGTAAAAAGACAAGAAAATGTGATATTCAAAAAGTATGCAACGAGAGATGTATCTATAGGCAGGTTCTTTGCTTGAAAACTTAAACAATTTATTTGTTCAAAAACATTTCCGAGAAATTACCAAACAATGTATAATTACAGAGAACTCGATTTTACTATCACCTATTTTCCCGGATTTCAGAACACCTGGCACCTCTGATTGGATGGGATGATGCCGCGGGGTGCGAGGGGCAGATAACCTCCAGGAGCGAATGAAACGCGCTGTTGCACACGAAAAATAACAAGCTGCGTTGGTCAATTCATCGAATGTCGGTCAGGGCTGCCACCAGGGAGAAAGTGGATTGGGCGAGTGGGCTGTGGAATGTTGGATCCCGGAGCCTGGGGCCTGGAGCCTGGAGCCTGGAGCCCGGAGGAGGGTCAGACCACCTGGGCGAGGGTCAGTGCAAGGGGCGCCATCAAAGTTTCGCACCCAGGCATTTGGACATCATTGTTCGGGGAGCCAGTGGGTCCTGTGTTTGCTCTGTTTGGATTAAAAGAAATTAGTTTAGTTATGCCAATGTCCCCCGGGTTACTCTATTGAGTTATCGGCATTGTGCGAGTGGGACAACTTTGGGGCCGGCGGCAGGAGACAACTCGGATGGATAAATTGCATTTATTATGCAAGTTTTTCCTTCCAATTTGTGAGTGTGTGTGTGCGTGTGTGTCCTCTTTGCTTGCCATAGTGGTAGGATTTTCACAAAAATGCGAAAATTTTGCGTGTTGCTCTTGTGATGTCGGTTAACCATTATGTGGCATGAATATGCCATTTCCATTTTAATGCTCTTGGCAACGGTTCAACTCGTTGGCTGTTTGTCTGTTTGGCGACAATTCTGCATTTTTTCCCCAGCAAAGTTTAGCTCGTGCGGAATGTGCTCCAATTGTGATTGTGTGTTGTGGCCTAAAAAAATACGTAAATACAAAATGTACAACACATACATATGTAAATCCGTAATAAAATGCGTGGAGTGTAATTGAGTTCTCAACGCATCGTTATTAATCATAATTTTTTAAACTATCAAATCGTATCAGAACATTTGCCTGTTTAATAAACTAAAGAGATTTTTAGTTTTCCACTACCAATGACGAACCAGATTATGCTCATGACGATGCTGCAGTTGAAATTGATAGTGGAAATATGTGCGCTGAATGGGATATTTAGAGCGCCTATCAAACACGAACACAATAAATCTTCGTCACGGGCCCAAATTGACATTTTACAGCCAAAAACCAGAAACCAAAGCCACGCGGAGGACAAAGTAAGTTCCACTGGCCCGTGTTCCTGCTGCTTTTTTGTTGCTGCGGCTGCCGCTGTTTCCAAAGCCACTGATATTGCTGTCAACAATGATGGCCCAAAGCATCAGCCACATGTGTGGGAACAACAGCTCATCCCTCAACAAAGTGCCCTCACACATGCCGGCCAGAGCCAAACCTTTATTGCCACATCTCCATGGAGCAACAGGAACAACAGAACCAACAGCGAGAATTTAATATCTGGCACAGTGCTTGCGGATTGGGGGCGTGGCTCCATTAGAGTAAGTCCGCTGCCGCTGACGATCTGAACTCATCGCATTATCCTTTGCCCTGTTGGCGGTTACGCGCTCAAAATAATTGCACACTGCACCGCCAATAAGCCAGCTTGCTCGTTCGTATACAGAGAAAATATTATTTTCTTATACACTCATAAAAATTTATTTCTCAATTTTAGAAATCTCGCCATTGAATCGGCTTACCCTTGAAAATGGAAAAAAAAATTCTTGTAATTAGAAAATTTGCCTTTAAATATAGAAAACCTTTCTTGATGGAAAAAATTGAAGAAATAATTTTTCTTGAAAATAGAAAAATGAAAATCTCATATGTTTGTTTTGCCGTCGCAGCCAAAACATTTTCTACGTATTTAATGGCGAAATCGCCCTTGAATATGTGAAAGAAATGTCCCTTAAATATAGAAAAGTAGCCATTGACTTCCTTCGGCTACCGAATTCAACATTCGGCAGAAAAAAACGAAGTAGGACGAAGGGCCTACTCGGCCCGACTACTACCCGGCTACCGACTTCTCTGATCATCCGAGCGTCAGTTGTGAAAAAAGATTCGTAAGTGATGGACGTGATTTTCAAGCGGATAAAGAGTGAAGCCTTTTCCAATTATTCAAAGGTATGTACATATGTATATAATTTTTTGCATAGCGCGCATACAAATGTATGTATCTAATTAAAGGAAAAATTCGAAATCTCTTAACCAAGTTTTACACAAACTTAGTTGAATTGTTTTCTAGCTAAAAGCTACGTACATACATACATTTGTACATCTCTTTGTAGATGTAGAGTTCTATAATAACTTCGCCTTATTACTTGCATTATATTTATTTTTCAGAGTGAAACATGTCGAAAAAACCTCTAAAGTACCTGCAGTGAGAGCAGTTTCATCTGCCAAATAAATGGTTTGGCGAAGCTGTAATTTTGTTTTAAAACCTTTTAAGGTAAGTATATCAAAAAGAAAAATATGTTTTATTTTTTTAACATAGGCATGTAAATATGTATGCAGGTACGCGATTCACCCGATCTGAAAGCCGATTTTCAACCCTTCTATCTTTTCCTCCTCTCCCTCGCTCCCTTGACCGACGTTTCTCTCTACTACTTCTTCAAACTGTCATGATCTGGCCTGCTGACATTCGGTCTTTCTTCGCTCGTACGTGTCTCTCCCGTGTCTCTCTCTCTCTGAACTTCGATTTTCAACCCCCATCTTTGAGATCTATCTGTTCTATCCTTGCCTCTCTCTCTCGGTCTTTTGACCAACGTGTTTGTATTTTGGCTATTATTAACATTAAATTTCAAAAAATGTTGTGTATCTAAAAATAAATATTTTATATCCCAAAAAACTCTTTTTTTTCCAGATGAAGGAATGCGAATATATACTGAGTTTTGTGATCACCTTATGTCATATGAAGTTCAAAAGGCCATGGGGTATACAATAGTTAAATTATGTGAATTAAATACACCACCAATAATAAATCATATGCTAATATGCAAAAATTTGATAATTAAAAATGTTTAAATGTTCAGTGTTATGTGTTTAAAATGTAATTAAATAAAATATGCAATATCAAAAAAAAAAACGAATTTAAATTTTTTTTTATATTTCAGAGTTAATGTAAAACTTCCTTTCAAGAAATATTATTTCTTAAATCAAGAAATAAAATTTCTTGATAGGAAATTTTACATTTTTTAACAAGAAAGAATCCACCTTTAAAGCAAGAATTTATTTTCTTGTTTTAAGAAATATTTTTCCTTGTTTGAAAGGTGCCTTTTTAAAAAACCATTTCTTGTTTAAGAAGTTTAATTTCTTGAAACAAGAAAGAAACCACCTTTGAAACAAGAATCGCCTTTCTTGTTTCAAGAAATATTTTTTCTTCTTTTAATGGTGGCTTTCCAAAAAACCCTTTCTTGTTTTAAGAAATTTAATTTCTTGTTTCAAGAAATATTTTTTCTGGTTTTAAAGGTGCTATTCAAAAAAAACATTTCCTAAAACAAAGGTGAGGTCGCCTTTGGCAAAAATTCAAGAAAGAATTTCCTTGATTTAATGGAAATTCTTCGATTTTTTTTATGAGTGTAGATCGCCTATAGATTTTATTCTTGAAAAAATAAACTTTGAAATTAAAAGCAATATAACAAATAAAAAAAAATAAATATAAATAATTAAAGCTATAAATTAAAGGTGTCTTAAAGTAATGTTTCTAACCGGATTCAAGCTTTTAACCCGATCAGATCAAAGGGTTGAATTTGAAAATATAAACATTCCCCAAACCGTCTGAGATTTCGATACCACCACATAGTTTTTGCTTATTTGCAAATACATTTTTATTTTAAAAAGTTTATTATAAAGAAAATTTATTATATACTTATTTCAATCACATATAATGAATATAAATAATAATAATAAAAAATAATTTACTTTAGCACTTTTTCATTCATTCGAATATGGCAAAACTGATGTGAACATATATTCATTCTATTTACTTTCTGTGCATTTTTGGGAGTCATCAGTCAGTCAGCGCCTAACGTCAAAAGCATTAAACCTCTGACCAGCTGTCAACACAATCCGAAATTTGGCGTCGCAAGCATCAGATTTTGTGGCGTCTAAGTAGATCGATTTAAATTAACTATCGCTGTTTTGAGTTTTCTTTATACTTATCTATAAAAAAGTAAGTAAGTTAAGCGTCTATTTTAACTATTTGTATTAAAACAGATTCCACATTTTTATTATTTTCTATTATTTTCTTGCAGAGGTATTTAAGGTGAATTGAGGACAATTATTATTACTCTTTAATACCGAGTGGAATTCACTATTCCTCCACAAAGATAATAAAAATCAAGAAAGGAAGCTAGCTTCGGCCAGCCGAAGCTTATATACCCTTGTAGATCATTCCAAAAACATTACATTTAAATTAACTTGCTAAAATTTGGATTGTTGTAACATATACGCAAGTTAATTTAAATTTAATGTTTTTCTAAGTGAATAGGAATGATCTGCAAGGGTATATACGCTTCGGCTGGCCGAAGCTAGCTTCCTTTCTTGTTTTTTTATCAGAAAATAACTCTCAAGACATATAAATAAAAGGTGGTAAATAACTATTAAAAATAAAATAATGTTAATTCTAAGATTAATTTACAAATGTACTGTGCAGCATGTGATTTATGCTGCAAATCTTCTATCAGCTTGTGAAAGTGTTGGGTTAATTTGAATTCGTGCGATAAGGGTATTCAATTTTTTCAATAGGTGTGAGATCCAAACGCTTGGTGCTGGCCTTTTATCCTTCCGTATTCATTATAATCTTTTTTTGGCAATCCACATCAGGCCAACTGAATCCCCCATTGGCCATGCCTGTGTCAACAAAAGGGAGGAAAAGATTCAGATATGCTCCCGCGTTCGTGGGATTGTCATTTAACATTTGGCTATGTTTACCCTACATTTGTTATTTTAAAGGGTATACTCGTACGATTCCGACTGATGGTAACAGTTAACTTTATCTTTACACACATCTATATCTCAAAGATGATCAAATAATATCTCAAGGTTTAACGGATTCCTTCTAATCAACTAATGCCGTTTGTCCCATCGTCTATATCAGTTCCTAAATAGATTTTTAAAATAGGCTATCAACCAAATAATATAACTCTTTAAGTACGCAAGATATTTTGCGCCGGATATCTCGTAGTCGGAGCACTATACTACAAGGTTTTTTCTTGCTTTGCTTTCCTCCATGTCTGTTCCCAAGTGTAAGTCGATGTCTGGGGCCTAGCAGCTGCCGGGAGCGCATTAAATCCTTAAGCACTCATTATTATTCAATCAGATATGGAGTCGAATGCCTTTTTGTTTGGCTCTCACTTGGCTCGCTTTCTGGCTGGCTGCGCCGTGCGTGGGCTCACCTAATGACATTCAAATTGCTTCCATCTCCGGTCGGTTTCAATTGGAACACCTTCAACAAAAATTAATGGAATTATAGATCACGGCGCTCGGGGAAATGAGCTCCCCAGATATTTCTTTGACGACGGGTTGAGTGGGGGACAGTTGCCTTTCCCTAGTTGTTGGTAATAGTGATTATGTTTATCGGTGATTATACAAACTGAACTTTTTTCCTTTTATTACAAGCGTTTATAAAAATTTATATATTTTTAGTTTACATTTTGGCATGGTAATAAGAGGAAGGTCTGAGGAGGTCTCAGCTTGTTAGAAATCTCCAAATGTCTCTGAGTTGTTGTACAATCTAGAGAAACATACATAAAATGCTATTGCCATTACCCTAATTATATAAATATTCAAAAAGTATTTTTAAAATTTTTAAATCATATAATTAAAAGTAAATTAACATTTCTTAAAGCTTATACTTGCCAATAACAATGTTTCAAAGTTCTATCATTTCACTTACTTACAAAATGTTCCCCGTTGTCACTTTATTAGGGCTTGAGTTTGACGGAGGGCAGGGTTTGTCAACTATTTATAACTTGAACTTAGTCGTAAATTTTATGTGCATCGTAAAGGCCGAAAGTTTGAGCAGCGCACAGGGAAAATGTTGTGAAATCAAATTTGCCCACAAACCATCCCTAATGACCCAGCCCACAAACAGAACGGAAACGCGGAGGCGCCCTTCCGGAAAAAGGACGAATTCAAGACGCGGGACGAAATGTCTGGTTGGCAGGACTTCATTCCGCGGGACTGGAAATTGTTTAATTTCGCCCTCGCTTAATTATCTGCAGTGTGCCGGGTGCTTAAATTATAATGACGCTGACCTAATTGAGTAATAATTAAAATTAAGTGCATGCTAAATTGTTATTAATTATAGAGTGCTCGCGAAGATGCCACCAACTTTCATCGATGGCGTGCAGAGGAATACTTAAAAGTAGTAGGATAGTTGGTTGCAAGTGTCACCAAATGGAGAAGTGCATGCTGAAAGTTATTGGCCAACCAGACAAATTAGTTAAGAGTGTTCTTGACCATACATTTGTGATGGAAAAATTATAATGAGAGGTTTTATATTAAACTCTCTTTTTGAAGCGGATGCATAAAGATAAAATATAATTCTTATTTCGGGAAATATATTGCCCGTTTTAGTAGGCGAGTCAAGCTTTGAAAATATTATTTTTTATTTATAGAAAACAATTTATTCCGCCTCCTAAAAGTTGATTTACTTTTCGTAACGACTAATGGCTGTGCCCAGAAATTAAACGTGGCAGTCGCAACTAATGCAATCCCACCCCCATTCAGATAGAGAGACTTCAGCAGTTGCAGTGACACATTTCAATATAAATTATTGTCAATGGGAGTGCATAAAATGTCGCATGTAGCTGCAACATGAAAACACCGAACAACAAATATATAGCCAGGACTAAAAACAAAAGGAAAAACCCAGCGAATCGCGTTATTCATCGTTAAAACAACTGCTGGCTGCAGAGCGATGACGACAGCGACGGACGACGAGATGGATGTACGGGGCGTATGCGCAATGCGATATGCAACAAATTGCTAAACAAATCAAATTTATTGCCAGAGCTGCCAGCATTTGCAGTACGCATGTAAAGCGTCGCCGAGATAGCAGAAATTAATATGAGTCCGCGCCCCTCGTTTGGCTATCAGCGTTGTTGTAACTTCATTTGGACCCGGTTCGTTTCGGTCCAGTCCTTGGTCCTTTTGAAGCTGTTCGGTTGGTTTGCCCAACTCGCGTTTCATTCTTTCGGTTAAACTGCATTTTTGCCGGCGCAGACTACATGCATAACAACATGGCGGTCGCTCTGACCGGAAGTCCGAGCTGTACGGCGTTAAATTTATGCCAGAATGCGGCTTCACAGTTGCAGTTGCAGCTGCAGCTTCAGATCCTTTTCATACTGAAGCTGCTGTTTCCCCGCATTGGTACAATGGGTTAAACGAGATGATCGAGATGGAAGCAGGCGGAATCAGCGGGAATTCCAGTTGCACCTCTTCAAGTTAATTTGTAACATTTCAATTTATTCTAAGTTGTAATCTTCCTTTAAGAAAGATAATTTTACGCATGTTAGTTTTAAAACTTATGTTGATAATGCATTAAGTTATTTTTTTTTTATGCCCATACTTTTAAATTATTGTTAACAACTAAAGCAACTTGTGTTTTAGGCTATTGAAATGTTTAAAAAGGTTAAAGTTATAAACTTTATTCTGTTTTAAGCATAACAAATTTTTGTATTTCAATATTTTGGAATATTTAATTCAATTTAATTCAATAATTTTAATTCAATTAACCTATACACCAAAAAAACACATCGAGATTAAATCGATATGCGCATGGTAAAATTCTAGTATTTTTACGCATATCGGTTTTACCATGCAATACTGAAGTTGATATTAAATAATATCATTTTGCCGAATTCTCTCTCTTGGACATGCTTTGACTTCGGAAATGAGAGTAAGAAGCAATTTTTTTTTGGTGTACAATTGAAGATAACTTTTGGTTAAATTTTTTTATTTATAAAATAATATTAAAATAACCTGAAATATATTTCCCTACAAGGCTTAAATGTCCTCGACTGTCGCTTTACCCTATAACGACTTAATGTTGATAGAGTCCTGCCCATTGTCGCCGCTTGGGCAGTTATCCTAGTTGTTGATTTTTATTTTCTCAATTAGGAAGCTGTTTTTATTATGGCTGTGTGCTGCGTACAGTTAAACAAACTAAACAGGGGTAGGCGGATGGGTTGGCAAACGTGGCCACGCCCACTCCCGCTGGCGGAAGGGGAGGTCGGGGGCGTTGGCCGCGGCAGACACTTATTCATCAGGCGGAAGTTTGCTTGCCTCGCCCATTGTTGTTGCGGCCGTTTGTTGCTGTTGTTGCCCAGCAGACTTGTTAGTTGTTCGTGGGTGCTTGCCGCCTCATGCAAATTGCATAAGTAACGAAAGCGAGGGAAAAAAAACGCCTGGCGAGAAGTAAGGCGAAAAAGCAGAAAGTAAAAAGTAAAAATCAACAAGGAAAATAGTGGCAAACAAAGTTGCTTTCGCCAAACTCCCCCGTACACTCGTATATTTTTTGAATTTATATTTAACTGTATTACAAGGCAACTGCTCTCCCAGCCCATCCACACACCCGTTTACATCTCCATTGCCATCGCCATCCAAAGCCAGCCAACGGAATCGGAAGTTATAGTTATGCCGCTTGCGCGGACGCATTCTGCAAATATATTTTTGCCAGGCACAACAGCAACAAAAGTTTATTTAAAACTTTTGCGGTTAAGCTTGTTACTTGCCAGCTACTTTTCCGAACGCCCTCCGCCCCAAAATGCTAACTCGTTTAGCTCAAGAGTTCCGCCCTAGAAAATATTCGAGCTGCACTTTTCCACAAGTTTCCACTGGGCGAGCCATAAACATTTTCGAGCAGCACGTGTAGCCCATCGGTGGTCATAAAAATTATACAGACTTTGGCTTTGACTCCGCCATTAATGTCGAGAGGTGTCCGACCCCGGGCGCCGCTCAATCTCGTCTTAATCAGCTGGCAGATTAACCAACTTTATGCAGCTGCTTAAATGTTCAGCATTCTATTCGCTACCCCTGGTGTTGGCATCATAAAAATTTTCAATTTCATTTGCCTGGCACAAAGAACGGGACCAGCAGAAGCAGAAGCATCAGTAGAGGAGGAGCAGTAGGAGGCGAGACGGCAAGGAGCAGCGGCAAGTGCAGGATGCTACTGGCATATCGATGACGGCCACTGCCACCTCTTCCCCGGAAATGGAGGGTTCTCCTGCAGAAAGGAGCGCTGTCCACCCCGACAGACCGGGCCAATAAAAGTGTCGAAGGCTGCCTGACAAAGCGCCGGCCTGCTTTGTATTTATGATGAGCCATCCGTGCCAAAGTCCCTCGTCGTGCCAATCCCGTGCCTCCTGCGGGTCACACAGTCCTCTCCAGCCCGATCCCCTAACTCCGCACGGAAAAGCCAGCACTGCTCATAGGAGCTGACACATGGACCAGCTAGCTATTCATAGTCTAAATCAAAGTACACTGGAATATTGGCACTTAATAGAAGAAGTTAAAAAAGTAGCAAAGGAAATTTTAAAAGGAAACATAACTAATTACATTTGTATAACCTTGCAAAGGATATAATAATTTCAGTCAGAAGCTTTCAGAAGGAAACGTTTGGCGGATAAATCCCCCCACTCGGGTGATAAAAGTATGCAACAAAATATGTATATAGTTTATGTAATTTAATAGGAATGATAAACTTCGGCTGCCCGAATCTTTTTTGGTGTACCCGTTACTCGTACAGTAAAAGGGTATATTAAATTCTTCGGAAAGTATGTAACAGGTAGAAGGAACGTTTGCGACCCTATTCTTGGTCAGGATCACTAGCCAAGTCGATCTAGCCATGTCCGTCTGTCTGCATGTCTGTCCGTATGAACGTTGAGATCTCGGAACGTACAAAAGTTGGGAAGAACCACACATATTCTTGGGCTTACTACGCAGCGCAAGTTTGTTTCAGCCGAGCGCCGCGCCCTCTCTAACGCCCACAATAGCCTTAAAGGACTTTAAAATGTGTCTGGCGCTCACATCTTTAAAGATTTAGAAAAAGCATAAATGCAATTTTGTTATGTTTAAAAATACCTATCAAAATGTAGAACAAATTTTTTTAATCGGACCATTCAAAAAAAAGTTATGAGCAAAAATCATACATCTCCCTCGCACTCTAAGCTAAGATGTGTAACGGGTATCTGACAGTCGAAGTTCTAGACTATAGCGTTCTCATTTGTTTTTTAAGAAACTTACATAGAAATTAAAACGGCAATATAAATTTAATTCTTTTTCTACCAAATTCCCACCGAATTTTTATTGTACTTTGGATAGAATTTGGCTAACAGACAAGCTTGAGTGACAGCTATTTCCTTCCCTTCTTTTTAGCTTCCCTTCCTAATCGGCAGTTGGCATCACTGACGCCCAGAGCATGTCCTGCAGTTAGAGTTCGTGCGGGTCACAGTGGGATGCCTGCCATGCGAATTGGGAGCACTGGAGCTACAGCCTCACCATTGATGGAATTCCAATAAATCCTCCTCTCAGCTGGCTCCTCTTTTTCTCGGGTGTGTGTGTGTGTGTTTTAACCGCTGCAAAAGCAGAAGCAGCAGCAGCTCTTAGTGCCATATTTTTGTTGGGCATTTGAATTTTGAGCTTTTGTGGGCTGGTGTCTCCTTGCCCGTCTCCATGGGAAATAAATTATGGTTTAATTTAATTTGAGGTGCCTGCCCGGTCACCGCCTGCAACTGTGGCGAAATCTGTCTGTGGTTGCTGGATTTATATGCAAGCGAGTGCGGAGGCCTTAGATTAGTTGCCAATTCGCTTCGGTCCTTCGGTGATGCATGGCAATAGGCGATTTCCGAAAAAAATCGCTCTTCTTTTGTCCAGCGATGCATGGAAATCTAAAAGAAATAGGTGATTGGCTAACAGCATTTTAAGAACCTATCGGTGCTCTTTTAAAAACTGTTGGTTTAAATTTTCTTTTTGATTATACGAATATCAAACTAAAACCTTCGAAATTTCTGATGATGATTTTGTGACGATATCGGTTCGCTGAGAAAAAGGACCCTGGTTTTTTCTATAAGTAATATTTTCTCTGGCTGGGAAAAGGGAAATAAATAAAAAATACAATAGAATAAATTCACAATTTAATTTTTTGTTCAGTTTTCGCAAGGTATCCATACCAAAATTATTGGAAATAAGTTCGGTATGGTAGTTAGGTAGTTATTTTTATCAGTTTATTGCCACTCGGGTCCATAGTGGTCCTGAGTGCAGTCGACAAGGCTCGTTTTCTGGCCACATCCACTATGGCGTATTCCCCGATGATCTGCACCAAATGGGTCAGGGCGTTCGTTAGTGTGGAAGAGTTGTGACTTTCGATTACAGAAGACTGGAGAATATATATCTTAAGGGCGGTGGCCAGCATCTAACAAAAATACACAAATTCAACTTAGTGGATAGGTCAAAAAACAATAAATTTAAATTATACGTTTAAAACACTTTTTATCTTGCAGATATCATCTTATTTCCTAAATATTCATTTTATAAAAGGTGTATCTTACCTTCATGTAGTCGGGATCGATGCCATTTTTCAAATGCGTGGGAAGGTTTTCATCCAAGGCCATGCGGAACTCTAAATTGGTATCCAACGTTTGAACCAGCTTCGACATGAGCTTCATCATTGCCATCGCATGACCATGTAGCTTACTTAGGTTGATTATTCCATCTCGCCTAAAAAAGTTAATAAGGCTTTCGTGCTGCGTAAGGAAGCTAAAACACATAATGATGGTGTGTATAAAATACAATTTCATATGTTGATCAATGACTGCTACCTGTAGAAATTTTCCTTGCCAAATCGACGCTGGAATGGCTCAATTAAACGCCAGGCATTACGCAAGGCGGCCTTCTCCACCAGTGTAAAATCATTTTCATCGGGTCTGTAGCTTAAATCTAGTTCAGGCAGTGGTTTTGGATAAACCGGCAAGTCCACATGGCGCCGCTGCTCCTCATCACTTCCTTCCGATTGAACTGTTTGGCTTATGTGGCTAAAGTGGCTAATTTGACTCATATTTCATAGTTTATTCTGTAATAAATATTATTCTTGATTTATTTTCTAAAAACTATAATCCTCTCACAATTGATTTGGTAAGCATTACAATGCCTACTGTGGTCTGGTTATTGGAACTCTCTATTAGAGAGTCTCGATCTTTGAAAGATCATTAGGACTGAGTAAGTGTACAGTAAGATATTAAGAAAATTTTTTAAAAATTCTCTCAAACCCCGCCAAGTGACGCCTCATATGCTAAAATCTGATTCTCCGTTAGAACGATACAAGAATGTTTTGTTCGACAACTTTTTGAAAAAAACAGAATAAATAACAAAGTTTCTAACGCCTTCACTAAAGCTGCAAACCTAAAAGCCACCCAATCAGGTCAAATATGAAACAAAATCTGCTATTTAAAAAAATTGGTTCTGAAAAATATAATATCTGGGTAACGAGTATTCTCGAGTATTATATTTTGTGTTTGATTTGTATTTACAAACATAAAAACTATATTTTCAAAGTTCTTAGGAAAAAACTCAAAAGCCAAATACATACACTGTGACAAATATGTTTAAAAATATATAAAATATATTTAATTTTGTATTAACGGTCATAGCAAGGTCATCTCAAAAACTGCACAGAAAAATAATTAAAATTCCAATTTAATTGGTGTTATACTTAAGTTTTCAAAATCGGCTGTGATATTGGTTCATATAGAACTCACTAACCTAGTTTTGGACACATTTTCCACTCCTTTTCGTGGCGAGGCAATAATTAATGTGGAGACTGTTGAAAAATACGTAAGCGTAGCAGAAAAGTAATCCGAAAATAAAGATATGAAAGCGAAAGTTGAAAGTTGAGCAGCGGCAGCAACAAACAAACAAGCAAACAACGCATCAACGCAAACAGCATGAAAAGCGCGTGGGGTGAAAAACTTTTTCGGGTGAAATTTTCTCATTAAGCGCAATGCAGTTTGCAACTCCCCCTGCCACTACCCGCCCCCTTCCGCCCTTTCGCCCTGCTGGCTAACCGGAAATGCATCAGTGTCAGTTTCGCTGGCTGCGCAATTTCGTTAAGAAGTGCGCAAAGTTGTTAAATTTTACGATTTAATTGCGAAACTATTAAAAATTACGTCGCCTTTCGTTGGGCGCGAGCTGCAGTTGCTGTCGTAGTTGGAGCTGTTGGAGTTGCTGCTGCGGATGTTGCTGCTGCTGGTGTTGATGTTGCTGCTGCGGCTGCCACAAGCAGCAATGCCGCAAAGTTTTAAGTATCAAAATGGAGCGCTTAATGGTGCCCCCATAGTAACACGGAAAAAAATTAAATAATAATGGAACATCTTAGAAGAAAGATCAATTGTTCATGGAAGTATAATTAGTAAACCTTCCAAATTTCAAAATTTATATTAATAAATTTTGTAATACTAAAGAAACTCCTGAATTAATAGGAGATAAGTAATTTCTGTCAACCTTTTTTATTCGTGTACTCGAACAGTGACAGACTTGGCCGCGTATCTACTTTGGCACATTGGCAAAATATGCTGCCTACCCATGTTTCCAGGCCCACCCCACCACTCGCCAATTTTTCCGCACTTTGCGACCCTCGTAAATATAATTTGAGCAAAAGAGTTTATTAAAGTTGCAATTGATAGGGGGAGAAGCACTTGGAGCCCCCCGCCAGGCACTCGCGTAATAAAATGACAAAATGAAATGGTTAAATTAATGTGCAGCGTAATCAACGTTCGCCTGCTAACGAGAGCATGAGGAAAAAGTTGAAATCTCTGGCCCGGCAGTCAAGACAAATTAACTTAATTACTCCAAACTGACTGCGAGCCTGGCAAATGTTCCTCTCGCCCTTCGGAACTCGCGACTCAGCCGTAACAGCCCACGCAAAGGTGAAAGTTTCATATGGCACCCATGAAATGGGGGGGGGGGTGTTGCCATCGGGGAAATGGGAATGAAATTATACAAATGATTTAAGCAGAATATTTCTGTAAATTTGTTGGATGTTCATACTAATTTTATTGCAAGCGTACTTTGCACCCAAGTTGTTAGTCCTTGAGAACGAAAGTTTTGCCTTTTGAAGGAGCTCAGGTTAAGTCAACAGAGCCGTGATTCTTGATTCCACTAGAAATTCAGATCTGCTTTAATGTTAAGATAGAAAGAAACTTTAAATACTTTTTCATATATTTGGTTAATTACTTGTATCACAGAGTTATGATAATCACAAAGTTTCAATAATGAGTAAACAAAATAATAATTTATATTAAATCGATTTTGTATTAAATTGGCTTTACCTTGGATTCAATGAGTTCAAATCCTCTGTATGTCCAAAACTATTTAAGATAAAATTACATTATTCCAATTTTCCCCGCCACACACAGAAAACATCCTCTTAATTTGCTTGTACTCATGTTCATTTGAAATATTTCAATAGATTGCAATTGATATAAAAACCCCGTCTGCGGTTAAATTGTATGGCATGGTAGATAAACAATAATTACGCACATTTAAACACACGCAAATTAACTTGGGCGCATACTCGTATGACCAACTGTGTGTGCAGTTGTTGCCGGCAGGATGGTTGGATGTTTGGATGGCTGGATGGTTATATGGTCGGTTGGCCAGTCCGACTGCTGGTCTGTTTTGGTCATTACAGATTTATCGCAACATAATGTAGGTGTGCACGATTTATGCACAGTTTGCTGAGAGCGACAACAGTAACGATGCCAACAAATCACAGTCGGCAGTAACAACAATAATGATGATATGGCACGGGCACCAAGAAGCGCAGTGGCAGCCAGCACAACAAAAAGCCCCCAGCCATCAAAAGGCAACAATGGAGGACCGGAGGCCCTGTGCATGTGGGGTGCTGATTGCCACCTATTCAGGTACACCCGGAAAAAATGTTTGACAATTTTTAAACAAAGTATGGTAAACTAAATATTAATTTAAATATCTAAGCAGAAAGGCAACTTCATCTGCAACAGTAATACTATAAAAAATATATAAAAGCGACTAAAATGGAATTGAAAATGAAAGTACAAAAGACAACTTATTTTTGGAAATTCTGAAAAGAAAGCTTGATAAAAATAATAATTTAAAATTCAATTGACCAATTTTTGGAGGGTTTTCTAGAACACTTCTTGATTGCTATTGCTCATTGTTGTCAAAATCGATATGCGAATGTAAATTTCTGGTTAGGCAATACGCATATCGTTTTAACAAGAAATACTAATTTCGAGCATATCGAATTTATGGGGCCGCATATGAAGTTAAAATTGATATTACATAATGTAAAAACGATCTACGTTTCAAATTGATTTTGTTTTGGGTGTATCATCTTGAATGAATTTGAATTGAATTTCTATCTTAAATTAAGAGTTAACAAAGGTATAAAAATACAACTTTAAATTGTCGTGCTTAAAAACCTTTAAGGGAAAAGCGAAAATATTTTCCTAAGTGTAATTTTTGCGAGACTCTGGAGCTATCTGCTCGGAACTCTGGCGAAATCCTGCCTCCCGGGCTGAAGAGTTCCATGGAACCCATCGCTAGCCGAGTGTGTGTGTGTGTGCAGGGTGCGTATGTGTTGGGGTCAGCCCTCTGCGGAAGCGGAAACGCCCCACAAATCGTGGCCTAATGATCGGGCTTTTATTTAATTAATTGTTGATAACAGTTTCATGCCCAGCGGAAATGCGTCACCAAGGGGTCCGCCTCAGCCCTCTGTCGTTAACCCTTTTTAGCAGGAAATCTGGTGTTTGTGGTGGCTTAAATTCTTTCTTAACTCTCTTCAGCGCTAATTTTAATCCATCACATACTTAGCTGCGTTCAAAACGATGATCCAAATCGATCTCACAGCCGTTAAGCTGAACATTTCTGAGATTTTTGTTTGTCCGATTTCTCGGCAATTTAACGCCACATGCAATTCAATATGGCCAGACCCAACCTGCCTTGTAAACTGCTACCATCGCATGCCGCACAATGGGATAATTAAAATGCTGGGCTGTGGCATCGACAGAGATGCACGCTTAACCCCATGTGACGACCTGGAGACGCAGAAGGCGGTGGAGGAGTGGTCGTGGTGTCCCAGTGTCATTACAATGCAATTATCAGTTACAATAAAAACGGCCACAACTCAAAAATTTAATTGAAGCCCACGCACGGGGGCGTAATTGTTAACTTTCATTACGTAATATCCGTAACGGGCCCCGGATCCGGAGTCGAACTCGGGACCGTTCAGTAGCCTTGGCCTCTCGGGGGATTATGGGGGAAAGTGGCGGCAAAAAGCTGAAAAATTGCAATGCTTTCATTACGCATCCCATTGCATATTTCTGTCGCGATTCCCGGTGCTCTTTATCTCCGCATTTTACCCTCCCACCGGCCGGGCAATTACGCCAGCACGCATATATCAATTAATTACTTTTATGATTCCATAAAACCGAATCGGAATCGGACCAGCGCCCTGGACAGCCCACTTGACCCAGCCGGCGTAATGACAGATGCAAATATTTGGCCGATCCGCGGCAGGAATTGTGGGTCGATAAATTCGCCAAAGTCAAAAAGTCAGCCAGGTGCAAATGGATTCGGCAAGAGGAAGCGAAGCAAAATCATTTCAAGGATTCTTTTGAATAAATTTAAATTAACGAACGGAAATCAAAGGACTTAAAGTACTTCCCAGGGATTAAAACAAATTTATAGATATTTGAGAACTTTTTCTAATCAATTTATACGATTTGAAAAAAGTTCATGAGTTACAAACAAAAATTATAAATCTAAAAATAATTAAAAATTTTAAAATAATTTTTGATTAATTTTAAACTTATAATTCCTTTAAATTAATGGTTTCTCATCGAGCTTATTATAACCACAAGAAAAAGGAATATGTGTAGTATAATTTTTACCACTCAAGAATGAGCTTTAAAATGGAAAGTAAATAAGGAAAAACCCTATTAAATAAATATGATTCACCTGGAACTTCATTTTCTCCCATTCCCCAAAATTATAATATCTTCACCTACATTCCATAAACACACTCCAGAGAGAATCTCTTATGATATATGTGTTCAGTGCATGAATATTTATAATGCAGCGGGCGGGCTTTCACTTCAGACCCGGTCAAAGGAACTCTCATTTTAATGTATTCCCTCGCACGACTTTCATTTGTTTTCACTTTCGTTTCCATCATGGAAATGATCCAAACGGGCGGAAAATATCCTCCGCTCCACTCGGCGCCGGCGAAGAAGTAAAAGGAGCCGGGGGCCAAGAATTCAAGGGATTTCTGCCTTCTTTTCTTGGACTTTGGTGCAATTTCCTTGCACTTGCACTTTCCTAGCTGAAAGCTTTGAAGTGGAAACGCTTTGTTTGTTTGTTATCTCGGAAAATTGAAGGGGCCTTTAGTGCCTATTGATGGTTTGCCATTTGCCATTTGATATTTGCTTTTATTTTTACGCAATTTTTTGTTAATTGAATTCAAAGAATTGACTTCGGAGTGCTTATGGAAATTGTCAATTTCATTTAAACGATTTCAAAGAAATTCAATTATTATTGGATTTACACCTAAGATGTGTGATGTGCTGTTGTGTGTGCCTTTGAGGGAAATTTGTTTGCTTTACATTGATATTTGTAATTATTTTTGTTATTCATCAGGGCAAAGTGTTCTTGGCCTGCACTGTTTGTGTTTCCCCTGGCAATGCGCAATCGAAATTTAATTAAAATTTAAGCCCTGAGAGGGCAGACCTTTGTCTGCAAATTGCAAGCGCTTAAATAATAATTACGAGCAAATCAAGGAATAAAATCATATCTTAGTGAGTGAATCCTTATTTAATTTGGTAAGCTTTTATGGTTTCTGGCGAAATAACGTATCCAATTAACAGCGTGTTGAGTGGTCTAAACTTCTGGTTTGCATCCCCCATCCATCCATCGACCATTCCAGATATGATTTCCCTGCTCCTCGGCTGCTCTGTAATGAACAGCACGGAATAAATAAATATATAAATTCTTCAAGATTATAAATTTTATGCAGTTGTAAACAATTTCAGACATGCGACCGCAGGCCGGGTGGTATCTCTCCCTCGGAGGGATGGGAATGGAGGGATGGATTTTCCATGGAAAAAGAGGCGGATGTGGCACAGTTGCATAAAATTGCATACGGAAAACTGAACCACCGCAACTTCTGGGCCAACGTCGATGGCTGCGACGACGTTGTGGCTGCGGAAGAGTGGAGCAGCAGCTGCGGAGTGGGTGGTGGGTGGCTCGAGTGGGTGGCCGAGTGGGCGGCCGAGTGGGTGGCAGTGGGGCGCATGCATCCTTGGCGGACATTTCGGTTGCGAGGCACGTTTTAAAGGCTTGATTTATGCGCACTAACTTGGATTTTACAGCCCCCCTCTCGCAATGCCCCCTCTCCGCCGCCGAACTCGTTTCATCTGCGGCGGCTGCCACTTTTCTCTGTGTGTTCCTTTATTTTTTTGTGTCGCTTGGAAAGGATTATTTAGAGTCAGCGGCGGCTTGCAAGCGTCTCAACGATAAGGACGCAGGACGCAGGATGAACGACAATGGCCGGGACGACGAGAGCTTGGGAGGGGAATGGAAATGGGGATGGGGAAAGGGATTGGGATTGGGATGGCCGTCTGATGACGACAAAAGCGCTGCGATCATCGCCGCAAGACAACTGTGAGGAATGAAAAATGGAAATGGCCCTGTGGTCTTGGCTTAAAACGAGTGCTAGCCACAAAAACTCACACCAAGTTCAAAATCAGATGCAATCGAAGGATGGTGGTCCGAAAAATTATCGCAATAGTTTAATAATAAAAGAGTAGGGCTAAAAGTAGCTAGCGTTAAGATATTAAGACCATTTAAAATATAGTTTTAAATTTTTAAAAATCTAGGAATTGCTCTTTCAAGTCAGTATGTATAATATATGCATGCAAAAATATAGTTATACATGTCCATAAATATTAATAAATTTAATATATTACAATTTATAAAATCCAAAATAATGTATACAGAATTTTTTTTGTATTATATGTATGTAACTTTTTCTTACATTTTTATTATATACAAAAATCAAATTAACTACCTCTTAAATAGCACTATATTTTAGTCAAAATACACCAAGATGGATGATGATAGTTCCTGGTAGACTTAGACCCCTAAATCACAAAAAAAAAAATTAGATATTTAAGAATAAAATACAATTTTTTTTGTCTGTGTTTTTAGGATATAACTTGTGAGCTACAGGTTACTAAAAATTGCCGATATCTTTTTTGCGATCTAGGGTTCCAACTCCTGGTAGAAATATCATCATCCTTCTTGGTGTATTTTTAAAAGATTATTTTGTAAACTAGTGTAGTCATTCTAATTCTTCTAAATGGTTGCATTTCTTAAAGCTGTTCACCTACCACCACTTTACCAATTTCAGCCCACTGTGCAGCTTTATAACGGAAGCTGGAAATGTGTGTGTACTGCTTGGCCGCTCCCCACCGTAAAATATCAGCCACTTTCGTCGCAGATAAAGCTGTCCACCCAACCGAATGGCTAACCTAGATGGGTTCTTCCACGACGTCGCCACATCCCAAAATGCGGCTAAGGAGACATCATAAAGTGCACCTCGACGACAACAGCCACACAGCCACACAGCAACAGCAACCGAACGCAATGAGATTTGGGAGTCAGTGCGTTGCCCTTATAAATTTCGCCATTTAATGTGCACCTCCGCTGCATTCGCTTCGATAAATAATTCCGGAAACATTCCTTGGCCGTTGGCATCCGGCGAGTGTGTGTGTGGGATAGGGTTCCACATGCCAAATGAACATCCGTTTTGCTCTGCTAGATTTCACCATTGTTGGCAGAAATTTCAGCAGCTCTTGAGAGGATGAGCACGTTCCAGGGAAGCTGCTAAGCAAATTCCGAACAGAGTCACAGATGCATAAAAATAGGTAACCAACCACATGTAAGCAGGACTGACACTTAAAAATACAATTTGTTCTTCTTTTACAACATAAATTAAACATAAAATCGTTTTCAGTAATCTACTGTTAATATTTACTAAAATTGTATGGGAGTTATTCCATTTTTAAATGAAGAATTAGGATAGTTTTATTACTAAAACTGAAAAATTAGATTTATTTCCAAATGTCTTTAGTTTTAACAGTTTTTTTAAGTTCTTTAAATTTCTTTTAAATTCCGAAATATCTGTAGAATAAGTTGTTAGTGCTTGGTCCTTACACTCAACTTCTCCATTCCTTTTATGGAATTTATGGCAAAACTAACAAACCGAAATAGCTCAAAGCTCAAATGAACCTGTCCAGTTCTCGCTGGCCAAAAGGGAAATTCCGCTTTCGGAAAACGCCCCAGGGCATTTTGCCGCAGCTCCTCACTCGGACACTTCCTCTGCGCAAAATATGAAAATTAATTAAAACTTTGGCAAGACACGCACACGGTGAAAAAAAGAGGGAAAAACGAAACAAACAAACAAACAGACAAAGCTAAAAGACACCGGCAGAGTTGGGGAAAAAACTGGAGAAAATTATGATGACCATGATGAAGCCAAAGGTGAGGAAGTGGGAGGGGCCGGGGGGGGGGGCGGATACAGGAGCTTTCCATTGGGGTCAGCGCGTGCGGCAGACGTTGCTGCTATTAATCCATCCACACTCAAACACACGCACAAAAATGCCAGGACAGACACAAGTTCATAACGCGAATATAAAAACGCTGCAGGATATCGCTACAACAGACAATTTCCGGGCAACTTAAACTTGAAGACGTCCCCCAGATCCTCAGCCCACGCATCCGGTTTTGTTTGCCAAGTTTCTGCTTCGCTGAACTTCAATGCTTTTGGTCAGAGCCAGGAACAGTCAGATTCAGCTCCGAAAGCAGCAGCAGCCCGCCTATATTAAATATAGTATATAGCCTTCAGTTCCTCCGTTCTGCCCGCTGCTCCCCATGGACGCCGATGAAGTCTTGGCTGAGTTGCGTGCACCGAAAAAAGAAGAAAAAGCGGATGGGGTGGGGAAAAATTAAATTATTAAAACATCACCGGATGTCCAATGAGTAAAGAAGCAGAAGGCTCAAAGTAATCTGTCGCAGCTGTTAACGAACTTGTCCACCGGGATAGCCTCTCAAGTGGGCAACTCGCCAGGATAATCGCTGGAAATGTGGAACCTGGGAAAATTTCAATCCAAGCTTAATTTCCGGCATTGTGTTTCGAATAGCGAAAAGAAACTTACCTAAATGATCGCGCTTAAGTCCTGGTGAAGAAATTTCCATGTAACATGGTTGGATAAAACATCGATGGAGTGGCCCAATATGTAAGGTATTGCTCAACAAAATATTTTTTAGTAACATTTTCGATTAAATGTTTTTCATAATTTTCCTTAATTTTTGCAATTTGTTTTTATTTTTTAACTTCCGATAGTATCGATAACATCGGTAGTGACTCAACGATAACCAAAATATCGATGGTGCCCACTAACGATGTTTCATAACCATCTTTTAAAATAGGCATCTTATTTCCACCATTTCTTATACTACTTTATAAATTGTGCAGGCTATAAAAATGATCTCAAAGCTCCTTGTCCAATTTATAATAAAAATGTATTATTTTATTATTTAATAATGATTTATTGATAGGCCAAAATAAAAATCAACATTTTTTAGTTTCCACTACTCAAAGCCTTTAATATTTTCCACTCTCAAATATCACACTTGAAAAGTAGCATATCAAATAGTATACCGATTTACCAGTTCAGGGGTTAATTTGCATAACCAATGCAGACTGAATCACTTAAATAATTCATATGCCACTGCAGTATTGATAGCCTGGCAATAATAAATACGAAAAATGGGCAAACACTTCGAGGACAGAAAAAGGAGCAACCGCAACGACTTTTCGGCGGCAACAGATTGTTCGGGCGTTTAATGCATCTTCAACGGAAATTCAGGTATGGGGTCAGATATGCCGAGCAAATATGCCAGAGAAGGTATGAACGTTCGTTCGTGTGGCTATATATTCCATATCTCCCAGCTCGGAGGTCGTTGAGAAAACACAGATGGGACACACACTTAGTCCACCAGGCATTTCCCAGGGATTATGGCGTCTACCGTTGGCACATGCACAGTGTTACAGAATTTCAACAAACAATTTTAAATTCTTTTAATTTATTTGATTTTTGTATACATCAACATATTTTTGAATCGACAAAAATTTATAAGAATTTATTGGCTTTGTCTATTAATTAAATTAGGCACTTAATCAACGCACATAAAAACAAAAAAGTCTTTAAAAATATTTCAGACATTTTTCCTTAACTTGATATTGTTAAAATAGTTACCTCTTAAAATAATTGTGGTTTTAATGATTGCGATATACATGTAGGATATATGGAAATGCCTAGATCAACTTGATGCCTCTTTTTACTAGATGTTTACAAATACGTTTCCTTAGAATAAAAGAATTTACCTTCAGACATATTCGTACATGTTTATTGTGGATTTTGTTTTATTTGTAATCCACACACACCCTAAAAAGTATGCTACGAAAATGCAACATTCGTCGATGTTATCAACTAAAAGTGGTTTATGCTTTGTTTGCGTAATACAACTCACCCACACAGAGGCACAGAAACCACATTCAGAAATTCTTTCCAAGCACATTTCGAAGCTATTCTTTGAAAGTTATGTAAACTTTAGAAGAAAAAGAAGAAGTCTGGCCGACTGAACAGGTAACTATTAAATAGCCTGTCATCCCACACATACTACATGACATAGTTGTATGCATAAGCGGCTCGACATGGGCGAATGTGAATGTGTGTGGTATCCTTTCAGTGGGGCAGGAGTGCAATAAAGAAATGACAACAGCAGAAGAACAGTAAAAGCTCTTTGTATGCAAATGCAACTCATGTTGGATCTGGATCCACTTACAAGTGGCAGTGCCCCTGCTTCCCTCCATCCCTGCATCCCTGCACCACTGCACCACCTGTTCCCCCATTTAGGCCACCCCTTCGATGCAGTTCTATGCTGATTTTTTCCCGCCACTCGAGTACTCGAAAAGGCGAGCCAGACCACTCCAGCTGGATGACCACAGAAATTAAATGAAATCTTCTTTATGTTCTGCCCGAAGCCTACGGGTAAGTGCTCTCCTGGCCCCGGGAGTTTGTATGTTGCTGTTGTTTATTTCTGTTGATTCTCACAATTTATTGTTATTTGCTTTATTTATAGTTTTCCTTCAATATTCCCGCTTAAAAGGCAATGTGGTGCGAAAAATACAATGAAATATAAGCAAAGTTTGCCTCAAAACAAAAAGTTTACGACGGCTTAAAAAGTGGTGGAATAGGAAACTGCTTTAATAGGGGTAAGCCTTCTAAGAAGGGTAGATGGGTTTTCCTCAAGCTTTGGAATAACATATAATATCATTTGGTGCTATAAAATTTTTTACAGATTTATTTTTTTGCTTTTTTTGAAGTTATACATGTAAGATAATTGTATATTATCTGTAGTTTATTAATAAAGTTTAGGGTTATAATAGTTTGTAGATATAAGAGTTACATAAGTTTTGATATTGAATAACGCGACTTTTCAACTGATTTTCCGACTGAAATTACGACTTTACGACGAACGACCTTTTTTCCACAACTTCTCTGTATCTTCATTCGACTGCTAGTGATGGACTATCGAATATCATTATAGAACGCAGCGTGATAAGGACTGCCAACCTAGGTCCAATCCACCAGCTCACATACATCTATTTTAAATGTTTTATAAATATTTAATTGCAATTCTAAAATAAATAATATATAATATACATTTTTTAATAATACATTTAACAGATTAATTTCTTCACCTGATGCTCTTCTTCAAGGTATATCTTTTATTAATATTTAATGTACAATTTTCCAAAAAAATAAATATTAAAAACTAGGATTCACTAGGATAGCTTGTATTTTGATTACCACAACCGCAAAACAGGATATGCAGACGTCGCAACTGTACACCTATGCATTTCCGAATATCTCGGCAGTCTTAAGAACCATTGCGAGCGTTCCACCTGCCTTTTGGTAACACGGACTTGGACTCTCACATAACCACACACGCGTGAGCCGGGTCCAGGCACTTGGCTGCTCTTCATGGCTGATTTATGCGCTGCGAGTGCAGCGGCAGCCAAAAGTGCTGCCTGCTTCAAGGTATGAGAATGCTAGCAAAAGTGCCTAGCTACGCCCCCGAAAAGGGGGCCCCAGCCTAAGTGGCTTATACCCGGCGAGATTTTAGCCGAAATACCTATAAATTTTAACTGGTTCGTTGTCTAAGTGGGCAAATACAAGTTGCCGCATTCTCATCCGCATCTGCAGCCACATCCACATCCACATCCACATCGACATTCGGCATTTTTACCCAACATCCTTCTTTACCGCCTTTTGCTACAACTTGCAGCACTTGTGAAAAGTTTGCGAAATTGTTGTCTAAAAAGTTTCTCCTGCGGTTTCATGTTTTTTTTTTGGGTTTGCGTTAAGCTTAACGCACAAATTATTTGCCCAACTTGGCCTTGCTGCACTTTTGGCCAAGGGAAGTGGCGAGGAAAAGAAAATGTTAAAGGCCCAAGGTGTGCTAAAATATTTAGAGTTAAGCCACCTTAAAAAACAAACCTTTCAAATGAATTGCGAATTGTGTTTAACCGAAAAGGCAGAATTAATTTATGCGCCATCAAAAAGGGAATCTGCTGCGGGGGTCCTTCAACCGCAACGGCCGAGGACTTAAAAGGAGGACTGGAAAAAATCTGGCCACATAATCCCTTGTAATTATGCCCAAATCGCTTAATTTTGCAAATCCACCGCGATAATTAACTAAAAGTGTCATTAAGTTTTAAGCAGAAATAAGCAACAATGTGCGACTCGAGTTGGGACTCGAACTCCGAGAGGCAAGGACTCGATGGCAATGGCGATGGTGATGGCGATGGCGATGGCGATGGCGACTTTGTCAACAATAACAAGCAACGTAATTACGCTGGATCCAAGACTGGACCCAAAGCCGCCACAAAAACAAAAGCAAGCGACAGAGAGCGAAAGAGAAATTAAGCAAAACACAAAGAGGATGCGGCCAAAGCCTCGAACAATGGCGAATGGCGACAAGGATGCCCCAAAAGGGACACCTAAGAAGGTTAAACCGAAGTGGTTCGACTATGAGATACCTGGTAATTTAGCGTTCAGTGAAAGCAATGCAAAATCATGCGCGGATCCACGAGGGGTTATATGGGTAATAGATAACACACCACTCGGGTGAAAAATGAAAGGAATTTTGGTATTTAAAAAGCATGCTCCCTCCACAACAAAATCCTATATCCGACTGTGAAAAATAAATAAATTATGAATTGAACTGAAATGGATTGCAAATAATTAAAAGTTAATTAATTTCATAAATTAAAACAAATTGTGTAAGGCTCATCTATACATTTGTATGCCCAACTTATTTGCATAACATCTTGGAAAAAATTATTTGCAAAAAAAAAGACAGGAAAAACGTCTTCATTACAAGCATTACTGAATTTTGATTTTATTTTTTATGTTTTTTATTTGTATTGTCATAAAAAATACATCAAAAATCGATTAAACTGAAAAGTAGTTAGAAAATGCCTAACTGAACAATTTTTATTAGTAATAAAGAATATAAATTATCATAAAATGTACCTATTCCATATCTCGAAATCTCCATAAATCGAATTTTTACGGGGACAGATGCTGGTTAGAAATATAAAAGTTCGACTGCATTTTAATATGGAAAATATAGGACTTTTAATATTATTTTTGCAATATTATTTTCAACACATTTTATTATTTGCAACATTACCTATGACCTGCCACTAGCATACCCATTAGTGGGTCCAGTACCCTGTAAGAAGGGAGGGCGGGACGGGTCGACTTACACTAAACATCCATTTGGGTATTAGCCGGCGAGGCGGAAGCCGCACAAAGCGTGCCACCATTTGCGCCCAGCTGGGATGCACAGTCGCGTATCCGCAGGATGCAGGACTCGCAGGACTCGTCGGACTCGCAGTGCAGGCGACCCGGCGATTGCGTCGGCGATCCTTATTACAGACCGCGCTAATTCCCATTTGAGATTGTCGCCCCTGCTCGACGACCTCGTCTTCGCCCCGCCCGCCCATCCTGCGGGCTGGAAAAGCGCATAGGAAAAGTGTGGGTGTGGGCGGAGGGACCATTCCATCCCCAAGAGCCAAGTGAAACAACAGCGGAAGCTGAGAACAGCTAAACACGGAAGCAAAGTGAGTTGGTGAAAAAAATAGCTGGAATTGCCGTCTTTGTTTGTCGACCTCCCGGATTTCTCCAGCGGGTGTGGAAGGAGTGAGGGATGGCGGATACAAACATGGGAAGCAATCAACTGAATTTTACAGTGCATTGGAAGACACACTACCCGAGGCACGTATCATTGACCCACAGCATGGCACTGGATAATAAATAAAGTCAACAGATGTTTGCCACACCTCTGACGAGGTGAACAGTAAGGGTATATGAAAAAGATCGAAAGGTATACAAAATGCCAATTGATTAATGAATATTCTTAGACACTCATATTTAACTATAGCAATATCTGCAGATTTAATTCTAAGAACCATAAATATTAACTAAAGGATCAGATGAAAATATTACTGATTTATTAATACCATAAAAATATGATTTGTAATAAGGACATCTATTCCTTACAACCAATAATCTCTAAGTTAATAAAATAGGACCTATTAAAAACGGTCAGTAGCAAAATTTCAACCAGAACGGATTGACATAAAAATCTAAAAAAATCACATTCAGGGTATTCCCTAAACTGTTGAATTGCTGAATTGTTGAATTTTGGTCAGCTGTTAATCAGCTGTTCCATACAAAGTCAACTTTCAGAAATTTCAGCAATTCAACAGCCCCGAGGCTGAAATCTTATTCTACATGTTTAAAGATTCGTGAAACTTTTCAACAAATAACAGCTGTTTGAAAATTCAACAAGAATCATTTTAGGTCGTTCCTTTAATTGCTGAAATTTTCTATTGAATTTTCAACAATTCAGCAATTCAACAGTTTAGGGAATACCCAGATAAATTCGTAAAATAATTATAATATAAAAAATACCTTCATTTAGGTCTAGAAAGTAGTTTTATTTAGTTAACCTTTACTTTTGTATCTCTGTTAATATGTGCTTTCCTATGGTTTCAGATAAAATAGGATACATAAACTAACAATCATTCCATCTAAGTAAACAACCACCAAATAATTCTCCTCGGTGAAAAATATAGCGTATATAATGGCTGCGTTGGTGGAAATATAAAACACCCATTTAGTGAAACATTTACGATTTTTCCCTCTCTGAAGGCCCACAGCTTGCTCCATTGCCATGGATACTTTGCAGCACTTTCGGGACAGCTTAGGGAAGCCATTAAACTTACTTAAAGCATTTTGAAAAGCTAACAAACGTCAACGTCAGTCGCAGCCCTCGGAGCTGCAAGTCCGAGACCGAATCCAAGAATCCAAGTCCGAGTCGGAGCTGTCAGGGCTGTGGGGCGAACGTTGCAGTGCCGAGCAGAAGGGCTGTAAATAAGTAACAAGGATATCCAATTATTCCTTCACCACAGCCCACTGGCTGGCAAAGTGGCTGCAGCGGCGGGAAGAGAGGACTGTGAGCGTACGTACATAAGTACATAAATGCCCGGGCCTTCAGCAAGGAGCAACGATTAAAATGCTAGGGTCCTGGCCCAGAGGCTTTCATAAATTTGCACATAATAAAACGAAATCTTTGCCTAAACTTGGCCTATTAATGTTGGTACACCACACGCACACATACGCACCCGCACTCACACACACACACACATGTCGGTTGTGTCTGCGATAGACAGAAAAAGGACACTGCCGACAGACAGACAGACAAAGTTTATATTCAATTCCCAGGCTAAAATGCGAAAATGCCTAGAAATCCATTTACGTAAATTCTCTATTTAGCATGCATTCGGGGCATTTTCATTGTTTTTTATACTCTTTACTTCCTGTCCTCCAGGCTCCGCTTTTTTCCCCTTCTGTCATCAAATTTCAAAGCTAAGCTGTAGTTTATTTTGATGGGTTTTCGCTCTGGCACCCGACTTGCTCCTTTTGCTGACCCATTTGTGTGTCCTGCGTCCCTGTCTTTGGTTACAGCCCCATCGCTTCCATTTTTTTTTGTTTTTGCCAGCCGAATATTATCGAATTTCGATTGTCTTAGGGGGCCCCAGAGTTTGGGCCTGAAGACCCCAAATAAAAAGGGAGAAAAAAAATGAAATTATGCGCATTGAGTTGTTGGCCAGACCCAAAACAAAGATGATGCCTGGATATATAGTCATATATATATAGAAATCGAGTCGCTTGTGTGGGTGCTGGCAGATTTGTTTATGGCTTTGCATAAAAACAAAACCCGAACATGGGTCCCCAAGCTCTATAGTTTGTGGTCCTGGTTACACACCGTATCAATATTAAGGAAGGTAACAAATTTCCGGAAATTTATTTTCGGAGGATTTAAGTTTTACTTGCATTTGCAAGTTGAATCCACAGCGAAGTGCTTCCTCCATTGGCTTTTGGGTCATTACTTGACTTCTTGTCCCGGAGTTTGGCAACAACTTGAAGTCAGCTTAAAACTTGAGAGCTGGCTCACACACACACACACACACATTTATGGATAAGTCCTCGGTCGGTGGGTGTGTGAGTGTTCGCCACTGTAACTATGTCATTGCGGTTTCCTTAATTCATTTTGTTTGTAGGCGGCGCGACATTGTCACTGTCATCGTCATCCACATCGTCATTGTCAGTGAAAACCGCAGTCCACTGAGTGCAGGGACACAGGAAGCGAAAGAGACGGCAACACTGCCAGCGATAGAGATAGCAATACAGACAGAGAACGTGGCACTTTAAAAAATCAAAGGCTTCAAAGCCAAAAATGATTAAAATGATAGAAATAAGAAACTTAAATGATCAAGTACAAGAAAAACCAGAAAATGGAAAACACATATCAGTTGACTTCCTTCTAATTGTAATTCTTCTCTTTGAAATAGTTTTATGGAAATTTTTTTTTATGGAAATTAAATATTTCATTTTATCGGTACACATTTTACTCATTCTTTTTTCCAGTGCACACTATGATGAGCCAGACGAGAAGCCTTCTCCAGCTGTTGTTCTCGGCGTTGTTTTTAGTTGAATGGCAGCGCTAAGCGGATTAACGCTGTTATTTTAAGTTCAACAAACGAAACGAAGAATAAATTAATGAGTTTTCACTGTGGTCGAGCAGACGGCATTCGGCCCACCAAATGGGTTTAACAGCAGAAAGCCAAAAGCCCAAACGCACACACACAGAAGCTCTGGGACTTCCTTCCCCTTCCGAAATGTGGGTTCATGGACCAAGTCCCGGCCATTAAGCGCACTCACCAAAAACTGTAATCTGTTCCGTGTTTCCCTATGTTTGATATACACTAGGCAAAGGGTTTATCGGATTGGGCATCATGGTACGGAAAATTATAATTATTTTTAACAAAATGGGACAGAAAAGTAATGCTTTCTGATTAAGACCTTTTTAAATACATTAATAGACAATATTATTAATATATTTATTAAAGTTGACCCCAAACAGACATTTAAGTTTAATTGAAGACGTGAATATAATAACATATTTTTTTTAACCTCTTATAAGAATTATTGCAAAAGAATTTAGGTATTATAACATTATTATGTCCAGTTCCTATTCAGAATGGTAAACTTCTTTTACATACCCAAAATAGGTTTGTCCTCGAAATTTTCTGAATGTAGCGAAAAGCAAACATCCGTTTTCAAAATTTTAACTTACCCACTTATTTTCCCTCACATTTTTTTTTCGGTGCAAAGGTAAACTTTCCTCGTTTTTTCTCTTTGTATTTGCATTTGTATTTGTAATTGTTATAGTTTTCGCATTGATTGTTCAACTGCGAGTGTGTGCATGGGAATGTGCCGGACACTGAAATTGTAATTAGTTCAAAATTTATGCGCACCCACTTCCGCATTTTTCCCGTCGAGGATCACGTCCGTATACGAAGCTTTATTTTTTATGTCCGCGTTGCCGACCACGTCCTGGCAATTATTATTGGTGTGCATGGGTTTCTTTTTGTTTTCATTTTCCCTTTGTTTGCTCGCTTTTTTTATGAAAATTCTATGAATTTCCAATCCCAAATCGGATTATGGCATTAGCCGGACTCAGTGCGCTGAGAGGCATCGCGTAAAAAAACAGCAATTGCAAGAGAAACAAAAGAAAATAAAACTTTCGGGGGCCTGAAGGTCGCGAGGCAGGACCATAAAAATGTGCTGGTCATGCTGTGAGTAAAAAAAAACGCCAACAATTTGAACTTTTATCATAATGATATGCAACTAAGCCGGCAAGGAAAATATACACACGGCCATTTAGATCGGTTCGATGTCAAGTGCACAGAAGTTTGGGTTGGGAAAAGAGCAAAGGGTTGCAAAATTGAGCTGCGATGCAATTAAGCAGTTTCCGACAAATTGCCATCCAATATTTCTGGCCAGGACAAGACGGTCCCCCTTAGGACCCACCCTGCCAGGATGCATCCGCCAGTTCATCCGCTCCGAGCTTTGACGAGCACAGCCAAGCGGATAATGGAAAGCGCTCAAAAGTCCCCCGCCTTTGACGGCTCCTGACTTTGAGCTGCACTCAGATGTTGGATCTACTTAGCCGCCCTAAGTTGCTCCGACATTTTTGTATCGCATTGCAAAATTCGCCACAAAATGGCGGGTAATTAGCCAAAGTTCTGAGCTCTGGTAATTGATTCGCCCAAGTTGTGCTGGTTAGTCAATGAAATTGATAATTAGGAGATTGAATACAGTGATTTAAGCCAGCAACAACAAGGAAAAAGGTGGAGTAACAACTCGTTTGATTTATTGGCAATTGGTTTAAAAGGTTGTAGTTTAAATTTAGGGTTCACGTAATGCAGTTTACCACATCGATTTTTCTTCAATATTATTTATTAATTTAATAAATACCTATTATATGATTAATTCGGATTAATAATAATACGGAATCTGTATTACAGATACTTAAATTTATTTTATTTTATTCGTAGGAACCAAAAAACTTCATTTTTAATTCAAGATTTAATTTATAAATATCTGTTAATTTCAAAACATTTAAATTCAGATAAATTTTTAATAACTTAGGAATTAAAAAATTGAATTTAAAAAAAAATATAAAAATATATTTAAAATATATAAAAATATATATAAATATAAATAAAATATATATTAAAATATAAAATATACCGAAACTACTTAAACATCTTTAGGTTACCTTTAAAATTGAGATGCCCCAACTTAATGAAGTTTCCCAAAAAAAAACTGAGTGCAAAGACACACTTTTTGTTCCTCCTGCTTGGGATACAATTGACAAACGTTTTAGCCTTTTAACCGGGTTTGTTTGTGTTTCCCTTCTCAATTTGCCACAAAGTAGTTGCCACCCGGAAGAGGAAGAGGATGAGGACACAGGACGAAAAAGAGGCGGAGATGAAATTTACTTTAACGGCCAGAAATTAACTCACTCGCCTACACTGTCACACACAGAAAGTCAAAGCCAAAAGCCGGTGCAGAAATGCAGCAAAAAATACTTGGCTTTGATTCCTTGGCCTCCTGTCTCTGTCTCTGTTCCTGTCCCTGTCCCCTCTGTCCCTTTGCTTTGCTTCGGTTCGTTTTTCTTGTGTTTTATCTTGCCGGCTCCTCATGGCATTCATTATGCCGGGACCCGCCTTTATTCTTCGTCCTGCACCTAGATTCGCCCCTCGATTCGCCTTCATTTATCACAGTTTGTGCGCATTTGTCGACTCGCCTTATCCCGAGTGGGTGGCCTAACATCCGCTGCCGCTTTGACAGCCCCGAGATCCCCGGGGAAAGCCCCGGGAGCCCCGATAGCCCCGAGAATCCCGAGACAAAAACGAGAATTTCTCTGGGAGAGAGTGGCAGTGGCGAGTGAGTGAGGCAAGTTGTCAAAGGGAACGCTTGGCGGAAAAATGTCTTTTAATTAGTGTTTAATTGAATTGCAAACTGGAATTTTAATCGAAAATTGCAGCGGGTCGACTTTTCCGCCCCGTTTGGCTTCAAAGTTTGCATTGTCCACTGAGCTAAATGGTCTGTTTGCTTTGCCAACTCGGCTTGGCCATTGATAGCCCAAAAGTCACTTGTCGCCATCGCCGAAGATTGTCAATGGACTGCGGTTAGATTGCGTAGGACATACAATTAGGGACTTCAGAGTCCTTGTGGGTGGACCTTAAAGGTATTTGTTCTTAAAGCAAAGTGATTGAGCTATTTTATTTGCAAGCTTAAATCTTGCTCAATATGTAGCTTATATGCACTGTTGACACATTCAAATTCATATTTATATATTTTATTAATTATTTAGTAATGAGTTAATAGTTTTTTTTTCTTAGTTTTTTAATTTTTCAATAAAAATACTTCTTTAAATACGTATTTACGTTATAAAATTTTAAGTAATTTTTAAAATTATTTTTTAAGCATTTGTTTATATTATTTTAATACAAAACTCATTTCGTAGATATATTAATTCAAGAAACGTTAAGAAAATAATCATTTAAAGGGGATTATTGCTAAGATCTTCAGTAGCAAAGGTATGCAGACGGAAAACCTCCACGTTGCTCATCTGTCCTTTAAATTGCAGAGCAAATTGCTGGGCACCACATGCCCGCCTGGGTTAATTGATTATAATTACATACATGTCCTAATGCAATTCATCAAACGCGCATTGTCCCCGGATCTCCAGGCCGCCGTGCCAGGACTCCCATTCCTCCGGCTGGGTCTCCGGTGCTACGGCTCTTTGGTTCCCCAGTTCCCCGGTTCTCCGGGCCTCCGGCAGAACGCCCTGCACGCCTTTGACGACAATAATGAGCATAATGATGCTGCCGGGGCTGCAGGCCATCGGATGCTGCTGTTAATGCCACAATAAAGACCGCAGCATGGATGCCGATGGCCCGAGGAGCGCTAGCTCGGCTCAGGCTCACGTACAAATTGCATGATTACTATCAGGGATAATTAATGTTGATGCCAGCGAGACTCAAACATGTTGGCCGACGGCGGAAGGCGGGCGACGGACGAATGACGGTTCAACAAAAGGCCAACTCGGCCAGGGAGTTCTGGCCAACTCAAGTCCTTGGGCCACATGCTGGCTTAGACCGTTGATATGGGGTCTCGAGTCTGCAAGTTGTCAACTGCAGCCAGTCGACTCGATCGAGTTAACCCGGCTTCGTGGCTTAAATGAAACTAAAACTTGCTGTAACCTAACTTTGCTGTCGAGCGCAGGTTTTTCGGTTCTGGTGGTTCTGTAAACTAAATAGTGGGAAGTGAGCCACCCGCTGGCAGCAATTAATGTAAATCAATTCGCATCACATAATGCCACTGCATAAATGCCAAATCATGGCAAATACGTGAGCATTCATTGGCTTAGCCATGTCCCAAATACTTGCAAATGCCAATTGAATCAGGCAAATTATCAGCTGCGCAGGGCAAAGGGGGAAAAGAGAGGGCCGCCGCAGACAATTCTCAAATTGTTTGGCTTGAACACCGCACAAAACCGTACGTAATGTAATCAAACGTATTGAAGTTAATGAGCTACTTAACCGACTTCCCACTTCCGACCTGGCGCACTGAATCCCATCCACAGTGGAATGTGCTGTTGCGGTGAATCATATAATTATGGGATGCCTTGAATTGGGTCGAGGACCCTAGTCGACCACAAATGCCCGCAGCGAAGGTGAGCTTAGGCCGCAATTACGCACGGAAGGTATTACCGCCTTTATTCAGCTTTAAAGTCATTTGCTGCCGGTCGAAAACCTCACTTGTTTCTTGAATAGTTCCTAATTCGATTTCTAGTCGGCCACCAATGCAATCGATATCAGGACTTCAGGGCGTGACAATGGATTCATCCAGTCAATTAGCTCGAGCAGCTTAGGGAATATGAAAACACGAATGTATTTTGTTGTGCCTAACACAGAAATCATTTTAGTGTCAATTACGAGTCTTTAATAGACCCAATAGGCCAAATAAACCTTAAAATTCAGTGGTATAATATTTTAAATTTCCTATTTTCGGCTTTAAACGGCTCGTTTTAATAATAATATTTTAAATTTAATGTTTAATTTTGATTCAATTGTAGGTTAATGCAATGAGCCATAAGATCCTTGTCTTCCTTCGACGGAAATAGCCAGCCCAAGAACTCCACTAAAATTGGCTGCTGCTCGACGACAGTAGAATAGTCCTCATAGGAAATAACACCGTCCTTGTCTAGATCAAACTTCTTCATGAGAAACTCAGTCATGTCCTAAAACAAAATATTTTTAAAATACAATCTTTTGTTTAAAGTGACTAATAATTAAAATATGTCAAAATAAATACAAATTTTACTGACCGCCTTAAGTTCGTTAATCTCATCTTCGTCTTCACCGTAAAAGAATTTTTCACAAGCAACACCGACTTGCTCTCGATCAATAACGCCTGTTCCTTTGGTGTCATACACCTGTATAAAAGAGACAATCAGGTGGTTCATATATGAAGACACTCCTACTGACCTCGAAAGCAAATTTCATTCGCACATGGATGTCCTTGGTTGTGTAGAGATTGAAGAGCTGGATCCAAGCCTGGGGACTCACATACTTTGTGTCCTTTGTGATGGCCAGCAGAGTGCGTTCAATTACCTGGACATTGGCCACATTGAATAGCACCAAGTAGATCTGGTAGAACTGCTTCTTGGTCATCTTCTTACACTGGGGTCCGTTGGCCTTAGAGAACTTGTAATAAACGACGAGCAAACAGGTGATGTCCGTCTGGGACATCTCCGAAGTGGCGGCCAACTCCTTAATCAAACTCCCATAAAGGGCCGCAAATCGACTGTTTTCCATGTTATCTATAGTGGCGTCTAGATTTTCCATGACTAAATCCTTGATTTATCTTAAGGATTTTTGTATTTTGTAGATTTATTTTGGATTTTTGTATTCTATTAATTATTTTTGTTCTTTTTCTTGTTTTTTTATGTTTCCTCTTTTAGTTTTTTTGTGGTTTTAATCTTATGCAAACATAACTTGATTCTGAACGATAACTATTTTCTCAAAGCCTTCTTTATATAAATGAAGATAAACATTTCTATACTATTTTTAGGAATATCTAAAACAAATATGTTTTGCAGGGCAAAAAGAAAACGTTTATTTTCCACGAAGAAAATGTTGTTTTGCAAACGCATATATTTGGTCGACCGATTTTTATCAAAAGCTCAACTCCGATTTTTTTTACATCAGTCGACTATTATTTATTATACCCTTGCAGAGGGTATTTCAATTTCAGTCAGAAGTTTGTAACGCAGTGAAGGAGGCGTTTCCGACCACATAAAGTATATATATTCTTGATCAGCACCAATAGCCGAGTCCATCTAGCCATGTCCGTGTGTCCGTTTCTATGCGAACTAGTCTCTCAGTTTTAAAACTATCGCGATGAAACTTTCCCAAAGGTCTTCTTTCTGTTGCAGGTAGTACAAATGTCGGAGCGAGCCGGATCGGACCACTATATCTTAAGCCTCCCATAGGAATAATCAAACAAATATAAGAAAATTCATTGTAACTTTGTAGGAAGTAGGCGTTTTGATTTTGACAACTTAAAAACAAAATTTGAAATAGGCTCGCAGAATCTGGAACCCCTGGAACTGCACCAAGGGTATATAAGCATCGGATGGCCGAAGCTAGCTTCCTTTCTTGTTTATTTTAAAAATAATGATTTAATCATACTACAGACTTCTGCCCTTTGCATTGAAAATCATTAAATCGATATTACAAAAAAATAATGTTTTTTTTAGAAAAGAAACTCTATTATAACTCCGGGTTACAATAACTAAGCATGGAGTCAATGTTGATAGCATGGGCCATGACATCCTTCTCTTCGTTCGACGGAAACAGCCAGCCCAAGAACTCAACCAAAACGGGCTGTTGGGAGACAACTGAGGAGTAGTCCTCAAAAGAAATGACCCCATCCTTGTCCACATCAAACTTCTTCATGATAAACTCGGTCATATCCTGAAAGCAAAAGTTCGAATAATTCTGAATTTTTAAATCAATCAGCTTACCGCCCGCAGTTCAATGAGTTCATCCTCGTCGTCGCCTTCAATAAAGAATTTCTCGCATGCCACGCCCACCTGCTCGCGGTCAATAACACCGGTGTTCTTAGTATCATACACCTAAATAAAATAAAAATGCGTTAGGTTCTTGAATGTGTTTCATAATATAACTCCCACTTCAAAGGCGAATCGCATGCGCCTTTCCAGATCCTCTGTTGTATAAAGCTCGAAGAGCTCAACCCACGCCTGGGGACTAACGAACTTCGTATCTTTCGTTATGGCCAGAAGGCTGCGTTCGATCACCTGGACATTGGCCACGTTGAAGAGCACCAGGTAGATCTGGTAGAACTGATTCTTCTTCATCTGCCTGGCCCCCGGTCCGTTGAACTTGACGAACTTGTAGTAGACGCAGAGCAAACAGGTAATGTCCAGGGTCGACATTTTCGAATTTGCAGCTATCTCCTTGATCAATCCGCCATAGAGTGCGGAAAAACGGCTGTTCTCGGTGCTATTGATTGTGGAGTCTAGATTTTCCATGATGCAGTTACTCTCTAGAGGTGGATTATGTATTGTCTTTAGGTAGAATTATTGATGGTTTTCTGATTATCTTTGGTTTCTATGTGATGGTTGTTACTCGTGATGGTTGTTTTTGTGGACTTATCAATAAGAGTTTAATGGCATATGATTTCTTGGCCTGCTGCAGTAAAGTTGAAAATATTTAGAGCCTCCCAGACTAAACATTTTCATGCGAATTAAAATGTTTCCAATTTCGTTTCCGCACAATTTGTCTTGCCTAACAAATTTATGCCGTAAGTCTCTCTTAAACGCCCCACGAAGAATATATCAATCAAAACTCTATACCAAAATCCAGCCCAACTCGCCTGTAAATCCGCCAACACTTGGCGATGTCAACTTTGGAGACATTAAGGAGCGTGAATCCTTGCCGCCCTTTCCCCTTTTTTGTTCGAAAGGCTCTTCCCTCTTATTTTATTGTTATTATGCCGTGTCGGGTGGTTCAGCCGCCTCCTCATTTCTTTGGTATTTTCCAGGGCGTGGCATGTGTGAGTGTATGTAACGGTTGGAGGGGGGGAGGAGGTGGGCATACAATTACACAACAAAGGGAGGGAGACTCCGAACATTTGTTACCCCAAACAAAATGGCTACACAGCCATTTCCGCCGAATTTCCACATGGAAGGCTTTACACCCATCTCAGCGCTTTTGTTTGGATTATTATATTCGCGTTTCTCATGCGCACAGCTTTCAGCTTTTGGCTCAGCCTTTGTGTGTTTCGGCCGGGTTTCTTTCAAATATTTATTCGAAATGGGGGACAGATGTAGTCCATGTAGCGTGCCTGATGTATTTTTTATGTCTCGGCGTTGTTTTATTGCTTTTAAATTGCGCTCGTTACATTCCCTGGGATTCTTCGGGGTGCTGCTGCGACTCACCCAATCTATTTGCAATTTGTCTTGCATAACCCACACACTTTTAAGTAGGCCTGGGCCCCACACGTTAATCATTTTCATCACACACCCAAAGCACACTGCCCATTAAACAACACTCAGTAAAAAAATAAAAAAGTAAAAAAAAAACAAAGTTATTATTAATTAAGAAATATCAACTAAAGCCACAATGAATCGCATCGACCTCACCCTGGACGACATGGCCAACACCAAGTTCCTCACGATATACAACAGTCTGATCAAGAGCTTCACCGCCTCCACGGAATTCTCTTTCAACGATGTGGTCAGCTTGCTGATCGTGTTCTACAAGTACGCCCTCAACAACGGATCGTGCATGATGACCACCAACCAGCTCTACCTCGTTCACACACAGCTCAGTAAGTTTTAATTGAGAACAACATTTGTTAGCTAGGGTAAAAATGTATATGATCATACCGCGCACACTGGCCCAGAACTGCGGAGCCAACACGATCCGTGCCTTGACCGCCCTGCGCGCCAAGCACGCCTCCCACACCGGCGAGGGCGTCTGCGCCTGGGGAATCGACGGTGAGACCGGCGAGATTGTGGACATGAACGTGAAGAACATCTGGGAGCCGCTGGCCGTCAAGCTGCAGACCTACAAGACCGCCGTTGAGACGGCCTTCCTGCTGCTGCGTATCGACGACATCGTCTCGGGATCGAAGAAACGCGGCAGCAACGAGCCCACGATCAACCACGTGTATTAATAATGCTTACTATCCTTTAATACTTAATTTAACACACAAAAAGAAAAAAACAACACAAAATCCCATACATTGGGGATGGCAATTGTTTAACATTTAGCTTGGGCCAGGCAATGTTGGCTTCTCTCGAAGGAGAAAACGCATCCGCGGTCCGCCTACACACAAATTTTGCTGCATTTGCTCTCATTAACAGTACACAAATAAAATTGTTAAAACTCATAATTGCATTGTTTAAATTAAATTTTGATTTACGGCATGCTTCGAGTAAAAGACCATTTATTTGGAAACATTTCAGTATAATTTGCAAAAACTAAACATTTTTGTGTGTCACTCGGTACATTTGTAAAAACTTTTATTAATAATTAAATACATGTAAACATTTTACGAATGTAATTAGTTAAAGAGCTCAATTAATTGTCGTCATCCTGTCAGCATTTTTCTTCCTCATCCACCACATAAAGCCTTTCGTCCATCAATTTAAGTACCTCCAAGCCAATTGAAGTGAAGTGGGGATGCAGAAAACGGGCAAACAGCTCCAAACAGCTCGGCATTCCGGGAGGATAAGGCGTTGGCCTGCAGCTTGGAGGTGAATCCTCCGCCAGGTGCAGCGCAACATGACCGAGCTGGAGATGGAGATGATGGACAAGCAGAGGGTGATTACCCTCTGCCAGACGAGGCTGAGCAATCGAGCCCACCGTCCTGGATTGGAGCTGACCTGCGACATGGTCCAGGATGTACTCTATAACGAATTGGGTGTACTTCATACTTCATTGCCACTAAGAATAAGAGAATTAAGAACTCCTTTGATCTCCTTGAGAACTCCTGTCGACTTACTTGATCACCTGGTAGTCGCTGCTGCTGCTGCACTCACTGCCCAGCGACTCCGCATCCGACTCGCAGCGCCAGACGCGTGGTATTCCAGGATCTGAAAGATTTGGCTGGATTTGGATGGAGATCTGAAAAGAAAGAAAACGTGTATGCTCTTTTCCACACCACCATGGAGGTATAGCATGAGGCGCGCTTTTTTTATAGTCGTATCCCCTTAAGGATACGTAGTATCCGTAGGCCTAATCGACTTAATTAAAAAACCGCTTTTAAGCGTACAAAACTTGCAGTACCAAATTTGGAAGTCCTGTGGAATAAAAATGTGAAGAAATGGGAAATGTATTATTATTCATTTTATATTAATAAACTCCATCATCGCTACCTCATCAAAAATGTCTACCCTGAACTCCAGGGTAGCGAAGGTAGCAAACATTATCGGGTAAAATTCATCCCCGTATAACAAAAGTTGCTCTTTTGTTATTTTAAGCTCTTCTAAAGCTTCTTTCAGGCCTACTTGCCAATTAGTGCCAATATTTTCTAATATGTCATTCTTCACTCATAGAAATTTTCCGGTAAAAACGCCCTAAAAACAAGGAAAATCGCCCTAAAACGGGGGTCAATGGCGACTAGGCAATGAAATAAGGGCAAATTACCCTAAAAATACGGGTGAATTAGTCTTACATTTAGCGCGATTTTTCTTAGATCTAGGGCTATTTTTCTACTTTTGAAGGTAATTGCCCTGAAAATAAGAAATAAGACCTTGAAACTGAAGGCAGCTTTTCATAAATCTAAGGCGTTTTTCTGGATTTAAAGGCGAATGATCTTGGAAATAAGAAAAAGACCTCTAAACTTAAGGCAGTTTTTCATAAATCTAGGGCGTTTTTCTGGATTTAAAGGCAGTTTTTCTTTTATGTAGGGTGTTTTTTCTTATATTTAGGGTTATTTTTCTGTTTTTAAAGGCGAATCGCCCTAAAAATCAAACCAAAAATCAAACCAAAAAATCTATTTTTCCCATATGGGAGAGAGTATCCCTTATGCCTGGGATAGACTTTATACTAAGCCGCGTAGGTCCTAGGAACTGGACTTGACTTCAACACACACACACAACTACGCTGCTTCAGATCATTTAAATGTACTTGTTGTTGCCGTATATGGGAAGGATGCGGTTGGAAGGCTTACCTATGCAACACGGCGTTTAGAACTGAAAAATCATCTTTGTAATCGAATTAATGTGATATATATAAGGAGAAAAACAACTTACTTGAGAAAAACTTTCGGTCATGTCACTACGTGGGATCGAACCCACGGCCTCTCGGGTTAGAGTCTAACGCTCTAACGCTGCACCACAGTCCCATCGCGCTAAGCGACGTACAAACCCTGTACACATCTTATTTTCTTGAGGTCTAAGTTATATTTTGACTAAAGGGAACGAAAACTTGTATTCTTTTTGCTGATGGGTGGGATATTTTCGGCCGTTTTTTCACATGCCTTACATAATTTAGTTTTTAAACTCAGAATATCCATACGTATTTAAGGTTTAAAGACTACTTTAAATTTAACATGCGGGCGAAAAAATATCAATAAAAACAAAAACTCAAAAAAAAAAAAAAAATAGTTGACTCACACAGGGATCGAACCCACGACCCGTATTTTCAAACAGTAAGTAAAGCTGAAAGTGCGAGTGCTTAGACCGCTGGGCTACCCATTTTCAAACTTTTGGTGCGATTATTAGGGCGATTCGCCTTAGAATTTCTAACTCACTTGTTTTGACGTGTCAACTACACACACATGTACCTAACACGTTTTACATGTATGTATCCATTTATTGCGTCTTAAAATTTTCGTTTGAATCATGGTAGTTTTTAGGGCAATTTTTGGTGTATTTTGTTCTACTTTTTAGGGCGATTTCGCCCTTAAAAGAAGGAAATTCTATTAGAGTTCGTTCATAAAAATTCGCCCTAAATAATAGGGCATTTTTGCCTTTTTGAAAAAACTAACCCTAAAAAATATTTTCCATGGCGATTTTTCCTATTTTTAGGGCTAGCCACCCCTATAATAAGAAAATTTTTCGTAGTTTTAGGGCGAACTCTGTTTTAGGGCGACTTTTCTAGTATTTAGGTAAAAATTTCTATGAGTGTACGGCGATGACGATGATGAGGTCAATGAACTCCGAGCGGTGAGTAGTATAAAAGAATAGGCTCGGACTTAAGCTCCTTTTTCCGAGCAGGACATGTGTGAATTCATATTCGCCAAATTCGACACGGACAAAGATGGAATCATATCCTTTGAAGAGTATTCCGAAATAGTCCAAAATCAGCCAGGACTGCTCGAGTTTTTGGGTAAAATATTTCCAGTCGACAAGGACCGATCATTGGTTGCATACTGCCACAACATTGAGTCAATGTTTCCGCCAGAAGATGAATATTAAAATAAAACGATTTTCTTTGTGGACAAAAATTCGTTGTTTTTGGCCCAACTTTTGTACATTTTCAACCTGCTTAGAAGAGATTCCATAAAATAGCGCAAGTGTTGAAAATTGGCGCTTAGAGGCTTGCAGGCCGGCTTAATAATAAAGCCATTTTCCATTAAGTACACACTGGGAAAAGTTGAAATTGCCTCCGCAGACTGCGAATGCCACTGCGGGCACTTCTGTTTGGTTTTTTCTGCCTAAATCCGAGTCTTGTGTTCATGTTCAACTCCTTCCGAATGCTTTGCGATGGCGGTGTAGGCGGTGCCTGAACTTTTGTTTTGTTGTTTGTCTATTTTGCGGCTTTGTAGAGCAATTAAATTTGCGCAACATATGCGGGCACCGGAGGCAAAAACATGGGAAGCTCACAGACCCAGCAAAATTCTAATTAAGTTCCCCCCAAAAATTATGTGTATGAAGGTCTCAGATGAAAGGGAACCGATTTCAAGCGTTGGTTGGTTAAATAATAGTTTTGCGCGAGAAAAGGTTCCCATTTCTAGAAAATGCACCGAAAAGTGAACATCTAAGACCCTTTTACAAATATTTAGTTTTAATATTTGTTATATTACGGAATACATTGATTTAAAGCATCATGATTAGAAAACTATATAGAAGGAAAACGACATTAGTGATCTGATATTCTCCGCCGGAAAGGCTCTTGTCAACTGGAATTCTGTGGCAGTTCTACGACAGTTGGGTGAAATGTTTAAGAACATTTCCACCGCGACGCACTAGGAAAGTTTTCCTCTGCGGTTGCCCTATTCTGGCATTGAGCCCGCCACAGATTTCTATCCATCCATCAATTGGTGTGCGTGCAACGGGGCGTATGGGTAACATCGAAATCGAAAGCGGAGAACTGAAAGTTGGCCATCAACTTGTGTGGGGCAATCAGCGAGATGCCAGAAATCGGATTGCCTGGGACAACAATTTGGTGACCCAGAGTCATTGACACGCCTCGTTTTTGGGGGCATTGGCTGGGCATTAAATTCAGCGCGTGACTTTCACCCCAGACATTTGTTGCTGGCCCGCCCCAGAAAATTCAGCACAAGCCCGAGTTCGGGATAATGAAAAAGGGATCTGAAAAGGCTCAGCAGAAAGCATGAAAAGTGACCGCGACATCCAGCTGGCAGCTGCCCCACTCCCCTTTTCAGCTTTTTTTCTGTTTCTGTTTCTGTTGGCTGGAGTTCAGAGTTCGTCACGACTTTGCCACTTTGCTGCAAAAGGGTCCTTGGTTGGTTGTCCTTTTTTTCAGCATTAACACGCGGCCTCCTGTTGCATTTCAGTTAAAATGTCGAGGGCCCTGCCCTGCCTTTTCCCCTCCGCCTTTGTGCCTCCAGTGGGTTCGCACTGAAAAACAATGCCGTAGAGCAAAAACGCAAAAGGGCAGCAACAAATTGGGTAAAAACAAACATGCTCCCCACATTTGTATTCCAGAACGATGTATCCTGCTGTTATCCTTTCGCGTTCGCGTTCGTCAGTCCATTTATCGCAGCCAAACTTTTGACTGGCAACGGTTTGGTTTCCTTTACGCATTTTTTTGTTTTTTTTTCCACTGCCTGCAGTAAATCTTGCAGTGCAACCGGTTGGCATTTTTATGAAGTTATACCACAAACTCAGCTGCATTCCGTCCGCCGCCCCAGTGCATTAACACATGCCAGATGAGAATGTGCATTTTCCAAATGAAATGACCGCTATGAGTGAGTGCGGAGGTGGAGGCTCCAAAAAAATGGGAAACTTTTTGCCCCGGCGGATACAAATATGATTAACCACCGCTATTAAGGCTTCAATTTGTGCTTTTTATATGCAGGATGAAAATCCAGACGCAATATTCCGCACGTAATCGATTTATAGAGTCCACGTAAGAGCAAGATAAAATTGTTCGTTTGCAGTCCATTTTCAGAACAATAAGGTGGAGTTATTTTTAAACCAGGGAGAACGCACCTCGACTATGAGATACCCCTTACTAAGATGAAAGCAGTAAATTATTAGCTCATAACTTTTTAATGAATATTCCGATTTTAAAAATTTCTAATACATTTCGATTAGAAACACAACAAAACAAGAGAGAACGCTATAGTCGGGTGCCCCGACTATCAGATACCCGTTACTCAGCTAGGGGAGTGCGAGGGAGATAGATATATAAAATCTTTGATCGGGCATAATTTTTAAACGAATGGTCCGATTTGAAAAATTTCTTCTACATTTCGATAGGTATTGAGAGTCACAATAAAACTGCATTTTTAGTTTTCCAAAATCTTTAATGGTGTGGGCGCCAGACACCTTTCAAAAAATGGTGTAGGGCGATTGAGGGCGTTAGAGGGGGCGTGGCACCATTTTGAAATAAACTTGCGCTGCGTAGGAACTCCAAGAATATGCATGCAAAATGCCAATCCTCTAGCTTTTATAGTTTCCGAGATCTCAGCGTTCATACGGACGGACAGACGGACAGACGGACAGACGGACATGGCTAGTTCGACTCGGCTAGTGATCCTGATCAAGAATATATATACTTTATAGGGTCGGAAAAGCTTCCTTCTCCCTGTTACATACTTTTGCACGAATACAATATACCCTTTTACTCTACGAGTAACGGGTATAATTAATACTCCACGAGTAACTGGTATAATAAGAAAATATTTTTGTATTTGTATTTATTTAAGCAATGAACGACTTAAATTTTGTTTTTATCAATAGAACATAGTAAATACCTTCCCTCCACGCTAAAATGTTTAAATTAGCTATATATTTTGTTTGGCATTAGCAATTCGAAATGAAAACAAACAATTCGAGCAGAAAGATAAAAATCATAATGCAAACAAATTGCCTTTTTAGGATTCAAAGTGCCGACACAGAGGCGAAGTCTAATGCGTTTATGCCCCGGGCGAATCTGCGCCTTCAAAGGAAGAGGAAAATGCGCATTCTGCCTTTGCTTTTTACGATAACGATAACAATGATAATAATAATCCGATTCGCATAACATAAGGCGATACGGGACGGGGGTGAGAGACCGGAATGCCGAGGCAGAAGTGCCAGGCGACCTGGAATCGGTTTGATTGTCACATTGTCATCATCTGCATATTAAGTACAAGTGATTACATCCTCGCACTCGCGATACACAGGTATAGATACAGATACACAGGTGAGCACATGTCCTTGGGTCCTCGGGATGATGTGTGCTGCATTGAAAATTCGGCATTTAAATCCAACCAAGCAGCAGGGAATAAGAAAAACTCCGAGCACATTGCGCGCACGGAGCACAAAAGCCAAATATCTACGAGATACATATGTATCTTTTGTTAACGAGCAGGAATCGAAGCAAATGTAAATGTTTTCCAATGTTGTGGGGTAGGGATCCCAACACGTCTGACACGGCGGCAAGGAGAAATCAAATCAAATCGGTTTTTGGGCGAGAAAGGAAATCGGAAACGGAATCCATTTCAGGCACGTGAAGTCGTTTGATTATCCTGGTCTTTGTGCTAATGATAGAGCGGTGTGTCTTTAAGAAAGTGCCGCTCCATTGTTGTGCTGAATTGTGTATTGCACAAATATTCTCCATAATCTCTCACGTGGCACTGAAGAGGAAAAACTCATTTGGCGCAACACAAGCTCCAATTAAGTATGACCAACTTCCACAAATGACTGTGCTGCACTGAACTCGACCTGGGACTGCATATGAACAGTGGTGGTCAAAATAATATATATTTTTGTTTTAGTAAAGTCCCGTAAAGATTATTCTTTTATACCTTTCAGTCGTTTCAGACGTTTCCGACTTTGTGTATATATTTTTGATCAGCCGATCTAGCCATGTCCGTCTTTCATTCTGTCCGTTTGTCCGTCCGTCCGTCCGTCTGTCCGATCTAGCCATGTCCGTCTTTCATTCTGTCCGTCTGTCAGTGTACTGTATATAAGCTTTGGCTGGCCGAAGTTAGCTTCCTTCCTTTTTCTAAAAAAATTTTATAAATTGTTACTCAACTTTTTCAAGTCTCACTATTTTTTTTCACCTGACTTGTTCGAAAAGCTATATTTTATTCTTTCACGCAGAAGTATTTCTATTTTGTTGACCCCAGGTGTCTGTAGACTGTTTCGTTTTCTTTGTCTTCGGAACGGAATTAAAACTAAGCACTTCGGAGCACACAACTGGCATAAACAAAAGTCAGACAATTGGGAGTGCTAGAGAGTGGGCCAAGAGGAAAAGTGCAGGGGCTGCCGGAAGCAGAAAAAGCTGCAGACCGACTTTGGCTGCGGAAAACTACTACTACGTACTTGAAAAATCGTAAAATTGAAATTATAATTGCCACTGCAACTGATTCGGGGCGCTTCTTCGTTGTTCCTCGTTGCCTGCTGCCAAAGATGCTCTAATTACGCCCCTAAGTGGCTGGAATCATTAAAACGCTTGTCAAATAATAATTGCCCCCAAACAATTCATATCACCAGCGGTTAATTGCGGTGTTTTAAAGTAGATCCTTTGAGGATTTTTTGAGAGCACCACATACCTTGCACTGCGGAACTCCGAGGCTTAAGCCACCGACCGACCGACTTCAGTTGGCAGGCGATGGTGAAGTGCATGTGGCAAGCCGGATGTTGTGACAGTGCCAAAAATATTTCCACATTTTCCCGCAGACCCCAGCAGGGATAAAGTCCAAACCCTGGCCCTGCGGCACTTTCAGTGCTCCACATTCATTTTTTGTGATCCGCACTCGGATTCGGATTCGGATTCGGTCAGTTGTTCTACATCGCTTTTGTGCGCTGACATTTTTGCTAAATATTCAAAAAGTTTGCCCGCTTTGGTGTCTCACTCGTTTTTTGTTGTCGAGCGGATTTTTATACCATATCCGAATGTTTGTCGTACACACCGTTCTTTTTGGGGGTGCAAATCAGGCTGATGGCTTTCTGTTTTCCGTTCGATAGTTCCGTGCGACAGCTACACACGTCGCCAGGACACCAGGACAACGGGACACCCGACAGTTGTTAGCCCCCGAGTTTAGTTTTCGATTGCGTTACGCAGGCAAGTCCACGAATGCGAATGAAATGGTATGTGAATTTAATCTCTTCAATGGCAGCTCAGCTCAACTTTCAATGGTAGCCGTGGGTCAGATTAAAATCTCGTATTTAAATGGCCAGTACTAACAGCAGTTTTAAAATTATTTCAGTTATTACTTGTAACTTGTTAGATAAAGGAATTTAATTTACTTAATATATATTGCTTATTAGATTACTCATAATCTGTGGTGTTTAAAAATATTAATTTAAGGGGCTAAAGCGTTTGTTCTTGATAACTTTACTTTATTAAGTTGTTACAAACTAATCGAGACTTTATAGGATAGACCTAATTGATTGATCTCTTCTACTTTTAGATCGATTTTACATTATGTAATATCAATTATAACTTAATATGCGGCTCCGTGAATTCGATATGCTCGAAATGAGTATTTCATGTTAAAACGATATGCGTATTGCATACCAAGAATTTTACATGCTCATATCGATTTTACGGCGACATGCTTTTCTTTGTGTGTATCCATAAGTTTATTCATTTTAAAGGAATAAAATCCCTTCTATTGAAACTTCACCTTAGAGATTAACTCCAAATGGTAAGTCAATAGAGTTTAGGCGGCCAAAGTCCCAAGTTTCCACAGAATGTCATTGTTTTTAGCAACAAACACAATTTTGTTGTACCATTTCCACATGGTAATATCTTTTAGTATCCCATCTCCTTATGTGTGGCCATTCATTTCGCATTTCGGAGTTATCGGAAATGCAGCAACACTTCAGATTTCAAATTATTTTTAAGTACCCGAGAACTGTAAATTGCACAAAAGCCAATTCTCGGCATTAGGAAATTGTTTTGTACTTCTGTGTATGTTTGTGTCCTCGACACACGATAAGAAATCCGAAATAGACAAACGTAAATGTGGCCTCTTCTACGGAATCGGAGTGTGTGTTGAGTCCGGGTTCGATTCCCTCGCATTGAAGGAGCTCCAGTAAGCTTTGCCTTAGATGCACTGGAAAAAAATAATACTAGTAGCAACAAAGAAATGTAGTATGTTTGGCCTTAAACGTTTACACACCGATGTTTTTCAAGGAACACTTCAAATATGATATTTAATCTTAATAACTATTAGATTATTAGATTTAATTTAAAAGATAATTAACAAGGACTTATTATACATTTTTAAATATTTATTTCAAGATTTTTATATCATTAACATTTTATAACGATATAAAAATAATATAATATTCTCCTTTTTAAATTACTCAAAAGACAGACTTTAATGCCAATTTTGTTTCTAAACTGAGCCCAGAATAATTTCGTTCAGTATACAAAAGCCAAAGGAGGCGCTGTGGGAACATGAACCAAAGTGTTTGTTGCATGCAACTGATTGCAAAGGATTTTATGGCTGTTGCTGCTGCAGTTGCCCTTCGCCCGTCGTCCCGCGTCCTGTGTCCTTAGTCCTGTTCTTCCTGCTGCTGGCCCCTTGGCAGGACGATGCAAAAATCCACAACAGCAGCAGCTGCCGATCGCAGCAGCAGCAGGAGCAACAGCAATGCTTAAGTGCTGCAGTTTTCCGGGAACGAGGATGCGGGGACGAAATGGGGTGGCCGGGTGCCAATGGACTGGCAAGGGGGGTGAAATGTCTGCGCCGGCTTCCTTGTTGCCACAGAAGGTGTCGCTGCACTGGCACTGGCACTGGCGCGCTGTTGTGGCAAAACACGAGCCCGCATCAGCAGCAGCAATGCCAGTTGCAGCAGCAACAGCAACAGCAGTAAAATGTCGACATCAGCATTACATGCGAGAATTGCTCGACTGCGGATTTGCAGTTTAATGGCAATGCAACCAGGCAACTGGCAACCCATCGTTGCAATCGGCAGGCAATCGGTGACGGAAATATGCCGTGTGATGCGGTTGCCATCCTGTCATCCTCGTCCTTGTCCCCCTCCCACCTGCTGCGTGATTAGCTGGCAGGTGAGGGCCAAGGTGCAAAATTGCACACATCGAACTGGGGGCTTTGCTGCCTTCAAAACAGTTACGCGATGTTCGACTAAGGCCTTGCCAAAATAATTCGAAGCGGCATTTAACCGCCTCTCAAATCCACACTGTCAGCGGCATAATGCGCGGGTAATTGCTTTGGGACATCAACTGCAGAACAGTCGGGCGGATTCGAACTTTTGAAGCTTTCAGAGGCTGTCTAGCACAAAAATGGTTTGGCTAAAAAATATATTAATTCCTTGTTGGGCTTAAAATCTGACTTTGATTATAAGACAAGAGAAATAATGTCTAATTTTTTTCAGAATTAATTAGGTGGTAAAACAAAGACTACAAAATTTAATTCCAACAATAAGTAAATCGTTTTTTGATGCCCTGTAAAAAAATGTTTATAAACATAGGTAAGTAAAACATTATAAAAATGTTACATTCAGTAAAGTTGGTTTACATATAAAATAAATATTTTCTAAACCAATATATTCACAGGATCCAGTAAAATCCTTCATAATACTTTTTCATATAATTTCATACATTTTTTTACTAATAAGAGAGAGATCTAACTTATCAAAGTCGATTATTTTTATGGAATAACGATAATGATTTTGAAGAGGTTTGCGAAACCCTCACACTTTTTCGCAGGGGATACAAAAATATGCCGAACCGAAAAAACTCAACAAGTTTTCCAATAAAATTAAAAGTTTGCCTGCATGCACAGATTTTGCAGATTTCACAGAATCCATTGAAAGTAGCAAATACAAATACTAACGAAAATAGGAAAAGCTGCCGGTGGTGAAGGGGGGGTGGCGGTGGAGGAGGAGGAGGTGGTGGACAGGGGGCAGCGCTGTTGGCAAAGTTTTGATTGCCAATAAGGATTTACAGGTGATAATACAGCATAATCTGGCCACGTTCCACGTGCCGCGTTGGCAGGGCAACATTCTGTTGGAAAATTGTATCTGGATTTTTGTAGTTACCTTGTGCTCGCCGGCTTTTGCCCGCTTTTACCCGTTTTTGCGAACTGCATGCGCGGAAAAGAGTGGAGCGAAATGCATTAAAATGGATTTCGAAACTTTAAAACTCAATTTCAATTGCACGGAAAAAGTTTCACGCTGCGATTTGCATATTTACGTAAAAGGGAGCTGAAAAACAATATCATCCGCCAGCAGCAGAAAAAATATATGAATTCCTAGGTCCACCTGGGATGTTCACAAATTAATTAGTTTCGCTTGTCCCCAGATCTTGGCCCTTCAACATTACCTGCAGCTTCTGCCCGTCGACTTGGAAACGTGAAAAACAACAAAAAAAAAGGTCTTCTCCTCTCGCTGCCAAGTGTAATAATTTGAAAAGCCACTGCTGCAAACGGAAAAATTCATTTGAAAAATTAAGTTTTCTCACGGACAACGCCGCGTCACACCGTCGGCCAATGGGGCGTATGAGCGACCTGATTTCCACTTCTGTCTGCACTTAATTACAAAATGAGAATGCATCCAACGCCAGGGCCAGAAACTACAGCTACAACAAAGTCCGCGCAAACAAATTTCAATATTAAAATTCCTTTCGCCTCATAGTTTTGGCGCCGCGAAGGAGCAGGACGAAAGGTCCGGAGCTGGGTGTCGGAAATCGGAAGTCGGATGTCGGGAGTCAGAAGCCAGGAGTCATGGAGACAGCACAGCTGGCGAATGCAACTGCGTGATAATTAAAATCAAAGCGCTCGAAAGAGGTCAAGACTTTCGCGAGGAGTGCGAATGGGACATCGAGTCGAATTCTTGAATACAATAGGGCAGAACAGGTCACCGCGGCATTTTATCCACATAAAACGGCCTCTGCCTATTATATAAAAAGATTTTGTAAATATCAGCAAAATGGGAGTTTTACAAATTTTTAAACTTAAAAACTTATGTCAAACTTCAAAATAATATATCTCGGGACTTTAACATACAAATCTTTAATATCAAATGCTGCGAAGGAAAATGATAATATATTCGACTAAATAAATAGACTTTCTAATATTTTTTCTCTACAATCAATTTACAAAAAAATTAAAAAAAAAATTAAATTTTTTTTATGAGTTCTTTAAAATAATTCATTTTTGAATATAAATATATGTAAGGATTACCTTTAAAAGTAGCTAAGCTTAATGCAGGCTAAGTAAACTAAATTATCTTCTATAGACTATGTTTATTATATTGGGAAATGCTAAAGTTGTTAGCAACAGTCGATTCCCCTTCCCATTTTTAAAATTATCTCTTATTTCACAAATTTTAAAGAATTTTTATCTATTTTAAAAAAACTGCTCACAAGTTGTTCTCCCGTCTACACAGAAAATAAAATCGAATAAAAAGCCGATAAGATGTATGTCAAATCTATGATTCGAACATATCAAGTTAATATTTTATCATATCAAATAAAATACCAAATGTAGTATTTATTAAACAAATAATGTAAAAAATATTGAAAGAATATAAATAACTTGGTCTTTAAAAAATATAAAATACCAAATGTAGTATTTTTTGAACAAATAATGTAAAAAATATTAAAAGAACATGAATAACTTGGTCCTTAAAAAATATAAAATTGACCAGCACAAATCAATCTGATCTTTTGTCAATTTCTTTTCTTTTCATTTTACAGAAACGAACTAAGATAGAGGATATGGCCAAGTTCCGAGTACCGTTGCCGTACTTAAGGAGGTTTCTGTTCCCTAAAGCTGCACCATTCCTGGATTCCAGATGGATGGCAGAGAAGGGAGCTGCATGCGTTGCTATCAAAACAATGAGGAATAATTAAAATTCACCCTCAAACAATTTGTGAGCTTGGGCGAAAGGACTCTCCTACTTTCCTGTGAGAGTGGGCGGGAAGGGGTCGGTGAAGGGGAAGGGGAAGCGGACACATGCTCATAAATAAATTTATGTTTGCTGAAGTGTATTGGGCGTGCCAGGATCCCAATACCCAGCTCCCAGCTCCTGGTTCCAGTTCCAGTTGGGCCATAAATTTCTGGTTGTTGTTGCCAGCTCCGACAGCTTTCAGACAGCTGCAGAGGAAGAGACGGAGCGTGTTTTTCTTTGCAATTACAAGGACTTTTATTTTATCATCCTGTGCAATGTATCTGGGGAATTCGGGGCTGCTCTTTCGAGTTTTGTTTACTGTTCGACTAAATCAATTTGCCCGGCAAGGATATCATCGGGTAACTCGACCGAATTAGCAGCCATTAAAATGCGCGCTTTAAGCCGCTTTTCCCGCGCTCTTGTTAATCATACTTCACACTTTTCGCAAAGTTAACCTTTGATTCAATTTATCAACTTCAATAAGCAGAACAGCAAAAAAATGCGACACACACACAGGGGCCACAAAAACCAGAAAGAGCGAGAGCGGGGCCTTCGCAAAAGTTGCGCCTGCGAATCGCAAAGGACTAACGACATCCTTTGAACGCTCGCAAATAATCCCGCAAAAACCGAGAGCTTAACTTTTTCAGCATTTATGGGGGGTTGCGTTCGCCCATATTTGGGCTAAAGCCCTTTTTGCCATTCGCCTAGTTTAGCACAAAGTTGAAACGTCAACGCTGTCTGATTCTGATCGTATGCCACCAGCAACCGACGCAACCAACAAAAGCAACATTGTCCCTGCCGCTGATGGATGGATAGATTCCTGGATGCACCAATGGACGGATGGACGGATGGATGGATGGGCTGCACCAGGCCCGAGTCGAGTTCAGCTAAGTTGGTCCACTGCCGCGGTTTCGAGGCCCTCGTTTGTGTTCCCATGTACCAGCGATACGCTTGACCAAAAAGGAAAGCATTTTCCGGCCGGAGCTCCGTTAAATTCCAAGTTGATTATCAAAACCAAACAGGAATAGGTCTGTTGCACAGAAATAAATCTCAAACAGTTCAACGGAAGTCTTAGTTGTTCAATTTAAATATGTTTGGTAATAGTGTATCAAGCAAAAAAACAAAAAAGGATTCAATGTCATTTTATGTTGACAACTGATTTCGTAAAAAAAAAATTTGGAGAAATTGTAATCAGATTTAATAAAAAAATTTTCTTTTCCGATTAATTAATCACATTCTTTAATCAACTTAACAAAAAATGTTCATAGAATACACCATGTATTGAATATGTATAGAATACACCATGTAATTTTAGAAGTATTACAAAAATGGTACATTTAAATTAAATGTTACCTACAAATTCAATTCTTCCTATGGCAGCTATGTAATGTATGTTTCCGATCTTTGTAAATTGTAATTCGTAATTCTGAAATATTAAAAAAAAATTATTTTCTTGATTAGAAGAGGTCAAATACAAGTTTTATTACTTTTCGGATCATCCTATTTTTCCAAAATTAAATTCTAAACTTACAACTATTTAACAAATTATATTCCCAAATGTAGAAGAGCTATAGGATATAGATTTTATATTATAGAACTATATATACTCTTCTTGTGCGTTTCGTCACTACATGGACTGCCGTCCATAGTGAGTACGGACAGATCGACTCGTCTAGAGATGCTGTTCAGGAAAATATATATCTTATGGGGAAATAGTCGGAATAGTCTCCCCTAAAGAGTTGCAGACTTCTGTCTGAAATCATTATAAGGGTAAGGGCAGCCAAGACAAGAAAAGAACCGCAAGGTCTTGTAAACTAGACTATTGAAGCACAATGTCCTTTGGGAGATGCTAGTTCTTTGGAAAGTTTTCATCACTGGGATTTCTGTCTTGCCTTGATTCCCTGAGCTTGGAAATGTCTTCAATGGCTACCGACACTCGTCTCCATCATCAATTCATGTCGATGGATAGACAATGTTTACCTACACACGAAGGCACAGCTGCAGACGGACATATAAATATCCAACAAGTCTGAAATACAATCCCAGCCGATGTTTCTGCTGCTGTCGGACTTGCCGAGGGTCTCTATTTATTTGTTGTAATAATATTAGTTTTTGCATTTATGTGCGAATGTGTACACACAAGAAGCATCTTTTGTTTTGCTCATCTTTCGCCGGACCTGAGCCACTCCGGAAATAAGATTAATGCAATTGGGAAATCCAACATGGAGCAGTTGTGTTGGCTCTTCTGTTTACTTTTCTCCCAGCTCTGCCAAATATTGGGAATGATATATGTATATTTATTTATATGCTAGTATTTCATTAATTGTGTATTCGACTGCCCTTACAAGTGTCCCCGCCGTCACAGTCGGGCGGCAGATTTATTAAACAAACACTCGAATTGATTGCAATGGAAATTACACATCTAACTGCCATTCGGAAGTGCATGTGGGCGAAACATTGGATTCAGCAGGAATGCACTTTACTCAAATTTTATTGCAGAGCTTTGATTTCGATGAAATCCTTGTTGCTTTTAAATTTTGCTTTTACTTTGAGATTACTAGTAGCATTGAAAAACCTTTCAAAACTTATCCAAAATGTTAATTTACTAGTTATCTAAATTGTTCGTAAAAAGAGTCCCAAATTGAATAATGATTTTTTTAAAAATATGTATGTTTATGCTGCTGGTGGCCTTTGAGGTATTTGATAAGACTAAAGTATCTGGATGAGACGACGAGCTCAAAATTTATTTCAGGTCGACCGTCTGTATGCCATGAACATGGACAATGCCCGGATAGTTCTTAGAGAATCGAACAAAAGGAGGGATCGCCATGGAGTGCCACATTTGGCTTTGGACATGACTCTCAGCGAAGGATGCCAATCATATGCTACGGTATGATTAAAATCAACTCTTCTTACTGCTTGCCTGTTGATGTTTCATTCCACAGCAACTGGCGAAGTCAAATAATATGACATATTCGGACCCCACCAATAAGAAATACACAGAAAACATCTGCAAATATGAAATTAATACGGGAGCTCTATCAAGATGCGTACATAATTGGTATCATGGAAGAAAATTCGATAAGTTAGACCCCAGAGCTAAGGAGTTTACTGCACTGATTTGGAGGTCTTCCCAATTTATGGGGTATGGGGACGCTAACATAAAGTAAGTCACTAACCCTACAAGTATGAGAAGACACAACCACTGTTAATAGCATAAATATTATCAATTTTTTTTTCTACACCTTTTTATTTACAGTGCTTTACAAGGTGTTTTTGTGGTCAGATATACTCCACCCGGAAATGTCCCAGGATTATACACGGACAATGTGCCTCCTAAAAAGGAGAAAAAAAAACATAAGCATAAGAAAAAGCACAAGCATAAGCATAAGGAGTAATATTTACATTATCACACTGACATTTGATTTTTAATATTTAATTTATTTTATTTAATATTCAATTTCAGAGATGGTGCCAGTCGCCTGGATAATCGATATGTCATTTTAATGTCCAGTCTTTTTTTACTATTAACTATTTGGGAGTGAAGCCATTTCCGTGTTTTACTATCTTTACACTAAAACCCCATGCGGATATGATAGATATTTAGTGTAAAATAAATTTCAGTTAACTAGTTCATAGCCTAAATTGTATTTTGTCGCCTCGTATTTCTTACTTAAAACCATTTCAAGGAATGATTTTGAGTTGCTCCCTAGAGTATGTATTAAATATAAGAGCATATTTACTCGTAGAGTTAGAAGGTACAAGAATGTAACGGGTAGGCCCATTAAGTAAATATGGGACGTTCCATATCAACCCGGCCACCCCCTTCTTTTTTTTTAAGTGGGCAGTAATACATTTTGACAATGCTAATACTCTTTCGCCATATACTCGCGTTAAAAATAGAAAACAAAATTATTTTTATCTTGCGAACAGAAGACGAAATTGGCATGGTTCAAAAGCAGAAAAATCTGTTTTTCTGTGGCCGATTGCGAGAAAAAAAAGGATTTTATTAGACCGTAGATTACCAAGTGATTAAAGATCAGTCTGCAAAAATTCCATTAATACCAATATATACCATTATATTTCTCAAAATGCCCCAAATGTAACGGATTTTATTTTATTTTATATGTTTTGGAAAAAAGTAATAAATCAATGAAAAGAATTCATAGATAATTCCTCAGGATAGATCTCACTTTGAAACCAGTGGCATAAAATCCGTTCAATTTGACTCTTTTTGAGGGGGTTATTCATTTATTAAGAGTGGTAAGCCAATTACTGGCAGTTTGCAATATAATTAAATGACTTAGTCCTTGGAATGTCGACCAAAATTATTTAACATGCATTTTATGAAATTATTTATTAAGCGCATCAGTAACAAAATAAGAAGGTCGAAATGTACTTTTACAAGTATTATATTATCTTTTGTCCTGCTTTGGCACTTCGTAGGCTCCGAATGCCCGGACATGTTCTCTAATCCGGACAGCGTTGATGGCTATAAAGCCACCCGCATCCTGCGGCACATATCCACCATGGACGTCCATGGATACGAGCTGTTCGTTGTAAAGAGCTCCGACATCCTCCGCCGCCTTTCGGGCAACGACGCGGCAATATCCAGGTGCCAATTCCACTGTCACCTTTCCGGAGACCCGCTGCTCGGCTAACTCGATGCATTTACGGGCATAGATCGCCTCCGGACTGAACCAGAAACCATTGTACACGTAGTCGGCCATGCGATCCCGCAGGACTTGCTTGGTGCGGAGTACCTCGCGGTCCAAGGCAAAGACCTCGAGATCCTGGTGAGCAGCGTACAGGATGGTGCCTCCGGGCGTCTCGTATACCCCACGCGATTTTAAGCCCACAAAACGATTTTCAACGATGTCAATGCGGCCGATGCCGTATAATCCGCCCAGCCGGTTGAGGAATTCCAGCATCTCCAGTGGTTTGGTGTAAACTCGACTGCTGGCCAAATCCTCCAAACCGATGGGCAGTCCCCGGTCGAACTGAATAACCAGGCGAACGGGTTCTCGAGGCGCCTTAGTCAGGGGATCGACGGTCATTTCGTAGAGATTGTCCGGTGCCACTGTGTTGGAATCTTCGAGGATTCCGGACTCGTAGCTGATGTGCAGGATGTTGGCATCGGTGCTCCAAGGAGTGGCCGGCTTGGCGCTCACCTCGATTCCGTGCTGTTGGGCATAGGCAATGAGATCCTGACGACCCTGGAACTGGCGACAGAACTCCACATCCCTCCAGGGAGCAATGATCTGAAAAACATAAAAGAGGACATCAGAAATACTTTAAAACAGTCGTAAAAAATATTTTTAGCTACAATTTTAGCGAAAAAACTATACCTATAAGGTATATCAAGAGAGCCTGAGTTCAAGTTAATATCTATGGATTTAAATGTCGGTAATATATTGATATCAAAGATGTCACAGAAATTTCTTCCTACCATAATTCCACCAAAAGCAAATCTTGGTGTGGCAAAAATCGTTTAAAAATTAAGTGCACTTTTTATACCCGTTACTCGTAGAGTAAAAGGGTATATTGTATTCGTGCAAAAGTATGTAACAGGGAGAAGGAAGCTTTTCCGAACCTATAAAGTATATATATTCTTGATCAGGATCACTAGCCGAGCCGAACTAGCCATGTCCGTCTGTCCGTCCGTATGAACGCTGAGATCTCGGAAACTATAAAAGCTAGAGGATTAGCATTTTGCATGCAGATTCTTGGAGTTCCTACGCAGCGAAAGTTTGTTTCAAAAAGGTGCCACGCCCCCTCTAACGCCCACAATCGCCCTACCCCATTTTTTGAAAGGTGTCTGGCGCCCACACCTTTAAATATTTTGGAAAAGTAAAAATGCTGTTTTATTGTGATTATCAATATCTATCGAATTGTAGAAGAAATTTTTCAAACGGACAATCCATTAAAAAGTTATGAGCAAAAAATGAAACAGCCACTAGATGGCGCTAGTAGCTTTGACGCGTGCATATATTAATCTCTCTCCCACTCCCTTTAGCTGAGTAACGGGTATCTAATAGTCGAAGTACTCGACTATAGTGTTCTCTCTTGTTAAAGTTTAAATTTTAAACCTATCCAAATTTTAGTTGGTTAGTTTCCAAACCGCCGACGACTTCTGTGACACCTCCAATTTTGATAGCTAATATAGAAGATTAGAGTCAAAGTGAAGTACCACTATATTGTTGCACTCTATGTGCGATAAGGCATTGATAAGCCCGAAATGCTGCCCCTGAAAACGCTTATCAGTCGGCCTGATACCGCTGGGATGTTAAGACACACCTTTAGATCCGGTTTGAGGGCATAGGCGCACAGCTCAAAGCGCACCTGGTCGTTTCCCTTTCCGGTGGCTCCATGGGAAAGGTACTTAGCCCCGCACTGGCGGGCCACCTCCATCAGAGCAACACTGATACAGGGACGGGCCAGAGAAGTGCCCAGCAGATAGCGCTCCTCGTAGACCAGGCCCATCTGAATGGCCGGCCAGATATAGTCTTCTACGAAGGACTGCTTCACATCGGCCACGATCACCTAGGAGTCAAATACATAGAAAAGTTATATTTCTTTAATGTTCTATAATATTTCATCTTTAAAAATTTGGTTTTTCTTCAGTTTATTCTATGAGTAATTTAAACATATTAAATAATTCAAAATTTAAGAAAGTCGGATGTTTCTAAAGTTACGATTGTTAAAAATCGATCAGAATTTTCTTTAAGCTATACACACAAAAAAATTTGATTGCTAAAATTTACCTATACGGATAGTTACGTAACTATAAAAAATAGTTACGTGTATTTTGTTTTTGGGTGTGTGTCTTTGCTAATTGTGTGTATTGGTGTTGTGAAAGTAACTATTTAATTGGTAGAATTTAAAATTTTTGTGGTTGGGGACTGTTTGACAATTATATTGCTTAATTTTACCAAGTTTTTTTTTTCGTGTACTGCGTTTAGATTACTAGTCTAGAAAATTATGCTTACTTTGGCTTGTGTATTGTTATAAAAAAATGTATTTATTCTTACAAAAAAAATATATAACAAAAATAAAATAATAAGAATTCAAGTTATTTGGTAAATTCCGTTTAATAATAAAATGAAAAGCTTTATCAACTAACCTTCTTTGCCCCAATTTTTAACGCCTTCTTCTCGGCGGCGGCAAAGTCTTCCTTCTGACCAACATCCGCTAGGACGCATATGACGTCATACTGCTTGTCCAACAACCACTTTAAGATGCAGCTAGTGTCTAGACCACCAGAATAGGCCAAAATAACAGTTTCTCCAGCCATATTTCCCAGCTCACGTCCGTTCGATCTGCTTGTGCAAAAATACTAAACACCAGAGATATTCTAGCTTATAGCAATCTCTGTCTAATCAAAAAAGCTTATCGGTCCCCCTTGTAATTCTCTCTACAACTAGCTCTAACGATAAGGGTGATAGTGCTGCCGAGGATAGCAAGAGTGCTAGCTTTCTGGTGGGCTTTATTGGAACTAGATTAAATGTTTAGCGCCTGTTGTTCAATAAGACTTTAAATTTAAAGAAACTATAATTTTGTTATATTTCGATTAATATTTATATTTATTTTCTTTGTAAATCCAAGAACATCATTGTTGATTTATTCACTTTCACCATGGTCTGCATCGTCCCCAGGAGCACCCTACAGTATCATCTCCGCGATCATGAGGCCGGGCCAAAACTGCGACCATCAAAGCAAACAGGAAAATCTAAAAATTGAAAGTCTATGTTAAGTACACATTGCCATTACGTTATCACTTTTTTAAACTCACCAGTAATGTCGTGTTGATTCGCATCTTTTCACAAATCTTGAGTTACTAAAGTCTGCTCTGAGGATTGTCTCTTTTTATACACAATCCGCAAAAAAATGTCCGTACTCGCAATGACTTTAAGTTACCTATTAAAAGGTCTACTTGGTTTTACAAAAAATAAAAAGCCATAATCACGCCTTAGTTTTTTTTAGATCGTTTTTATTGTCAATTTATATTTTAAGTACATAATATTTATCTTACGCCAAGTTTAAAGGGACACATTTGAAAATAATATTCATTAAATATTCATTATTCCATGACATTGTTCGGCTCATTATACCCGTTACTCGTAGAGTAAGAGGGTATATTGTATTCGTGCAAAAGTATGTAACAGGTAGAAGGAAGCGTTTCCGACCCCATAAAGTATATATATTTTTGATCAGGATCACCAGCCGAGTCGATGTAGCCATGTCCGTCTGTCCGTCTGTCTGTCTGTCTGTCTGTCTGTCTGTCTGTCTGTCTGTCTGTCTGTCTGTCTGTCCGTATGAACGCTGAGATCTCGGAAACTACAAAAGCTAGAAGGTTGAGATTTGGATATTCTTGGGCTTCCTACGCAGCGCAAGTTTATTTCAGCCGAGTGCCACGCCCCCTCTAACGCCCACAATCGCCCACTAACGATTTTAAAATGTGTCTGGCGCCCACACCTTTAAAGATTTCCGAGAATTATAAATGCAATTTTGTTGTGCATATTTATACCTATCGAAATGTAGAAGATATTTTTCAAATCGGACCATTCATTAAAAAGTTATACGCAATCAAAATTTCTATATCTATCTTCCTCGCACTCCCTTTAGCTGAGTTACGATTATTAGTCGGGACACCAACCCGAGTACAGCGTTTGCACTCCCTTTAGCTGATACGCATCAAGTTAGCAGAACAACTTTGGAAATTGCAATTTTTTTCTTATTGGCAATTTGCCGTTATTTATCCGTAAATTATTCGTGAAACAATTAATTTTGCCGCTCAACTATTTTAAAAGTTATAAGATGTTCTGCTAACTTGATATCAAGTTAGCAGTACAACTCCTTAAATGTTAACTTTTCCAAAATGTTTTTAGCTGACATTTTGCCGTTATTTATCCGTAGATTATTCGTGAAAGAAAAAATTTTGTCGCTCTTAATTTAAGATTTATTTTTAAAAAAACAGTTGTTCTGCTAATGTGATTTAAGTGCCAACTCTTAAAGGGGGAGAAATAAAGCCTTACGTATAAATAGCGTCTACCATTCGGACTGCAATGTGTTAAACTTAAGTTTCATAACCATTTTTGTGTACACAAATAAAGCCCAAATCAATATATCCCTTCCAATACACAACTTTTGACTATCTATCTTTTACATACTTTCCATAAATGCAATGTACTTACATATGTACCCTTTTAAGCTAAGAATAAGGAATATACGAAGTTATTCGGGCTGCTACAGAAATCGCTGGCGTTGAAGTCGTGTAACATTAATATTGATGCACTTAAGAAACTACTGAAAACATTTCAGATATTATAGGGGTATATATTTTTCAAATGGTTAAATTTTACATTTTTGTATATACTAAAAGTTCCGGTTTGGCCTTTTCATTTTGGTCTGCCGTATACGGTTTTTTTAGAAGATCGTCATAGACCGTCCAGTTTGCGCTCCTTCGGGAAAAAGCTTTGTAGTGCGCAACAAAATTTTGCATTCTGGTCGTAACTGAAGGACCAACGAAATCTACAAATCCGATTAACCCATACCGGTCTCCGTCCTTGGTGCTTTCGAAAAATTCGGGTATGGTTGAAATTGCCAAAGGATGGTCAATATCAACACCTATTAGCACAATATGACCTAAAAATATTAAAATATAGTTGTTATCATTTATATATACTGAACTAATATGTTGTTGTTTTTACCTATGTCATGTATAGTGTTAACGCTAATGTCGGTGCAGTCATCTTGGCGACACCGAGTTCCTTCTAGAGCCACATGCTGTTGGATGGCTTTTCCAAGGCCATCGCTGAGCTCCCGTGCTGTTACAGTTATCGTCGGCAACTCTATAATTCGGGGCTTGCATCCAGACGGACAAACAGATATTTCTTTAAACGATGGGGTGGCTTTAAAAATGAAATTCGCCAGGCTAACAATGTTGCAGCTGCAATCCACATTTTCAATAATATTTTTCGTCTGTTTTTTAAAAAAAACGGAGCATGATTTGTGCTCGTTTTTTGTAAGTCTGAGCGTCAACTTTGGATTCAGACACATTAAAAACAGTGTCGAAAAAATCATTTTCACTCCTTTTCTTCTTTATGTACTGCTTTAACGGAGCATAATCTGCAACTCCAGCCAAGAGTACCTGAAACAGGCTGTCAAAGGCACAAGTGTTTCGTAAAGAAAAAGTTGAGCTATCTACATTAACTAACCCCAAAGTAGCATCATTGCCATTTTTTAAAATGGGCAATGGGGTACACCTTGCCGAAAAGACATCATTAATATCGCAGTTCTCATTGTTAAGGTAAAGGTTGCGTTTTTTTGTCTTTTTTTGCGCCAACCCTCTCCAATTTTCTACCGCATTCAGCGCTATTCTGGGCGAATTGTGAGAACATTCAAAACAGTCTTTGCAGACCTGTATATCCTTTCCGTCATCGTTTAGGATTCGTCCATCCTGGATAAGATTGGCACATAGAAAGCAAATAGCTCCAGCCACAGTCAAGTCGGACAAATTATTCCTTTCGTCGGATACGTTGGTTATATCCAAAAGAGGTTCTCCAGAACTTGGCTGATTTTCGAATGTTTCCTCGATATTTTCGGAACTGCACTCCAGATATTTTTCTTTTCTTGAGCAATTGATCAATTTAGTGCTCCCGTCAAAATAGGTTATAAGCTTCTCGACTGCTATGTCCATCCGGCATTTTGATTTTACCACCTTATTTTTAATAGAGTTAAACTCTATTTCGACCGGTGCGCTGCTAGCTGGAATTCTGCCGTATCCAAAATTGTTCCGGGCCAAACTGGACCACAAGGGAATTGTCCTGATTTGCTTAAGCAGCCGTTTCGAGAACTGCTCGCATTCACGAGGATTGAGATCATCGCCTTTCTCGTTTTCCACTATCTCATTTACCTCCTTTTGTATGTCGGAAGCCCATTCAGCTAAGTAACTGGTTGTGCTATGTTGACACTCATTGTCGAAAGTGTTTTCAGTCGGATCTGTTAAATGATATAATACTAAAAGTGTTAAAAAGAAAACAAAATTATCTAATTACATATATATTTTTAGGTAATTTTGTTTTTTAAGTTCAATTTCTAAATATAATGAATTTGTTCATTTCTAAACTAATATAGTTTACCAGAATCGTCGACCTTTGTTGCTTGGTGGTTTTCAGCTGAGTCAACAAGAGCATTTAGCTGACTCACATCCTTGGCTCGACTTTCGATAAATTGGACCGATTCTTTTAAAAACGTAGCCCCATCTCCACCCCGCTTACACATTGAAATTACGAGCAGTGCCTTAATAATAACACGCGCATCTTCGGGACTGGTTGACAATATAAGCTGTCCAACTCCAAACAAATAGAAACGTTTTACAAGCTTTTTTTCGTTTTTAAAAAAATCGGCCCAATTTTTCATATAATGAGCGACGTCGATGCGTATGTATGATCTTGGCACATTACTTGACATGCAAGCATCTGCATACGCTTCAACAGTGTTGAAGGACGCAAATGCTAGGCAACAAGCCGACAGCAAAGCCCTTGACGAATCGCACACCTGAAATAAATCATAAACTAAATATGTTGGCCACATAAATATTAACTTTTCTTAATTACCACTTCCTTTGGATTCTGAGCTCCTGTTTGTAGCCACCTTAAGAGCCATGTTGTTATTGATACCATGTCTTGTTTTTCTGTCAGCATCGAAGAAACGACCAACTGACCAAACGGAGAGTGGAGCACGGCAATGTGCAGAAATATGTGCTGCGACTTCTGTCCGTCTACGTGCACATATTCCATAAACCTCCCACCAGAGGCATCGACACAAAGGGAACTCAGCTTTCGTAGCTTGTTATACACCCGAATTTGATGTGGAGACCAAATAAGGACTTTTACTGGATCCTTGCCTATGTCGTGGATCACATTGTGACCTACTTGGGATCTTTTTAGGTCGGAGATGGCATCCAGTGGATCTGCCTTCCTGTATCGCTTCTTTCCTGCCTCGTATTTAGCATTTCTGTATACTGAAGCGGAATACAGGTGGGTTGGCTCCAAATCGTCATCCGATCCCATTAGTTCAGAAGCTTTTTTTGCCCTGTAGAATAGGGTTGACTCTTTTTCCAATTGATCAGCAATAATATTTCGAGTTTGACCTCGAAGCTGTCGTTTGCCACACTCTTTGTTTCCTTTGTTGGCGGTGCACATAATCTTAAAAATTTCTCCATTTTCAGGACTGGCCATAATTTCCGCCTTCACTTTGCTGCCACATTTGCAATGACCTGCGATAATTTTGACTGATATTAACTGCCAAATACTATTTATTTACATACATCGATTTCTGGTTTAGTTTAAATTTAACAACTTCACCCTAAAACAACATGATTCAAAATGCATTACCAAATCGAATATCATATTATTTTAAGGAACAATAAGCATTTCATAAAATTTTAGAAGAAATTGTCTAAGAGTTGTGCTTGGTTCATCATTTTTTAGATAATTTTTTTTAAAATATGTATGAACGGTGGGCTCATTTTTTTAATCATGGCATCTAGGAATATTTTTACTAATAACTATTTTTAAATATGTACAATTTTTATTTTTCCTATATATTGGAAACAAATGAAATTTCTACCTTGGAATTTTCCTGCATTTTTCTCGGAGTTTATGTAATTGTTTTCGAAGTGGTAGCCATGGCACATTCGAAATTCATCATATATCCTCTTGGAAAAGATTTCGGTCCATTTTCGAGGTTGGAGAACGTTTATAATTCTGTTGCGCACTACACCTTTTTTGTCTTTATATGTGCGACAACTTTCAACAATCATTTGTTCAAACTCCGATTTTTGTGAAGGTCAGGACAAATTGAAACATTTGGTTTTCCGATTGTTCGGCTGTGACGGACTCGTCGGATTCGTGCGTCGAATTGCTAGAATCGCTTTGCAACCGTTTTATTGGAACTGTACATTTTCCCGTTGAGAGGTCTTTCAGGCCGAAGCGATTGTTTACTACGTAGAAGTAGAGTGTGGCTGGCTGAATTTTTCTCCCAAGTTCCTCGCAAATATCCATCCACACTGCGTTACTTTCCGGAACAACGCTTGCATCACTAAGTATTCTCTCCTTATAGTTGAGAACGGTGCCTACTAGCAGGTCCGTGCGAACTGCAGGTGGACGTCCTTTAGGCATATTGTAACACTTGTATGTTGGAGTGTGTCTCTGTTGCACTTTGCCAATATTTGAGTGTGTCTCTGTTGCACTTTGTCACTAAACGCAGAACTACTTTCGTTAAAGCTCTGATTTGCGATCAAATAGCATGAAATGTTTTTGGCGCTGCCAGACTGTTCCAACAATTTGACCTAACCTTTGGCGTTGCCACATTGTTTCAACGATTTTGACCCAACCGTTTAAACTTTAAAGCAAAATTTAACATCAAATAAAATACTAAATATATACTTACCTAAACATATTCTAATTGAGATCGTTGATTTTGTTGGAATATCACGAGGAATATCACTTATAACACACATCATGAGTTTTGTACATTCATGGAAAGTTGTTGACGCATACATTAAAATGAAATCATTAAATGCTTGAATTAAATGCAAATTAAAAAAAAACACGCAAAAATTCGCAGCCCTGAATAAGGGTGGGTTTATTAAGTGCATCAGCTATTTCTGTAGCAGCCCGAATAACTTCGTATATTCCTTATTCTTAGCTTAAAAAAGTACATATGTAAGTACATTGCATTTATGGAAAGTATGTAAAAGATAGATAGTCAAAAGTTGTGTATTGGAAGGGATATATTGATTTGGGCTTTATTTGTGTACACAAAAATGGTTATGAAACTTAAGTTTAACACATTGCAGTCCGAATGGTAGACGCTATTTATACGTAAGGCTTTATTTCTCCCCCTTTAAGAGTTGGCACTTAAATCACATTAGCAGAACAACTGTTTTTTTAAAAATAAATCTTAAATTAAGAGCGACAAAATTTTTTCTTTCACGAATAATCTACGGATAAATAACGGCAAAATGTCAGCTAAAAACATTTTGGAAAAGTTAACATTTAAGGAGTTGACCTGCTAACTTGATATCAACTTAGCAGAACAACTATGTTTTTTTAAAAAATAAATCTTAAATTAAGAGCGACAAAATGTTTTCTTTCACGAATAATCTACGGATAAATAACGGCAAAATGTCAGCTAAAAACATTTTGGAAAAGTTAACATTTAAGGAGTTGTACTGCTAACTTGATATCAAGTTAGCAGAACATCTTATAACTTTTAAAATAGTTGAGCGGCAAAATTAATTGTTTCACGAATAATTTACGGATAAATAACGGCAAATTGCCAATAAGAAAAAAATTGCAATTTCCAAAGTTGTTCTGCTAACTTGATGCGTATCTTTAGCTGAGTGACGGGTATTAGATAGTCGGGACACGAACCCGACTATAGCGTTCTCTCTTGTTTATTAGAGCATTCATTAAAGGCTTAGAAAGGGACAAATATGTATACGTTTACTAGGATCGGTTTGGATAAGATGGCATGGTCACTTAGAATTTTAACGTTAAATTTAAAATTTACAACTCAAATAACGTTAACTGGTTTAATTAGTAAGGTTCAAAGCTGAAAAAATAGTAGTGTGTACTGCCATGAAATCAGACATTTTTAACAAGTTTTTAAAATGTTTTGGGCTATACAAAGTACATATGTAATTTGTATTAATTTTATCATAGGGGGATTCCCTAAACTGTTGAATTGCTGAATTGTTGAAAATTCAACAGAAAATTTCAGCAATTAAGGGAACGACCCAAAATGGTTTTTGTTGAATTTTCAAACAGCTGTTATATGTTAAAAAGTTTTACGGAACTTAAAACATGTAAAATTAGATTTTTATTGTTTGTTACTGTCTAAAATTGTTACCACGGTAATAAGAACTGCTAATAGGCTTTATAATTTGAATTTTAAGTAAATAATGCGAACTGATAATACTAAAATGTTGCAGAGTTGCCATGACTTTTAGTAAAATAAGGTGACAACTCTGGTTTTCAGCAATTTAACAAAATTTTCAGCAGCCCCGAGGCTGATGAATTGCTGAAATTTCTGAAAGTTGACTTTGTATGGAACAGCTGATTAACAGCTGACCAAAATTCAACAATTCAGCAATTCAACAGTTTAGGGAATCCCCCTCATATCCGGCATTAGTTTCTAGAATGGCAATTTTATATCAATTTACAGACGCATTAATGTCTTAATTTTAAAGTGTGAGCGGTTTTTTTAGTTCGCAACGGAGTAATATGGATCCTGAAATATTATTTGTATTGTTCTTATTTGTATATAGCACCTAATAAGTCGAAAATGGTTTGAAAATTCAACCAAAAAGCTTCAAATTAATTTGTATTATTGATCCCATTTCACAGTAGCTCTAATAGATGAGCAAAATTGTACTTTTTAGATTCAATTTTGCTCATTGCTCATCGCTCCAGGTAATACCGTATGGATGTATTTAAAAATACCTCAACAAAATACCGAAAATGCCCATCGGTTTTTACAATTTTTCTGATTGATTGCTCATTGCAGCCGACATATATCGGTCTTGCTCGCACCTACGTAAAATCGTATAGGCTGAGAAAAATTTGGTCTAATAAATGAGCCGAACAATGTAATGGAATACCCGCATAAGAAAACCTAAATGTCAATGAAATACAAATAAAGCCAGAGCCGGATTTTCATACACATAGAACATTTTTACGTGCCGAAGTAGAATATTCAAGTTTGGAAATAAAGTTATATAAAATATTTGTTACTTTGTTAAAGCCTAGTACTCAGATTGCTTTAAAGCAGCGGTCGACAGCGTCCTATTAAATAAGCATAGGGCATTGTTACGCCCATTCGCTGCCGCTCACGTACACTGTAGAGCAGCGGTCCGATCTGCTTAAAGTTTCACTTTTTTACTCTAAAACAGCACAAAATGTTTAGCTAATTTACCACATTCTAGGTAGAATATCTTAAAGACTAGGTACCGAATGTTGTTTATGCCGATCAGCTGCGCTTAAGCGATTCTCTATGTGAACAAGATCACGCATAAAATTGCAACAGCGATTTTAGGCCGCTGTGTGCGGAGGACGCATTTTGCTCCCACTTGCGTCAATGGATTCCGACTATAATCCAATAACCTTAACCTGAAATGTATTTTTAATAAATTTAAGTTTGGTCACACTGCAAAGCCTAATAATTCGGTGATTTTGAGGATTATATTTAATTGGAAAAACGCTTAATCGTCAATGATAAAATGGATCGCAGTAAGTTAATAATTAATAGCTTACTTCCTTTATAATATTTTTAAACATGTAGATACCAGCGATTTTTGGGATACGCTTTTAAGTAATGAGCGCATAGCCAATATGCAGAAAAACAACCTAGAACTTAATCAACAAATTATAACTGATCTACTAGATACCTTGCGCCCGGAGTTTCCTTATAAATCAATACAGATTCACCTATTCGGCTCGCGTATAATGGGAGTGGCAGGTCCTGACTCGGATCTTGACATTTATGTGGATATTGGTAAGAGCTTTTCCTAAAAAAAACTTTGCAATTTTTACTGAAACAATTTTTTGAAACAGACATGTCCAGCGCTTTATACAGCAAAACTCTGACTGGAAAAGTTGCCCAAGAAGAAAAAACCATTACCAAAGCCCTAAAAAAAAATCCTTGGAAATGGGACTTTCTAAAAAATGCCGTAGGCAACTGGCCTTTGATCGTTGTCCGGCATAAGAACTCGAATATCGAGTGCGACATTAACTTCTCGAACAGCATAAGCTATAACCAGAACAAGCTAGTTAACTACATTTTTGAACTGCAGCCGATCGGTGAGTGATGTTGATACTTTGGAAACTTGTCACCTTAATAGTGTTTACCTAGCTCGCTTGATGGTCATCTATCTGAGGGGATGGGTCAAGGAACAGCAGATTCAGTCGGCTTTTCGCAGCCACTTGCTAATACTTATGGTAATTTTCTTCCTTCAAGTACGTGGATTTCTACCAAGTGTCTGCCAACTTCAATATCAACTGATTCCCGATGTTGGTCGTGAGTACATACATATAAAGTCTTTGGGACAGCTATGGAAATATTTGATCTCTTAAATATTAAACTATTGATGCCGTTGCCTACCTCTTACCATAACTGTCCAAAAGTCATTTAGTTTTATTGCTTATTTATTCAAGTCATCCGCAGCGTGGATAACTACATATCGTAGTTTTAAGTTATCCCACTTCGAAATGGAGACAATTCCAATAAACGCTGACCAGACTCGCAAACAACTTGCAGACTTCTTTAGCTACTATTCGACATTCAAATTTTCGCAGACGGTCATTTGCCCGTATTTGGGAAAAGAAGTCTTGCGCCACGAATTAACTTCCTTAATGCCTCTAAGGTACGATGAAATTTGGGTTATTAATTTACTTGCAGGTCTAATTTTTCCAAACTTCAGATACCGAGAATTTGGAGGCCCAAGACGTTTCCCATTAACCCCTGTTTCTATTCAGGACCTTGTGCACCTTATTATTAACAAGGGGGTACTCATCAAATACTATGAATTGGACTCCTTTCGTAGGAACTGCTGCAAAGAAACCAACGGATTCTTTAAAATAAACTGATTTACACATAATGGCTAACGCCTTTGCTGCCTTTCTACAAATTCACAAGCTCTATAACTCTAAACTCGTGCTTGAAATACAAAATAAAAAAAACTTAAATACTAATAAATACATGATAGATGAAAAATAATGGTTTTGTGAATCAATATCAATTCAATTTAATTACCGACGTAATAAACATTTTGTACAATTCAATGATATCTGACGTACGCGTTCCATAAGTTTCAGAGGCCATTTATTGCCCATAGATTTTCTAGAATGAAATGCATTGTATTATTAGATCCGACACTCCAGGTGGTTGGAATATTTTTATACCCTTGCAGAGGGTATTATGATTTCAGTCAGAAGTTTGCAACGCAGTGAAGGAGACGTTTCCGACCCCATAAAGTATATATATTCTTGATCAGGATCACCAGCCGAGTCGATCTAGCCATGTCCGTCTGTCCGTCTGTCTGTCTGTCTGTCTGTCCGTATGAACGTTGAGATCTCGGAAACTACAAAAGCTAGAAGGTTGAGATTTTCCACGCATATTCTTGGGCTTCCTAGGCAGCGCAAGTTTATTTCAGCCGAGTGCCACGCCCCCTCTAACGCCCACAATCGCCCACTAACAATTTTAAAATGTGTCTGGCGCCCACACCTTTAAAGATTTCCGAGAAGTATAAATGCAATTTTGTTGTGCATATTTATACCTATCGAAATGTAGAAGATATTTTTCAAATCGGACCATTCATTAAAAAGTTATACGCAATCAAAATTTCTATATCTATCTCCCTCGCACTCCCTTTAGCTGAGTTACGATTATTAGTCGGGACACCAACCCGAGTACAGCGTTTGCACTCCCTTTAGCTGAGTGACGGGTATTAGATAGTCGGGACACGAACCCGACTATAGCGTTCTCTCTTGTTTATTAGAGCATTCATTAGAGGCTTAGAAAGGGACAAATATGTATACGTTTACTAGGATTGGTTTGGATAAGATGGCATGGTCACTTAGAATTTTAACGTTAAATTTAAAATTTACAACTCAAATAACGTTAACTGGTTTAATTAGTAAGGTTCAAAGCTGAAAAAATAGTAGTGTGTACTGCCATGAAATCAGACATTTTTAACAAGTTTTTAAAATGTTTTGGGCTATACAAAGTACATATGTAATTTGTATTAATTTTATCATAGGGGGATTCCCTAAACTGTTGAATTGCTGAATTGTTGAAAATTCAACAGAAAATTTCAGCAATTAAGGGAACGACCCAAAATGGTTTTTGTTGAATTTTCAAACAGCTGTTATATGTTAAAAAGTTTTACGGAACTTAAAACATGTAAAATTAGATTTTTATTTTTTGTTACTGTCTAAAATTGTTACCACGGTAATAAGAACTGCTAATAGGCTTTATAATTTGAATTTTAAGTAAATAATGCGAACTGATAATACTAAAATGTTGCAGAGTTGCCATGACTTTTAGTAAAATAAGGTGACAACTCTGGTTTTCAGCAATTCAACAAAATTTTCAGCAGCCCCGAGGCTGATGAATTGCTGAAATTTCTGAAAGTTGACTTTGTATGGAACAGCTGATTAACAGCTGACCAAAATTCAACAATTCAGCAATTCAACAGTTTAGGGAATCCCCCTCATATCCGGCATTAGTTTCTAGAATGGCAATTTTATATCAATTTACAGACGCATTAATGTCTTAATTTTAAAGTGTGAGCGGTTTTTTTAGTTCGCAACGGAGTAATATGGATCCTGAAATATTATTTGTATTGTTCTTATTTGTATATAGCACCTAATAAGTCGAAAATGGTTTGAAAATTCAACCAAAAAGCTTCAAATTAATTTGTATTATTGATCCCATTTCACAGTAGCTCTAATAGATGAGCAAAATTGTACTTTTTAGATTCAATTTTGCTCATTGCTCATCGCTCCAGGTAATACCGTATGGATGTATTTAAAAATACCTCAACAAAATACCGAAAATGCCCATCGGTTTTTACAATTTTTCTGATTGATTGCTCATTGCAGCCGACATATATCGGTCTTGCTCGCACCTACGTAAAATCGTATAGGCTGAGAAAAATTTGGTCTAATAAATGAGCCGAACAATGTAATGGAATACCCGCATAAGAAAACCTAAATGTCAATGAAATACAAATAAAGCCAGAGCCGGATTTTCATACACATAGAACATTTTTACGTGCCGAAGTAGAATATTCAAGTTTGGAAATAAAGTTATATAAAATATTTGTTACTTTGTTAAAGCCTAGTACTCAGATTGCTTTAAAGCAGCGGTCGACAGCGTCCTATTAAATAAGCATAGGGCATTGTTACGCCCATTCGCTGCCGCTCACGTACACTGTAGAGCAGCGGTCCGATCTGCTTAAAGTTTCACTTTTTTACTCTAAAACAGCACAAAATGTTTAGCTAATTTACCACATTCTAGGTAGAATATCTTAAAGACTAGGTACCGAATGTTGTTTATGCCGATCAGCTGCGCTTAAGCGATTCTCTATGTGAACAAGATCACGCATAAAATTGCAACAGCGATTTTAGGCCGCTGTGTGCGGAGGACGCATTTTGCTCCCACTTGCGTCAATGGATTCCGACTATAATCCAATAACCTTAACCTGAAATGTATTTTTAATAAATTTAAGTTTGGTCACACTGCAAAGCCTAATAATTCGGTGATTTTGAGGATTATATTTAATTGGAAAAACGCTTAATCGTCAATGATAAAATGGATCGCAGTAAGTTAATAATTAATAGCTTACTTCCTTTATAATATTTTTAAACATGTAGATACCAGCGATTTTTGGGATACGCTTTTAAGTAATGAGCGCATAGCCAATATGCAGAAAAACAACCTAGAACTTAATCAACAAATTATAACTGATCTACTAGATACCTTGCGCCCGGAGTTTCCTTATAAATCAATACAGATTCACCTATTCGGCTCGCGTATAATGGGAGTGGCAGGTCCTGACTCGGATCTTGACATTTATGTGGATATTGGTAAGAGCTTTTCCTAAAAAAAACTTTGCAATTTTTACTGAAACAATTTTTTGAAACAGACATGTCCAGCGCTTTATACAGCAAAACTCTGACTGGAAAAGTTGCCCAAGAAGAAAAAACCATTACCAAAGCCCTAAAAAAAAATCCTTGGAAATGGGACTTTCTAAAAAATGCCGTAGGCAACTGGCCTTTGATCGTTGTCCGGCATAAGAACTCGAATATCGAGTGCGACATTAACTTCTCGAACAGCATAAGCTATAACCAGAACAAGCTAGTTAACTACATTTTTGAACTGCAGCCGATCGGTGAGTGATGTTGATACTTTGGAAACTTGTCACCTTAATAGTGTTTACCTAGCTCGCTTGATGGTCATCTATCTGAGGGGATGGGTCAAGGAACAGCAGATTCAGTCGGCTTTTCGCAGCCACTTGCTAATACTTATGGTAATTTTCTTCCTTCAAGTACGTGGATTTCTACCAAGTGTCTGCCAACTTCAATATCAACTGATTCCCGATGTTGGTCGTGAGTACATACATATAAAGTCTTTGGGACAGCTATGGAAATATTTGATCTCTTAAATATTAAACTATTGATGCCGTTGCCTACCTCTTACCATAACTGTCCAAAAGTCATTTAGTTTTATTGCTTATTTATTCAAGTCATCCGCAGCGTGGATAACTACATATCGTAGTTTTAAGTTATCCCACTTCGAAATGGAGACAATTCCAATAAACGCTGACCAGACTCGCAAACAACTTGCAGACTTCTTTAGCTACTATTCGACATTCAAATTTTCGCAGACGGTCATTTGCCCGTATTTGGGAAAAGAAGTCTTGCGCCACGAATTAACTTCCTTAATGCCTCTAAGGTACGATGAAATTTGGGTTATTAATTTACTTGCAGGTCTAATTTTTCCAAACTTCAGATACCGAGAATTTGGAGGCCCAAGACGTTTCCCATTAACCCCTGTTTCTATTCAGGACCTTGTGCACCTTATTATTAACAAGGGGGTACTCATCAAATACTATGAATTGGACTCCTTTCGTAGGAACTGCTGCAAAGAAACCAACGGATTCTTTAAAATAAACTGATTTACATTTAATGGCTAACGCCTTTGCTGCCTTTCTAAAAATTCACAAGCTCTATAACTCTAAACTCGTGCTTGAAATACAAAATAAAAAAAACTTAAATACTAATAAATACATGATAGATAAAAAATAATGGTTTTGTGAATCAAGATCAATTCAATTTAATTACCGACGCAATAAACATTTTGTACAATTCAACGATATCTGACGTTCGCGTTCCATAAGTTTCAGAGGCCATTTATTGCCCATAGATTTTCTAGAATTAAATGCATTGTATTATTAGATCCGACACTACAGGTGGTTGGAATATTTTTTATATTGCAATATTTTGCACCAAATGGGCTTTAAATGAAATTGTACCAATAAAGATCAGTCAGACCTAACTGATGGGGGACAGTTTATGGGTGAAACAATCGATCGAATAGGAATGCATTCATAGCCTCTCGAATCCCCACATATGTAAATACTCGCTATTTTGTGATAGAGGGGTAAGTTTGTATGATATTTATGTACATAATTCGGTCGGTGTCTTTGACTTGTGCACCCACTAGCAATGGCTTAAAAATTGTCTCATACGTGGGTGTCATAAAAATCCCTTCCAAAAAAGACGGTTGGTTTTCTGCATTGATTTCCATGTTATATTTATATTTTATGTTTTAGGTATTTCTGAACTTTAATTTTCATTAAACCGGAAAAATAATTCCTTTTGGGGACAGGGCATTCCGAATGAAATTTTGTTTTCGCCCAAAATATTATTTACATAAAACGAGAAAGTTTTAAAAAGTTATATTAAAACAGCGCAAATATATGTAAATACTAATATTATTATTATGGCCGCCAAACAAAAGATAAGAGATCTTTTGTTTTTAAGTTCATAGAGGCCATACACAGAATCAAGTATTGCTCGAATTGAACCAAAGCAACACCATAGCAAACGCACTACCTATTATTTTTACCGCAGTTGTATTCACAACAAACCAACGTTCCCAAGACTCGAACCTTTCGCCGTTGCTATTGGCGGCCGTATGGGTGGTGGATTTTCTGATGCACTTGCGAAGTCGCGCGGTATCTTCGGGATGGCCATCAACGGTCATACTTAACCGTGTTTCGTGGAAAAATGCAATTACGCTCCGGCAAAAACAAGATTTTAGCCGCGTAAACATTGGAATCCGATGGAAATGGAGATGGAATCCGACAACAGTGACGACGAGGGATCGATTGGCAATGGATTGGACTTGACCGGCATTCTTTTCGGCAACATCGATTCCGAAGGCAGATTGCTAGAAGACGACGATGGCGAGGGACGCGGGGGCGCCGGATTCGATGCGGAGCTCCGGGAGAACATTGGATCCCTTTCCAAGTCAGTATAGTTATAAGGAGGGGGTTTTAAAGGACGCTATGCCATCAGTAGATGTTCCTATGCTCAATAAACTGCACCTATGTATGTACAAATGTACATAGCTAATGTTATCAATATACCTCACTTTCAGACTGGGTCTGGATTCAATGCTGCTCGAGGTAATTGACCGCAAGGAGGCCGAGCCCTTGTCGGAGGACGACGACGAGGAGAAGTCTGAGGCCAGTGCCAGCGGAGGTCTCAGTGCCTTCGATGCTCTCAAGGCAGGCGTTAAAAGTGACGAAAAGGAGGATGGGGCCGTAAGAGCCCAGGACGATGCCATAGACTACTCGGATATTACTGAGTTATCCGAGGATTGTCCCCGCACTCCGCCGCAAGACCCAACGTCATACGATGACTTAGAGGACGCCATTCCCGCTTCCAAGGTGGAGGCGAAGTTGAGTAAGTGAAGCCTGGGCTGTGAACTCCCAGGTCAACCTTAGGATTCTCTTAGAAATAAAGAGTTGAGTACGACGTATAATATCACTAATTTTCAACTTTTTAAAATTGTTATTTTTATATAATTTTTTTTTTAATGATTACGTTAAGGATTATTATAATTAGAAATATGCATAGGAACTATTTAGGTATTCCCAAACCGATGAAATCAAAGGGTTTATGTGTTTCCTATCAAAGTGACACTTAAAAGTGACGAAGCATTTTTCATTGAACGTTGTTTTTAGTTCTGATTTAGAATATCTGGCTAGGAACAATCCTTAATTTATCGGAATTTTTTTCATAACGAAACAATATTTTTTTGCAGCCAAAGACGACAAGGAACTGATGCCCCCACCTAGTGCTCCGATGCGGTCGGGCTCTGGTAGCGGCACTGATGAGCCGGCCAAACCAAGTGACGCCTCCAGTCCCGGCGGCGACTCCAAGTCCGCCGATGCCAAAGGTAAACTGGACTTTAACAACAATTAACAATGATATTTAACATAATTAATGGTTTTTAGATGCGGACCGCAAGCTGGACACACCGCTGGCAGACATTCTACCTTCCAAGTACCAGAACGTGGATGTGCGCGAGCTCTTTCCCGACTTTCGACCCCAAAAGGTGCTACGCTTCTCGCGCCTCTTCGGACCGGGTAAACCCACTAGTCTACCCCAGATCTGGCGACACGTGCGCAAACGCCGCCGCAAGCGCAATCAGTCCAGGGATCAGAAGGTGGGAACTTTAGTTTCAAAATAATTTGTACAGTAAATTCTAAATATTTCTTGTCTTGCAGCTAACCAACACCGGTGGCTCCGATTCCCCAAGCGACACAGAGGAGCCTCGGAAGCGTGGCTTCAGTCTGCACTATGCATCGGAGCCAACGCCGGCGGAGTGCATGTCTGACGACGAAGACAAACTGCTAGGTGACTTTAACAGCGAGGACGTGCGTCCTGAGGGACCGGAAAACGGAGAGAACAGCGACCAGAAGCCCAAGGTGGCCGACTGGCGTTACGGCCCGGCACAGATTTGGTACGACATGTTGGAAGTGCCCGATTCCGGGGAGGGATTCAACTACGGCTTTAAGACGAAGACGGCAACCTCCTCGTCTCAGCCGCAGATCAAGGATGAGCGACGTGTTAATAGTCCAGAGGGAGAGGGCGAGGAGCCAAGCATTGCGGACGATGCCTTTCTAATGGTATCACAGCTGCACTGGGAGGACGACGTGGTCTGGGATGGCAACGACATCAAGGCCAAGGTGCTACAGAAGCTCAACTCAAAGACGAATGCTGCTGGATGGCTGCCCTCCAGTGGATCGAGAACTGCTGGTGCCTTCAGCCAGCCTGGAAAAACGTCACTGCCGGTGGGAAACAGCAGTGGCAGCTCCAAGCAGGGCTCGGCAGCGTCTAGCAAAAAGGCCCAGCAAAAGTAAGCTATTGTCTTTACAATTTACCGGTATTTGTACTAAAGTTCCATCCATTTTAGTGCTCAAGCAAAGCCAGCGGAGGCACCCGATGACACCTGGTACAGTTTGTTCCCGGTAGAGAACGAGGAGCTAATATACCACAAGTGGGAGGACGAGGTGATCTGGGATGCACAGCAAATGAGCAAGGTGCCCAAGCCGAAGGTACTCACATTGGATCCCAACGACGAGAACATCATCCTGGGCATACCCGACGACATTGATCCCTCTAAGATCAACAAGAGCACTGGTCCTCCGCCAAAGATCAAGATACCGCATCCCCACGTGAAGAAGTCTAAGATCCTGTTGGGCAAGGCGGGCGTAATCAATGTGCTGGCCGAGGACACGCCCCCGCCACCACCCAAAAGTCCTGATCGTGACCCCTTCAACATATCTAACGACACGTGAGTCCCCTGTAGATTTTGCAGAAGCAGAAGGTAATTTCTGATCCCCCTGTAGGTACTATACACCCAAGACGGAACCGACACTGCGCCTGAAAGTGGGTGGCGGAAATCTCATCCAGCACTCGACTCCAGTGGTAGAGCTGCGGGCTCCGTTCGTGCCTACGCACATGGGCCCGATGAAGCTGCGCTCTTTCCATCGCCCGCCACTCAAGAAGTACTCGCACGGACCGATGGCCCAAGTTTCCCCACACCCTGTCTTCCCACTGCTAAAGACCATTGCGAAGAAGGCCAAGCAGCGCGAGGTGGAGCGCATCGCCTCCGGAGGCGGAGACGTCTTCTTTATGCGCAACCCGGAGGATCTGAGCGGCAGGGATGGAGACATCGTGTTGGCCGAGTTCTGTGAGGAGCACCCGCCGCTGATGAACCAGGTGGGCATGTGCTCCAAGATCAAGAACTACTACAAGCGCAAAGCCGAAAAGGACAGTGGGCCACAGGATTATGTATACGGAGAGGTCGCCTTTGCGCACACCAGTCCCTTCCTGGGTATCCTTCACCCCGGCCAGTGCATCCAATCGATTGAGAACAACATGTACCGGGCGCCCATTTATCCGCACAAGATGGCCCATAACGATTTCCTCGTTATTCGCACCCGGAACAGCTACTGGATCCGATCGGTTAACTCCATCTTCACAGTGGGACAGGAGTGTCCGCTGTACGAGGTTCCGGGTCCGAACTCCAAGCGCGCGAACAACTTCACTCGCGACTTTCTGCAGGTAGGTGTTGATATCTGAACAGTCTTTCATTTGTTTATTTGTAATTTGTATTCTCAGGTCTTTATTTACCGCTTGTTCTGGAAGAGTCGCGACAATCCACGCCGCATCCGGATGGACGACATCAAACAGGCCTTCCCCGCTCATTCCGAGAGCAGCATCCGCAAGCGGCTGAAGCAGTGCGCCGACTTTAAGCGCACGGGCATGGACTCCAATTGGTGGGTTATTAAGCCCGAGTTTCGGCTTCCTTCCGAGGAAGAGATCCGAGCCATGGTATCACCCGAACAGTGCTGTGCTTACTTCAGCATGATCGCGGCAGAACAGCGCTTAAAGGTGAGTGACAAAACCTCTTAGCTGTTTTTAATTATTTAAAAATGTAATAATGCCGCACAACGCACTAGCATGGAAATTTACTGACTTTACTTAGCACTATAATTTATGAAATATTATTAATATTTTTAGGATGCTGGCTATGGAGAGAAGTTTTTGTTCGCACCGCAGGAAGATGACGACGAGGAGGCGCAACTGAAACTTGACGACGAAGTGAAGGTGGCTCCGTGGAACACGACTCGTGCATATATCCAGGCCATGCGTGGAAAGTGCTTGCTCCAGCTGAGTGGTCCCGCTGATCCCACGGGATGTGGTGAAGGATTTTCCTACGTTCGAGTGCCAAACAAGCCCACGGTAACATAAATTAACTGAATAGATAACTATTGAATAATGTATAATTCTTTATAAAATTATTAATGGAATTAATACGTATCAACAGCAAACCAAGGAGGAGCAGGAATCGCAGCCAAAGCGGTCAGTTACCGGAACGGATGCAGATCTGCGAAGGTTGCCACTCCAACGTGCAAAGGAGCTTCTACGACAGTTCAAGGTGCCCGAAGAGGAGATCAAGAAGCTTTCCCGATGGGAGGTCATTGATGTGGTGCGCACCTTGTCCACGGAGAAAGCGAAGGCCGGTGAGGAGGGAATGGATAAGTTCTCCCGTGGCAATCGATTCTCCATTGCTGAGCACCAGGAGCGTTACAAGGAAGAATGCCAGCGCATTTTCGATCTTCAGAACCGAGTACTCGCCAGTTCCGAGGTACTATCCACCGATGAGGCAGAGTCCTCGGCCTCCGAGGAATCTGACCTCGAAGAACTGGGCAAGAACCTGGAGAACATGCTGTCAAACAAGAAGACCTCAACGCAGTTGTCGAGAGAACGTGAAGAACTGGAACGTCAGGAGTTGCTCCGACAGCTGGACGAAGAGCACGGCGGGCCAAGTGGTAGTGGAGGCGCCAAGGGAGCTAAAGGAAAAGAGGAGGCCGGGCAGCAGTTGCTGGCCACCAGTAATCAAGGTCGCATTCTTCGGATTACGCGTACCTTCAGAGGAAACGATGGCAAGGAGTACACCCGCGTGGAGACTGTGCGCCGGCAGCCGGTGATCGACGCCTACATTAAGATTCGCACCACCAAGGACGAGCAATTCATCAAACAGTTCGCCACGCTAGACGAGCAGCAGAAGGAGGAGATGAAGCGTGAGAAGAGGCGCATCCAGGAGCAGCTACGTCGCATCAAGCGCAACCAGGAGCGCGAACGCCTAGCACAGCTGGCCCAAAACCAAAAGCTACAACCAGGTGGCATGCCCACTTCCTTGGGCGATCCCAAGAGCTCGGGCGGTCACTCACACAAGGAACGGGACAGTGGCTACAAAGAGGTCAGTCCTTCACGCAAGAAGTTCAAGCTTAAGCCGGACCTGAAGCTCAAGTGCGGCGCCTGTGGGCAGGTGGGTCACATGCGAACAAACAAGGCCTGTCCTTTGTACACTGGTATGCAGAGCAGTCTGTCCCAGTCTAATCCTTCCCTGGCTGACGATTTGGACGAGCAGAGCGAAAAGGAGATGGCCATGGATGACGACGATCTGGTGAATGTCGACGGAACCAAGGTGACGCTGAGCAGCAAAGTGCTCAAACGGCATGGTGGTGATGACGGCAAGCGACGCAGTGGCTCTAGTTCGGGTCTCACCTTGAAGGTACCCCGGGATGCGATGGGCAAGAAGAAACGCAGAGTAGGTGGTGATCTCCATTGTGACTACCTTCAGCGACACAATAAGACAGCCAACCGAAGACGCACCGATCCTGTAGTTGTTCTGTCTTCCATCCTAGAGATCATCCACAACGAACTGCGTTCCATGCCGGATGTATCACCATTCCTGTTCCCGGTGAGTGCCAAAAAGGTGCCCGATTACTACCGCGTGGTTACCAAGCCCATGGATCTGCAGACGATGAGGGAGTATATCCGTCAGAGGCGCTACACAAGTCGCGAGATGTTCCTAGAGGATCTAAAGCAGATTGTGGACAACTCCCTTATCTACAATGGAGCGCAAAGTGCCTACACTGTGGCCGCCCAACGCATGTTCACCAGCTGCTTCGAGCTGCTCGCCGAGCGCGAAGATAAGCTTATGCGCCTCGAAAAGGCCATAAACCCGCTCCTGGACGACGACGATCAGGTGGCTCTCTCCTTCATCTTCGATAAGCTGCACACTCAGATTAAGCAACTGACTGAAAGCTGGCCTTTCCTTAAGCCGGTCAACAAGAAACAGGTTAAGGACTACTACACGGTCATCAAGCGACCCATGGACCTCGAAACTATCGGCAAGAACATTGAAAGTGAGTCGTTAGGGCTATCCTTTATTATTTACTTGACCGGAGTACTAATCTTAACTTTTAACCCAGCTCATCGCTATCACAGCCGAGCCGAATATCTGGCTGATATCGAGTTGATCGCTACCAATTGTGAACAGTACAATGGCAGCGATACCCGCTACACCAAGTTCGCCAAGAAGATACTAGAATATGCGCAAACCCAGCTGGAAGGGGTATGTTGTTATAGCCTTTATATGAGTCTGCATGCTCATCTGTTATTATTACTTCAAACTAGTTCTCGGACCACTGCGCCCAGTTAGAGAATAACATATCGAAGACGCAGGAGCGTGCTAGGGAGAATGCACCAGAGTTCGATGAAGCCTGGGGCAATGATGACTACAACTTTGACCGCGGCAGCAGGGCTAGCTCACCAGGAGATGATTACATCGATGTGGAGGGCAATGTGGGGCACGCGACTTCATCGAACTCCATCCATCGCAGCATGGGAGCTGAGATGGGTGGTTCTCACACCGCGCCGTCTTCGCGGAAGCCTCCACCTCCAGGCCCTGGTGAGGTGAAGCGCGGAAGGGGAAGACCCCGCAAGCAGCGCGATCCTGTGGAGGAGGGTAAGTGGGCTAGGGTCTGTTACCTTACTTTAAATACGCCTCAAGGAACTGTGGCACTATCTCTACAATTGCATACATATACATTTCTACATTTACTCTCTCTCCTGGACTTCTTAAGAACTATTGGTATTAATCACGCTTCCTCCTACATTCTGAAATCAGTAAACTATAATAATTATAAACAAAATTTGCATATGGCAAACTCTCTGGTTATGGTTGACACAGATCCGAACGGATTATATTGCTTATACTAATCCCAGACAATTACTTCGATTTAAGCGTAGTAAAACTGAACTTCTGAGTGAATGATGTTAATTTCAAATGTTATTTACTGAAGTATCATGTAGATGGACATCATCGCCATGCATGACTCTGAATATATGTATGTACATACATTAGGGCGGTCCACATTTGTATGGCAATTTTTAAGGTCCTAAAAAAAACTTTGAGAACGTTTCATAAATTCAAAATCCCGAAAACAAATTTTTAGTTTTCACATACATTTTATATTTACTTTAATCTACCATGTGAAGGGGTGAGAATAGGATTTCATTTTTTGGACCTCCCCTAATGTACATACATATAGTATAGTTATTGGAAATTTAGCATTTAAATTACATAATTACATAATTAGCAATACATATATACCTAAATAAACAGGTATACAGGTATAAATTGTTCTTGTATTTAGTTATAGAAGTACTTTCCTTCCTTAAAAACAGATTTATTATTAACCGTAGATCTTTTTAGATTTCAAATTTTCTGAAGTAGATTACAAAATTTTGGAAAAACCAATCATATTCCATTTTAACTGTAAATAGATCCAATTTAAGTCTGGTGTATATTTTATAATAAATAAATTAAGTGTTAGGGTAACAACTGCAGATCAAAATATATTCTTTGTCATGCCCCAAAAGAAGTACTAATTTTCAATATTAAATAGGAAATATCTAGCTTTTTATGAACGTTAAACGTACAGTTGTTGACATTTTGGAAATACCCGGATTTTAGGCCAGAAGAACACATTTTAGTTTGGATCTGACCAAACGAACTTTTCTTAGCGGAAATCCCATTACAGTACAGGCATATACACGAACGAACGAAAAAGACCGAAAACCTTGATACTGTTGCCACCAACGAACTGCAAAAACTTTTACCTTTTTCTAGTCAAATCCCAGAATCCGGTTAAGCGTGGTCGGGGGCGTCCGAGGAAGGACAGCCTTGCCTCAAACATGAGTCAGACGCAAGCTTACTTCCTGGATGAAGGTAAGCCTGTAATCGCCGACTAATCGGAACTTGGCCATCGGTCTACCACACAAATATTCACTTGCATTAATGTTTTAATACACATGAAACCCAAAATTGATTGACACCCCCACTGCTTTTTCACACGCACCTCATTTTCGGTTTGGATTTACGAGTTTATATGACTAACTGTAGTGCTAACCTTCAATACTTATCTAATAGTTAAATGTTTGCTTGACTTCTTAGATTTTAATTTGTTTTTACCTTTCGAAAATGTTAAATGTAACTTGCATTTTATTTCAGTTGTTGGTAATGCACAAACCGTCGACAAATACTTGAATGTTTTAATATAATTAATTTGCTTTCCATTAGACCTGCAATGTTCAACGGATGATGAGGATGATGACGAGGAGGAGGACTTCCAAGAGGTCTCCGAGGACGAGAACAATGCGGCCAGCATTTTGGATCAGGGTGAACGCATTCACGCGCCCGCCGAAGGCATGGATGGCATGTTCGATCCCAAAAACATTAAGACGGAGATCGACATCGAGGCCCAGCAAATGGCAGGTAGGTGTTTCCGGCCAAAAGCCTATTTCTTCGGATCTTTTTCAGAGAGAACCGTTTACTATAAATACACTTACTTTCTCTCATAATTGCTTAACTACTTATAAAATTCGAAAATCAAGGAAAGCAATTCGGTTTTTTTGTTTTAAAAAAAAAACCTTTCTTAAAAAAAAATATATATTTGAAAAATAATTTAAAATCCTTGGTTAATAAATGATTTTTATTTGTGGAATCGGTTTAACATAAAAGAATTATAATTCTGATTATTAATTTTATAAAGTCAGAATTCATAGATAACTTTTCGACTAAAAGATAATTCTAAGCCTACATTTATTCCGGTTCCTGGTCCCTGGTTCCAAGTTTAATACTAATCTGAAAACCACTCTCGATCTCTGACTTTGTTTGGATTTTGTTTCTGTTTCTGATTTTACTCAAATCGCTTGAGCAGAGGAGCCGATCGGCGAAGATGACAGCCAGCAGGTGGCCGAAGCAATGGTGCAATTGAGTGGCGTGGGCGCTGGCTACTATGCTCAACAGCAGCAAGGTCTTTATTATCCTTACTAAGTGTTTGTGTTGTGCCCTTGATGTCCATGTCCTTACCCTTCTACCTTACCCCTTCATCCCATATTTGAGGTTGTCATTAAATGCACTCTTACTGATCAGAATTTTCAAAATGTTTCAGACGAGTCCATGGATGTGGACCCCAACTACGATCCCTCCGACTTCCTGGCCATGCACAAGCCTCGCCAGAATCTCGGCGAGCCAAGCAGTTTGCAGGGAGCCTTTACCAATTTCCTCTCCCATGTTCAGGATGACAATGGACCGTATAACACCGCCGAAGCCAGCACAAGTGCCGCTGCCGCTTCGGCTATGGGTATGACTCTTCCGCCTCAGGAGGATGATTCCATGGCCATGCAAATGCCGACCGAAATGCCTTCCAATACGATGAACAACGGCATGGGTATCGACGATGATCTGGATATTTCGGAGAGCGATGAGGAGGACGATGGTTCCCGAGTGCGCATTAAAAAGGAGGTCTTTGATGACGGAGACTACGCCTTGCAGCACCACCAGCAGATGGGGCAGCAATCGCAGTCGCAGATCTACCTGGTGGATTCGTCCAACGAGCCCACAAACCTAGACTACCAGCAGCCACCTCAGCTGGACTTTCAGCAAGTGCAGGGCATGGAGCAGTTGCAGCACCAAGTGATGCAGCAGCAAATGCCCACACTGCAACAAGAGCAACTGCAGCAGCAGCAGACGCCGCAAGGAGACAATGATTATGCCTGGACATTTTAGTGATTAAGTATCATTGTTAGTTGTAAGAACCAATCAAATTTACCATTTCTTTTGTGTGAGTAACTCTGGAAAAACTTTTTAATTGCGCTTGAACGTTGACCATTGTTTGTACCTTTTCATTGAGCTTAACTTGGAAAGCCATTAAAACTGCTATAATTTCAATAATTTTTCTGAAGTCCTTAAAAACCATTTCATTGTGTCAATATCATTATTGGGTTTTAAAAGTAAGAATAATGAAAGTCCATTTAATTCAAGAATTGTTTTTCGTATAAATACTACAATTATTTCACTTTCTAGTTTACAAATTTAATATTAGTTGTAGGATACAAAAAAATATAATCTTCAATTTTCCAGATTGGGCTATATATTATGTGCTATAACTTGTATCCCAATTAAATGATAAATTTAATTTTTTCTTTATATTGTATGCTCATTTATCACGATCATAAAAATTAAAATTTTCTAAAAAAACGAGGACGGAAGCTAACTTCGGCAAGCCAAAGTTTTAATACCCTTGCAGATTTCACCCTATTGTTCCTATGGGAGCTATAAGATATAGACGTTCGATCGGCACGCGCTTTTACCCTGATCAAGGTACGCACAAAAAATACGATTTGGAAAGTTTCATGGGAATAGCTTATATTCTGCGCGAAATATCCTGAAAAACGACAAATTTTGACCGATTTCACCCTATTGTTCCTATGGGAGCTATAAGATATAGACGTCCGATCGGCACGCGCTTTTACCCTGATCAAGGTATGCGTAAAATAATAAGATTTAGAAAGATTCTTGTCAATAGCTCTTACACTGAGCGAAATATCTTCATTTTGTGAAAGCTATATCCGATTGTTCCTATGGGAGCTATAGGATATAGACGTCCGATCGGCACGCGCTTTTACCCTGATCAAGGTATGCGTAAAATAATAAGATTTAGAAAGATTCTTGTCAATAGCTCTTACACTGAGCGAAATATCTTCATTTTGTGAAAGCTATATCCGATTGTTCCTATGGGAGCTATAGGATATAGACGTCCGATCGGGTCGGCTTTCAAACTTGATCTGCGTACACATGTTTTAGGACGACTGTGAAAGTTTCAAGGCGCTAGCTTTTAAACTGAGCTCGCAAACGGTATTGAAACAGACGGACAGACGGATATGGCTATATCGACTCCCCTATTGATCCTGATCAAGAATATATATACTTTATGGGGTCGGAAACGTCTGCTTCACTGCGTTACAAACTTCTGACCAAAATTATAATACCCTCTGCAAGGGTATAAAAAAAAATTAATATTTACTTTTGGAGGCTCCAAACAAATTTTTTCTTCTGTTTATTTTAACTTTAGTCACAAACTGTTTATGCAGACTGAAATGCTATATCTTCCATGAACCCCCACAAAAAGCATTTGTTATGGTGCTTTGCAGTTCCAGGCCGGACTGCTAATCGTTTTATTTTTAATAGCTCTGTTCACAGTTAACGTGATAACGTAAATCTTAGCTTAACTTGCATGTCACAGTTGTAGTCCTCCTCGGTGGCCTGACGCCCATCTCTAGCCGCGTCCACCGCTCAACCAATGCGCCCTATTGCTTTGAGAATTGTCGGGTTGCACTCGAGCGAGTTAGTGATGCCACATGGCCTTCGAGAGTTCCCGTAGTGCGGATCTTACAGCAGCTTCAGGTGGCCGGTAACCCGGTCGATGTCCACGGCAGCCGCTGGACCCACGGCCAGCACAGTCTTGGAGTTTGCCTCGATCTGGGTGCGACCGGCATCGCGGATGAGGCACGTGTTCAGCTGCTGGCGCTCGGCAGCCTTTTTGATGGCCATCAGCTCCGCCTCGCTCTCGACGCGCACGGCGATTTTGGCGCATCCGCAGTTCTCCCACGCCCGCAGTAATCGGGGTGTCCTGACCACCGCCCGCTGGTAAGCGCCCACCGCTCCGTGGCCACACTGGGCGGCAATCTTGCCCTTGCCCATCTTGAGGTCGTTGCGCACCACAAGGACCATCTTGAAGTTGTCGTTGAAGCCACCGTAGCCCTAATGGAATGGTAAAATGATAAATAGTTGATCAAATATTAAAACAATCCTACTAGATAAAGGCTGTAATACAATAATTGGAATATGAGCGTACTTAATTCGCTTTAGATTTCTATTTGAAGGAACTTTCCAAAAAAAGTTTAAATAATTTAGAAAGATAGGGGGAAATTAAAAAAAATTGGGGTTTCAGGAATTGTACAACAATTTGTTCCCAGTACCTATATTTTACTTCTGTATATCCTTAGGATTATTCTAAAACCGGAAAGTCTGTTTTATTTGATTAGCTTAATTATGATTTAAAGGATTTTATTAAATCTAATTCGAATTCAAATACCAAAGTAAGTATTGAAACTCTGATTCACTTTCATTGGAAAATCAAAATATATAGTTTTCTCGAGTCGCTTTGAAACACAAATTCTAAAACCTTACAATCGCACTGCTATTCTCGTGACCGTCAGTGTAGGTGTGTTCTATTTAATTTGTGGTACCTGTGAAAAGTACCCAGTACCAGGTGTGCGGGTGGGTAAATCCTCTGGAAAACCACCCATGAACTCCTGAAAGGTTTCCTTCTTACCTTGTCCGATACTGGAGCTTCGGAAGCACTGGACACGGAAGATCCGGCCAAGGATGAGGCCGCCGCTCCCTCGTCGGCTGAAGAATCCTTGGCGTCGCCCCGCTTCAGGGCGTACCGGTACCCCACGAAGAAGGACAGCATCACAGCCAGGCCATTGATGATCTGGGTCGAGTCCAGCAGTTTGTCACCCATGTCGTATAATTTATTTCCTAAATATTTCGCGAGAAAACGCAACCGATGGCGCTCACTTCACGTTTCCGGATGCGGTCACACCAAGTGTGGATTTTTTTACGGTCTTACTATTGGAGATGGCATTTGTAGTTATTAATTGCGATATCTGGCAATGCTGGCTACAGATGGGGCATTCTGTAGTTTAATTTATGGATCCGATAGTATCGTTTATTTATAAATTTGTTTTAGTATTATAATTTGGTTGGACTTTTATTTAATCAACGAGGTTTTTTTTAAATCTTTAAATATGCAATCTGTCACCCAACTATAACTTATTTTCGATATATTATTTCCACGTCCGTTTCAGACCTTGGTTAAAGGGGATCAAAAGAAATAAATAATTAAAAAATCAGCAGAATTTTTTTTACTTACTATCGGAACAAAGTGCTTCCCAAAACCGAAACCATATTCGATGAATCGATACTATCGGATGGTTGACCCAGCTCTAATCACTATGCCACATACGTGTATGTAATTTTCTGTCTTCGTGGACGAAGCCGAGGAGTTTTGTTAAAGCGCCGTTTGATTGCATTTAGATAGGTTAATATCCTCTTCAAGGACCCCTAACACACAGCCGCAGCCATGGGCGTAGCCAGTATGTTGCAGATCGACGAGATGCTGGGCGACTTCAACAGAATGAACAAGCGTCAGGTGAGCGGCGCCGCTTTTCCGGCCATATGCACCATATATAGCATCCTGACCCGGATTATCTCCTCCCGCAGTCGCTGTACCAGGTGCTGAGCTTCGCCATGATCGTCTCCTCGGCGCTGATGATCTGGAAGGGCCTGATGGTGGTTACCGGCAGCGAGTCGCCGATTGTGGTGGTGCTCAGTGGCAGCATGGAGCCGGCTTTCCACCGCGGCGACCTCCTCTTTCTCACCAACTACAAGGAGGAGCCGGTGCGCGTCGGCGAGATCGTCGTCTTCAAGGTGGAGGGCAGGGACATACCCATAGTTCACCGCGTCATCAAGCTGCACGAGAAGTGAGTGTCCCAAGGATCCGGGATGAGAATCCCTGTAGGGTCTAACAGACTGATAGTTAAATTCCATTATGCGCCAAAAAGCCCTTCGAGGATATGAGGTATGCGTGCAGTACCGCTGAGGGCTTTGAATTATTGGCAGGATTGTTCCGAAAGTCACTTTAGGTTTGAAAAATATTCCTCGAATATTAAGTAATTTGTGCAAAGAGGTAGTAAGGTTCTTGTATACACGAAATACTATGATAATTTCTCAGCATATTGATTTGTAGTTACTGACTACATGCTGGGTTCAAAATGCTTATGTTGCCAAAACGATCATTCCACATACCCTTGCAGACGGAATTATAATTTCAGTCAGAAGTGTGCAATTCAACTATATTTCTAATCACCACCAACAGTCATGTCCGTCTGTCCATTTCGACGCGAACTTGAGATTAGATAAACATCGATGTTTTTCAAAGATACATAGATGTTTGATTTTTAAAACATCGGAAAAGCGATGTTCTTGCACCTCTATTGCCGAACCTAGCTTCTTTTCTTGTTCTTCATAGTATTGATAATAGATGCTTAAGAGTTAGTAGTTCAAAATATTCCTAGATGAATGTTTTTTATTGAGATAAATATCAACAAGTTTTAAAACCGGTAGCGTCCGAAATCTTTTTTACTGAGTGTGAATATTTTTGTATGTATAGAAAACCATTTAAATTTTGTGTGGGAGGAATAGTTTTATTTTTAGTTTTTAGACCATTTCATTATAAAAAGCTGAAATTTAAAAAACCTTTCGTAATGCAATTTGTATATATGTATACATAAGCTGACGCAAAAATCTGTTCACAAAGTAGAAAGGTAGGTTTGGAAACCAACCAACCAAAACCGTGGGTGTCACAGAATCGATACAGTTATAGAGTAAGAGTTTTAAAGTAAATTTATTGTGAACATTATACTCAAAGCCTTCAATTTGGTTGTTGTTAAACCGTTTATTTGGTTTTGGAACGGTTTCTGTGACACAGAGACTTGCTTTTATGGGAGAACTTGGTTAGAAGAGATTTTAGTGACATATGTGATTGTAATATTTTAAGGAAACTACAAGTCGAACTATAATTTTTTTTTTTTGAAAAACCTGATGTAATTTTTTTCGCTTTTTGTTAAAATTTTAAGATAATTTTCATTTTCTTCTACAGGGAGGATGGCTCCGTCAAGTTCCTGACCAAGGGCGACAACAACAACGTAGACGATCGGGGTCTGTATGCGCCTAACCAGCTGTGGTTGACCAAAAAGGACATTGTGGGCCGGGCCAGGGGCTTCCTGCCTTATGTGGGCATCATCACGATCTTCATGAACGAGTATCCCAAAGTGAAGGTAAGTCGAGCGGCACTTTCTTACTTTCTCCTCATTTATTCCTGAATTTCCTTTCTTTTCAGTGGGCCATCCTGTCCATACTGGCCATTTTCGTGCTGCTACATCGGGAATAACTGGGTTCGCTTTTAATTTGTAGGTACAATTTATAAGTAGGAAGTGCACAATCTCGAGCCTGTCTGCATTTTCCAATTCCTTACCACCCCGAACAGAAAGACCTTTGTGCGGAGCTGAGTTTCAATAAAGATACAAGTAACAATTTTTAATAGCTAGCTGACTTTTCAAAGGTGAGGAGCTGTTGCTTGAGCGCAGCGCCCCAGTGGTACTTAGATGCTCCGTTTTGGGACACAATCCGGTGGCAAGGAATAAGGATGGATACCTCGTTTTTGCCCACGGCATTGGCCACTGCTCTGATCGCTGTTGGACGACCCATTCGCTCGGCCAGTTGGGAATAGGTGCAGGTCTCCCCACTCTTCAGATCCACAAGAGCTCGCCACACGGAGAGCTGGAATTCGGAGCCCAGGATTGCAACTGGAATCGCCTCCGAGTTCTCCTTGTCGGGCCCGAAGAGTTTATCTGCCACCAACTGGATCATGGCGTCGTCCTTGCAGAGATCCGACTTTGGCCACCGCTTCCGCACTTCATCATAAGTTTTTCCAATGTTTTCATCGACAAAATAGAGCACACAAATTGCGACTTGGTCTTTCGAGTCCACGGTAAATGGCACAGTAGTAGTGCCCATCATCATCTGGCCGAATCTGGTGGTTAGGCAGCTATAACTGATGGTCTTCGGCGGACTCTCCAATGGAATCAATTCGATCCGGGCGTTCCGAGCGAACCACATCGTCGTTTTGCGCTCAATTTCCAAGTCAAGTTTTAAGAATTTTGTAAATAAAAATGTGCAATGTGACCACAGCTAGAGCGCCAAAAAACCCTCTTTTCAGAGCTTAAAACTAGTGTTGCCAGACTTAGTGACAAACAGAAGAGTAAGATAGGTAGGGTATTCCCTAAACTGTGGAATTGCACTTAAATTCAAATTACACTTTAAGAAATTTCAGCAATTCACCAACATTTTAGGTTTTTGAATTGGTAAAAAACATAGTTCCCACCTTTTATAATTAAAAAGCCAAAGCAAAATCTTGAAAGCCATTAGTCCAAAAATATGTAACGACAATATTGATGCGGTTTTTCGAAAACCTTTTGCTCTTTATGATCGAAGATATAAATGGAGTTGTAGGCCCTGAAAGTTCATGAATATGTACTCTTTTTTGAGTATGTTTTGTATGGCTAGATTTAATCAAATTTTGAAACATTTTAATAAAAAACAAGAGAGAACGCTATAGTCGGGTGTCCCGACTATCAGATACCCGTTACTCAGCTAAAGGAGTGCGAGGGAGATTGATATATAAAATCTTTGATCGGGCATAACTTTTTAACGAATGGTCCGATTTGAAAAATTTCTTCTACATTTCGATAGGTATTGATAGTCACAATAAAACATTTTTAGTTTTCCAAAATCTTTAATGGTGTGGGCGCCAGACACCTTTAAAAAAATGGTGTAGGGCGATTGAGGGCGTTAGAGGGGGCGTGGCACCATTTTGAAATAAACTTGCGCTGCGTAGGAACTCCAAGAATATGCATGCAAAATGCCAATCCTCTAGCTTTTATAGTTTCCGAGATCTCAGCGTTCATACGGACGGACAGACGGACAGACGGACATGGCTAGTTCGACTCGGCTAGTGATCCTGATCAAGAATATATATACTTTATAGGGTCGGAAAAGCTTCCTTCTCCCTGTTACATACTTTTGCACGAATACAATATACCCTTTTACTCTACGAGTAACGGGTATAATTAATAATAATTAGTTATTATTATTTATTAGTTATTGCACAACATGATGTAAATTCATCACAAATATTTAGAATTAGATTGCAGTATTACACAAACTACAATTTATTTCAAATTTAACTTTCCAAGTATGTATTAGCTTAGTTCATTTAGTGAATCATTGCCTATGAAAACAAAAGTATGGAATTCTGCAATCTATAATGTGGTCTTAAAATCCAATTTATCAACCATATGCAAAACTGCTTTGGTCAAAAGCGTTTGATGAATTTCCTGGTTCATTTTCTTGACGGTAAAATAACTCAAGTTATCAAAATAAAAAGAAAAGAAAATCAATAAATCCCATTGAAATTCAAATTTTCACAAACATGTGATAAATATATAAAAAAGTGTAATCCCCAAGGCAAGTCTGTCCGTGCAATGATAGATTTGCATATTTTGTTTCGACCATGGGTCTCTGTTTCCAATTAATCATGATATCCTAGACCCTATTTGAAGGCTGTTTTTGGGGGCTGCCCTTTCCAGCAGAACTCCCCAGTCGAATGTTACTTTCCTTATCGGTGTACTTGGAAATCGGCGATTACCAAAAATGAAAACGTCCACAATTCGTCAAAGATATGTATATTTGTAATGCCCACACTCGCAATAAGTTGTCCACATTGTTTATTAACAATTTGCAATCGGGTTTCGTTTATTGTTAATTCATACATGTGTTGTACAGTTATAATTATATTACAATTAGGACTAGATTAAATATACAGACGTACATCAAGATTGTTTTACCGATTACTTTCTAGCACAAAACGAATAACTCGGGGGCATCCTAAAACTTAGCTAATAATACTACAGACGAGTGGTGATGGTGGTGGTGTGGAGGGGTTTACGCTAGGGGTTCTACTTGGTATAGTTCTTGTAAAGTTTTCAATATTTTAGTTTTGGATTTTCCTTTTGATTTAGTTTGTATTCGTATTTTGTCAATTGCTCAGCGTGCTTTTAAGTAAGTTTAATTTTTTAAATAACCCTGAGTTTAGTTTATGCTAGTCCAATAAACTTTAGCTGCGGCAATGCGAAATTTTAATTTAAGTATTTACAGCCCCTAGGTGAATATGGCACCTCGATTCCACAAGTTCCTAGCGTTTGATTACAGATTTTGTTTGGATTTCCACTCTCAATTTGCTACGTGTATGACATAATATTTATTTAATTATTGTATTCCCCTATTTAGTTTATTTCTTTCTGATCTTCTGTGCATTTTCTATTAATTTATCACAACAAAATGCGTCAATATTTTGGCGGCAACAACAACAATAGCATAACAATAACAACTAACAGCGAAGAAAGCCGTTCAACTTTGTTTGGTCGCAGGGGCTGTTAGTGCTAAAGTGGTTGAAGTTGCCGAAGGTGCTCCTGGGGTCAGGTCATTTCCGCCCAGATCGCTGCCCTGCGGCTTCATCTGCAGCTCCGGCGGCTGTTGTTGCTGCTGCGGTGGCTTCTCGCTGATCACGGGTGTGGAATGCTGCGTCAGGATGTCCGCCGGAATGAGACCCTCCTTCACCCGCTTCTTCTGCTTCATGCGGCGGTTCTGGAACCAGATCTTGACCTGCAATAAAAAAGGGGAAATTGTATAAGTCAAACGTTTTTTTAAAAACTGTCTAAGAATTGTACTTGGTTTGCACACAAAAAATGCATGTTACCGTAAAATCGATATGGCCATGTAAATTTCAGGTCATGCAAAACCTATATCGTTTTTACATTAAGTACTCTTTCCGACCAGGTCAAATTTACATGGCCACATATCAAATTAAAATTGATCTTAAATAATGTAAAATTGATTACGTTTCATATCCATTTATTTTGGGTGTGTTTAAAAGGTGTCAACATTTTGGAACCATTTTGCTTTGTTACAAAAACAAATCTTCCTTAAGTGTTATTGTGGTCAAAAATTGTTTAATTAAATCGCTGAAGTTGTTTTAACAAGATTCTTTTCTGTTATATTAAATTTAAATTTATGATAATATATATCAGAATATAAGATACTTTAATATACAAATTAATATGTTGGAAATCATCTAATAAAATTAATGACCGCATTACTCTAAATTGAAATTCATTAGCTGACTGCTGAAAGACGGATCTGTAACAAACTTTTCTGTTTCACCAATTGTTTTGTTAATATACTGTGTTTTTATATTCACAAATTAAGCTTTTTAATAAACCCATTTAATTTCCTATTTTAAATTATTGTCAACACACGATTTCTTACCTGAGTTTCGTTTAGCTGAAGCGTATTGGCGATTTCGATGCGTCGCGCCCGCGTCAAATAGCGATTGAAGTGAAACTCCTTTTCCAGCTCGGTCAGCTGCTTGTTGGTGAAGTTCGTCCGGCCGGAGTTGTTGGTGTTGCTGGAGAGGCTGCAGCTGCTCAGTCCGGATCCGGACCCGTTGCCAAGACCCACGCCCACACCCATTCCGTTGGGATGGGCACTACCCGCCGTCGCATTGTTGGCCATCATCAGGGAGTTCTGCACGGCCAGGACGCCCCCGATCCCAGAGGATCCGTTGCCCCCAACGCCCACAGGACCGCTCACGACGCCGCTACCCCCGCCTCCTCCTCCACGGCACATGTCCAGCTGTCCATTCATCTGGTAGTCGTGTATGCTGGAAATCCCGCTGGCAGGTAGTTTCGGTGCTGGAAAGAAAAGGAAAAAGGAGGGTTGTGAGACACACTGCTAAAAAAAAGCATAAAATGTTTCTCTATAATATTATATTTAAAACTCCTCATCTTACATAATCAGGGGTGTTATTGAAAATATTTTTTTATTTTCATTAATTGTACTGATTTTATTGATGAAGGTCTTTATAAGTTTATTAACCTTACCAAAATATATGCAGAATAAGTTATTTAGTAACTGGAAAACTAATATGATAAATCTATTTCTTTTAACTCTAAATTGATCATAATTACTTAATGTATGTTCATAAATTTTAAAGATATGTTTAAGTAAATATGAAAACACCAAAACAATTATACACCAAAAAAAATCGATTTGAAACGTAGATCAATTTTACATTATTTCAGATCAATTTTATTTTGATATGTGGCCAGGTAAATTTGACCTGGACGAAAAGAATACGTCATGTAGAACCGAAATGGGTTTTGCATGACTTGAATACCCGATTTTACGGTAACATGTTTTTTTTTGTGTGTAGAAATAAATTTAAAATAACTGCAACGCTTTCACATGATTTCTTCAGTGTAATATTGAATTCTGTGTTTGCCTTTGTTGTGGTTTCTGGCAAAGGGAGTGAGGTTCAGGTGAGGCGGACGATCCCTTAACGTTGATCTTTAGCTGTCGCAGCTAATCATTGTGAGAGTTTCGACCTCGCCGGCTCATCCTACCCTCTTCCCCAAACTCTCTCTCTATCCCGTTTGACTTTTGGCTTGTTTGCGTGATTTTGCATTTTATTCATAATTTGACATGCGCCCCATGGCTAAAGCCGACGATGATGAAAATAATTCCTTTTGGCCGTTTGCCTTTCCATAGAAGGATTTAATGCGCCCAATAGGTTTGTTTGGAAATATTGGGATTATCCTGGCAGCGGGCATTCGGTTCCTCAACTCTGATTCTCTGATTCCAATTTTAACTCTCACTTTGTTTTGTGGGAGGTTCGGGAATTATTATATCTGTGGGTTTGTCTGGGATTTAGGATTGGTTGTTAGTCCGGAAATTTTCTTTAAGATGTGATGAGTGTGAGTTGGGAAAGCGGATAATTGCAAGTTTGTTTTGGGTAACCAATTTACAGGTGTTCTAAGAGTTCAGAGTTAAGAATCTTATGAAATAATTGAAAACTGCAGACTGCTCTACTTTCTTATAACTGATATTCAACCAATGGACTAGAAATACGATCTTGAAAATGTAAGTTTTCTTAGTTGTTTAATTTATGGAGCCACCAGTAGTTGAGTATATAAATCGCTGGCCCTGGAAGCTCATAAAAAACCTTTTAACACAATCATAAATCTTAAAGAACATTTCTACAGCACAAATCAATTAATAAGCATTATGCGACCATCAAGAGTTTTCATACGACTCGATGATGACGGCGATCGAGTTGAAAGGTGCCGATCGGTGGCAATATTAATATAAACTGAAACTCACGTTTAGTTATCGAGTTGGTTTAACAGTTTTTAGGCAATTGGCCACTGCTAGTGCAATAAATCAAACCAGAAGCCACGGGCAATAAATAAGTTTTACAGAGCCGAATGAGTGATGAATTTATGACTGCTGCTCTAAGTGCTACTGATACCCAAATTGGCATCCAGTCGATATATCCGCACAGTAGCTGGCGCGCACCTTTCGGGGATTTGGGAATTGTTTGCGCGGATCGATCGATAAGTGCCAAGTCGGGCTGGCAACTCGGCTCTCCTATCGTAATGCACACAGGAATGTCTAAGAAAACAAGCCCCAGGATTACCGTGCCGAGTGGCCTGGCTGCATTTGAATTTTCCCGCAAACAGGCAAACAAAACTGAGCAAACGCGACGGCAGTTGCTCCGCCAGTTGCTCCGCCAGTTGCTCCGCCAGTCACAGTCGCAATCATAATCACCTTCACGTTCCCATTCACGGTAGCAGTAACAGCAGCCAAGTCAGTGACAGTTGGGAGTTACTGCATTCCGGTTGGGCTATCAATATGCCGCCGCCAATCGTTGAACAGTGGTCTGGGCATTGTCTATGTTGGCGCCGAAAGCTTGGATGGAAGAAGACTCGCAGTATTTAGT